>CM069530.1:33377500-34770000 GCA_035773235.1 Eospalax fontanierii | reverse complement strand
ACATGGCAGGTCCTCAGAGCCTGGTGCCATGAAGGACTCCAGCTATACAGTTCACGTGAGTCTAGACTCTCCTCACAACCTAGTCTATATTCAGTTTGTATACATGAAACATTTTTGTATTTTTTAAATGTATATGAGTGTATTCCCTGCGTGTATGTAAGTTTACCAGCATGGAATGCTGGCAGAAGTCAGAAGACAGCACTGGATACCCTGGAACTGGAGTTATTGATGGTTGTCAGCTGCCATATGGGTGCTGGGGACTAAACCTGGGTCCTTCACAAGAGCAGCAAGTGCTCTTAACCACTGAATCATCTTTTCAGGCACATGAAGCATCTTGGTCAGGCAATTGTCTTTCTCTTTATACATTAATACTTTGGTCTATAACAAGTCTTTTTGCCAAAGGGGTCAAAGTTCCTTAAAACACTTAATTCTGGGGCATTGAAGAAATCAAGTTTCTTGGCAATCTATGTCCTGGGGACTGGAACCACATAAAAAATATGCCGATGTGGGGATCCCAGCAGCTTCCTATGCCACCCTCATCTTATGATCTCTTTCCTCACAAATCCTGACAGCCTTAGATTCTGATGCGCTGGGACCCAGCAAAGCGGACTGCAGCACTCCCGGGGGGGAGGTGGCAGCAACGCTGCGCCCCTGCGAGACCAGTGACTTTGCTAACTCTAGGGATTGGACATGAAGCCATTGGCACCAAATTCTAAGCCAGATGACTTCACTCAGTCTTAGTTTGCTTGTTTATAAAATGGAGTGACCACCTATACTTCATGGGACTGTGTGTGGGAGTTCAAGGGGGATAATGCAGTCCCTGGCACACAGTAAGTGCTCAATAAATGCTAATTATAGACCTCCCTGGCTTTTTTTTTAGCATAATTACTAATTGCAAAGCCCAATTGACCGTGATCACAGGGGGAAAAAAATCAATATTTAAAGAAGTAAAAGGAGCTCAGAGGCTAAAACTTGAATTGTGACTGATGTTTTCATTGGTTTTAACTTCACCCCTCAACCTCCTGATTGCTGTTTTATCCGAAGACATAGAAGTCCTGGCTAAAGAGCTCAGCTCCCTGAACCATGAGATGTTGGCCAAGCTTCTGCAGTTTGCTCATCTGTAAAATGGAAGCAATGGTGTCAGCATCCCTCCCAGATGCACCCCCACACCCCCTCCCTATACACCCCCATATCTGTTATGAAAAAATAACAGGAAGGCTGGAGAGATGGCTCCTGCTGTAAAAGCAAGAAGACCTGAATTCAAATCCTCAGTGAGAGAACCTGTCTCAAAAGAATAAGATGGAGGAGCTGGAGAGATGCTCAGCGGTTAAGAGCTCTGGCTGCTCTTACAGAGACACACATGATGGTTAAGAACCATCTCCAGTTCCAAGAGATTCAACACCCTCTTCTGACCTCTGTGGGCACTGCACAACATGGGTGCATTTACATACAAACAGGCAATACACTCACACACATAAAAATAAAAATAATAAATAAAACATTTTTTTAAAAAAAGAATAAGATAGAGAATGACAGAACAAGATTCCTTGCATCCTCTCTGGCCTTTGCATGTGCACAGACAGCACACACACACACACACACACACACACACACACACACAAAGGGAGAAAGAAAGAAAGAAAGGAAGAAAAAGAAAAACCACAGGAGAGGACAAAGGTAAAAGCTCCCCAAGAGTCCTAAATTTCCAGCATGAAGCACGTTATCTGGATGGTCTGAGCCCATATTTGATGTAGGAAGAGACTAAACTCTGGTCTCCTTTCAACAGTTAAAATGTCCAGTACTTTTCTTGCCAACCTGTTTCTATTAGCATTAACAAATGAGCCAGGTAATGACGTGTATGGAAAATAAATTCTTATTACTCTCACATCAACTGAGTCACACTGGGATACGGCCAAAGAGAAATGACCCATCTATATCCTTTACCCATAATGCCCCTGCCCTCTCATGTACACTCATGTGCACAGCTGTTGAGTACGTATCCATTTGGCTGGAGTTTCACTTTCTCTACCATGGGACGTGTATCTGGTTCCAAATGAATCTGACCAGGAAGGATGGATCTTCAGGCTGGCTGAACACCAAAGGATCATTCTAGAATATCCCCAGAGATCTTTGGTGCTGTACTCTGATAGAGCTGAGGTTCTCTGGACACAAACCAATACAGCCCTGGGCTGTCTGATGGAGGAATTCCTAGGATCCATCAGACTCTCCAGGCCACTAGAGGCCAGGCAGACTTCTGAACTTGACCCTGAGCTTGTACTGTCCATTCACAATACTCCCAGCATCACTTCAATCAGCGCAGGCTTCAGGCAGAGGAAGGAGAACCGGGAGCTGGGGAAGGGTGCTATGCACATCACAGGCATCTGACTCTTGAGCCAGTGGCACCAAGGAACAGAATATGACAGCAGGTGAGGATTGGAGATCATGCAGGGACGGTAAGGCTGACTGACCGAAGGAGCAGGCACTCCTGGAAGGCCAGCTCTCCATCTCACCCAGGTACCTGGAGGCTCCCAGAGGCCCTGGTTGAAAGACAACCCCAGATTGTTCCACAGAGCTGCATGCTGGGAGTATTGCTAAAGCTTGGCTCTAAACAAGGAAGGTTTGCCAAACTCTTTCAGCAATAAATCTACCTTGAGTAGGTGATGAAAATAGCTGCAGGACCCTTTAAACCATTGCTGAAAGATTTGCTAACTATGCCGGAGTCATCTGTTGACTCAGATCCTTCCTGAGGGCTGCAGACTTGGTGAAGCCAGAGCGAGGCATTCCCATCTCCCTGCAGCAAGCAGAGGTCTTCCCCAAGCAAACCACCAGGAGACATTCAGGAATTCCAAGAGCAAGCTTCCAACTCAGCATCTCGATAACAGGTCAGGGCAGCCGGTTACCCCCTCATAGTCACACCACTGCCACCCAGGATCCCTCCACTTCACAAAGAGTGGTCACTATTATTAACTGAGTTGAGGTCCAGAGAATTCTGCAAGGAAGTGAAAGCAAGAAATTAGCAGCCCTATTTTACAGATGTGTCCAGGAAGCAAAACCTCCACTGAGTTTCCAGACACCCAGTGTAACTGTGTCCACCAGCTGGCTGTCATTTCTATGAGATTTTATCAGAAATACAGAAACAAGGACCCAGTCATCGTTGCTCAGGGAAGCGGCTACAGCCTCGTGCTCTGTGCAGTGTGTGAGGTTCCCGGCTGACCCACTGCTTGCCTTTGCAGGTCAACAGAGCCTGGATGAAAGCAAAGCTGGGGCTGGTGGATACATGGACCAGGGCCCTGCAGCCCAGAACCACAGCAATCAGGGGACTTCCCTGATGCCACTCAGAAAGCAGCCATGGCAGAAACATGAAACTCAGGTAGAGGTACCATTTCTGTTGGGTTTCCCTCTGTTCTTCTTGACTTCAGAGGATATTCTTTCCCCCTTCACCATTTCTTGAGATTCTCCAGAGAAGAGTGTTTTGTCTCTGAACACTGTTTCCTAAATTGTCACCTGTGGAACCCTGACATTGTCAGTTGCTCCTTTTAAAAAGAAGGTTCTTAGCCAGGCATGGTGACACATACCTGTAGTCCCGGCACTGAAGGGGCAGAGGCAGGAGGATCTCTGCAAGGCCAGCCTGGTCTCCATAGTGAGTTCCAGGCCAGCTGGGGCTACAAGGAGATTCTGTCTCAAAAAGACAAAAAATTAATTATTAATTAATTAATTAATTAATTAGAAAAGAGGTTCTGCAGGCAATACATCTGGGAAATGTTGCCTTTGTATCCTCCTTCTGGAAAGTCACAGTGCACTTTGGACATGTGTGCTTTGCATAGGTCCTGGACTATTAGCCAGCTTAACTGTTCAGCTCCTGGTTCTTCACATTACTGATCTCTCTCCTGACTTCTTGTCCCATCTAGGCAGCTGTGACCATGTCTAGAAACAAAGAGCTTTTGGCCTTTATGTTGGTTAGTTTCTGTCAACCTGACACAAACTGGAGACTCCTGTGAAAAGGGAGCTTCGGTTGAGGAACTTCCTCCATCAGATTGTCCTGTGGGTGTGGGGGGCATTTTCTCGGTTGCTGATTGAGGTAGGAGGAGTTGCTGTGTCATCCTTAGGCAGTTGGGCCTGTATGGTATAAGAAAGGCAGCCGATCGAGTCAGGGGAAACAAGCCACAGGCACCATTCCTCCTCTGTTCCTGGTTGAGTTCCCACCCTAACTTCCCTGGATGAAAGACCATACTCTGTAAGCCTCCCTAAGCTGCTTTTGGTCAGTGTTTTATCACAGCAACAGAGAAGCAAACTAGGATAAATCTTAAACTTGGTCTAAACCTAATTCTTACCACTTTTGATAAACTTGTCTAGGAACTTAACTTTGAACGTGGATGAACAAACTCCTCTACAGATGAAGCTGTGAGTTAAAAATGGGAAAAAAAAAATGCTTTCTAAACTCTAAGACTCTGTGGCATATGTGTGTTATTAATAATTACCCAAAGCAGGGGCTGGAGAGATGGCTCAGCGGCTAAGAGCACTGGCTGTTCTTGTAGAAGACCAGTGTTTGAATTCCAGCACCCACATGGCAGCTAACAATCATTCATAACTCCAGTTCCAGGGGATCCAATGCCCTCTTCTGTCCTCCACAGGTACTGCACAACATGGATGCACTTAGACACAAGCAAGCATAACACTCATACACACAAAATAAAATTAAATAAAAAATAATTACCCAGAGCAGCACAGATAATATCTACACCTATCTTAAATAACCTTGTTTGACTTTACAAGGTCACATGCTAATGAAACAGAAAGAGAGGAAAGAGTTACACAGCAGAAGCCAAGAGAGTTTATTTTTTAAAGACAGGATCTTTCTATATGGAACTGGCCATCTTGGAACTCACTATATAGACCACGCTGGCCTTGAACTCACAGAGATTCATCTGCCTCAGGAGGAAAGACATTTTATGATGTTAAAAACCATGATCTAAGCACTTCATTTTGATGTGTGTGTGTGTGTGTGTAACAAAAAGAAGCATTATGTCAAGCATAGTTATATGTTATTCCATTGCTAATAATTAAATGTTTCATAATAATAAACAGTATTAGAGATCTTGCTTTTTATAACTTTATCTTCCCAGCCTGCAAAAGAAATTTCATCCCTGGATCCACAAGTCTAGCCACAAGGGCCATTACAGGAACCTGCTTTGTTCCTTTGTGACAGTCTGTTTACAGGACTATATGTCTTGTCATTCCCTAGGACACATTGATAGAGAATCACCTCCACATTCATGCTTCAGAGGAAAATCACAATGAAAAGACACAGCAAGCCTCCAGGAAGGCTCTTGGGCATGCCTGCATCGGTCAGTCTTGGCTCCTGAGTGACAAACCCCACATCACATTCTATGGCGGTGCCTTGCCCATTAGGAGGGCAGATCTCAGTGGTAAGAAGCCAGAGGTCTACTACTAACTGACTCGAGTGTACCTCACCACACCGAGTTCACATGAGAGTACAGGCAGACCAAATGTCACTTCCTTGTCCACTCACCTTTGAAAGTAATGCAGAAATGAGACTCTGCCTGGCTCCTCGTAGTGATTAACCACACAAATCCTATATCTTCCAAGTGCCTGAGTTTAAACTATCCCCACCTACTACTGTGATCCTGGGCACAAGATTTTGCTGAGGCTGCTTCCTACTCTGTGGAATGGAGGTAACAACACCCATCAGACTACTGTGAGGATTATGTGAGTTATACATGTAAAACACTGTGTGTAATTCTCTTCCCATATTTAGTACTCAATATGTATTTGTTATTGTTACCAGTTTTCTCTGTACCACTCGACTCAGCCAGCAAGAGGCCAGATAATGAACCTGGGCCCACGGCCTGCCCGTGCCTCAGACAAAGCCATAGCCATCTCCACACTCTCACATTCTCCCCAATTTTCTTCTCATCGGCCAACTTACAAAAAACTTCTATTTTCTATTCCTCTATCTAGATTTGATTACATATTCATTCATTATCTCAAAAAGGGCACACAGGTCAGGGCATGGTGGTATATACATGTAATTCTAGCACTCAGGAAGCTGAGGCAGGAGGACTGCCACCAGTTCGAAGCCAAGTTAAACAGTGAGTTCCAGGTAAGCATCTTAGGCTTTAGTGTGAGACTGTGTCTCAAAAAATAAAAGAACACACTGAAGGACTTTTGGAGACACAAATTAGACTCTATAGGCCTTATTAAATATATTATACATTAATATACACATATATAATAGAGCACATTAAGTTCGGTGGGGAACGATAACGGAGGCGCGGATAGAGGAGCAGATCTAAATACCATTAAATTATATTGTATGAAAATTGCAAAAAATCAGTTAGAAAAAGAAATGAAGTTTTATTTTTGTGAGCAAACTTAGAATTTCAGTTTCTTTAAGTGACATAACTTTAACAATCTAAGTGCTTCAAGGACCATTTCCATGTGCAAAATGTTGCAGTTGTAACTCATTTTGACATCATTCCTTTGTTACTCCCGTATCAATTAACGTAAACTTGCTACTTGGACTGAAAAAAAATCAAGAGGTGAAACTCAGCTGATCACCCCATACCCAGCTAACAAGTCCTCATCCTGCCTGTTTCTCCAGATAAACAAGGGAACATGAAACCCCACAAGGCCAGAGGCGGCTGCTCGTCACAGGAGCCTTTTGTTGAAAGATGCCATCTCCCTCCTGTGCCATCTGCCACTGGCTCAGAACAAAATACCCTTGGGGGAGGAGTGAGGAACAAGGTAAGGGAGTATGTGTATGCTCATATTTCTCTCTCTCTCTCTCTCTCTCTCTCTCTCTCTCTCTCTCTCTCTCTCTCGTGTGTGTGTTTGTAATCCCAATCTAGAAATAAAGTGACTCAGAGGGATGTGTGTGAGTTCACCAGGTGGAGCTGGAATGGAGCCGCTGTGGTAATTTACTGTTGAAACTCATGAAGCACAAGGAGTTATGGGTCCCCAGTCATTCCTCAGCACAGCAGAATCCCTTGTTCTGTTAAGGTGCTGGGGAGTCCGTAATTAAGTAAGGACCAAATGTGAGCTTGTAGTTCCCTACAAATTCAAAATGCTGGGGACTTGGCTCTAGCAATGCTTGCTCAGTTGAAGATCTTTCACCTTTGCAAATGTAGGGTATTTTGCAAGTTTATGGATTCCTTTCAGAAGTCAGGAACAGGGCCAGCAAGATGGCACAGCTGGTGTATGGTGGTGTATAGGCACTTGCCATCAAGTTGATTCCTGGGACCTATATGGTAGTAGAAGAGAACCTATTCCCACAAGTTGTCCTCTGAGCTCCATATGTACACAGTGGCACATGCCCAGTCATATAGACATAAATAAGTAAACATAAACAAACAAATAAGTAAGTTAAAAAAAAACTTTTAGAAGTCAAGAACACTTCCTTTCTTAAAGGTGACTTTGGCTCTCTGATCTGACCCTGCCTTGTGTGTCTACATGGGACTTTGTTTTGGGAGGCACCAGTGATAAATAGGAACAGTAGAAACTGTAGAATGTTCTGCCTCATAGAAGCTGTGTGAATATGGGCAGAGTAGGTCACTCAGATCTTCTAAGCCACAGTGAGCCTATCTGTGAAGCAGATAATGATGCCAACCTCACAGATCTAGTGGAAGGATAAGAAAAGTTGATGCACTTTTAGAACCTCACCTTGTGTTGGATCGGAAACGACTACAGTGTTAACTAATCGTGAGGATTTGCCACATCTGAAGTAGCTCTATAGGCACCATGGGTCTATGGATTCTCATGCCAGTGTTTACATTCTGCTCAGGACAGTCTGTGTGTTCCTGAGTCTGAGCCAATATGCTGATGTAAACCTCTCCCTCCCCACCAGAAGCACCTGTCTTCTCAGGTTCTTTGCACCAGGGATATACAGCAAGCCTGATGGGCCAGCATCACCACTGGCCTACAGAAAGCCTCCCATCTCAGACCAGGTCAGCCTAGACCTGAACCTGGCTCAGAGGAAAGGAACTTCTTTGAATCCCAAGCATTCGTTTCACAGAGGAAAACATTATTTTCCACTATATTAAAACCCTGGGTCAATTTCTAATTAGAATAAGAAAATTAAGACTTGGCTTGTCTTAATTTGTCAGCTGTACCTCCCACAAGCAGTTTGAGTTTCCACATAGCTTTCTCAATGCAATCCTTGTGGAAGAGAACACACAAGGTCCATATTTAAAACAGGGAAGTTGGTGGGCTGCACCTGGACAGGGAGGGTCTCCAGAAACATAGAGACCCTATGTGTATGTGTTTGACTAATCATTTTCCTAATATCTCAAAAATATAAATATTACTTTGCATAACTTGAGTAGAATTTCCTTCCTCAATCAACTCCAGGCATATAAGATGCTTATGTGTGTTCCTGCATTTTTTTTCCTTTTGAGCACTGAAAAGAAATTTTTAAAAAATTTTTCCTCTTCTGAAATCAAACTCCCTGAAACCCAGCAGTATACACACTTCATAGTGCTAAACTCATTCTAAAAGCTTCAAACAGCAAGTGAAGTTCTCAGCAACTTCTGAATATCTGAAAACAGGAAGATTTACTTATGACCCCTATGGCTCCTCACATATACATATTAAATACAGGGAGTGTGTGTGTGTGTGTGTGTGTGTGTGTGTGTATGTGTTGAGGAGAAAAGGGAAAACTGAGCCAAATTAATTGTTGATGTTGTCACAGAGTGATTCTTTTTCAGTTTTATTGATATTACAGGAGTGCTCAGAAGTTTAGATTCTCTGTTAAGAGCCAGAATAGGTATTAAACACTAATACCCAAGAGTCCAGTCTCGAAGCACACACACACACACACACACACACACACACAAGAAACCCTTACATTCCAGGTATGGTAGAATATGCCCGTAATCTCAGCACTTGGAAGACAATTCAAAGCCAGCCTAGGTCAAATAGTGAAACCCTGCCTCAAAAAATCAAAACTGAGGAAAAAAAAAAAAAAAGACTGGAATGGAACTCAGTAGTACTGTACTTGCCTAGCATGCACCTGGGTTCCATCCCCAGCAACACACACACACACACACACAGAGTCATAGAAGTAATCCAAATTCCAAACACTATTGTGACTACACACATTAATTCATTTAATCCTCTTCCAACCTTGTAGCATAAGCAATCTGAGTATTCTTATTTTAAGGAGAAAGAACTTGAGGCTCAGAAGAACTATTAAAGGTAATCAAGCACAAATGATTTGTCCTGTTTTCTGTCCCCTCTTACCTGAGGTTGAGCACTGTTCCACATCTTACTCTTCCCCTCACAGCACATTTGGAGAGTTCTCATTATAAGTACACAGAAGTCCCAGATAGGTCACCATATCATTTTCCCAAGTCACTAAAGAGACTAGTCTCTCAAAGACAGGGTCTCATGTAGCCTGGGCTGGCCTTGAATTTGCTGTTTCACTGAGGACAACCTAGAACTCCTCATCCTTCTGCCTCCAGTTCCCAAGTGTTGGGATGACCACCACAGCTGGTTTTCTCAGAGGCTCTTGAACATGTTGATAACACTGAGAAGAATCAGAGGCAGGAAGGATGAGGGGCATACAAGGAGCACCTGAGAGACAGCAAAGCAAGCCTGCTGCAATCAGTACCCAGCTCCCAGGTGGTAACATTTGCTTCTCTAGCAGCTCCTTGTACAAGAAACACAAGACACAAAATCACTTGCCCCCTTTGGGCAGGAGAGCTTGGATACCCGCCATGCTGGTTCTGTGTTTGAACTCTCTCCAGGCACCAAAGGCTCTGAAATTACCTCCTATCTCAGAAGAACCACCCAGAGTCCTCAACCCCCTGAGGAGTCAGTTTAAAGCCAATGAACCCCCAATAGAGCTCTTCATCATCCCAATGGAGATTCATTTCCACACTCCACAACCCCCCAAAGAAAAGGCCTGCAGAAGAGGTAGGTCCACTGTGGATGGTGTTTCTGAAGGATTGGTCAAGCCAGAGAGGACTGAGAGCTGGGCTCCTGCCTACTCAACATCAATCCCATGATGGCTGAGCTTTCTGGGGTCATCCACCCCAGAAAATCTTTTCCAGGAGAAAAAAAGGCAGTAAAATACAGGTCTTTTCTGGTAACAGCCTATTCAATTTTATACCTATCTATTGAGCCCTTCATGAAGTAGTTCATTTTGTCAAACTAAAAGAGAAATGGGCATATACATAAATAAATGTAGTGCATCATAGATTTACAAAAATCCAGGAATTTTAGGGCAGCTTACAAAAAGAAAATATAATATAAACAAGACAACCAAAAATGGAATTGAAAAGAAAAAAAATTGATCAAAAAAGAGGGAGAGAGCCGAGCATAGTTTCACATAGTCTCAGTTCTTGGGAGGCAGAGACAAGTGGATCTCTGTGAGTTCAAGGCCAGCCTGGTCTACATAGTGAGTTCCAGACAACTGAGATGAAGTTAGTGCTTTAGGTAAACGCTCTGTTTATTTAGCTAAGTTTCTTGGCAGCCAAGGTTAAAAGAATTCTTGGCTATCTGGGAGCTGGAGAGATGGCTCGGTGGTTACTCTTGCAGATGACCTGGGTTTGGCTCCCAACACCCACACAGCCTAACAACCATCTGACACTCCAGTTCCAGGAGATCTGACACCCTCTTCCGGTCTCCATGGGCTTTGCATGCATGGGTGCACTTATATACATGTAGGCAAAACACTCATACACATAAAAAATAAATAAATAAATAAATAATTTTTTCAAGAATTTTTGGATATTTGGACCATTATTTTACAAAAGAAAGATGAAAGTTTGCCCAAATAAACTTTTTATTTTTAATTTTTTTTCTTATTTATTTTAATTTTTATGTGTATGAGTGTTTTCCCTGCATGTATATAAGTATACCCACGTTGTGCAATGCTGCAGAGGCCAGAACAGGGTGTTAGATCCCCTGAGTGACAGATGCTTGGTGGCCTAGTTCCTCTGCAAGAGCAGCCAGTGCTCTTAACCTCTGAGCCATCTCTCCAGTCCCTCATTTTTTATTTTTTTATTTTTTATTTTTTTGAGAATCATTTTATTGAACCCTTGCCTAACACAGATTCTTGCTCTTGGGACTTTGCTGGGCAGTCTGGGACAAAAAACACTCTGATTCGGAGGAAGTTAGAGCTTTCTAGAAACTTCTGATTTCTTAAAGAGTTTCACTCCTAGAAATCTTACAGAAGACCATTTTGTTCCAAGACTGCTAGGAATTCTTACACAGGAAGAATGCTTAACTCCTTAGCATCACCTCCTACCAAACCCGTCAGGCTTGGGTCATGTGCCTGCCCTGGCACCAACCATTGTATCTAAGACAATGAGGTCTTCTTTAATCCAGGCTCAGTCACATGCCCACCCCTGGAGTCAGAATGGGGACAGCTTCAACCAAACCACATTGGACAAGTAGGGTCCTAAAAAAGATGAGACACTGGCAAAAACAACTTGGTTTTCTCTTTGTCTCCTAGGTGCTCAGCAACCTGAATCAGAACCAGAAGAAACCACACCTTTATGGAGGCCCCCCCTGAAGCATATGTACTTAAAAAGGCCCAAGGGGATAACGGTGCATCTCCCAGTGGATGGCGGCCTAAACCCAGCCTCTCCCCAAGGTAGCTCCTCTTTCACTCCTGCGTCCCACAGGAACCTCATTCTAAAGGGAAGCAAAGCAAGACACAGCAGCGCCCTCAGCCAAGAGAAAGGAGGCTGCTGCAAGGGAGGCTGGTTCATCCCCCACCGTTTGAAGATGGCTTTGTTCAGGCAGCAGCCTAACGCAGGTGCTTTAGCTCAGTTAACTCAGTGTCTAGCTTGCAGATTACTTACTAAATCATTCCTCCATGTTTTCTGTTTGTAGATGTGAAATGGCACTAAACTGACTGAAAATCTGCTGCATGCCCTGTAACTAATCCTATTTTTAAACAAGGAAATCACATTTCTAATCTTTTATGTACTTATTCACTGTTAAGTCCGTAATATTGATTAAAGTCTTCACAGTTTTCAAAACATCATACAGCCATTAGAAGTTAGGCACATGGGTGCATCTAAGTGCATATTTTAATGCAGTAAATAGGCTGGAAGAGATGGGTCATATGTAGAAAGTTCTCATTTTCAGAAACCTGACTTTCCAAAAGGCATGTACAAAACAGCAAGCTCACAAACGGCAGGTATCCGCTGCAGCTGGAAATAAAAGGACACATGTTAACTTGTACTGAGCTCAACCTGTGCCAGGTTCTGTTCTGGGTTGGATTAATATGTATTTGGTGGTGTAATGCCTACATTAGCTCAGGTACCTCTCATAGCAATCCTGTCTGTCCTCACCCTACAGACCAGAAAATGGACATGCCAAGAGCTAAGTAAATTACTTGAAGTCACACAACTCTTAAGTGGCCATCCTGGGAATGAAGCTCAGGACCTTTCTATACTGTCAGGACCATTACCCTGCACTGACCTTCAGAATAAACACAGGAAACGTACCTGATGTGGCGATCCATAGGTAGACAGCTGACATACAGGGATCCTCGCCCTAGTATGTTTCAAGAACAATCTTCCCTACATTGCTTGTGTTTATTCTGAAGGAAGCTGCAAAGTCTTTAAATGATTAACCTTCCTTTTTAAAAAATCTAGTATAGGCAAGAATCCCTGTATGTCAGCTGTCTACCTACGGATCGCCACATCGGGTACACAGCCAGAGCCACCAAGATTAATGACAACATGGGTGAATTTCACTTTCGGTATCATTCATCTTGTACTCTATTCATTTTGAGCCGCCATCTTCACCCCCCCGCTCCACCCCCAGGGGCTGACTATCTAGAGTTTGTTCATCTTCGGCCACTCTGGCAGGTAGAAGCAGGTATAAGAAGTCTCTGATATGCCGGGGTGAATTAGTTTAGACTATCACCCAACCTTGTAATATATGCAGCATAAACAAAGGAAGTCCAAGGAGGATTGTAGATTCAAAGCCAGCCGAAGCAACAGTGACACTTGACACAAAAAAGGGAGGGGTCAAAGAGTCCCCTTTTTTCACAGTACTCTATCTCCCACAGTCCTAGTACAATAGTATTTAGAGCCAGAAGTGGACTGTTTCATGGCCACAGAGTGGCCACATGTCCATTTACTTACTTGGCCCTGGGTCATTTCACCTTTAAAACCACAGAACAAAGCCAGTTTTTATGTCCCTGTACATAACACACACACACACATTTTATTTTATTGATGCACTAGCCAAGAGAACATTGCAGACATTATACATTTTATCAGCATTATGTTCTCTTAACTACAATACGTTTATCAGACTCAAGAAAGTTAACACTAGTGAGATGCTGTTTTCCAAAATAAAAATCCATATGCAAAATTATCTAAGTATACCAACAATGTTTTCTTTCCCCTTCCAAACTAAAATTCAACTCAGGATGATCTTTGTATTTAGCTATCACCTCTCTTTAGGGATTTTTTTTTTTTTGGCGGGGAGGGGTCTTTTTAAGAGAGGGTCTCCCTGTAGTCTCGGCTGACCTGGAACTACCTATGTAGACCAGGCTGGCCTGGAACTCACAGAGGTCTGCCTGTCTCTGTCTCCCAAGTCCTGATATTAAAGGCATGCCTACCACGCCCGGCTCCTCTTTAGGGCTTTTTAATCTGGAAGAATTCTCCAGGCAAATTTTTGTTGCTCCTATTGCTGTTATCATTTAGTTTAATTTTGTTTTGTTTTAGTTTTTTGAGACAGGATCTCAAATAGAAATATAGCCCAGGCTGACCCAGACTGTGTAGCCAAGGATGACCTTGAATTCCTGATCCTCCTGCCTACACTTTCCAAGGGCCAGAACTTTAGTCTGTAGACCACCACACTGGGCTTCCTGGCTAGTTTCTCAGGATGTCAGGATTTGTAGAGAAGATAGGCCAGTTACACAGCAGACATATCCCATCGTTTATCTGTTCCCTCTTAAGGAGAGTCAAATGTGAAACAAAGTATTATTTGCAAGGATATCAAATAGGTATTTTATGCTTCCCAGCATGTCATATCAGAAAACATGAAAGGTCAGTATATTCCATTGTAGGTGATACTACATTGTATTCAATCATAGATGCTCTCTGTCAGATTTTTCCACTGTGAAAATACTTTTTCCCTTGATAATAAATAAACAGCCTGTGAAATTTTGAGACTGTGTGAAGACAAATTTTAAGCCTAAAAGCAACCATTTGTTGTACTGAATGTGAACTAAAGACCACTGTCTTTGAAAGGCAAACCAAGGCTTTAGTTGGTGAAATTCCAGGTTCAGCCTTCCTAGAATAGTCCCTAGTTTTGAGACGAGGGAATTGAGATGGAAGGGTTTTCTGGGGTGTTCTCATCAATCCTGTGGCCCTCAGAAGATCATTCCTGTTGGTCCTCTTTATCCACAGGTTCCACATCTGCAGATTCAACTACCTGCAACACAAAATTATTAGAAAAATTTCAGTTGTACCAAACATGCTTTTTTTTTTTGCTACCTGTCCCAGTATAACAACTGTTTGTGTCCATTCACATTATATTAGGTATTATAAGCAGCCGAGAGACAAGCATAGAAGAGGATACATGCAGGCTAGAGTAGTTACTGTGCCATTTTATATAAGGACTTAAACCTCCAAGGGTATTCTGGCATCAATGGGGCAGATGTACTTTGCACCTTACATACCTTCAGGAGGGAATGTGATCATTGGCTTTAATCAGCAGGATTGCTTTGTTACCAGAAACCTGTATCTAGCTGGGTGTGATGGCACAAGCCTGTGATTCCAGCACTCAGAAAGCTGAGGCAGGAAGACCACAACTTTGAGGCCAGGCAGGACTACACAAATGAGACCTTGTCTCAAAAAAAGAAACTTGTATCCCATAATCCTATGAACCCAAAAGCTGGGGTCTCCCTAGGAAGAGCCTTCCTTCCAATTGGGAATGGAGGGGTTTGTAGCCTCTCAGGCCTGTTTTTGTCTCTGGGTCCCACCCACAAGATGACAGTAATCATCATCACTATTTAATTCTTCCCAGCTCTTGGCAACTCCCCCAAAAGGAAGGACCCCTGTTCTAGTCAAGAGGAATTTCAGTACCCCACCCTCCCTACACCGTAGCAGATCCGGGAAAGAACAAGTTGAAGATGAGTAGATGCACTATCCTAAACACCAGGAGCTATCAACCAAGTAAAAAAGGGACTCACCATCCTTCCTACTGACCAGAAGTTTCTTCATTTTTCTGTGGTTTGCTTTTGAAGATGATGATGTTCTGCCTCAGAAGACAGGCCCACCACTGGGTCTCCTACCACCGATTAAAGGAAGGAAAAGTCCAGGGAGCCAGAGAGGCCTGAACAGCCCCAAGACATCAGGCCACAGCAGCCCCACAGTTACCCTAAATGAGAGGCCACTACCAGCAGGACCAGGTAATGATTCTCAGGTATATGCCCCCCACACACACCCACACTCAATGGCTTGTCTGTGTCTCCTGTCCAGGGCTGCATAGCAGTCATGAAACAGTTCCTCACTGAAGAGGGGAAACGGTGTTTCCACGAGGTCGGTAGGATTAAGGTTCACGCATATGCCAAGAGTCAGAACTTGTTGGGAGGGTTCCCTGCACCAACACGCACTGCCAAGCTGTTCGCTGCTTTCCTCACTGCAGCAGCCACGCGTGACGACGCGGCTCCTTGAGCTCCTGTGCAACGCACCACTGGATTCAGTAGACATATCCAACACCACCCTTTCCGGGGGGCAAGGAGCATGGGGAATAGGTAGAGTTCCCAGAGGAAGATCATCCTCCAGCCCAGGGTCTAGCTGAGGCCTGTTCAGAGGAAGGAAAGATGCCACGCCCACTCTCTTAGCCCCTCCCCGACTCAGAGTTCCCAAGGAGGGACCAAGACCAAAAGCAAAAAGTAAGGACAGTGCAGTAGCAGCTACCACCGGGGCTTTGAACTGAAGGCTGTTCAGAAGCGAAGATCACTCAGAATCTGAGTTACCCCTGAAAACTCCGAGGGAGGCGAACCGACAGGCATTGGTCAGCTGCTCGCTGCTCCTTCTCCCCCAGCCTTGGGCCACTCCCTCCTCCGCAGAGCAGCAGGTGAAAGGGCTGGCAAGTGTGGAAGAGACAGACTGTGCAAAGCAAGAGGCACCTCTGTTCAAAGTCAATCCATCTCCTGCTGCCCCCATCAGTCTCTTCCGCCCTCTCTCAGTCTGTCCCCAAAGCATGTGTAGTTGAATTCTTGTAAGCATAAATTAAGTATCTAAGTCAATAACTCCATTCCGTGCCGGTAGTTTCTCTCGTTTTAGGGCAGAGGTAGTCAAAACTCAAATCCTTTTCTCCTCCCTTGGAGCCTTTCTTCCTCAGCTTCATCCCCTTTACTCAGTGTGGCAGCCACACCCTTCTAATTCTGATGCAAACAACCCAAGTTTGAGGAAGTGTCTTAGTAGGGGCACTTCTAGGAGTCAACAGCCAGCCCCCCTACCTCACCACCCCGACAGATCCCAGCAGACACACACACCTACCCTTGGACCTTCTTATAAAGATAAAACCTAATATAATTAAACCAGAATGGCACAGCCATAACTGGGACAAGGGGTAGCTTGAAGTTGCAAGTATGTATGCTTGGGTGTATGCACGTGTGTATATGTGTACACGTGTGTGAATACCTGTGTAAGAGCTCATGTATCTCTGAGTATGCAGCTATGTGTTTGCATCTCTGCCTTGTGAGTGCATGTGTATGCTGTGTGCATGATGTACAGATGTGAATTTAATTGTGCAAGTATGTTGATGCAGGCCTGTCATAGAATATATGTTTTCAGTGTATGTGTGACATTGTTCATGTGTGACAAGAGTATAGTCTGGCAAGTTAGCAAGAATGTGGTTGTGCATGAGAGTTATGCTTGTCTTGTGAGAGTATACATGTATATGTGTTTGTGCATATGAATGTGTGTATACCTCTATGTGACCATGTATATTCGTGTGTATGTAAGTTAACTGTGCGTATACTCCTCAGTATCCACTCCCACTCGTGGCCTGACCTACTACTGGCCTCTTTGCCTTGAAACAGGAAGGTAAGAATAGCATAATATGAAGTGTATTTGATCTTCCACCCTGGCTCCTTTTACATAGCTAAAACCCATTTCCAGGTAGCTGTGTCTCTTCTTACCCAGGGGAGCCCCTTTGATAGCAACTGAGTTTATGCTAATGGAGTCACATAGGATGTGCCCTTAAATTACCTGCTGAAGGGGCCAGGCACTTGAAAGACCAGGTAATTAAGGGCTGAGAAGTTGGAACTTTCAGCCCTTCTCACCAGCCTCTAGGAAGGGAGGTGGTCACTGGAGATCAAGCACTGTAACAACTCCTCAACAGTAAGAGTTGGTAAACTTCCTCTGAGTTGCAGGATGTGGCTGTGCTAGGAGGGCCACAGGTCCAGGAGAGGGCCTAGAAGCTCTCAGACCTCTCCTGTGCATCTTGTCATCTGTCTACACTAGTATCCTTTTTTAGTAAATGCTTCCCTGAGTTCTGTGAGTGTCCTAACAAAGTATCATATTCAAGGAGAGAGGCATGGGAGTCCCAGGTAATAACTGGTGGGTCAGAAGAAGCACAAGCCGCAAATGGGGCCTTGCAATTGGCAGCTGAAGTGGAGACAGTCTTGTGGAACTGAGGCTTTAACCTGAGGGATCTGATGCTAACTCCAAGTACAGAATGTCAGAATTGAACAAAACATAGGAAGCCCGTTTGTTGTCTGCTAGAGAGTTGCTTGGTCAGGGAGGACCCGCACACATCTGGTCACAGAGTTTTCTGTCTGAGACTGAGAGTTGAGAAGGGGAAAGGGTTTTTCTTTCATCATAAGTTTACAGAAACACTTTCAGTCTTTGCAAGGGTTATACAACTTCCTTCTCCAGAGTGAGCTGAGGTACTGTGTGGTTCCAGCATTTGGTCCCAGTCTATGGGCAGATATGAATAAGGAATACCATGAAAAGGCATCTGACTGTCTATACACAACTGGAGATGGGCCCCCACTGGCCTAGCCCTGGGCACCTATCCCCAAGGTGCCCAGAGGGGATACTGTCTCCACACTCTCGCAGAAGTGTGGTATAGACTCAAGAAACCTCTCTTCCTCCATCCCATCCTAGCCCCCGGAGGACGGGACCTGAACAATAGGCCTACTCTGCCAGGTGCCCAGAGTAGGCCTTGCTGCACCCTGGCAAGCACAGAGCACACCAGCAACCACATGCATGTGCCCACCGGGAGGCTCAGCCTCCCTCACCTGTGCGGTTTAACTCTGCCCGTGTTTGTGCTTTTTTTTTTAAGACGATTCCAAGGATCCCATACTGGAACACTTCTTGCTGGGTCCAGACAGAGAAAACATCTGCCTCTCCCTCCCAGTGCTCTCTGGAACAGAAGTGCTACAACTGGGAGAAGGTAAGAGAATACATTCCAAGTCAACCTTGATTTCAAAGGGGAAGACTCTACCTGCAGCTTCCAAAAGTTCCCAACAGCAGAGAGAGGCATTAAAAATAGAGGCAAGGCAGCCAGTTTCTCCTGCCCGCTGACACAGAGGTGCCTCTGTAGTCCAGACACAATAACCCTATGTTCAAAGAACAAGTTCTCTCTTGCCGGAACATCTGGAGACAGGAGAGCCAGCAGAATGGCTTGGAAGAGGTCTAGTGTGCCACACTGATGCCTTGATGAGGATGATAAAGACCTTTTGGTATTTGCCCAAACTAAACACAGCCTCTTCTTTCCAACCACCCTCCTGAGGTGGAGGTGGCTAATTGGTAATCCAATCAGGTATCCTTGTTATATGCGTCGGTTCACTGCTGTGAATCATCTGGCTCCTGACAGAGAACAAGGCAGTTTCCAAAACTCCTTTTGGCATGTTAACTTTCTGGAAAAGAGATGTTGGCTCCGGGCAATAGCCATTTTGCAAAGGAAAAAAGAAATGAAGTCAGAGGGTGATGAGTGTCAGCCACCCAGAAAACATCACGATGAGCATGCGTAAGTTGTGCGGCCAGCAGGCCCCTTGATGAGGGAGATTAAAAGCTGCATGCATTTGGTGAGTTAAGTCACGACTGCCTTAATGAGTAGGGCCTGGATTCCAAGCCAGGTTTGCATAGTCTTGGCTTGTCCTCTCTGTGGCCACAGGGGTCATCTTGCCTGTTTTTCATCTTGCCTGTGTCCACAATTCCTTAACCCAGAAAGACAAATGACAAGATATTTTCTATCTATCTCTTTTATACACACACACACACACACACACACACACACACACACACAACTGATTGATTCCTCTCTCCTGTTACCATTGAAGTTCCACCTATTATAAAGATTTTCAGGAAGTAGAATGCATTTGCTTCCAAATTCACCATCCAAGAACTTCATCACCATTTGGGTTTTGTCAGAAGATGAATCTAAAAATATCTTGGTTTTGAATCTGTAGGAGCAGGAGTGAGACAGGTGGAGGAACTGTCAGTGTGGCACAGCTGGTAGAACAACGGGAGAGCAAATGGGGTTTTCACCTCCTGTGTGTTTGTCCACGTTGTTCCAGAAGAAATGCTTTCCCTTTGGGCAATGCAAAAGCAAGAAGCAGAAACTGAAATATTTAGCTTTTAGTTTGTTAACATCACTGTAGATATGATGCTCAGACAGCTCACACAATCCCTAACACACACACAAAAGGCCCACTAACTGTCCACTGAAAAAAAGGTTTCAGGAACTAGAGTGGAGCTCAAGGGTACAGTGCTTGCCTGGCATGAACAAGGACCAAGTTCGATCTCCAATACACACATGCGCACACACACGTAATTTCAGAGAAAGAGACAGAGAGATGAAGCAATACTGAATAAATTGAAACGTGCCTGGCCATCTTCACCCAACTCCAAGGACAGTATATGTAATCCCAATTGCCTCTCAAAGTAGGAAGCGCTCACTGTGTACTTGCTGAATGAGCCAGTCAGGCAGGCAGTCTCTCTCCACACGGTTGACTGACTTTTAGTCTTAATGGTGATTAGATGGTGAGGAAAAGGAGGTGAGGAAAGATCTTAAACTCATGTCTTTCTTTCTAGTTTCCATTAATTAAAGAGCATTTTTTTTGTTTGTTTTGGATTTTGTTTTGTCCTTCATCTTTTGATCTGCTTTAGTTTGATTTGCACTGAGCTGCATCTCCAGCGTCAGATCTCCCTTGACCACCATTTTCATACACCCCTCCAGTCTCATCATCTAGATATGCCAGCCCGCCCTCTCATCACTCCTTAGATGGTCCAAATATTCAGTCTCCAGTCTTTGGTCTCCAAGCCTTTCCCCCGGTGATCCCCTGGATAATTAGAAAAGCTTTAAGTTAAACTTTTCTGGAACGTTTTCCTGAACAAATTCACCTCACCTCATTCAACTGCCCAGATGGAGTCTCACCCCCGTCCTCTCTCTCAGCCCCACCTTTGTGATTTTGTATTTATCTGCATCTGTTTTCAGTTTGGTTCCCTAATATATGAATACTATGGAACCTCTCTTTTCTCTTTATCATATGTCCAAGAAATGTATTTTGATTGACTGAATACCCCAGGTGCCACAAAGAAAAGTTCTTTGGGGATCATGTTTTCTTTAAAAAATAAAAAAATTTCTTAAGTAGAAAAGGGAATATGATCTGTCTGATCTTTCTGAGACTTTCAGGCTCTGTCAACAACTATTTGGAAATAAATTCTTAGGCAATTAGATCACGATAGTTTGCTTTCATATAGCAGAGAGGGGTGAATATAACCTTAGAAGAAGTGGAGGGGGAGAGATGTGAAGACTAGAGCTGGAATTTGACTCTCCTGTTCATGTTAGGATATTGCAACACACAGAATTCAAAGGCTTAGAAAAGAAAAAGTTGGCTTGGAAATGTCTAAGTCAAAACATTGGATAAGCTCTCTGAATTGCTTGTCCCGCATACAAATCCTCGTGTATTCTTCCAGCCACAGTGCCAGCAATAATCATTTCTCTCTGAAGGTCTTTTATTCAGAAGTTTTTTGCGGCAAGAAATTCAAAGAAGTCTGTGCCAAGGATTCAAGTTGGGACTTCAGGTCCCATGTAAATTTAGATTCCTAGTCATGGGGCTGGAGAGATGGCTCACTGGTTAAGCATACCAGCTGCTTTTGGAAAGGACCCAGGTTCAAATCCCAGCACCCACATGGCAGTTAGCAACCATATGCAGCTCCAGTTCTAGAGGATCCAACACCATTTTCTGACCTTTGCAGGCACTGTATGACACAGGTGCATTTATATACATGCATCCACATAAAATAAAAATGTTAAAGTAAATAAGTTCCTAGTCCCTTTCAGATTCCTAATTAACATTTTTTGTGTGCTAAATGGGTTTTTTTGCTCCCCAAATGTTTCTTGTTTGTTTGTTTTGCTGTGGCTGTTTAGACTTGTGACTGTTTCGTCTTTGTTTTGTTTGGTCATATAATTGACATCCTTACCCCTAGGACTTTTTCAGAATTGGTAGCTTTGATATTTCTCCTTTCAAAAAAGAGACTCTAACTCTTCTTTGAGTGTGAACTGGATATACTGGCTCATGTCTAGTAAATACCGACTGGTACAGAAGTGCTTGTGTATAGCTTCAGAAACTGGGCCAGTCTTAGTCTACTGTCTGTTGTCATAACAGAATACCTAAGACTGGGTGATTTATAAAGAATAGATTTGTTTGGCACATCGCTCTGGAGACTGAGAATGCCTTTCAATGAGGCTGTGTAAGGAAAGTACTCTAAACTAAATGTCCAAAGTCTTGGGTTTTGGTGATCATGGCAAATAACTTCACTCCTTTGAACTTTCATTTCTTCATAAGGAAAAAGAAAAGATGATATTACATTCAATCTTCCCAGCATATGGATTTTGAGATCAAATACGTTTGGGAAAGTGTAGACTGAAATTAAGCAGATTCCTGATGTAGAAACGTGGTTCTCGGAGACGAGAATAGTTTCCTAAACTTACTTGACCACTGAATACTTGCATTTTTATCAAAGCATCACATGGATCTAAATAATTTTTGGAACATACTTTGGAAAATTCTGAACTGATGAATTCTGAGGTTCCTTCCAGCTCTAACAGTGTATGTTTCTAAATGAGCCCCTTCCCCAACAAGGCTCTCTCAGCAGGGGCAGTTCAGGATCTCAGCCATTCACTAAGTTATGACTCGTCTTATTTTTCATTCTCCAAACATCAGTTCTGAATCATACAGTCCACAATACCTCTGGGTGGGAAGAATTAGAGGAAGGTAGAAAGGAGGCCCATGTGGTAATAATTTTCATTGTTCCTTTTGTCCAATCAGTGTTTGTTAATAACCCATAAGAAATAATGTTAGCAGATGTTACCATGTCTACTGATCTTGGGTCAAATGTTTGAATAAAGGAAAACATGGCTGGAAGTGGTTGTTGGACACCCACCCTTCCTGTTCTACACATGCCAGAAGGCTAAGAACTACATTTCCCAGATAACCTTTGCAGCTAGGGGGCTGAATGCAAATTACGTCCTGCCAATTAGATGTGCTTGCATAAGATTTGGTGGGCAGATGTGAGGCAGAGACATACAAGTTTGGGGCTTCTTATGTAGGTACCAAGTTCACGAGGACAAAATGTTGAAAGATAATTTCAGCCACAATCTGTAGCCGTTTCTTTCCTATGTACGGGATGGTTTCTGGCCTGCCCTGAACCCTGGTTGAGAAGCTCTCCTTACAGAAACTATGGGAAATTCCCATCATCTTCAGCATGGGGCTAAACTGGGTTTGTCTCATATATCAGTGTTGAATGCTACAGAAAGACCAGCTGTGACAGCAGAGTTTGTCCCAGTCTTTAGAAGGAAGCCGGGTTCTTTCCCTTCACTATAAAGAAACCAATAAGGCCTCCACAACCTACACTAGTCTGTACCTGGATAGCCATCATCAGAGAACTCCTGAAGGAATTAGGAGTCTCCTGCCTATCCTTTTTTTTTTTCTTCCTGTTTTCTGTTTTTATTTTGAGACAGAGTCTCACTATGTAGCTCAGGTTGGCCTTCTGCCTCAACTCTCTAAGTTCTGGGATATAGGCCTGAGCCACTGCACCTGGCACCTTACTTTACTTTGACAAAAACTCTTGTGGGTCTTATGAACACAAAGACTGCTCTGCCTTATGTTTGGCATCATCACACGTTGTGACCGCCAAAGAAGAAAAATGTCACAAAAAAAGCCAAAAATATCAGTTTTCTCTGAACCTGACAGAATTTTATTTATTACTCTGGTTTTAAGCCAGGTCTCACTGTACAGCCTAGACTGGTCTCAAACACAGCAATGCTCTCCTGTACTGAAATTACAGGTGTACACCACCAGACCCAGCTTAGAAATTTCTGTTTTGAAGGAAATTACTGTAAGTGCTGAAGCACATTTAATTTCCTTATATTTTTGCGGATGACAGCACTTAGGTGGTTTTACAGAGCCTATGAAGGTTCGCATTCTATCTCCCCTGTCTTGTTTCGGAGACCCTAAAGTCAGGAGGACACCCTCAGTTCATCATCAAAGTGTTATGCAAAGGAAGTATCTCATCAGCCTTGGGGAGGACACCAAAAGATAAAACAGATGAATGCAGAACCTGGATGAAATGTACATAGCCTGGGTCCCTCCTGATGCATCCACAGCCCAGCTAGATCTTCCTCTCATCCGGTGTTTTCCTGAGTGCAGAGTGTCTGTGCAGAGCCACCAGAGTCAGAAGACCACAATTTGAAAACCCTCTTATTTTACAGAATAAGAGAACTGAGACCCAGCGAAGTGTGACTTGTTCAATTATACAACTTCTATAATGGCAAATCCAAAGCTGGAACCCAATCTTCCTGAAGCCTGTTAGGTCAAAGCTCTTCTCCCCAGCTCCATTTGCTTCTAGCCTACCTCTCTTTCAGTGACAGAGACTGAACTAAGGCCTCACACATGCCAGGCACTATATCCCCAGCTCCCCACCCCTGTTCTTTTTATTTTTGAGATTAGAGTCTCACTAAACTGTCCAGTCTGGTCTTCAACTCACTCTGTAGCCAAGGTAGGTCTTGACCTTGTAAACTTCCTGCCTCAGCCTCCCCTTAGCTGAGGTTACAGGCTGCATCACAAGGCATTGCTCTCTAGTCCGTCTTGTCCACTTCTGTAGTGACACCTGACCTGAGCCTAGCAGCCACATTTCTTCACAACTGTGAAAGTCTCTTACCAGATACTCTCTCACTTCCTCTAACTTCCCTAATTTGTCCTTCTGTTTTGTTCTTCTAGGCAGGGCTTCCTATACAGTGTAGACTAGCCTTGAGCTCATGATGCTTCTTCCTCTCTCAGCCTCCAAGTACTGGCATTACAGAAGCTCACGACACACCCAGGCTTACTTCCTGAATTGTCTTGATTCATTTTTCTTCTTCTTGCTTTAGATTTCGAATTCCTGTAGGCAAGTTCCCCTCGTCTACTTCTAAATATCCCAGAAAACAGTTGGCTTTTATAGAAAATGCTCATAAATGCCGACTGAAACCACGAAGAGCAGAGACCTCATTTGATTCCCGATGTCCATTCCTCCATTATTACTTTTATTAATAGAATCCTTATCCTGGAATTTTAGATGAACACATGGAAGCCTAACTCAAGACTATATTTCCCAGCATCCCTTGTCCCTAGGCTATGTGACTAAGTTTTTAACTAATGTGAATGGGAATTCTGTGTGACTTCCAGGTTATTTATTTGTCTGCTCTTCCCCTCCTCCTTCCCTTTGCACTTGATGGTGATGGTGAAATAGCTCCAACCAGGGGGTGGAGAAAACTATATTCTATGAGATGACAAAGCAGTAAGTTATAAAGAGCCAGGATGCTCAGTAACTTCATTGGCACAGAGCCACCCTGATCTGTCCACTTAACCTCTGGTCTCTCACGCAGAGGAAGAGTGATTGTGTCTAGGAGGGCCCCTTGTTACAGCAACCTACCTTCTGCCCCAGCATAACACAGCTATAGCATCTGCCAACTCTGTCTTTCGGCCTGTGCTCTCCTCACCCACTTCCTAGGGCTCCCAGGTCCGCACTGCCCTTACCGGCCTCACAGTCCTGGTGGAAAGGATTCACAAGCAACTACATCTACTGCAAGGCAGAAGAAAATGAGTCCCTAAAGGAGTGACTAATTCTAGCCCAGGAAACTAGCAAGGACTTTCACAGAGGGATTCCCATTTGTCTAGACCTTTGAAACATTAATACAAGTCGGGGAAATGAGGAAGAGGAGGGGGGAAAGGCTGCAGAAGGACTTGCATGAGTAACGACTAAGGTAGAGAAGCAGGCAGCAAGTGGCTCAGTGTGGGTGGGCTGAGAACCGGCTTCACAAGAGATGCTGGCACTGAAAGACAGGCTGAGGCCGGACCAGGGAAGGCCTGTGTGCCAGGCCAGAGCTGAAATGCTGCCTTTTAGGCAGCAAGGAATCACAGATGTTTGAGAAAGGATGCCATGCTGCCCAACGTGTGAGCCAGGTAGTGTGAGGGGGACCAGAGGAGAGAAAAGGCAGAGAGATAGTAGCCAAAGAGCCCTGGGTAGAGAGGGGAGAAGACCTCTACCACCCTCCCAGGGCCACTGCCTGGCCGTGGGGTTGAAACCAGAATAACAAGCCTGTTTGTGGAGTGTCTACGAAATTGGCTACAATCACTTTATTCTGTTTTTTTCTTTCAGTTAAGAAATGGGGGTCGGGGGGAGGCTGTATGTCTCGTGTATTGTAATTAAAATAAAACAACACTTAGGGCCCTGCAGCCCACATGCCCCCGTAGCAGCCCCCACAGGGCCACAGCTCCTGCGGCTCTCTCATCTCAAGTCACATTCCCACCAGCTTAAGAAAAATAGGTTGCCGTACAATGTGCTCACTGGAAACCCCATGTGGCTGGGGTTTTTGCAGCCGGGAAGAGCTTCCCAGCAGACAACTGTGGCAGATAATAAAGCGTTCGAAGGAAAACCTGAGCGCAGATTTCTCGGGAACCTGAAGACAAAGAGCACAGTTGCAGCCCAGGGAGTGTGTGTGTGTGTGTGTGTGTGTGTGTGTGTGTGTGTGTGAGACCCTCCTCCACCCGTCCACCGAGGCTGCACCGAGGTTTCTCTTTCAGGACTGTTCTAACCCCTTTTTCCCTTTCAACCACCGACCGCTCAATTCTAGGAGGGAAAATTAACATTCATTATGCAATTTATCTCTCTCCTTTTAATCCAGAGTGTCTGTCTCCAAGGTCCCTACTCAATAATTAATGTTTGTTCTCATTTTCCATTCTCCAGAGCATCTATTCTTGAACTGGAGGGTCAACAATTAACACTAATTATGGCTTTTTCTCTCCCCAACGTTGGCTCTCCGGATTCCCGGGCTCAGCCTGGGCTCTTCTGGGCGTGCCTGTGGCTGCCTGTGTGTGCTCAAGCTCACAGGATGCTGCCCATGCCGCCGCGCAGATCCACACTGCCGATACTTTCTTGGCAATTTCTAGTCTACTTATTGTCTGTAATGAATTAATGAAGCAAAAATAAATTTTAAAAGTGGAAGTACTTAGAAATGAGTTTGGGTAGGTAATCAACCTAGAAGATAAGAAGTTTTTTCCAGCTTGAATTTTCTAGGCTGCTCTGTGATTTTTTTTTTTTTTTAATTCCCTGTTAACGCCCCACCTCTTCCTCGGTCCTTGCCCCGTTTCCCCTCCTCCCTTCCTCTCCCCCACCTCTGTCTCTCCTTTCTCGGGTCTATCATCTTACTCTCTTCAGCCATAGAAACAACATTTAAACTCATTTTCATGTCGTAACAAGGACATCTAGAGTAACTCACCCCAGGTGACTCTAAGAGATGTTAAAAACCTCCATCAAAATCTGTGGGAAAAGCCTGCTTTGGGGACCAGAATCCCTGCTGCCTGCCATGGTCCCATCCACTCCTTGTATGGGGGCTCCAGCTAGAGCCTGGAACCTGTTTGTGGCGGCAGCTCCCCCAGCACGTGTCAAACATTAACTGACCAGTCCTCTTGCACTAGCAGAAGTTCCTCTCTCACAGTTCCAGCACCATGGGCCTTGCAGGGCTTTGCCTTTAAATGCCTTGGGTAAAATCAGCTTCTCCTCAATGGCTCTTGAATCCTAAACAGCCTTCTCTCCATACACATCGCAAAGCTAAGTCCAGGCAGCCGTTGACTTTATTTTTTTCTCTGTCTTGGGGTAAGGAAAATGAGGGGTTTTTTCCCAAGTTTTTCACACTCTTAGGTAAAATTCTTTGTTTTTTCAGTCTGTGATTCTGATCATTCTAATCTCTGTTATGAAGAGGAAAAATCCATACCCCTGCAAAGTCAACATTCCCTTTGGAAAGTCACCCAGCCTATCTCTATTATTCAACTCAGGAGTAGATTATTTTGTATCTACACCTCCAGAAACATATACTGTCTCTTCAAATAAAACAGTAAATAGGAAACTGGGTATATTTCTTGGAATGAGTCAGAAATGTGGAGTCCTCATGAGTTATTCCTCGCTGCCTTGAACAATATATTAGAGAAGTTGGCTTGACCCAAGTAATTGAACTTAGCCAGGAAAGATCACTTGCAGTGATGTCCTACAGGTTGCCCAGGTTATACACTGCATAATTCCCATGATAATAAGGTGGATTTTTCCCCTACAGTTGAACCTGCACAGCCACAGATTAGGAAGCTGTCTGAAAAACACTCTGTGGTTTGTATCTTACATGGAGAACTGAGAGCAATTCCTCCTCTTCCAAGATTCCTTTTATGTTTCATTTCCCTCATGCAGAAAGATGCAAACCTTTGTAGCTCCTCCTCCACCCACAGACATGGCTGCCTCTGCTTCAGACCCAGGAAGGGATGATTACATAGAGACTCTCCCTCTCCTAAAAATAGTCTTTGATGAACAGGAAAATGTGTGTGGTCTTCCTTGTTGCTTATTTGGGGGCAGGCAGAATGGATCCTGCCTGAGGAACCTGCCATATTAACAGGCAGCAGCTGAGTGGAGTGTGTTTGCCAGGGCTGCAAAAGCAGGAGAAAAGGCACAATAATGTCTTGGACAACTGCAAGATCTGTGAGCAGAGAAGAGGTAACTGGGCGTCTGGCCCCAGCATCACCCATTTGGCAGCATCCTCAGTGAGGAGTTTCTGGGTCAGTTTGTTCAACATTTGTTTAGAACTGGGCTGTAGCAGCTCTTAAATAGGAACCTTGTAGTGAAGAAGATGATGGTGATGATGGAGACAATGGTGATGATGATACTGATGATGATGGTGATACTGATGACAGTGCTGATGCCAATGATGATGGAGGTAGCGATGGTACTGGTGACAGTCATTACTAAGTGTCTCTGATATGTCAAACACCATGCTGAGTCCTCTCATCATGTCTCATTCTCACAACACTTTTTCTAGCACTCAGAATAGAGAACCTTGCTCATTCCTCGATTTGTTTGCTGACATAAGAAAAAGTTCTGGCCTGTCTTCATGCTTAACATTCCCCATTTGTTTTGAAGGAGACAGACATCATACTATCCTGAATAGGTGGTACTTTCTGGAATTAAAGCCAAAGAGGAATTTAAAACATCTATTTAATGGAAACACCTATAGATTTATTGAAGTTTTTGTTTTCTTTTGGTTACTTGGCTTTAATGAATATTTTTAGATTAAAGTGATAAGATTCTAAAAATAATATACACTTGATGTATTGTAGGCATTTGTAGACTTGAAGGTCAGTTTCAACTCTTTTCAGAAGTCAGTGACACACTGAACCACAAAAAATTTTTTTAAAGAGCATAAGAAAAAAAGTCAAGGACAGGCTGGGGATGTGGTTCAGTTGGCAAAGTACTCACCTAACATGCACAAAGCTCTGAATTTGGTCCCCAGCAGTGCATAAGCTAGCATGGTAGCCACATGTATAAACAGAGCACTCAGGAGGTAGATGTAGGAGGATCGACAGTACAAGGTCACTCTCAGCTATACAGCTAGTTCCAGGACAATCTGGGATAATAAGACCCTTTTTCAAAAAAACCAAATAAGGGCCTGGAGAGATGCTTAGAGTTTAAGAGCATTTACTGCTCTTGCAGAAGACTCAGGTTGGGTTCCCAGCACCCAGGTTGGGTAGTTCACAACCACCTGTAACTCCAGCTACAGGGAATCCAATGCTCTCTCTTGGCCTCCTCTAGCTCCCGCATGTACATGGTACACATAAAACTCACACAGGCACAGACACATAAAAATAATAAGATGCTGGGAAGATGTCTTGGTGGTTAAAGTGCTTGCTAAACAAACATGAGGACCCAAGTTCAAATGCCTAGAACCCCTATAAAAAAACCAGGCATGGCAACACCCCTCTGTAACTCCAGAGCCCCAGGGAGTAGAAACAGGCAGATCCCAAGAGCTGGCTGGCCAATCAGTCTAGTCAAAACAGCGAGCTTTGGGTTCAGTGAGAGACCTTGTTGCAGAAAAATAAGGCAGATATGAGACTGAGAAAGGCATCTTGATGCCAACCTCCAGTCCCACACAAGCCCACGTATGGGTAAGTGTGGCTTACACACATACAAAGAACATACCACCACATACACACAAGTAAGGAAATAGATGATAGATAGATAGATAGATAGATAGATAGATAGATAGACAGATAGATAGATAGATAGATAGATAAAGTTAAGGACATTTGTCATTTTACAGAGGCCTGAATTTATATTATAGACATTGTAAGGCTGGAAAAGAGAAGACTGTCACCAAACCAATGAGTAAGCCTAGTCAAGCTCCCAGCACCCACATCTCATTGTTGCTGTGTTTATTCACTGTAGCATCTGTAATAGCTCTTATGCAACATTTTAAATATGAAAGTACATTGACATATCTTTTACTATATAAAGGAAGTTATTTTAGCTTATTAAGTTTTATTAGAAAATTAGAAAATTTATAACAAAATAACAATAGTTACCAAAAACAGTAACAGTATTATCTCATTCAGCATATCCAACAAATCATTGTCTGGTCATGTCCAGTTCCCACTGTATTATTGGTCAATGGACTAAAAAAGGAATCACAACTCTCACAGTCATTACCTGAAAGTGACACTCACTGGACTCATGGTCTCTTGCTTCTTTCACTGCCCTGACGCATAAGGATTTTGCCATTATTGATTTTCCCACAGTTCTTCACTTGAAAATTAATGTGGGCATCATGTAGAACAAGTTCAATGAAAAGAATTAGTAAGGCTATTTTACAAAGCACAAAGAAATTGCTCATTCATTAATTCATCCAACACTAACTGACCATCTGCTAGGAAGAAATACTATGGCAGGCACAAGAATACAGCAGAAAGACAGAGTCGTGCCTTAATGGTATCCATAAAGGTAAAATGAGTTGAGGGCTATGCATACAAATTAGTGACCTGCGGAGATTAAGAAGGCTTTTCGGAGGGGAAACTTAAGCGGAGCTTCTGTGGCTCCGTAGGAACCAGCCAAGCAGAAAAGAAAGGATGTTGTAGGAAAGAGCCATGTTAGCAAAGGAGAAGTTCAGCAACTTGTAATTCCTGGACCACAGGCCGTGTGTAGGGAAGGGAAGGATGAGAAGCACAGGCTGTGAGGAAAGCAGGAGCCAGCTCTGAGGGGTCAGCAGCAGTGACCAAGGGGCATTACCCAGCATATCCTCACAACTCTTATGATGAGGCTACACTGGAGGCTTTCCTAAATCGTTGGTTCTTTATTGCTACATGATTCAAGTTTAAATTCCATTGTGTAGCTGGGTTTCCATTTTAGGCTTGGTAATCTGCCATGTGCCTTTGGACTTCTCCATGAAAAATAATTTATGAACTTTTGAGAGAAGCTGGTATTCCCAAAACTAAAAGCTAGACCCTGGAGACTGTGCTACGTCTAAGAGATGTAAGCAAACAAAAGAACTGTTACTCCAAATTGGAAGAAAAATATCGCTCTCACGTTTGCAAGGCACTTCCATATTTAAATTCAGACTGACTCATATTTTCTAGATCTGGCTCCTTAACTGGACCTCCCACGGGTATATCTTTAGCCGGGAGGCCTTCTTAAGGTCTCCGGCAATTGTTTAATATGCCTATCTCACCCTCCTTTTCATCCAGAAAGATTTAAAGAAAAATGCATAGCATAAACAGAGCCTTAAATCTTGTCCTAGGAATTTGATAATGACAGGACCAACAGGCCGCCTTAGGTCTTGATCTCCTGCATTGAATGAGCAGGCTTGAAATTTACTAGAACACGGCCAACATTCTATAGGTCATAAGCATCTTGAGTCACATCATATAAAACATTTTTAGATATTCTTAAGGAAAGGTCAGCAGCACCACAGTTTCCTTCCTTTTATAGCTAAGTTCACCCTGGGAAGAATTTTTTTTTAATAATCTGGAATTTGCATTTTCCATTTATGACCAAAACACAAAACCTTGAAGGTGCCAGGGCTTACTGACATTCAGGCCTTTCCTTACTGGTGTCTGCTGGGGCCAACCAGTCCCTGCACAAAACTGTAGGAACGCAGGGTTGCTCTGAGGTCCGCGTGGCAGCGGATCTATCGCCTACAGGATGATGACACTGCAGGTTAGGGAGGAAGTTCCATGACAGCATACCAGTGATCAAAGGATATGCTTGCTTGAGAAATGGTGTGTGGAGAAAGGCCATGAACAGATTTAAAGAGGCTTCTGCCAGCACCTCCAACAGCTTCTGCCCCGGTAACCATGGAGTACTTGGCCACTTCAGAGCCTGCAGGTACAATGTTTGCCAAGTCCTGACACGCATGGAAGGAGCCGGATGGCCCACCTGGCCTGATAAGTCAGTTCTTTGGAGTTAGGTTTCTATTCTGCTACCAGATGGGGCCCAGCAGAGTTTCCCATACTTAGACAAATAAGTACTCTGAAACTATAGGAATAAATATGACTGTTTCATTTTTATTTAAAACACAATTTGGGAATTAAACATTGTCAACACAGATTTCAATAGAAGGAAATTTTAAGAAGCCAAATTCCAGGCTGGACTCAGATGCTCTCTCCACTTTGCAAGGTTTGGGTGTTTGGTGAAGAATGCCATGATTTGAAGAGGGCAGAAGGGGCTGGGGATGAAACCCCTCCAGCCAGGGTCACCTCTGAATGGCCTGGTTATCTAGTGGGAATATTATCTCCTCCCTAAAAGCCTGTGGTCAGATTAATGCTAGCATTTGAAAATCTGCTAGGGCTTGCTGGTGGGCAGCCAGGAAAGGAATGTGTTTTCTGTTTATCTCTGTTTTGGCAGACATATTCATCACAGAAAGGTTGTGAGCACCCTGTTTTGGGAAACCCCGAAGTAGTGCAGTGAGAACGAGGTCTTTGGTTGTGCACCTCAGCTCCTGAACCAGGAAGGAGGCCACGCCCTGGGTTCACAGCCTGAGGCCTCCGCTGGTGAAGGGGTCTATCCTGCCATGTTGCTCTGAGAGGCAGTTTTGTTGTCCCCATTTCTCTGTCTCCCAGGAATGCAGCTAAAGTCTCTGCTCCTCCTTGACAGCTTGGACCTCAGAAAATTACAAGGTTTTGACCCAGAAGATGAGAAATCCTAAGTGATTTTTCAGTCTCCTATCTAAAAATGTGTTTACATTTCTTGCGCTCTGGCTGGCTGATTCACTCTCCTGGTGTTGCAAGAGCAAGAGCCTCCCTTATACATTAGGATTTATAAGTTTCATTTCTGAAAGACTCAGGGCTGTTTCCAAGCCACAGTGAAGTGAACCTCATCGTGACACAATTCTGCCGAGTGGCTTGGTCCAAAGGATGGATCCTGGCCAGGCAGCTGCAGTGTGGCAGGCTCAAGCAAGGCTAATGGGAAGTAGTATGATGTGGAGAGAAAACACAAGACAGCTCAGGACACCTGGCGTCTGGTTCCTAGTCTTGTGCTGTTTCCATTCTCTGAGCCTCAGTTTCCCTGAAATGATTTAAATTAAAAAATGTTGGAAGTCCATGCAGAAGCTATTTTCAAACAGATCAGAGAAAGACAGTAGAGAAGAAGAGAAAATGAAGGTCAGCCCACAAGAGATAAATCCTGTCTTTAGATCAAAAAGACAAGGATACAGTCACAGATGGTCAAAGGCTCTTAAAGAGCTACCAATGAGTCCCAAGAAGGGAAAGAGCTTTTTGTTGGATATCAGTCCCTTGGAAGAGACTAAAATCCGTATCAGTAGAGCCATATGCTCAGTTAAATCTTATCCTCAAATAAACATTTCTTCATAAACACTACCATTACTTTCTTAGAAGTGGGGTTGGGAGAGAAACCCCATCTTCTAGGGCCATGGAATATGAGTCACAAGGTCTTAGACTCAATCCTTTCTCAAAACTTCACCAGTTGGATCTGAGTATATTGGCCCTTGCCTGAAATTCCAGCACTCAGGAGGTAGAGGCTGGAGTTCAAGGTCACCTTGGTTACACAGTAAGTTTGATAGCAGCTTGGGCTACATGAGACTGTGCCTGAAAACACCCAAAAATCAGGGGTGGGGGGGTTGGAGAGATGGTTCAAGAGTCGTTAAGCGGGTGTACTGCTCTTGTAGAAGACCTAAGTTTGGTTCCCAACACCCATTTCACAACTGCGGAGGCTCCAGGGGATCTGACACCCCATACACACATAATTCAAAACTAAAGTAAATCTTAAAAATAAAAATAAACTACTGGGCATGGGGACACACACCTTTAATCTCAGCACTTGGGAGGCAGAGGCAGAGGCAGACAGATCTCTGTAAGACGGCGGCCAGCCTGGTCTACCTAATGAGTTCCAGGCCAACTAGGATGACAGGGAGACCCTGTCTTTCAAAACCGAAGCCTTCACCCACTGCGCCACCATCAGGGTGATTGCACCTCTCAAGTCTCAACTTCTGTATCTATGATGAGCAGAACAGTCACAGGAATCACAGGCCCAGGCGGCATCTGTGCATGTGGAGGGCGCCACCATGTCCCACAGCCACACTGGCCTTTGCCTTTCTTCACTGCATGGTCCCACCTCTCCTGTTGCCCCTCTACATTATGAGGGACAAGGGAAGTCTCTGATCTCTCTCTCTCTCTCTTTCTGGAAGCTTTGAGAAACATTTTCCTTTTTCAGCAAAGTATGATCATACAAAATTTATATTCAACAGCATCAGCAGGTTTTTTCTATCAATATTTCCTTTTTAATTTCAGCTTTATCTTAATTTTAACAGCACGAAGAACCTACTTTTGTTCTTTTAAAGACCAATCAAAACAAGAAAAACCTAAATTTGATTATAAGATCTTAATGACATCCCCACACCCACCAAAACATAATGTATAGACATGTTTGTAGACATGTTTATAGAGGAGTCTATAGGTGTTATTTGGTAATGCCCTACATGTGTGTTTATAATCTTATATGTGCAATGGCTAAGTGTGTATGTATTTCATATAAAAATTCACAAAACCTAGATCTGACAACCTTGACCCCTTTTCTCTCTGACTTTCACCTTAGCAAACACCAAATCCAGAACCAGTCTTCACAGGAATCTTTATGAAACTTCACCTTTGACCCCAGCAACAGAGAAGCAGGTACGGTTTTGACTCTGAATGAGCATGACACTGGCAGTCAAGACTTGTCTGGGGCTCTTGTCCTAACTTGCTATGTGACCCTAAGTGATACTCTTCATCTCTTTGAGCCTCATTTGCCTCATCAGTAAAATGAGAAAACTATCACTGAAGCTCCTCACTCTTAGGCTTGGAATTTGGACTCTATTGTCTGGTTCTTTGTGTATGTGGATAAATAGGACAGACCATTCCCAGATATCTGTATAGTAAGAAATGCGATAAGAATACAAAAAATAAAGACAGAAGGCCCACAATTTCATTTTGAGTGGGAGAAAAAAAATAGCAGTAAAGACTTTTTTGGGTGGGGGTTGTTGTTGTTTTGAGCAAGGCTGGGGAGACAGCTCAGTCTGTAAAGTGCCTGCCACAAAAACGCAAGGAGCTCAGTTTAGAGCCTCAGTGTTCATGTAAAAAGCTGGGGGCTGTGGCCTGCATCTGTAATCCCAGCACTCACCAGGAAGATTCGTGTGGCTCATTGGGCAGCCAGCATAGCTCAATGAGTCCCAGGTTCAGTGAGAGAGCCTGTCTTAATAAGGTAGAGAGCAACAGAGGAAGGCATTCAGTGTCAACCTCTGGCCTCCATTCACAGGCACAAACATGCACACACCCAAGTATATACATACATACTACATATACCACACATACACACACACACACACACACACACACACACACATACAAAGCAAGGATAATCATGAAAAAAAGAAAAAGGTGCTTCATCTGGGGGGTTTAGGAATATCTAGTAGTTGAAAGAAATATGTGGAGAAATTTCTTGTCTTTACCCCAAGCTCTGCATTTGGAAGTCTCTTCAGTGTCTCTAGAAAAACAACAGGGGAATTCCCAGAGAACCAGAGGCAGAAGCATCCAAAACAGCTCCAGGAGACTCCCAGGTCCTTTCTGCTATCTAACAGCCTTGGGGCAAGGGTCTCCTTTTTTCTCTCTTATCTCCAACTTCCTTTCTGCTGTTCCCCTGCACCTGCTAAACATCAGCTGATAGTGAGTCTGTTAGTACTGTGCCTGAACTGGCTCTCACTGTTAGGACCCCAGGCCTGGGTCAGGCCTCCACTCGGTAAAGCACAGGTAAGCCACCTCTCTAAGCTACACAGGAACCACAGAACCAACATTTACATTTCTCAAAAATGCCCACACTCATGAAAAGACACTCATGAAAATACCTCTCAGACCCTGAACACATTCCAAACTCACACATCCTTATGGCCTGATACCACCTGCAATCAAAGAGAGGCTCAGCCATGTCAAATTAGGTCTTTCTTAGACTGAATTATGAACTTTACAGTCAGAAAGAACACAGACCTTCTTAAGCTCCAACTCTGGGCCCCCCTGCAAGGCCTGGGGATGTCCACTTACTCTTTTGTGAAATGGAGGAGGGGATCCCTTCAGATCTAGTTGGTTTGTTAAAGTCACCTTGGTCCTCCTTCCTCTAAAGAGAGAAGTCATGTGAGGGCACAGTCTGGAGAATGCCACCAGCCCCCAAGCCCTGACAAATGGGGTGGGGGAGGCAAGGAGACTTCCTCTAGCCTCCTCACCCCACCCCCTTACTTCTTGAGGCTAATGGCCCTTTATTAGGTTAATCACTGCCTCAGATTTTAACTACTTCCTCAACCTACTCCACATAAATGACTAATTTCATGTTTACTATAAAGCATCTGGAAAGGATTTAGAAACAAATTTCTGCCCAGCAGACTTCAGTTACCTACCCTGATGGGCCACTGGCCAAAGCAGTGGGTTTCCTCCACCAGGACCCTTACTGCTCCAAGGCAGGGAGGACACAGCACAAAACTGACTTGCAGCAACAGCAGCAAGCTTGCATTAACTCCTCACTGACTCATTACCCCCACCCCCTCCTCCGCCTCTCCGGGTTTGGCCATGTCATGAGTTCAGTCACATAAAAGACTTTTTTTTTTAAGCCGCAGTGCTAGCTGAGAGGAGACTTCCAAAGGTAGAATTTTGGGATCCCACCACCCTTTGAGAAGTTACAGGCCTAGACTGGGAAACCGATTCCTAACTATGGGTGAGAATGAGCTTGGCAGAGCAGTCTGAGTTCATGGGGTCCGCGGGTTCAGGAGGCTGCCTCGGGCTCCCCCTAATGGAGGAATCGAAAACCTCAGCGGCTGCCTTGCTAGGCCAGAACTGTAAGGGTGAGAGGGCCTGCCCGGTACGCCCCAAGGCACCCCGACACCGACCCGAGGCTCCGGACCTCGGCCGCAAATGCCTGTGTGAACTGAGAGCCGCAGCTGCCATCAGCAGCTCCCTCGGAGTTGAAAGAGGGAGTTACGTTAGGGGAGAGAGGGAGAAGAAAACTACAAGGGGAAATGTGAAGATGAAAAGAGCAGTGAAAAAAGAGAAAGGAGACAAGCAGACATGTTTCAACTCCAAGCTCCCATTTCCTCTTTCAAATGATCGGCCTCCCCACTGTGAGCAGAATCAAGTATTTATGAAGGCATTTTTTGCATATTAATAGCTGCATAGGGATGGAGCCTTGCCAGCTCTGAAGTCCTAAAGGTACGGTGCCCTTTTTTTAATTCAGGTCTTTCCAACTCCACGCAGAATTTGGTATTCTCCTTTAGATTTATTTTCCCTTCTGCCTTGTGGCTCCTCCTCTGGTCTTCCATTTGATTAGGAGAAATTAGTTCCTGGGCTGCCTTCAGAGACCCAGTACTGCTCTTCCCTCTGCGGGTTGCTGACATCAATCGCTGGAGAGCCTTTCCTCTTCCCCAGGGCCTCTGTCAAGAGGCTTGCAGGTTGGGTGAGGTGACCAGCACCTAGAAAGAGTGCTAAAATTGTAAATGAATGTTCCAAGAGAAGACTTTAATATAGCTATGCAGTGAGAGGAGAAAGTAAAACTAAAAAAAAAAAAGAAAAAAGTACAATAATTTCATTAACTTTAACGGTACTGTCTATCCTCCATAAAAACTACATTCCATTTGAAAATATTTTACTTATTATTTTTATTTTTGTGCATATGTAAGTGTATCCGTGTCCGGCAATGTCCTCAGAAGTCCAAAGAGGGCATCAGATTCCCCTGGAACTGGAGTTACAGATGGTTGGTTCTTAACCACTATGTGGGTCCTGGGAATTAAACCCAAGTCCTCTGCAAGAATAGCCAGTGCTCTTAACCACTGAGCCACCTCTCCAGTCCCATTCATGTAGAAATAATGGTAAGAAGTACGGCATAGTGGCACACACCATTAATCAGGATTCCACACAGTGTTTCTTTTTTAAAAAAATATTCTATTTATTATTTTTGTTTTATGTGTATGAGTGTATTGCCTGCATGTAAGTAGGTGCACCTGTGCAATGCCTATGGAAATCAGAAGGTGTCAGATCCCCTAGAACTGGTTATGGACAGTTGTTAGGCACCTTGTGGGTTCTAGGAACCTGGGTCCTCTGCAAGAGCAGCCAATGCTGTTAACCACTGAGAAATCTCTCCAGCCCCCAGACAGTGTTTCTTGACCTCAACACCATGAAGACTGGACCAGATATTTGGTGATGGAGACCCAGCTTGTGCACTGCATGTTGAGCAGTGCCACTAGCTTCTGATCACTACCCCGTTGTGACAATCAAAATGTTTCTAGACCTTGCTGAATGACCCCTGGGAAGCAAACTGAGGCCTAGGTTTTCTTCTCCTCTCTGTCTCTCTCTCTCTCTCTCTCTCTCTCTCTCTCTCTCTCTCTCTCTTCTCTCTCTCTCATTGTTATTATTAGTGTTTGTTTTTTGAGATAGGGTTTTACTATGAACCTCAGACTGGCCATCCTCCTGACTCAGTTTCCCAAATATTGAGATTATAGGCATGTGCTACCATTCCTAGTTTGATTTAATACTTTTAAAATGCAAATCAAAATCCTAAGTCAGCTATGATTGCAACTATGGTTGCTGTTTTGTTTTAGACTGGAAAATAGAGCGTGAAAAAAAGTGCAGCCAGGTTAGCTTGAAATAAGGGAGTGTGCTGGGCTCAAAGTTTCTTTTGATTTCCTGGGCTTGGCTGTTTGGGTTTTTTTCTTTTTTCATTGTTTTTCTTTTTCTTTTTAATTCCCCCCTTTAAAAAAGAAAGATAGATCTAAAAAAGAATATGTTAATTTTTAATATGGGCATAGTGTCACACTCCTGTAATCCCAGGACTCTGGAGACTGTCGCAAGAGGAGTGCTTCTTCAAAGCTAGACTGGGCACCCTGTCTGGAAAAACCAAAAGGTCAAATAAATAAAATAAATAACCAATTTTTTAAAGTGCACGATATACCCAAGGATAACTAAAATGATCTAGGAGTCACAGTGTACAAGAGGACACACACAGAGCAAGCTAAACAGCACCACTGTGTAGCATGTGTTCCTTTAACAAATTTAACATTAATTAGGTTTGTAAGCTACTATTGAATAAGGTCCTCAGAATTCACCTGTCAAGGATCTCAACTTCCTTTTCCTATTTTATCCTTCTAAGACTCAGACAATGAATTTACCTCTGAAGTTTGTGTCTTAAGTATGAGACTCTGTCCATTCAGGTCTGCCTATGAAACTGAGGCAAAAAGGACTTCAAGTGTACTGGTTTAGAGAGTTGTCAGGGTAAAGAAGTTGTCAGTAGAGTATCAAAGAACAAACTTAAACCTTAATTAGATTTCCCAAGAATCATTGCATCTCCTTGTTCAAAATAAGAAAGCAAGCTTCGGTCATTCTCTCCCCAGCCAATTTTCTTCCTTTGTTCAAACCAACTCCAGCTCAGAGAGTGCAAACATCCTTTCTAACATGCTTCATCTTGGGTGTTTTGGTTGAGAGTTTTGTTGCTTTGTGCAGATTAAACTTTGGTAATGTCCCCAAAGTCCTGTTAAACTGAAATTATGTCCCTTTTCCTCACTTCACAAAGCTACTTGGTTTCCACCGACCCTAGTTTAGACTCCCTGAGTTTACTGCAGCATAAGTTCCTATTTGATATTATGTGTACTAAATTTACTGTTTTTGAATTTCAAAGAGTAGCCTATCATTCTGGTGGGCTAGGATTTGGCTCGAAAAAACCCTCTGTGTGCCCCATCTGTTTCCTTAGGGTTTCACATACAATGTTCAAAGCTCCTGTTAGCCTTCCTCTTTCAGGACTATAAGCCATCTATGTACCTATAGAGACACTGTGTTTTGCATGCTAGGCCATCCCATGACCTTGTATGTTTAACTTTTAGGCAAACTGTTATCTAAATGAATAAGATTCCAGCCTTTTAGGAGAGACTTTCTTTTTCTTATCCTGCCTAATTCACATTTGTATCCTGGTGTCTAACACAATTCCTGGCCACTGGAAGCAATTAACAAATAAAATTTTCATTGACATGAAACATTTCATGTCACAGAAAGCTCATAACCAATAGAAATTTCTAATTTGTAGAAAAAGCTCACAGTCCTAGAGGTGTATTCTGAGGTGAGGTGTGCTTTATGTCGTTGTAACAGTGACATTGACTGACATTCTCCTTCACCTCAGGCACTACTGCCTCCTGTTGGTTGTCATCTGGTACTTGGTTTCTCACCCTCGGGAAAAGCTTTGGATGGTGCTCAGACCTTTGTGAGGATAGGTGGGATGGGTCCTAGTACTGATGTTGAGGATCAGCTTCTTGTATTCCCATTAAGGGAGAAGGGAAGTGCTCTGTGCTCCCCCCCACACCAGATTTCTCTCTCTCTCTCCTCCCCCCCTCCCCCTCTCTGGTTCTGGAACTTAATTCAAAGGATTTCTGAAGTCCTAAACAAGCTTCCCTCTCTGGTCCAAGCTTATCCACACCGCTTTGTCCATCCCTAGACAATTTAAAGACTATTTCCTGAAAGGTTTGTTTGTAATTACAAAACCAAAGTTTATATGTTGAATTTACAAGAATATCATTTATTTCAATAAGTCTATACTTATTGACCTCCTGGTTGCTAGTAACACATAATACTTACCTAGTTATTTCCTTTCTCTTTTTTCTTTGTATTGTGGGCAATTTCAAACATATGTAAAAGTAAAAAATGAACCTCCATGTAGTTACCCACAAATCTCAAGAAGAATCATCTCCCCATTATCTTGAGAGGATCTTTTTTAATGGTAGGTAATTGAAGCCAATGGTTTTTGGGTTTATGAAAAAGGCTTAGGATTATCTCCCTCAATCCTATAACAGCTCTGTTGTGATCTCCATTTTACACAGGAGTAAACAGATGTCAGGACCTCCAGAGCCCCATTCACACATGGCCAGCACCTCCAAAGAGGGCTAGTAGATTGGGGGTCCCACACAGTCACATTTAGATCTCATTTCCTTCCTTACTGCTCTATAGTTTGAGGCAGCTTATTTATCCTGAGATTCAATTTCTTCATGTGTAAAAAAGGTAGTGTTTCCCTCCTGGAGTCCTAACAAGAATTATATGAACTAATGTATAACAGCGAATTTGGACAATGCTAGGCACAGGACAGCCCTCAATAAATTATAACTATTACTATTGTATTCCCCAGTTGTCTGCCTTAAAAGTCATTATAAAATAGGATTTGGAGCTTATGTGCAATCTAAGTATTCAGACACAGAAAAGGAGAAGTTGAAAATGAGGAACAATCAAAAGGAAGACGAGGAGCCAGTCCACCCCCCGACTCCCGCCGTTCCCCCCCATCTACCCCAGCGCCCACCATTGCCCTCCCTCTCCCAGGCATCCTCCCTACCAACCAGAGTGTCTGCCTAGCTTCACTGTTTAGAACTCTACACATTAGAGATTCCTTTGAGTTCCTCATATCTCTTTCGTGGCGAGTCTGTTTTAAGGAACTGTATTCTGCTTCTCCCTAAGGAAGCAAGCTGAAGGACTCACAGAGGAGGGAGACAGAGAGTTTAGGGGTCAAGAACACAATGGGCTCCCACCCTGTAGCCCACGCAGTCAGGGAAAAATTGGAAGTCAGGAGACAAGAGAGCCAAGTAGTGGGGAGGGGGCAGGAAAGAATAGAGAACATCACCTACACTATTCAATTTCACCGTCTTTCTAAATTATGGGGTGGCTGAGCTTTTATGGCCCAATCTGAGAATCAAAGCATCATGGATAACTTTATTTTTCTAATGAAAAAGTGATTTTAAATGATTTTTTTTTTACAGTGGAATCAAGTTGAGATTCCCTGTCTGTCGGTTGTCAGATTGGAAATTTTACTCCAACAAAAAACAAGGAAGACACAGAGTTTGGGCTTAAGTGTTGGGTTAGGAGCTGGGGGGTTGTTTCTGTCTCTCCCCTTGTCCTCCTATCGCCTGTCCAAAGTAGGATGTATCATCACCCAAACCCAGGCGAAGTTCCAGCCTGAGCCCTAAGAAAACACAGCTCCACCTCCCTAGAGGCAGAGCTAATTTCTCTTTTGGCTCAAAAGTTTTTTCCTCCAGCTCTTGCTAAGCCAGATAAACAATGATTGTGTTGTGTCAACAAAACACTTAATTAAATTGAGGACAATATCAATTAGAATTCCAGGATAAGATTTATTTCCAGATAATACAAGTTCTGGAACTGAAGTGTCCTGTGTTTCATGGCTCAAAATCTCCTTGGCAACAGTGAAGTAAGCACCGTTCTGTAGGTAGAGAAACTGAGGCACAGAAAACTTCAAGACTTGGCAAAAGTCACCAAATGAGTCCATCACAAAGAGGACCAGAGATTGCTGAATTTCTATCCCTAGACCAGGGATAGTCTTGCTAGCTAGCAGGCTAATTCAATAAATACTGAGAAGGATGCCCAACATCTTTTATAGACGTAAGACATGAAAAAGTAGATGGAGGGCTGGGAGTGGGGCGAGTGGCTCAGTTAGGAGAGCACTTGCCTGACATTCATGGAGCACTGGGCCCACATCTATAATCCCAAAACTTGGGAAATAGGGTCAGAAGTTTGAGGTTATCCTCAACCATGTAGGGAGTTCGAGGCTAGCCTGGGATACATGAAACCCTGTCTCAAAAAAGAAAAAAGTGACAAAGACCAGAATTGTTAACAGATGGGGAATAGGAAAGCTCTTTGATACCTAAAAACCAAACTGTCTCCACCATGCTCACTAGTGGAGCACTCCTGAAACTGTCCACCTACTCCATGTTGGGACACACACAGCCTTGAGAACATTAAAAAGCGGGTGCGACCTCAGGTGGCAGAGATGAACAGGACGAACCCATCCCAAGCACGCAGATGAGATGATGGGTCGAAGCGTGAGTAGGCTGGGGACCCCTTGCTCCCTGGGAGGCTAGGTAGTTGAACTGAGACCCTAGAGGTCTTTGTGGCCTTCTATGCACTAGAGAGCCCCTCCTCTTCCAAGTGGGGGAATCCTGGACAGAGACAGGATGGGAGAGAAGCTCCAACGGGGGCTGGCCTGGGGTGGGAGTAGGTGATAGTGTCTGCAAAAGCCCTGGCCCTCACAGATTCCGCTTTCCAGGAAGCTAGATCACCAGCAGCCAGCAAAGTTCCATGTGCAGCCTAGCCCCACCCACGTCCCCGATTCTACCGCATTTTTAGGTCCATAGGCTTCCATGAGAAGAAATAACCAGGCCCAAGATGACCAAATACAGGGAACTGACCAGCCCCTTCCACAAGAAGCTCCAGGCAGAAGCAGCCCTTTCCAGAATTTGACTGAGGGTGAGAGGAAGAGTTCAAACCCAGCCCTCCATCTCCCCGACCCCCAGTAACTAACCTTCTCAGGTCTCCTTCCCCACCAGGATTCAAAGCCCCCAAGGATAATAGAGGAAGGAATCTCTGCAGAGGGGGTGGGGGGGACCTGGTGGTCAGAACTCTTCTTTTGTTTGCTCACAGGAGGGGACAAATTCCCTGTGTGCACAGAGGTTTGATGTGGCGATTTAAAGGACTTCAAGGGGTTTCAGCAAAGTTCTCTCCCATGCCTGTGCATTAAGATGATGGTGAGGTGTGTTCCCCAGCATGGTCGAAATCTTGGCTACCCAGGCTCGCTCTCTCCCTCCTGTTTTCTTCTCCCTGCTCAGCTTGCCCATAGGTTCCCAGAGACTCTTGGCAGCTGGCTCTGAGGCCGAGTGAAGCTGTGAGCTGCGTGGGAGGTGGTTAGACTGCCAGAATGTTGCAGCCTCCTTAATGAGGGGCAGGAGCTCTTCTTGGAGCCATTAGGCGGCAGCTACAAAGATGGGGAGACCCAATTAGAAAGGAGTAGGAGACATCGGGAGCAGGCCCTGCGGGACGCCTACAGGACAGATCCTTGTCTTGGGTGACTGTGGGATTCATGGGTGGAGACAGAGCTTTTTGGGTTCAGAATCTCATTTTAAACTTCCACATCCCAAGGTCTGTTATAGAGCCAACTTGTGGTTGTGACCCTTTAGGACACCTAAGTTGAAAGGAGGAGGAGAAATGATTGGGGTGGGGGGTCCCTCCCTGGGTTTACAGTTCAGATTTTATAATCCAAAGGTACTAAAGGGAATGATAAGCTATTTACTTAGTTTTAATGGACGTCTCCTTTCAGTTTGGCGAATGTGTGTTCCTATGGATATTTGTATGCAGCCAATTGCTCCCTTCTTTTGATAGTTCAACTGAATCACATTATGTTTACAGCAAGATAATAATCCTGGATTTTCCATGCCTCACTCTGTCAGAGTATAAGATTAGCTCTTGAATTCATTAACAGTCGTCTCCTTTTAAATGTCAGATAACTGTTTAAATGCCAAGCACTTGCGCAATGCCTTCTGTGCAATTCAAATCACCTTTACCAAATTAACTCGTTAATCTTTATTGTTTCACTTACTAAAGAGAAAGGCTTCCAGGTGTTTTTAACAGAACATAAAAATATTTAAATATTTACAGTACAGTATAGGGAAAGGAATGGGTTTTGTTTTTGAGAAATATGTCACCTTTTCCATCCATTTTTAAATTATGTTCAAAGTGCGCACATAAAAATAAAAACTGCTTTAGGCCTCTGCTTCCTACTAGCCTCAACCCTCCCCCCTCCTTTTCCTCCCTTCCAGTGAGCCTGGGTTTTCTTCTCCTTCCTACACTTTAGAGACCTTGACCCTGAGTTACTCTTTATGCTGCTGTCTTTTCTCTCAACATACCCCAGAGCTACAAGGGCCAACTCTGATTGCGCTGTCCCTCCAACACAAAGGGAGTATACAGGGTCAGGATGTAGCCCAGAAGACTGGGGCAGAGTGGGCCCCAAAATCCAGAACTCTTACTTTCAAAGAAGCCCTGCCTGATCTGACCCTCTAAATAATCAGAGATTCAGACTGAATTGACTGCTGAAGATAGATCTGTCCAGAGCTGGTTCCTCGTAGTCACCCAGCCTGGGCTCCAGCATCACCTCCTCGGAGAGGTCCTCCGTGACTGCCCAGAGGCAGGGAGCCAACCGTCTCCCATCACTTTCCAGCCTATCACTATTACAATGTCTTCACGGATGAGTCACCATCGAAAATCACCTGCTGTTCTGCGCTTACTTGTCTGGCACGCTGCAGCCACTATAAATACCTGTTTAACGAATAGACACAAGCCACCCAAGCACATGTCCTGCTTTCCTGGTTCTAACTTTCTAACTTTTTTCTCCTCTTATCACTGTCTCTCAGAATCCTCTTTGTATGTTTAATTGTTACTCTCACATCTATCTCCCAATCTCTCACCATCATCCATTTGCTAGACCTCTGGAACATAGTTAGAAAAAAAAAAAAAAAAAGGTATTTCTCTGAAAGCATTCTATCAAGCTACAACTGATAGGTCCTAAACCATAAAGAAATGAGCTGAATGCTCAAGAGAACTGTCAGGTCAAATCGTCTAGAAGGACTCTCCTCAAAGCCCCACTCTTCAAGTTGAACTCCACATAAGGAGTTGAAATTCTTCCAGTTGTTGGAACTGGTCTTGGCTAGTCTTGGCTGTGCCTAATGTCCTCTGGCCGAATGCAAAATCTTCTTTAGGGATAATGAAGAAATTTCTCTCAAATCAGTGTTATCTGATTTCTATTATCCCATCCAGTGATTCATGCAAAATTGTGGCAGCTAGAGAGTTTGAAATCCTGTCATATTCTAGCTTGAAAGCTTTCATTTGAGCTAGAAGAAGGGAGGCGATGACTCTGCCTGAGAAACTAACCAGATATATGGCTGAGATGACAAAAAAATTGGATATGTGTTTTTTCCAGAAAAACCTTTATCTCTAGCCACATTTCAAAACAAAGGAAAAGGGTGTGGGTGTTCATTGGAATGATGGCCAATCGTGGGGACCCACCAACCGTTAATTCCTCGTGAATGCTTACAAGCAATATAAATGTTATGGGAGGGCAAGGTTATGACTGCCCAGAGAGACAGACATCTGAGAGTAGTCTCCTAGAAAATGTGGAAATGATCAAAATCCCCACCCAGGGTGATCTCACAGCGCACTAATGTATGTGACCCAGCAAATCGGCCCCCCAAAATAACAAATAACTTTTGTCTTTGGGAATGAGAGACCAGTGCCATGTGGAGGCCAGGCCACTGGAGGTCAATGCACACTTCCTGGGAAGGGCGTCCATTCTCTCCTCCCCATGTGAAGGGAGGTGAGCTGGATATCTCGCTCCCTGCTCTTCTTCACTCATCTGGCCCTTACTCTTCAGCTCAGCCAGGACCAGCTGTGTATTCATTTCCAAACTCTGAGCCAGGCATTGCAGTGACAGAGGGACAAGACGGCACGGCTGCTTCCCCTCACGGAACTAACAGTCAGTGAAGGGGAGAAGACAGCGGGACACAGCCTTGGCAATGATTGTGGGCTGTGACTAGAGGTGCTTGATGCTCTGGGAGGCCACAGGAACACAGACAAGCCATCTGAAGGATGAGGAGGAGACAGGAGGAGAACGAATGTTTCTAGGAGAAAAAAGGGGCCCGTACTGATGGCAGTCCTTTGACTTGTTTTTCCCACAGTGAGGGAAACACTTCATTCTAGTAGCTCCCAGGAGGCCACCTTCCTCAGTCACTCTCCAGCATCCCCTTGGTGGGACCTCCCTCCAATTCCTCTATTAAAATGGTGTCTCCCCAGGGTCTGGAGAGATGGCTCAGTGGTTAAGAGCACTGGCTGCTCTTGTGGATGATCTGGGTTTGATTCCCGGTACCTACATGGTGGCTCACAACTGTCTATAACTCCATTTCCAGGGAATCCAATGTCCTCTTCTGACTTCTGCAGGCATTGCATTACATGGGTGCACCTCCCTACATGCAGGTATCACACTCATACACATAAAATAAACAATAATAAAATAAAATATTAAGGAACAAATCATTTTTAAATGGTGTCTCCCCATCCATCCTCAGCTGTTCCTCAGCCACTTCTGGTGTGTCTTCTCTCAGCAGGACTTCTTTCTTTAATTCCCTCTCTGAATGGAGGTGGACTCTCCATGCTGGTACAGACTTCACCTACATCGTGTACTGCTCCACCCACTCCACCAGGCAGGGAAAAGACAATAAATATGTGTTGAATGACTGCATGATGCTGAAAAGATAGTTCAGGACCAGGCAAGAAGGGCCTCCTAAACACTTTCAAATGGTTGGCCTTCTTTCCGAGGACAATGACCTCTGAAGGTTTCGAGCAAAAGAGGGTCATGGTCAGTTTGCATCTTAGAAAGATCACCCAGTTGCAGTGGGGGAGCACAGGCAACTTCACATCAGAAGGAGGCAAAGGAAGGCCACTTCACATCAGACTTTCAGTACTCTGAAATGTGACACCATTTGCTCCATTTTGGTGACTGCAGAATATGGCCCAAGAGATCACAGAGCCCCTGGGGCCTCCCAGACTCCTTGGCCCATTGTTCCTCCTCTCTCTGCCACATTTGTTCAGATCACTTTTCCTAACACATCAAATACATCTTAGCTTGGAAATAAGCTGGATTCTTACTGTAACCATATATATTACCAGGCAGATTTGATGAGCATTCAAAAAATTATAGGAATGTTTTTTAAATCCCATTTAAAAGTAATCTTAGACCTAGATATGGTGGTACAACCCTGCAACCCCAATACTTTGGAGGCTGAGGCAGGAGACTCACAAGTTTGAGGCAAGTTTGTGCTATATAGTGAAACCTTATCTCAAAAAGGAAAAAAGAAAAAGAGGAGCCTGGTCTGGGGCAGTGATTGTAGCTCTGCCATATACAATCTAAATGGCTTTGGGAAAATTGCTTGGCCTCCTGGAGCCTCCCACTTTCCTAGTCTGTGAACTAGGCAGTAGCCTCCCAGGGTTGCTGTGAGGATTAAATGAAATAATCACCACCCCAGAAAAGTCCCTTTTCCAATTCTCTGGGTACCTTAACTAGCCTTGGGTTATTCTGTCCATGTACGAGTCCCCTGTGTCTTTAACAGTAAAAATAGGTGCTGCTATTAGTTTTGCCACGATGAAAAATTGCTTTTTATAAATATTGGGGGATTTGGACTGGCTCTTATTGCCCTGTGTACATTCCTATGAAAGTCAAGCTTTCTGCTTCTCTCACAGGGAGCCCTGCAGTCCTTGGAGGCAGCAGCTCAGAAGACGGGAGAGCCTCAAAGTTGTATAAATAAAGGGCTGATATGTTCAAACGAAAAAGAATTTTACGCACGCAAGCTGCACATCGACATGACGCCGTTCCTGAAGGTGATCTCACACTGAGAAGACAAGGGGTTTATAGACACATACACAGGAACGCCAGTTAATACACTTCTGCATGCTACAAAAACAGCCTCAGAAGTCCCTCTGCATTCCTACTTTATCAGAAGAGACAGAAAATAGGCAGGTTGTAGCAGATGAAGAAAGAACAAATTAGGACAGTAATCCCAGCCAGCCATCGGGGACAAATCAGTTGGGTGTCTGGTTTGGATAGTGGGGGATAGGGGAACAGAGAGGAAAAAGCTAACTTTGAACTGCCTCATAAAGCAGGCAAATAGGATTCATTTTACCTTGACAGTAACTAACATCATTGCTTTTGGTTTACCTTTATAACTTGGTAGAGTAGATATTCCTACTATGGAGAACACAGATTCTTGAGTTAATTATTTAGAGGTCTGTCATAGAATCTCTCTTGGCTATCTGGTTTTGTTTTCTATTCTCTAATAGTTCACTGATCTCCCAGGCTCAGCTTTCCTTCTGGTTAAGGGCACTGAGCACTCCACGGTGACAATGCAATCTGTCTACCTTTGCAATACACTCCCTCCCACTCCATGGAAGCCCATGGAAACTATTCAACAGATGCTCCATGAGTTGACCCACTCTTTTCATCCTACAGCCCTTTAGCTGAAGGCCCTTTCCCATTCCCTTCTTTGCCTCCTTCAGAGTGTGTGGAACTGAAAGCAAACAGCCATGGAGTCAAAGAAACTGACCAGGAACAGAACAGAGACTGGCATGGAAAGACCCCAGATCCTTCACACACCATCCCAGATACTTGATAAGTGACTCAGAAAGACAGGCACAGGAGAGAAGAGTAAATCCTTGGAAAATTCATGATGACCATACCATCTAGTGCTTCGAGAACTGGCAGGGACTCTGAAGGTCAAGGTCCCCTCAGCTAATCCAGAGTTCCCAGGCCATACCTCTGTGAGCTGCCCTAAGCCTAGATCTGCAAGGTGGGGTTTTGTCTAAGCATCAGCAGACAGTGAGAGATGCTCACCTGCCTGTGATTCTTCTTGAGAAGCAAAACAAAAGATGTTTGCTATAAAAAATTTTTTTTGAATTGCCATGCTGTTACTGATATTAGTGAAATGATCTCCTTGATTCTTATTTTTTTCTTTCACTACTGAGGATTGAACCTAGGACCTCATGCATGTTGATCAAGTGCCTTACCGCTGACTATAATCCCCAGTGACCCCTTCAATTTCTAGCAACAGTTAAGTTCTTCTCTCAGGGCTTAAACAATTATGATTGAAACATCCTTCATTTAACCAGTATTTAAGCACCTGCTACCTACTATGTGCTTAGCACCCTCTGGCCATCTGGGATATATCCAAGAACAAAATAGACTGCAGGTATAGATCTGTTGTAGAGCTCTTACCCAGCATGCACAAAGCCCTGGGTTCCATCCCCAGCACAGGGGGAAACAAAACAAAACAAAACCCTCCTGGAAGAGGGAAAGACTAAACATAACAAATGAGCAAAGTGTGTAGTGTGTTTGAAGTAATCCCTTCCTGAGGAAACAATAAGAGAATGTACTTATGGAGCATCTAAGAAGGACAGAATTCAGAGTGGGGATTTCGCAAAACCTTTATATATTTATTGTTATTGTTCATTATGCTTTTGTGTTACACTTTCTTTTGTCTAGTAATTTGGGTGCAGTAAAGAAGGAACCATTGCTAATTCTAAGGCCCAGTTTCCAGTCACCCCTCCTCAGGATCCACATGAATCCTGTCTCTGCCTGCTCTACAGGATCCACAGAACACATAATTAGCTTCTGACTTCCAGAACAGTCATTGCCCAAAAGATCATGCCTTCCCTTGGGAATGTGCAGTATAAACAGCTGTCCTTCCATATGCTGTCTCACTGCTAACAAGGTAGCTCCCAAAGTCTCAGTGATTGCCTTGCAGAGAGGCAGTCTCACAAGGATAGTGAATTCAAACAGAAAAAACACAAGGCTGTCCTCCACACCTGGAGATGTGTGGAAATCACCTCATTCTATATTTGACTTACGTGTTCTCTGTTCTTTCTTTCTTTCTTTCTTAATATGGACTTCTTCATGAATTTGGGAGTCGTCCTTGCTCAGAGGCCATGATAATTGTTTTAGTTTGCTTTTCTGTTGCTGTGATAAACACCATGACCAAGAGCAACTTGAGGAAGAAAGGGTTTATTTGGCTTATACCTGAGTCTATCATCAAGGGAAACTGAGGCAGAAACTTGGAGGCAGGAACTGAATTCAGCAGGCCATGGAGGAATGCTGTTTACCGGCTTGCTTCCCCTGGTTTGTTTATTTATCTTTCTTACACAGCCCAGGCCTGCCTGCCTAGGGACGGCACTGCTCACAGTGGGCTGGGCCCTCCTTCCTCAGTTAGCAATTAAGGAAATGCCCCATAGACATGGCTACAGACCAATCTGATGGGAAAAAAATCCTCAGTTGAAGTTCCCTGGTACCAGGTGTCTCTAGTTTGTGTCACGTTGACAAAAACTAACCAGCACACTAATCTCCGTAACATTCCAATTTTAGTCTATGTGCTGGTGAAGTGAGTACAATTTGTGCGTTTTCTATCCACAGTGCATTTCATTCACTTCTGCTGGGTCCATGTGGGAAGCATTGCATGTCTATGGGGAGGAGAATAGAAGCTAAACATGGCAGCAGCAATAGGGAATGGAAAGAAATTCAAACTTAATGTAAGTAGGTAGCACTATCCAGTTATACAGATGAGAAACTAAGGCCCTTGGCAGTTAAGTAACTTTACAATGTCATACAGTTGGTAAATGGCAGAAACAAACATCATAGGCAAGCATGCCCAGCTCCAGAGTTCTTACTCTCAACCACCCATTACAAAATCTTTACCACAAACCCCATCTGAGCCCTATTCAATCCAAAGCACTGCCTCTGTGTTAGCTAAACATCTAGTATACTGCCTCTAAGAAATTGTATTCCAGGACTAGAGGAATGGCTCAGTGCTCAATAGCACTTTCTGTTGTTACAGAAGACTGGGGTTTGTCTCCCAGCACTCATATAGTGGCTACGAACAGTCCATAAATTCAGTTTCAGGGGATCCAACACCTGCTTCTAGCCTCCTTGGGCACTACATGCATGTGGTGCACTTACAGACATGCAGGCACAACACTTGTACACATAAAATACAAACTTTTTTTATTTAAAAATTATATCCCTCTGCACACATCTAGCCTGCTGTGGGAAGATTCTCTGATCTTCCCTCTACACTCACCTGAGTTCTGTCCCATCAATTGTTTAGTTCAGCTTCTCTTGAGAATCTCTTGTGTTTCAAACTCTATGACACACTAAAGATCATCCCCATCCTTGACCTTCTGCAGAGCCTGTAATCTAAGAGAGATAAACCATGAAATGGATACCATCAGCAAGTCGCCATGGAGAGAAGCATGTTCTCAGTTCTGCATGTACAGTCTTTCTCATAGTTAAGAACCTCCTCTAGACTCTAAAAACAGTGTGATTATTCTGCTTTAGCATGAGCACTTGTTTCATCAGATTTAGATTTGGGGAAAACATGTTTGATCCAAAGAACCTACAGAGTTCATTTAAAAACTGAACCATGTTTTTTAAAAACAGTTCTGTTTTTCTAAGAGAAATAATAATGCATTAATAAAAGTAGAGTTTTCCAGCAATTTTTTTTAACTATCAAGGTTAGGACATGGTAGCAATGAGCAATGATGCCTATAAATCTCTAGATATATACTGAATATGACTAGACTGCATCTTGACATGAAAAGTTATGTCTACTACATTCAGAAGACAGAAAGAAGAGGAAAAGGCTTCACCTCCACAGCTCACAGACCACTAGCTCACAGTGCTCTCAAGAGCAAGATGGAGGAACTTCCCCAATGTGGGCACAAAAGCCAACTGTGCCTGGAATTAGAGCATCCCCCGCCCCACCCCATGCTGAGACTGGTCACTGGTGTTTTTCAAGTGGACAGATACCATTGCTTTCTCCGGTCACATCAGAGAAGAGTTCAATGACTTGAACAGGAGTAACAGAGATAATGCCTGGCCTAAGACACTGTCCAAAGATGGAACCAGTTGCCTTAGGAGATAGTTCTGGTCCCGAGTCATCTAAATGTGTTTTGTTTACCACTTGGCAGGGTCAGTGCAGAGGGATTACAATCCAGGTTCAAGATTCAATGAATACAAGACTCTTGGATAATAACGCCAAGAAAAAATATCTAGGACAGCAAGTGTTACAATTCTAAGTGAAAGACACAAGCCCAGGATGAAAAGGATCATGAACAATATTTAGGTATCAGGCCAGTAGTTAGGAAGCCCTGGGTCTCTCTGACTCTGAGTGACCTTACACCACTTAGGGATGCCATTTCCTCTTTGTAAAATGGAGATGATAAAACATTTTCTCCACAGCTGCTTCTCAATTGTGAGGTGAGAATTATGTGAAGTAGCAGCTTTGTAATAATGTTCATATCTATAAAAGACTGACCCCGAGGGAGAAAGGAGCAAACATTCGTGGATGCCTGCTAAGAGCCAGGCCCTTCACATATTAAAGCTGGTTTAATCTTCCCATTCTCCTTCCTGGTGAGGGTGCAGATCCCCCTGCACAAATGAGGAAACTGAGGCTCACAGATGATCCAAGACCTGACAACACAAAGGGAGCTAGGACTAAAGGTCACAAAGCCCACAACACATGACACCAGTGAGGGCTCGTATATGTAAAAAATGGCTACATTTTTGGTACTTCTCAATATGTGATTGAATGGACAGGATTTTAAATTAAGATGATTTCTTTTTCTAATAAGAATTCACTTGAAGGGTTTCCAAATCACTCTCCCTGCCTCCATCTTCTCATCTTGAAATGGGAAGAACATTCCTTGTTCCTGGGGCTCAGAGCTTCACGTTGTTGAGACTAGCAATTTATTCTTTCTGGATTTGAAATCCTTCCAAAAGAGGAAGTTTGTTTCTCTCTTTCCATACAATTTCCTGTTAGACTAAAAGGCTTGATAAACAAGGATTTTTAAAAACATTGATGAATTTTCTAGTCTTCTAACTTAGCAGTTTACTATGACTGAGACAGGTTTTTCCTACAGTGCTTTTCTTGTTTTCTTTCTGGGTGTTTATTCATGGGGGCTCGGGGGGAGTGGGTGTTTTTGTTATTGTTGTTGTTTTTAGGCAGGGTCTCTCTATAACCCCAACTGGCCTGGAACTCAGTATGTAAACAAGACCGGCCTTGAACTCACAGAGGTCTACATGCCTCTATGTCCCAAGTGCTGGGATTAAGAGCATGTGCCACCACATTAAGCAGCAGCAGCAACATTTTACTGAACTGGGCACACTGCTTTGTCTCCACAGTGGGAAACCTAAAGAAGGAAAATCATTTGCCTCCTTAGCATTTTCATGCCAGCATTTCTCATGGGCTCTAAGCAGTAAGCTGGCAAAGGGGAAACACCAGAGGACGAAAAGCCAGAAAGTGAGGAAAGAAATGAGGGGAGTTCAGAGGAACCCCACATTAGCAGATGATTGTCTTTTCCTGGAGGGAGCTGGTATTTGATAACAAGAAGAAAATTGACTGTCACTAAAGGGTGAGACTATCAGAAAGGGACTTCAAGGGGCCACCACATCTGTTTCCAACTGTTACTGAAATGACTATTTGGGTAGAATAGGGACCCACTTGCCTCATCCAGTAATGCATGGAGCTTTCCTAGGGTCAGCAACTCCATCTGCCATGGCTTTTTGGTTATTAAGGAGCTGTGCTTCCAACTTCTAGAGATGGTCAGTGGTTCTCAATCCAGCTGTACATTGAAACCACCCAGACACATTAATAACATGCTATCCCACAGAGTCTGATTTTGTGGATGTTAGATCCTAGAAGTCTTTTCTCTAAAAAAAAATATTTTTTTATTTTATGTGTGTTAGTGTACTGCCTGCATGTGTGGTGTAAGTGCACCCATGTCATGCAATGCCCGCAGAGTCAGAAGATGTCAGATTCCCCTGGAACTGGAGTTATGGATAATTGTCAGCCACCATTTGGGTGATGAGAATCGAACCTGGGTCCTCTGCAAGAGCAGCCAGTGCTCTTAACCACTGAGCCATCTCTCCAGCCCCAGAATCTTTTCATTTTTAATTCTTCTGATAATCCTTGTGTGCAGTCAAAGTCACATTGCTCATGTGGCTCAGGAAAAGAGGGAAGAGTGAAATGTGATTTTAAAAACAAAACCAACCTACAGTAATCGTGAGAATTCCACAAAAGGCCAGGCTGCCCCTTAGCTCCCCTGCTTTTCCTCCAGGCCTCTGTTTGTTCTCAAGATAAAGGATGAAGTGCACAGACTGCCTTGGAGGCCTTGGGACCTGACTTCTTCCCAACCTTCCCACTCCTCTCAGCCTCTGCTCTCGACTCATGTCCGTCTTCTGTCAAGTCCCTGGGGTTGTTCTGCTTCCTTCTACCAGCTGGCCTTGGCTTATGATGTTCTTCTCCCAGTGAACTTCTACATCTGTGCCACACACTGAACACTGCATACATGAAAAACCAAGACACTATCGAGATAAATATGGTTGTAACTCCAACATTGCTGTCACTGCCCAGCCCATGTGGCTCTTAAAAGCTGTTCACATCAGCAACAGTCTTTGGGGACACTTAAGCTAAAAGAAACTGACAAAGAAGACAGGCTGGAGGTGTAGTAAAGTGACAGCACTTGCCTAGCATGCGTAGAGGTGCTGGTTAGAGCGCCCAGCACTACCAGGAGAAGAAACAAGAAAACTAAAGTCCCTCCACAGAAGAGCATGGACACAGAGTGTTTGCATTTATTTTATATCCTTATTCTTTGTGGTATGTTAATCCAATAGGAAAACGGAGATGAACTTGACCCGCATGAAGAACCAGGAGGACCCCACAGAGGAAATGAAAACAACCAAGGTACAGTCAACTGGCTTTGGTGGTATAATCTTTTTTTAAATTTTTATTTTTAATTGAGTGTGTGTGTACATGCATGAATGCAAGTGCTTGAAGAAGTCAGAGGCCTTGGATTCCCCAGGAGTTGGAGTTATAGGTAGTTGTTAGACACCTGACATGGTTGCTAGTTATTGAACTCAGGTCCTCTGCAAAAGCAGTGTGTTCCTAACCACTGAGCCATGTCTCCATCCCTGATGGTATAATCTTATCACTGTAATTGTGCTGTTAATGGAAAATGGTCTTTCTATTTCCCATCAGACTGTGGATTGAAAGTTATAACACAGTGCTCTGACTGTGTCACAAGCAGATGTGAGTAACAAGTTTTCCGACTTGGATTATTGAAAGATTTCTTTCCTGTCTGAGGCTGCAGGTTGATGCCAGGATAGAGACATTAGAGAGTTACAAAAAAGCCTCCCCTGTCGCCGCTCCCCACCTCCACTTCTGTGTTCCTCCTCCTGACTTGATGGGGGATATGGGATGTGGATATGCTGGTGAGGGGCCTAGAGAGATACTAGTCCAAGTAAGCAGGGCCTATCATATTTAAAGACTCAGCCACTGTTACCCAGAGTCCTGGGAGAGGGGTGGGGAGCAAAAATTCCTTCATGGTAATGATAGCTTCCTTCAAAAACAAGTGTGCATTTGATGGTGATGGTGGTTCTCTGAAATACTGGGCCCAGGACCACTGAGGTAGGGGCACAGCTCCGGACCCTGAATTAGATTCTAAGCTCTTTCCCAGGGCACCTGGGCATATCGCATGATTCTGCAGTCAGCTAGGCCAGGGCAGCTGAGCTGTTCCTTCTTATTGCTTCTTGCAAGAGAGGAAAATTGTGTGAAACTCTTGCATTCCCAAGGGTGGGTTCTCTGCCACACAGGAAGAATGTGCTTATTGCTATTGTGTCCGGCAGAGGGAGCCTGCAGGTTTAGACTCCAGCCTGGGCTCTGCAGCCTGCACCATTCACTGTGCAGGGGCCTGCATCCACCCAGACCGGCTCCTTTTCTTACTGGCCCCCCTCCGGCACTTTTTTTTTCTTTGTCTTTTTGAAACAGGGTCTCCCTGTAGCCCCAGCTTGCCTTGAACTCATAGAGATTCACCTCTTGCCTCTGCCTCCTGAGTGCCCAACTGAGGCTGGCAACAGCATTCCCTCATTAGGATGCATAAGGAACAAATGAAATGATTCACATTAGACCACATGAGATACAAAGGAGATGATGCCCCTTAATGAATAGCAATCTCAACTCAGATATCACAGCAGATAAACACCTATCCCCTCATGGTCACTATTTGCCAATGTGTGAAATAACACCTTGACTCGCCATGTCTCCATTAAGTCTCAAATTTTGGATCTCCTCCTAAACTTGATCTCTTCCCATTTATCTCTCACCATATCTTCCCACTGATATGCTAGTCAAAAGTAATAACTTTTTAGGAAGACAGATGCAGGCAGATCTCTGTGAGTTCAAGGCCAGCCTGGTCTACATAGCAAGTTCCAGTTGGGGCTACAGGGAAATCCTGTCTCAAAAAGACAAAAAGGTAGTAACTTTTTATGCTGATTTTTAAAGTTTAATTTTATATGTATGTTTTGTCTTCATGTATGTAAATATACCATGTACATGCAATGCCCATAAAGGCCAAAAGAGGGCATCAGATCCCCTTGAACTGAAGTTACGAACTGTTGTTGGCCACCATTTAGGTTCTGGGAATCAAATTCAGATCCTCTGTAAGAACAGCCAGTGCTCTTAACAGCTGAGCCATCTCTCCAGCCCATCACCTCCCTTTTCAAAGCTGAGTGACACTAGCCAGAAAAGTGTATTCTTATCCTCAGATCTTTCCTACCGTAAATCACCTATTCCAAATGTGAACACTGACAAAACTCCAAAGCCTTGGCCAAGGGCAGTGAAGGCTTTAGGCACCACAGAACGTGGCCAAAACTAAGCAATGACCAAGTCAGTCAAAACAGATTTCCAGTCTCATGATATCAGGGCAGAGTCTGGCTGAGTTCCACAAATGTTATTCAGTCTCTAATGCAATGAAATACCACTGCAGAAAAGTCAGAGAAGGCATTTGCTTGTCCTGAATGATAAATGCTAATGTCTGGGAAGAGTTTCAGGTCTTTGAAGGAAAAGAAAAGGAAGTAGTAAGTACCAAGGGACTGTTTGCAACTATTTAAGGAGCAATTTTCCCCCATAGTTCTTAATGGTCACCACTTGTTTTTCCTACTTCAAATTCAGTAATGATCTTCACAGTTAATTATAAGGAGCAAGTTAGTGAGAGGCCGTGGGGACGATGCTACTTGCTAGTTTCCACAAGGCAAGGTCGACCAGCAGACTCCAGACCAGAGAGACTGCTTTAAACACAAAACCTTCCTTTCTACCCCTAACCATGCCCCAAAGTCCAAGACAAGCATGAAACTTCAATTCTTGTTTATTTCCTAAGCCAGTGGTTCTTAAACTGTATCAGGAAAGATCAGGTCAGGCAGGACACAGGGAGTGTACAGGAAGCAGGTATTTTATTACAGCCTGGTCCAGTGAGCTCAAGTCTCAAAATCTGGACCCCAAAGGGAAATATATCTTTTATACCTTAGGCACTGGGTTATAGTGAGAAGACTTATATATTGATTATCTATCAGTAAAGTCTTACTACCAGGCAAATTATTACAAATTTAGAAAAGATAAAAAATGCTAAAAAAAAATTCCTCTGTCTGAAAGTCATTGCAGAAATCTCCATCTGAGGAAAATAGAAAGAAAGCATCTATGAAAATGGGGGACAAAACCATAAGCTAACACTGGGTGACTACCAGCATTCCGACCACAAAGCCTGTCAGCAAGCTCCTGCTGACAAGTGGTATAGAGTCATGAGGAGACCGAAAACAAGGATTAACATCCTTATTTTCCTTGAATATTCCATCAGGCTGTACATCAAAACTTCACTGTATTTCAGAACGACACAATAGTAAGGCACGTATCAAGCTCACCAATTCAAAACCAGACTGGGCTATAGACACTCTGTCTCGAAAGAAAGAGGAAGGAAAGAAGGAAAGAAGGAAGGAAGGAAGGAAGGAAGGAAGGAAGGAAGGAAGGAAGGAAGGAAGGAAGGAAGACTGAAAAAAGATTTCTGGGCTCCGACTCAGAGATTTTAGTGTAATGATGCAGAACTGGGTAGAGGCCTGACAATGTGCATTTTAGTACATTTCCCACATGCTACTGACAATGTGCATTTTAGTACATTTCCCACATGCTACAGACAATGTGCATTTTAGTACATTTCCCACATGCTACAGACAATGTGCATTTTAGTACATTTCCCACATGCTACAGACAATGTGCATTTTAGTACATTTCCCACATGCTACAGACAATGTGCATTTTAGTACATTTCCCACATGCTACAGACAATGTGCATTTTAGTACATTTCCCACATGCTACAGACAATGTGCATTTTAGTACATTTCCCACATGCTACTGACAATGTGCATTTTAGTACATTTCCCACATGCTACAGACAATGTGCATTTTAGTACATTTCCCACATGCTACTGACAATGTGCATTTTAGTACATTTCCCACATGCTACTGACAATGTGCATTTTAGTACATTTCCCACATGCTACTGACAATGTGCATTTTAGTACATTTCCCACATGCTACTGACAATGTGCATTTTAGTACATTTCCCACATGCTACTGATGCTGGTAGCCCAGGGACCGCATTTTCAATCTGTGGCCTTGAGCCTTGCTTATAGCATTCATTTTTCTGAATCTGTCAGTGTCTATTTAATCTGTCCTTTTAAAATAATAGGGACGTGGGGAAGGAATTGGTAAGCAGGCACTATTTAGAATGTCTGTAGAATATCTAGATGTCTCAAGGGCTCAATTGGTGTTTGCCTAGGATGCTCAAAGCACAGGCTTCATCAGCACCACAGAAACTGGGTGTAGTGCATGGCTTTAATCCCAGCACTCAAGAGACAGAGGCAGGAGGATCAGAAGTTCAAGGTCATACTTGACTACATAGAGAGTTTGAGGCCGGCCTTAGGCACATAAGACGTTTGCCAGCATATGTATAAGTGCATCTGTGTCATGCAATACCCACAGACATTAGAAGAGAGTGTCAGATTCCCTGGGAACTGGAATTATGGATGGATGTTAGCCACCATGTGGGTGCTGGGAACCAAGCCCAGATCTTCTGCAAGAGCAGCCAGTGCTCTTAATTGCTGAGCCATCTATCTCTCTAGCCTCAGTCTATTTTTATAAAAGATAAATTTTAAGTGTGTGTGTGTGTGTGTGTGTGTGTGTGTGTGTGTGCAGATGCAGGTCTTAGGACAGAGGCAACGAATTCCCCTGGAGTTAGAGTTACAAGTGGATATGAGCTGTCCAATAGGAGTGCTAGGAACCAAACTTGGGAACTGGGAATTCTGCAGGCACTCTTAACTGCTGAGCCATTTCTCCAACCCCAACTCTGTTTTGTTTAAGAACTTGATGATGTAATTTGCATCTTGTCAACAGTGATTTCTTTTCTAGTATTTGTGGCAAGGTGCTTGTTCTTGGCAGGCTCACTTAGTCTCTGCATAAATCCTTCATTAGCTGAAGTCCACACATCACTGTGATCAAGAGCACTGATTATGGAGTCCTACTCCCAGGTTCAAATCTTAGTTTACCAGCTGGGTAGAGCCTTGAATAAATTATTGAACTTAGGGCATCTTTTTCCTCCATTGAGAAAATGGGGAAACTAACAGTACTTATTCATGGAGCCCCATGGATGTGCTCAGAGGAGTACCCACCCCAGAGGGTGCTCAGATGAGTTAGCTAGCAACTTCTAAAAAGATGTATTTATTTTCATGTTTTTTTTGAGGCCCAAGCCATCCTCAAACTCACTGTAGCCAAGGTTGACCCTGAATGCCTGATATTCCTATCTTTGCTTCCCAAGTGCTGAGATTACAGGGGTGTGCCACCAGGCCCAGCAGTCTATTTAAAAACAAACAACAAAAAAGGAACCCTTAATTATGGCATCATAATTTATACTAATATCTTCTCAAAAAAAGCCTTGTTCTTGTTCTATTTTCCTAACCAGTCTCCATGGCAGGACACATAGTCTAGGGAGACTCACTCAGTTGTCTGTCTTAGTTCTTTGTTAACTGGAGACCAGGCAAGAGCAGCAAACCCAAGATGAATAAGGCAACCTCACCAGCCTCTAACATCTGGTAACATGGCACAACTTGAAAGCCAGGTGTGCTGGTGCATGCCAGTAATTCCAGCACTCAGGAAGCAGAGGTGGGAGGATGGTTACAGGTTCAAAGCCAGCCTGGTCTACATAGCAAGTTCAGACCAGCCAGGGCTATATAATTAAGATGGTCTCCAAAAAACAAAACAAAAATCACTCCTTGAAATGTGACAGAACTGCTGAGGATCAAATCCAGGATGTCAAACACACTAAGCAAGGTCTCTGTCACTGAGTTCCCTTCCCAACTTTACCTGAGGGTAGTCTCAGGAGGACTGAGAGATCTGGGTAACCCTGCCACGAAGTACAAGAAGTCTCGAAGGAACAGCCTGGAATTACCCAATATGGGGAAACTAAAATCAGGTCTTGCAAAAGTGTTCAAAAACCAGTGAGCCACTTCAACTATTACCAGACAAAGGCCCAGACCCTACCTCCTCATCAAAAGGAATTTGCAACTATTGTCCTGCTGTTCTGACAAAGGTCAACATAAAGCCACCTCAAGCAGGACAGAAGGCTCATTCATTCCTGTCTGGAGCAAGGCCGAGCTGGCAGGCAGAGAAGGGGACAGAGAAGCTCCACTCTGTGGGCTGTCCCGGGCTCCAGGCTCCTTCTCCCGACTCACCTGTAGTCTTCTTCTGGATTACCCATGTACACACAGCACCGGCTCAGCCTCTTCTTCTGCAGGACACAAGACGTGTCCATGTTGAGCCCACCACCACCTTCAAACAAAAATTACACATTTACTCATTTTGGGGGGAGTGAGTACATGCCACAGAGTACATGCGGAAGTCAGAGGACAACTTGCGGGAGTTCATCCTCTCGTTCCACCGCGTGGGTTACAGGGATTGAGACTCGGGCTGTCAGGCTTGGCAACAAGGGTTCTTACTCACCGAGACATTGCCTTTTAAGCATGCTCTTCCAGCATGCCCCATCCCACCTCTGCTCAGCCCCCTGGGCCCATCTAACTACAAGGGAGGCCAGAAAAGCCAGGGTCCTGCTGACCAAACATGAGGAGTGCGGCACCCCACAAGCAGAAGCAGAGGTGCATGCCGGGAGTTAGGTAGCTTTCTCTGCTGCTGTGAGATGTCTCTGTCCTGTAGATGCTGCCACTCCCCCACCTCTTAGACACACGGTCACATGTATGTTTCTCATGCCAGCTCTTTAGCTGGATGTTTTCTCTCTCACCACAAACACGGAAGGCACCAGCTGCCTGAGAAGACGAGCTAGAACAGTCCTGGGGAGCCTGCCTCTCCACTTTGAAAATAAGCCCTTTATTAGGAAGCAGCCTGTAGTGTGTGCTTCTCATTACACTCCCTGTCACTTGATGCCTCTGTTTCCCTGGGAGACCCGAAGACTTACTCAGTCACACCAATGTTGAAGAACTACTAGGTACACTCTAGCCTAGTGTCTCGCCTGTGCTTAAAGGCACGGCTACTGTTCAAACCTAGCATATGGTCTATAAGTAAGCAAAGAATGAATCAACGAATGAATGAACATGCTGAACCTTCAGGAGACTCATAGATGACAATGACAAGTTCCCTAGCCTCAAGATTTACAGTGAAGATATCAGCCCAGGGCACGACAAACTCCAATGAAGAAATTATGAAAGTCATGAACCTCCAACTGTCAGGATTCAAAGAAGCCATCGTTACAGTCAGCTTGCACAACTCCAGCAGAGACAAGGAAACAGTTCTCAGGGTGGGGCAACCCACCATTGATGGGGACAGGTGGTGCTGGCCTGTTGGCTTCTAGATGAACAGTCCACAGGCCCTGACAACATGTGACTGACCCCGTGAGTGGTTAAGACTTAAATGGGGATACCCTGACACACCGGGAAGTCCAGACCAGTAGTTTCTTTTCTTTTCTAAGATTTATTTTTTCATTTTTAATTATGTGTATATGGAGGGAGGTATGTGCAGGTGATACAGGCACCATCAGAGGCATCTGAACCTGAGGGACTGAAGTTATGGGTAACTGTGAGCTGCCCAACATGGTTGCTGAGAATTGAACTCTGGTCCTCAGAAAGAGCAGCATATGCTCCTAACTGCCGAGCCATCTCTCCAGCCCTACACCAGCGGTTTCTATGAGGATCTCCTGTCTAGACCTTTTCTAGTTAGAACTTGGGAGTTCGTTAGAAATGCAGAATCTGGGCCCTCACCTGCCTCTGTTTTAGCAAGACCCTGGGTGACCAAGTTTAGTGGTACAGGCCTGTCACCCCAGCCACTCAGGAAGGAAGACAAGGAGAGGAAGACTGCAAATTTAAGGCCTAACTGGGCAACTTAACAAGGCTTTGTCTCAAAACAGAAAGTGAGCTGGGTGTGGCAGGGCACGGGACTTTAATCTCAGCCCTCTGGGAGGCAGAGGCAAGCAGATCTCTGTGAGATCCAGGCCAGCGTGGAAAAAGAAAAAGGAAGTTAATGAACACATCCATCACCTCAAAAAACAAAAATCAACTCATTGAGTTTCAAGTTCAAAAGACAAAGGTTCACCTCCCTGTTTGGCTTTGATTAGGGCCATGATGGAGAGCAGGGCAGGTCACTTCTCTCAACCTTGCTTTCCTTCCCATAAATCAAGACGGTTAGCCTCCATGGTGTCCTGGGCCCCATTCCACACTCCTGCTCCAGCACCCATGACAAATAATAGAGCCACGACTGTGCTCCCTCCACTGCACCTGCTCCCAGGGAAGGCCAGCCTGCCCTCTTCACTGTCACCCACCTGAAGCTCCGCTACATCCAGCCGCTGTTGGTGACCACCAAGAGCCTGAGAGGAGGAAGGCGATCCTGCGAGCCTTGGAGGGAAAGCTTTGCCACAGTCTCCTCCATGACATAAGGCCTCAGGTGACCACACTCCCCCGCCCCCCAGCCTCCTCATGTGAAAATAATCAAGTTAACCAATCTGTAGTCCTCATTTTTGATGATTTAATGACCTTAGAAAAGTAAAGTCCTTAGTGGTTCTTCTGAAAGTATCCCTGGATCAGCTACCAAACAGGCCTTTCTGAGTCCTTTACATTGACTACATGGATGGAAGGATCCTTTATTCACTCAACAAACATTTGCTGATCCCTAAATTCTGCATTCTAAGATTGGGTAAGATATTTTCCCCACTACAGCTCTAACTTTGGTTAAAACACAAAGTTGTGCATGTTGATTGTGCTGGATATCTTTAGTTGTCAACTTGACACACCTGGGTTGAGGGAGTCTCAGGTGAGGAATTTCCTCCATTGGACTGGCCTGTGGCCATGTCTGTGGGGCATTTTCTTGATTGTTGAGTGATGAGAGAGGCCCAGCCCACTGGGGTGGTGCCATCCCTGGGCAGGTAGTCCTGTGTTGTATGAGAACGCAGGCTGAGCAAGGCCAAAGGAGCAAGCAGCTTTCCTCTGTGGTCTGTGCTTCTGCTCCTGCCTCCAGATTCCTGCACCTGCCCTGACTTCTCTCAGTGATGAACTGTGACCCAGGAGATGTGAGATAAAATAAACCCTTTCCTTCCCAAATTGGTTTTGGTCAGTGTTTTATCACAGCAATAGAAAGCTAACTAATGCAGAAGTTGGTTCCTGGAGTGGGATTACGGTACACAGTAATGGAACCACATTGGAAGGACAAGGATAGAGAGGGCAGGAAGGATATTTGAATCAGCTCTCCATCATTGATACCAAATAGGAGAAAGAAATGCCTAGAAGAAAGATTTTGATTGGCTCACTGTTTCAGAGGGATCTAGCCATGGTCATGTGGTCCTGCCACCTTGGACTGATGCAAGGCAGAACACTGTGGCAGACAGCGCATGGTAGAGCATAGCTGCTTACATCTGGAGCCAGGCCTTTAGCTCGTGAGCTTTTGGAGGACATCTAAGATCCAAACCATAAGCAAAAGCTTCCTAGAGGTGATGCCTAACAGAAAGGAAGGATGTTGCTGAACCCAGTGCACTGCCCCTGTGCAGTGACGGGTCAAGGGACAGCAGTTCCCCCTCATTGTGAACTAGGCACCAGCTTAAACATTTTCTATGAAGTGTTCTCAGGTTCTCTGGTGATTCCTGTCAAATGAGAAAATGGAGGCAGAGAGATTGAGTAATTTGTCTTCTGCCACAGAGCTGGGCAACGGAGAAGGGGGAGTCTGACTGGCCTTCCCAGGCCCTGTCTGTAGACACCCATTCTCCCAGCTGACAGCAGATCACACACCATGAAAAAACAAACAACAAAAAAAGAAGGGTCTGTGAGTCAAGTGTTCTTGGGTGGAGGAGAAAGTTCAAGCAGAAATAGAAATTTAAGGAAATGTACTCACATCTAGAGTCCGGGAAGCACGCGCGTGCACGCACACACTCCAAGTTGTCAAGTTGGAATGAAGAGATTCTTCTGACAGTTTTGTTGTGGTTTGGTTGGTTTTGGCAAGTGCTCCACTACTGAGCTAAGTCCCCAACTCCACCTAACTGCCCCATTCCCCTGCCTCCACCCCTGTAGGGCTTTTTTTTTTTTTTTTTTTTTTTTAAGAAGAAACAAAATACAAAGGATTGTCAGGGGAGGGTCTAGGAAGACAAACTGACCACAGGGGCAGCATGGGGCTGCAGCTCCTCACAAAAAGAGGGCTCCTTGTGGGAGTTCCAAGACCCCAGGCAGGGGTCCCCCACAGGCTGACTCTCTGCTGGGTCCAATCGCAGACTCTCTTCTTCTCTTCTCTAAATAGCTGTGATGTCGCTGCCCGCTGGGACCCCCTGTGGATCCCATGCAGGTGGGCAGAGACCTTGGAGAAAGGCAGGCAGCAGATAAGCTCATCTGAAACTGCCACCTCAACAATTCAGACCTCATTTCACACAGGTTTTCTTCTGACCTCTTTGCCACACAGTCGCTGGAGAAGTGAAGAGAAGGGAAGTAATTCTGGACACCTACTATGAAGTGAGACAGACAGGTCGGGTGTCTTGTGTACATTTCCCTTGCTTTATCCCCACCATAACTTTATGAAATCTAACAAATGTGCTAGCCCTACTTTGCAGTCGAGGAAAGTGACAGCCAGTGAGGTTGGTCTCACCAAGAACTGTAAGTGGAGGAGCTGAGACACAAACCCAGACTTCTCCACTTTATTTTATTGTTAGCAAACAAATAAGAACGAGCCCAGGTTTCTACGACTTCAAGGTCTCTGATTCTTTTTAAAAATATTTTATTTATGCTGGACACTCAAGAGGCAGAGGCAGATGGGTCTCTGTGAGTTCAAGGCCAGCCTGGTCTACACTGCGAGTTCCAGGCCAGCTGGGGCTTTTTTACATGTCTGAGTGTATTGTCTGCTTGTATGTGAGTGCACCTGTGTTGTGCAGTGCCCTCGGAGGTCAGAAGATGGCGTTGGATCCCCTGAAACTGGAGTTAGAAATAGATGTTTACCCGCCTTATGGTGCTGGGAATCGTACCAGGGTCCTCTGCAAGAGCAGCCAGTGCTCTTACGTGCTGAGTCATCTCACCAGCCCAATGCCCTGACTCTTGAATTGTAATACCATCCAGGTGTTCTCACTGGGAATGCATTACAAAATCAGGGATGCACACACATAAACTACAGCAGCATTTTGTAAGTCAGCATATATCTGAATTCTGGAGATTATTTAGAAACCTGGAAATTTTATATTTTGGATTAAGGAAGCTGAGGTGTGGTAAAGTCACCGGAGTTTCTGAGCATCTAGTTAAGTTCCAAGGGCTTTCAGGGCACAGCTCTGCATCCAGGAACAGCTAAGGGGAAGGCACAGTGAGAGGCCAGCAAAGGTGTGAGAGGCTGGTGTGTGGGAAAGAAATGGGCTGGTGTGAAGTGAGTGTCAGGAGCTGGAGGGCGGGAGGGAGGAGCTGCTCCTGAATGCAGAGCCTGGGAAGGTACCATGCAAGGGCAACCTCATGAGGGACTCCACCCAGCTGCCCAGCACCCCAACACCCACGTTCCTCCCTGTGGCCCACGCACTGCTGGGCCTGCCACCTGGTGCTGGGTTCAGAAGATTTGGCCAGTTCTTAGCACCTAGATGACCTGCCTCCACTGCTTTACCTTTGCCTCTGCAAAGTGTTTCCGCACTCTCCTTCATGGTGGGATAGGAGGGAGCAGGAAGTAGGACACCCTGAAGAATGCCACTACCACCCAGCACAGCATGGAGACCAGAAATGTCCCCAGAACATAGCTGCCACCTTTGAGTCTGAAAAGTCTCTTCACCTTCCAGAAAAGAAAGCTCATTTCTGACATGGAACCTAAACTTGTCAAAACAAAGAGCAGCTGAAACTGAAGATAAGAACAGGATAGGAAAGGAAAATTGCCAGGCATGATGGTGTGCATGCCTGCAATCCCAGCATATGGGAGGTAAGGCATAGCTGAGTTCAAGGCCAGCCTGTGCTATACAGTAAGACTCTGTCTTCAAAACATGGATGGAAAGCTGGTGAAATGGTTCCACGGTTAAGAGCACTGGCTGCTCTTGGAGAGGTCGTGTTCAGTTCCCAGAACCCATATGGTAACTAACAACCTTTTGTAACTCTAGTTCCAGAGCATCTTAAACGCCCTCTTTTGGCCTCTGTGGGCATTGCACTCATGTGGTGCATTTACAGACACTCAGGCAAAACACTCAAACACATAAAAATTTTTTAAATCTTTTTAAAACCCAAGATAAATAAATAATTTTTTAATCTAAATAAATACATAATTTCTTTTGGTTCACAGTTTCAGAGGGTTCAGTCCACAGTCACCGCCCCCTTTACTTTAGGGCTGTGGCAAGCATGAGGCAAAGCAAAGCTGCTTACCTCATGGCAGTAGGGAGGTAAAGGAAGGGAGGAAGGAGCTGGAGTCACAGCAGCTATTTCAAGGGCACACCCCTAGCTTTCTTCCCCTAGGCCCACCTCCTGAAGGTACCACTGCCTCCTACTAGCAGCACAGGGTAGCATCCAAACCTTTAGCACATAGCCCTTAAGGGACATTTAAGAGCCAAACCACAGCAGACAAACCATTAAAAGACGATCAAAAGAACTGAGTGATTACTAAATACAGATCAATAGAAAAAAAAGTCAAGTATGGGAAAAGATAGTCTTTCAAACCATAGAGTGCAAATGAAGTATTTTTGTTTTTTATTGGTTTGCTTTTGTTGTTGTTTGTTTGTTTTTGTTTTTGAAGCCAGGTCTCCCTATAGCCTCCATTGGCCTGGAACTGATGACCAGGCTGTCCTTGATCTCCCAGAGAGCCACCTGCCTTTGCCTCTCCAGTGCAGGAATTAAAGGCCTGCACTACCACACAGTGTTAGTTTTGTTTTTTGAGACAGGGCCTCCTATAGCCCAGGCTGGCTTGGAACTCCACCTGCCTCCTGAATCTGTTGCTTCCACCTCCTACATGATCGGATTACAGATGTGTGTCGTCATGATGGACATGAGTGGAACTGTACTTGTTATTGTGTTAAACCTTACGTGTATACAAAGGTGAAGCCAGTGCTGTTCACCTGTTACACCAACTCCTGCCTCTCTTCCATGTTGTTTTGAAACGAACTCCAGGCTCATATATCCCTAAGAAATAAGAAAGGCCTCTTTTGACATAACTATGATGCCAGTATTATACCTAAAAATGCAAATAATTCTTTCATGTGATTGAATGTTTTTCGGTTCTGTTTCACAATCATAATTTTTGAGGATGTTTATTTATAATTAGTTGATATGACTTTTAAGTGTCATTTATGTTACAGATCCCATTTGATTTCCTCCCCTCCCCTTTTAGTTTGTTTAGAAGATGGGTCACTCTGTCCTACTGAGCCTCCCATGATGTTGGTTTTGCTAACTGGCATCTTCCTGGTGTGGTTTCTTGCATTTCTCTGCCTTCCTATTTCTTGTTAGTCCTGGCATGTGGATACTTGATCAGATTCGGGTTTCATTTTTCCTTTTGGCAAGGCCAGTTCTGTGACCCTCAGGACACAGAGGCATCACATGTCTCTTTGAGACAGCAGTAGCTACATCCGTCAGTCCGGCCTTTCCTTCTTCACTTGCTAGTTGGGTGACTCCTCCAAAGAGAAGTATTTCCTCATGTGCTACTTAGCTATCCAGTGGTGCAGCTTATAAAGGAAGGCAAGATAAATAATCAAGTCTTCCTCTTATATATCCGTTTTCAGTCAGTTGACTCGCCAGCATCCTTTTAAAGCGATGTAGCTACTATATGTATCATTAGGAATTAGTAACTTGTGAATTTAAATGTAGAAAAGTATAATTTTAACACAGTATATAATTTCATTAAATTAAATAAAAATAGACCTCAGTAGGGCTGGAGAGAGGACTCTGTGGCTAAGAGCACTGGCTGCTCTTACAAAGAACTTGAGTTTGGTTCCCAGAAATCACATGGTGGCCACCAACCATCTGTAACTCCAGTTCCAGGGCATATGACATCCTCTTCTGACCTCCAAGAGTATTGCATGCACATAATACACTTACATATATACAAGCAAAATACTCATACACATAAAGTAAAAATAAATAAATAAAAAATTTTAAATAGACCTTAATAAACATAATGCTCTGTATAAGCCTATCTATGAGGTTCATAAACAGGAAGGCATAGTTTCATAAAGATGGCAATACTAAACAGGGTGTAGTCGCCTATGCCTATAATCCTCACACTTGGGAGACTGAGGCAGGAGAATCACAATTCCAAACCAGCCTGGGCTACCTGGCAAGACTTCTCAAAAATTAAAAAACAAGAGACAATATTCCCTAAATTAATTTACCAGTTCAATGCAATTTTTAAAGTCCCACTAGATGTGGTAACATGCACCTGTAATCTCCAAAACCAAAACAGAGGTAATTCTATCTGTCATAGGTACACCAACTGTCATGAGATTCCTCAGTTACTATGAGAGCAGGTTGTCATAACGCAGCATGGGCTTCCCTGGCTTACTCCCGTTTCCTCTCTCACCACGTGATCCTGCTCATTCTTCCATGTGATCTTACTTCCTTTTTTTCCATGAAGTCCTCCTCAAAAGCTGAACACCATGTTCTTGGATTTCCAGAACTGCATGCTAGTATAAATCTCTTTATAAATTTCCTAGTCTCAAGTTCTGTGTTATAGTAACACAAAAGGGATGAACGCATAGGTGCATTTATATGTGGTAAGACTATAAAGACCAACAAATACTAAAACTAAGCCTGGTTACCTGTGCAGAGACAGTGAGGTTGGCAAAGTCAAGGTCAAGATGCTGGATCTGATGTGGGTGTCTGTATAAGCCTATGTATGAGGTAAAGGATAAACAGGAAAGAGAACACACCTGTGTTTTCATGTGGCAGAAGAATGCAGGTATTCCCACAGCCCTTTGATAGCAGCATCAACCCATGCACAAAAGTGGAATCCTCAGGACCTAAACCCTCCCCATTGGACCCTCCTCCCAACGCTGTTGTTTGGGGATCTAATTTCTAACACTTGAATTTTGGAAGGTATGAAAACAAGCCATTCCAGTATGTGATAGGATCAAATCCTAGGCTGTATCTTAAATGCTTTCTCTCTTTAGAGAAAATGTGATTCAAATATGTTAAAATGCTAAATGACCACACTGGGTTAAGTGTGAAATCCAGTTGTACTGGATTGTATTGAGAAATGCAGCCATCTCTCCAGGCCAGCCACCCATATTTTGATGGTTCTAATACACTTCTCTATAGTCTCCATTTTTTTTGTCCTGATAACGATACTTTCCATAATTTCAATATTCTCCATATTTATCTTTTTAATCATCATTTTCTTGAGACAAGGTCTCCCTGCAACCCAATACTATAATTATACTAGATTCTTTCCTACACTCTGCATATTTTATGGATGTTTAAAGTAGTTAGAATTTGAAAGCTATTATTCAAAGTTCTGCCTGCCTTTATTTCAATAATACCTAAGCAATTGGGATTATTTAACTAAGGGAAAGAAATCAGCCTTCCCTAACACATATCCCCAAACTGACGGTTTAAATTCTGATCGCCATGGGAAAGAACGCCAATGCAGAACCGCAATACAATTGCGCTCTCTGCTGGTCGTCCCATGCTCTGCATCCAAGTTTTTGGTTGTTTTTTTTTTTTTAATGTGCCAAAATATGCTTCAGTGAGAGGCAGCCAGTGCTCTTAATGGCTGAGCCATCTCTCCAGCCCCAGCCACCCAGATTTTGATGGTTCTGATACACTTCTCTATAGTCTCCATTTTTTTTGTCATGATAACAAATACTTTCCATAATTTCAATATTCTCCATATTTATCTTTTTAACCAATTTGACCAATATTTTTTTTTTTTTGGTCTTTTTGAGACAAGGTCTCCCTGTAGCCCAGCTGGCCTAGAACTCGCTAGGTAGACCAGTCTGGACTTGAACTCGCAGGAATCTGACTGCCTCTGCCTCCCAAGAGCTGGGGTTAAAGGCATGTGCCACTATACACAACTCTTCTCTCTTTCTTTCTTTCTTTCTTTCTCTTTCTTTCTTTCTTTCTTTCTTTCGTTCTTTCTTTCTTTCTTTCTTTCTTTCTTTCTTTGGTGGTACTAGGGTTTGAACACAGGCCTAGGTAAGTACTCTGTCTCTGAGCTACATTCTCAGCCTTTAACTATAATTTTAAATACTACAATGATGTATCATAAACTACTTTCCATCATCCTTGTGCTAGCTCTAACTTTTCATTAATAACGAATATGTTACACAAAATTTCTTTGTTCTTTTGAGTTATTCCCTTGTGAGACTCCTGATCAAAGACTCAGACATTCTTTTGGTTATTGAAATGTACTGTCCTATCACTTTCTAAAGGATATGTCAGTCATTTGAATGTCACTTGCCAGGAGTCAGGACTGATTCCTGCATTGTCTTCTGGTTTCTTAGGAGTAACATGCCACTTGGTTCCCATCTGCATTTCTCTTGCCTGATCTCCTGAGGCAACCACCTGAATCATTTGCTGATGGAAGATACTCTGTTTTCACAGACCCAGAGCCAAGGAGCACAGCCCTCACCCACCTCGGTTCTTCCCTGGCTGAGCACATCCAGATCTCTGAGGCTGACACCTTGGAAAACATGTAAGTGTGCAGCACTATAGCAAGTTGACTTCTGTGAATATATTGTGGTTTTTGTTGTTTTACCTCATTTAGTTTTGGACTTTTCCTGAGATATGACATAACATGCTGGCAGTTAGAATGAAAGGAAACAGACTGCTGGAAAATCACACTTTGATGAGTTACCTACGTAAGCCTTGCACTCTAGGTTTAGTGGGGAAGAGCGAAGTTGAACCATTTGGAAGCAGTTTTTTCATCTGTCCATGTACCTAAAACCTACAGAGATGCCTAGAGCACTGAGATCCATCAGTCCATCCTTGATTTCTCTCTTCAGCATTCACTTACCTCTAGAAGAGTAAAAACACTAATCGTGATCACACTGGTATTTACCCATGCTATGGCAAGAATGTCTTCCCTATGAGCTTACCATGAGCTTTTTGGCCAGCAGCCCAGCTAGGCTGGCCCAGTCATTTTTCGTGAGTCCCCTTTGGTTATGGTCACTGGTATAGACATCTCTGCCCCCAGCTGGAATTAGAGCCTATTGTGACCTCCATGAGCCCAGGTGACCTGAGAACCAGCAGATAAGCACTCCCTCCTGAGTTAAAAAAGTTTTGTGTTGATCCAGAAACAAAAGGAGAACGGAGCTTAAAAGACAGGTAGCTACTTGAAAAAATACTTTAAAATTTTAAAAATATAGTTTTGTATCTCTTTTCCCACAGCATATTTAAACAGATTTCTAAAACAACAACTGCCCCCATCCAACCAAAGTAAAGATGAAATAATCAAAGAGAATTATTTTTTAATCAAGAAAACAATGAAAAGCATAAGATACTCCACAAATCCATTATGGTTATGGTGACTAAATTTCAGATTTAATGCTAATTCCTAAATGTGAAGGAAAGAAAAAACAGCAATATGGTCAGATCTTGCAGCCTGCTTGTTCCTTAGGGAAAATAAAGGTTTTCTCAGCACCAAATTGTAAAGCAAACTTCTGTGAGTTTTTATGAGTGTCACTGAATGATTAAAAAAACTCACATATTTACAGGAAATTCCATTTACCTCATTTAACAAATATTTCTCAGGTTTCCACAGTAAAGCCCTGGGCTAGTACAGCACAGTAAATAGATTGATTTAGTTAATAAGAAAAAAATGACTCAGATCAGGCCTGGCACCCAGCAGGTAACCCAGTATTGCTACTGTCCTTGAAACCCACAAGGCGAAGTCAGAGATAGCAGCCCTGAGACAGACAAAGCCCACAACCTTGTAGTGGCTGTCTCTGATTGAGAATGAAAACTCAGGAGTGTGGATGTAAGAAAGACTTTTATAAAATGGACAGAATCTGGACTAATGACTTAATTAAACTTGCAACCAAAAAACTGCTGCAAACTCACTGAACCATGGGCTATTGTGACCTGGACACCTGCCCTTAATTCCATGGAATCTCAATTTGCTGCTCCACCCAAAGACAGTGAATGATTTGATATGCTTGAGAAGTGACAAATCAAAGTACTGAAAGGCAGCACATCTTCACTGAAAACAATGAAGGCTGGGAAGAATGCTTGACATTTGCATATGAGATGTTCTAGGGATGATAGGGCAAAATTGTCTGATAAGGTAAGTGAGGATCCAAGCCTGTAGTTCCCCAAAATTGATGCTGGAGTAGCCGTTTTGAATAAAATTATGGGCGAGGTCTCGCTGAGGGGCACAATTCCAGGAGACATCTGGGAGAACAAGTGCCCTCTGGGCCCATTCATATAACTGAAGTTAAGAGTCAGCGGGCTGTGGTGGCACATACCTCTAATCCCAGTGCTCAGGAGGCAGAGGCAGAGGCAGAGGCAGGGAGATCTCTGTGAGTTCAAGGCCAGGCTGGTGTATATGTCGAGTTCCAGGCCAGATGGGGCTACAGGGAGATCCTCTCTCAAAAAAACCAAGAAAGAGAGAAAGAAAAATGAAAGAACAAAAACTCTGAGAAGAATGGACAGACAACTGTGTGTTCCTGAGACTTTCTTAAATCACTTTCCTTGTCCAGCTAAGCCTTTGCTAGAACACACTGCAGTTGGGTAATTCTCAATTAACGGTGTAAATATCCAATCCAAAGAGGCAAACTATTTCTCCCACTGCTGTGTAAGTTTTAGGTCTTACCTTGAGGAAACCCCTAAAGTGAATACCACTCCTCCTAATCCCTCTTATCAAGGGACATTTGAGAAGAACGTTGCCGAAGTATGTCAAATGCCCAGCATGGTGCCCAGCAGAGACTGGCTGCTTGGTCAGCATTTGTTCACATGCCCTCTTCCTTTCTACCAGACTTTTCCCATTAATTTGGTCTGCTGGCTTGCTGTTTTCAAAGGGACAGAGATTACTATATATACCACCTGCACAGAGGAATTCCAGAACCGATGTCCCCAGAGAAGCTGGGTGCTGGGGATATATCTTTTCTTCCGAAAAAACGCAAGGGGAAGACTGGACCAAAATTGTTCAACCAGCAGACCCCAGTTCACATCAGTCACGTGAGTGTAAAATCTAAGAGCTTGTCCAGAAACCTGGCTCAGATCCCTTTAAGGCTCTACATAGGGGCTGGAGAGATGGCTTGGCAGTTAAGAACACTGGCTGTTCTTGCAGAGTACCAGGTTTGGGCTCCCAGCACCTACATGGCAGCCAACAACTGTCCTTAATTCTAGTTCCAGGGGATCCAATACCTTCTTCTGACCTCTGTGGGCATTGTATGACATGGGTGCACCTACATACATGCAGGCAAAACACTCATACACATAAAGTAAAAATAACAGAAAAATTTTTAAAAGGCTTCACATAGAGTGCTATAGATTATTTACTATGTAAAAGTACCTGATAAAAAGGGCTGAGGCCCCGCCCTGCCCCTCAGTACTGAACTGCATCTTCCTAAAGGAAGGCACCTCATTGCCAAACTGACAAAAAAAACGAGTGGGTAACCATTCTGCCGTGCTCTCTTAGGAGGAACCTCTGTGTTGTCACAGGCCATAAGTTAAAATGAAGGTTGACAGGATCTGCTCCTTGCCTTGGGTTTCCAGAAAGTTACTACACAATGCAGGAGTAAACAAAATGGACTTTGGTTTCAGAAAGTTAACTACTAGGGGCCTACCTCTAACAAAGGTAAAAACTGCTTCTTTTGCTTCAGCTCTGTAGACCATGATTGACATCAAAGAAAGAGTCAGGTCAGAAAGGCCCTTTTCTTACTCTTTTCTCCTTCGAAATTATTCCTAATCACTTTAAATAAAAGGCTCAACCTTTCAATCTTCCACATTCTGAGGTGGTTCTTGTGCTCCACTCAGAACTCACAGGCATTCTATTCTAAGCTATTGTTGCCTTATTCAACATAATCTTCCTTTGATACATCCTTATTACCTTCACAGTCCCCTTTGATACATCCTTATTACCTTGCACAGTCCCCTTCCTTAATTTCTTCCTTTAGGGAAGGGAGTTGGTTGACAAGCCTAAGAAGAAGAAAAGAACCAAGACAGACAAGCTCAAAGCACCCAACATAGAGAAAGAAGAAAGAATCCTTGGGCAAGCAGAGGCAGCTGGAGGTAAGAGTGTCCCTGTGAGGAATCAGTTGGGTCCTGCAGGATAAGCTCTGTGTGATGACCAGGCTATGCTGGAGTTGCAGCCTCATTTCACGGCAGTATCTCAGCAGTTCGAGGAAACCACAGCTGAGGGCTCACCGGGAAAGGGGATGATAACAGTTTGGTTTAGTGAACACCTATCACAGTAGTCACTCTAGGCATATGAGCTCATGAAGCCCTCATGGCCCCTGAAGTGAGTCATACTGTTTGTGTAAAGGCTGAGAGATGTTGGGTAACTGGCATTAGAGAATAGATGGTGGAAGTGGACCCGCGATTTGTTCTTTCCTATGTGACTCCTGATGCACACTGCCTCTGGGAGCTAATAATTGCAGGCTGAGATCCATAATCTGAAAAGTTGAAATGCAAAATGCTCCCAAATGTGAAATTTCCTGAAAACCAACAAGATGCCACAAGTAGAAGATTCTACACCTGACCTCATGTGACTAAAAATACTGTCTAACTCCCTTAAGCATGCTAACTCAGATCTTTTAATATATTTGGACTGTGTTTTCACTTTGCTTCTAATAAAATTCCTTGCTGCTTTAAGAAAAATTATGTGGCTAGAGATGGTTCAGCAGTTAAGAGCACTGGCTGCTCTTGCAGAGGACCTGGGTTTGATTCCCAGCACCCACATAGCAGTTAACAACTGTCCATAACTCCAGTTCCAGGGGAATCCAACACCCTTGTCTGATCTCTGTGGGCATTGCACAACATGGGTGCACTTACATACATGTAGGCAAGACACTCTTACACATAAAAATATTTTTTAAAAATCAAAAAGAGAATAAAGATTATATAAGGGGCTGGAGAGATGACTCAGAGGACCTGGTGACCTTTTTCAGAGGACCTGGGTTCAATTCCCAGAACCCACATGGCAGCTAACAACTGTTTGTAACTCCAGTACCAGAGGATTCATCACCTTCTTCTGGTCTCTGCAGGCATTGCATGATAGGTGCACTTATGTACATAAAATATTAAATTTTAAAAATATTTTAAAATTTATTTCTATTTTTTAATTAAGAAAATTTGTGAATATCATACATGAGTATAGTCTTCACACCATTTCCATCCTTCCCAGTTCCCCTCCAACTCTGCCTTCAGACTGAGGATCTAGAGTGTTGTTATTAAAATTTCTCTTGGGAGAGGCAGACCAACTTCGCCTGTCTCTCTCCCCAAGCCTTGCAACAAACACACAAACCTCCATTCACAGTTAGGCGAATTCTAGCTAGTTTACTCGGGCTTACTAATGGAGCAGTGGGTAAGGGGTTACTTATAGAACATGGGTGCCCACCCTTCCCTCCGCAAGTTACAATAGTAAATTCACAAGGCTTGGATCTTGCGACTTCCCGGTGGTCGGATCCAAATGGCCAGTGGGGGATGAAAAAAAGGGCCGGTGCCCACAGTTTAAATACTTTTAGCCCCTCCTCTTCTCACATCCAAGGCCAATGGACAGGGTGGGTGGGGCATAGAACTTTCCCAGCAACTCGTCTTTCTGCTCAAGGTGGTCTTGGGTAATGCCACTTGGTCTGGGAGGGGTGTTTGTCCACAGTTCGTCAGGCTTTTCCCTCGAGAATCGATTTACTCTACAAGTGTATATAAAGCATTAGCAAATTTCATGCTTATACTTGGATCCCATCCCAAAGATTATGTATATATATAAAAAAATTCTAAAAACCAGAAAATATTCAAAATCTGAAATTCTTCTGGTCCCAAACATCTCAGATATGAAAGGGATGCTCACCCTGGGCATACTAATCTGAGTGTCAGACAGTGAGAGCATGTGGTGGTTTGAATGAGAATGTCCCCCATAGGCTCCAAGTTTTTGGACATTTTTGTCCCCAGCTGGTGGTGCTGTTTTGGGAGGTCTTAGAAGGTGAGGCTTTTCTGGAGGAAAAACGTCACTGGGGGTGGGCTTACAGAGTTCCCAAGCCTTGCCAGATTTCCGGTTGCTCTCAGTCTTCCTGTGCCTGCTTGAAGATGTGCGCACTCCTCTTTCTGCTCCATCCACCTCTTGCCTCCTCATCATGATGGACTCTTATGCCTCTGGAACCATAAACTCAAATAAAATCTTCCTTCTATTATGTTCCCTTGGTCATGGTGTCTTATCACAGCAACAAAAAGGTAACTAATATAGAAGTTGGTATCTGGAGTCGGGTATTGCTGTGGCAGATCTGACCATGTAGGGGTTTGGAAGAATGTGGCAGATTTGGGGAGTTTGGACTAGAAAAGTGGTTGAATACTGTAAGCAGAGTTTCATGGGTCGTTGTAGTAGGAGCCTGGAAGAAAGCAGAGGAAAATAAGGACTTACGCAGCAACTGGGATAGTTTGGTAAAGTGTCTGGCTGGAGTCTGCCTAAGGCTAAGTTGAAAAGCAATGGATTAATTTCTTTGGTCAAGGAAATTTCAAGACAGCCTAGCATAGAAATGGTGGTGTGGCTATCAATCCTAAATATTATGCGTGTCTACAGTAAAAAATGGCAAATGGGACAGAAAGAAATTCAGAATGAGCAGTTTGGATTGAAAAAGATTAATGTTGGAGCCTAGGCATGTGCTGAAAATTGAAGCATAGAAACACTGCTGGTAATGTGGATAAAGCTGGCCACAGTTCATGCCAGGCCTGCGGCCCAAGTTGGCAATGTTGTTTAGGTGGTGTTGTCTTTAAAGCCATGAAAGATGTAAGAATGAAGGGATTATGGGTTCTTTCTCTGTGATTTCAAAGAGCCTCCAAGGCCAGGCAGCATGCAGCAGGGGCTTCTCTGCATAAAGAAGGGTTCTGACAGGCCAAGAGGTCTTGATAGGCCACTCCATGAAGCTGTGAAGGTAAAGCCTAGCTGGCAGTGGAGCCCCAAGAAGACATTCAAGATGCCAGAGCTGTGAGATAATCTGCCAAGAGGGCTGCATACAGGGAGTGGTACCAGCCTAAGAGAGAGGTGTATGTTAACATGACACAAAGCTGGAGGGGCTGAGCCATCTAAGCCCTTTGAAAGTGAAGTCCCAGAAACTGGATATGGAGCTACTGGATTTGGTGTTTGCCCTGCTGATTTACAGCCTTGTTTTGGTCCAGTATTTCCTCACTAGACCCCCATTCCTCCCTTTTTGAATGGGACTCTGTCTTCACTCACATTGCATGTTGGAAGTGTGTAATTTCTCTCTTGATTTTACCGGGCTTACAATTAAGAGATTGCTTTGAGTCTCAGAAGAGACTTTGCACTCTGGACTTTTGAATAGTAGTGATTCTGGTAAAGACCATGGGGACTTTTAAGATTAGACAAAATGCATTTTGCATTTTGTATTGTCATGAGTCTATGGGGGCCAGGGAGTGGAATGTGGTGGTTTGAATGAGAATGTCCCCCATAGACTCCCAAGTATCTGGACATTTTGTCCCTAGTTGGTGGCGCTGTTTGAGGAGGTCTTAGAAGGTGTGGCCATGCTGGAGGACACATACCACTGGGGGTGGGCCTTGCTGGATTTCCAGTCACTGTTCCAGTGGCCCTCAATGTGCCTGCTGGGAGCACTTTTCTTTCTGCTCTGGCCACCTCCTGCCACTTTGCCTCCCCACCTGATGGACTGTGATTTCACTGGAACCATAGACTCAAACTCTTACTTCTGCAAGTGCCCTTGGTCACAGTGTTTTATCAGAGCAGCAGAAAAGTAACTAATACAGAAGTATTAGGGAAAGGAAGGCCACAACAGGCTCTGAGTGCTTCTCTGTCATTACACTTCTCCAGTTCCCTATTGCACCTAAACAAAGACCCAGATCCCTGTGCTTCTGCAGCTTCCTCTAACCTAAACACACACCCATCCTGTACTGCCCCCAAGACCGGAAGATCCTCCACACAGACCACATACTGCTGCAAGGACACCACCAGATGCAACCCTGGAGATGGATGCTGTTGAAGTTCGCTCTCTTAATCTCTTGCTGACTTCACATTTGTCTAGCCCTTGACACTGGCAGGATTGGAAAGAGGAAATGCCCATGGCCCTCAGGTGAACTGAGGAAGAGACCTCAAGTATTAAACTTAACCAGGTTAGAGCTATGACCCCTGGACTGGATTTTTCAGGTGTGTTGGGATTCTCTCTTATAAACTCTTGCCCCATCACAGGTCTGGGTGAAATGGAACTTTTTTCCCTTTTTGGTGCTAGGAATTGAATCTTGGGCCCCACACATACTAAACATCACTCTATCTCCAGCTCAGAAATACAACTTTTTCAGTTATGATACTCCTGAATAATTGAGTGTTCACTGATTTAAGTATATGATAGTTTTTTAAATATCTTTTTAAAAACATTTTTATTTTTATTTTGAGTGTATTGCCTGCATGTAGATAGGTGCACCCATGTAGTGCAATGCCGTTGGATGTCAGAAAAGAGTGTCAGATCCCCTAGAACTGGAATTATGGACAGTTGTTAGCCACCATGTAGGTTCTGGGAACCAAACCTGGTCCTCTACAAGAGCAGCCAGTGCTCTTAACTGTTGAGCCATCTCTCCAGCCCCTGAGGCTGTTTTTCTAATAGGTAGTTGAGGTCTACTCTTCTCAAAATGTTATTACAATGCAGATTCCTACTCACCCAGATTCTGAGGCTGAGATTCAGGAATATATCAGTTTATTTTGCAGCATGTTGAAATTTAAAGGTTACTAAAGCAAATGTGTACAGGTCATATTTCCTTATCTCTGTCCCCAACTGTTTTGCCCCCAGGAAAGTCAAAGGATTTGAAAGCTGGAAAGAAATGGGAGATAATTCCAAAAGAAAAGAAACCAGGAACCAAAAGAAAAAGGACACATAAAGAAAACAAAATGGAGATGGTGGCAGAGCTGAGAGAGACTGACCTCACTAACTTGGAGGAAGCAGGTAGCACCTCAGGTAGAGATCTCCTCCGCTCACACTCTACTGCTGAAGAGCCTTGGCTTGCTCCTGAATTCGATGCTCTGGAAAGCCAAGTTGCTATAGATGGAAGATCATCACCCACCCAGGCCACAGGTGTTATTGGCCAGGTAGAATCTGAAGAAGAAATAAGCCCTGAAGACCTTGCCAAGGTAGGGGCTGCGGTTCTCTCCTCTTGGCCCAAAGGAGTTCTGTCCTCACTTAGCACAACTGTAGATATGAGGAAAATGGCCCTAACTGAGCTGTAGTTCCTGAAACAGCTCCATGACATGGTGGTCATATTTGTTCTGCATTGGTACTTTCTCACCCTAGTTGGAAGCCAGAACTGATCAAAGGCACAGGGAAGCAGGCTTTGCTTCTCTCAAGTGAGTGAGGCATTCGGTGACATCCCAAACTGTCAGGATATGTATTCATCGTCTAAGGAGTAGGAGGTTGTCACGACCACCTCGTCCAGCAAGGAAGACGCAACTCCAGACTCTTCTTTATGCAGTTTATTCAGGAACCTTGAACAACCTTTTGGCTTCTAACTTACTTCTCCTTACTACTTCTCCTGACTTACTACTCCTGACTTACTTTTCCTGCCGGGGAAAGCCCGCCAGAGAGTTAAATCCCCTCCTGCCAGCCAACCCCAAACTACCACGTGGTGAAAGCAGATAGGCGCACACATGCGGAAGCAGGGACAGATCTCAGCCACAGCCAAATATGGAGTTGTTTGCTCCAGAGAGCACTCACCTTCGGGATGGTGGAAGGTGGAAGCAGGCGCCATCTTTAAGACGTGGCAATCTGCAGCTCTCTACAGCTCCCCCTTTTATTTTATATAACATAGCGGAAACGGGCGAAGATAGAGGTCTGATCCCTGGTGTGCACAATTGGGATTATGTCCTGGAGACACCCACAGATTTATCACCTGCGGTGACCCAGACCCATCCCGTACCAATTTTCCCAGGGGAAGGAGCTAAGGGTACCACCTTCATGCAATCAGACATGTCTTCCAAGGAAACGTTCAAACACCAGCAGGCGAAACCTTGTGTAGTGCTTAGCCTCGCATCCCGTCCTCATAACTCCTTCATGGCAATTAGCCATGCTTGGGGGGACTGTCCAGCTTTAATGGCTGTAAAGGCCTGAACGATCATAGCTGCATTCTGCTTTTGTGTGGCTCTAATTTTACATATACACCACAGGCAGACCAGGGAGGCCATAATCAGGAGACCTGCTAACACTCCCATTCCCGCCCACTCTTTCAGATGGTTCATAGCAATTCTTTTAGGGTGTCTTTAAAATTAAACGTCCAGTTCGGCATTGGCTTTGGAAACACCGACAGGATTCCCCATCTCGGTTTCATTTTCCCTAGTTGGCTCATCAGGGCTGGAAGCAGAGGTATCGTAATGTTGACTTTTAAGAGATTCTTCATGCTGAATTCTTCTAACTAGGCGTTCAGGTACCCATACTGGATCTTGTTGGTCCTGTGGAAAAATACAAACAGATCCTCGTGCCCATGTCAGCACGGGGTCAGGCCCACGCCAGAGGCCCGTTAATACGTCTTTCCACTTAGCCATCCCTTTTGCAGGGCCATGATGGTCCTGGTGTCTATCCGCTGCTGAGCGGCCTTGAGCATCCAAATTCAAAAAATTTATAGTAAACAAGGCTAGGGAAAGTCTCTCCCTTGGGGTGTGGCCGTGGCCTACTCCCCCTTTTTGTTTTTGAAGACATTCCTTTAATGTGCGATGAGCACGTTTTACAATGCCTTGTCCCTGAGGATTATATGGTAACCCATGAAGAAGCTGTACCTCCATCTGTTGGAAAAAAGAGGTAAAACTGCGAGCCGTATAGGCTGGTTCATTGTCAGTTTTTAGCTGTTGGGGCTTGCCCCATGCAGCCCAGGCCGCAAGGCAATGAGTTATAACATTGCTTGCCTTTTTTCCTGTCAAAGGTGTTGCATGCATAATGCCTGAGCAAGTATCCACAGATACATGAACATATTTTTGGTTTCCAAACTCCAAAATATGTGTCACATCCATTTGCCAAACCTTTAAAGGGAGCAAACCGCGTGGGTTAACTCCAATATTAGGTGGATGGTGAAAAGTTACACATTGAGAACAATTTAGTACCACCTGTCGAGCATCTGCTCGAGACAGGTGAAATTTTTGTTGTAAGGCTTGGGCATTCACATGAAACCTGTTATGAAAACTTTTTGTCCTTTTTATAGTGGAGCTTAAAAATATACATTCCATTTTGGTCCACAAATTTACTTTATTATTCCCTGCACATCCTGGCAGGCCTGTATGAGCCCTAATATGTTGGATAAAAAAGCAAGCCTGTCTTTGCCAAATTAAAGTCTGTAATTGTTGAAAAAGCTGACAGACCGGACTAGAGTTTTTAATTGGTCCGGCCACTTTTAAAACTTTTACTGCATTAACGGCATAAGTTGAATCAGATATTAAATTAAAGGCAAAAGCACAATTTTAAAATATTTTTTAAACTATTTTTAATTTAATTATTTATGGGGAGCCGGGCTGAAACTGCCGCAACACAGGCTTTTGTTTCTCAATCATGTAGGCTCCACATCCTGTTTTGGATTCACCTGTAAAGATATTTGGAGCCCCCATAATGGGTTGAGACAACATTATCCTGGGAAAAATAACAGGATGTTCCTTAAAAAAAAAAATCAATGGATGTTTTGGGTAATGATTGTTCAGCTCTCCACCAACCGCGTCTTAAAGATGTCGCTGGAGAGTCGGGGCCCATACCCGGCCGTCGCCGGCAGTTCGGCCGCGACGAGTAGGAGGGCCGCTGTGGTGAGCCTTAAAGCCTAGGGCGCGGTTTTTTTGTTTTTTTTTTTTCTTTTTCTTTTAAAGCTGTACATTTTTCCCAGATGAAACTCCTTTTGTTGCTTGGAAAAGTGAAGCACAACCGTGAGACTTTCGGACATTGCGAACCACGGTGCAATGGTATCGTACTTTTCCAAGAATCTCTCCAAAGTGCTTTTCTTAAGCTTTAAATTCTTAGAACGAAGTAGCTCATTTAGAGCCAAAAAAATTGGGTGAGAACCAATATTTCCCATAACGTTTTTCTGGGTACCTCTTGTACACTCTCTACAAAGATAGGCAAAAATGAGGTACCAGAATACAAAACTAATGCCCATTCCTATAGCAAAGATCATATAAAAATCCATTTTTACTCTTGGTTCACTACAATCTCCCAACTCTCCCTGCTCCATCTACAGAGGGAGCAAAGTACCCCGCTTTTGTCGCGGGTCCCCAATTTACTTGAGGACTTTTCCACTTTTGTCGTGGATCTTCATTTTACCTGAGGACTTTTCCAGTGCACTGCCCTGACTGGAAAAAGTTCTGAGTCCCTCGATGAGTTCCCCGTACGGGCCACCACTTGTCACGACCACCTCGTCCAGCAAGGAAGACGCAACTCCAGACTCTTCTTTATGCAGTTTATTCAGGAACCTTGAACAACCTTTTGGCTTCTAACTTACTTCTCCTTACTACTTCTCCTGACTTACTACTCCTGACTTACTTTTCCTGCCGGGGAAAGCCCGCCAGAGAGTTAAATCCCCTCCTGCCAGCCAACCCCAAACTACCACGTGGTGAAAGCAGATAGGCGCACACATGCGGAAGCAGGGCCAGATCTCAGCCACAGCCAAATATAGAGTTGTTTGCTCCAGAGAGCACTCACCTTCGGGATGGTGGAAGGCGGAAGCAGGCGCCATCTTTAAGACACGGCAATCTGCAGCTCTCTACAGGAGGTGAGCATAGTAGCTTTCTGTGAGAAATACAGGTCTCACTGGGACAGAGAAAGGTAGACACTGGCTGTTAGAACCAAGCCATATCTTTGCCTTGGCCTCGCACATTACAAAGGCCATAGTATACAGTTGAACCAGAGGCTAGAAACACATCTGCTTCCACATGGTACTTTTTAAGAGCTGCTTTGTTCTAGAAGTCTTGATCCTGAGGTACAGGTTTGAATAGAAAAAAACTGAGGAAAAATTACTCTCAGAATTCTCTGCAATTAACCAAAAAGAATACCATACAGACAGATCCTATCCCCACCCCTCTTCTATTGGAATGCACCACTAGGATGCTGAACTGCATTTAGAGGCTCTGTAGCAGATTCCCTCTAAACACTACAGCACACACAATCAAGCCTCTGTGGTTACTCTACAGTAAATGCTGCTGAGCCTTTAGAGTCACATATGTGAATCAAGTATGACCAACCTCATTTTACAGACCTAGACACCAAAGCTATAAGTTAAATACCAATTGGAATGTTTCACCTTTCTTTAGCACATCCTGTGTTTTAGAAAGATTCCTTGCAGGATGGAATGTTTTATCTAGGAGAAATTGCTACATGACAGCATGTTCCTGAGTAGGGCAGCAGCATTGGGGAGAAAAAGGAAGACACATTATATAGGCTGAAAGAAAGCCTTTCATTAAGTGGTAGGTTAACTTCCATGAGGTTAACTGCGTCATTACTCCATAACCAAGGCAGCGCCCGATACCACAGCTCCCTCCTAAACCCTGTTTCCTAGCCCCAGCTTCAAGCTCGAATTTTTTTGGAGGGGTGTCTTTTTTGAGACAGGGTCTCCCTGTAGCCCCAGCCGGCTTGGAACTCACTATATAGACCAGGCTGGCCTTGAACTCACAGAACTCCACCTTCCTCAGCCTCCCCAGTGCTGTGATTAAAGGTGTGTGCCACCATGCTCCATAAGTTCAGTTTTTTTAAATCCCAGGAGGCTCACCTAGCCATGTCATTTGTTGGCCCAAGTGTAGCTCTGACCTTGTCATTTTTTAAAGACATGTAGGCAATTTTAAAATGCAGCTAGGAGGGCTGGAGAGATGGGTCAGTAGTTAGAAGCACTGGCTGCTCTTGCAGAAGACCCAGGTTCAACTCCTAGCACCCATATGGCAGATAACAATGGTCTGTAACTCCAGTTCCAGGGGATCCAATGCCCTCTTCTGACCTCCTCAGGCATTGCACAGATGCACTTACATACATGCAAGCAATATACTCATATACATAAAATAATAAATAATAAAATATTAAGTAAAGTACAGCTAAGGTTAAACCTAGGGCACCTTCGTTATTGCAGTGAATCCTAGACTTGGCCCATGAACACCATATCAGGATAGTTGTGATCCCTAAATCTCAAAACAAGTTAAAGGCTTGAATCCAAGTCATTGAGGCCACAGCCCAGGCAGGCAGAGGTAGAGTTTATGCAGGTATGGTGGTAATGTGGAGTCAGCTTGAGGATTCTGATTAGAGACAACACTGTCTGGGCTACAGTGGGTCTGTCCCTTATTCCTGATAATATTCTGGTCTCTTAGGCACTCCTGGCTAAGAGGCAGCAGGAAAAGGCTTCCCGAGACAGGCTGAGAAGAGAAAAGGCAGAGAGGAGGCGGCTAGAGGTGGAGAGGAAAAGAAAGGAGCAGGAGGAGCTGAACTGGCTCCACCAGGAGCAGCTGGAGAGAGCAGAGAAGATGAAGGAGGACCTGGAGCTGGAGCAGCAGAAGCGTGTGGAGGAGATCCGGTGGGCCAGCAAGCTGGAGAAAAAGGCCAGGGCGAACTTTCCCCAGATACGCAGCACAGGGCTAACTCAGGCTGATGCCCTGACATCAAATCGCATGCCTCGGTTTGCTGTCTCTTCAGTCATCCCAGAACCACCTGAACCAGAGGATGCTCTGTGTGACATATGGGTTACCCAAGATAGATACTCATGGGCAATTCTTGGAAAGGCTTTAAGATTCAGTCCAGCATTGACCAAGCTCCTGCCACATTGTTGGCTTTGTTCTAGGCCCTTTCATAGGCCTCTACTCTAACTTAATCTCCCTACCAGCCCTATGAGGCAGGAATTTCAAGATCCATACTCTAAGAATGAAAAACGAAGAGCTGAAAACATAGAGCTCCTAAGCCCTGGGTGATCGTGTATGCGCTGAGGGCTGAGATGCCCAGGTTTCTTCTGAGACCCTTCTGCCCTTCAATCCTGGCCTTAGAAAGCTGATCTCTGGAGGGTTAATTCCTAGGACCTGAGGCTGGAAAGCCAACTGCCAGTTAGTTGGTCTGGTGTTTTCTGCCAGTCCTCTGACCGCTCCTGTTTTCTCAGTCTGAGGAAACAGAGACTGGAAGAAGAACGGCAGCAGCAGGAAGAAGCAGAGAGAAAGCAGAGGCTCCAGTTGCAGGCAGCCCAGGAGAGAGCTCGGCAGCAGCAAGAGTTGCTAAGGAGAAAACGGCAAGAACTCCAGAGGAAAAGGCAGCAGGAAGAAGCTGAGAGGGCTGGTGAGAGGGATTCTTGAGCTCTTTGCATTGCCCACCTGTTGGATAAAAAATACTTTAATCCCACTGCAGACATTTTTAAATTCCTATCCTAGACCACAGTACACAAAGCATTCTGCATATATAAGCTAATTTTTTTCCAGAGTGATAATTAGGTATGACTATAGTGAGTTGATATGGAAGTTTGGAATATGAAAGGGAGACTCATAGAATGACTGCAGGGTCCCACTCCCAACTCAGTAATCACCCTTTTCAATATCACTAGACCCAGTTCTACTCTTTGCTTCCTTCTCTGGCAGGTGGAGACGGTCACAAATATCTAGGTAGTTTCAGGGCAGGCCTTCAGATGTTGATCAGGGAATCTCTCTAGCATGCTTTTCAGGAAGATGTAGAATTAGTTCAGCAAATGATGCTGTGGCCAATTCCTAGTTCTGGCTCTTTGAGCACACAGTCCAGCTGAGAAGACATCAAGTTCCTCTAATCCTGATTCTGACACTCCTTCCCAGTACAGCTGCATACTACCCATCTGAAAAGAATCTTCCGTAAGGCTTTGTATTAATTGTTCATAGAAAATCCTTTGACAGAGGGCTCAGGATTAGTAAATTAAACCCCACCCAGGTAATCCTGAGAGGATCTAGCAGATTTGAGAGGCAGACCAGAGTATCAATTTCTCTAGTAATGGCCCCTGCCAAGCCCACCTCTTTGTATTCTGCAGAGGCAGAGAAGCAGAGGCAGAAGGAACTGGAAATGCAGTTGGCAGAGGAACAGAAACGCCTGATGGAAATGGCTGAGGAAGAACGACTGGAATACCAGCGGCAGAAACAGAAAGCAGAAGAGATGGCTAGACTAGAAGCTGAGGAGAGGAGGAAAAAGGAAGAGGAAGCAGCAAGGCTAGCTCTGGAGGAAGCAATGAAACTAATTCAGGAGCAAGTCAGGTACTGGCTATTTGGGCAACAGTTGCTGTGGAGGCTTCTTCAGGGGTTCACTTGCCTGGTGCCAATTGCTAATGCTGCAGGCCCTCTGTAATTACACCATCATGAATTTCCCTTTGTTAATCTAAGTAATAGTCATCCTTTACAATCCTAGCAACTACAGTGAGCTGGTGTGGATGCACAAGCTGTAATTCCAGTACCTGGAAGGCAGAGGCAGAAGGATCTCCAGTTCAAGGCCACCAGGGCCTATAGGCAGATCCTATCTCAAAAGATTAACAAACCCCTGGAGAGGCACAACCCAGAAAGCCATGATTCCAACATTCAGTGTAAACACTTCTCTCCTTGAATTGTCATTTTCCACAAATTAAGTTGAATCTATAACAATACTCTTCAGAGGTCCAGATAGAGAAGACAGCAAGAACTCAAGGCTTCTCACTAACCCTGAGTTGTTCCTCCCCTGGACTTTCTTCAGCTGTTAGGCGAAGTACAAAATAGATCATTAGGAAAGTCCTCATTCAGCTTCAAAATTGTAGATTCGATGTATCATGGCAGTATTGAGACCGAAAGCTACCAGAGCCCCCAGTTTTCCAAGAAAAGAAAACTGACAGTCACTGGAGAGGTATTAGAGCAATTAAAGCTAATTCAGGTAGCTGGGAGCAGAAACCAAACAACTAGAGAAGTGATGGGTAGTCTCATTCAACTGACTTTACTTCACCTGCAGCTATGTGACATCAGCCCAGGGATTTTAACTGTTCTGGCCTATTTCCTCACTTCTAAAGCAAGGGAAGCCCATCCAGCAACCCATATTTAAGAATTAGGAACTATGTCTTCCTTTGTTTTTCTAGTAATCATCTCATGATGCCCCAGTGCCCTATGTAAAAGCACTAAATGAATAGTATGATCCTATGCTAAAACCCACAACCAGAAGCCCCAATTCAAAATTCCACCAATTTACAAAACCAGTTGCTAGACTGCTTAATCATTTTTGGAACTGGGGCTGGGGTTGTCTCCTTAGGCAAAAAGCTGCTTCGGAGAAACACCTTCATTTTCAAGAACTCCTTAAGGAAGCCAGTGGTCTGCAGTGGACACAGAACATCTCCAGACCATGGGTTTACTCGTATTTCCAGTTCCTACAAATACCCAGGCCATAAGGCTAGAAGCTAATACAAAAGTAAGTCAAGAGATGATGACAGAACACACTTTAAATAAAGTTCCATCCTAAATCAACTAGGAATTCCATTTTATCTGATCCACCTAAACCCATACCTAAGGCTTTCTTCACTCTGGAACCTCTATTCCCAGAATTCCTGTACACTCCACATTCTGACCAATTAAACCTTTCACCTACTTTAATCCTTTTATGGACCAGATTAACTAGGAGGTCTTGGTACCTAAAACTGCCCATAATTCCTTAATTCCAGTTTTAGAATATAACAGCCTTAAGATATTTTTAATATATTTGAGTCAATGTATTCAAAGGAGTTACCAATAAAAGGAAATTGTCATAATACGGTCCTGCATTGGCTAAAAGGAGTTAATCATTTCTTAATCATATAAAGAAATCCCTTTATAAGGCAAAAGCACAACTACTTCATCCTAGGAATCTAAAATGAAATCTTAGAAAGTATGTTTCTTATCACTCAATATATCATGTTCACTTGAGCAAAATGAACTATTTTGTAAGGTAATTCTCATGCCCTCACAAGTACAGATTCTAGAATAGCACTGTTGATTAAGGTGGCCAGCCACCTGTGAGCACATGTAGGTGTTACAGCTAAAATGTTCTTCAGTCACATGAACCACATTTCAAGACCTCAGTGGCCACAAGTAGTTTTGGAAATTCTATCAGAAAACAAAGAATATAGAACTATTTTATCACCACAGAAATTGCATCATTATTTTTGAGCCATGAGAACTGACAAAATCTTGAGATTTTGTTCCCAACTGAACCTTAAAGAACACACAAGCATTTTAATCATCCTATCAAAGAATCTCAGACCATTTATCTTTTAACTTCTTTTAACATCTAATAAACGCACCCCTTTAACAAAGTATCAGAACGTTCATTAAGAGATGAAAGAACTTTAGAAATAAAATGTATAAAATTGTTAAATCAAGTAATATTTCCATTTTCTCAAAAACTGTATTTCTACTCTGTCTATACTGTGCATTACTTTTCTTGTTGTTGACAAAATACCCAAACAATGCTAATTAAGGAAGTTTATTTTGGCTCACAGTTTGAGAGCACAGTCTACCATTGAAGGGAAGTCATGGCAGTAGAAATATGAAGCAGCGGGTCATGTTACATCAGCACTCAAGATGAATGCTGATACTTAATTCACTTTATCCTTTTTAATCAGTCCTGGACCCCAGTGGAAAGGCTCTGCCCACACCCATGATGCTGTCCACAAGTAAAAGAGGGCATTTACAAGTAATTTCAATATCTTACTAATGCTCAGAAGGCATCTTAGTTTTCCATAAAAACCATGACCAAAAGCAACTTGAGTAGGAAAGGGCTTATTTGGTCTACAAGTTACAGTCCATCATTAGAAGCCAAGGCAGGAAACACAAGAGGAAGGCTGTTTACTGGTTTGCTCCACTGTTTTTCTTACATAGCCCTAACCCACCTGCCTTCCTATATGAACTAGTAATCGAGAAAATGCCTCAGAGACATGGCCACAGGCCAGTGATAGAGGAAATTCCTCTACTGAGGTTCCCTCTTACCATGAGTCTCTAGTTTGTGGCAAGCTGACAAAAACCAACAAGCACAAAAGGTGTTTCTATAGGAATTATACCTCTCCAACGCAGAAATTTAGCTAAATTTTATTCTATACTGCTATTAACTCCTTGTTTCACATGAAACAGAAATAAAATGTTCAAAATACTTAAAAGACCATAGTGAATTTAAATGTTACTCAAATTTGTTTGTTGATCCTACTTGTACATTCATTCAATAGAATTTAACCAAATAAGAGCATCTCAAATAATTCAACTACAGAAGAATACACTCGTGGGAAGCATTCTTGTAAAGGAAATCACCGTTGCTCACTCTATTTTCTTTTATAAATTTAGGGTGTTGCAGTGAAGCACCAATAAGTGGCTACTGGAGAACCAAAAAAATAAAACTATAAACACTTCTCCAACACAGTCTTCATTTAGAGTGCAAACAAGGGGCTGGAAAAATGGCTCAGTGGTTGTGAACACTGGCTGCTTTTGCAGAGGACCTAGGTTTGGTTCTCAACACCCACGTGACAGCTAACAACCATCCATTAACTCCAGTTCCAGGGGATCTGATGCCCTCTTCTGACTCCCAAGTGCTGGGATTAAAGGCTTGCACCAACACACCTAACCTCATATATAAGTTTATAAGATCAAAGCAATATGCTTTTTGAGCAAGTTAGTTGAGAAGGGTATGTAAGTTGCAATGGTTTATAAAATGCACTTGAAATAAGGTTTATTTGTTCTTCTCAAATAGTCAGATGGCAATGTATTTGAGATAACATGAAACTAAACTATGTATATGCATAGACATTACTGAATTCTGTGATCCATCAGAATTCAAAGGAAAAGCCCTCTAAAAAGGAACTAATTTGGTATTTTACACAAATTTTAAGATTAAATAAAAGGAAACCATAAAATATTAACTAAGCAGAAAACATTCTATAAATTATTTCCCGAAGGCACTGGCGCTCAAACCAAGCTGCTGCAAGAAATTGAACCCAAGGCCTTTGGGCTTGCTAGGTAAGCTCTCTACCACCGAGTTTTCCCCAGACTCATTATCAAAATAAAATCAATTAAGAATTTTTGGTATAGCAGAGCATGGTGGCACACCCCTTTAATCCCAGCACATGGGAGGTCAAGGAAGGTGGATCTCTGTGGGTCTGAGGCTGCCATGGTCTACATAGCAACTTCCAAGCCAGCCAGGGTCACATAGGAAGACCCTGTCTCAAAAAGAAAAAAATAAAATAAAAATCTTGGTGTGTCTATTTGACCTAGTAGTTATATTACATATGTACCATCTATGAATATTGCAATCTAAAACAAAACAGGAGTTTTAAAAGGTGCTGTGACCTTAATGAAATGCTTGAGTCAGAAGGCACTCCAATAACTTTCATTGCTGCAAGATCATGTTCATCACTGTATAGTACTGAAGAAATACTTATACTATGCCCAAGAAAACCTTGTCTGAGATATTCCTTTTTCTTCCTTACAACTAAAATAAAAGGAGCTTTAGTACGGTTTTTACAAATATTGTTTATTTTAATGAAGCTGGTACAGACAATGTCCATTGAAAACCCATGTCCCAGGCCAAAAAGTACAAATAAAATCAAAAGGAGCAGTGTTCTGATGCATACACTTCTGCATGAACAACTCTATTAACTGCTAATGAAAATTAGAACTTTTCTGGGATCTTCTGACAAGATTTGATTTTTTTTTTTAATCAAAATGCATTCTCTTCAGTGAAGCCATTTTGGAGTTAGTCTTTACTCGCCGTATCTGTCATCTTGACTACAAATCTGATTTTCTTTTGGTCCAGACTCTCAGATTTTACAAGTAGCTTCAAGATGAGGAAAGGTCATTTTTCCACAGTTCAGTTCTCTGAAAAACTTCCATCTCCCACTGAAAATCATAGTCCAGGAGTGAAGCAGTCACATGCTGGAATTTCAGGGCCAACTGGAAGGTCATTATGAAAACTTGCTCTGGTTGATCTTTTTTTATCACCACAAACCTGAAAATGCACAGTCCTCAAAAAGATGGCCTTCCTGTGCACACATGAAATTTTCAAAAAAGAGGGCAATATGAAGGGGGCTGAGGTCTGATCACCAGAAATCAGCACAATAAAAACAACCAATAATGAATATTGAACACTAGAATTCAAATTATCAGATGTTTTAAAGGATGGAGTGCCAGTATTCAATTTTCATTCTGAACACCACATTACAAAAGAACTATTTTTTAAAAATAAAAAAGGATTGAAGGAAAAGAAAAGAAATAAAAAGAATATCTAAACCGTTGAATGACCCCCCGTTTGTTCCTGATAAACTTCAATCACATCTTCTTCCTCCATGCCCAGCTGTAAGAGGAGAAAAATATGTTAATACTAGACTATAAAAGCACACTTTTTTATAATGGCTACCAGTTATGTAGCCACTGTTTTAAAATGTAAGAAGATACAAATGTAATCTATAAGTAATTATACTCCTCTAAGACTAAAAATCCTGTTCTGCTGGCTGGAGATCTGGCTCAGTGGGTACGAGCACTTGCAGCTCTTGCAGAGGACCCATGTGCAGTTTCAAGTACCCACATGGCGCCTCTTTAATGCCAGCACTCAGGACGCAGAGGCCAGCGGATCTCTGTGAATTCAAGCCCTGTTTGGTCTGCACAGTGAGTTCCAGGCCAGCTGAAGCTAAAAGGAGACCTTGTCTCAAAAAAAAATATGAAAACAAAAACAAGTACCCACACAGCATATCACTTCTCATCTGTAACTCCAGTTCTAGGGGATTCGACACTATCCTATGGTCACCACAGGCACCAGGCACACACAGAGTACACATGTACACATGGGGGCAAAACACTCATACTCATGAAATAAAAATAAATCCTTAAAAAACTCCTGCCAGGCATGGTGAGTGATTCAATGCCTTTAATCCCAGCACTCAGGAGGAAGAGGCAGGAAGATCTCTGTGAGAGAGATCAGTGTGGTCTTCATAGTAAGTTTCAGGCCAGGAGGGCTATACACATTCTGTTTCTTAAAAATTAAAAATAAGGGGGTTGGAGGGATGACTCAAAGATTAAGAATACTGGTTGTTCTTGCAGAAGACCTGGGTTTGATTCCTAGCACAGACATGGCAGCTAACAACTGTCCGTAACTCCAGTTCCAGGGGATCTGACATTTTCTACCTCTGAGGGCACTGCATGACATGGATGCACTTACATACATGCAGGCAATATACTCATACACATAAAAATTTTTAAATTAAAAATAAAAATTCCTATTCTGTAATCCTACTACTTGGGAGGTTAGAGGTAAAAGGATCAAGAGTTCAAGGCTATCCTCTGACACAGAGCAAGCTTGAAGCCAGCCTGGGCTATATGAGACATCTCAAAAAAAAAAAAAAGAAAAGAAAAAAAAACTGGAAAAACAATGAAAATAAAAATGTTTCATTTACATAAGAGGGCTGAATGTGGTGGCACAGCCTGTAACCTTAACACCCAGGAGGCTAAGGCAGGAATATTTTGAGTTTGAAGATCACCTACACTACCTACCCTAGACCTTGTCTCAAAAACAAAGGCAGTGATAATGGCACTTGACTTTTAATCCCAATCAGGAGGCAGAAAGAAGCAGGAGTCTGAGATCAACCTGGGCCACATACTGAGATACTGTCTTAAAGGGAGGGGGAAAAGGCAAACAAAAAACAGCACTTGTCTAACATGTGCAAGGCCATGGGATTGCCGCCCCCCACGGTGGGGGGGGGACGGGACCACGGGGATACAGAGACAGATCTTTGCTCTGGTTCTATCTACCCAATATTCCTTTTACTCTCCCAAGTCAACTTTACTTCCCAATTAATTCATTCTACAATACTAAAGTGTTTTTCACAAGAAGCTTTAAATTCAGTAAAAGTATTTAATACTTTAAATAACAGTCTAATGGCATTTTCTGAAATATTTTTCTATGTAACTGATAGTATCTCAACTATTTAAAAAAGATAATTTCATTTTAAAATACAGTTCTAGAAAAATGCTAAGGATTTATTCCTATGTAATTTCTTCTGTCACCTACATTCCCTCTGGCATGTAACCAGTACTCTGATGACAGAAATCTTCTAACACAGAAAGTCTATCTTTTTATCTACTGTTATTTAATAACTCCAGTTTTATAAAATATGAGAGGAGGGGAAGAGAGAGATTAAAATATTAAGCAATTAAGTTACATTATACAAAGCCTACTCTCAAATCCTCTGGACACAGGTAAGGGAAAAGTAGATGCAAGTACACAGATAACCAAAAAGGTACACACACAAAGGAAGAGTAAGCAGAGAGAGTAAAATGTCAAAAGTAGATAAATCTAGGTAAAGAATGTATTTTCATTTTTATACTATAAAGTATAAGCCAAAAACTATTTCAAAATAAACTTTTTTAAAATATGGAGAAAAGTCAAGAACACAGGTACCAAGATGAAAGAACTCCCAATAGTCATTAGCTAAAGGATAGTCACACATTTTCAAAGCATCTTCCCAGATCACTAGCTAATTAAGGGAAAATGGTAACTTTATAGTGAAAAATGTGACAGTTATCACTGTAACAAAATGAGCAAAGTTAACACTACCCCACACATAGTGAGACAGACAGACATCATGCTGAGTGTATCTCATACTCAGAAGTATAGAGCCTTCACTCTATAATATTCCTAACAAAACTGTGTTCAAATAAATATTAACTCCTAAGAATTTGGTAAAGTAAAATATCTAACCAGGTAAACCTATAATGGCACAGATACTTCTAAATGCCACAAAAGATGCTCCTATTTGTCAAATCACTGAACACCACCATTAAAGGGGCGGAATGACAAAATTAAAAGCAAATTAACTCATTTGTAATCCTGGCTATAGAAACACTGTAAACAAACTCAAATTGAAGGACTGTCTAAAAGAAAACTAACTGGTCTAGAAGTTTTAAACACCATGACAGTACCAGAAATCTACCAAATTTGAGAAGAGTCTATCTATCTGCTTTATGACAATTTCACTACTCAACCCCAGCTTCTACCTTCCTTTTTTTGGCACTTTTGAAAGATATGTAAGAGAATTCAACTTAAAAGATTATTTTGGGGGCTGGAGAAATGGCTAGGTGGTTAAGAGCACTGGCTGCTCTTGCAAAGGACTCGGATTTGGTCCCCAGCAACCACAGGGTAGCTAAGAACCATCCATAATTCCAGCTCTAGGGGATCCAACACCATTTTCTGGTGTCTGGGCATAGGCACTACATGCATGTGTACACTTACATACAGGCAAAACACACATAAAAGTATATAAAAATTTTTAACATAAATTATTTTCCCAGCTGGGCGCACATCTTTACTCTCGGGACTTAAAGAGGAGGGAGAAACAGAATGATATCTAAGAGACTGAGGCCAGCATGGTCTACACAGCAAGTTCCAGGACAGCTGGGGACTATGGGCAGACCCTGTCTCAAAAAGACAAAAATAATTTTCCCTCTCTGATAAATCAGCAAATATTCAAAAATATTTGTTTAATGTCAATGAATCAAACTGTTAAGAAGAAAAAACTTTAATAAATTCATTTTATTATTATTAGTGTGTAAGAGGGATGGGGGGCAGCACATATGCTATGGCTCATGTGTGGAGGTCAGTGGATAACTTTGTGAAGCTGGTTCTCTTTCCATAATGTAGGTTTCTAGGGATAAACTCAGGATGTCAAATTTGGTAGCAAGAGCCTTTACTAAGCCATCTCACTAAGCCATCTCATCTGTCCAAGAAGAAAAATTTACCAAACTTTTTTTTTCTTCAGTCAGTGCAATGGCTCAGCTGGCAACCTAAATTTAATCCCCAGGACTCATAATAGAGAGAATCCCCACAAGTTGTCCTGACCTCACATATGCGCACGCATCCACTCATGCACACACATACAATACATTTTTTAAAACTTTTTTTTCCCTTTTATTTGGTGCTATGGCTCACTCAAGGTCATGTACCTACTAAGTACATGCTCCATCACTGAGCTATAATTTAGCCAATCCTTTTTTATCTAATTTTTTTTTCAGTTTTAAAGTTTTGATTCAGAAAGAAATTATACTTACTTCTTTTGGAGTATGATTATCAGCAATTCTCTGACCTTCAAAGAGAAACCTGAGTGAATTCATTGGAACTCCCTAAAAAGAAAAAAAAAAAAAAGGGGTTTGTGTAAAAATCTTAATATAGCACAAAAATTCTGATGCACAAAAAAGCATAAGACTTAAGCTAAACAGAACGTAAAATTAGAAAGTTGATTCTATCATAACTACTATATACTATATTTTAAGTAGGCATTCCTCTACCAAGTATTATATAATTATATATGAAAATTTTTTTTATGTGTATGAGTGTACTGCCTGCATGTGTGTAACTGCATCATGTTGTACACAATACCTGTAGAGAATAACTGGAACTAGTTAGGATGGTTGGTAGCTGCGATGTGGATGCTGGGAATCAAACCCAGGTCCTGTTCAAGAGCAGTCAGTACTTTTTAAAAAAATATTTTATTTATTATTTTTACTTTATGTCTATGAGTGTATTGCCTGCACTTGGCTAGTGCACCCATTTTGTGCAATGCCCATAAAGGTCAGAAGAAGGTGTCAGGTCCCCTGGAACTGGAAATATGGACAGTTGTTAGCCTCCATATGGGTGGTGAGAATCAAACCCCAGTCCTCTGCAAGAGCAGCCAGTGCTCTTAACTGCTTTGTCATCTCTCCAGCCCCCAAAATATATATTTATAATTACATTATAATTATAATTAGAAATGTTCTTTGCAACGACCCAGGAAAGTTTTATCACCTCATCTTCATTTTACATAGAACTAGAAAATGTAAGGCCTAGAGACAAAGAAGCTAGGTAAGAATTTTAGCCCCAAACTACTGATGAGCATATCCTCTTGACCACTACTACATTCATGTTCTCCTTAAGTCTGAGCTAACAGAAGAAATTCAGAAACTGGAATAGAAATGCAACAAAAGATGTTTACATTTTTCTAATTTATTTATCAACAGTGATAGTTAAAGCGAAAAGATTCATTTAAAGGAAAATAATTTCACTAGGAAGCATTAATCAAGAATTGCTTATTTAGGCTATGCAGTGCATACCTTTAATCCTAGTATTCAGGAGGCAGGGGTGCACAGATTTCTATGAGTTCAAGGCCAACTTGGCCTACATAATGAGTTCTAGTGCCAGGTCTACATAGTGAGACCCTGTCTCAAAGCACAAACAAAAAGAATCACCTATTTAATCCAAAGCTATTATGAAAATTTAGCTCAATAATTATTTAAACACTTTTTACCAGGAAAGTTTAAACACTGTCCCAGAGAAAACTATCAGAATGTAGTGAGACACAGTACCCAGTAATGGAAGGCAAGGCAGAAGGATCCAGAATTCTAGACCAACCTGGGCTACATAAGTCAGGTCTGAAACCAAGTTGGGGAGATCCAGTCTCAAAAATTCCAAAATAAAAAAGAAATTAAAACTATTTTCAATATATACCATTATGTAAGTATGTGAAAGCCAAGCATGGAAGCATGGACTTATAATCCCAGCACTTGGGAGGAGTACAGGTAAAAGGATCAAGAATTCAAAGTTATCCTAAACGACCTAGGGAGTTCAAGGTCAGCCTGCACTAAATGAGAGAAACCATCTCAACTCCCACCCACTACAATTTATAAGACCAGAAAAATTTATCCTTCATTTAGTTTATCTGTGGATATATGAAATAATTAACAGTTGGTAAAGGCAAAATATCCTTTGGGCTACAGGATTTATTTATTTTGATGCTGTATGCTGTGTATGGCTGCATGTTCGAATCCCAGTACCCACATGGTATGTACAAACCTGCGGAGGCAAGAGGGAAACAGACTGTCTTCTTGGATGGCTCTCCGCCTTATTTTTTGAGACAGGGTTTTTTTCACTGAACCCAGAATTTGCCATTTTGGGCATTACCAGAGAATTCCAAGAATCATCTTGCCTCTCCCCAACCTGTACCTGAGTTATGATACGATCACAGCTCATTTTTACCTGGTAGAGATCTAACTGTGGTCTTTGTACTTACTCCACCCACACTTTACCCACAAAACCATCTCCTGTACCCCTATGTATCATAAAGTATTTTTTAAAGAAATTATCTTTTATTGGAGAAAGTTTCTACAGAAACAATCTATAAAGTAAAATAATTTATGAATAACTTGTTTACTTTAGAGAAATTAAGCTTCTTACCCTGTGTATAATAAAATATAAGAAAATTACTGTAAAGCTTTTATTTATGTATAAAAACATAATGCAAAAAGAAAATTAAAGAAACAAAACTTGGGCAGGATGTGGTAAAGCATATCTTTTGGGAGGCATCTGAGATGACACAGAGGCAAGCAGATCTCTGTGAATTTTAGGCCAATCTGATCTATATAGTAAGTTCCAGTCCAGCCAGGGCTACACAGCAAGACCTTGTCTTAAAAAAAGGAAGGAAAAAAATAAACAAGACCTAGTTAGAAATAACTCTAAATTGTGATGTTATCTCCTAAAACCTATTAGTTTCAATTTGGGATTAATTTTTTGTTTTTATTTTAGCTTTCTGATTCAGTTTTTACTTTTACTCTTTTTCCTGTAGATCAAGAGAAAAGATGAATTGGGTTGTTATGCATATTCAATTATACTATGTCTAAGTATTCATACTACCATGTACATAATTATTCAATAAATGTTCCTTTGTGGGTTTCATATCAGTTTTAGTTCCTATCAATTACAGACTGGGCTGGAGAGATGGCTTAGTGGTTAAGAGCACTTACTGGCTGCTCTTGCAGAGGGCCCAGGTTTGGTTCTCAGCAACCACAGTGCTGACAAGTCTTTAGTTCCAGTTCCAGGGGATCAGATGCCCTCTCTGACCTCCATGTGCACTGCATACACATGGTGCACTTAAGATACATGCAGGCAAAACACTCATAAACATAAAACAAAAATAAGTAAAAGGAAAAGACAGACTGATTGTCTCTCAAGAGAAGCCTATAACTGTATGTTTGTGTGTTTCTTGCCAAATTCTTCTCTTACCCCTGGTAAAAATGTCTTTTTTAAAAAATGTATTTATGTATATTAGTGTTTTGTATGCATGTATGTAAGTGCATCACGTGTCATACAGTGCCCAAGGAAGCCAGAAAGAGGGTGTTGGGTTCCCTGGAATTGTAGTTAGAACAGTTGCTAGCCACCACATAGTCATGTGGATGCTGAGAACCAAACCCAGGTCCTTTGCCAAGAGCAGTCACTGCTCTTTAACTTGATCTTCCTGCCTACACCTAACTTCCACTGTTGGGATTACAGGTGTATCTCACCATAACTAGCTTAAATTACATTTACTAAATATACATCTATATTTGCATTTATGTATTTGAGATAAGGTCTCACTATGTAACCCCTGGCTAGCCTAGAACATTCTATGGTCCCTGAAAATGATCTTGAACTAATTTCCTTCAATTTCAGGTACACTCTTCAAAATCAGATATAGACTTTGAGAGTGTGAGACATGTATGTGAATGTGGACACACACATGCCAGGCATTCATGTAGAGTTCAGAGGGAAAACCTTAGAAGTCGGCCATGTCCTTTCACTGTGGCTGGTGGTATTAAACTCATTTTTCAGGCCCACTTACCAAGTGTCTCTTCTTGCTCAAGAAGGAATAATCAACTTTGAACTGGTAGTCCTCCTGCCTCCTGCTGGGATTTTAGGTATGCATCACTGCTCATTTTATACTTGGTACCAAGACCAAGGACCTTCATGCACTCAACCAACTAGACACTATATATATATATATATATATATATACAGCCCCCCAAATTAGAGTTTTTATTAACAGTAACATTTATTGTGCATTTTTAGAAACTAAAATGTTGCACAGAAACTTTCTTTCATTTTCATGAAGCAATCACACAATATTTTCATTTTAGTAATGAGGGTTTAAAAAAGTACAGGCTAAATAACTTGCCCAAAGTTGTAAGCTAACAGTGATGGAAGAACTCCATCTGAATCAGGCAGGTTAAAGGAATTAGCTATGGAGCTAATAATCTAGCTTATGAATGACAGAATCTGTGAGATTTAGTATTAACAGATTACTAAACAAACTTTTTAAAAGAAAAGTTCCTTGTTAAAAATATGAAATACAATTAGCAGCAATCTATAGCACTATATATAAAAAATAGATTAATTGTAAAATTTAAATTTAATATATGGCAAAACATTCATAATTAGAAACAGAGAAACTTCACAGTAATCATACCCTAAACCAGTCACATTTATTGTTATATATCACTGCAAGGCATCAAAAGAAAGCATTCATTTGAACTGTATTTAAAAACTGAGCTTCTTTTCAAATTATTTTTACATTCTATTAATTCAAACTTTTAAACAAGTGATAAAAATAAAAAGATAGTGTATGATAAATAATAAAATTAGGATGTTATGGAGCTAGACAGCTTAGCAGTTAAGAGCACTTGCTGCTCTTTCAGAGGAGCTGGGTTCATTTCCCAGAAGCCACATGGCATCTCACAACTAACTGTAATTCTAGTTCCAGGGAATCCAATGCCCCGTCTTCTAGAAGACACCAGGCACACATGTGGTACACATGCATATATGCAGACAAACACTCACACACATTACAATAATTTTTCTTTTAAATTAGGGTGTTTTCCTTAAGTTCTTAACAGTGTTAAGTAATGAAACAATATTTTAAACAACTTTATGTCAAAGCACTGTATTTAATACCACATAATACAAACCTGTCTTTGACAGTATGATTCTTTGAGTTTCTTGAGATGTGTTGTCATTTTCACTTTGAAGTGTATCTCACTGCTATCCTAAGGACATCAAAAGGGAAACATCATTCCTCTTTGTATAAACTAGTTAGTTCACTCAAACCAAATTTAGTTATGCCTTGTCAGGTGTTCTTTTCCATCACAATACTTTTTAGCATTCCTAATTGTTCTCATTAAAGCAATTTAATCATCTTCCAAGTTACTTTGCTATCCATTATACAAATCACAAAAAAAATTCTTTAGGTATTAAAATTATTAGTATAAATTTTTATGTCAAAGAATACATTCCTTCAACACTTCATATCCATCAACATAAATGTCAAAATAAAAATGAAGTGCTATAAACCCTCACAAGTAATCAAAACAAAATGTACTCTCCCATTCACACCTACCAAAGTGTCACTGAATGTGGTTATATATAGGAGAAAAGCATGAACCATAACAGAGAAAACTTTTCTACCATGAAGTTACCTCATGGAATTTGGTTTCTTAACAAGAATAAAAACTTTAGCAAGTCAAACTGGTTTGTGGTTGAGGACTTTGGGTTCAATCCCTAACACCCCTCCAAATAATGACTTTTTTAACTACAGATACTTTCCTTCTATTCAGATTGTCAAACTGTGCAGGGATATAGTTCATGGTAGAATATCTGACTGCAGATTGTCAAGCAAATAATCAATACTAGCATTTGCTAGTAAATTTCAAAGCTAATCCCTATGAATACTATCTCCTTCACAAATGTATCAGTACAAGCAAATTGTAACTTGGAAACCACAAAAAGAGATGTATAAATCTGATCTGATGAAAGCATAACTGTCTACCTAGTAGAGTATCAAAAACAAAAATTGTGAACATTGTTAGAAATACAAGAAGTATGAGACAACAAAACTCTAAACATACTAGGTATGGTGATTTATGGCTATAATCTTAGCACTCAGAAAGCTGCAGTAGAGGGGATTGTTGAGAACTGAGGACAGACTAGGCTATAACAGGTAAAAGCCCAGTCTCAAATCCCCTGTATAGACCCATCTCATCTCAAAAAAATACAAATAAGCCAGGAGTGGCAGTCCACCTTTAATTCCAGCACTCTGGAAGCAGAAGCAGACCTCTGTGACACAGAGTTCCAGGCCAGCTGTGGCTACAGGGAGACCATGTCTCAAAAAAGATCAAAAATATTTTTTTACTTTGCCTCTGCCTCTGGAGTACTGGGATTAAAGGTGTGTACCACCATACCTGACTAGCAAAGTAATTTCTTAAAAATAGCTGTTAATGTTGGATGAAGTGGAGTCAGGATTTGGAGCTCCAGGCTAGCTTAGACTATACAGTCCTTGTCTCAAAAAAAAAAAAAAAAAAAATTATCCTCTATGTAAAAATGCAATTTTAAGTAACTTTTCATACCTAATCATTATTTTTCCTATATGTTCTCACACTGGAGAAATGTTAAAGGAGAAAAATAATGAAACTCACCTGGCCAATGACTTTGAGTTTAATGTATTCACCTTCTTTCTTATCCCCTAAGTCCTCAGTTGAAGGTTTTGCCTCCTGAAAGAAAAAAAATCAAAGATTAAAAATGCTGGACCTGGTGGCCCATGCCTTTAATCCCAGCACTCAGGGGGTAGGGGCAAGTGGATCTCTGTGAGATCGAGACCAGTCTATCAAACAGAAAAGTAGTGGTGTAATACACTGGAGTCAAACAAATCAGTGTTATATCACCTAGTATTTTAGACTATATGAAGCACTTTAATTCAAGTTTATAAGAAGGCCTGACCAAAAGTAATAACAAAATAAGGGGAGGGAGACTGGAGTAGAATTGGGTGGGGGGGGGACCTCCTAGGAAGACCAAAAATTTACAAAATCACTTCAAATAAATGAGCACTGCAAAATAAATGAAGTTGACAGACTAAATTAGGCAAAACAACTTCAGCATAGAGCATCTCAAGAATAAGCAAATCACTTTCAATAAATGAGTATCCTGGAAAATTTCACCAACAGTGTGGTAGAAGTAGCTCCCCTCCTACACTTTAGTTCAACCACCATATTTAAATATTTAAATATATCCATTTATTATTCTTACTGATTCAAAAAGTTAATCCACACTCAGTAAGACTAAGTGGCATACTGAATTTTACAAGTAAGGCAGAGCAAGCACCTGTGGAGTACATACCAATAAAATACCAAATCCTTTACCATTCAGAAATTAACATGATTCCCATGGCACAGGAATAATTCCAAGAACCGACAACTAAGACTACATGAAATTAAAGTTTCTGCACAGCGAAGGAAACAAAGAGCAGAGTGAAGAGAGCGCCTACCGAATGTTCGAAGAAGTTTGCCAACTACATATCCAACAGGAAATTACTAGCTAAAAGCTACAAAGAACTCCAAAAATTAAATACAAAAAAACTCCAACTAATCAATAAACGAGCTTAAAGAACTGAATAGACCGCTCTCAAAGACAAGAAATATAAATGACCAATAAATATTTGAAAAAAAAATTACAATATGTTGAACATTCTTTAGCCATCAGGGAAATGGGAACTAGAAAGTGCTTTGAGACTCCATGTCACCCTAGTCAGAATGGCTACCATCAAAAAAACAAAGGACAAATGCTGCAAAGGACATGGGGGGAAAAGTAATCCTCTAAAACCTTGCTGGTGGGAATAGAGTATAACCACTATGGAAAGCAGTACATAGGGCTCATCAAAAAACTAAAAATTAGACCTACCATATCATCTAGCTTTAACATTCTTAGACATATAAGGCACAGGATTCTAAGTTAGCATACCAAAATATATCTGTGACATTCATGTTTACTGCTGCACTATTCACAACAGCCAAAGTATGCAACCAGCCTAGATGCTATCAACAGAAGAATCAATAAAGAAAATGTGGTACACATACAAAATGGAATTGAATCTTATTCAACTGTGAAAAAGAATGAACTTATAACATTTGGAGGAAAATGAAGGTAACTCAAGATCATTATGACAGAAAGAAATAAGCCAGACTTAAAAAGACAAATAGTTCATATTTTCTCTCAAATGTAGACATACAATGAGGACTATGAGGGGGAGGACAGCTAAAGCAGGGAGTAGCAAGAGAGGGTAATAGAGTATGTGTGATGAAAGCAAAAGGGAGACTACGGAGGGGGAGGAAGGGAACCACAAGAGGAGTAGAGGGAAAAAAAGAGAGGGCAACTGGGTTGGGAGCAAGGACATAGGAACAGGAACATATGGAAATGTTGGTCCAGGAGTGGTGGCCTTTAGTCCTAGCACTCTGGAAGCAAAGGAAGGTACATCTCTGTGACATGGAGGCCAGCCTAGTCTACATAGCAAGTTCCAGGCCAGCTGAGGCTACAGGGAGATTGTTTTTTTTTTTAAAAAAAAAAAAAAAAAGAAGAAGAAGAAGAAGAACAACAACAAAAGAAAATGTCACAGTGAAACTCATTTCTTTGTTAAGGAAGGGAGGGAGGAAAGGAAGGGAAGGGAGGAAAGGACAGAAGGGAAGGAGGAGGGAAAAAGAAAGCAAGGGAGCGTATTTTTTACTCAAAGATACAGTCCAGAGTCTAAAGAAATGCTTGGATGACAGAACTGACTTCATTAGTATGACCCTTTCCCTGTTTTGCATTTTGTGGTGCTTTCAACATTTGCTGGCTGCTGACTACTACAGCAGCAGACAGCTCACTAACCTCGGCTAGTAAGCCAGTATTTTACCTGAAAACTATCTTCAAGTACAGTCTCACACATTTCTATGAATTTATATCATAGTAAACAATTGTTTCTTCAAGTACCTGGATAGCAAAAATAGCTTACCCCCGCAACCCCTCAGTAAAGAGCAATAAAAAGGAACCAAACCCCCTTTAATAGCAAAGAGAGGGGGTGGTAAGAAGCTTTAAGTTAGCACAAAAGATGACACCCCCTTTCTCCTAGCAGCAATATACCAATAGCACACAAGTGAGCTCCAGTGTTTCCTAGATTACAGTCACTACAAAGATTGAGTTTTATAACCTAAAGAATTACCCCCTCCTCCATGCAGACTACACAAGTCTCCCTTAGGAGCTTTCTCAGATCCTGAAACTACTCAAAAAGAATAAATGACTTCCAATCCTTAAAGGTCTAAAAACAAACTTCAATACATTTCAATACTCAATTTTTTCACTGAACCCAATTCTCATTTTTCTTTCATCACTCATTTTACAAATCCAAGAATTTTGTTGCCTATTTGCTAGTACCCCCCCCCACTCCAAAATGTTCACCAGCCTTCTTCCATCTTCAACCCTTTATGATACATTTCCTCTAGCTGAAATGTATGTGTTCTTGTGACTAGAGAACTGGCTTAGTGGTTAAAAGCACTGGCTGCTCTTGCAGGGACCCAGGTTCAGCTTCCAGCACCACATGGAGGCTAACAAGCATCGGTGACTCCAGTTCCAGGGGATCCAATGCTACCCTCTGGTTTCTGCACTGTATGACATGGGTGTACTTACATACATGGAGGCAAAACATACACATAAAATAAAAAACCTTTTCAGAACCAAGCCCTCCTCCAACCACTACCTTCATTTAATGCTTCTATTTACAATTTATTCATTATGTACCCTCAAAATATTGACCTCCCTGACTACTGTTGTCCTTATTTTTCCATCATCATCAAACTTCTCACATGTCCTCAACATTTGTTATGGACACTTTTACTTTCAGCTCACTGTAAACTGGCCTATCTAACATCATTCCACTCATCAGTGCCCTCACAGTGGCAATTACCAGCTGGGCTCCTTACTATTAAATCCTAAGGACACTTTCAAATTTCTTCATCTTCAGCTTCCAAGATTCCAATGTCTCCCCAACTAAGTTATTTTCTTAAATGCTGATATCTGTATTGCTGGTCTTAAATACTCTGCTTTTTTTTCCTTGCCTCCTCTTAGATACTAATGCCACAATTATCCTCTCCAACGTGACAATTTTATTAAGTTCATACACTTTTATCCAAGTACCTAAATAGTTCTAGTTTATATCTCTTGGGTATGTTAATGCGAACTGAAGGTATTATCTCTAATTCTTCTGTTAGCTCTAATTCCTCTTTCTGCAAACCAAAATCAAAACAAGCTACAGGGCTGTGAGCATAGTTCAAGAGCAAAACGCATGCTCAACATGCACAAAGCCCTGAGTTCAACTCCCAGGACCAAAACCAGCAGCCAAACAATCAAAACACTGCAACTCTTTCTTGATTCCTAGTTACAATAAATGATCACCATACACTCATCTGACCACAACAAATACTATGGTTATCTTTGGCTTCTCTTTCTCTTAAATTGCACACTTAATCACTCAACGCTGTAACAATTTTAGTGATTCTCAAAGCCCATCTCATTCTCTCCAATTCACTGCCTTACTTTAGGCACTAACTTTACTGGAACAGCATTAAGACAGCCCCAGTCTTGCTTGCTTCTTTCAATTAATTCTACAACCTGCTATCAGTACCATCTCTATAAAATGCAATCTGATCTGCTCCAAATCAAACTCCAATTGACACACACTGGTTCCTCAGGTACAACTTCCTGTCTTGTAACCCAACCTGAATCACCTCTCTTGGCAAGTATTCTACCCGCTAGCCTTACTAGACAACTTATTCTTTAAACTAGACAACCTCTACTTAATCTCTCCATATGCTCCATCTTTGGAACATACTTTCCTCACTAATCCCCTTTCAACCAGAAAACCCTTCCTACAAAAATTTTTTCAGATCACCCTCTTAGGTGTTTGTATATTCCTTACTTTTATCTGCTACAAATCATCTGTTTGCACATCTATGTCCTTGAATCAGGTCAAGGACAGAACCTGATATTTTTATTATGCCTATTAAATAATGGTTCCAGTAAAGGTTCATATCTCCACTACAAGCTTATAAAAGAGAGTTCAATTTTTTTGTAACCTTCACCAGGCTAATACCAAGAAACTATCAAATGAATCAGTAAGTTGACCGCATTTTTGTTTCATATCACAAAATGTTATTCATACTTCATATTCATATATACAGTACTCAATTCAAGCAAAGATCTTTCCATTCTTTTTTAATTTATATTTTTAGTTTATGTGTACCAGTGTTTTGCCTGAATGTATTTAGTAAGTGTACCATGTGTGCACAATGCCAACAGAGACAAGAGGGTATAAGATCCCCTGGAACTGGAGCTACCAATGGTTGTTAGCAACCCCTTTCAGTTTTCTATATTCAGAGTTAGAGGCCAGAAGAAGGGTGTCAGATCCCAAGTTACTGATGGTTCATTAGTGACCCCTTTCAGTTTTTTATGTTCAGTTGAGAATAAAGAGGTAATTCACTTTGAAATCAGAAAGACGGCTAAGAGTGCTATTTGCTTTTGCAGAGGACCCAGGTTTGGTTTTCAGCACCCACATGGCAGCTCACATCTGTCTGTAACTCCAATTCCAAGAATCCAATACCCTCTTCTGGACTTCATAGACACTGTGTGCACATGGTACACTTACATAAATGCAAGCGAAACACTAATACATATTTTTTAATTTAATTTTAAAAATTAAAATTTTTTTTTAATTTTAAAAAGACAATGCAGCCAGGCCTGGTGGTGCACATCTTTAATCTCAGCACTAGGGAAGGGGCAGGTGGATCTCTGTGAAATCAAGGCCAGCCTTGTTCCAAGGCCAGTCAAGTTCCAGGTCAGCTAGGGTGGGGCTACAGGGAGACCCTGTTTCAAAATACAAACAAACCAAAAAAAAAAAAAAAAAAAAAAAAAAAGATACTTCTACTTTATTAGAATGTGTGAATACTTGATTTTTAATTCCCCCAAAATAAGCTGCCACCTTATTTTAAGATCTCTTCCCAATTCTGAACCACTATAGGAATGGACATCTGCACCACTGGGTATCAGCCTTACATTCACTTAATGCAGTTGTGCACCTTTTCATGGACTCTTGTCTTTTTCCCACTAACAGAACAGCCTGGAAATAAGATGATCTGGAACAAAAAAAAAAAGCCAAAATCTGTCTCCAGTGATCTCAATGTCTTTTGTATGCTTTCTTTCCTTCTCTCTCTTACCCTTTAAAAAAAAAAAAAGGTAGCCAATACAAAACAGTATGGCATGCCAGTTAGAAAACATTGAAAGCATTCAGTCTAAGTCTGGGACAGAAGGTCATCAAAGAAAAGAGAATTCCAGAGAGGACTGGCTTATTTGGCTGGCAAGGGTATATACAGTCCTACAGCAGAAGAAACTAGTGACAAACAAAAGTAGGTGTAAGATCAAAGAGAGACTGAACTTGTAATGGAACTTACTAAGTACTGTACATACACTATGAACTCTACTTTCCAAATTACAGCAGGAACAACAAAAAAATAAAAGGCTAGGCCTGGGAAGTGAAGTAAACAAGAAGACACAGAAGTCACAACAGTACGCATTTATAAACATACAAAATTCGTAAGGGTTACATTGTGTCATTTCAAAGTCAAAAGAACAAGATCTTTACAAAGATGAATATTGGCAATCATTAGATTGATAAACTTAGTAAATGAACAGAGCATCCCATTTAATTACCTCCGTTTGTCATTGATCTTTCCTGCTACTTAGGATTGCTAATTCTTACTGAAAGAGCAGGAATTCTATGGAAATTTAAATATTTATTCTTGATAACATTAAAATTTTCATTTTTGAAGGTATGATACAGTTACAAGAAAAAGCTCTTTTAATTACAAATCAATGATATAACACAGAATAGGGTTGGATGCTATAGATTGACAAGATTATAGAAAATAAAACAAAGGACGAGTATATGAGTCAGTATAATCACATGTATATTTTCCATAATAAAAATTTTTCAATAGTCAGGTGTGGTGGCACACTGACATCTTTAATTCCAGCACTGACAAAGTATCCTTTCTGTATCCATAAGAAAACAAAAATAAAGACTGGGGCTGGAGAGATGGCTCAGTATTAAGAGCACTAGCTACTTCTGCAGAGGACCTGGGTTCAATTCCCAGCACTGACATTGTGGCTAACAACCATCCGTAACTCCAGTTCCAAGGGATCTGACTCTCTCTTCGGACCACTGCAGGACATGGGTGCACCTACCTACATGCAAGCAATACATTCATACACATAAAATAAAAATAGTATTTTTTAAAAAGAGTGCAAGGATAGAGGAGAAAGGAATGTATACAAAGCTCTGCAGAGCCTCTTCATCAATACTGAGCTAATTACATCTAGACTTCTTGTTTCATGAAAAAAATTAGCAGCATACTTATTCAACTTACAATATATCAGAATTTGTCATTCAGCCCAAAAGCAATCCTAACAAATAAATACTATAAAAATTATGATATGGCTTACATTTGAAACAAATCATAGACTGGCATAGAGCTCACACAATTAATCAACACTCAGGAGGACGAGGGAGAAGCCTACCACAAATTTAAGGTCAGCCCAGACTACACAAATGAGTTACCAGCCAGTGTGGGTTACAACTTGTCTCAAAGAAAAATAAAAGCTGGGCAAGGCGACACAGTCTTTAATTCCAACACTCTGGAGGCAGAGGCAAGTGGAACCCTGTGAGATGGAGGCCAGCCTAGTTTACATTGCCAGTTCCAGGCCAGCTGGGGCTACGGAGAGAACCTGGCTTTAAAAAACAAAAAACTAGAAAACAACTTTGACATATTTCCAAAACCAGACTTATCCGAATAAATACCTTGTATTAGAAACACAATGAATGTAATATAGCAATGATATTTAATGATACACACCCAGGGGGCTAGAGAGATCTCTCACCAGTAAAAGCGTGAGTACCTAGATTTGGTTCTCAGTGACATGCGTGCATAAACACATAAATGCACACCCACATAATAAAAGTTTTTTTTGAATTTAAAAACTACTATGTGTTTTTTTCCAGAGGAGAGGTTAAGGGGATTGAGCCAGGGTCTCACTGGGATTATAGGCATATGCCACTGTACCCAGATAATCTATGCATTACAGCTAATTTAAAAATCAGAACACAGGCTCTAGATTTGAGTGTAAGTTGCACAGATGTTTCAATTCGGGAAAATTTCAGCCAACCTTTTAAAAATAACTGGTCCTAGATATTGGTAACAGCAAGGTAAGAGAACAGAACTCTACCCTTCCTTCCTTCAGATCTTTTTCCTTCAGCTTCTCATTAGCTCAGAAAAGGAAACTAAATGCAAAAAGAATCTTTTAAAAAAGGGCCAGGTATGGTGTTGCATGCTTTACATCTTTAATCCCTGTACTCGGAGGCAGAGGCCAGTGGAACTCTATGAGTTCAAGGCCAACCAGGTCAACATAGCGAACTCTAAGTCAGCTGGAGCTACTCTCAAAAAGCCCAAAAAAGAAAACCATTACATTTACATATCTTTAAATAAACAGACATGTTACAGGAATACCAAACTTTAAACTACAAAACTAAGATGAGCAATAAGAGAGTCTATGTGACTTTGACTACAGGACTCTAGTGACTAGAGCATCAGAATTATATGAAAATATTCACAATTTCAGGAAATTCCAAAAGGGAATGCTAAGATGTTTTATGAGACTACTCTCTGTAACAATCCCAATGTCCTGGAGAAGCAAATTAATTATGTATAAAGTTCCCAGATCTATTGTTAAAAGATTAAGAAAGCATACAAAAAACCTATTCCAATCTAAACTAAGAGTCCACAAATCTACTAGACAGTGCTGAGATTTTGTAAAGCATTTTACTTAAATTTCAAAAAAAAATTTCATTTACCAATAAAGAACTCAATACTATAAGCCCTTTGTCAATACAGTACCCACTTATGCTGAAATTATATCGCAGCACAGTAGCATACACTTGTATCTCAGCACTCAGGAAGCTGAAGAAGAAGAATCATTACCACTGACCTATACACCCAATCCCAGAAAACATACTCTAAGGCTACCTTCTGGAAACAGTTAAGTCTCATGCCGCTATTACACAAGAGTGATGGGGTGGGAGGGCACAGGGTGGAGAGATGGGTCAGTGGTCAAGAGCACTGGCTGTTCTGAAGACCAGGGTTCAAATCCCAGCACCCACATGGCAGGTAAAAACCATCCATAACTCCAGTTCCAGGGGAAATGACACACTCTTCTGACTTCCGCAGGCACTGCACAACACATGTGTACTTACATATATGCAGGCAACACACTCATACACATAAATAAAAATTTTAAAATATTTAAAACTTTAAGATTTAGATTTTTGGTTTTTTTTTTTTTTTTTGAGACTAGGTTTCCTTGCAGTCCCAGGTGGCCTGGAACTCCCTATGTAGATTAGGATGGCCTCAGTCTCACAGAGATCCGCCTGCCTCTGCCTCCCAAGTGCTGGGATTAAAGGCATGAGCCACCACACCCAGCTTAATTTGGGGTTCCTGCTCTCACTCAATAGCCTCTTAAAGATACAAATTCACCTTCAAATCTCTAATTCTTTAGCACTCAATAATGAATTTGTACTGGGTCCTAATTACTAGTAACAATGCAGTCAAGCAGCCTAGAGCAACAGTTCCCAAATCTGGTCTTATACTCAATAAATCATTTAACCCGCCATAAAGCTTTTGTAAAATATTTACTGATATTTCACACTGAAACTACTAAGTATCTCAAATCACCAGGCTGGCCTTGAACTCAGAGATTAGCCTCCCTTTGCCTCTTGAGTCCTGGGATTAAAGGTGTGTGCCTCCAAGCCTGGTCTCAAATCCATTTTTAAAGTTACATCCCATTGCTTGTTAACATAATTTTATTTTTTAAAGGTTTTATTTTTAATTTTGTGTGGCAGTCTCTCCAGGCCCTAACACATTTTTTCTTTTTGAGACAGGGTCTTTCTGTAGCCCTAACTGTCCTAGAACTTGCTATGTAGACCTTGATCTGGCCTTGATCTCACAGAGCTCTGCCAGCTTCTGCCTCCATGGGGTCAAAAGAGTGAGCCACCATGCCCAGTTCATTTTATTTAAAAACTAATTTCTAATTAGCAAGAAGAGTAGCACCATTTCATATGTTTGCAGTAGGCATGGGGTGGAGGGTTTTATTTATTTTTAATTTTTTTTGAAGGGTTTCCCTAGCCCCAGCCTGCTTGGAACTATGTAGACCAGGCTGGCCTCAATCTCACAGAGGGAACAGAACTTGAGTCTTCTGCAGCCAGAGCTCTCTTAACTGCTGCTGAGCAATCTATCCAGCCCCAGAGTTGCAAATATGTGACTCGATAAAAAATAGTTGTTTCCATATTTCAATCTGTCATGTTAAAGTTCTAAAACCCTTCATTGATAGAATGAAAGAAAAATCACACACCAAATACAAGATGTAGTAGCATCACTACTCTGTAACCGCAGCTACTCTCTGGAGGCTGAGTTCGAGGCCAGCCTAAGGTACAAAGTAATTTTAAGAGGAGCCTGGACAATTTAGTGAGACTCACTAAGTAAAAAGACAGTGCTTGCCTGGCACTCACATCTTTAAGGTCTAAAGTTCAATGCCCAGTAAAAGGAGATGTATAATTAGCATAGTTGTGACCTCACAGACCCCATGGGAAAAATGTGTCCTTTCTTCATAGCCTTTAAAAAACTTTTACTTATTTTTATCTGAGTATGAATGATTTGTGTGCACTCATACAGGCAATGACCACGCAGCCAGAAGGGGGCATCAGATCCTCTGGAACTGGAGCTATGTATGGGTGTTAGCTGCCTTGTAGCTGGGAACAGAACCAGGGTCCTCTGCAAGAGCAGCCAGTGCTCTTAATCTCGGAGCCATCTCTCCAACTCATTTCATAGCCTTCTTAAATGACCTGAGTTCAAACTGGAGCAAAAATAATAAAACAATTTATTTTATAACTTTCTGTATATTGCTCTTTCATCAGGCTAACATGCTTTCTAGTTACTCAAAACATCAAAATAAAATGCTGATGAAACTAAGCATTTACAGCTGTTCTTTACTCCCTGGTAACCAAGCAAACAACTGTCTAGGGAGATATTTATAAAGCCACTGCCATCCCAATTTAAGAATTAATTTAGAGTACTAGTAAGTAAATTCACCCCAAACTAATCCACAGTATGAATACGCTATAAAAATACAAGTGTACATTTTATACAGTAATACACATCTGCAAAAAAACCCTGCTGGTAATGCCAAGGGAGTACGTACATTAAATTTAAAAGTTCATGTACATCGGAGATGAATTTTTCGAAAACGTTTACTGAATAATTACCATTAAACATCTAGAAGTTAAAAAAAAAAAACTTTCAAAATTGAAAGTCGTCTGAGCAAATACAAGGAAAACCAGACAAAAACCCGTATGAACTGAAAAACTAGACATAAAAGTGGATGAGGAAAACTTTGAGGATGGGTGGGGGACAATTTTCACTCCATTTGAATGCAAATCCCAAGTGAATTCTTGCCACTAACAATGAAATCAAGCACTTTACTATTAAGTGCCAAGCTTTCGGTAACTATTCTATGACTGCACTACAGCCACAAAATTTCTCTATCCTTTTCCTCAAAAATATCAGTCTAGAGAACTTAGGGGAGGTGGAGGTACGTATGATCAAGATACATTTGAGGTTTTTTGTTGTTGTTGTTGTTTTTTTGGACAGGGTCTCCCTAGCCCCAGCAGGCCAGAAAGTCACAAAGTGGACCAGGCTGGCCTCGCTCTCACAGAGATCTCCATGCCTCAGCCTCCCGAGGGATGGGATTAAAGGAGCGCGCCACCATGCCCGACATTCAAGATACTTTTTTACACGTAAAAAACTGTCCAAGAATAAACAAAAGATACTCGAATTTTACTCTAATTTTTTAAAGTACGACCTGTGCAGATTTATGCTCAGACGAAACGGTTTGTTGTTACTCTAACAGTCTGGTAGTTTCATGGTTATTATGAGCGCTCTTTTACAACTGGAGAGTGGATGGACCAATCCCGAGTAAGAAATGGAAAGTACAGAAAAAGAGGCAAAGCCTCGGCACCCCCACACGGAAAAAAATAAAAACAAAAAACCGACTCCGAGGTAAGTAACGGCGGGCCGTCCCCCTCCCCCCAGTCAACCCAACGGAAAGCAGCGCTTTCTGGGCTCCCGGACGCCTCGGATAAGGGGTGTCCGCGCCGCCCCCAGCCTCGGGGACGAAGGTCCCGAAGTGGAGCCGAGCGGCTTTTCGGAGACACCGATCAGGGACTATCTACCGTTACATAACTGGGCCACGGGCCCTGCTCCGCCGTCAGTCCGGTAAGTAGAAACGGACTGTTTCCCCAGGGATGCTCCGGGGAGGAGCAAGCGGGGCTGGGCACCTGGTCGACCCGGGAGAGTGCGGGGGCCGTCGAGAGGGACGCGGCCGCGAGCGGGCGGCGAGGAGCGGGTCTCAGAGAGCGGGGCGGCTCCCGGGGCCCCGCGGCCACCGGTCGCTCGGCCTGGCGCGCGGCGTCCGCGCGGCCCCCTCCCCACCGGCCGCCCCCTCCCCCAGCCGCGTCTCTCCCCCGCGCCTCCATCCCCGGCCCAAGCGGAGCGGCCGGAGGAGCCGAGCCACGGAAGCCCGCACGGCGCCGCCCGAGGCTTCCCGGCGCGGTACCTGGTCAGACATAGTGACGCTGGCTTCGCCCGGGGTCTCCGCACCAAAGCGGCCTCGGGCAGGCAGAACCTCGCTCCGGGGTTTACAAATCCGTCTCCCTTCCCCACAGCACAACACCGCGGCTGCAGTGACTTCCGCTACGTCTCACGTCACTTCCGCTGGGCGCACTGAGGAGGGTTGGGGGAGACAGGAAAGGGAGGCGGGAAAACGACTTGAAGGGACGCCCCGAGGCCAAGGCTTAGAAGCTGCTTGGAGCGCGGCTACCCCGGGCCCTTCTGCTCGCGGGGAAGCCGGCCCCCGACCTCAGCCGCCAGCCCATTCCCTCGGGAGAGGACGGCGTGATGGAGTTGGCCACCCAGACTCCTCCCCACTGAGACACCTTGCGCTTCTCTGGACTGAGGCAAGAAGATAGTTCTATTGTCTCCTCCTCTCGAGCCTTCTCTAATATATTGCCACTGTAATATTATTACTTCCCCCACACACACACTTGCTCTCTCCAAACACAGGACCTTGATTAAAAACCTCTAGGAGCCCGGCGTTGTTAATCCCGAGGCCGGCTGATCTCTATGAGGTCAAGGTCAGCTGGGACTACAGGGAAACTCAGTCTCAAAAAAAAAAAAGTGGGGGGTACAACCCTTTTGTTCACAATCTTGATGGCTACAAATGGAAAAAAAAAAAAGAAAGAAAGAAAGCTGATGAAAGTTCTAAAGTCGTGGAGAGGAGCTATATTCAACCTTTGAATTAGTTGCCTTGAGTTATAGAAAAGACCTAAGATTTCTTCCATCGAGTACACTGAACCTCTTGCACAAACATGGACGGTGGAATGGAATTGAGAATCATGAAATAATCCTTCACACAACCAATGCCAAGACAATTCAATAGTGAATCTTTAAAATAATTAGTCCTGAGACTGCTGAACATCCACAGGCAAAAGAAGGAATTTGAATCCCTGTCTCATCATATATACAAAATTTAAATGTTTCAAAGGTATATATGTATGACCTAAACCTAAAACTCTTAAGAGAGAACACAAGCATAAATCTTCATGACTTCTATTTGTTTTGTTTTTGGAGACAAAGTATCAATATTTAGCCCAGGCTGGCCTTGAACTCATGGTCTTCCTGTGTCAGCTTCCCAACATCTACAATTACAGGTTTACATGCCCCACCTAGTTTAGATGAATGATGGCTTTTTACATATGACATCAAAAGAACAAATAACCAAAGTTGGGAAAACTGGACTTCATCAAAATTTTTATTTTGATCGAGATCAATAGATGGGGAGCACTTTCTCCAGTTTCAGGGATTACAAGGCTCTCTTCACCAAGCATGTACATGGTGCACTTATATATGTGCAGGCAGAACACACATATAAATGTTTAAAAAAAATTTTTTGGTTACTTCTGTCCTTAGTGTTCAAAAGACATCCAAAAGAATGAGAGAAATATTTGAAAATGTTTGCCAAAGGTCTAAAATTCAAAGTAAGGGCTGGAAAGATGGCTCAACATATAAGAGCACTAACTGATCTTTCACAGGACCCAAGTTTGGTTTCCAGTACCTACTTGGCACCCACCTAACGACCATCTGTAACTTCAGTTCCTGGAGATTTGACACCCTTTTCTGAAGTTCACAGGCATTGCACATAGGAGTGCACTTACATGCAGTCAAAATATTCTTTCACATGAAGTTTAAAAGGCTGAGAAGCAGAGGAGAGTCCCTTAGAATGGACCCAAGGGCAGTGGCTGCACAACTTGGAAGGGCCTCACCAAGGCAGAAAAACAGCCGGAGGCCCGCTGAGCTGCAGGCCAAGCCTGGAGATTCTGGGAATACAGCACAGTCAGAAGCAAAACAAAGGGAAGCAGAAATAAGAAACAGTATCTAGACACAGGTTCTGGATCAGTCAGCCCTGACCAGGTTAAAAAATTAGCACTTGTAAAGCTTGAAAAAGCTAAAGCAGTAGAGAATTACTGAATACAGATGGCACAATACAGATAACTAGGTGGGAAGGTGTCAGAACAAGGGTTAATAGAAATGCATGAGAATATAAGCCAACAAACAAAAGAAAACCACAGTTAAATTCAACAGAAGAAAAGTAATTTCAGTTACAGAGGATCCGACTCCTTCTGATCTCTAAGGCTTTGCATGACAAGGGTGCATCTACCTCCATGCATGCATTACACTCATATACTTAAAAATAAGTAAATAAATTTTTATTAAAAAAAAAAAAGTACTTGCTGCTCTTCCAGAGGACCCAGATTCAGTTCCCAGCACCCACATAGTGACTCACAATTCCATTTTCATGGGATCTGACACCCTCTTCTGGCCTCCCTGGGCACCAGGCACCCACGTGGTACATTTACATATATGCAAACAAAGCATTCATAAAATAAGATTAAAATAAATGTTTAAAACTTTTTAAAAATGGGCAATGGGTTTGAATAACTTTCTCTAATGAAGATACTAATGAACAATGAAAATATGCTCTATTATTTATCATCACAAATCAAAATGACAAAGGAGACTAGGTATGCTGTCCTTGGCCTATAATATCAGCACCAAGCTATGCTATATAATGAGAACTTGTCTCAGAAAAAAAAAAAAAAAAAAGAACAAGGGTAAGGGCTTGTACAAGAGCCTGAGTTTGATCATAAATATTTGCTAAATATTTTTTTAAATAAATTTACAAAGAGGAACTGGAAAGCACACTGGAGAGATTGCTCAGTGCTTAGGAGGACTGGTTGTTCTTACAGAAGACCTGTGTTCAAATGCCAGCACCCACATGGTAGCTAACAACCATCTGTAATTCCAGTTCCAAGGGATTCAACACCATGACATGAGTATATTTACGTACATGCAAGCATAATACTCATACAAATAAAATTAAAATTTTTTTAAAATTTAAAGAGGGACTGGAGAGATAGGTCAGCAGTTAAGAGCACTGGCTGCTCTTGTAGAGGACCTGGGTTCAATTCCCAGCACCCACATGGAACTCCAGTTCCAAGGGATCCAATACTCTCTTATGATCCCTGTGGACATTGAATGACACAGGTGCATTTACATACATGTGGGCAATACACTCATAGACATAAATAAAAATAATAAAATTTTTAAAATATTTGTTTGTTTATTCATTAGGGGGATATGTGCCTTTCTCTTTTTTTTTTTTTTTCTTTTTTTGGTCTTTTTTGAGACAGGGTCTCCCCATAACCCCAACTGACCTAAAACTTCCTATTTAGATCAGGCTGGCCTGGATCTCAAAGAGATCCACCTGCCTCTGCCTCTCAAGTTCTGGGATTAAAGGTATATACCTTTGTTTTGAGACAGGGTCTCACTGTGTAGCCCAGACTGGTCTTGAACTTACATAGGTCCACCAGCCTCTGCCTCCCAAATGCTGGAATTACAGGGACTCACCAGCATCTGACTTCTTGCTTATTTTTTAAAAACAGAATCTCACTATGTAGCCTTTGACTGGCCTAGAATTCACCATCTAGACTAGGCTGGCCTGGACCTTGGAGCAATTCTCTTGCCTCCACCTCTGAAGTGCTGGAAGAAAGTATGCATCACCATGCCCAGGAAAAAATGCATTTTAAATAACAGGTATACCACAGACTGGAGGGTGTTATGAACCTTGAGTTTGTAAGATAAGAGTATCTAATCTTTTCAAAGAGATTCAAGATTGCTCAGAGTATGCAGTCCTGATTAGTCAATGTCCGAGCTCAGCTGTAGGCAGTTCATTGGTTAGCACTGACTATTAAGGAAAGCAAGTTTCAAAAGGCAGAGAGCCTTATCACATCTATGTAAGTAGAATGTGTTTACAGCTGTTGTATTTTTAAGTAAGGAAGGCTACATGTCAGACCAGGGTCTCCATTTATGTCCTTGGTTAACTGGTCTGTAAAAGCATAAGATATGTAACATCTCTGTGGAGACCCTTTCCAGGATCTGTTGTTTATCCCCCACTCCCCAAAATGGTTCCCACCTATCAAATTCAATCTCAAGTGTGCTTTTCCTGAAATAGTCATCATACAGAACAGAAAACGATGTTACTCAGTACTGTTAATTAATAAAAGTAATATTCTGGAATCTTGTTGCTATTTTAACAAATTACCATGAATAATTACTGGATCTGAAGTTTGTAATTCTTGCTACTTTAAGAAAGCTCTGGGAGACAGAAATTGGTTGAAGGAAACAACTTCATTCAAAGTCAGCCCTGTAGAATACAGAGGAGACCTTCATCTCAGATCATTATCTCAGGAGTTTCAGGACACAGATTTTTATAAGAGCAAAAGGGGAGTCCAAGCAATGGGCAGGAAGTCTATGTGTGGGTTGAAGTCTTCATGGTGCACTATATGCAGTATGCTTTCTTTCTACTTTTCTGCAGAGCCTCATAATGGACTCAGAAGCTAAGGATTTTTCTTCAGTACCAAGGATTAAGTGAGGAGGCTGGAGAGATCACTCAGCGTTTGAGAGCAGTGGGTGCTCTTGCAGGAGACCTAGGTTCAATTCCAAACACCTATAGATGGCTAACAACCACCTGTAACTCCAGTTCCAGGGGAATCAACGTCCTCTTCTGACCACTTGACATGAGTGCACTTACATACATGCAGGCAATACACTCATACACATAAAACAAATCCAGCATAGAGGTGCATGCTTTTAATCCCAGCACTAGGGATGCAGAGACAGGTGGATCTCTGTGAGTTCAAGGTCAGCCTGATCTACATATTGAGTTCCAGGCCAGTTGGGTCTGTATAGTGACCCTGTCTCAAAAAGACAAAAAAAAAAAAAAAAAACTAAAATAATAATAAGGATTAAGTGAGAGGAAAAGGTAAAAGGAGGAAGCAGGGCAAGCGACAATTTCACATGAATCTGTTACATAAATTCTCAGTTTACAGCACTAATGTATTATGTTATTGTCTTAGTTTGTTTTCCGTTGCTTTAATAAGACATCTGAGACTGTATCATATATAAAGAACACAGTTTAGGAGGTACAAGAGTATAGCACCAATGTAATACCAAGTGGGAGGCACAAAGGGACATGACATAGTGATGGTGAAATTAAGAGTCCTTTAATTAGTAATGGCTGGCAGTGGAGAGGGGACTAACGATCAAAATAACTCTTTTAAAATTCTTTTAAAAAATATTTACTATTCTTATTTTATGTGTATGAGCGTCTACCTGCATGTATGTAAGTGCACTGTGTCATGCAGCACTCTTGGAGGTCAGAAGAGGGCATCAGATCCCATGAAACTGGAGTTACAGATGGTTGTTAGCCACCACATAGGTGCCGGAATTCAAACCTGGGCCCTCTGCAAGAATAACCAGTGATCTTAACCACCGAGCCATCTCTCCAGCTCCAAATCCCCTTCCTTAAGATCCTTCTTAAAGATTCCATAAACTCTTAATACTGCCACATTAGAGACCAAGTCTCCAACATATGAACTCTTGGGGCAAGAAACCACATTCAAACCATAGCACATAGAGTTCTGGAAGTAAGAAATTCTAAAATCAAACTATCTGTAGGGCTTTGTTTTTCTGGAAACTCTGAGGGAGAAATTGGTTTCTTACTTTATCTGGTTCCTAGAGATTACTTGCATTCTGGTTCCTGGCTTCCTTTGTCTTCAAGGACAGCAGCTGAGCAATTTGTCCCTCTGATTCCGCATCTTTCTTTTTATTTCACTTCTGCTTCCATGGTCACATTTTCTTCTTTGACTTGACCTTTGTGTGTCACTTTCTCTTACAAGGATTTTTATGATTATATTGAACGTACCCACATTAGTCGTCTCATTTCAACATCTTTTAACTTCAGTCAGGTGGGATAAGCACAAGCTTGTAACCCCAGTACCTAGGAGACTGAGGCAGCAGGACTTCCTTGAGTTCAAGGCCAGCCTGGGCTACCGAGCAAAACTCAAAAAGAAAGAAAGAAAGAAAGAGAGAGAGAGAGAGAGAGAGAGAGAGAGAGAGAGAGAGAAAGAAAGAAAGAAAGAAAGAAAGAAAGAAAGAAAGAAAGAAAGAAAGAAAGAAAGACAGCAAGAGGAAGGAAGGAATCTATCTTTAACTTCATTTCTTGGGTCTGCAAAGCTACACTTGTCATATTGAGAAACATAAACAGATAGTCAATTGCTTGTAGCTGTCCTCACCAGTTACTCTGTTTTCTGCCGCCAGATAGATCACCATAAGCTGGCAACTCAAGACATGACTGACCATGTGAGGTTCCATCTTGAAGAGAAGTTCCATCTTGAACCAAAGTTCACCATCTTTAAACTCATGTCCTTCAAGAGCTAGACGGTGGCTGGCACCAACTTCACCAAGGTTGAAGTCAGTGAGGATGTATTCATAGACTTTCAGACATGACAAGGAGCCTTGACCTTGTCTGCCTGCCAGACCAACAAAACCAAGCACATGGAGCTGACCTACTTTTAATTCCTCAGTTCTTGTACTGAAAACCTAATAATTTTAATGTGTGTTTGGGACCATGAACTAAACAGCCCTCTGTGGTGCTTTGTGATGGAGAGGACATAGTTAACAGCTTCTCTTACCCTGTGATTCCCAAACTGCCTGCTTTTTTTCTTCCAGTTACTTAGTTTTAGAATGCTATGTATGATTGATATCTAAATATATGTCTTAAGTCTAAAAAATAGCCCCGTGTGGTAGCACATGACTTTAATCCCAGCACTCAGGAGGCAGAGGCAGGAGGATCTCTGTGAGACTGAGACTAGCCTGGTCTATGTAGGGAGTTCCAAGTCATTTGGGGCTACAGGGAGACCCTGTAGAAAACATATTCAAGAAAAGAAAAATAAAAAAGAATTAAAGAAATGTGTAAATAATTAACTTTTACTATTTCACAAAGAATAGGCTTAGATGAAAATGGGTTTTGTTTTATTCCCAGTGCTGGAGCTTTGTGCATTCCAAATAAGTGCTCTGCCACTGGAGCAGCTTTATTTACAGTGTACTGCAGTGAAGAACATAAGAAACACCACAGTTGGTGTTGCTGTCTTGATTCATGCTAAGATGCCAGCAGTTTTGTAAATCACTGCTTTCAACAATCAGTACTAATGTCCACAAAGTACACAGTCCATATTTTGAGAACTGCTGAGTTAGAAGAAGAAATGTTTGAGAGTTCTCAGATCTAGACAGGTGTCTCACAAAGGGACAAATATGCAGGAGGGAGAATGGATTAAGAGGTAGAAACTAAAAGAAAAGCACGCTGGAGGCAAAGGCAAGAAGATCTCTGTGAGATGAAGGCCAGCCTTGTCTACATAGGGAGTTCCAGGTCAGCAGGGGATACAAGAAGACCCCATCTCAAAACAAAAAAGTGTCAGTGCTGTAATTTGAATCTTAAATGTCCAAAGGCCCATGTATTAAAGACTTGACTTCAACAGTGGCAATATTAGGAAACAGTGGAAATTCTAAGAAATTGAGCTTAGTAGGAGGCCTTTAGCTTATTCTGGGTGTATTTTCCAAAAGGAAAATGGAAACCAGTCCCTTCTTTCTCTTTTATGCCTCCCAGCACTGTGGTTAATGCTACATACTCCCATGACTTTGTGCCACCTTATCCTAGTCCTAAAATAATGAATGCAACTGAGCATGGACTAAAACCTCTGAAACCATGAGTGAAAATAAGCCTTTTCTATTTATAAGTTTATTGTCTCAGGTGTGTATCACAGTAGCAGGAAGCTAACACAGAGGGAAAAATTAGTTTTGAATATGTGTCAAATCTGTGGTCATTGTAAGGGGTGATGTCTGTGAGGTCATTAGTTATGATTGTGAACACTGAGAGAAATCTGGGCTCAGTATAAGAGATTTTATCTCCTTTGATTGGTCCTTTGGTGCCAGCAGGATGGGCAAGCATCTTGGTCTTCATACTGTTAGGAAACTCCATAGTCTCCAACAGAACTAGTAATGGCATGACAAACAGTGTAACAGTACAAGAAAGCCTATTTGGGTACAGCCCTGAAAGCCAACCCCTTTGGAGGTGCTTCTCATGAAAAGGGAATTATGCTGGGAAAAGTAGAGGTTGAAATCAGACAGCCAAATTCTGCTATCAGAAAGTATATCCAGGTCCAGCTCATCAAGAATGGCAAGAAAAATCATAGCTTTTGTGCCTAGTCATGGCCACTTGAACTTCATTGAGGAAAAAGATTAAATTCTTAAAACATACTCAGAGAAATGCCGTGCACTTTGGGGTCGAAATTTTGATGATGGAAAGACAGTAGTAATACAATTTCATATTCTGCGAGAGATTTGGAAGCCATTGACATATGGAAGTTAATGAATAACAGACCCTCTTTGTGTTAGATTTCTGCTATTTTTCCAAAATTTTCTTTTCCTTTTTTTTTTTTTTTACACAAAGGGTCTTATATGTTCCAGACTAGCCTCAAACTCACTATGTAGCTGAGGATGACCTTAAACTGTGGGAATGACTTCTGGGACACTATCTCAGCTTGTTTACAATGTTACAGGCTTGCTAGGCCTTGGGCTCCTCTTATAATCTAAACACATAGCTTTAATCCTTTATGGCCCTTCTTTGCCCTTGGTCCAGAATAATGTATATATGTGTGTGTAATGGGTGAAAATAATCAAGCACTTCAAGAAGAAAATATTGGTTAGAAGCAATAGATTATCCCATTTATGTTGTAAACAAAAAATGGGATTAGATTGATAACTTCTATTTGTGGTTATGTGTGCAAAATGACATACTATGTCCAAAGTGACATAATCCTCTGATAAGACATTTCCTTTCTTCCTTCCCCATTTCATACTAGATGTACCATTTCAGTAAAGAGAGAGCAAGCCATTTGTTAGAGAACACAGTTCCAGAAGAACTCTTTAGGAACAATTTCCCAGAAGAGTTCAGGTCCTACTCTCTTGGTTAGAGTGGATGCTAAGAGTTGGGCTATTTCTGTCCAGGCATTGAAGTAATGTGGCATTGCACTGCCCCATTAAACTTTTGATCTTCCTGCCTCCACCTCTCAAGTAATAGGGGTTTGGGATATAACTCAACTGGTGGAGTGCTTGCCTAGCTAGTGTGAATTCCTAGGCTCACAATCCCCAGTAGCACATAAATTGGGTGCAGTGAACAGTGATGCACACATCTTATCCCAGCACTCGGGAGGTAGAAGCAGTAGGATTAGAGGTTTAAAGTCATCCTAGGTTATATAGTAAGTTGAGGCCAGCATAGGGTACACGAACCAAAAAACAGAGCTGGGAGATAGTTCAGCAGGTAAAGTGTTCACTGTGCAGGCATAAATGTCAAATATGGCAGCTCTTCTCTAAAACTCCAGATCTGGGAGTAGAGCAGACACAGAAGGATCTCTGGAGCTTGCTGTCCAGCCAGCCCAGCAATGGCAAACTCCAGGTTCAGTGGGAGACTCTATCTCAAAAAGTTAAAAAAGTAAAGTAATGCTAAAAGGATTTATTTTTATTTATTTATTTTACAAGTATGAGTGTTTTGCCTGTGTGTATGTGTTGTGCAATGCTGGAGGAGGCCAGAATAGGGCGTTAGATCCCCGGAACTGGAGTTACAGACAGTTGTTACCCATTATGTGAGTGCTGGGAACCGAATCTGGGTCCTATGTAAGAGCAAGCAGTGGTCTTAACCACTGAGTCATTTCTCCAGCCCCTTTGTTTATTTTTAAAATTCCACATATGTGTGTGTTTGTGTGGGGTCCCCCTGGAGTTAGGGTCACAGGCAGTTGTAAGCCATCAAATGGGTCCTCTGAAGCCTTGAGATATCTCTGCAGGCCAATAAAAAACAATTTTTTTTAGAAACCAGAGAGAGAGACAGAGAGAAGGTTTTTTTTTTTCCTCATAGATTTGTTAGCTGGAAGGACAAACAGTACAGCATAAGTTCTTGAGAAGGATCCCAGGTTTAATTACAGTCCTGGCCTGACCACTTGTGGTTTCTATACTTCTTCTAAATAAAGGTACCAGGATTTAATCTTGGAGGTTACTGATAATGACCTTATCTAATCTAAGCACTTCAGAAAGGCCCTGCCTATAAATAGCAGAAATGGGATTAAGTTTGTACCCTCTTAATACCATTAGCCTAAGACCTAGGGGATTAAACTCCTACATGATGGGGGGACAATTATATTCAAACTACTGAGCTGGATTCTCTGTTCTCTGAGATCGTTTTCCTCCTAAACCCTCTTTGCCTTAATAACTCTCAGTTGTGGAGCTGGAGAGACAGCTTAGTAGTTAAAAGCTCTGGTTGCTCTTGGAGAGGACCTGGGTTTGGTTCCCAGCACCCACAGGACAGTTAACTGTATGTAACTCCAGTTCCAGAGAAGCTAACACCCTCTTCTGGCCTCCTCGGGCATTGCATGAAACGAGTGTACTTACATACATGCAGGTAATACACTTAAAATAAAAATAATAAGTAAAATATTTTTAATGGATCTCATCTTCCCTTTTTCTCCACATTTTCTAGTTAGTCTGAAAAGGAGAGTAAGTCTAAACCAATGATAAAATAGAACTTTGAGCAACAGACACAATAGCAGACACCTTCTGTGACTCGAATACAGAGTGAGTTTCAGGCCAACCTGAATTACAGCATGAAAACCTGTCTCAAAATTAAATACAAGCTAGGCTGCCCCTGAGTTCCTGCCTGTGCTTCCTAAAGGTTGTAAGGTATCCACCATCAAGTTCAGCACTTATCACAAAATCAAAAGGGTTCTTAGGGTTGCTTAAGGATGTAGCTCAATAATAGAATGTGGGTACCCTGGATTAAGAGAGAGAGAGATTGTTCTGCTCCCTAATTGACAGTGATGGTTATTCATTTAACATACTTCAATACAAAAACAACTGCCACTTATGGCTGAGCATGGTGGTATACAAGTGTGGGTCCTAGCACTAACGGCAGGAGGACTGTGACTTCAAGGCTACCTTGGGCTAAGCTTTTTCTCAAAAAAGTCATTCATGCAATTCTTTGTAAGAAAAAATATTTATTTTAGTAAATAGAGCTAATCAAAGCCATATCAAATGTCATTTCAAACTAACATAGCTACAATAAAAAAAATGAAAAATAACAAGTCTAATCAAGATGTCTATAAATCAGAAAAACAAAAAAAGGTTAATTGTATTTTGTGTGAATATCATCTCAATAACAGATTGACCATATATGAATTCTAAATATAGCATTTTAACCCAAAAACCTACATGCAAGAAACTAAAAGATTTTCACACCAGTTAAAAAAATAAAATCATGCTTCAGTCAGGACCTTGTTAGTTTTTTGTCTTGTTTTATTTTTTGAGACAGGGTCTTCCTGTAGCTCCCGCTTGCTTGTAACTTGATAGGTAGACCAGGCTGGCCTCAAGTCTCACAGAGATCTGTCTCCCCTTCCTCCAGAGTACTGTGATTAAAGTAGTGAACTACCATACCCAGCACCTTGTTTTTTGTTTTGTTTTATTTTGTTGAGTTTCCCGTAGTCCAGGCTGGTCTGCAACATCCTATGGAGCTGAAAGTGACCTTGAACTTCTGTTTCTCCTGCCTCTACCTCTGGTGCACTGAGATCATAGGAGGTGCCAACACACCTGGTTTTATCAAATCCAAGATTTTGTGAATGTTAAGCAAGTACTCTACTGACAGAGTTATCTCCCAGGTCTCTGCCTTAATCTTCAATTTCACTAGTTTTCCCTTCAGATGTGTTTGGTTCATAGTCTTTCTTTTGTTTTTGTTTTGTTTTGATACAGGGTCTTGTTATGCAGTTCTGGCTGGCCTAAAACTATATAGACCAGCTTAGTCTTGAACTCATTGGCAATTCCTCTACCTCTGCCTCCCAAATTCTAGGATTACAGATGTGCACCCTCCCAAGTTCTGTTTTCTTTTTTTTATGGGAGTAGCAGGATGAGACAGGGTCTCATGTAACCCAGGCTAGCCTGGAACTCATTGTATAGTTGAGGAAAACCTTGAACTCAGATTCTTCTCCTTCCAAGTGTTGGTATTGCAATTATGTGATTTTTATTTTTATTTATGTGTGTGCACATGTGTGCAAGTACACACAAAATCCAGAAGAGGATATCAGAGGCCATGGAGCTGGAATTATAGGTGGTTGTGAGCTACCTGGTATGCATGTTAGGAACTGAACTCGGGTCCTCTACAAAAGCAACAAATCCCTCTCAACTGCTGAGCTATCCAACATCCCATCTTATTCTTTTTTAAAATATCTATTTATTTTATGTGTATGAATGTTTTCCTGAATGAATGCATGCGTACATGTGGGTATCTGGCCACAAGGAGGACAGCCAGAGAGGAAAAGGAACATAAGAGTAGCACGCCACAGTCCCTCAAAGGACATTCTCCCAATAACGTCCCCCTGGTAGACTCCACCTCTTAGAGGTGCAACCAACTCCTAGTATCCCCACAGGCTGGACACCAAGCCTTTAACACATGAGCCTTGGGGAAACACTTAACCAAACAATACTACAGGATCTAGAAGCAGTCTACATTTCCTACCTGCAAGCCCCCCCGAGTTCTCACTCTATTCTCTTTTAGTTCTACTTATAAACCCATATATTCCTACTTATCCTAATCTCTTGGCTGCAACATCTTGCAGATGCATTAGGTTTCTATTTTCTGTTCTTCCAGGACTGCTGACTCAGTAGACACATGTCCTGCTGCTCAATTAAACTCAGGCAACAATTTTGCCAAATGTGCTACTGCTGCATCTCCTAGCTTAACAGCTTTCAACCTCTGGTATCAAATTCATTACAGCCTATTACCTGCCCATTTTGTCAGTACCACACAGGAGTGTATGGGGGTTTGCTTTCATTGTATTTTTAAAAGATGTGTGTGTGTGTGTGTGTGTGTGTGTGTGTGTGTCCATGTGTCTGTGTGTGTCTGTGTCTGTGTCTGAGTGCATTTCTATGTAGTTGCATGCAGTGCCTCCTAGGGGCCAGAAAAAGGAATCAGATCCCCTGGAGCTGGAATTACAGGCAGTTGTGAGCTGCTTGACATCGGTGCTAGGAACTGAGCTCAGTTCCTCTGCAAGAGCTCTATACACTCTTAACTGCTGAGCAATCTCTCCATTTCTTTTTCTTTCTTTCTTTTTTTTTTTTTTGAGATAGAGTCTCTCTCTGTAGCCCAGTCTGGCCTCAAGCTCAACTTCCTCCTGCCTCAGCCTCCTAAGTACTGTGTGTACTTAGGTGTACCTAAGTGTACCTAGGTGTGTGCGTTTGTCTTTTGTCTTTATTTCAAGTCATGAGCAAATCAGAGAAAAACTCTATTTCCATCAAGCCTGTATTCTTCTAACTTCGCATTTAAATTTTAAAAAGAGGTTTCACTGTGCAGCCAGTATTGCGTGACATACACACAGGCAAAACACTCACACATACAAAATAAAAATGATAAATAAAAGACAGTGAAGGAATCACTTGAGCAAAGCTTCTTGTGATTGTTAATCTATTTTTAATGCGTGTGTGTATGTGTGTGTGTGTGTGTGTGTTGCCAATCCTGCAAGAGAGCATGTGTGGGGGTCAGAGGACAGCTTTGTAGAGTTGATTCTCTCATTCTACCCTCTTCCTGTTGAGGGATCCGGTAGGTCTCTGAGTAAAGTTATATTATTTTGCTAATCTGGGTAGGTTTCAAAAAGTACATGAAACTCCTTGCATGAAAACTTATCATTCATTCATTTATAAGTCATATTTATGGAATCCATAAATATACTAGATACTAGTCTAATACTGGGGATTTGGTGACAAACTTTTAAAATATTTATTAAAATTTTAATTTATTTTGTGTATGTGTGTGTATGTGTATATATGCATCATGACATGTAAGTGGAGGCCAGAGGACAACCTGCAGGAGTTGGTTCTTTTCTTCCAGCATGTGGATTCCAATAATTAAACTCATTATTCAGGCTTGGCGACAGGTGCCTTTACCCACTGAGCCATCTTGCTGGCTCTATCTGTGACAAACTTTTATGAAACTTATATTTTAGTTGGAACAGACATAGAATTGGAGTTTGCAGAGAGGATAGAAGAACCATGTTTCTCATTGTTGTCATAGTGTCACGTTAAAACAGTAAGTCCTGGGCTAGATGGGCTGGTCAACACCTCTAATCCCAGAACTTGAAAGTCAGAGGTAGGCATATTTCAATGAATTTCAGGCCTGCCTGGTAGACATAGTAAATTCCAGGTCAGTCAGGAATACCTAGTGAGTCCCTATCTCAGGAGTACCTAGTGAGTCCCTGTCTCAAATACAACAAAACCACCTATAAGTCCTATTATAAATATCCCATTTTTTTGAGGCAGGGTCTCCCTGTAGCCCTAGCTGGCCTCAAACTATGTATACCAGGCTGGCCCCCATCTCACAGAGATCCACTTGCCTCTGTCCCAGGTGTGCTGGGATTATAGGCATGCACCACCACACCAAGACTCATATTTTCTTCTTAATACATCTCTGAACCATCTCTTCTTGACCTACTACTGTGTTTAATGAGGTACTACATGGAAATTCCTCTATTTGGCTGATATCTAAATGCAAGCCAGGTCTAAAGGATAATATTGAGGGGATTAGGGAAAGGGCAGTTTTCAAGTACAAATTCTGGGAAATGCATGAAAGAGATTTCTCATTGAGAAAGTAGTATCATTTTCTTCTGGAAAAATGATGCAAGTTTTCAGATGTAAGGAAAATAATTGTACTTCTTGAAGGCATTTATTCATTTACATTTTAAGAATTACCTAATCAGATCTTATTTGATGAATAGCTCAGCATAGTGCTCTATATGGACACAATTAACTATAAGTTACAGATTGAACTCTCTAACAAATGACACTTTTATTAAGAATGCTAGACAAAAAATGGTATGAATTAGTACTATAAAAAGAGAAAGTGCTTCTATCTCACCCACCTATGAACATCCTTCTCCCAAATCAATATATTTTGGTGTTACCTCTCCATTATTTTGTTATTTCCTTCCTCTCCTCTCCATTAATATTTTGGTTTCTCTTGCCTCCCTGAACATGATGGATTATAACTATAGCTATAATCAATTATGCTCTTGCCTGCACCTCATATTTTCTTAGGAATGCCTTTGTGTTTTCCACACTTACATCTTTTTATAGGTTTTTCTTTCCTCTTTTTCCAAGCTATGAAACTGCTGGCAAACATCAAGTTATTTAATCTCCCAAAATCTTTAGTACAGTGCAAATTAATGTTTATAGGCAATTTGGACACAGGCTTGGAAAATGAGGAAGTTTTACTTCTCTTGGAAGCAAGACTTGTAGAAGAACTGGAGTATTTAAATCCAGTTACTGAGTATACATGGTGACACAGGCATGTAACGTCAGCACTTCAGAGACTGAGGTATGGGGATCATTAGTTGAAGGCCAACCTGGGCTACATTGTGAGACCCTGTTTCAAAGCAAACAAAACAAAACAGGGATGGGGATGTGGCCAAATTGGTAGATTTCTTCCCTAGCCCTGGGCTCCATCCTTCTAACCATATAAAGTGGATATGGTGGCATATGCCTGTAATCTCAGTACTGTGCTGGTAAAGGCATGAGAATCAAAATTTGTAGTGTGTGGTGGCACACACGTTTATTCCCAGAACTCAGGTTCAGAGGTGGGTGATGGAGGCCAGGTTGGTCTACCCAGCCAGTCAGGTCATCTGGGGTTACAGGGAGATCCTGTCTCAACAAAACAAAAATTAAGAAAAATTACATTGCATACATGTAAGTGCACCCATGTTGTGCAGTGTCTGTGGGGGTCAGAAGAGGGCGTCGGATTCCCTGGAACTGGAGTTACAGATGGTTGTTAGCTGCTTTGTGGGTGCTGGGAATAGAACCCCTGTCCTCTGCAAGAACAGCCAGTGGTGCTGTTAACTTCTGAGCCATCTCTCCAGCCCCAACCACTTTTCTTAAAGGTGACAGCTGTGTCAGGAAAATGAAGATGACATACAATCTTGAATATTTAAGTTGTAAAAGATCTAAAATTCCTATCTGAATGTCTTTGAAGACTTGGCCCTCCATTTATATGCACCTCATTCTTTGCTCAGACTTGAAAAAAAAATAGCCAAACAGGCACTATTTTAAGTTCCAGGTGTCCGCAGTAGACATACACCCAGATAGCTCTGCATTTGTTTCAAGGTAAAATGTATCACTCCGGGAAGGAGGGGGTCGGTTGTTAAAATAATAATAAGTGAGTTTGTTCTTATTAGCACACAACTTGGAAGGGTCAAAACACAGTTCAGGCTTCAAGATGTCTCGCGATATTTTGGTGGCTCGCCTCTGCCCCGCCCCCTCCGCAGGCGGGAAACAGTCCGGAAGTGACTGCATGCTCTGCGGCAGTGATCTGGCGGAAGTGATGTCGTTATCCCAGGATCCTTGGCGAAGGAGAAGCGTGTCCTGGCGTACTCCGTGCGGCGAGGTGTGGAACGTCTGGGCAACGTGGTTTGGGGGTTCTCTGGGAAGCCGAGCGTGTGCGTGTCGGCGGCCCGGACCCCAGTGGCTTTCTCAGGCTTCAGAGTTGGGCGCTCTGCATTGGCCTAGGACCTCGCGGCGGACCGCGCAGCGTCCTCACTCGGCCTCACCATGTTGGTGCTCTTTGAAACGTCCGTTGGCTACGCCATCTTTAAGGTAGGTAAGAGATGGAGATGTTGAAGTTGAGGCCTGTGTTGCGGTGAGGAGAGGAGGGACGAGACTTAGGGAGAGGCCGAAAGCACTGAGGCGCATTGGCTGCCTTTATGTTCCCGGGCTCGGAAAGGAAGGGGAAAGTCACAGGGCCCCGGGTCTCGGTGAACACGTGGCCAAGCCGATGGTAGCGACATGCTCTGTTTTGGAGGTTCTGCACAGTTTAAAAGATGGGCCTGACCCGTTTCTCAGGCGATCATGAGCTTGGATTGCCTTATGTGCATGAGTATATTGCCTGCATGTAGGTGGGTGCACCCGGTCGTGCAATTCCCAAGGAGGTCAGAAGAGTGTCGCATCCCCTGGAACTGGAGTTGCGGGCCGTTGTTAACCTGCCTTGTGGTGGCTGGGAATCGAACCCGGGGCCTCTGCAAGAGCAACCAGTTCTCTTAACCAGTGAGCCTTCTCTTCAGCCGCCGGATTGCATTTTTAAAAATATTCACGGTGCTGGGGATAGAACCCATGGCCTTGCACAAGCTAGGCCAACGTCCTGTCACAGCTATGCCCCGAGCCCAGGATTTTAGTCATTGTGTTTTGAGGCACGATTGAAATCTTTTGAGTAGTGGGTGACTTGTAGTTTGTTCTTTAAGGAGATTACTTTGTTGTGTGAAGATAGAGAACAGGGAGGGGGGAAGGATATTTTACACAGCATGAGATTGACTGGATTAAAATTAACAAGGGGGAAATTTTGAGGGTAACAAGATTGATGTAGTGAATGTAGCTTTTTCGTTAAAGATAAGTATAAAGGTTGTTGCGGGCACGGGTGATGATTCCGGTTTGGGCTTCATGAAGCTTGCTGTGAGATGTGGCAATGTAATTGAGTAAATCGGGCAGTTCATAATTTGAAGCTTGGAGACATCTGGGCTGGTGTTATCAGTTTGAGAACTTTTTTTTAATGCAGAAAGTTTAGGAATTAGCTTACAAGTTCATTAGCACAAAAATGATTGGACAATGGAGACTTACTACAGTGGGATGCTGAGATTTTAGGAACTGTGAGGTAGGATACTTGTCCACTCTTCTTGAATTCCACTAATACAAAATTTTCATATTCCAATTTATGTGTTTAAGCAAAAAGTGCCAGACAGAGCATATGTGTAGTGCAACTGTAATTGCCCCTTAAACCTAAGGCTTGTATTTGGTTTTGGACTGCAGGAAGGATGCAGAGAAGAATCAATCTACTGGTAGCCACTGTCAGAGTGAAGGGATTAATTTTTGCAGTTGTCTGATTTCTAGATCCAAATCATAAAACAGTATTCAGTGATGTCTCTTGATGAATTACTGGTTAGGTATCCTGCCCAATAAGAAAGTCTTGAGTATTCTGTTTTCAAGTTAATGTTCAAGACTTGTGGTTTATATAACCTAATACATGAGAAATTAAAATCAGGTTTGAATACTACAGAAACATTGGTTCATTTATAGTTACTTGATATTAATATTATTGATCCTTTACCTATAAAGTAGATGTGCATAATTTTTCTGGAATTAGTGCTAATGATTGTACAATTTTGTGAAATGGAAATTGTACACTTTATGAAGGTAAATATTTATGGTATGGGAATCATCTCCAAAAACTAGATATTCAATACAGGTTATTTATCTTCCTTTCCCATGATCTTTAAAATGCTAGGGTATGGATTATATTTGGAAGACGCCCTTATAATCTCTGCTACTTAGGAAGCGGAGGCAGGAGAATGACAAATTCAAAGCCAGCTTAGACAGTTACAACCATATCACAAAATAAAAAAGAGGGCTAAGGATATATAGCTCAGTGGTAGAGCACTTGTTAGCATGTATGAGGCCCCTGGTTCAATCCCCAACATATATACAGTCACATTGTCTGCAAAAAATTACTGCTTTAGGCAAGTCTGTCTTCAGTTATTGCTCAGCCTGCTGCCCTTCTGCAGTGTACTCGGACTTTTCTTCCTAAAAAATTTTAATGCAGGGAGAGAATGTTTTAAATTTTTAAAGCCTCTACAGTAAGCAATGCTTTTTGTGTACAGTGTATACATGACACATTTATATATGGTGATTTTAAAAATTTTTTATTTTTTGAATAAAAATGTTGTTCATTGGAGGCCCTATGTCCTGTCCCAGCAGTGCTTTCCTCCCCCCAAAGGAAAAAAACTACATTTATTAAGGAATGCAAAGACAACATGTAAAGAAACTGTGATAATTATAAATATTACAAAAATTGAGCTTGTGTCATGAGACAGAGCTTGAGACTAAAGCATGTGACCATCCTGGACATTTAACTGTACTGTTCGCTATAGTAGTCAGAAATCTAGTGTCACTGAGGATGAATTTTTTTATTAATTTAAATTGTAGTATTCTACAGTTCACACTCTGTGTAGCATAGCATTGTGTATTTCTTCATTTTTCTCTACCTTGAAATATCTGCTCCTCCTGTCTCGGCCTCTCAGGTGCTGTTACTACAGGACTATGCTGCCATGCCCAACAGGAAGAAATTTGTGTGTGTACCAAATACATATAGTCTAGTTACCAGGTGATGCATTCTTCCAGCATTATTGCATATTCTGTACATGTCTATAACTCACCTGATTCCCTGAACCCTTTTAAATTAAGTTGTGCAATATCTCTATCATCCAGTTTTAGAACTGATCATGCCCACTCGCTCCTTTAGGCAACTATTAACCATCTTGTCTGCATAATTTTGTCTTTTCCTGTAAGTGGAAATGTTATTTTAATCTGGTGGTCTGCATTTATCATTTGGCCTAATGCTTTTGAAGCTAGTCATACTGAGTTTGTGTTTGTACCTTTTGGAGCAATTACTGGTTTCTTCGTGTACCCAAGCAGGTTTCATAAAACATTGCTTCTTCATAGTGTCTGTGATTAAAAAGTTAGCATAAAATCTTTTAAAACATAGAAAAATCCCAACTAAAAATGAAAATTAGGGCAGATAATTTTTTATTTACTGATGCTCTTTTCATTCATTCCTGTGTGGATGCTCTGGACACCTGGCATATTCTAGTGTGCTTATTATTATTGTTTCTGAGGGAGGGTGTATGTGTGTGAAGTCAGGTTTTCTTCCATCTTTAAGTGGGAAGATAGGCTCCCTATTAAGTGTTGAATTCACTTAAGTCATGTAGGTGTCATAGTAAGTGCTTCTATGTGCTGAACTGTCTGGGCCCTGTTTTTTACTTTATTTTGTGAGAAATTTCAATGTAGGGAGTTTATAAAGAACATTCATGTACCTAGTGATTGTTATCTCATTTTTGCCCTTTAATATGTAAGCAAATCTGGATACTTTGTTTTATCTATATTTTGGCATGTCTGTATTTTGTAGACATGTTCTTAAATAAACAATAAAACAATATTAAAGATTTTATATTTTTGAAACAGGGTCTCACTTTAACCCTGCCTGGCCTGGGATTTGCTGTATAGACCAGACTGGCCTCAAACTCACTGAGATCCACCTGCCACTGAGTCTCCAAGTTTGTTTGTTGTTGTTTTTGGTCTTTTTGAAACAAAAACAGATCTCCCCGTAGCCCCAGCTGGCCTGGTACTCACTAGGTAGACTAGGCTGGACTGGAACTCAGAAATCTGCCTACCTTTCTATCTCTGGAGTGCTGAGATTTTAAAGGCGTGCACCACCACACCTGGCCTGTGCCTCCGAAGTTTTAATCACTGGTTTTCCTGTAGGAAATATCTATATACATAATCTATTTTGGTTAATTGTGTGGGCTAAGATATAACAATTTTCATTTCTAATTTGATGTAGTGTATAGCTATTGTTACTATAAAAATCTTTATTAGCTGGGTGTGGTGGTGCTTGCCTTTAGTCCCCACACTTAGGAGGCAGAGGTAGTTGGATCTGATAGGTGAGCCAGGGTTACAGAGTGAAAACTTTGAGCTTTTAGTTGTTCTGCATACACCTTACCAGTGCTGAGATTAGAGGTTCATGCTCCACCACACCTGGTTTATGTGGTGCTGAGTATAGGGCTTGCTAGACCAGAATACCTACTTGCTATGGTATGCACTTCACGCACAGATAAAACCTTTTCATGGGTTTCTGAAAGTATCATAACTGAGCTACATCTCCAGCCCGGGGAGTAACTTTACATAATCACAGATCATTAAAATGATCCTAAATTTTCTAATATTGACAATGCTTTTCATGAAAAATAATGCCTAGCAGGCTATAAGTGATATTAATATCAGTATTATATATGCGCAGTAGTGTTATAAGCCTGACAATTACTAGCTTTATTTTCTTAGGATTATATACATAATAACTATGGATTTAGCTTGCTGTTCTTTTATGATGTCAATTAGATTAACCTCCCCTTAATTGTAAAACACCCTAATTTCAGGAATTATTGATTATTGGTGGTATAGATATGAGGATTGATCTTATGCTATGCTTAGAGTTGGTAAAGATTGAGAATCAAGGTGTTTGATTTAGAATTTTTAAATTTACTCTTGATTTTACATGAACCAAAAAAGTCTCTTAAAAGTGGGGTTGGGAACATAGCTCATTTGGTCAAGTGCTTGCTTAGTATGCACAAAGCTTTGGGTTGAATTTCAAGCACTCCACGAGTCAGGATAATCCCAGCACTAGGAAGGGTAGGCAGGAGGATCTGGAGTTCATCCTCAGCTACATAACAAGTTTGTGGTCAGCCTAGAATATAGGGGACTAGGAGAAGGACTCAAAACTATTTGACATCTAACAGCAAACATTAAAGTATACTTTTTATTTTTCAAAGGCTGGGGAGTTGGCATAGTAGTTAAGAGTACTTGCTGCTCTTGCAAGAGGATCCAAGTTCAATTCCCAGCACCCACAAGCCATTTATAACTCCAGTTCCAGGGGATGGTATGTCCTTTTCTGACCTCCGCAGGCATTACACGCCGACTCTGGTACATTTACATCCACACAGGCAATATACTCACACATAAAATAAATATAATTTTAAAAAAGGAGGCCAGAAAAAGGCCTCACATCCCCTGAAGTTGGAGTTACTGGTTAGCCTGCTGAAGTGGGTGCTGGGAACTGAATTCTGTAAGAATGATATGTGCTCTTAACTGCTGAGTCATCTTTCCAGCTCCAAAGGATTCACTGCCTTTTTTTAATCAGTTAACTCTACTTGCAGAAATTTGTCTTAAAACATGTATAGATTTAAAAAAATTTTTTTTGAAGAAATTTTAAAAATTCAACATGAGTGGTTAAAAATGAGTATATAATTCATACAAGATGTTAAAACCTAAAATTATATCCATAGTAAGAATATATATCCATGGTAAGGTTCTCAAAGACTGTAGCTAGGTTCAAAATGAAGTGCTAATTTAACCAGAATTTATGCTGTGTAAGAAAACCTACTCATTGTTTCAATGGGAGAAATAGATTACCACCCTCATTTGATATAAATAGTTGTACTTGAAGACTAGCTGTGTATGTATAAGCTGTGCCAACTGAAGAAAATTATGTTTTATTGCAGGTTCTAAATGAGAAGAAGCTTCAAGAGGTTGATAGTTTGTGGAAAGAATTTGAAACCCCAGAGAAAGCAAATAAAATGTAAGTAATCTTAAAATGAATGATTTGGTTGATATTAGTTTGTTGCCTCTCCTCCATTTTTATATTTTCTGTTTATTGTTTTAAGATCTGCTTTATGAATAACATTGTCAGTGTGAATTTAGTTGTGGGTGTTTTATTTGGAACATAGAGCATCTCAGCTAAATTTATATGCATTGTAGACTGAAATAGACATTATCCTAAGATTAATGTTTTATGGGATACTTGAAGCCACAGTTTAAGTAAATTTCTGTTAAAAGTTGTAGTCGTGCAAAGCATGAAGGACTTCTAGGTTTGGGGGGTTGACATTCAAATGTTTTCTAACTTAATTCCATAGTATGATCATCTCCTTTGTAGCTTCCAATGGTATAATAAAATAACTAGCCAGAAATAACTTGAAGTATACAAGACCTCCTCAAGGTCTTTTGACAAGAAATGGGGTTAGGGTAGGACAGAATAAGAAGTTGTTAATATATCTGTGTATTTTAAGTTTGTAGTTGAGGGAACACCGGCCAATGTTTCCCTTCCCAGGTCAGAAACTTTGCTTTATTTAGCTTTGCTTTACCAACATAGGTATTTGGAAAATGTTCCTTCTCTCTGTAAAGGTTACATTCTTTGCTGGGTTAATCTGATTCATTCATTGTTGTCAATGATGTATTCCTTTTGGAACTGAATTTAAGTGATTTAACAAAAATTCGTCACTACCGCTGAGACAACAGTGAATTTACTAACATACATGTCTTTCTGTATAAGATGTTGCTGTGTACTTAAGTGTAGGGGATAACAAAAGACAGTCGTGACAATAAGCTCCATTTTTGTGTTTTTATGTGAGGGTTTTGCCTACTCATTTGTAAGTGAACCACAAGCATGAAATGCCTGAAGAGGCCAGAAAGGGCATTGGATCCCCTGGAACTGGATTTACAGATCATTATTAGCCACTGTGTGGGTGCTGGGATTTGAGTCTGGGTTCTCTACAAGAGCAGCCAGTGCTCTTAACTGCTGAACCGTCTCTCCAGCGCCCCCCCCCCCAGCTGCTCTTTTAATGACATTTGTACTATATAGACAACTGAATGTTAGGATATTCCTACTCTAAAGGACTGTAATACAGATACTGTCTTGGGTCAGTTCTATGCTGTAGAGCAAAAGCCATCTGTTTCTGACTTTCTAATCAAATATTGTCTAACATTGGGAAAAACTGGTCATTTTATGAAAAAAAAAAATTCAAGCTTTGCACCCGGATTCCCAGTAACAAGCAAGATGTTTTGTTTTTGTTGTAGTTTTGGTGGTGATACTGAGGATAGAATCCTAGTCCTTGCATGTGTTAGGAAGTGTGCCGTCTCTGAACTATAATCCTAGATTTTTTTTGTCATTGAAACAAGATCTAAGTTACTTAGGCCTTGAACTTGTGATCCTCTTCAGCACAGCATCTGGAATTAGAGGCATGTGGCACCACACCTAGCCTTTAAGTTTATTTTACTAGTGTATGCTATAAATCCATATGTAGCTTTTTCAGAATCAATGTATCCCTGTAACATCTTCTCTTTTTCTTAAATTCTAGAGTAAAACTAAAACATTTTGAGAAATTTCAGGATACAGCAGAAGCATTAGCAGGTAAAGTAAGAGAATAGAGACTTTTTAAAATTACCCTAGTATTTTGTTTTCTTTATTAAAAGGTTGTTTTCTTCAGTTGACTGAGTTAATCTTATTCAATGTTGTCAATGATGCATTCTTAAAGGAACTGAATTTAAGTGATACGACTCAAATTCGTCACTACCACTGAGACAACATTGAGTTAGCTTTTTTCACCATAGGGCTGGTTTCCCCCATGTGATGAGAGGTGACAAGTGGTTATATTGATCTCCCTGTGGAAATCAACAGCCTAATGCTGAAGCACAATTCAGTAAAAGCTGTTCTACAAGGGACCAAGGTAATGTGGCCAAGTACCCAGCTCTCTAATGATTGTAATTCAAAGGTATAGTTGAGAATAGCCACCTGAAATAAGTAATAATAAAGATCTCCAGAGTGTATATTTTTTAGTTTAGAAAAGCGTATCAGTATTAAAAATTGAAGATAAGTAAATGGAGTTTTTAAAAACAGATGCACACACAAACCATAAATGGGCGTCTGGATTTTGTTTATATAAGGGAATGTAGTTTTTATTTTATGTGTATGAGTGTATTGTCTGCCTGTATGTAAGTGCACCCATGTTATGGAGTGCCTAAGGAGGTTGGAGAGGGTGTTGGGTCCTCTAGAACTGGAGTTAATGGACAGTTGTTAGCTGCTGTGTGGGTGCTGGGAATTGAAACCTGGGTCATCTGCAAGAAAAATCAGTGCTCTTAACCGCTGACCCATCTTTCCAGCCTCAAGTGGTTTTTAAATTTAAATGAAGGACTTGTTTATTTGATGGAACAACAGGTTTAAAGTTTTATCAGCCAGAAGTGACTTAAGAAGATATTTGAGTTTGTTATTTTTTAGAGTTAGAGAAAAATGGAAGGCTGGTAAAATTATTTATGTTCTATGTTACTAATCAACTAGTTCATATAATTTGAAAATTAAAGGCTGTAATGAACAATATGACTTATTTTTTTGAGACAGGGTCTCCCTGTAGCTGTAGTTAACTTAGAACTTACTGTGTAGATCAGGCTGGTCTCAGTGTCACACAGATCTGCCTGCCTCTGCCTCTTGAGTGCTGGGATTAAAGGTGTGTACACCATCACACCTGGCAGGAATTTAACAGGTACAAATATTTTTGTTAATCACAGGGAAAAGATACTCCTTGTTGAAAGTTGAGAATCCATCTAAATATGCTGGGATATTAGTGTGTTACATACCTTTGTAAGATAGGTTAAGGGAGGACCCAACAATGTAGCCAGTTCCTTTTTCTTTTTTTTTTTTTAAGACTGGGGGAGACATGTGCACAGGTGCCCTCTGAGGACAGAAGTCCTCAAAACCCCTGGAACTGGAGTTACAGGCTGCTTTGAGCTGTCCAAAATGGAATCAAACTTGGTTCTCTGCAAGAGCATAATGCTCTCTTAACCATCTAGCCATCTGCAACTCCCAGTTTCATTATTTTAAAAAAACAATAGTCCTGAAGCATTAAAAAAATTATTTTTTTTATGTGTATGATTGTATCTACATGATGTACATGTAGATAGGTGCACCCATGTCATGCAGTGCCCTCAGAAGTTGGAAGAGGGCATTGGATCCCCTGGAACTGGAGTCATAGACTGTTAGCCATTATGTAGGTGCTGGGAATTGAGCCCCGGTCCTCTGCAAGAGGAGTCAGTGCTCTTAACCACTGAGCCATCTCTCCAAGCCCCTCTTTGACTTTTTTATCAGCACAGTAATTAGCACATCCAACAGCTATTGTGATAGCACTCTTTTTTTTTTTTTTTCCTTTTTCTTTTCTATTTTTTTTTTTTTAATTAAATAAATCTTTGGGATAGAGTCTCCCTATAGCTCTAACTGGCCTGGAACTCACTGTGAAGACCAGGCTGGTCTTGAACTCACAGAGATTTGTCCGCCTCACCAGTGCTGGGACTAAAGGCATGCACTACCATGCCCAGCAGCCATAGTACTCATGAGATTCGTTTTATGTTGTTTTTAAGACCAGGTATTACTGTATAGTCATGCCTGGCCTGGAAATGGTTATATAGACCAGGCTGGGGTCAAATTCATAGAGATCTACCTGCCCCTGCCTTCTGATTATTTTCTGTGTGTGAATGCATATGTGTGGGTGTGGGCCATTGCCCACTTACAGTGGTCAGAGGATAACTTTCAAAAGTCTCCTTCCTCTGTGTGGATCCTGATGACTGAAATCAGGTCACCAGCCCTATTTTCTGGTTTTGAAATTGGTCTTTCATTGTAACCCAGGCTGGCCTCAAACTTTTGATCTTCTTGCCTCACCTTGAATGCTAGGATTACAAGCATGTGGTACCACAATCAGGCTACTCTAGAATTTTCAAAAATAACCTGGTCATCACAGCTTGATGTAGATAGAATTTTGGTAAACTCCCAGGAAAGACTGTTAGCTGTGCTTCAGCTCTAAGAAGCATTATTTGTATAGCCTATGCTATTTTACCTGAGAAGCACTCTGGCCCTGAATTCTAATCTGTTTGTTGTATTTCTAACTAGCTTTTACTAAATGTATTAAATTAGTAGGCCTAATCTTTGCCCAAACACAAAGCAAGTTTTTACTGCTATTAAAAGCAATGAATTGATTACAGTTTTTGAAGCAATTCTATGAGAAATAGATATTATCTCTGCCACAAATATTAAAGTTTGGGGTTATCTGAATTTGCCTACTAACTTTCACTGAATTCTTAAAAATGATGTATGATAAACTGAGAAATCTTCCACAGTTAAAGCTCTATAAGGCAGACACTGTTTTTCACTGTCTCATCCTTAGGTTGTAACACAGCAATTGGCCATAGAAGGTTTATAATAAATAATGAGCCATGCTAGGAATTCTGTCATAGAACCTCTCCAGTGTAGTTTTTTAATCCATTCTTACCAGAAAGATGAACAAAACTTTTCCTACAATTAACTTTATATTGTCTAAGATAGGTTGTTATGTTTTGTTTGAGACAGGGTGTATACTCCAGACTGAATGCAGTATGTAACTGAGGATGATCTTGAACTTCTAAGTGCTAACAGGCATGTACCATACTCAGTGCTGAAGATCAGTCCCACAAGCACTCTTACAAACCTGGCTACATCTCATTCCCTATAAAGCAGTTGCTGTATGAGGACACACAAGCTATGGCACGTGTATTGAGGTCAGAGGAGAATTTTGCGGAGTTGGTTCTCTCCTTTCACCTTTATGTGGATTCCAGGGAACAAACTCATGCCAAGGTTGAATGTCAGGGCACTTTCATGTGCTGAGCCATCTTTCTGGTCCTATAAAGCAGGGTCCTATAGTGTATATTTAAGACAGGTTCTCCCTATAGCCCCAGCTAGCCAGGAACTAGCTATGTAGACCAGGTTGACCTTGAAATGCAGTTAGACTTAAAATTTTTAGCTTAAAGGATTAAAAAATTTTTTATGTATATGAGTGCTTGAAGTACTAATGGAGGCTAGAAGAGTGCTGGAATTAGATTCAAGGACTCTTACCTGATATTTTGGTGATGGGAGCTGAACCTGGGTCCTCTGCAAGAACAACTAGTGCTCTTACCACTGAGCCATCTCTAACCCCAGGTTGGATTATAAAGAATCAATGTGTACAGTGTTTGAGGGAAGAATGTAAAAGCCAAGTATGCTTACATTCCTGTATCCCTGCATCCAGGAGGCTAAGACAGGAGGATTGTAAGTTTGAGGGGCCAGCCTAGGCTACTACATAGTGACATATGTCAAAAGAAAAATAAAGGAGCTTGATTTCTAACAATATTATGTATATACCTCTGCAAGAGCTGTGCTGGTCATGTGCCTTTTATCGTTACCTCTACTGTTCTCAGATAACATGTGAACCGAGGATATCATTCAAATGGATACAAATGAGAGGCTGGGAAGGAAGACCAAGTACCTGACGCATAATGCAGACTGCCTGGGATCAAATTCTGTCAGGCATATTTGATCTCAGTCAAATGTTAGAAGAGGTATTTGGCTTAGAAGATGAAAGTGTAGCTGAAAGATTATAAGAGTTAAACAATAGCAAATTTTAAATTTTCTAGAAAGGAAAGTAATCTTTGGTTTCTAAAGTAGTAAGTTATATCAACAGAGGCTTGTAAGCCTGATGGTGCATCTGCACTGTGGATTAGCAAAGAGATAAGGCCTCCTTATATTCAACATGTTTTTACCTGTGGTAAAGCCTCCAAAGCAATGATATCCCTTTGCTTCATAGGCAAAATTTTTAATATTAAATTTGGGCCTTTTGAAAGGAAGTATTTTATTTGCTTTTAAATTTAAATAAGATAATCTCTTACAGCTATTAATGTTTTTCCCCTCTTCTTGAAAAGCATTTACAGCTCTGATGGAGGGCAAAATCAATAAGCAGCTGAAGAAAGTTCTGAAGAAAATAGTAAAGGAAGCCCACGAACCTCTGGCAGTTGCTGATGCTAAACTGGGAGGGGTCATAAAGGTAAAGTCATAGCTGAGGATATGGCTTAGAGATTGAGTCATCTGTATAGCATACTACCTACAAAGCCTAATCTTTGCCCTAAGTTCTCATACTTGATCTTTTAGTTTTAGCCAGCATAATAATAAAGTCCTGTAACTAGCAGAAGCAAGTATTTGTGGTAGAAAATAAAAGTTAACCAAAATATGATGGAATGTGCTCTAACCTTACTACTCACAGTCTGTCAATATTTAGTGTATAATTCTGACATAATTTTTAGCAGTATTCTTTCCTTTGATTAAAGATGTGGGTTTTTTATTTAAATAATTTTTAATTTATAGGTCTGTCTCACATGTGTGGGTGCCTGTAAAGATGGAATGAGTATTGTATCCTCTGGGCCTGAAGTTACATGCAGTTAGTTGTGAGTCAGCTGACATGGGTGCTGGGAATTGAACTCAGGTCCTTTGGGAGAACAGCAAGCATATTTAACAGTTGAGCTTTCTCTCCAGCCCCTATGAAAAACTTTAAGTAGCTGGTATAAATATAAGGGAAAAAAAAAATTTAGTGAAGCCAGGCCAAGTACATTTCTATAGTTATTTACATGGGATAATCCAAAGCTGTGTAGGTCTCTAGGAAGTAGTTGCTGAATATACTACCTAGTGGACAAGTGAAGGTGCAGGAAAATATTTAGTCTGAAATATATGAAGATTGAAAAGTGTTAAATACAGTTCAGATTGGGGGGGTTTGTTTCTGTTTTTTCTTAATGTGTATGACTGTGTAAATGCACCTGTGTTGTATAATGCCCACAGAGGTCACAAGTGAGCATCAGGAGTCCAGTGGAACTGGAGTTACGGATAGTTGTTAGCTGCCATATAGGTCCAGGGTCCTCTGTAAGAGCAGCCAGTGCTCTTAACTACTGAGTCATCTCTCCAGCAACTCAGTTTGGGTTTTGAGGCAAGATCTCGTTCTGGAAATCTTTGTGCCTCAGTCTTTCAAGTGCTAGAATTAATTCACAAAATCCAGGTTAAATACAATAGTTAATGTATATTTATATAATAGGTTAACGTTATGTGTGGTAGGGGATATTTGAGAGACACTAATACCTAGCTGTACCGCAAAGATCTGAAGCTAGAAACTTCACTTTTATTTTTGACTAAAATGTAATACCTTTGTAATTTTAAAGTGAAAGGGGGGAATGGAGAACAGGCTCAGTGGTTAAGATTGTTTATTGCTCTTAACAGGGCATGGGCCCTATTACCAACATCAGGCAGCTCACAATCACCTGTAACTCCCAATGACTTTCATCCTGTATGGGTGGGAGCACAAACATGGTGCACTTAAACTCACACAGGAATATAGGTATAAATCTTCATGTTAAATGAATTAGCAGTGATTTTCTGAATTTAACAAATGGAACAGTCACATTTATTAATGTTTTATAACTTTACCTAGCTAGAAGGATAATCTTTTTTTTTTTTTAAAGTAGTGAGTTCCCTCCAGCAGTGTGATAATCCCAAGAAAGGAAAAAGAAAGTGGGGCCTGGTGGTGCAAGCCTTTAATCTCAGCACTCTGGAGTCAGAGGCAGGCAGATTTCTGTGAGATCCAGACCTGCAAGAGCTACATAGTGAGACCCTGTCTTCAAAATAACAACAACAAAAAACTCAGAATGAAGGTGTTTTTCTAACCTAATATAAATGTTGTTGTAGGAGAAGCTGAATCTCAGTTGTATCCATAGTCCTGTTGTAAATGAACTTATGAGAGGAATCCGATCACAAATGGATGGCTTGATTCCTGGTGTAGAACCACGTGAAATGGCAGCCATGTGTCTCGGATTGGCCCACAGGTAAGAAAGAGTGAGTCTGCCCATAAATAGTAGTCTTCTAAAAATGTTACAAGTATTAATTTAATCCTCATAACAATTTAGGAAAATGTTAGCCATGATATAAATCCACACAATCTGGCTTTATTGCATACTTTAATTTTTTTTTTTAATTTTATGTGTATGAGGGTATTGCCTGCATTTAAGCCCTGTGTTTGTTTTTTTTGTTTTGTTTTGTTTTTTTTCTCAAAAACAAGGTATATAGCTCTTGGTGACTTGGAACTCAACAGAGATTGGCCTGCCCTTGGGATAAAAGGCATGTGCACCATACTTGCCTATACTCATAAAAACCTCATCTTAATGGCTCAGTTTAAGTTAAGAGCACTGACTACTCTTGCAGAGGACCTGGGTTTATTCTCAGCATCCACATGGCAGATAGAAATTGTAACTCCAGTTCCAGGGTATCCAACCCTTTCTTCTGACCTTTGTGGCATTACAAGACACATGTGCACTTAGAGTCATGCAGGCAATACACGTTAAAATATCTTTTATAAACACTCCATTTTAAGAAATCCTTATTCTTTTAATTTTGGGTTCTTTATTTTCATGTGTTCCCCAGTATGTACTCTTAATAGTTTGAGCATTTACTTGATGCTGGGGTTAAGCCCCTCCACCCCCATGCCCTGTTTTTTGAAAAAAAACTTTAAAGAAGTTAATTTAACGAGCCGAATTTGGGGGTATGTCACTGTAATCTTAGTGCTTTGAGACTGAGCTATATAACAAAAGTCCATCCATCTCAAAACTGAAAAAGGGCTTTGAGGGGATAGCTCAGTTGATGAGGTATTTGTCTCACAAGCATGAAGTTTTGAGTTCCATCCACAAAACACATAAAAAAAACCTTACCTGGAGTTAGGTGAGGTGACATTCCTTTAATTCCCCTCAAAGGCGTATGGATCTCTTGAGTTTAAGGCCAGCTGGGGCTATAGGGAGACCATGTCTCAAAAAAAGTCCCCAAAGGAAGCCATACTGGGCGTTACTTGCACTTCTAGCCAGTTGGGGGAGACATAGAGACAGGCTGATTGATCCTTGGCTCTCACTGGCTGGCCAGTTTAGCCTACTCAGCAAGCTCCTGTACAATAAAAGAACTTGACTCTTGGGTCTCTGGCCTTCATTTTTGCATGTACCTACCCACATTCAAACACATGAAATGTAAAAAGAAAGCGAAGGGACGGAGGGAGGAAGAAAGGAAGGAAGATAGATATGGGATTAGAGATGGGAGATAGTAATTAAAATTCTTTTCTTAGGTGCTGTCTAATTTGTTTCCCTCCATCTCTCCAGCCTGTCTCGATACAGATTGAAATTCAGTGCTGATAAAGTAGACACAATGATTGTTCAGGCAATCTGTAAGTACCTGGTAAAGACTGACCTGTTTATTTTTGGTTTTCCCCTTAACTTTGATAAGAAAAATGAACTGGACAACTTCAATGAGTAAATAATTGCATTGAGCAATTTTAAATGACATCAAATTTAGCATTTTCAAGTATAAAAAATTGCTTTGACCAACAATTACCAAACATGTATGAAAATAATTGAAACTGTGGACTCTGGCCCTTGCACTGTGACTTCCCTAGCACTGCCACATTTATCTTCCCCACAGCAGTGTTCACACTAGCCAAAAATGGGGCAAGTTTGAAATCATTTGCTTTTTGGAGTTAATTTAAAAATCTTTATCACATTTATTTTGTGTCTGGATGAATACTACAGTGTGTTTGTCAAAGGACAGCTTTTGGAAATTAGTTCTCCCTTCCACTATGTTGGTTGTGGGATCAAACTCAGGATATCAGGTGTTTACAGCAAGGGTCCTGTCCTACTGGGACATCTTGCTGGCCCATAGGAATTTTTTTAATAGTTACAGTATTTTCAGTTTTGGAATAATGTATTCTGAAAATAGATGTTAATGGTCATAAGGCAAAAATGTACTTAAACCACTGATTTGGATACTTAAAGGCAATTTTAGTTGTATATATTAACTGTTAGAAATTCCTATTCCTAAGTTCTGTTTTTATTTGCTTTTACTGTAGCCTTGTTAGATGACTTGGATAAAGAACTAAACAACTACATTATGCGTTGTAGAGAGTGGTATGGCTGGCACTTCCCTGAATTAGGAAAAATTATTTCAGATAATTTGACATACTGCAAGTGTTTACAAAAAGTTGGTGAGTAATTTGTTTATCCTTTAAGGCATTTAAAATAAATGAATGTGATTGTCTCTCCAAATATGAATTATAGTCAGTACTTTTTAAAAGATTTCTGAAGTTTTTAAAAACATATGTTTGGAGAAATTAGCCATTTAATATATTAGATTTCAAATGTGAAATGAACTTTACCTATGATTGTGATGGCCTGTGCAACAGTGCACATAATCTGGTTTGTTTTTTCTTAAAATGGCTTTTTGTGATTATCTGACTTTTCAAATAATAGATTGTAGGCTTACAGGCTAGATTGTAGAGATTGTGAACAAGGGAAGGGTTCCAGTGTAATGTTAATATTAATAACAGTTGTATTGCCCATACACCTTGGTGCTGTATGTCTTTAATCCCAGCACTGGCAGGCAGATGTCTATGATTTCCATGCCAGCCAGAGCTATGTACTGAGACCCTGTCTCAAAAAAAAAAAAAAAACACCCAGACAAAGCTATATTATAGTTGCTAATAGTAGAATTATGCTTATAATCTATCAGTGGAAAGCCCTGAGGATTATTAATGAATGTGAGTTATTGGCTTATTGTAGTATTTCCAAGATTACTTTAGCTTCATTATAAATTTGTGGGGGAGGCACCCATCAATTTCGAGCAGTGGCTGCTGTTTTCATGGAAGGCAGGGTTTGTTTTTTGTTGTTGTTGTTTTTTTAAGAGAAGGAGAAAATTTATCTCTAAAATTTAAGCCTTTTGTGTAAGGAAAACTAGGCCAGACTTGTTCACCTTTTGTTTAGGCACCATTTAATGGACTTCTCTCTCCTTTTGACTATTTACTGGAGTTTGTGTAATTGTATTATTGACCAATGATTCTGCTTTATCCATACAAACATTCCTTAGGTGATCGGAAGAACTATGCCTCCGCCACACTTTCTGAATTGCTGCCAGAGGAGGTGGAAGCAGAAGTGAAAGCAGCTGCGGAGATATCTATGGGAACAGAGGTTTCTGAAGAGGATATTTGCAACATTCTCCATCTGTGTACCCAGGTACAGTATATCCTCAGAGTATATAGAGACCTCTTTCCAGGTCTGTAATTATGTTGTGATGGCAATGATGATTCATTCATTGTTCACCTGACAGCACTGTGAAGGTGTTCAGTCACTACCTCATCTGATGCCATCTATTTTTGTATACTTAGAGAGGAGATATATTATATAATATATATAAGAATGAAGTGGTTTATTTTATTTTTAAAGATAGTGTTAATCATCTGCTTCAGGGGTGGTTTTTTTCAAGTTTCCTAGGCTGGCCTCAAACTCCCTCAAGCAATCTTCTTGCCTCAGCCAGTGGAGTGACAACGAACTCTCAGTGTGCATTCCCATGCATGCCAGACTATTGGAATCCAATATTTTAGAAGTAAATTAAAAAATTTTTTTACTCATAAGTTGTTTGTAACATCCTCATTTTATTCCTTATTTAGGTGATTGAAATCTCAGAATATAGAACTCAGCTGTATGAATATCTACAAAATCGAATGATGGCAATTGCACCTAATGTTACAGTCATGGTTGGGGAATTAGTTGGAGCACGACTCATTGCTCATGCAGGTGACAGTTTTGATGTAATTTTTAAATATGAGTATTATTTGAAGTTGACTTTAAAATTTTTTATAATGCTTATTAAAGACTAAGGGCCATGTGTTCTATGATGATGTTTATTGCTTTGCCTGATTCTTTTTTGAATTGTGAAGGCATCTTTAGTCACTACCTCTTCTGAGACACTTGTGGTCCATGGTCACAAGGATAAAATTGGTTCACATTTTCTTAATATTTAAGTAATAAGTTCAACCCTCAGCATGAATAAGAAAAACTGATTAGACCAAGATGGGAATGATTTTTTAAATTAGTGGAAACATTGTTAAGACTTATTACACATCTTTAACATTGTAATGGCACTATTAGATGCATTGTGTGTGGAATATCAGATACTCCATTCAGCTACTCTTGACTGTCATAATCCTTTGGTCTCATTAATTATCTTTACCCAGTTTTATAGGCATAACTATACCTATTAATAGTAAGAGATACATAGATGAGCTGAAATTTGAAATTGTGCTTTGAACAGCTTTCTAGTGGTTGAGTTCCTAACACTAATCTTATGTATATTTCTAGTAAAGTACTCTGTTCAGCAAATCCAGCAAAGCAGCCTGCTTATCTAGAATAAGGATAAAATGCAAATGATTTCATCACCTCTGTACTGCTGTGTCCTAATACACATCGGAAACAATGGTGAATTTGATGTTCAGAATCTTACAGACTGGGACACATAGATGTATACAATTTTATATTCATATCACTCTGTGAGCATGCTAATGAATGTAGAATACCATTTCAAGCGCATGCAACATTGAACCTAGTAAGCTTAGTTTCTTGCTCATAACTCTGCTTGCACTAGGATTGAGAAAATAGGATTTTCAGGGAATTCTATATTCCTTGAAGCTATGTTTTGTTTTGTTCTGTTTTAACTACTCTTTCCTTTTGTAGGTTCTCTTCTGAATTTGGCCAAGCATGCAGCTTCTACAGTTCAGATTCTTGGAGCAGAAAAAGCACTTTTCAGGGCCCTCAAATCTAGACGGGATACGCCTAAGTATGGTCTCATTTATCATGCTTCCCTTGTAGGCCAGACAAGTCCCAAACACAAGGGAAAGGTGAGTTATAGTTTTTCCATGGTTGAACTTTTAAATTTTTTTCAAGTTCATTTTTCTTCTGTAAATGTTGTGTACGGTAAAACATTTCAGTATCTCTTTTATAAAATCTGCTATGTTGTTTAAATAAAAAACATTTTTATAAACTAAAAGATGAGAAGAGAAGAGATTGTTATAGGCCCTATTTGACCAGAAAACCCATCTAGTGGTATTTTTGAAGAATTAGATAGATTATGGTATATAAACTTTATTGAATTTTTGAAGAATTTAACTGAATCCTTTTAAAACCAGATGAATATGTCTCTTTCGCAGATGATGAGACTTGGGATTTAATTAGATAAAGTACTTTCTAGTCTTGCTGTAGGATATAAAACTCATAGCAAATTAAAAGAAGAGGATTTAGATGGGCAGTACACTCAAAGAAAGGATTTAGCTGGGGTGGTATTGCATAACTTTAATCCCTGCACTTGTGATGGGGGTGATCTATCTCTGAATACAAGGTCAGCCTGGGCTACATAGTGAGACTCTTTTGCATAAGGAAAGAAAGAAAGAAAGGTAAAAAGGATTCAGGGATTCTGGCTGGAGAAATGGCTCAGTTGTTAGGAGCACTGGCTGCTCTTGCTGAGGACCTGGATTCAATTCACAGCACCCACATGGTAGCTAACTACCAGTTCCAGGAAATCTGACACCCTCCTGACCTCCATGGGCATTGCAGGACATGGGTACACTTACACACATACAGGCAATACATTCATACACATAAGATAAAAATAATGAAAAATATTTTTTTTAAGAAGAAAAGGATTGAGTGAACAACAAATAGCTTGGAAAAACCCACAAATATTTAAACTTATTTCTTCTCTCCATCCTTCCTTGTATTGGAGATTGAACTTAAAACCTCACATGTACCAAGTGAGGGCACTTCCAGCATCTGGAAATTTTCTTTTGATTATGTTTGTTTAGGGTGGAGAAGGGCTGTTCCTGTCGTGGTCAGTGTAGTTGGTTCTCCTAGAGAATGAACTCAGGTGGCAAGTTGAAGAAAGGAATGGGGAGAGGGATTGGACTTTTCAATTAAAGGCTTAGCATAAATAATAATGTGGTAATTATAGTTTTCTCATGAATAAAGTTCTGGTAGGATCTTAAATCTCTTGGAAAAGTGTGACTGCATGTGGCTTTACACTTTCTTAGATTTCTCGAATGCTGGCAGCCAAAACTGTTTTGGCTATCCGTTATGATGCTTTTGGTGAAGATTCCAGTTCTGCAATGGGAGTTGAGAACAGAGCCAAATTAGAGGCCAGATTGAGAACCTTGGAGGACAGAGGGGTAAGAAGCGCACCTTGCCTGTGGCAAGTGTTTCCTGTCAAAAGTTAATAAAATTTTGTATTACATTTTATTATACACAATTCATCAAGAGTTGATCTGTTGAATGTTTACCAATTGAGATACCACTACGAAAAATGGAAGGAAAATCATCTAATATTACTACTTGCTGGCCACTACACCAGATATATTTATATTTTGACTTGGAATTGTACTTGTACTAGTAATTCTGTTTTTCTTCTTAGATAAGGAAAATAAGTGGGACAGGAAAGGCATTAGCAAAAGCAGAGAAGTATGAGCACAAAAGGTAAAGTACATTTAATGAGGTCACTTCAACCAATTTGAATGTTACTGACAGCAGTTTTTTATTGTAATCTTAGTGTTTGCTAATAATCCCTTTTAGTTTTTGTAGCTTGTTGATATAATTTTGACAAATACATACATTGTGGAATAGCTCGATCAAGTTGCCATGTACCATCCTCCACATTTTTTATATTGACAACACTTAGAATCTGTTTTCAGGGATACAGTATGTTCTTAACTATAATTGCTACCATGTTATCTGTACATCTTTTATATATTTGTCCTTGCCATTTAGTTTTCCATATTCATTTATGGTGTTTTATCATAGACAGTTTTAAGAATCTTTATTGAAGGGGCATGTGTGTGGACATGGGCAAGTAGAAGTCAAAGGATAATTTGTAGGCTTGGTTCTTTTTCACCATTTGGATTGTAGGACTCAAACAGTTTCTCAGACTTTATAGCAAGTGCTTTTACTGACACTGAGCCATCTTTCTGGGGCTTCTAGATACATGTTCAACTTAATCATTTCACCTCCTTTGCAGTATGCCATTCATGAAAAAGTTTGAGTTAATCTACAATGAGACTTTGTAAAGACACAGAACAATATTTAAAATGTCAGTAGTCATAAAGTTGTTAAGACCTTACTATCAGACAAAAGATTTGTGTATAGAGAGGTACTTTGGTCATTATTTGAGGTGAAGGGAAATGTTTGTGAGGCTATAGTAATTGACGTGGAGGTATGCATTGTTTATGGTAATCTGACAGTATATGTCAAGGTGCTTCAGTAAATCATTCAGGAAATGGAGGAGGATTGGAAGTTCAAAGACATCCTCAGCTATGTAGCAAATTGGAGACCAGCCTAGGGTACAAGAGATCCTGTCTCAAAAAAATAGATCCTTCAGAAATGTTCCTGGTCTTTAGCCTCATACATTCTATAGACCTATAAAATTTTTGTCTGCTTCAGATAGGGTCTTATTATATCCTCTTAGCTGGCCTAAATTCTTTCATTTTACTGTATCAGCATCACAATTTCAGGCATTACAGACAGGCTCTACCTGTTTGAGAAGTATTTTAATATTAAAACGTTAGGTGATAAGTGGCATTTCAATTATAATGTACTTATATAGGTATATACATATATATATACATATATATATATGTACTTATATTTAATCCTAACACTTGGGAACAGAACCAAGTGGATTTCTGTGTGAGATCGAAGCCACCCTGGTCTACATCATGAGTTCCAAGCCAGCTGGGGACTACATGGGACCCTGTGTCCCAAACCCAAAAAATAAGTATATACTTATAAAATTTAAAATATATGAGTCAACATTTTTATTTTGTGAATTTTCCAAGTATATAATGGCCACATACTCAGTACTTTTAAGTCTATCATTGGTAATAGTTAATTGATAAGTACAGAACTTTGTTATTAAATGGTAAATAACTGTAACCTATACGTTCATCTACAAGTCTACTTAATAGTACATTTCTTAGCTTGCTTTAGAATTTTGTACCATTATGTACTTTAAATACTATTTTTAAAACACTACTTATATTTTAAAAATTCAGTATTTTCTGCTACATTACAACAGACTGTATCTTGGTTGTTTAGGTAATTTTCATGTGTATCCCTTTGTTACTGTGCTCCTTAATGTCTTGTGAAGACTTCTGTTTTGGTTGTAACATTTTGTTCCAGGGTTTTTGGTTGTTTGGTTACCCACTGATCTGAAAATTTAATCAATTCCATTTTACTTTCTAGTTAGTTGTATTCATTTTCCTCAAAAATCATTTGGTTCTTTCAGTGAAGTGAAGACTTACGATCCCTCTGGTGACTCCACACTTCCAACATGTTCTAAAAAACGCAAAATAGAAGAGGTAGATAAAGACGATGAAATTACTGAAAAGAAAGCCAAAAAAGCCAAGATTAAAATTAAAGGTTAGTTTGACATTTTTAAAGAAATTAGTCTTTTTTTATTTGCTTTGTTCAGAAGTGGTGCTGTACCACTGGATACATGTCAAGGTTCAGAAGACAACTTACATGAGTCGGTTTTGTGTACTGTGTGGCTGCCAGGGATCAGACTCAGGTCTCCAAGCTTGGCACTTGAGCCAACTCAGTGACTGTTTCTTGTTTTTTTTGTGGCAGAGTTTCAACTCTGCTGTGCTAGCTGTCCTGTAACTTACTATGTAGACCAGGCTGGCTTTGAATTCATAGATCAACTTAACCTCTTGAGTGCTGGGATTAAGGGAATGCGCCACCATGCCCAGCTCTCATTTGAATTTTTTAATTCCTTTATAATGATAGTCTTATAATTGTTTTGATCCTTAAAAGCTACAGACTTCCTAAGTCTTGGGAAGATACCTTCCGTTGTCCTCATTGAAAGGTAATGGTGCTTTAATATGCCATGTTTAATATGCCATGTTCTCTGAGATGATGTTGCTAAGTTAGGGTTCACAAGGGAAATGTCTTTAAATATGTACAATTAGATATTTTACTAAGTGTACAGGAATTTGTGGGCTTAGATTTAAAGGTATTTTAGATGCAAGGTTAAGAAGGAATGTAGGATTGACGCAGTGGTGGTTTCCATGTCATCTGGATAGCAGACTAGATGAGTAGCCTTGCAACAGCTGTTCACTGTCAGGGTTTCTCAAAGGTGGTCTCCAGTGGAGTGTATTCTCTCTGACGTCAATAATAAGCAGGTGTTCCACTTAATTGCATCTGAGTTTATTGATTGTTTGCTACTGTGGTTGAGCAAAAGACAGGAGTGATGATTGGTTTCTAAATAGCAGAGGTGTGTTATTGTTAACGAATGTGGGCAGTCAGTAGAGGACATGTGACCAAGTTAACCTCTCTGTATTTCACAGTTGAAAGATTAAAAAGATTCGTAAATTTAAACTTGTCAGTCACCTGCCCCAATACATGCTTTACAAAATCCTTGCATTCTTCAGATGTGCTTATCTCCCTTCTTGGCATCATTTTCCCTCCAATTTTGATCCTCGTCTTAAAATGTCTGCACATAGCCCCCTCCCCTATACCTCCCTTCCTGCCTTATTTCTGTCCTTTACATTGATTTTTTTTGTTGTAGTCCATAATTTCATGTCTTTCACTAGAGTGTATGTGTGTATTTGTAAAGGCCATAAATCAACATCAGTTCCACCATTATTTTTAAAGATATATTTTATTTTTAGTTATGTGTATGTGTGGGTATGTGCACAAGTGAGAGTTGGTACTCATAGAGTCCAGAAGAGGGCATAGGATCCCCTGGAGCTGGAGTTACAGAGTTGTCAGCCACCTGACTTGGGAGCTGGGAACAGAACTCTGATCCTCTGCAAGAGTGGTGTGTGCTCTTACAACTGCTGAGCCATTTCTCCAGACCTCTACCACATAACACACTTTTTTTGAGGCACTAGCTTTCATTGACCCTAGAGCTCTCAGATTGTGTAGACTGATTAATTGGCCAGCAAGTTACATGTGCCCTCTTGTTTCCCTCTCCCTAACAATGGGATTACAAGTGTGTAACACCACACCTCGCTTCTCACTTGGGTGTTCTTGTTTTCTCTCCCTTAAGTTCACAGACTCATGGACATATAGGCATGTACCACCATACCAGTTAGAAATGATAAACCCTAATACAATTCTTATAAAACCAGTGGCCTAGCTAATCCGTTAGTTGATCTTTAATACTGGTTTCTGCCTCTATCTGGTGATCATGGAAAAAAATTACTTTTGAACTTCTAGGTCATTTTAAAGTTTATCATATTGTACAAAGTAGGCCCTGAAAAACATTTCCAATTATAAAATGATCATAATAAACATTGGATAATTTACCATAATGACTGAAGAAACATTCTAGGGTTTTGGAGGATGTATGATATGATGCTAATTACTATGTCTTTTTGCCCCCCTGCTCAGCTGAAGTAGAGGAGGAGGCAGTGGAGGAAGAGGAAGTAGAAGAAATGACTGTGCTAGAAGAGGAGACATCTGTAAAGAAGAAAAAGAAAAAGGATAAAAAGAAACACATTAAGGAAGAACCACTTTCTGAGGAAGAGCCATGTACCAGCACAGCAATTCCTGTATGTGGTTTTTGTTTTTATTTGACTTGATTTATCACAAGACATCTTTAACAGATCTTAAACATTAGAGTTAATAGCTATTCTTGATCAGAAATAAACAGGTGGTTTGATAAGGAAAATGCTTGTTTGAATTTCAAAATTTTGTTTCTTAGCATGAAAAGAGTTTACTTAAGGGAGGGAGACAATATGGGGTTTTTGTTTGTTTGATGTACTGAAGATTGGACCCTAGAGTCTCGTGGATTCCAGGTAAGTGCTCTGTCACTGAACTCCACCCCCAGCCTACAGTTTCTTTTAAAGCTTGCTTTAGTGGCACTGCTTTTGGATTTTAGTCCAGAATTTGCTTTGAAGAGATTTTGCACTTTCTAAGGAAAAGTAAATAACTGTAAAATTACTGCAATTTAAAAAGCATTCTTGTTGGTTATTTTCAGAGTCCAGAGAAAAAGAAGAAAAAGAAAAAAAAGAAAGACACTGAGGACTAATGGAGGGGAACTGTAACTCTGGCACCCAGACATATCATGCTTAAGATTCAGTTGGGAGTATATCAGAAATGCTCTCTAAAATAATCAAGGGAGTTTGAATCCGAAAATGATTATCAACTATAGCTTTTCAAGTATTTTGTGTCATAACATCAACTGTTAACCTTAGTCTTTGATACACAAATAAAAAATATTTTCTTTGTATTTGAAGGCAATTCTGTGATCTCTATATTTTAGGTAGAGAATCTTTAGCCCTTTTTATATTTCTCTTGGCATTTGCTGATTGTTTTGATCATTGTTGAAAAATAAGTTGTTAATGGTTAATTTGAAATGGCTTTTTGGAAGTTGGTCATTAGATGGACCAATTTCGGAGCTTCACTAATGTGTTTCTCTTGTCTTTCTGGACTCTTATTTCTTTTTCTGTATTTAAATAAAATTTTGTCTTAAATTTTAAAATTCAGTGAGCAAAGCATTCTGGCATCATTTTCAAAAAGAAAGAAAATGAGGCTGTAATTTTTTTGTTGACCACTTTGAGTCTCATTGCTTAGACTCACTGTGTAGCTAGGAATGACTGTACTTCCCGTCTGCCTCCTCTTCCTTCCTGCTGCTAGGGTTATAGCTTGTGCTTCAGTGCCCAGCTGTATAAATTGCTGGGGATCAAATCCAGGGCTTCATTCATGCGAAGCTAACTAAGCTATATTCCCAGCTTCTTTGGATTTTGTTTTTGTCTTCTTTTTGAGACAAGGTCTCCCTGCAACCTAGGTTTGCCAGGAATTCACAGAGCGCTGCCTCCAGAGTGCTGGGATTAAAGGCGTGCACCTCCACATCTGTCTGAGTTTTGTTTTTTTAAAGCAGTCTCAACCAGACTGGCCTTGCCTGCCTCCCATGGTGTGATACAGGTGTGTGCTGCCACACTTGTTGATAAAATGATTCTTAATTTAAACCCTTGTTTAATGAGGGGGATTGGACATAGGGTCATCACTGATCTGCAACTTCAATTCCCTGACTTACTTTATTCTAAAATGACTGTCCTCTAAAGGGGAGTACAGGATGATTTAGAGAGAAAAATAAAATCACTGTGACAAAATATCTACAAATCTTTTTCTCACAGTTTCAAATAGTTCAGTCTACTGTTGTGCCAAAATATGCCAGGGATGATTTTAGCATAGGAAGTAGAGGAAAAGGACATGGTGATTTTAAAATAATGTTACACTGAATAAAGGGAAAACAAAATGGTGGGTGTCAAGGAATGAGGTACAAATTCAGGTAATAACAAAAAGAGATTATTTCTGAAAAACAGTATTTAGTATCTAAAAGAAGCCTGTTTGAATGCTGTATAGTCAGGACAGCCATAGCCTTGTCAGGTAACCATGGGCATTATGCTAAAACCCAATTCTGTGAAAAGAATTTAGAAGATGGAAGAAGTTGGGACAAATATGGCCTTTGAGTGAGTCCTCTGCTTATCATGACACCACAGGCAAATCTGTGATCCCACTTTAATTTCATCCCTGGCAAATCACAGATAATTGGTAGCTTTAGTGACCAGGTTATCTTGTTTCAGAACTTTTTCATTTTATATTACCTATTAGTACCCTAGATATACTCTTTTATACCTTTTGGTGACACTGACCCATAGATGAGCCAAATGCTTCATCTAAAATAAAATTGTTGAGATTGGATCTTGTCTATGTAGCTCAGACTACTTGGAAGTCATTCTGTAATCAGGCTTGTCCTAAACACCCACTTCTGCCACACCCTCCTGAGTACCGAAATTATGTGCTCGCACAACCATACCCAGCTTGATTAGACTGAAAATACTAATTCTGAACTTGGTGTTGAGTAGTTGTCTAGAGGCCTGAAGAAAGCCTAATTAAAACTGTGGGGTTTTGCTTTTATTTTGAGGCAGGGTCTCACTATGTTCCTGGCTGACCTGGAACTCACCTGTCTCTGCTTCCTGAGTGTTAGGATTAAAACCAGGTGCTATACTATACACAACTAAAAGTCTACAATTCTTAACTTTCTTAAGGATTCACATCTTAACTACTTAGAACACTAGCCAAAGGCATGATGCATTGTCCTGATGAAGGGACGCTCAAGTCAATTTTATGAGTAATTTTAAATAGTAAATTTGAATTGCTGGAATATCCTAGAATGGCTAGTTTTTACCATTTTACTTATTTGTTCAACAATTATGTAGCTCAGACTGGCCTGGGATTGCAGGTCTGTGCCACCATACCAGCCCATAAAACTATCTTTATAACTAAGTCCATTGACTAGGGATACGGATCGGTGGTGTGGTATTGCCTAGTATGCATGAAGCTCTGCACAGTCTTGAACACTGCCAACAAAAGGAATCCTCCGTTTTCCTTATTCCCTTCTAATGCCATTTGTTTAAACGATATTTACCTGTTGATTTTTGCCTCAATTTCCCAAAGTCTCAACTAAGCTCTTCCCCTCTCTGATCTTAGACCATTATTTGCAATTCTCTTTCTCAGTTTTTTTTTTTTGTTTTTTTTTTTTTTTTTTTTTTTTTTTTTAAGAAAATGCTTTTGTTGCCTGTGCAGTTATCTTTCCTTCCATATGCTTCTCTGAGACCATCTTGTTAGTATCTTTCAGCCCTAGTGGACTGTGAAGACTTAACATGTAGGGCCCTACACCATGAACTTCTAACATGCATAGGAGTCAGCTAGAAACCTAGGAGATGCAAACCAGAGTCAGGACTGGGTGGGGACCCATGGCTTCACAGTTTAGCAACTCATAGATAGTACTGGATGAAGGTCCCCCCTTAGGGTAGCATGGTCCTAGATTACGCTCATAGAACCTCTTTCCTTACCTGAAATTATACTGCTCTGAGTTTGGAGATGTATTTAAAAAGGCTTTTTTTGTTTCCCTTTTTAGTCTGTATTTGTTGATATCTTTGCTCCCACCTGTCTTATTTGGGATAGAATTCTACCTCAAATATGGTGAGTATAGGACCCATGGAGAAATTACTCATTTTTGTGTCCTCGGGAAGCCAAAGAGTGATACTGTAATCTTAACATTCAGGAAGCTTAGGCAGGAGAATTTCCCTTTAAGTTTAGGGCCAGCTTGGGCTGTATGATGAGTTCCAGACTCTTGTTCTTCAAGGCAAGACCTTGTCTCAAAAGGGGAAGAACCTTGATAATTACCAACCTTATAACTATAGGGGTATTCAACTCCTCGGTTTGGGGCTCTGATCTTAGGGGTGGTAGTGTATTTTTTATAAAGAAACTACCAATCTTTTTTTCCTTTCTATCATTTAAGTTATGTTTTTCCTTTTTGTATGTGCAGTCATGCCATGATAACCTGTAGAGGCCAGAGGACAACTTCTATATGTGTTCTGGGAATCTAAGGTCAGGTAGGGAAGCCTGGTCTTTACCTGATAAGCCATCTTATCAGCCTGATCTCGGGTTGTTTTGTTTGCTAGCCTTTTGGGAGTGGGGGTGTCTTTTGAGTCCTTCTCCCTGTAACTCCAGCTGGCCTGGAACTCAGTATATAAACTGTGCTGGCATTGTTTGCTCTTTGTGTTTATCTGCATTGTCCCGTGACTATTAACTCAGCTTGGTCAGCAAAAGTTAGTACTTATTTTGAGATAAACTTTGAGCACTGTGACTCTGGAATTGCTATGTAGCCCAGGCTAGCATTGAACTCCCAGCATTCCTCCTCTGTCTTTCAAGTCTAGAATATTAAATTTTAAAATTTCTAACTGCTAGTAGTAGTTAGGGGATATGATCTGGGCCACTCCTCCAGGAAGAATGTCACAAGAATCTTGTCTTAGCCCTGCATTTCTCCAAGTTAGAGCCTAGAACCTAATTTGATGATCTGTATTTTTGGTAAAATTAAATAGCTCTGTCTTAGCAGTAGTAATGCATGGTGAGTAACTGAGGAGTCCTTTGGGATAGGTGCCATGTGACTAATATACTTGCATACATGGAAATTTCAAAATTACATTTCCTATTTATAAAAAAATTGCTTTTGAAGGGGTAGATAAAATTGCTGGTTCTGAAAATGTTCTGTGTATTTAGAATAAAAGGCTGGTAACTTAGTTGGGTTTACCAGGTTTGTGAGAGCATTTAGAACAAAATAGTATAAAGCATGGGTACAATGTAAAAACGTCTAAATAGATAGTCCTAGATATTGTCCAAATGGCTAAGAATTTGTTACCCTCATTCTGATCAGCTATAAGCTTAATGATAGGTGCCAAGTTGTTTAAATAATAGCTTCGCCTTACTTTTCATATCCAACCATCTTCTGGTATGTCTCTTTGGAGAACTAGGTTTTGTTAGTTGATTTAAGATTTTGGGGTGTAGGGATTGAGATGGTATCTCATGCAGCTTAGACTGGCCTTGGATTTGCTATGTAATGGAGAATGATCATGAACTCCTGATCATCCTGCCTCTTAACCTCTCTTGTGTTGGGTTTATGGCGTGTGTTATGATGCCCAGTCTACATCATTCTGGGCATTGAACCCAGGGATTTGTGCATGCTAGGCAAGCATTCTATCAGCTGAGCTACAATCCCTAGTTCTGGTTCATTTATCTTTAATTTAAAAACTAACGAATGCCTTTGCATTTATCTTCAAGAGCTTGTGTTTGAATAGAATTTCTAGAACCAGAGTGGTACTATAGTCCTTTAGCCTCAGGAAGCAGAGGCAGGAGGAGCATCACAAGTTTGAGGCTTGCCTGGCCTTAGTAGTGACTTCTGGACAAACCAGGGCTACATAGCTAGATCCTGCTCAGATAGGTAGATGTACAATTATTATTGGGATAAAGTGTAAAATGATGCCAGGGGCTAGGAGTCTTAGCAAGGGTGAGGCACCTCCCCCCATAAAAAATAGTGCCAGTTTGCCACCAAGGTATTTCAGTGATTTACACTCCAACAGTGTATGTAGATTCCTCCCCCTGTCCCCATTTATTACTGTGTGTGTGTGGGCGGGTGTGTGTGGCATGTGTGGTTGTCAGAAGTCAACTTTGTGAAATTGATTCTGTCCTTTCACCTTTGTGAATTGAATTTGGATCTCCAGTCTTGCATGGCAAGCACTTTTACCTGCCAAGCCATCTCAGCAGTCTCTAATCATCTTTTTATTAGTATAGTTATCCCAGTTACCACTATTAGTGCATCTTTTTATTAGTATAGTTATCCCAGTTACCACTATTAGTGCATCTTTTTATTAGTATAGTTATCCCAGTTACCACTATTAGTGCATCTTTTTATTAGTATAGTTATCCCAGTTTCCACTATTAGTGCATTTTTGCACCTAAGTAGTGAAGAGTCTTTTATTAGTAAACTGGGGCGCTGGAGCGATGGCTCAGAAGTTAAGAAATTTTGCTATTCTTCCAGAGGACCCTGGTTTGTTTCCCAGCAATCACATAGTGGTTAACTGTAACCCCAATTCTGGGAATCCAACATCCTCTTCTGGTTTCTGTGGGCATTGCACAAATGTGGTGCCCCTACATATATTCAGGCAAAACACTCATACACATTAAATAAAAATAAAGTATTTAAAAAATTAGTATACTGGACCTAATGGTGCACACCCTTAATCCCAGAGCTGGGAAGCAGAGGCAAGTGGACCTTTGTGAGACTCAGTCCAACTCATACTGTAGGAGAAACCATATCTCAAAAAACCAGAAAAGTGAATTAAGTGGTCTTAAACTTGTATAATTAACAAATCTATAGTCTAAGATGCCTAAGATCCACTTTACCTTTGAGACAGTCTCATGTAACTTGAAGCTGGCTTCAAATTCTCTATGTCACTGAGGATAACCTTGAAATGAATGGTATTAAATGTCAGAAAATAATCAGGACTAAATCTAAAACGGCTAGATCTATGCAGTGGGCACAGTTATTGTATACACAGCTATGTACTATTAATACGCTTTTATTTTTGATCCCTTATTGGAAACTTAAGTGGTAATACTGAAATGACATTTGTTGAGCACTACTTCTCAGTGTACTACTCAATGTAGGACGCTACTACTGTCGATGTCCTAATATTTACTTTTAGTCTGACAACACCTTTCTATCAGAACTATTCTGTTTTGTCTGCTTTACAGGAACAAATATTCAAAGAGGCAAAGTAACTGGGTCAGTGCCATTTGGAGGAAAGCAGTCTACTTCTAAGGCTCAGTGGCTCCAAATGTGCAGGTTATTCTGTTTGAACATTGTCTTAGCCTAAACACAATAGGAACCCTTATTCCTGTTTCTGCTATTGATTCTTCTGGTTTGATGTCTCATGCCAGTAATTGGGAGGAGAAGGTGAAAGATCATGAGCTAAGTTCATCTTAATGAGTTTGAAGCCAGTCTGGGTTACATGAGAAATGCCCTCTTAAAAAATGAAGAATAAGTGTCTCGACTATCATCAATGAGCTTGCTAGCTACTCCGGTAGAGATGGAGTAGAATAGCATGTTGCCAGAGGTTTCCCTTAGAGCCTAGTTCTCTGTGTTAAGCCAGGCCATCAACCGGTAGCTTTGAAGCTGATTTTCCTAGGTTTGCTTTAGCATGCTGGTAGAAGCCAAAAGGTTCCTAGTGCTCAGCTAGTTGAGAAATTGAGATACACCTGTGTCATAGCAGAAAAATGCAGCCTTCAAAGTTGAAATATAAACTTAGCAGGATGACTTTGAGTGCTTCTCATAAAAGTAACTAAAGGCAAACAGATGCTCATAAAAACAATCCCTGACTCTTACTCCGGTGCCGAATACTTGAAATATATGACCATAAATGAGGAAACCATGACACATTTTTCAAAACTGATTTGCCTATCAGCACTAGTGGAGGAGAATGGTAGATTTTATTGTCACTGTCACTGCAAATGCAGGCTGAGAACCTGCATTTGCCCTGTATGCACAGTGCAGACATGTTCCGAACTCTGTAGGCATGCCCCTTTCACTTAGAAATGAGAATTACGCTTTAAAAGGTTGTACATGTCTAATCCTTTGGATCTAATGTCCAGCACCATACCAAGCAATCAGATCCCAATGTGCAACATACAGAACTAAGATGAACTGGATGTGTTCCTTCCTTGGAGCCCCTCTCATTCTCTGTGCTTTCTCACTTTCCCTTTTAAAAAAATCTGCATCCTGCTTTTTAAAAAGAGTTGGGAACTGGGAAAATAGCTCAGTTGCTTGTACACGCATTAGGATCCGAGTTCAGTCCCAGAACCCAAGTAAAGAACCAAGTACGGCAGTGTTCACTTGTAATCCCAGTGTTAACTTGTGATCCCACCAAGACAGGTGGATCTCAGGGCTTGCTGGTCAGCGTGGTGAGTTCCGGGCCAGTGAGAGACCATCTCAAAAAAAAAAAAAAATGGAGAGTGCCCAAAGAACACCTCTTTTGTGGGGGGTTGTTCCATTAGCCTTCCCACACACTTGGGCGTAAACCTGCCCAAACATGAGTTGGTACACACAAGTAAGTTGGCATGGAGCCACATAACTAGTTCAGTACATAAGAAGGCTAAGGTGGGCAGATCCCAGTTTGGGATCAGTCTAGGTTACTTTTTGAGGCCCTGTCTCAAAAACTGTTGGGCAAGGGACAAAAGAACATCATGGTTGATTTTTGAGGAGTCCCATCCCAAGAACCAAGGAAGGTGTGAGGGGACAGTGCTGCCGGTTTCTTGCATTTTTAACGGCCTTATTTCTGTATTACTTACATGAAACCCAAATTCAGTTATTAAAAACATTAACAAAAGAGTGGAGAAAAGGGACTATTCTACTTGAGATGGGCAACGGCTCTGAGGATACATCTCAGAGCCTACATCTACTGTCTTTTATTTTGACACAGAGTCTCCCTAAGCTGCCCACTCAACTATAGCTCAGGCAGGCCATGAACTTGTGGTCCTCCTGGCTCAGCTGCCTAGGAAACAGCCATGCCGATTCACTCAAGAAATGTCTTTGCTGTGTGGCTGTAGCTGTGTGCTCCTACGACAGAGCTGAGGGTTTTTACCAACACCAGCTAACCCACAAAACTTAAGTACTACCTGGCCCTTTGTTGGAAAGACTTTCACACCTACTTTGGATTACAAGGGTCAAATGCGGTCTATGGACCTTGATTTACCCTGATTCCAGGAAAAAAGGTCATCAGAGATCTTAGAGACAAGTAAGTTGTGATATGAACTGGGTAGCAAATGGTTTGGAGAATAATATTCTTTTAGATGTGATATGGTACTCTGGTTATGTAGAAGAATATCCTTCATTTTCAAGGATTTATTCTGTTGAGAAGTATACTGAGATCTAATTTCAAGTAATTCAGCAGAATGTATAATAGAAGAAGCAAGTAGAACAGAGTGTTCATTGTTGAAAAGTAGTAGATTGATGTTCATCCTTTTGTTCTGTATACAACAGTGGTCATAATAAAAATCTTATTTTTAAAAACCACAATATGCTGTTTGCTTTGATATGTTTATTTCTGAAAACTTGCAGTGGTTTTTGAAATTTCTTTTTAATTTTTACTGAATTTTTTGTATTTCCTACAGTACATCTTAATCAACTTTACATTCCCCTCCCCATTGGCACCTGCCCATAGCCTCCCAACCCATTGTATTACATATATTCTGTCATTTGTTTAAGGCCTATCAAGACAAGTTAGTGTCCCCAGACTTCCCTGCGTGCCAGTTCATCCACTGAGGTCTAGATAACCTATCTAGAGTCCCTCCCTTTAAGATGAGCTCTTTCTTACCCAGCAGTTATCAGCTGCCAATGATTCTTCATCTAAAGATTGGGGTCTGCTGTCCATTTCCACAGTTCTGTGCTAGGTTTTTGTCTGCTTGAGTGTACATGGGTGCTTTTGAAATTCTTGGCCAACAATTTTTTGGGATAGCTGTTATTGCCCAGACACTTCTTAGGCAGCAAGGCCAGGCTCGGGGAGTGGAAGAGGCAGAGCTACTCTGAGAATTCACAGAATGAACCTCAGGCCATCCTGGTGGATAAGGCATGCCCTGACTGAAGTCCCTTCTCCAAGTGGGAGGATGGAGGGAAACAGCTTGAGACAGATCTCAGTGATGAGAATTTCAGACACAAGACAAGAATTGTGACTAGAGGTCAGAGTTTATGGCAGGGAAATCATGGTTTTCTCTAACCATAAGAAACTATGCATTTGAAGAATGTAGAACATAGACACGACAGAGGAACAGTTGGAAGGATAACTGTATCCCATTCTGTCCAATCTCACCGCTCCAAAACCACCTGTCTTTGATCACTGGTAATTTGATACTCACCTTTCTGTGGCTTAGAAGTGTAGGAAATGCATCATATGCATTCCTGGGGACTTGGGGAGTCAGCCTCCTTAACCTGAGCCAAGCTTCAGGGAAGCCTTGGTTTGCAGCAAGAATAAATGTACTTGACTACAGGAAAAGAATGAGCCAGACAACAAATGGATCTATTTATATCCTAAAATCTGCTGGGCCAGCAACTTGCTAATACCCAGCTGGGCATGATGGAAAGGCCACAAGCTGGCTGCAAGACAGACAGGCGCTGTGCTGGTGGTCAGAGAAAATATGTGGCAAAGTGCTGTGGAAGCCAAAAGGCTCTATAGGAAGTAATCTTGCTGCTGCTGTTACAAACTGATATTCCATGTCATGTTGTCTTTAAGTAAGTCACCCTGTACCATTGCAGCCTAAATGGAAGTAAACTTGTCTGTCTCGGGGCTCTTGGAAACTGCAGATAATTTATGCAAAATTTCCTTGACAATTGAATGTGCATGGCTGTAGACCCAGAACCTGGAAACAGGCAAGAAGACAGTGAGTTCAAGGCCAGCCAGGACTCCATAGTGAGACTCCCTTCTCAAAAACATTTTTTTTCCTTGTAAACAAGACAGTTACTCATTCTAAGACCCACGGACTAAGTATTCCATAGACGATCAGGGTTCTTATAGCATCTGTCATCCAGTAATTTACCTTTTTTTTTCTTTGTATCAAATTTACCAATTTATTCTTTTTTTGTTTCTGGACACACAGCTAGACTAGCCTTCTTTGCAGTTAGATGTCGCTACATTACTGAGTTCCACTAAGCAGTGAGTGGCAGCGATGCTTATCACTTAAAGTCTGTTCCATAATAAACTGCACTACATTCCTGAACATCCTGTCCCAAGCTCCTGGCTCCAGGCGGATGCAGAGTCCTTGAAGACAGGAAGATAGGCTGAGCAGATAGCTCATTTGTTAAAGAGCTTGCTTCACAAGCATGAGGACATGGATTTGAGTCCCAGAACCCACATGGCATGATGTGTGTTTGTAATCCCAGGGCTGGAAAGGCAGGGATAGGCAGATCCCTTGCCAGCCTGCCTGACCTGCTTGGTGAGTCCCAGACCTTGTTTCAGAAAACAAAGTGTAGGAGCTGGAGAGATGGCTCAGGGGTTAAGAGCATTACTGCTCTCTACCAGAGGTCCAAATACACTTTACAGCACTCACATCAGGAAGCTCAGAACTAACTGCCTGTAACCAGGTCCAGGGAATCTAATGTCCCTTTTTGTTCTCCATGGGTGCCACACACAGGTGGCATTCACTCCCAAAGACACATAAATAATAAAAAAATTTTTTTCATCTTTTTTTGAGACAGGATCTCCCTGTAGCCCAGCTGGCTTGGAACTTGCTATGTAGACCAAGCTACAGAGATTCACCTGCAACCATCCGTAACTCCAGTTCCAGGGGATCCGATGCCCTTGTCTGTCCTCCATGGGTACTGCATGACACGGGTACACTTATATACATGCAGGTGTAACACAGATAGGAAAAAAAATTTTTTAATTAAATGCTAATCATACTGCTATTTTGATGTATAAATATAGTCAAAATTCAATTAAGATATAGATATGTTATTATTAAAGAATTCTTTTAAAGGCTGGGGATGTAGCTCACTTACAATGCTTGTCTACCACATAAGCCCTGGATTCAATCTCCAGCACTGGATAAACTAGATATGGTGGTGCACATCTGTAGTCCCAGCACTCAGGAGAGGGAGACAGGAGAATCAGAAGATCAGTATTGTCCTCAACTCCCTAGTGAACTCAATGCCAGCCTGAACTACATCTAAAAAATAAGTCAAGTGTGTGTGGTGACACATGTCTTTAATTCCAGCACTTGGGAGGCCAGTGGATCTCTGAGTTTGAAGCAAGCCAGGCCTACACAGTGAGACCCTGTCTCAAAATAGAAAAAATAGGGGAGCTGGAGAGATGGCTCAGTGGTTAAGTGCGCTGGCTGTTCTTACAGAGGTCCCAGGTTTGGTTCCCAGCACCCATATGGCTGCTAAGAACCATCTGTAACTCCAGTTCCAGGGAATCTAATGCGCTCTTCTGACCTCTGTGGGCATTGCAGGACATGGTGCACTTACATAACATGCAGGCAATACAGTCATATACAAGAAATTAGAAGAAATAGATTAAGCTTAGCATGATGGTTGCATGCTTATAACACTTGGAAGGTGGAGGCAGGTAGATTATGAGTTCAGAGTCAATGTTGGCTACATAATGAGACTGAAAAATCCAAGGAGTAAGGGTGAGCACATGCCTAGCATACATAAGGCTCTGAGTTTGATTCCTCACAGTGCCAAAAAATAGTTATCTCAGGGATGGTGAGATGGCTCAGTGGTTAAGAGCACTGGCTGCTCTTGCAAAAGATCTGGATTCAAATACCACATGGAGGCTAACAACTCCAGTTCCAGGGATCTGATGCCCTCTGTGGGCACTGGGTGACAAGTGCATTTACATACATGCAGGCATAACACTCATACACATAAAATAATAAAAATAAATAATTTTTAAAAATAGCGCTCAGATGTGGAGGCTGAAAGTTCAAGAATTGAGTGGCCCCAGGTGAATGAGGGCCTCAGGTGCCTAGTGGCCAGCAGTATGTTAAAAGTATGTTCAAGAGGCAGAGTTCACAAGGCTGGAGTTGGGAGTGGGGCAGTCTTGCTTTTTATGTGAGGATCCCTTTTGCAGGAGGTAACCTGTGATAGCCTGATGGATCTCTTCTGATGGCAATGCCCCCAGTGACCTAACCACCTTCTACTTCTCACTGTTGCCACGTTGAGACTGAAGCTTCCAACATGTGACTCCTCGGGAAAGTGTATACACTCGGACTATTTCCCAAATGCAATATCTCTGTGTTTCCTCCTACCTCAGACCTGTATATGTGAAATTATCACTTTTGAAGAGAGGGGTTTGAGGGTGGAAATAGAAGGATTAGAAGGAAGGTTTTTGCTTCCATTCCTTTCTGCATTGTTTCAAAATGTTACAAAAAATGTACCTGTGTTTTTTAAAAAACATAGCTTCACATCTTAAAATATAAAACAAAGCCACAGGCAATATATCTTATAACACTGGCTATTAACTGTTTCATTGTTATTGATTTTTCTAGAAGTCCTAAAGGGCTTTTTGTTGTTTCACTTTTATTTATTTTTTTATGTGTATGAATGTATTGCCTGCATGTATGTAAATACATCTGTGTCATGTAATGCCTGAAGAGGCCAGAAGAGGGCATCAGACCCATGGAACTGGAGTTACAGATGGTTGTTAGCCACCATGTGGGTGCTGGGATTCAAACCTGGGTTTTCTGCAAGAGCAGGTAGTGCTCTTAACTCCTGAGCCATCTTTCAAACCCTTGTTTTCCTTTTAGGTGGGATCTTACTGTGTGGGCCCTGAACTACTTCTGGGATCAAGGGGGGGGTCTCCTGTCTCAGCCTCCTACCTAGTTGAGGCTGCAGATGTACCACTATACCAGATAAAGGCATATATTTGTGTGTGTGTGTGTGTGTGTGTGTGTGTGTGTGTGTGTGTGTTACCATTTTGACAGTGTCATTACCAAGATTTTTCCAGTAAGAAAAAAAGTGGGAAGAGACAAGACTTTTTGAGATTCATCACTTCCCTGCACATGACTCGTGAAGTTCCCAGATATCATTATTTATCCTCAGATGAGAAATCCTCCATGATTCTGAAGTTACTGAGGACCCATCCTGTTCACTAGCAATTGGAATCACAGAAGAGTTACAATGACAGAATTACAACACCGTATTCTGCCTGTTTCAGACAATGGAAAAATGTTAAACTGTCAGTTCAAATGGTGCCTATATTAATACAAACAATCTGCTTTGATTTTAAGTGCATTGCACTGATTTGACAGGTCAAATAGCTGATAAGGAATTTGCTTCCTTCTCTGCTTGTTCTAGATCTGCTCTGCCCTTCCTCTTAGTCTTCTGGAGGGTTTTTCTTATATTTAAAAACTTGGGATAGCATGTCTGTGTGTGGGAGAGTACCTGACACAGATCGTGTACAGAGGTCAGAAGACCACTTTGTATGGTTGGTTCCTTCCACCTTTACAGGGGTTCTGGGAATCCGACTCAAGTCTCCAGGCTTCTCAGCAAGTGTTTTTACCTGCTGAGCCATCTTGCCACCCTTAGAGTTTTTCTTAATCTTTCATCAATTCTTGATATTGGCTTTTCTTTCCTCTTCCCAAATCTCAGATGTTTTTCCCACCCTGTGAAACCTAGGGACTAGCTGGTGAGAGTGTTACTGTAATTGTGTTTAGGAGGAAATACTTTCTTTGACTGCCAGGAATTTCAGGCTCCAAACGTGGGGGTGATGGAGGTGGGGACAAGACTTCGGCCTACTGCCCAGCAGTTGCCTTCTTTTTTCCCTTTAGCCATGTACCAACTACTGGCTGGAGACCAGGGGTTAAACCACAGCATCCAGGCCTGAAAGGGAGGGACTTTCAGGAATCCCAGGGGTTAAACCACAGCATCCAGGCCTGAAAGGGAGGGACTTTCAGGAATCCCAGGGGTTGAGGCCAATCATGGGGTTTTTGTTGCTGTTGTTTATTTTATTTTATTTTTTACCATAGAAACAGGATCTCTTTGAAACCACAGCCCAGCTGAACCTCAATGCCTTCCAAAAAGAAAAATCAGATGAACACTTTGTTAATCATGGATCAGCAGGGCTATAGCGCTATGATGAAATTTTTTCTTTCATCTCAACTACAGGCTGAAACTGGAGACACAGGTCCATGGTTCCGTCCTCAGAACCACAAAAAGTCAAATAAAAAATAAACCGGAGGCTGGCAAACATCTTTTTCCAATGATCAGTGGCTGTTTTGGCCTGACAGCACAGGTCTCTGTCTTGACTGCTTTTTTAAGGCTGCCATTGTACTGTCATGGCAACCCAGGTAAGCCAAAGCAAGTGAGAGTGGCTGACTGTGTTCCACTGACACGTCGTCTCTGGACCCTGAAATGTGATCTACACTTAATTTTCACAAAGCATGCAATACCATTTTCTAACTTTTACTTTTCATTGAGCTTGTGTGCATCTCATAATAGTTCTTAATCAAACTTAGACCCTCTCCCCATTTGTGTCCTCACACCCCCCCTGCTGGACTTCATGCAGTTTGTCATACATGTTAAAAGACAGGACATACTTCGGACACAGAACTTGGAGCAATGGAGCTGGAACTGACCTGGAAGCCTTCTCTCTGAAGACTAGCTCTCGTAGTTCTAGAGAATACTATGTAAGCTGCTAAAGGAGAAAATTAATCATTGGTCCAACCCAACCCTAAAAAATACCATTTTTTTTTCTTTTTGGGGGGTTTCCAATCATTTTTTAAAGTGTGCTGGATAGCTTTAGTTTCAACTTGACACACCTGGTTAGAGAGAACCTCAACCGAAGAATTGTCTCCATTGGATTGGCATGTAGCCACATCTCTGAGGCATTTTCTTGATTCCTGAGTGATGTATGATGGCCAAGATCACTGTGGGTGGTGCCACCCCTGGGCAGGTGGGACCGTGTTGTATAAAAAGCAGGCTGAGCACAAGCCAGGAGAACAAGCCAGTAAGCAGCTCTCCTCCATGATCTGTGCTCTAGGTTTCTGCCCTGAGTTCCTGCCATGGCTTCCCTTGATGATAAACTGTGCTGTAAGCCAAATAAACCCTTTCCTCCCCAAGTTGGTTTTGGACAGTGTTTTTATCACAGCAATAGAAGCATAACTAGAACCAAATGGAAAAGCTAGTCTTAGCTCATGGGCCTTGTAAAAACAGGCAGTAAGCTCTGCATAGTTGGCTGGTCCCTGGTCTAACCCATTGACTTCAGGTTTTTTGTTTTGTTTTGTTCTGGTTTTGTTTTTGTTTCTGAGACAGGGTCTCATGTATCCCAGGCTGGCCTTCAACACCCTATGTAACCAAAGATGACCTTGAATTCCTGATCCTCCTGTTTCTACCTTCATAGTGCTGGGATTATAGACATTTGCCAGTACATCAAGTTTATAGGTATGTACGTATCGACATAAAGGCTTCATGTATACTAGGTGGCACTCTAACAATTGGGCGATATTCCTTGCCTAGTATTTGGGTTTTTTTGAGATAGTCTTCTGTAACCTAGGTTGGTCTGTAATTCAATACATAGCTGAGGATAGCCTTGAACCTCCCTGAGTGCTAAGATCACAAGCCGCTATGCCCATTTTCAACCTGCTTTGGCAAGTCTTGACTGAAGAAAGGCTAGTGAGATTGTCTTGCTAGCCTCCTTTTCCTCCTTTTCTGTTATTTATTAATTGCCTTGAATGATCTGCTCTATTTTTAAAGGGTTCCACAATAAAAGTTTAAGGATTCCTGATTAAAGGGCTGGAGGGGTGGGCTCATTGGTTAAATACTTGCTGCCCTTCCTAGCAACCACATTTGGAGGCTCACACCTGCCTGTGACTACAGCTCCAGAAGATCTGATACTTTCTTTTGGCACCCCTGGACACTGCACTCAGGCACATATACACAGACATAGACATAATTAAAAGGTAAAACGTTTTAGAAAATTCCACAGAATGATTATTTTTAGTGCAAAACTACTTTCAATAGCAGCTTCTTCCTCCCCCTCCCCCTCCATCTCCTCCTTTCCCCTATCCTCACTCTCTCCCTCCTTCCCCTCTCCCCCTCCTTCCCCTCTCCTCCCCCTCCCCCTCCTTCCCCTCTCCTCCTCCTTCCCCTCTCCTTCTCCTCCTTCCCCTCTTCTCCCCTCTTCCTCCTCCTCCTCCCCCTCCTCCTCCCCCTCCTCCTGCTTCCCCTCTCCTTCTCCTCTTTCCCCTCTCCTCCCCCTCTTCCTCCTCCTCCTCCTCCGTTGTTGTCCTTGTTTTGGAGACAGAGTTTCCTGTAGCTGAAACTGACCTCGAACTTACATTGTAGCCTAGGATGACCTTGAAATACTTATTCTCCATCCTCTATCTCTCAAGTGCTGGGATTATAGGTTTTATGCATTTCGGAGGATCAAATCCATAACTTCATGCATACTAGGCAAGGACTCCACCACACTGGCCTGGTGCCACTTTTTAATCTTAGAAAGCTGTGGTGAGAGAAGGCTCCCAGATGAAATGAAAGGTGTATTCTCACATGCTGCTATATGGTAACAGGTGACCCGTATTGAGCACTTGCTGCGTACTAGGCATAGAATGGAGCGCTTTGTTTTTATCCCCTCTCTTCATCTTCATACCGTCTCTGTAAGTGAGGTATGTGAGTACACGTAAGAAGAGGACACATTTGGGAGACTGAGGCAGGAAGAACATGAGCTCATGGCCAATCTGGGATACACACGAGACATTTTCTTAAAAACAAAACAGACAAGGAGGGGCTAGAGAAATGGCTCAGTGTTTAAGAGCATTAACTGTTATTGCAGAGGACCTTGGTACAGTTCCCAGCACCTACATGGCAGCTAACAACCATAACTCCAGTTCCAGGGGGATCCGATACCCTCTTCTGGCCCCTGTGGGCATTGCATGACACATGTGCACTTACATACATGCAGGCAGTACAATCATACACATAAAAAAATAAACTAATAATATTTCTTAAGAAACAGACAAGGCTTAGAGCTGTTAAATATGTCACCTATGTTCACATAGCTACAAAACGCAAGTGAACACAGCCACACAGCTTCAGAGTCTCATGGCCTTTGCTTCTTGCTGTTCATAGGTTGATTTTCATAGGAAGGATGAGTCAGGGAGAAGATATTACTTAGGAGGGCAACCTGGGCATATATCCCACCCCAAAGGAATAAAACTCCCCATGCAGATTGTCCAAACATAGCAGTTTGGGTTGTGGAATACATTCTGGATTGGAAGCAAGCTATTAGAAGGAAAAGGCGAGAAAGTTTTGCCAGGTAGAAGGCTGACAAGATTGGCGGATAACTCATCCATAGCTGATTGATGGATAACATTCATCCATAGCTGCAGTTCCAGGGATTTCTTTTTTCCTCCAAAAGCTGTAAATAATTTTAAAATCAAATTTTCAAATTATAATAAGGTGGCATCTAACTCTATAAAGTTAAGTGACAGGAAATCTTTAGAGTTTTGTTTCATTTATTTTATTTTTTGAGACAAGGTTTCACCATGTAGGCCTGGCTGGCCTAGAACTTGCTAAGTAGACTAGGCTGGCTTCACAGAGATCTGCCTGCCTCTGCCTCCTGAGAGCTAGGGTGAAAGGTGTGTCACCATGACTATTTTATTCTTATTTTAATTATGTGTATGTGTGTGTGTGTCTCTGTGTGGGTTAGTGAACCTTAATGCAGTGCTTGGGGAGGCCAGAAGAAGGCATTGGATCCCCTGGAGCTGGAGTTAACAGGTGTTTGTGAGCCAAGTGACATGGGTACTGAGTCATTTCCAGCCTTTCAAGATTATTCTTTCTGGAGTGGGGGGCTCTTTTTGAGACAGGGTCTCTCTACAGTCCCAGCTGGCCTGAAACATTATGTAGACCAGGCTAGCCTTAAACCCACAGAGATCTGCCTGCCTCTGGCTCCCAAGTCCTGGAATTAAAGGCTGTGCCACCACACCTGGCAAGATTATTCTTAAAGAGATATTCAGCCAGAAAACAGTATTATGCTATGTAATCTCACGTCCATCAGACCTAAGAGTTGGCATGCTAAAGGTCATAAAGGAGTTCCTCCAGGGAATTAATGGAGCCACTGGCAATTCTTTTCTTTTCGCTTTCTAGTCTCACAGTGACAAAATCAAACAGTGGTCATTTCTCAGAACACATCCTCCATGTTAGTGGACACATGACTGCTCTTTGTCCGATTCCTGTGGTTCATTTGCCTTTCAGGCATCTTCCTACCATTGCCCACATCCCTCCGTCCAGAACTTTTCAGTATCCATCTACTAATTTACCCAGCCATGTCTGCCTCCTCCAACAGCCTGTAATTCTCCATGAGAAGGAGCCCTAGCCCCTAGCTCCAGAAGGACTGAAGGTAGAGCCCAGTGGTAGGGCTACACGCTAGTTGTGACCTAGCTAAAGCATCTAGCCTTATGAACTGAGAAGCTATCGGTTCTCAGCCTCTTCAGGGTGAAGACATTCACTGCTGGACTACCCAGACCATATTGTGTAACCAGTCTTATGAATCCCATTTGAACATACATATTCATTCAGTGGGTTCTGCTTCTCTGGAGAGCCCTGACTAACACAGCTGGTATCTGTGAAGAACAGAACCAAAATACTGCACAGGAAAAAAGACTCTCTCTATTGCTCCTGATTCTCTTCCTTTCTTGGAAGCTGGGAAAGAAGCTGCCAGGTTTTAAGGCACTTTCGTCTGCTCTTCTTGGAATGATGCACTCCTAGAGTATAAATGCTGGAAAACAGCCCCGGAGAGCCAAAATCCTAAAGTAAAGCATGTTTAAAGAAGGGAGGTAGGAAGAAAAAAGGAAGAAAAGAGAAACTGTAGTTATGCCCTTAACAACAGTGAAAAAAAATCTCTTTGACTGCCACTGGTTTTTGTATTAATGGAAGCTTTTTATCTTTAGAACTTTGTGCTTGTGCTGCCAAGCGGAGGGGAGAATCAGACAGCCTGAGCATAATCATGCGCTTTCCAGTCTTCCCCAAATTCAGAGCTTGCAGAATCATCCCCTAGTTCCGGGAGGTCCCAGGCTAACATGGGAAATCAGTGGGAAAATGTTCTTTTAGATGTCAAATCCCAGCTTCTATCAGAAAACAAGTACAGCGGAAGAAAGCCACAGGCAAGGACAGGCAGGCCCTTCTGTTGCCCATGGGAATGTTTTAAAATTTCTTCATAAATGTTTAGCCAGGAGTTCTTAGGTCAAATGCTGACATAGTCTGCCCAAGACACAGTATATAAAGCTAAGGAATCATTTCTAAAGGCACTTCACCCTGTGGCCTCTTGACCTCGTGTTAGGACACTTTCAAGGAAAGTGAATTTGGGGGCTGAAAAAGGATTTAGCAGTTAAGAGCACTTGTTCTTGCAGAGAACTCAGGTTCCATTCCCAGCACCCATGTCCAGGCAGCTCACAACCACCTATAACTCCAGTTCCAGGGGAACCAACATCTTTTTCTGGTCTCCAAGAACACCAGGCACATGTGCCAGACACATATATGCATATATGTACACTCACACATGCGCACACACACATATAAAGTGAAATCTTTTTAAAGTGAATTTTGGGGCTAGAAAGATGGTTCAGCAGTTAAGAGCACCTACTTCTTTTGCAGAGGACTCAGGTTCAATTCCAAACACCCATGTTTGGCAGCTCACAACTACCTGTAACTCTCTTTTACCCTCCGAAGGCATTAGGCATGTATGTGATACACATGCATACCTGTGGAAACACATATATACTTAAAATAAAAATAAGTAAATTTTATTTTTAAAAAGTGACTTTTATAGCTGGTAGCAGAATTGCATTTTCTATAAAAATTTTAAAATAAAATTTTTATTTGGGGATCTGTACTGGCTAGCTTTCATGTCTGTCAACTTTACACACCTGGGTTGAGGGAGCCTCAATTGAGGAATTGCCTCCATTGGACTTGTCTGTGGCCATGTCTGTGGGGTATTTTCTTGATTGTTGAGTCATGTGGGAGGGCCCAGCCCACTGTGGGTGGTGCCACACTGGGCAGGTTGTTCTGTGTAAGAAAGCAGGCTGAGCCTGGGCCAGGGAAGCAAGCCAGTAAGCCACGTTCCTCCATGGCCTGTGTTTCAGATCCTGCCTCCAGGTTCCTGCCCTGAGTTCCTACCTTGGGCTGCATAAGTGATGAATTGTGATCTGGGTAATGTAAGCTAAATGAACCCTTCTTCCTCAAGTTGGTATCTGTCAGAGTGTTTTGTCACAGCAACTGAAGCAGGATCATGGTACATTTATAGAAAATTTATAGAGATACTACAGAGTTCTATATACCTTTCATCCAGTTTCTTCATGGCTAACTTATTATGGTACTGTGGCCTATTAGTCACAGCTAAAGAATCAATATTGGTCTCTTTCTTCCTTCCCTTCCTCACTCCTTCCTTCCTTCCCTCATTCCCGCCTTTCTTCTTTGTGTCTGGGTTTGTGTGAATGTGTGCACACTGATGCATATGCATGATGTTCAGGATTGAACCATTGCCTTTCACATGCTCTGCCTGCACTCTACCATTGAGCTACACTGCCAGCCCACGTTATTATGAACTGAACAGACTTTGTTCAGATTTCACTGGCTTTTACTCTAATGTCCTTTGATGGTCCAGATGCCACTCAGGATGCATCATGTTAGTCATTATGTCTGATCAGATGTAGCAGGTCATCTCTTGGACTGGGTTTTCTGATTTTTTTTCCATGGTTAGATAGGAGTATAGGTTTTAGAAAAAATACTCAGAGGCCAGAAGCTCTTCTCAGTGTGCCCACAGGGCACTATCTGGTGAGGTGAGCGCTTGGCAGGGTTCTCTGTAAGTTGCTGTTTCTCCTTTCCTGTGGGTCTTCTTCCGAACAAAATCACTCAATTTATCCAAATCTTTCCTCCTCTCAAGGTGAAAAGGCAAGAGAATGGAAATGAAATTTACCTTTTTGAAAATGAAGTATCTATATATTAAATGGATTTCTGTCAGAAATATTTTTTCTTCTTCCCCATGATTGCATATTCATTAATTTGTTTATATGGACTCAAAGAAAAAAAGGAAGGAAAAAACTGGACTCATGTGCTTATTTTATACTTTTGGCAACAATCCAATTTTGTAATATATACTAATTACTTTGTTATTCCAGTCGTTCAAGCCCTTGTCTTTAGAAAATTATTTATTATTATTATTGTGTATGTGTGTGGTGTGTGTGTGTGAGTGCACATGCCACAGTGCACATGTGAAGTAAGAGGACAATCCTGTGGAGTCAGTTCTTTCTCTCCACTTTTATGGGTTCTGGGGATCATCTGGCAGCAAGTACCTTTACTTGCTGAGCTATCTTTGGTCTTCTGGAGCTCTTTCAGTTAGTTATGTATCCTCATGTCTCTCTAATATGCTCATTTTTATATATTTTCTGAAATATACAAATGAAAGAAAAATATCTTATGAGGCACTTTATTTTTTTTAATCTTATTTATTTATTATTTATTTAGTTATTAGGACAGAATCTTACTATGTAGTGTTGGCTAGCCTGGAACTCACTGTGTAGATCAGGCCGCCTTTGAACTTAAGAGACACCTGCCTCTGCCTCCAAGTACAGGGATTAGGGGTATGTGCCACCATACCTGTATTTTAAAAGTTTTTGAATTTATTTTATATTATGTGTATGAGTGTTTGTCCTGCATGTACAAATGTAACACATGCATGCAGTGGTCACAGAGGCCAGAAGAGGGTATCAGAGTTAAGGACAGTTGTTGACCACCGTATGGGGGCTGGAAATCAAACCCAGGTTCTCTGCAAGAGCAGTAAGATAAGTCATCTTTCTACTCCTTTTTTTTTCGAAAAAGGGTCTTCCTGTAGTCCCAGGTGGATTGGAACTCAGTATGTAGACTAGGCTGGTGTCAATCTCACAGAGACCCACCTGCCTCTGCCCCTCCCGAGTGCCGGGGTTAAAGGCATATGCCACTGCTCTTGGTGCCAGGACTTTATTAATATACATATTTGTGATCCCCACAAAGAGAAATCTCACTTTAAAAGGCAATGTTCTTTCTAGTTGGGCATGGTGATGCACGCCTTTGATCCCAGCACTGGTGAGACAAAGGCAGGCAGGTATCTGTGAGTTCCAGGCCACCTGGGCCTACGGGAGACCCTGTCTCAAAAAGACACACACACACAAAAGCAGGCAATGTTCTCCTAATGTGATTGTGTGTTCTTTGATGAATCTCGGTTTACCTTTAATTTCTTCATTTTTTTATTGTTTTCGATATATCCAATTAAAAAATTTGTGTGCATGTGTGTGTGTGTGTGTGTGTGTGTGTGACGTGTGCCAGGGCTTAAGTGTGGAGGTCCGAGGATAACTGGCGAGGGTGAGTTCTTTCCTTCCACCTTTATGCTGCTTCTGGGATGGAACTCAGCAAACAGGTCTCATGTGGCCTACACTGGCCTCAAATTTCCTGTGTTGCTGAGGATGACCTTGAAATTCTGATGCTCCTGCCCTTACCTCCCGAGTCCTGGGGTTACAGGAGTTTCCCACCACACTGGGTTTATGTGATATGGGGGTCATATCAACCAGCACTCTACCAACAAACCCACATCTGTAACCACTGATTCTTTACTTGTGAAAAAATTTACACTAGTAGACTAGTATAGCAGTATATAACTGTAATCCCAGCACTCGTGGGGAGGAAACAAGAGGAATAGTTCAAGATCATCCTCAGATGCCTAGTGAGTTCAAGGGCAACTGAGCTACCTGAAACCCCATATCAAAAACACCAGCAAAAAGTTATACTCATAGATCAGTGGTGAACATTTGCTTAGCATGTGTGAGGCCATAGGATTGATATCTAGCAGCAAACACACAAAATTACATTAGTAATCTGGATCCATTGTAGGAAAATTCAGGTAAGAAACAAGAAATTACTTGTAATGTCATTATACAGTGACAATTTGTATTAATAATTTGCTATATGCTCCATCTTTCTAGTATGTGTGCGCCTGTGTCTGTATGTGTGTGTCATTTGCCAGCTAATTAATATTCTTCCCATTTCAATATATATAGTTAATGGAGATTTAACTTGCTTTCTTTTGCTATTATAAGCATCTTTATATATATGAATCATTAATTTGTGTCATAGCACCTAAACCAAACTTAATTGCCTCCAGATTGTTAAAGGTTTACAAATTTCAGTTTCTTAGGCCTTTATTATTGAAATAATTCAGCATGATTTTAAAATTTATTTATAGTTCCTACATTTACAGCCTGTACCTTGATAAATGTCAAAGCAATGGAAGAGTGCTATCTCTGCTTGTGATAGAAAAATGGAGGCAAAATCTAAGACATTGTATAATTAAATGTGACAAAGTGTGATGTAGCAAGTATGAAGATTGAAGGAATTCCAAAGAAAGAAAATTGTATCTGACTTAGTTAATAGTGGAGTCACATGGCTGTTTGTAGGTGGCAGATTGCTCACCAGTGATTGTGTTTTTCTTTTCCTCCTGGTCTGCATAATTGTCCAGCCTCCAGTACAGTTAGACCTGGCCATGTCACTGTTCTGGCCTGTGGAACGTGAACTGGAATGGTGGGTACCACTTCTAGGCCTATAAAAACCTGTGGAACATAATCATTACTCTTTCTAAGTCATCCCTTTTCCTGGGTGGAGAGAACAACTAAAAAGGGCTAGAACCACAAGTGGGAAAGCCCTGGGTCCCTGAATGATGTGGAGCAGAGCTCCTTCCTCTCCATCTCTCCCTTCTTTCTTCTGCCATCCATCCTCTTTTCCTGTCCTTCTGCCAACCTATATTGGACTATGAGCCACAAAAATAAACTTTGTTATGTTAAACTACTAAAATGGCAAGATTTGTTTATTCTAGAAATGGATTATTTACTTAAATAGCACACAAGGGACTTCCTTCACTGAGATGTTCTGTTCCTTTGAGATCATTTTCTCTTCTTCACAAATGGAAGTGGGACAGTATCATGAATAATTAACTTTACCTAAAGAGAGTTTTGGCCTTAGCCCTCAGCTGATAGGAAGTTTTAGGGTCTTAGAATGTCTTGGAGTTTCAGCCACTGGATAGTCTAACAATGTTTAGGACAAAAGCCTCTGAATGACTAAAGGTATGGCCTGAACACTGGATGGGGTAAAGAGTGAATGTTAGCTACAGAATTGATGTGTGGGACTGAGCCCCAGTCAGGATTCTGGGCACAGAGGCTCAGATGAACTCTGGTTGGCAACATAGTGTATATAACATTATACACTGTGACCAGAATGAGATGACACCATAGGAAGAAAGTGACCAGAAGAACAGTGAACCTGTCCTGGACATTGCCTCGTGTATCTCTTCACTTGGCTGTTTATATGTGTATCTTTCTCTATAAGAAACAGTAACTGTAGGTGTAACTGTGTTCACTTCTGTGACTTTTTCTAGAGAACCATCAAACCTTGAATGGTTTGAGGAACTCCCTAAACTTGAAGCTGGTGTCAGAAATGAGGGCAGTCTTGTGAGACTGTTCCCTCTAATTCCATAATATTGATAACCTTGGGTAGAGCCCTATAATAAAACATATACAGGGTTACTCTTCTATCTTTGACAATAGCTAATTAGACCAAATATAAATGAACACTTGACCAAGATGAACAAATCAGATTTCTTCTTCTGGAAATCTGGACAGAATCTAGTTTGCCTCTGTGGTTGAGCCAGAGTATTAACTAGCTTGAAATGTATCTAGTGTCCAGAAATGGAAATCAAACAGATATGAGAGCACGTAGTTTCTAAGAGATTTAGAGAACATAAGATGGAGGAAGTAGGTGTCTTGATTGCTGCTACTGGTACCTGTCCAGTTCCTGGCTCCAGTTTTTCCTGAAGCCTAATTCCTGTCCCCAGATCTTTGTTACAAATTACCAGACAGAAAGGTATATTAGTTACATTTTTTGTTGCTGTGACCCTAGAACTGGTTTTATTAGGCAAAATCTTACCAACGTAAACCAAGAAGACACCCTAAAGAGAATAAGAAGTTACATATAGTCAGTTTGCAGTCAGTTATTCTTTAAATTTTTTAAAATTTATTTGATTTGTGTGTGTTTGCCCACAGGTATGTAAATGTACCCATGTTGTGCAATGCTTGTGGGGGCCAGAAGAGAGTGTTGAATGCCCTGGAGCTGGAATTATGAATGGTTGCTTATCGCCTTGTGGGTGCTGGGACCTGAAACAAGGTTCTCAGCAAGAGCAGCCAGTGCAGCCAAGTGCTCTTAACCACTGAGCATCTCTCTACCTACTCCCAGCCCGCACATTTTTTAGAGTCAGTGTCTCTCTGTAGTCCCAAATGCCCTGGAACTTGCTATACAGACCAGGCTGGCCTCAGTCTCACAAAGATCTACCTGCCTATGCCTCCTGAGTTCTGGAATTAAAGGCATATGCCACCACTCCTGGCTGCCAGAGTTATTTTAATCCAGAGATAATTCTGCCCAAGAAGATTTAAAGATTACCTCAGAGTTACAAAGCACGTTACTGACAGCTGGACATAGAATCCAGCCTTCTAATGCCTCACATATTGGAAGGCTGCAAGGGGAAAGACTGAGGCTCTGGTCAAGGGCATCTTGATTTCTCTTAATGACCCTCCCGTCTCTCTCCCATGGGGTTGGGAACTTACTGATAGCCTGGTAGCCGTCCTTGACCAATGCAAAGCCCTAGAGCCATTGTAAACTTTTCCACATAACTCTGCTACATAACAAACTTCTGTTAAAACAAACAAAATTACATCAAGCTCTGCTTTTCCACACTTCACTTACATTTGATCATTTAAACCTGTGCACAAACAATTTGAAAATGCCCTTTGAATATTCAGTATTTCACCTGTTTACTTCTCTTAAGCTAGAATTTGATACCTATCAAACACGTGTCAAATTGGTAACATTCAATGTTATTCCCCTTTAGAGGTAATTCATCTGTCCTTTGTTGGAAGATCCATTCTGCCATGGACCCTGAGTTGACAACCTTTGTTGAGTGAGCCAAACCATAAGACTTCTGAGCTTCCTCATACATAACAGTTTTTATATCTAGTCACACAGCTAGGTCACAGTCACTACAGTGACTACCTGCAATTGCTCACTCCCCAGAAGGAGAGAGATTGTCTTTTTGCTGTTTGTTGCAATGTTTGCTGTCTGTTCAAAAAATGCTGCGCGTTTGGCCCAGGTTCCTGTCCTGTAATGCACCTCTGCTACAGGTACAGGTGTCATCTGGGCCCACTATACTGCCCTCCCAGAACCTGAGGGCAAAAGAAACCAAAGTGAGTATGCCAGTGCTCATGCCGTGCTCTGTGATCAAGCAACACCGCCCTCTGCATCTGACTGAAGAGATTCGTGTCCATGGCTAGAGTCCATGAAACCACACAGACTTAGTAACTTAACAGTTTGCAAAGAATCTTCACAGTTCCTATGCCTGTTTTTTCTCTACTTTTTTTTTTTTTTTGGTCTTTTTGAGACAGGATCTCCTTGTAGCCCCAGCTGGCCTAGAACTCACTATGTAAACTAGGCTGGCCTTGAACTCAGATCCACCTACCTATGCCTTTCACGTGTTGGGACTAAAGGCATGTACAACCATGCCAGGCAATTTTCTCTAATATATGTAAACAGTTATATCCCAGTCTCCTGGGACATGGGATCATTTGATTCTTGTTGTGTGCTGGGAAGCTAAGACTGATAAGGACTTCTAAGTTCCGCTCTTCGTTCATAATATTCCACAATATTTACTGAGAGCCTATGGAGACTGCATTCTTTTAAAAAATATTTTGTTTATTATTTTTATTTTATGTGTATGAGTGTATTTCCTGTATGTATGTAAATACATCACTTAGAATAATGTAAATGGGTATCATGCAGTGCCCATGGAGGTCAGAAGACGGTGTCAGATTCCCTCTAGGACTGGAGTTACAAATGGTTGTTAGTTGCTATGTGGGTGCTGGGAATTGAATCCAGGTCCTGTGCAAGAGCAGCCAGTACTCTTAACCATCGAGCCATCTCTCCAGCCCACTAGACTACATTCTAATAAGACAGACAGACCTCAAACAAATTCCCAATATAACTTCTATAGTAATGATATGAAGAAAAAAATAAGATAATGGAGACAGTAAAATATTCATGTGTATATGTGTATGCTTACATGAGTTTATGTGCACCCAGTGTGTGTAGGTACCTTCAGAGGCCAGAAGGCACTAGATTCCCTGGAACTGGAGATACAAGTGATTGTGAGTTACCTGATATGGGTGCTGGGACCCAAACCCCAGTCCTCTGCAAGAGCAGTAAGCATTCTTAACTGCTGAGCCATCTCTCCAGCCCCAGTGGAGAGATTTTAGATGGGATGGCCAGAAAAGGCCTTCCCAGGCAATGTTATTTGAGCAGAAGCTGAAGAAAGAGAAGGGGTGAGATATGGGAAATCGGTGATTAAAAAAGGACTCCAGGCAGAGGGGATTAACAATCGCAAAGGCTCAGGCGAGAGTGTCCGGCACAATGCAAGAAGACGGAGGGTGCTGGAACAGGAATGGAGAGCAGCCTAGGGATTTGGTGCTTTGTAGGCCTTCTCACTGAACTTGGCATTTAGCACTGCAAGGAAGTAATGTAACAACCATCATTTTCCAAGATCTTCCTTTCTGATTTTGGCTTCTTGCATGAATTTCTCTCCATATCACATTTCTTCTTTCCTTACTCTGGCTCCATTCCATACTTACTTATGTATTTTTCCATACTAAACTAACCACACTGTTCACTTAGAATAATTATAACAGAGATCCTTTCCTTTCAAGAACTATTCAGTATGACCAGGAACTATGAGATTCAGCGTGCAGTAGGAATAACTTGGAAATGAGTGAGCAATTGCAGAGGTTATTAGTGGAACTTTAGGTTGTAGAGGTTGGATAGACGTAATTCTTATCACTACTTCTTCATGGATGAGGGTTACAAGCCCAAAAGAGTAAGCAATGCTCAAGATCACAAAGCAAAGTGTTCAAACCAAAAGTCAGGTGTTATGGCTCAAATATTTCCTCCAAAATTCATATATTGAATCTTAATTACTAATATAATGGTACACAAAATTGGAGCTTTTAAGAAGTTACTAGAAGACACTGGAGGCATGGCTCAGTTGGTAAAATACCTACTGCAAAAGCACAAGGATCTGGGTTTGGATTCCAGCAAGCATATAAAAAACTAGGCGGGAGGACATGTGCCCACCTGCAATCCCAGAGTTGGGAGGTGGAGAAAGGAGGATCCTAGAAGCAAGTCAGATAGACAGTCTAGCCAACCAGTGAGTTCCAGGATCAATGAGAGACACCGGTATCCACATGTGTACACATGTGAGTACACACCTGCAGAGGTATGTTCATATAAACACATACACAGAGAAACAGAGACAGATGTGGGGGCAGGTAGAGGTAGATAGATAGATGAGAGAGAGATTGCTAGAGCTGGGCACAGTGGTATCTACCTGTCATCTCAGAACTGAATATCACTTGAGCCCAGACAATATGGTAAGATGCAGTTGCTTTAAAAAACTGTGTTTAGGTCACGCAGACTTCTCCTGGTAAATGGAATGGAGGCCCTTATTAACGATACCTTATGTAGCTTCCAGCCCCTACGCCCTTGCACCCATTGTGCCATATGAGGATGTTGAGTTCATTCCCTAGAGAGAATTCAACATTAGATATAATACTGGAGGTGGAAACTGGACTCCCCCCAGACACTGAATATAGCAACTCTTTGCTTTTGGACTTTCCAGCCTCAAGACTTGTGAGCACTAATTTCTGTTGCTTGTAGAGTATCTAGTTTTAGAATTTTGCTATAGCAATAAAAATGAGCTAAGATACCTGGTTGTCTCTGAAGTCCCAGGGCATAACTTGTTCTACTGTGTATAGGGAAACTTCATGGTGGAATGAGAAATTCATGGACTCACAGAGGAGTATGAGTTTAATACCAATGGTAGTCACTTTTCCTCTCCCTAATCTTGTGAATAACCAGTCAGTGGGAAGTTATGTTTTGTATTATGACTATATTATGACTAACATCATATAACCTCTGACAAATGTGAACAGTTAAAATTCCTTTCTTAGCTGGATGTGGTGGCCCACACCTGTAATCTCAGCACTAAGGAAATGAAGGCAGGTGGATCATGAGTTCAAGATCAGTCTAGACTATATACCAAAACCTTGCCTCAACATCACTTCCCCCCAAATTACTTCCTTGAAGGCCGCTTAAGTATCTATTTTCAATTTATTACTGCAAAGCCATAGATATTCAACAAATTATAGCGATAACTATTGCTATTATTATCTCTAGGGCTGGAATTTGGGGATACTTTGCTTTTCTGCATCATTTATTTATATCATATTTTAATTTTTTAAATGAGCTTTGTTGGGTCTGGAGAGAAGACTTAATGAGCTTCAGAACACTTGATGCTCTTCCAGAGGACCTGAGTTTGGTTCCTAACACACAAGTTGAGCAGCTCACAATGGCCTGCAACTCTAGCTCCAGGGGATCTAATGCCCTCTTCTGGCCTCTGCAGCCACTTTTACTCACATGTACAAACGCACATTCAGATACATGCATGTACACATAATTAAAAATTAAAATATCTTTTTAAAAATGAGCACTATTATAGTTTGGATATAAAATGTCCCTCATGGGCTTTAGGGAAGTGATTGGAACCTGAGTGTTCTGATATGGTCAACAGATTTATCATTTGATAGGATCATAGTGCAACGATTCAAAGTGGTAAGGAGGAGGATGTGGGGAGTGGCTGGAAGAAGTAAGGACACATGCTTAGGGACTGCACTTGTTCTGGCTCTTGGCTGTGTGTACTCTGTCTGCTTCCTGTCTGCCATGAGATGAGTAGACTTGTCACATGTTCCCTCCACTGTCAAACTTTGCCTCCCTAGTGGTCAAGAATCATCAGAGCCAAGGATGATGGACTGAACCTTTAAAAGTGGGAGCCATAATAGATCTTTCCTTCCTGACCACATTTGTTAGGTATTTTATACAGACACAATCTCTATTACTTTTTAATTTTAAAAAAGCACTTAAAAGGATATAAGTGTGTTGTTTAATGAAATCATGCTGATTTTTTAATAAAGAGTCTGGGTGTGGTGCTATATGGTTGTGATCACAGTACTTGGGAGGCAGAAAGTTCCAGAGTTTGAGACCATCTTGAACTTTATAATGAGACACTGTCTTAGAAAGTCAAGGACTTGGCATATAGCTCAGTGCTACAGTACTTGCATAGCCTGCACAAGGCCTTGGGTTTGATCTGTAAAGGTTAGCATTCAACATCCTAATTTTTCTTCAGAGAGAAGCCAGAGGATCCCGGGCTGGGGTGGTATGTAGAGACTGTACTCAGCAGTGTACTTTGAGGAGCACTAAATGTCTTTTCTTACCTAGAATTATCTCCTTTACCTGCCTTGCTTCTCTGGAACAAACTTTACTACAACTCCTGTCTTACTTTGGTATATAACACTTTGCCTGCATCTAGACCCCCCAGAATCTTACCTAGTTAGCCCCTCAACTCCCAGAAACATGGGTGCAATGCGGTCCCATCATAATGTATACTACTCCTTAAAGTGACAATCTAACAGGAATATGCAAAAGGTAACAGGGCTGGAGGAGGAAATGGCGACCCCCAGTAGTTTTATTGGGAAGTCTGCAGAGTAATGAGATTTGAAGGATGGGTAGAATTTTGCCAGGTAAACATGAAGACAAGGTTTTTCTAGGTGAAAAAAAAATAGCATTAACTTCAACTTTGTTATTGTTATTATGAGACAAGTTCTCACTTTTAGCCCAGGATGACCTGGAACTTGCTATGTAACCCAGGCCTGCCTCAAACTCTTGGCAACCCTGCCTCAGCCTTCCAAGTGCTGAGGCTGTAGGTGTGAGCCATCATTCCCAGTTTAAGATTCTTCTTTTGAAACAGAAATCGCCCACTTAAGAATAACACATTAGGGACAACACTAATATTTTAGTATAAACTGGTCTGTTCGCTTATTTTACAGATTGACTGAAGGTTCCTGGCAAAAGGGGAAAGTTAGAAATGGAAGTGACAAAGAGAACTGCTTATCTTTGGCTAGCTCAGAAAATACCTGGTACTTGTTCAATACATGATGATAGTAAAACTGAGATTGATATTAATCTTAAGGGTAAATTAAAGGGTGCTAAGCTATCAGGACTATTTTAATAATGGTGATTCTGCAGAAGAAGAATAACAACAGTATTTTACCTTTATATAGCATCTTAAAATGCCCAGTGCATTCCCATAACCATTAATTTGACCCTGACTGAAGGAATAAGGACATTTAAATTCAGAAAAAGTGTTTTTTCTTTGTGTGTGTGTGTGTGTGTGTGTGTGTGTGTGTGTGTGTGTATAAGATAACTTCTTGGAGTTAATTCCACTGTATGGGTTCTGGAGATTGGCTTGTTGGCAAGTGCCTTTACCCACTGAATCTTCTGACCTACCCAGAAAAAAGTGTGGTTTGTTTGTTTTGAGACAGGTCTTGAGGTAGGTCTCACTATGTAGCTCTGGTTGGCCTGGAATTCACTATGTAGAAGAGGCTAGCCTCAGACTCATAGAGATCTGCCTGCCTCTGCTTCATGGGTGTTGGGAGTAAAGGTATATGCCACCGCACCAAGCCAGGAAAAGTGTTTTGATCCCTAGCCCAACGATCATTTCTCCAACTCCCAGAGCTAGACTAGAATCCAAGTATCTTGAGTAGACCAAGTATTCTTTTCATTTCTCCTCAGGAACAAATCTCTTCAGAAACAAATCTGACTGTCCAGAAACACAATGAAAGACTTTCAGAAGAACCCATAGAATGGGACATAATGACAACAAACTCAAGGCAAAGATTGCAAAAACTATAGTGCTCTGAAAAACAAAAGCCCAAACTGTGATGCTGCATGATTGTTGCTGAATTTCCTAGTTTTCCTGTCAAGTTGAGTCCTGCAGAGCCAGACTCGCCCTTTGTTTATTACTTGGCTTGAGTCAGTACTTGCAGTTGATAGTTTAGGGAGCTGTAGTGTGCAGCCAAAACACCTTCCGGCTGAGTTCTTCCACGTCTTTTTGTGATGAGAATTTCTTGGATAAGTGTTTTCTTATCAAGGAACAGCCTCACTTGAGGACCTAGCTGGGAATAAGGAGTCCTTCTTGCTTTTTCTCAAGAAACTTTCCAATAAATAAGTAGGTAAACAGTTGAATTTTTAAATCATAACTCATTTGGGTTAAACTCTAAATTGCTTGATCATTATTCACTTCTTTATTTTATTTTCCCTTATAAGATTGGACCCAGGGTTTCCTATAGGTTAGGCAAGTGCTCTACACTGAGCTAAATTCCTGGCATCCGTTCCCACTCTTCCTCCTTGTCTGCACAAGACCTGCACAAAATCAAGCCCATCAGCACACTACTATGGAGTTGGGAAGAGCTCACCAGCCCCCACTCCTAGCTGAGGAGCTGTGGACAACTTCTGGGAGAGTTCATTTTTTCAGGGGTGTGGCCTCTGGTAGGTCCACAATGGGTAGATGGCTCTATACCCAAGAGTAAATAAGCCATACAAATTGCACTCAATGAGTTATTTTTTAAAAAAGATAAAGACTGGAGAGATGGCTCAGAGGTTAAGAGCACTAGCAGCTCTTGCAGAGGATCAGGGTTCATTTTCCAACATTCACATGGCAGCTAACAACCATCCATAACTCCAGTTCCAGGGGATCCAACACCCTCCCTCTTCTGACCTCTGTGGGCACTGTAGGACATGAGTGCACATACATACACGCAGGCAATTCACTCATACACGTAAAATAAAAATAATAATTTTTTTTAAAAAAAGGAAAAGAAGACATGGAGTTGGGTATGGCTATGGAGGTGAGGAAGGATCTGGGAAGAATTAAAGTGGAATATATGTGATCAAAATACATGGTATGAAATTCTCCAAAAATTATTTAAAATATCATATTAAAAAAAAAAAGTATGGCCAGGCATGGTGGCACCTGCCTTTAATCCTAGCACTTGGGAGGCAGAGGTAGGCAGATCTCTGTGAATTCAAGGCCAACCTGGCCTATATAGTGAGTTCCAGGTCAGCCAGTGCCATGTAGTGAGACCTTATCTCAAACAAACAAACATACAAACAAAAGAACCAACCCTCCCTCCAAAAAAGAATTAAATTACTTGGTTCTTTCATGCCAAGCTGCAAATGGAAGATAAGTCTTCAAAGAACACCCAAATTCTATCTTTTAATAACCTGCTACCAAGGTTTGATCACAAAGCTAAAGTGAGTGGATTTGAAGATTTGTTGATAATACAGGCGTAGTGAAAGTCATGAACAAACGTATTAATGAAATCTGAATAGGAACAATTACAGCTGAGTTTTATCCTTCCAACCTTGCCACACTTTTGAGATAGGGTCTTATACTGCCCTGGTCCTTGCTACGTGGCCCAGGCTGGTCTCAAACTTATAGCAATTCTCCTGCTTCAGTCTCCTGAGTGCTAGGATTACAGCTATTTTTGGCACCATGACATTTTGTATTTTGTTTTCAGATGAGTCAAGGTCTTGCTTTGTAGCTCCAGCTGGCCTTAAATTTGCAATTCCTTTGCCCTAGTCTCCTGAATATTGGATTGAGGTAAAGATTTGCATAACCGGGTCTGGCCCACTGCTTTATTTCTAGAAATTGATAAGTTAATCTTAAGTTTTTTATGGAAATAGAAATGAAAGAGACCTTGTAAAGCTAAAATGATCTTGAAAAAGAACAAAATGGTAGGATTCACGTTTTCTGAATTCAAAGCTTAAATACAAAGTGACAATAATCAAGACAGTGTCTTACTGGCATAGCATATATAAAAATAACTGGAGCCAGGCGTGGTGGTACAAACCTTTAGTCCTAGCACTCCAGAGGCAGAGGAAGAAGGATCTCTGTGAGATCAAGGCAAGCCTGGTTTACATAGTGAGTTCCAGGCCAGTTGGGGATACAGGTAGACTCTGTGTAAAAAAAAAAAAAGATAAACAGAATAGAATAGAATTGGAAATAGAAATACACCCACTCTTTAGAGTCAGTTTTTAAAATTTATTTTTAGTTTGCCTAACATGCAATTAAAAAAAAATTAGGGGCTGGAAAAATGGCTCAGTGGTTAAGAGTCTGTACTGCTCTTGCAGAGCACCTTAGCTCAGTCCCCAGCACCTATCTTGGGCAGCTCACAATTGCCTGTGCCTCTAGATCCAGGAGATCCAATGCCCGCTTCTGACTTCCAGGGGCACTGTCACTGATATGCACATACCCACATGCATATACACACGTACACGACAATTTTTAAAAATTTATTTATTTTTATTCTATGTGTATGAGTGTATTGCCTGCATGTGTGTAAGTACACCCATGTCATGCAATGCCCAAGGAGGTTAGAAGAAGGCATTGATGATCTTCTGGATCTGCAATTACCAATGGTTGTTAGCTGCCATATGGGTTCTGGGAATCAAACCTGGGGGTCCTTTGCAAGAGCAGCCAATGCTCTTAACTGCTGAGCCATCTCTCTAGCCCCACAATAATTTTAACAAATTTATTACTGTAGCCAGGCGTGGTGGCACACACCTTTAATCCTACTCCTAGCTGAGGAGCTGTGGACAACTTCTGGGAGAGTTCATTTTTTCAAGGGTCATTCTCATTTACATAGTTGGAGGCCAGCCTGAGCTACCTGAGGCTTTGTCTCAAAACAAACAAACACATCCTAGAAGTTGTTTCTGGGACATATATAGTACATCTAGAATCTTGTGTTAAAACAATTAACAGGACCATTCAAGTGGCTCAGGGGGTAAAGGCACTTGTACCCCAGCCTGATGACCTGAGTTCTATCCCTGGAATCCACATAGTGGAAGGAGAGAAATGACTGCCACAAGTTTTCCTCTGATTTCCACATGCATGCTGTGTCATTGATATACCCCCATACACAAATAAATAGTAAATGTGAACATTTTAATTCAATTAACTATCATATGTATATGTAAGTAAATGTTTTTTAATTAAGAAAATTTATTTTATTTTTATGTTTATTTTATGTACATGAGCGTTTTGCTTTTGTGTCTATGTGTACCACATGTCTTCAATTCTCACAGAAGCCAGAAGAGGGCATCAGATTCCCTGGAACTGGAATTGGAAGGTTGTTTGTCACCAGGGGTTGCTGGGAACCAAGCCTAGGTACCAAGCCCAGGTCCTCTACAAGAACAGTCAGTGCTCTTCACTGCTGAGCCATCTCTCCAGTCCCTAAAAAGAAAAAAAAAAAAAAAAATTAACTGCATTTTGGGCAAGGGGAGTGTTGAGACAAAATCTCAATATGTAGCCCTGCCTGGTTTGTCTGGAACTTGCTATGTAGGTGGATCCTCCTGCCTCTGCCTCCCCACTGCTGGGACTAAAGCTACCACACCCAGTTCAACATTTTTTTTTGCTACAGGAAAAGCAAGAAAAAAAAAGTAACGCTATGTAAAAGAGTATGCTGTGCTGAATGTGTTTGAATACAAAACTGAGGGCTTTGTGCCCCTACTCTTGGTATTACTTAAATAAAATAAGGATGAAATCCTCAGCAGAGGGAATATTATATGCTTTTGAAACATGTACTTTAAAACATTGGATCAGTTTCTCTGCTAAATTACATTTGCCAAGTAGATATTCAAGTTAAACCAGCTTGAAGCAAGTTTAGCTGTGGGATGAACAGGGTCTTCCCATGCATGCCTCATCTGTCTCTCCTAGATAAAGATCAAGAGCCTTTCATATAGGAATTTCAAAGCATTTTAAAGATGTTAATTAATTCTCATAGCAACTCTGTGAAGTAGGTGTGTTTTATTAAGTCTTTTTTTCCACAATAGACGACTGACAGGTTAAATCATCTCCCAGTATTCTGTACTTCATGTCTAACAGGAAAGTGAGAAGGCTCTCAGTTCACCAGCAGTTTTCCTTTCTTGGAAAGTGATAAAATGGTCTGGGGAAATAGTCAGTAAGTGCTTGCCACACAAGCATGAACACTTGAGTTCCATCCCCAACACCCATGTAAAAAGCTGGGTGTAATTACAAGGGTGGCCTACCTTTTAATTCCAGCACTGGGAATATGTAGACAAGAGCTACATATTCCAGATACCTAGAGTAATCAGCGAGGCTTTGGTCCCAGCAAGAGCCTTGTTCTCTATTTCAGAGAACAAGAGGGGCTGGGTGTGGTGGTATTATATGCCTTTAATCCCTGCACTCAGGAGGCAAAGGTAAATGGATCTCTGAGTTGGATGCCAGCCTAATATACATAGTAAGTACCAGGACAGCCAGGGCTACATAGTGAGACCCTGTCTAAAAAAAAGAAAGAAAGAAAAAAAGTGGATGGCTCCTGAGGAACTATACCTGAGGTTGACTTCTACACACATGCACAAGCATGGGCACATGCATACTGCATGAATATACCTATAAATACACACTACACACAACAGAAATAAATAGAAAAAGAAAGAGGGAAAGAAAGAAAAGAGAGGTGATAAAGCAATTGTGGGGAAAATAAGTAAAACTAAAATAACTATTCATATGTTGAATATTTAAATATTTAATTATTTTTATTTTATGTGTATGAGTGTATTGCCTGCATGTGTGTAAGTGTACCTGTATCATGCAGACCTGACCCGTGGAGGCCAGAAGAGGGCAACGAATCCCCTGGAACTGGAGTTACAGATAGTTAACTGCCATGTGAACCCCCGTCCTCTGCAAGAGCAGCCAGTGCTCTTAACCACTGAGCCATCTCTAGAGTTCCATGCTGAATATTTTAAAATCACAAATCCTTTTACTTTTTATGTTTTATTCCATTCCATAAGGTTTATATGAGTGAAGGGGGTCTCAAGGCCTGGAGGTGGGAGTGGGGTCATTAGGCAGAAACAATGAAGTCAATGGAGATCTAAACATGATGGGCCTTAAAGGGAAGGAGTGGAGGCTTAGAGAGCATCCTTCAGCACAATCTCCCCAGCAGTACAGGAGTTGTCTCATACTAATCCCTTTATGTTTCCTTAACAATCTAGAATATTTCAAATTATACCCAAATAAGTACAAATAAGTAATTGGAATTTAAAAAAAAACATATTACAGGGGTGGAGAGATAGTTCAGTGGTTAAGGACACTGACTGCTCTTGCAGAAGACCCGGGTTCGATTCTTAGCACCCACATGGCAGTTAACTATCTATTACTCCAATTCCAGGGGATTCAATGCCCTTTTCTGATCTCCATGGGCACTGCATGAAATGGGTGTACTTACACACATGCAGGCAGTACACTCATACACATAAAATAAAATTTAAAAATATTTTTAAAAACATAATTAAAAAATATATTACATTATTACATTAATTTATTGTGTGTGTGTGTGTGTGTGTGTGTGTGTGTGTGCCAGAGCCCACATACAGAAGTCAAAGGTTATTTCTCTCTTTATAGAATCTGGGTCTTAGGAATTGAACTCAGGTTGTCAGGTTTGGCAACAGGCACCTTCACTGGCTGAGCCATCTTGATGTTTTCTAAATAGAAATCTACTTTACAATATGTCAATAATTAGATGTAAAGTTCCAATACAGTATCACCTAAAAGCTTCTTTCAGTATTTATTCATTTACAAGAAATGTAGGGGCTCAGAAGGTAGCTCAGCAGTGGAGTGTTCACCTCACCTACATGAGGCTCTGAGTTTGGCCCCCAGTGCTACAAATAAATAGATAAATAAAATGAAAACCCCAAGAAATATATGTACAGATGAAGTAGGAAGTCTTTTGTTAGGATAAATGTCCTGATATTGTAAGGTTAAGGATGTTCTTTTGTTTGTTTGTTTGTTTGAGATGGCCTCCTGTAGCCCTAGCTAGTCTGGACCTCACTATGTAGACCAGGCTGACCTTCATCTCACAGAGATCTACCTGACTCTGCTGGAATTAAATGTGTGTGCCACCATGCCCAACACAAGATATTCTTTAGAATGGCTTTTCACTGTGCTGTGCATCTTACACCTGTTATCTTCTTCCATGATTGGCTAAGGGAGTTCCGGCCAATGTACTTTCATTTTGCAGATAAAATGAGAGTGCGCTGGCGAGAGTGATGTAACATTACTTAAGAGATAAAATTCAGAAGATTTCTAATAATAAAGTTATTAATGTCATTGTGTGTATACATGTACGTGTGTCTGCTGCACATGTTCACATGTCTGGGTAGGTACACATGAATATGAGTGTGTATATATGTGGAAGCCAGAGGTCAATATTGGGTGTCTTCCTTAATCTCTCCCCATTTTATTTTTTGAGGCAGGTTCTGTCACTGAACCTGGAGCTCACCAGTTTGGCTAGATGAGCTGACCAGCAAACTTTAGGGATCCTCTTGTCTCTGTGCCCACAGCACTGAAGTTACAGGTGCATGCAATCATACCCTGCTTTTTATGTGGGTGCTAGAGATCCGAACTGAGGTCTTCATGTTTATGTGGCAGGTACTTTACTAAGCTATCTCTTGATTCCCAATATTCAATAATGCTATTTTCACTTTCTTTCTTTTTGGGGGGGTGGGGTGTCTTTTTGAGACACGGTCTCCCTATTATCTCTAGCTGGCTTGGAACATGGTATGTAGACCAGTGTTCTAGTTTGCCTTCAATCACTGTGACAAAACACTCTGACCAGTACCAGCTTGGGGAGAAAAGGGTTTATTTGGCTTACATCTCCTTGGTCACAGTTCATTCCTGAGGGAGCTCAAGATAGGAACTCAGGACAGGAACCTGGAGGCAGAAGCTGAAGCACAGGCCATGGAGGAACGCTGCTTACTGACTTGTTGCCCCGGCCCATGCTCAGCCTGTACACAGCAACTTGTCCCAGGTGGTACTGCCCACATCACTCAGCAACCAAGAAAATGCCTCACAGACATGGCCACAGGCCAGTCCAATGGAGGCGATTCTCCAATTGGGGCTCCCTCAACCTAGGTGTGTCAAGTTGACAACTAAGCTATCCAGCACAACCAGGCTGGCCTTGGTCCCACAGAGTCCAGCCACCTCTGCCTCCCGAATGCTGGAATTAAAGGCATGCACTGCCATGCTTGGCTATTTTCACTGTTTAAAAATTTTATTTGCTTATTTTTGATTTTTGAGGCAGAGTCTTGCTATATGGTCCAGGCTAGCCTCAAAACTTATAATCCTCCTGTTTCATCCTCACTAACACTGAGGGATTTTAGGCATGTACCACTATGCATGGCTTTCTCCTTTTTATATGTGTGATTTAAATTTTCCCTTTTGTTGTGTGTACCTCCCCTTCTGTCTATCCCTTTTTTTCTTTACGTGACAGCATGCTGTGTAGTCCAGGGTACCTTAGAACTCCTGATCTTCAAAAACAAAGCAAAACAAGCCTGTTGTAATGGCCTACCTCTGTATCCACACTTGAGAGGCTGATAGAGATCAATCATTGTGAGTTCAAGGTCAGCATAGGTTACAGAATGAGACCTTGTCTCAATAAAGAGGTCATTTTTTCTTCATATTTGTACATGTGTATGTGGTATATGCATTTATGTGCACTGTGGTTGTAGATGTGCTTGCCTGTGTGCCAGAAACCAACATGGGGTGTCTACTTTAGGTGTGCTCCACCTTATTTTGAGACTAGGTCTTTCATTGAACCTAGAGCTTGCTGATTTGGCTAGTCAGCAAGCCTCTATGGTCCATCCTGGATTAAGAATATGTGCCACCGTACCTGGCCTTTATGTGGGTTCTGGGAATCCAACCTCAGGTCTTAATACTTGCACAGCAAGTACTTTGTCCACTTAGCCATCTCTGCCGCCCCATGTTTTTAAAAATTATTATTATTATTATTATTCTAGGGATTGAACCTAGGGCCGCACATGCCCTAGGGCACTAGGGCACTGTTGCACTGAGCCACATCCCTAGCTCCATTTCTTATGACAATGTTGATGAGGCATGCACCATTCATGGCAGCTCCAGTGGTGGGAAGTAGAAGAGTTTTGTAATCTGAAAAAGTTAAATAAAAATTGGTGCTAGAGAGATATTTCAGCAGTTAAGAGCATTGGCTGCTCTTGCAGAGGACCAGGGTTCAGTTTCTAGCACCCTCATGGAGGCTAACAACCATCATAACTCCAGTTCTAGGGAAACTGACTCCTGCTTCTGACCTCCTTGGGCATTGCATGACATAAATGTACTTACATACATGTACACGATACACTCATACACATAAAATAAAAATAATAAGCCAGGCATGGTGGCACATGCCTTTAGTACCAGCACTTGGAAGGCAGAGGCAGGTGGATATCTGTGAGTTCAAGGCCATCCTGGTCTACATAGTGAGTTCCAGGCCATCTGAGGCTAGAGAGAGATCCTATCTCAAAAAGTCCATAATAATAATAATAATAAATAAAATATTTAAAAACTTTTATTTACAAGTTAAACTTTCCTTTATTGATTGTTAAAACAAGCTCTAGGTGTCCATCTTCCAGCAGCTGTTCTGGAAGTTAAGTACCTTCCTATTGCTGCTGTAATGTTATTTGCAAAAAGGCTCACTGATTTTCTAAGTATAGTCCAGTGAGCTAGTGACTTCATTCATAACTCTCTTGTCATTTGTTTTCCATTCCGACCTCATTAATGTGTATTTCTGTAGCCCAAGTATTGAAATGCTCTTAGAGAGATCAGCTTTGAGCTCAATTTCATCATCTTGGTTGCCGCAATCATTGCATGAGATTGAATGCTGGCATTGCTGAGTGGAGGTTCCTTGAGAAAATTTTAAAACAAGCCTGCCAACAAAAAGATAGTATCTCCTCTGGGGGTGCCAGTGCACTGTCATTAAGAGAAATTCTCCTGTTACGTTGAGCTTTCTATTGCTTAATACACTGCTAAAGGAGTTTTAAGGAAAGCAGAAAGACCACTAGTGGTCAGACCAAAGTTTACAAGTTCCCAAGTCCACCGAGAGATCTAAAGTTAAGGTTTTCTTTATTAATGTTTGTACTTTGGATCCCTGTCTATAGCTTACAACAGCTTAAGATCTGAGGCATTGTTCTCAATAAACCAAATTGTTTATAAATATGCTGATAATATCAGGTAAAAGGCCATGGGAGAGAAGTTTATCATCTTCATTGTGTCTGCTTCAAAGGTTAATGTAAGGACTGAGGTTTTTAAAAAGACACTCCTGCCCATCTTAAGGCTATGACTCTTAATAATCTTATAGTTCCTGATAAATGCCTTCCATTACTTTTTATATTATTTACATTTATTTATTTATTTAGTATATGGGGGATATGCACACATACCACAGCATGCTCGTGGAGGACAAAACCTGTGGGAGTTGCTTCTTCCACTATGTGGGTTCTGAGTTATCAGGCTTGGCAGCAAGTGCCAATCCTGGCTGGCCCCCATTCACTTTTATTTTATTTTGTTTGTTTTCTTGTTGTTATTTTTGAGACAGAACGGCCTTTAGCCCCGACTAAGGTAGTCCAGGACAACCTCTCAAAAGATTGTGTTAGGATTACAGGTATTCACTACCACACTTGGTTTATGCAGTTCTTGGGATGGAACCCAGGGCTCCATGCATGTTAAGCAAGAGCTCTACCAACTGAGCTACATCACTTTATCCCTAGTCCCCCAGTTATGGTTTTGAATTTTTTTTTTTGTTTTTTTGAGAAAGGGTCTTACTATGTAGCCCTACATGGCCTGGAACTTACTATTTAGAACTATCTGGCCAGTTACTTTTAAAACAGTTTTACTGAGATAGAATTTCATATAGAACATAATTCACCCATTTAAAGTGAACAATACAACAGTTTGTAGTATATATTCCAGAACTGTACAACTACTACCACAATCAATTATAGAATATTTTCATCAACCAAAAAGAAGCATCAGATTGGCGACTGAATTCAGGACCTTGCATATACTATGCACTATGTCTCCAATCCTTGCTTTTTTGAGATGGGAGGCTCACTGTATAGCCCAGGCTTGGTCTCAAACTTGTGATCCTCCTATCTTAGCCTCTCAAATGCTACAGCTTGTGTCAAATGCTACAGCTCTTACTCAGGAGCCATCACATCCAACTCCCAGCTCTCCCCACTGCTGTCAAACAGCTAATAGAACTTGTAGGTGAGAAAGAACCTTCTTTTCCCCCTCTAAAGTTCAACAAAGGAATCTGCTGGAGTAGACTTACAATAGACTAACAAAAGAAAGGGCGTGCAGGTTTATTACATGAATAGGCACATGACAACGTAGGTGACCATGACAACCCAGTAACTCAATGAGATGCCGGAGTTCATGATCCTCTTCACATGGAAGAAGGAAGCGGAGGATGTAAGCAATTTTAGAGGAAGGAACATAATTTTTAGAGGAGATAAATGAACTCTGGGAGCAAACACTATCTCAAGACAAATTTGGCCTCTAGATGTGATATCTGCTCCAATTTCCTTCCTGTGATAGGTATCAATTTCTCCAGATAGTGAGATTTCTGGGGAAGAGATTAACAAAGTGGAGGTAAGCTGCTCATGGTGCTGCATGCCTCAGGAGTTTGAGGCAGGAAGCTAGTGAGCTTGGGGCCAGCCCCACCTATCCAATGATATTGTTCAAAAAACAAAACAAAACAAGCAAACAAAAACCCCGCAATTGATTTCTTTTTATTGAGGATAATCTAAGGAAACGTCAGAGAATGGCTTGTATTCCCCTGTTCTCATGTACTTTCAACTCTAACTCTTGGTCTTTAGATTTCCCTGTTCTAACTATCACAATAGAAATGAAACCATCTCTAGGTAGTCACCTTGCAATCAGGGTTTGTTAATGGAGGATGAAGGCTGGGAAGGTCTCAAAGACAAAGAAACCAGATTGAGACCTCTACCCAATGTTCCCAGGTACTTGCCACCATCCAAGAAGGAATTCAGCAAAGAGATAAAATAAGGGGTTGGAAGGAAGTTTATTATTGGGTAAAGGTGCACACTCAAGAGTGAGTGTGATCATTTCATGTTTCTGGGATTTTGTGCAGCTCATTTTAAGGATAACTTTAATGAAGAGGAAGATTATTTTCTAGTTAAGGCAGGGGACATGTGGGGAATTCCAGGAATGTGTTGGGATTGTCCCCAGAATAGAGTTTACTCTCCTTTTCTGCCCTAACTTGGGGTTTTCAGATATGGCATAGCATCAGGTGCACGATGGAAGCAGGCAATGTTGCCAGGCTGAGAAAATGGAGATGTTGTTATATGAAGCAAAGAATAGTTAGTGGTCAGCTGTGTTGGTCCTATCAGGTTTTGGATGGTCACATGATGTCTGCTGTACTACAGCTCTGCAGTTGCATCAATGGCTGGCCACCTTGCATTTTGCCCCTTTCTTTTCCCTCATGGCTATCTTTTTTAATTAAAAAATATTTTATTTATTATTCTTATTTTATGTATATGAGTGTTTTGGCTGCATGTATGTAAGTAAACCATGTGTGTGCAATGCCTGCAGAGGCCAGAAGGGGGTGTTGGATGCCCTGGAACTGAAGACAGCTGTTAGCTGCCATGTGGGTGCTGAACCTGGATCCTCTGGAAGAAGAACAACTGTTCTTATCCACTGAGTCATCTCTCTAACTCCTCCCTCCTGGCTATCTGGTGTATCATATAAGTTTTTATCTTTATGGAAGTTCGAACCTGTAGCTAGGCTGAGGGTGTGACACAGGACTCCAGCATTTGCCTAGCCTCGATGCAGCCCTGGGTTCTAGCCCCAATACCAAACACACACACACACACACACACACACACACATACCAAATGAAATTTTAAAAAGAGACAGTGAAAAAGAGACCTGGTAAGGTGGCTTGTGCCTGTAATCTCAGTACTCAGAAGGCTAAGGTAGAAGGATTGCCATGAGTTGGAGGCCTGCCTGGTCTACATATAATGCACAGTAATACCAGCGACAGAAAGAGAAAGAAAATTAAACTGAAAAAAAAGCAGGCATACCTATATAATCACTCTGCCTTTGTGTTTTCACTTTTGCTACAACATCTAGTGAACTACATGAGATATTTAGTATTACATAATAAAATAGGCTCCTTGTTTGATGATTCTTGCTTAGCTATATTCTAAGGTACATGTTCTAAACATATGTAGTAAGGGCTAAGCTATAATGTTTGGTGTCTTAGATATATTAAATGCAATTTTAGTTTACAATATTTTCAAATTATAATGGGTTCACGGGGAGAGACCCATCGGAGGTCAAGGAACATCTCTGTAGCTTGCAGTCTTTTGTAACTGCCTTCTTTCACTTAGCATGTTTTCTAGGTTCACCCATGTTGTAGAGTGGTGCAGTGAGTTGGAGCATGTACTTTGTTCCTTTTTCTAGCTAATATACAATTTTTACTTATCCATTTATCATTTTATGAACAATTGGATTGTTTCTAGTTCATAGTTATCATGGAAAGTGCTTCTATGACCTTCACCTGCAAAATTTTCATGAATGGCTGTTTTGTTTCTGTTGGTCCTATATAAAGGAATGGAATTTCTGGATCATGTGGTGATTTTATGCTTAACTTTTAATTTTTGTTGTTGTTGGTTTTGTTTCTGAGACAGGGTCTCCCTGTAGCCGTAGCTGGCCTGGAACTCATTATGTAGACCAGGCTGCCTACCTCTGTCTCCTGAGTTCTGGGATTAAAGGTTTATGCCACCCTGCTTAGCTTAACTGTAATTTTTTTGTTTTATTTTAATTTTTATTTATGCATATGTATGTGTGTCTATGTGAGTGTATGCATATGTGTCTATGTGAGTATATGCCACATGCATGCAGATGCCCATGGAGACCAGAGGAGTGCATCAGATCCCCAGAAGCCGGAGTTACTGGTGATTATAAGACACCTAATGTGGGTGCTGGAAACTAAACGAAGGTCCTCTGGAAGAGCAGTGAGTACTCTTAACCACTGAGCCATCTCTCCAGCTACAACTTAAATTTAATTTGTTTGTTTCTTGAGACAGTATCTCCCTGTAATCCCAGCTAGCCTGGAGATTTCTATTTAGACCAGGCTGGTCTTGATCTCACAGAGATCTGCCTGCCTCTACCTCCTGAGCACTGGGATTATAGGAATGCACAACCTGCCAGGCTCCAACTGTAAATTTTTAAAATGACATTTAACTATTTGTGTGTGTGTGTGTGTGTGTGTGTGTGTGTGTGTGTGTGTGTGTGTGTGTGTAGGTATGTGGGTGTATCCTTGCCCTGGCACATGTGTGAAGGTCAGAGGACAACTTTCAAGAATCAGTTCTCTCCATCATGTGGCTCCTGGGAATCAAACTCAGATTGTCAGACTTGCCAGCAGGGGCCTTTCCTGAGGACAAGCATTCATCACTCTCTGCTTCCTGGTCATGGATATGAGCAGCTGCTTTAAGCTCTTGCTGCCTTCACTTCCCTACCAGAATGGACAGGTGAACTGAAATAAACCCTTTCTGCCTTGGGTTGCGTTTGTCAGGGTGTTTTATAATAGTAACAAGAAAGAAAATAAGATATGTAGTAAGGAAGTGTTTGTTCTCCTTCCAGCTAAACATGTCGGAAACAATCAGAATACTGGTACCTGGAACAACTTATTTCTATTCCACCAAAGGCTTGAGACTTACTAGAATAATAAAGTATGATAAAGTGACAATTAGTTTTTTCAAATGACTGAGCTGAAGATAAGAATGTGAAATAAAATATTAACATAGCCAGAAGGAATAAATAATAGAATAGAGTCACATATGAAGTAATTTGGGTATTTTGGTTTTTGTTTGGTTTGGTTTTTGTTTTTTAAGACAGGGTAGTTTCTCTGTAGTCCTAGCTGGCCTGGAACTTGCTTTGTAGACTGCACTTGACCTCTATCTCACAGAAATCCACCTGTCTCTGCCTCTTAAGTGCTGAGTAGTTTGATATTTTTATTTTATGTGTTTGAGTGTTTTGCCTGCATGAATGTAAGTGTACCATGTACAAGCAATGCCTGCAGAGGTCAGAAGGGGGTGTTAGATCCCCTGGAACTGGAATTACAGACAGTTAGTTGTTAGCCACCATGTGGGTGCTGGGAACTGAACACATGTTGTCTGCTGGAGCTGACACTGCTCTTAACTGCTGAGCCACGCCACGTCTCCAGCTCCAATTTGTTTTTGTTTTCTTATGATGAATAGTTTGCATTAATTTCTTTGCATTTCTTACCCTGAGTATATCTTTTTATTCTTTTTAAAAAGATTTTATTTGTGTATGTGTGGGTTTGTGCACATGTGTGCAGATGTCTAGGGAGGCCAGAAGAGGATATCAAATTTTCCTGGAACTGAAGTTACAGGCAGTTGTGAGCCACCTAAGGTGGGTGCTGGAAATAGAACTCAGGTAGGTCCTCTGGAAGAGCAGCAAGTACTCCCAACAGCTGAGCCATCTCTTCAGTTCCCTAACTTTTTTTTTTTAATACCAAAATCTTGTTATGAAATTTTCTTTCTCCTGAACTACTATTTGTAAATCATATTTATGTTTCTAATTTAAAAATCCAGTATGTTGTAGGAATTTAAAATACAGAAAAAAATAAAGAAGAAAATGTGTTTAAAAACTCATAATCTCTTTTCTCTGGATCAAAGCAAGAAATTAAAAAAAACAAGAGGAAGGTTACACTACACCAGTGTGGAAACAAATCTTTTTGGAAACATATAAGATGAGGCAAGTGATGCTGATAAGGGAACTGGAGAGGGAATAGAAGCCTGGCTTTGCAAAACAGAGTAGGTTGACTGGAGGAGGGGAAGGAAAGACATTGAGAGTGGGGGAAATAGTCCATAGAAAATGATGGAGATACCATGCACTCTTGTCTTTAACCACGTAGCAGTTAAGAGTACATACTCTTCTTGCAGAGGACTTGAGTTCAGTTCTCAGCACCCGCTGATCAGGAAATTCAAAACTGCCTGTAACTCCAGCTCCAGAGGATACAGGCCCCCTTCTGGCTTGTGTCTTCTTAGCACCTTCATGTGCATATGCACAAACACAGACATATCTACATAATTAAGAATAAAAATAAAAAAGGAGCCTCAGGGCATGCCAGGACCAGGCATTTCACCACATGGCTGCTGAGGAAGTGATCATTACAGTTTGCCTCATATGTTCATTTGAGCATTGCAATTTTAAACCTGTTGTGTTCTGTGGCGTTAATTTGGACCAAACTATGAAGGAATTTCTAAAACAAGATGCTCCCTTGAGGACCAGCCTACAGCCTCCACACAGAAATTACAAATATGATAAAGTATAGATTATTCAACAAGTTCACAAGGCAAAGACAAATGAACTTGTGTTGAGTTTAGAGGACAATGACTGACCTCTGCTGAAGGAAGACAGAACACTGGAGATTGCAGGCAATTGAAATCGTTTGCTTCTGTGAAGAAAATTATAAGAAATATAAAGCTAATCCCATTTCATCCTGGTAAAAAAATATCTCTGGGCTTCATTTTTGCATACCTGTGCTAAGTTCTTTATTCCATGAGTTATTTTTTTTAATTGACAAATACATTTTTTTAAAAAGAATAAAAATGATTTTTTTCAAGAAAGAAAGCGTACATAATTTGAGACAGGTACGCTGGTACATACCTGTAGTCCTAGCCTCTCAGGAAGAGTGTTTGAGCCCGGGGGCGTTCAAAGACAGCCTGGGTGACTTGGAGATACTTGGTCAAAAAAGCAGGGGGAGGGGTTGAGATGGCTCAGCAGGTTAGGGAGATTGCCACAAAGCCTGAAGACCTGTGTTCCATTCCCAGGGCACACAGAGGAAGGAAAGAACCAAGTCCTGTAAGTTATCCTCTGAAGTCTCCACATGTGAACCTGTGCCTGATGAGCATGTACATGCACATATGCAAAATAAATAAATATTTTTTTAAAGTATATGAATGGAGCTGAAGAGGTGTACCTGTGTCATGCAAAGCCCACAGCGACCAAAAGAGGGTATTGGATTTCTTAGAACTGGAGTCCTGGATGGTTGTTAGCTGCCTTGTGGGTGCCAAGAATCTTATCTGAGACCTCTGGAGGAGCAGCCAGAGCTCTTAACTGCTGAGCCACTCTCCAGTCTCCTACCTCCATATTTTTGAATGCAGGGATTCAGGTGTGTATAACTGTTCCTGGCTATGTTTTAAATTTTTTTTAATTTATTTATTCATTTTTATGTATATGAATGTTTTGCCTGCATACATATTAGTGCACCCATGCATACAATGCCTGTGGAGGCCCAGGAAGGGGTGTTGGATCTCCTGGAACTGGACAGTGGTTAGCTGCTATGTGAGTGCTGGGACTCAAATCTGGGTCTTCGCCAAGAACAACCAGTACTTTTAACTGCTGAGCCATCTCTCTAGTCCCCTGTTTTGAAAATTTTTGAGATAAAATTCAAAGATTTTATCCTAAATTTGTTCTGTTATTTAATTTTTTAAAAATTGTTCTTTTGTTCAGGTATGGTGACTTTAGAATCTTGACATTTGGAAGGCTGAGGCAGGAGGATTGCCATGAGTTCAATGCTAGCGTTTGTTATGTAGTAAGTTCCAGGTTAGCCTGGGCTATGAGACAAAAACACAAAAAAGCTGAGGCTGGAGAGATGGCTCAGTAGTTAAGAATGATTGCTGTTCTTCTAGAAGACCCAAGTTCAGTTCCCAGAACCCATGTGGGGTGACTCGAAACTGCCTGTAACTCCAGTTTCAGGGGGTCTGACACTGTCTTTTGGCCCCACACATATGTGACAAACACACACAGACACACATGTACATACACATAATTATTTTAAAAAGTTGATCTTTAAGAGACAGAAGTAAAAAAGAGTGAAAGAAAAGTTTCAAGTAGAAAAAGTTCAAATTTTAAAGCATAATTAATTTTGTTTGAAAGCCATGTTAAAATTCTGAATCAGTTTAAACTAGGGAAATTCTAGATTAAGAAAAGAGAAACTAATTTTGGATGTGGGTATTTCTTTAGTTAAGGGGACTCTGAAAGGGAGTGATGTGTATTAATCTTACTTGGGGTGAAGGTTGTGAGTACGGGTATTACAGTAGCTCCATATTACACAAATACTGCCCTTGAAATTATCTGTGTAATTTCAGTAAGCAGATAGTCCAGTGCAGTTATTTGGAGGTCATTATGAAGGGCCAGATAAATATTTATCAAAAGCCAGAAAAACTAGAATGCAAGGCCATAAGAAGGTCTTGTTTTTAAACTTGAGTGCATTTCAAATGGTTATGCAACAATCTTAGCCTCTGAGTGAGAGAAATGTAGACGTGCTTAATAATGGGAGAAAGTATTGGAAAATTATCAAACATTTGTAGAATGTACACTAAATAAAATATTTACTATGATTTTTTTCCTAATCCTCAAGATACAAATAAGCCTACACAGGATCAAATATTTGTCTTGCTTTTTATATCCTTAGTTGGCAGCTTTTTGCTCTGGTGACAATTCATTGAACATTTTGGGGATATGTAGCAGCATATGACTTAGTCACTGAGCTCTGGTGTTATAAATCTTCCTAAGGAAATAAGATTTTCACACATTAAGTAAACTATGAAATAATTAAAGGGAAATAGCTTGTACTTTAATTACTCCAACATTAGATGAGTGTTGTGCTCATCGTTGCGGAGCACGGAGCTTTCAAAGATTAATATTGATAGAGTGTTTTCACAAAGCAACATAGCAGAAGGGATTTGCTAAAAGCTTCAGACTGACTAACAGCTTCTATACATCACTGTACCTTTGAGTGAGTAGTAAGGTGCAATTCAGACCTTTTAGAGGCACCATAAAGGGCACATTATATATCATTCTCACATATTTGGCTTCAAATTAAATAGAAAAACTTATGTTCTAGCTATGAACAGGCAAAAACATAGCACGTTTAAAAGAATACAATTTTTTTCTATAAGATTGTTTAACTAAGGAATCAAAAGTATACAAAAATCTGTTTTTATTATTTTGTGTGTATGCGTGTGTGTGTGTGTGTGTGTGTGTGTGTGTGTGTGTATGTGTATGTGTGTCCTCCAACTCTCCAATCTCCTTCTACTGCCTCCTGAGTGTCTGAGTGTTGGGATCAGGCATGTGCCATCAGGACTGCTTCCCAATTTCGAGAAATATTTTTTTCTTTTTGAGACAATATCTCCCTGTAACCACAGCTGGCCTGGAACTTGCTATGTAGACCAGGCTGGCTCCATCTTGCAGCGATCTGCATGCCTTTGCCTCCGGAGTGCTGGAGTTAAAGGCAGGCACCACTATACTCGGTTTCAAGAAATGATTTTAAACAAGAATTATGATAGGGCTCAGTCAATAAAGTGCTTCCGTGGACTTTAGGTTCTTAGGTTAGGATTCCCAATACCTATGTAAAAAGCTGAGTATGTAATATGTGCTTATTATAATCCTATACCCAAATATGTACATACACATGCATATACATACACAAAGAATTACTACATCTACATGAAAAAAAGCAACATACTGTAAAATATTTTCTCAGTTTTTTATTACATTCATTTATTTGTGTGTGCATGTGCACATGTGTGGGTACACATATGCCACAGTGCCTGTGGAGACCAGAGGACACTTTGTGAGACCTGGTCATTGAATGCAGGTTGTCAGGCTAGGCAGCAAGCGTTTTTACCTCTGAGCCATCTTTCTAGACCCAGTAATTTATTTTTAAGATTTTATTATTACCAGTTTTGTTGTGTGTATGAATCGGGAGCTTGTATGCCACTGAGAATATGTGCAGGTCAGAGGACAATTTTGCGGAATTGGCTCTCTCCTTCCACCTTTACATGTGTTCTGGGGATCAAACTCAGGCTCTCAGGCTTTTGTGGCAAGTCCTTTTTCCCTGAGCCATCTTGTCTTGTCCCTCAAATATTTCTGCTTTTAATTTTTGTTCTTTAAGTAGGGTAAAAATGAAATTTGTGATTATATACAATTTTCTTATTGCTTCAAAAAATTTTTTTTCCTGTCATGCTGGAGATTAAATTTAGGATGTTGTACCACTGAGTCATCAGCTGTCCCCTCTCCTCCCCTCCCCTCGCCTCTTCTCCCATCCTTTCTCTTCCCCTCAACTCCCCTCCCCTTCCCTCTCGTCTCCCCCTTACACTCTAGCCTAGGCTAGCCTGTTCCATACTATATAGCCTAGGCTGACTTTGATTGGTGACAATCTTCCTGCTTCAGCCTCCTGGTGCTGGGATTTCAATGTGTGAGCCATCACACCTGTCAGGAATAGAGTTCGAAAGTTGTCAGAACACAAAGGTGACTAGTCCAGATTTCTTCCTTTCTTTTTCCTTTCTTTCTTTTTTTTCTCCAACAGATTGTCATGTATTCCAGATTTGCCTTGAGGCCTTGAACTTGCTGTGTTATGAGGGTGGCCTTGAGCTCCTGAGTTTCCTTCCAGCTCCCAAGGTATTACAGGCATGTGCCACCATGCCTAGCTTGCCAAGTTGTTGTTTTAACAAAGAACTGAAACACCAGGAAGTAAGTTAGCTACCTTAGGTTTATAGTGTCATAGTGATTTCTGCCTCCCCGCCACTTACTTATTTCCCATTGCCACAAATGAGAGACATGCACTGACCAGGAGAGCTTGGATTTTAGTTTCCAAATCCAAGGGGAGGAGAGAGAAACGGGGGGGGGGGGGAGAAAGCCTAAATTGATTCAGTAATGTACTATAGATCTCTTAATATGAAAATAAACACATCCCAAAGCTGAAAATCAGCCTGGCATGGTGGCACATGCCTTTAAACCCAGCACTCGGGAGGCAGACATAGACATAGACATAGATGGATCTCTGTGAGATCAAGGCCAGTCTTGTCTATATGGTGAGTTCCAGGTCAGCTGGGTTACAGGGAAACACTGTCTAAAGAAAAAAACACAACAGCACCAGAGCTAAAAATCTACTCAGAAATTCCGTACTCAGCTTCTGTTTCCCACTTCTGCCCTCCCTTTTAAGTACAGCAGTTTCTAATCGTTTTCCTCGCCTGATGCTTTCTGTTGTTTGTCTTGTGTCTGGCGTAGTTTTGGTATCCACAGCTGAGGTCAGGCACTCCTGACCCATGATAAACTTTGCAGTATCATTGCATTTCCTGGTGCTGCCTTTTGTTTTTTTGAACCCAGGGTCATGTCTATTAAGCATGCACTCTACCACTGAGTCATTGTATTGTTTAGTAAAATATCCAGTAGTTCAATTTGTTGCACAGAGCTGCCAATTAAGAAAAATTACCTATTATCTTTCATAATTCTCATTAGTGAATTGTAGCCCACTTCTGCAAAAATGTACCTCCATAACAGTCTCTCTCTCTCTCTCTCTCTCTCTCTCTCTCTCTCTCTCTCTCTCTCTCTCTCTGTTTCTTTTTGAGACAGGGTCTCACTATATAGCCTGGGCTGATCTGGAACTTGCTATGTAGACCAGGCTGGTCTGGAACTCACAGGGATCTGCCTGCCTTTGTTTCCTGAGTGCTGGGATTAGAGACCTGCCTCACCATGCCTGGCCCAACGATAGCCTTAATGTTGTTAATTATTTGATATTTTATTAATGACAACACATGGTACAAAGTCTACAAAGGCTAGATTATGTTCCAGTAGCAATCCTGTGATCTCTGTAGCTTACTAAAAACTTATTTTTCACTGGAGTTAAGTATCCAGGGTAGTCATTAAGATTCTGCTCAGCTTTCAGGAACACACACTAATGGCGGCTACATCATCAGTAGCTAGACTATGAGGAACACTATGGCAGAACATGACTGGTGGAGTTTAATAGTGACTCTTCTGTGCTTTGGTCTGTAAATGACACACATTTCTTCTATGACAGCTCATTGGCCAGAACTAACCACAAAGGAGGTGGAAACACTAGGGAACAAGTGCCATGTTTATAGAGCACCAATGTCTCAGCCACATCACTTCCTATAGGTCAGCTGCCTGTATTCTCGTCCCCACGCTTTACCTGGGGTCCTGCTACAAGCCTGGTCCCACCTTCTCAAGATCAGCCATGAATGTGGACAGGAAGAGATCATCTAAGTACTGCCACCGGGCTTAGCATCTCCTCCCAATTGTCTCTTTCTGAAAGCACAGCAACCCACCTTATGGCCTTCTTTCCATCTCCTTTGTTTCTTGTACCAAAATTCCTATTTTGTAACTGGTGATTTTGAGGTGTAGTACTTTTGAGATTCATGCAAATAATTAAGCTAAAATAGTTTTTGGTTATTATTAGCTACTACTATCAGCTATTGGTTCTATTACTGACTTCTGAGTTCATTGATCCTTTGGCATAAAAGATTCTTTCGAAATTTTTTTATTATTACTTTAAAAATTATTAGTGTATTAATTTAGTGTGTTTGTGTGTGTGTGTGTGCTTGCACGCGTGCATGCCATGGTGCATATGTGCGGAGCCATCTCGCTGGCTCAAGGCATAGGCATTCTTATTTTGACATAAAACCTGTCCTCCTATGGGTTAAGTGGCCTCTTAATAAGAGAGACCAGTATTTGACTAATCCAGTTCTCCATCTAGTAGTTTGAATTATTTGCTAAAATTTAGATTTAGTCATACTATTCATTGTATTCATACTCTTCAAAACCTGTTTAGTGTTATAGGTTGAAGACATACTATTGCCTACTGTTTAACTATCTCCTTTTTTTCTTGAAACAGGGTCTCCCTGTAGCAGCTGACCTGGAACTCATTATATAGACCAGGCTGACCTCAATTTTACAGAGATCCATCTGCCTCTCCCTCCCAAGTGCTGGAATCAAAGGTGTGCAACCACTATGTGCAGCTCTAAATTTTTTTTTTTAAAAAGACAGTTGTTTTTTAAAAAGTTAATTTATGTGTACACATTAATTTAATTTATGCATATGTGTATGTGTCGGTGTGAGTTTATGCCATGTGTGTGGGTGCCTGTAGAGGCCAGAGGGGGCACCAGGTTCCCTGGAGTTGGAAGTTACAGGTAGTTATGAACTGCCCAGTGTGGGTACTGGTAACTGATCGGCAGGCACTCTTAACTTTGAAGTCATCTCTCCAGCTGTTATTTTTTTTAGGCAGGGTTTCACTGGTGGTTCTAGAACTTCGGTGTAGACCAGCTGGCCTTGAACTTACAGAGATCTGCCTGTCTGTGCCTCCTTAGTGCTCGCCAGCTATCTTTTAACTGCCTTTTGCCACTGCCACTGTCCTTTAGTTTTTTAAGTTCTTGAGATCAGTCTTCTCAGTTCTTCCAAAGAAACCAGTTTTTTTTTTTTTTTTTTCAATACATCTCTCTTCAGATTCCCCCTTTTCAACAAGATGCAGTCTGATGGGGCTGGAGGGATGACTCAGCAGTTAAGAGTATGACTGCTGTTACAAGGGACCTGGGTTTGTTTCCCAGTACCCACATGGCATCTAACAACTGTCCTTTACTCTAGTTCCAAGGGATTCAGCACCCTCTTCTGGACTCTGTGGGCAATGCAAGCACAGGTGCACTTACAGAAATACAGAAAACACACACACATAAAATAAAAATAAATTTAAAAATAAGACTCATTCTGAGTAGTTTATGTTTTTACCTGTTTGAACTCTTTATTCATTCACAGAATTTATTTTGTCTTTTATTTTCTCACAGTACTTGGCATCTTCTAAGTATGAGATATAGTCAGCTTTCACATCAGACTGAATCAACTGTATACTGAAATATGGAAAGAGAAATTTGTACACACAGACCTTTGCTTGTCATTATTTCCTAAACAGTATGGTATAATACCTATTAAAATAGCATGTAGGGTTGAGGAAATGGTTCAGTGGGTGAGAGCAGTTGCTATACAAGCAAAAGGATCTGAGTTTGAATCCTAAGCACTTATGAAAGCTGAGCATGGGTGTGTTTGCTTATAACCCTAGAGTTATGGGAAGGAGAGAGGAGAATCCTGGGAGCTTACTAGCCTAGGTGAAAAGGTGAGCTTCAGGTACAGTAAGAAACCCTGTCTCAAAAAGTAAGATGGAAAGCAATAGAAGAAGACATGGGCATGCACGCCTGCATATACATGTGTATATACACTACACAAACATACCATAAACATGTACATATACAAATAGCATATTCATTGGGTTAGATATTATACGCACTCTAGAGATAACATATATATCAGGAGGATGTGGGTAGGTTACAGGCAGGTACTAACCATTTTATATTAGAGACTGGAGTATTTCTGGATTTTAATATCTGTGAACATCCTGAAAGTAATCTTCCACTGAGAGACAACTGTCCTTTACTTATTTTTCCTATCTTTTGTTTATTGTCTGTCTCTCTTTGCTTAAATGGAGTTCCAAGGGAAGAGAGATCTTTGCATCTTATTCTTCGATGGGCATATAGTAGGCAATTATCAAATATTAGTTGAATAAATGAGTAGGTCACATTTTTGGTACAGATTTGAAAGTAACAAGTGCTACAGACAGTTAAGAGTTGACTAATAAGTTAATTGAAAGCATATAAAACTAAGGATGAGGGGGTTGAGGAGATGGCCTGGTGGTTAAGAGTACCTGCTGCTCTTGTAGAGACCTGAGTTCAGTTCCCAGCACCCACGTCAGGTGGCTTACCATCATCTGTAACTCCAGCTCCAGAGGATTCAGTGCTCTCTTTTGGACTCTGTGGGCACCTCCACACATATACACATAATTTAAAAGATAAAATTAATCTTAAAAAAAGATTAAGGATATGAAGCCAGGCTGTGTCAGGAGGCTTGAGGCCAATGTTTGAGCCTGAGTCTTCTGTTTTTTTTTTTAGTATACATACTTGAGCAACTGCTTTTATGAATTTGTATATGTTTCACTCCTTTTTTTTTTTTTTTTTTTGAGACAGGGTCTCACTATGTAACCCTGGCTGTCCCAGAACTTACTATGTAGACCAGGTTGGCCTTGAACTCACAGAAATCCATTTGCCTCTGCCTCTTGAATGCCAACATGGTTGGTCTAGGAAAACTTAGGAAGCAACTGCACATCTCTGCATTCCTCTCTCTCTTTAGTGTCCGCATTCCTTTTAGATAGCTCCTTTGCTCATTCTTCCTCACTGACAAATGTTTTCTAGAGTAATGCTTAGAATCAACTAATTCAAAACAAAGGCACAGTTTCTCATTATAAGCTGAATGAGGGACGGATGGCATTTAAACTTTAATAATGGAAAGTACCTGTATTGAAGGAAACAAAATGCCTGCCAGATTTTGGAAATCAGCCATTGGGGAAACTTTTATTTGGACCTGTTCTGTTGTGGCTGAGGGATTGATCCCCAGCATTACAAAAAAAAAAAAAAATCAAACAAACAAAAGTTCTTGTTATTTGAAAACAAAAATCATTGTGTGATTATAAAGCTATTATGTTAATTATGAAATGCATTTACTATGGGGAAAAAGAAAATAAAGAAATAAAAGAAAATAAAACATTCATAATTTCACCCCATTGTAATCATTTTCCTCCTGCCCTGGGCTCCTGAGTGTTGTGAGCCATTACTCCTGGCACTCTGTTATGTTTCTCTTTAAAATTAGTGTGTATTTAGAAAACTGCAGCTTCATTATGATCTTTTCACTTCCTTATACAGCATACTTTGATCACATGTGCCCTCCCGCTATCCTCCCGTGTCCCTTCTCCGCTCCCCACTGAGCTTCTATAAACCAAATATTTGTATACTTCAGGCTAGGCCTCGTTCGTTCATTGATTCAGAAGCCCTTTCCACTTAATCAATCAGCATTGGTGAACATTTGCTGTTTTCTCCTGCTTTAAAAAATTTAAGACCAGAGGCACTGGAGAGATGGCTAGCAGTCAAGAGCACTGGCTGCTCTTGCAGAGGACTGGGGTTCAGTTCCCAACACTTGCATGGTGGCTACCAATGTCTGTTCCAGAGGATCCAATGCCCTCTTCTGACCTCTGAGGGCATTGTATGACACAGGTGCACCCACCTATGTGCAGGCAATACACCTACACACATAAAATGAAAATAAAACATTTTTAAAAGTTAAGCCCAGAGAATGAATACTAAGAAACAACATAATTTTTTTGTGTGTTTTGTTTTTTCTATGTTTTGAGACAGAGTCTTGAACTCCAAGTCTTTTTGAGGACCCATTATCTGCCAGTTACTGGTAACTGGGGTCGCCTTGTATCCCTGGTTGGTCTAAAACATCAGGCTGGCCTGGATCTCACAGAGCTCTGCTTGCTTCTTCCTGAGTGCTGGGGTTAAAGGCATGCCCACCATGCCAGGTGACACATCTTGCCTTTTAATTTGCTTTGCAATGTAGTAGAGAGAAAACGACAACAAACAACCCAAATGCAGCGTGACAACGCGATATTTGAAGCTTATAAAAGAAGTCATGGAAAGAGGGAATTGTGTGCCACGTCACTCATGGAGTTCAGAGGACAACTTTGTTTCCATCAGTTGTCAATGGGAATTAAACTCATATCAGTTGGCAGCAAGAGCCTTTACCTGCTACATCATCTCACTGGCCCCAGTCCACTGCAAGAGTAGCCAGTGTTCTCCACTGCTGAGATATGTCTGCAAACCCCTTACTCCAATTCTTCTTCTAATAATTTGTTTAGGGCCAAATCTGGAAGCTCATGCCTATAATCCTAGTATTCTAGAAGCAGAGGCAGGAGGATTGCTGCAGGTTCAAGGCCAGCCAGGACAAAATAGCAAACCCCTGTCTCAAACACAAACCAAAACTGAATAATCTATTTAGTAACTGTGTCCTTTTCTAACCCAGGTCCTTGCTTTGTTTTCATCAGTTCTCCAACTCAAAGGAAAGATATAATCCATGAAGGCCTATAATAAACTGTGAGGGTCCATTAGATTTTCAGATGCCCTTGGTCTGAGATGTTGTTTCCTCTCATTCCTGGGTTCCTTACCCCAGAGTTTTCTCCATATACTGGAATGCTTTCCTATTTGTTAGGCTTTTGGTAACTGGAGCTTTTGTTGTTGTTGTTTTAATCCTTGGATTGAATGATGATTCCTTAAAGCTTTTCACTGTATTTAGGATCTCCTAGTAATGTCTCCTGACATTAGATTTGGCCATCTGACTTCACCAGCCAATAATAAATGAACATTGCTTGTGGGTAGAAGCTTTTAAAATAGCTATTACAAGACACTGAACCATTTGTAATTAACTTTTATGATCCCGTCTGTGGGACTCTTGAAAGCATAGGTCTCAGTGATGTGTACACCAATTCAGCGACCTCAGTGACTAAAATTTGCAGAGTCCTTGAAGAGGATGCTGTCCCCAGGTCCACTCTTTACATATGATACATTCTCCCATTATTGGAAGCAGTGGTGACTGATGGCTCTCAAATGGATCCTACTTTGAGAGTTGTTTTTGGCTAAGATCACGTCCCATCCTTGGATGCAGCCCATACCCAATAACTGGTTGATGTAAAAGTATACAGATCTGATGTTCTGCCACAATTTAGGACAATGTTGAAAGGTCATCCCAGCTCTACAACTCGCCACAGGACTGGCTGAAGCTTCATAGGCAACTGTATTACAGCTCAGTCCACCTCTCACTCTTCAATCCTGCCTCCCTTGGTCTCCACAGTTCATTCTTCAGACCACTCAATAACTTCTTCCATACAAAACTGGGTTTGAAGGGCTGTTTTGTGATGAACCCCACACAAGATAGGTCCCCTACTGATTTCTATCAAACATGAAACATGAGAGATAATTTTGTTGCAATAATTTCTGATTTTTGTGCGGTTACAATTTGTCCAATCCTTATTAGAATAGATGCCAAACCTCATGTGCCCTACCAATTCTTTGTTTTCACCCGAGTTTGACTTACATTGTCTGTCTTGGTAGATGTTATTGCCACATTCTAATTTCTTTTTGGATGATCTATGAGTGAACAGCTACACCTCAACTCACATATTGTAAGGACAACAGAAAAGGAAAAAGGGTTTCATACTGACTTCCACTGATTAAATTATTCCTACGAAGCTAGTTGCACTAATTTTTTTCACATGAGTTTCCTAAGAAGACTTCTTTCCTACATAATTTATCACACATTGGTAACATGTATGAGGGTACTTAATGTTTCTTAGGAAAATTTTATGCAAATGATAACTGAATAATAAAGTATGTGACCTCGATTTGAGGAAGAAAACCCGTATTTTCACCATCCAGTAAACTTTTTGTACCTTATTTTTTGAGAGTTAGATCTCATTTATTGAAAGCCAGATGTGAAAACAATGCCAGTTTCTTATTTTAGGCAAAAACGAATACAGTTCATTAAGCTAAAGAATCAAAGCATGTGTTCATTGTTTTTCAAAAGGGATTTTACTACATAGAAAAATTTCTCTGCCTGAAGGATAAACAGTATAAAATTATTTCAACTAAAAAAAAAAAGTCCTGAGCAGGTATTATATTACCACAATTCTTAATTATAGGAAATATTTACTATGATAACAGAAACCAGCTTAAGGAATGTGGAGATTTATCTGCATCACGTTCAGATAGAGAGATAAAAGGGGACCTGAATAAGCAAGCTCGAGGAGTAGGACTTGAGGATTGTATTTATGAATGTATCTTTCTTTGGAACTGCCCTTAGCCACAATGAAAGACCGGCCAAACCAGCCTTCAGAACAACCCTTCTCCTATGGGAGAAAGGAGGGCTAGACTTCTCCTAAGATCGCCCTCCCACGCAATTTTTCCACCTCGCAGTAAAGAATTAAACCCAGACTTCCGATCATGGCGCCAAGCACGTCACCTTCTCCCCTCTCCCTTAGCAAAATCCCACCCAAGTCGGCTGACCCTGTAGGGGAGTCCCCTCCCCCATGCTGGCTGCAAAAAGGAGACATAAAAGAAAAAAAGGCTTAAAGAGATTTAGGGAAACTGCTATACCAATTCCTTGGGAGAAAACAGATCCCACCCTCGACCTGCGCCCTGTTTTCCTAAGACCCCGAAAAGCCCCTGGATGCTCGCGGCCTGGGTGAATCAAGCCCTGCAGAGAGGTGCCGAGGCGCTGCAGACGCCCCGGTAGCAGGCCGGCGAGCAGGCGTCTGTTCTCCGCCCGCCTCGTATCCGCGTCTTGATGGCTACGGGAAGGGGCGCTCGAGGAAAGCACGGCGCGCTAGCGCACACGCGGCAGCCTCCAGTGGTCTCTCCAGCCCAGGCCTTTGTTCGAGCCTCGAGTGGAGGGGAGGCCGAGCAGGCCAGTCTCTGGGCTCCCTGGAAGGCCGCTCGCTCCAGCGGAGGAGGCTCCCGCCCCAGAGACAACAAGGGGCATAGTCCTGCCTGCCTTCGAGGCTTTTCTCAGACTCCAGGGCAGACCGCGGCGCCCCAGTCTCGGAACACTTTGTCCTCCTAAACAAAAGATGAGGCCGTTCTGACAAGCGCACAGAACGCAGCACCATTCCGGCACGGAAGGTGTGCGTGTTTGCGGGAGAGTGGTTAGAGCTGCCCCCCGCGCCGAGCCCCACCCTGCCCGGGCCGCCGCGGGAGGGCCTGGGCTCCTCAGCCAGCATGGGAGCCGGGGGCGGGGCCGGGAGGGGCCGCGAGCGCGCAGGCGCAGTGCCGGCTCTGTCGCGCCGCCGCCGCTGCCACCGCCGTCGTTGCCGCCGCCCGCGCTGCACCACAGGCCCGAGACAGACAGGGGTCGGGGAGAGAGCCGGAGACTGACGAGGAGGCGGCGGCGGAGGCGGGGCGACTCCGGTGACCGGGAGCGCCTCAGACTGGCAGCTGCGGCGACTCCCCCCTTTGTGTCTGGTCTGCTCAGAGCCACTGGAAGTGCTTCCCGGAGGGGTGCAGGGTGTCTCGCAGGCTCGGCTGCCCACCCCCTTCCCCGGCCACCTACATCCGCCCTCCCGCCGCCCCCCGCCCTCGGCCCGCGACGCGCGAGCTCCGCCTGGAGCCCTGAGCTGCGGAGAGCGAGGCGGCGGTGGCGGCGACGGCGGCTTCTTCCTCGGTGGGGGGCTGCGATTCGCTCTGGGGAGCCATCGACGGGCGCAGACGAGGCTCTCGGGGTGGCATTTACCCCAGGCTCGAGCGAGCGGCCGGCGTAACCAAGAGCGAGGCCTCGGGCGGAGCGTCCTCGTAGGGCCAGCCGGGGCCGTCGGGCTCCGGGCGTGTGGCGAGCCGAGGCAAGCCACCGCGAGCGTCCCCTCCCCCGCGTCCCGAGGCCGGGCCTGCGAGACCCTCGCCCGATTGTTCCGAGGCGGCCGAGGCTCGCCCATGGAGGCAGACACCGCTTTCGAGCCAGTCGGAGGAGAGGATTTGAGGCTGTCGACCGCGGAGTGAAGGGAGCACCCAAGCGAAACTTTGTCCGCCGAGCCGCCAGCGATGCGCCGCGGGCCGCCGGGCGCCGCTGCCAGCCCCGCTTCGCTCTCCGCGGCGCTCGGGAACTTGTTCTAAGCCTCGGCGCCCGTCGCGTCCCCGCCCTCCAGCGCTCGGCACCTGGATATGCGTTCTCCCAGACCCGGCTGCTTTTTTGATATCGTGAAACTACGAGGGAAATAATTGCAAGGGATTTCTTCCGGGCTTTCTCCCCCCACGGACATGCTTGCAGTTTGGGGGGCCGAGGCACCCGGTCCTAGGCGAATGAAGCCCCCCGGCCACGAGGGAGCGGAATGAAGGGCAGTTGTGCAGTGGAAAGAAAGCTCGGCAGCTAGGTCCTCTCATCTGCCATTTGTCCTTTCAAACTGCATCGTAATCCGGGCCGAAGTCAGACGACTCGACCGGGTTCCTCCGTCCCAGTTTACTTTCCAGATTTCTTTTCTTTGCCCTCCTGCTTCTCGGCTGGCCCAGGGATGACTTCGTCGCTGGCGCGACCCTGGCGGGTGCCCTGGCTTCTCTGGGCTTTCCTGCTGGTCAGCACTACGGCCGGTGAGTAGTCCGAGGTTGGCTGGTCTCGGCTGCGGCCCCGCGGGTGACGAGGGAGGAGGGAGAGAAGAAGGGAGGGAGGCCGAGGCCTGCGCCGTGATCGCGGTGGACCCGAGTCGCGACCCGCCAGCGAAAGCACCTTCGGTGTTTGCATGTACTTTCCTGTCCTTACTCCCGGAGTCCCTGTCCCCTCCCCCACGGGGAAAAAAAAAAAAAGACATATTGGGTGTGGTATCTTGACATTTTTAGCTGTGAGGTAATGCGGGGATTAAAAATAATATTTTAATCACTGGTGAACAGTGTCTGTTAGGTTTTGGAAGCAGCTGGGTAGTTTGGGTTTTTAATAAAGCAGCAGATTTGGTTTACAGTACAAAGGGCTAGCGCACGCTTGAACCTCCTTTCTACGTGTAGACCAGTCTGGGGAATCTGCGTTACTTTTCCTTACTCAGAATGTTGGCGGATGATTAGAATAAATGTAGCCAGGGTGTGAGAATCCTGATACATTGTAGAAGATTGTTTACTGCTGTTATCATAAGTATTGTTTTGATCCCGAGATTCTGAACTGCTTTGTATCTATCTTTTCGTCTTACGTGTAGACCAGTCTGGGGAATCTGCGTTACTTTTCCTTACTCAGAATGTTGGCGGATGATTAGAATAAATGTAGCCAGGGTGTGAGAATCCTGATACATTGTAGAAGACTGTTTACTGCTGTTATCATTAGTATTGTTTTGATCCCGAGATTCTGAACTGCTTTGTATCTATCTTTTCGTCTTGGGCATATGTTCTTCATATGCTTTTGGGATAACTGTCGGGCACAGAAGTATTTTGATAACTTTACTATTAGTCATCTGGCGTCTGTTGGTTTTCCTGTCATTGAGACAACTTTGACCTCACATCAGACTTCTAGGAGATTGGACTCCTGAAAGTTCTTTGACATTCTACAAACGTGTGAAAGGAAATGGTACTCCCATTTCCTTTGGATATTTCCTTTTCAAATCTCAGTCGCCTTGGGGAAAAAAAAAAACAAAAACAACTCATGTTTTCATTGCAGTTATTTTCAAACAATGGTCTTTTGGTGATTTGCTCTTAGAAAATTTAGGGGTGAATTCTTAAATTAATCACATGAATTACACATTTAAAAATAAAAATTTGTTTTTCAACTGTAATTTTCACATTCAGTAAATTTTCATTGCTATATGAGTCGGAGGTTACTTGTTTAATTTACATTTTAAAAGTCTGTACTGGGAAAATACTGAAAGAAAAATTGAAGGTTCCTTTTGTGCGTTTGATATTATTGTCTTGTTGGTTAATACCTAGTAGTTTTATAATAAATCTATATAGTAAAATAATCAAATTTCTGAATTGAATAAATTTTGAAACTTCATGTTTAATTAGTAATTAATATTTTTAATTATTGTAGTTCTTTTTGGAGCCACATTGAACAGTTTTTCTCCAAATTTCCTTGTTAGCTGCTTAAATCCTCTAGCCATAAGTCATGTGGTTCCTGTAAAATACGATAAGACTAAAAATGGCCTTTGCACATAAGCAGTCATTCTACAAGCAGCAATCCACAAGATTTGGGGTTTTTTGTTATTCTTGTCTTTTTGGAATGTAGGTTCTCAGTTATAGTGATGTGCTTATCATTTTGTGATCAGAACTGATAAAAATAAGAGAAAAATGGCATTGATATAAATTATTTCTATTTGGTAAATAAAATATTCTTAGAATATTGTCCCCTTTAAAGAAGGGTTAGATTAAAAGAATTTTTGTATAAAAGTGGTTTGAATGTTTTTTCTCTTTTGCATTATATTGTACCAGATGATGGGATTTTTGAAGCTGCGTTTCAGAGCTCTTAATAGCTAATATTCATTGAGTACTTTCTGTGCACCAGTAACTGTTTAAACAACTACATATATTTTCTTCTTTGAGCCTCCTGACAGTTTTGTATCATAGTTTGTTATTATTATTCCCCTTTACAGAGAGGGAAAGAAATTTAGGTATAGAATTTTAGGTAACTTATTATATAGTAAATTATGGAGTCAGGATTATAGCCTGCATCCTTACCTACCTTGTTAAGGCTAACAGAACTTCAGAGGCAGAACAACTTCTCCGCCTAATTGGAACAGGAGGTAGAGCAATGTCTTTACCAGAGAACTTTGAAAGGAAGGCTGGACATTTACAGAATAATGGGTACAGGTAGGATCATGCAGTGTCATGGTTCTGAATGTGTAAAACTTTTAGTACTGTTTCATGTACAAGGTGACTAGATAAGGTTTGTGTGGATTTGGGATAGACTGATGCAGTGATGGAGCTGGCAGGTGCAAATAGTGCAGCAGAACAGGACAAATATCGGAAGACTGATAGATACAACATCCTTCTTTGGGGTCCTAGATCAATTACTGTTGGCATTGTTTTGAGGCATTGTGTCATTCTGTGGCTCAGTCTGGCCTACAGTTCATTGTATGGTCCAAGTTGGATTCAAACTCCTGGGTAGTTCTGTCTCAGCCTCCCAAGTGCCATTGTATGTGTGAGCCGGCAAGCCTGGCTTACTGGAGAGATCATCTCTTTTGAATTCCTCCTTTCCAGTTAGTAGTGTCTAGTTCTTGGACTCCTTAATTGGACTCTAAGAATAGTTGTTATGCAAAAATTTAAAATTTATGAGAAAGATGTGTTTGCTTAAAATGATTTCTTTTAGTGAAAATTTATTAAATGAACTATTAGTTTTAGCAAGGTAATTCAAGTTTTGCATAAGAGTCAGCATTTGAAATAATTCTCTTGAGTATATTTCAGCTTTATACCTCTTCAGGAATACACATTGTCTAAGGTGAGATTCATCTATTTAGTATTATTGAGCAGTTAGTGAAAATTGTCAAATAACTGCAAGATTGGTAATCTTCAGTGTTTCTTAAAGTTTGGGCTCTACAACAGTTACCTGAGGTTCTTGATAAAATGTGTACTCTTTGCTCTATGATCTAATTATATTAAATGAATTTGTATGGAACATACATTTAGGAACAAAAATTCTTTAACCCCACAGAGTTTAAAAGAAATGGGTTTGAGAATTCATGTTTTATATCATTAGTGCTGGTTGAATTTCTTCAGTATGGTGATTTGGTCACCTTTGGCTACATGATAATTTGCAGCCACAAAATCATCATAGCCTGTAACAAGCACTTACTTTATTCTACTTTTCTCTTTTCGGGCTCTAGTCTGGAGGGAGGGTAATACTTACCTTAAGAAGTTTGTATCACAGCAGTGGCTGAATGCAAGAGAGCAAGCCCAACCCCCTGGCATAATTTCAGACTGTTCCTCCAACTTCCCATTGGCTCATCAAGTCAGACTGCCATATCCAAAGATAAAGTAATTGGAATAGTACATTTTGCTTATAATAAGACTAATATAGAACACATATGAATGTATAGAATATTGCAGAGGAATGAAGTATTGAGATCCTTAATCTGACCTATAGGATTGGGAAAATGGCTCAGAAAGGGGGCTTCATTTACCTTTTGAACAGGCCTTCTCATGAACATTACACCAACTTTGATTTCTACAAAGCTGTCTTGGAATATCACCTGTGATATGTAGTACACTTGGTGTTGGTGTGTTCTGTAAAATGTAAGGAGAGGCCTATTCACACTAAGACTTTCCAGCATTGAAGACAGACTGTTACTGAAGTCTCTTGTTCTTTCATTTGGTTCTGAGGATCCAAGAATCCTTTGCCACTGAGCTGCAACCCTAGCCAAAGGACAACTTTTTTTTTTTTCAACAGTATAAAAGAAAACATTGAATATTGGTTTCTGAAGTTAAGTGCTAGATACTGAGTGAAGTTGTAGTAAATGAGTTAACTTTAAAATAACTAGACATACCTCTTACTTTGTTACCTACTTTTGTAGCCTTGTTATTGAATATCAGTGTGATGTGTTTGTCTTCTCCTCCCAACTGATACTTGCATTTGTAGGATAGGGTTCATATCTTTAATTAAATTAAATTAATTAACTCAGTTACTTATTTTTTGTCCTTTTGAGACAGGATCTCTTTGGCCCCAGCTGGCCTAGAACTCAATATGTAGACCAGACTGGCCTTATCTCACAGAGATCACCTGCCTCTGCCTCCTGAGTGCTGGGATTAAAAGCCTGTGCTACTACGCTTGGCTATGTCTTTTATTTTTGTAGTGCTGAGATTGAACCCAGGGCCTCTTAGGTGCATGTGCTTATTACTGAGCTATATCCCCAGGCCTCTTATTTTGAAATTGCACTGTAACCTGTCATATATTGTTATGAAATATATTTTTTCTTCAATATATATTGAAGAAATTTAAGAAATACTTGGTAAATGAACTGTGAAAAGGAATTGGAACTTACTTCATACTAGTAACATTCTTTGTTGTAGTTTCTCCAACTTCAGTTTACTTGGTATAGTGTAAAGATCACTGTCCTGAATTAATGAGATCTTTATTCTATTGACTACTTTCAAATTTTATTTTTGCTTACATATATTGGCTGATTTTATTGGGTTGCTATACTAACAGATATCAAACCGAGAAAGTTTCACTACATCAGATGCAAATATTATGCACATGATGGAATAGACTACTGAGAAACAAAACTCGAACTTTAATTAGCGCACAGAGAAGAATCAAAAACAGTGAGCTGATAAAATTGAAAGTATCTTAGTGTAACAGATCAGTGAACAGCAAAATAAAAATGAAACCAATATTATATATTCTTACCCATGAAAATAAATTCTCTATTATTACAAATGTCAACAGGATTAAATGACCAAAGAATATCCATCACACATCTTAACACATCAACATGGATTTTCCTCTATTTTAATAATAATTGTAGCAGCTTTAAAAGAAATTTTAAAATGTGATTTGAGTGAAATTGACACACATGTTTTTTCACAAATAAACTGATTAGATGCCAGGTGGCTAGAAAATACATAGAAAGATGACAATCTACCAGCTTAGACAAAGTAAATGCATCCTGAAAGCAGTATAATACCTTATCATTTGATGAAAGCATTTCTAAGTATTACTTGTGGTCATAGTATTTCTAAACTGATGCCTAACTTAAACTATAGTGACTAAATTGGTAAATCTGTGTTTTTATCCCTTAACTAAGTGATGGAAGAAAAGGAACCTTAAACATATTTTTATGATTTATAACAAAAATGGAAAACCTTATTGAAAGTGGAACACAATATTTATCCTACTAAATCATGAAAACTCTTTTTAACAGATAGATGAGTCACATACTGATTCTATATGTCCAGTCACTTTTGTCTCCAGCATTTAGGCCTATGGGGTTTTAAAATTTCATATTATAATGTAAAAGATATAAACAATTACCATGGACCTAATCTGGCCAATCTGTGTTTAACTTTAGCAGTGAAAACGTTTTAAAGTCATAGGGGAGAGCACATCTAACAGTTTTCTCAGTTCTGATATTGTGAAGTTGGACTAGATTATATTTCAAAAGGAAGTGCCTATGAATCATACGAGACCTCCTGAAGTTAAGTACTTCAATGCCCAGGCCTAGAAATTTGCATTTTAATAGTAGTGGCCTGTCCTGTTCCCCCCTCCCCCTGTAATTTATGTACCTTTGAACTGGATTTAAGATGCTTCTGTCAGGTTCTATAATACAACTTTATCATTTTTACTTTTTATGTTAATTATATCTTTTTTTTTCTTTTTTTCCTATCACTTTGAGAGAAGGTCTGATTATGCAGCCCAGGTAGGCTTTGAACTTCTCAATCTTCCTGCCTCAGGCTCCTGAGTGCTAGGATTACAGGCATATACCACCATACCTGGGTATTTATTTTATCTTACTCTGGATCTTTTGTTCAATCAACTTCGGGACCAAATATTTATTATTTTATGCTGTAATCAGTTCCCAAACCTTTTGGGGGTTAGGGTGGAAGGTAAGGGCTTATGGAGCTGAGTCTGGGCCTGACTGCCTCTGCCTTTTGAGTACTGGCATTGCAAGTATGTGCAACCATGTCTGGTTATCCAAACCATTTTTCTTTCTTTCTTTCTTTCTTTTTTTTTTTTTTAATTTATGTTTTCTTTTCCTTTTACCTCTTGGTCTTTTTTTTCAACTTTAAAAAATATTTTTGTGCATTTTCCTGTGTACTTGACACAGCATGTATGTGGAATGACAATTTTGTGGCGTTGGTTCTCTGTTTCCATCTTTATGTGTGTTTCAGGACTGAATTCAGGTTTGCCAGACTTTTCATAAGCACTTTTACCCATTGAGCCGTCTGGCTAGCCTCCCTTTTCATGGTCTTAAAGCAGTACATTATTTAGTGAAAAAGGCTTTGTTTACCCAGTCTTAAAAGTTAATTTAATTTTGTTTTTATTTTTATTATTTATTTATTTTATGGTGCTGGGGAGCAAACCCAGACTCTTATTATAACAGGTATCCCAGTCCTTGTATTTTTATTTTGGCCATTTTACTTTTGTCCTACTTTTACCAGAAAGGAAACTTATTAATAGAAACATTAGTAGAAAGAGTGGTATTTAAATTTTTTTTTGATTTATTATTTTTATTTTATGTGTATGAATCTATTACCTGCATGTATGTAAGTGTACCCATATACAATGCCTTGTAGAGGTCAGAAGAGGGCATCAGATTCCCTGAACTGGAGTTACGAATGGTTGTTAGCTGTTACGTGCTGGAATCTGAACCCAAGTCCTCTGCAAGTGCAGCCAGCGCTCTTAATTGCTGAGCCATCTCTCCAGCTTCCTCCCCCCTGCCTTTTTGTTTTGTTTTGTTTTTTTGAGACAGGGTCTCACTATGTAGCCCCAGCTGGCTTGGAACTCACTATGTAAGCCGGGCTTATACAGATCCACTTGTATATTCCACTATATCCGGCCTATAAGTGTGTTTTTTAAAAAATTATTAATTTAGTTGGCATTCACAATCATGAATTTCATTATGGCATTTTCATACATATATGTCATTATACTTAAATTTTTTTGTTTAAGTATTTATTTTGTGTGTGTGCTTCTGAGTGTGGTATACATGTGGTAGTCTTTTCAGGGGTTGGTTCTCTCCTTTCACCTTGTTTTTAAGTTTGGATCTCTCATACTATTTCTGACAGTGTCTTGCATTTGCCAGTTTCTAGCCAGTTCTTCTGTCTGTGTCTGTCTCCTACCTTGTTGTAGGGTGCTGGGAGTACAAATGGAAGCCATTGCACCACCTGTTTTTTTTTAATGTGGGTTCTGGGGCCTGAACTTGGGTTGTCAGGATTTTATGGCAAGCACTTTTACCTGTTGAGCCATTTTGATGGCTCTTAAGTAGTTTTAATATAATTTAATTTAATTAAAAAATACTTTTATGTTTATGTGTTTTGCTTGCATGTATGTAAGTGTACCATGTGTACAATACCCGAAGAGACCAGAAGAGGTGTTGGATCCCCTGGAACTGGAGTTATGGGCATGTTAGCTGCCATGTGGGTGCTTGGAATTCATCCTGGGTCCTCTGCAAGAGCAGACAGTGCTTGCTCTCAACCACTGAGCCCTCTCTCCAGCCGCAAGTGGTTTTAATTTTAGTAAACTTGGATGAGAGTTGTTAATGAAGTGTAAAAGGATTAGTGCCATACTAAATTAGATAACATGTTTTGGTTTTAGTTACAAATCAATATTCCATGAAGCTTCCTTCTAGTTGAGTAAATTATATATATTACATTTCTGTCCCCCAAGTAAGAATTCTATTCTGATTTGATTGATTTCTACTGAGAAAAAACTATGGGGCTGGATTTCTAGAAATTCATTAATGATGATCTTTTATTACACACATAGGTACATACTATGTTACTATGTTGTTCCCTTTATAGGTAAATGTTCTAGTCTTCGTGGTGAAGTATCATTGTGTAGCCCAGGCAGGCATGAAGCCTGCGATCCTCTTACCTCACCCTTCCAAGTGGTGGCATTATAGGCATATATTATGCCTACTTCTAAAACCTGGGTCTAAATGATCTTGTCTTGAGGCCTTTTCAGAAGCAGTGAAGATGACTTTGAATACGATAGACTTGGTTAGTTCTTTTTTTTTTTTTTAATTAAAAATTTTAAATTTATTTTTATGTGTACGAGTGTGATTGCCTACTTGTATGTAAGTGCACCTTTGTCATGCAGTGCCCACAGAGAACAGAAGAGGTCATTGAATCCCCTGGAACTGGAGTTAAGGATGGTTGTTAACCTCTGTGTGGGTCTTGGGATTTGAACCTGGGTCTTCTGCAAGAATTGCCAGTGCTCTTAACTGCTGAGCCATCTCCAACCCTGGGTTTGACTTTTTTGAGGCAGGGTCTTCCTGTAGCCCCAGCTGGCTTGGAACTTGCTATGTAGACCACAGGCCTTGATCTCTCAGAGATCTGCCTGCTTTTGTCTCCCCAAGTGCTGGGACAAAAGGCGTACATAACCATGCCCAGCCAGATTGGATTTAAAAATAATATTTAATTTTATGTGCATGATATTTTTGCATCCATGTAAGTACAGCTGTGCATGTGATGCTCATAGAGTCCAGGAGACATTAGATCCCTGGAACTGGAGTTAGGGACCATTGTTAGCTGCCATGTTCTGCTGGAAACTGAATTGAACCTAGGTCCTCTGCAAGAGCAGCCAGCATTTTTAACTGTTGAACTATCTCTCCAGCCCCCACCCCTCTCCCAACCCTGATATCTTCCCCCTTTTTTTGAGACAGAATCTTGTGTAGCTTTGGCTGACCTTGAATTTGTTATGTAGTTGAGACTGGCTTTGAATTCCTGATCTTTTACCTCCATCACCCAAGTGCTGAGATTATGTATGTACCATTATGTCTGGCTAAACTTGAGTTTTTATTTTTTTAATTATTGATTTATTTTTATTCTATGTGAGTTCCTACATGTATATATGTATACCACATGTGTGCTTTATTCCCATAGAGTCCAGAAGAGATCACCTGAACTCAAGTTACAGGGAGTTATTAGCCACTATATGGGTGCTGAGAACTGAACTCTGGACTTCTATAAGAACAGCCAGTGCTCTTAACAATGAGTCATTTTTCCAGCCCCCTAGATTTGATTTTTTAAACATTTTTATGTGTGTATTGCCTTCATGTATGTAAGTACAGCTGTGTTGTGCAATGCCCACGGAGGTCAGAAGAGGGTGTTGGATTTCCCTGGAACTGGAATTACAGATGGTTGTCATATGCCGTGTGGGTGCTGGGAATTGAACCCTGGTCCTCTGGAAGAGCAGCCAGTGCTCTTAACCACAGAGCCCTCTAGACTTGAATTTTTTTCAAACATTTTTCTTTTTTGGTTGTAAGATTAATATGGTAAGAAAAACACATATAGTTTACATTTAATTTATATGAAATTACAAATAAGCCTGTAATAAATGACCAAAACATTTTATCTATTTTAAATAAATATTTTATTAGTACTATGAAATCATTGTATTTTGAGTTGGCTTGATATAATTATAGTAAAAGATATAGTTTTAAAAAGAAATTATAAGTTGTGCATGGTGGTACATGCCTTTAATCCCAGTACTTAGAGGCAGAGACTGGCAGATCTCTGAGTTCCAGGATAGCCAGGTCTACATAGCTAGTTCCAGGCCAATTAGGGCTACATGGTAAGACACTCTCAAAACAAAAACAAAAGGAAATATGAATTCAATCCTTATAGAATGAATACTACAGATTTTGAAAAGGAATTCATTAGGTAAATAATTTGATTTTAAAAAGAAAAGTGATTAGAGAATAAAAAACTGGCCAGTATACTTTCAAAATCTTAGTCATTTCACATTTTAATCATACCATTAGAAATTGACTTGAGAAATGTTATCCAGTTATTTTTCACTTAAGCTATACAGCTTTAATGACTTTCAAAAAGAATGAATTTCCTTGAAGACTTGGACAGAAACTTTTAGTATGCTTTGCCTTACTCATACTATTAGTAGATAACATAAACATATGTTCACCTTTAGTGTTATTACAGTGTCTAATAGGAAGTAGTTAACATTGTAGACAGTTTCCGTCCAATTACACAGGACTGGAGTGACCAGAAGGGTAGGCAGGGACCAGGTAGGGCATGTTAGGAAGATGTTATATAGAGTGATACAAAGAAAAAATAAGACCTGCCTGCCCTCAGTTATCTCATGCCATTATCATGAGAGAGGAGTTGAATTGCATGCTGTTTGAAGATGATAGGTATTTTGCAGACCTTGAGCATTCTTAAATTTCTGTCTGCTGCCTGTCTACTAAGAATGTCTTTTGGGCTTCTTCATCCTCTTTTAAATATTTCCCTTATACCCTTATAGCCTTTTTTTTTTTTTTTTTTGAGACAGGATGTTACCATGTAACACTGGCTGGCCTGGAATTTGCTATGCATATAGACCACATTGGCCTGGAACTCAAAGAGAGCCATCAGCCTCTGCCTCCCAAGTGCTGGGATTAAAGATGTGCACCGCCATGTGTAGCCTTCAAAGAGCAGTGAAAATTTCTTAATTTCTCTATTGTTTTCTCCCTCTCCCTCTTTGCACAGTGTATTTGTCAGCAGTGATTTCCTTTCTTTTTTTTTTTTTTTGAGTTTGACGTCTTGCTGTGGAACCTGGCTAGCCTGACACTATGTAGCCCAGACTGGCCTGCAACTTATGGCAGTCCTTTCTAGTCCAGCCTTCCTAGTATTGATAGTACAAGTGTGAGTTATGCCTTGCTAGCAGTGATTTTCTAATTCCCAAATGTCATTTTTCAACGTTTTGGCTTTTCTACCAAACTTCTTTTCTATTGCTACTCCTCTCCCTTGTCGATTTTTCTCTCTTTGCTACTCCTCTCCTAGGCTTTAATTGTCTCCAAAAGTAAATGATTCTTAAGTGAACCATATAACCAGAATCAGAAACTCTGAATTCCTGCTCAGATTAGTTAGTTGTTTACTTAATTCCTTGTTTTGGTCTTCCTATCCTCATTTGTAAAGTGAGGAGGATGGCCTGAATGACACAGTACTTATGCAGTCTTTTTGCATATCGAATAAAACAAATCAGTGATACATATGTAGTTGTTAGTAAGTATATAGCACTTCTAATTATATGTTTGCTTATCTCTTATGTATATACTCTTTGTTTCTCTGGAGTTGATGATAGTCAGGCATAGGGTCTTATGCATGCTAGGCAAAGCACTTTCCCATAGATATACATCCCAGCCCTGGTATTTCAAATTTAGCTTGTGTTGGGGAAAATTTGAAGCATTCTAAGATTGGAAAAGGCTTCTTTGAGAAAAACATAATTTTTTTGAAAATATGTTTTATATTGAGTACATGTGTTGAATTAGCACAGCAAAAGAGTCATGATGGTGTACAGCTTTTATCCCAGCACTTGGGAGGCCAAGGCAGGTAGATCTTCTGTGAGATCGAGGCCTCCCTGGTCTACATAACAAGTTTCAGGCTACCTAGGGCTACAGGGACACCCAGTCTCAAAAAATTAAAAAAATTTAAAAGAAAAAAAGAAGGGGAGCTGGAGCAGTGAGTGGCTTTGCAGTTAAGAGCACTGGCTGCTCTTGCAGAAGACTCAGGTTTGGTTCCTAGCACCCACATGACAGCAACAGCTGGTAACTTCCCAGGAGATCCAGTGACCACTTCTGGCCTCTCTGGATACTGCATACATGTGGTGCACTTACATACATGCAGGCAAAACATTCATACACATAAATTAATGAAAAAATACATACACATAAGAAATGAAAAAAAATTATCAACATACCAGTCTTAAACTATTAAAAATCTATTAGGAATATTTTAGGAACTTCTTTTTTTGCTCTTCTAGCTATGGTTTAAATGGGATTAGGCACATGGGAATCCCTATCTAGTAACATAAATTTGTTTTCTATGCTTAAGTTTCTATTTCATAATTGTGCAGGGTGACAGAATTAGGGAATCTTGATTTTTTTTCCTGTTAATTAAGAAATATTTAAAGCATTTAAGAAATAATTCTTTTTATTTACCTCTTGCTGTAACATACTTTGGGGAGAGAGGACTTTGTTTTTTCTTTTTGGTGGTATTAGGTATTGGAACCCAGGGCCCCATGCATGCTTGATAAGTGCTCTACCATGAACTGTATCCAAGCCTGGGAAGAATGTTTGGTTGCTAAAAAGGAGGAGAAAATTACTCTTCTTTAAATATATTTTATTTATTTAATGTGTATGAGTGTATTGCCTGCATGTATGTAGGTACACCTGTGTCCTGCAGTGTCTGAGGAGGTCAGAAGACAGTGTTGGATCCCCTGGAACTGGAGTTACAGATGGTTGTAAGCTGCCGTATAGGTGCTGGGATCCAAACCTAGGATCCAGACCTGTGATATCAATCAGTGCGTTTAAGCACTGAGCCATCTCTCCATTTTTTGTTAATTTTTCCTACATCCACTCTTGTAAGTTTTTTCTTCTAGTTTGCTATTTTGGATGTTGCTCTTTCCCCCTATGCTTTTATGTTTTTATGTATATAACTAGAGGTTTTATTTATTTTTTTTCTTCCCTCTTCTTTTGGAGATAGCTACTATAAATACTTATTTATATTAGACCATACAGGATATTCCTCGAGCAGTACATGTACATCATTAAAGTATAGGGTGTTGCCAAGAAGTTTCAAATCTTTATCAGTTCAAGAGTAATATTATCTTGAAAGAGGAGAGGTAAATATGTGATACTTAGCACTGTTCTTGAAAGGTACATTATTTTAGCGTCCTGTTCTGTTTAGCACTATAACAAGCACAAGTAATTATACTTACATATGATGCAATGTGAGACACATATAAAGGAGTTGAAGGCATCAGTTCCCTTCTTTCGCCATGTAGCTCTTGGGAATCAGACTCAGGTCTTCAAGCTTGGCCACAAGTGCTTTAACCTTCTGAACCATCTCACTTTCCCTTTGTAAAAATTCTTGAGTGAGTTTTAGTTTAGTCCTTGACACTTGTTTCTACTGAATTCTGTTTAAATGTGTAAGACTCATTAAGATTTGATATAAGCCTAGAAGTATTACCTTTTTTCTTTAGTAGCTTTTTCTTTACCTAGCTTACTGACAAATTTATTTCTTACTTTTTGTGATAGTGGGAATTAAACCCAGGGCTTCACACATGCTGGGATAGTGCCTTATAAACTTTTTGAAGGAAGGTAGTTTTGCATACCTCCTTAGCAGAAATCAATGTGTTTTTCCATAATCCAGTGATTCTGAAGCTGTATGGTATATGTGTTACCTGGAAGACCTACTGAAACAGATTGTAGGGTACTACCTCTAGAGTTTCTGACTTTATTTCTGGGGTGAGACTGGAAAGTTTACATTTAGAGAAAGTTCCCAGAAGTTATTTATTTTCTCTTTTGCTTCTGTATTTGACATTTACACATAATAAATGTCTATTGAATGATCCAGGTTAACCAATATACATGGTCATAGGTGCTATTCTTCAAAAAATATTAAAAATTATTATTATTGTGTGTGGACATGCATGCTGGTGAAGGTCAGAGGACAACTTGAGTTGGTCCTCTCCTTCTGCCTTTACATGGGTTACAGAAATCAAACTCGGGTTGCTAGGTTCTCTCAGCAAATACCTTTACCAGATGATCCATCTCGACAGCTCATAGATGTTATTATTAAAAGCCCATCCCATAATTTTGGGGTTCTCATGAATATCTTTGACAAGTATTGATTTATTTGGTATGGCTAATAGTGCTCAAAGTATAGTCCCTGGATTAGTGGTATCAAAATCATCTGGAGGCTTCTTAGAAATGCAAATTATTTTAATTCCAGGTCTTTGAATTAAAAACTAGGGATTTGACTCAGTAATATGAATTTTAACTTGCATTCCAGCTAGTCATTCTTAAGCATGATAATCACTGATTTATACAGATTTTTTTTTTCCTTTTTTCTGAGCGTTGATGTGAACCAATGGTTCTTTGTGTTCTAGGTAAGCGCTCTGTCACTAAGCCACAAACTCCAACACTTCTATTTTTTTAAAGAAAAGATTTTGAGACAGGGTCTCATGTAGATCAGGCTGGCCTTGAACTGAGTAGCTGAGACTGACATTTAACCCTGATATTTTGCCTCTAGCCTCCAAGTTCTGGGATTACAGGTGGGTACCATCACACTTAGTTTTAAGTGGTGCTGGAAATGGAACCCTGGGCTTCATGCATGGTAGGCAATAGTACTTTCCAACTGAGCCACATTCCTAACCTTCTGAAATTCCTTACTCTTAATTAGAGAATTATATCAGATCATCAGAAGTCTTTTATAATAGAGATGGTGGATCTGGCCTGGTTCCTACTACTAAGGAGTAAAATGATTTATTAGGTCTTGTGAAATTGGGACATGCTAGTATTAAAAGATTCCCTAAGTGATTTTGCTGGGTAGCCTTTGTTGGAACCACTGGCATGTTGCTTATGAAATAAGTTAACAGAAGACATCCTATTTTTGGAATACTGGAATGGCTCAATTAGTAACTTGGACTCTGCTTGAATTCTATCAGTTTTCTTGGTGTGACTCCTTTTAAAGGATACAAGATGTGTTTGCGTGTGAATAAGAGAGGAGAGAGGAGATGGAAGTATTTGGAAATACAGATTTTTTTTCTATAAAGGAACTTCTATATTAGATACTCCTGTAGTACCATAAAAATGTTGTCTGAACCAAGCTTATTTTTCAGCATGTGTTTATCATGTTTGAACCTTAACTGGAAGTATATATATGTATATTTTTTAACTTATCACTTAGTGAAACTGATATCAAATTAAAATACAAAAAATTAAAAAATGCTTTGGCCTATCTTATTTCAGAAGCCATACTTTTAAGGAAAAGCAACTTTACAGTAGAGAGATCTGGCCAGCACCATCTTGACCAAATAGGATTACTATTATCCACAAGTCTTGTAGATACTATGTATTCATAATGTGATGGAATGACACCTTGCCCTCGCCCCCCCCCCGTTGTCTTCCAAAAACCCACAACCATAGTCCAAACATGTCATCAGTCTTGAAATGAGAGACATCATTTCTACATAGTACCCAATTAGTGCATCTCAAAACTGTCAAGGTCATCGAAGACAGAGTAAGTTTGAGAGAATGTCATAGACCAGAGATGCCCAAAAGACATGGCCAAGAGTAATGTGATGTATTGTATGGAGTTCTGTGTCAGCAAAGCACATAGAGAAAACTAGTGAAATCTGAATAAAGTGCATTTATTACGTAGTAGGAATGTACTAGTGTTGCTTTACTAGGTATACCACATGGTGCTGAAAGGTGTTAACAGTAGGAAAAACTCTGCACTACTTTTATAACTTAATTGGAAAACAAAAAGTATCCTAAAATAAAAATTTGTGAAGAAATAGATGTTTATTTCAGAAATATCAGAAAAGTACAGATAAATAAAAAAGGGAAAGTGAAAAAAATCACAATCTTCCCTTAGATATAGGAATCCTTGAATACCTTAATTTTGATTTAAATCTTTTCCATGCAGACATTTTAAACTGATACTGATATATTTTGCATAATACATACCGATGTGTATACATATTTATGTGTGTCAACTTAAAACCTAATTTTTATGATATATTGTAACCAGAACTGTAATTAACTAAGACATCATTTTGCTTTGTAGCCCATGTTGCCCTGAACTCTGACCTCAGCCTCTCTAGTGCTGAGACTTTGGCAAGTGCCACCTTCCACTTTTTCTTTCGTCTGTCTAAACTGATTCTGGGTGATTTCTTCTAGTTTTATGGCTTTAAATGACACTGTTCTAGTTTACTTTCTGTTGCTGTGAAAAAACACTGACCAAGATTAACTTGGGGAAGAAAGGGATTATTTCATCTTACACTTTTCAGGTAACAGTTCATCATGGAAGGAAACCAAGGTAGGAACTCGAGGCAGGAACTGAAGCAGAGTCCCCGGAGGAAGTTGCTTGCTTGCTTGTTCCCCTGGCTTGCCCATCTAACATTTTTTTCTTTTTTTGCCTCTACCCCTCATCTAACTTTTTTATACATCCCAAGGATGGTGCTACCACAGTGTGCTGGGCCCTCCTACACCAACTAGTAGTTAAGAAAATGCCCCCATAGACATGGCCATAGGCCACCTGATGGAGGAAAATTTCTCAATTGAGATTCCTTCATCCCAGATATGTTTGTCAAGTTGACAAAAACAGGTATCTAGAGGCTAAGTTTAAAGTATATTTCTACCCCCAAATCTCAGGCTTTTTTTTTTTTTTTTTTTTTTTTGACTGGGCATTGAATCCAGTGCCTGCGCCACTTGTGCCTGCTCAGCAAGCTCCCTACCACTGGACTACATCCCCAGTCCTGGGTACCTCAAAGTTAAGCATCCAAAACCTAAATCCTGAGTGTGCTTTCCAGTTCCCCCTGTAAACGTACCTCATTCAACCAATGGCAAGTCTATCCTTTCCAGTTGTTTTGTTTGTAAATAGGAAATACTTTTGTCTCCTCCCCCCATTTCATTCAAACTGAATGTAAAAACTCTTGACTACCTTCATCATACATGTGGACTGTTTCTTACCATTTCAATTGCTACCACCTTAATCTTAAAGCTACCATCTCACTTGTACTTTTTCGCTAGTCTGTTTTCTCTCTTAAAAATCTCTGCTTATTATAGTCATCTTTAATCGTGGTAGCCTTGTTGACTCTTATCAAATATAAATGAAATCACCCCCCCCCCCGCTTCCGTAGTGATAGGGATTGAATCCTGCCTTTGCCTGTGCTAGGTTTTAGCACTGTACCACTGAGTTATATCTCCTGCCCCTTTTACTTTATATTAGTTTTTTTTTTTTTTGAGAAAAGTTGTACAAATTGGCCTTGAACTCACTATGTAGCTCAAGTTGATCTTGAACTTGTTATTCTCTTGCCTTAGCCTGCCAAGTAGTGGGGTTACAGACCTATGCCACTAGACCCAGTTTAAATCATCAAATTTCTTTGGTTTAATCTGTTCAGGACCTTTCTGTGTCACTTGGAATAATAGTTATGATCATTGAAACTATCCTGTGCCATAAAGTAGGTATGGTGGTACATATCTGTAATCCCAGCATTGGGGTGTAGAGGCAGGAATATCAGAAGTTCAGGGTCATCTTGGGCTATGTGGTGAGCTCAAGGTCAGCCTGCGATGCATCAGAACCTGTCCAAAACCAAACCAAACCTCTTCTGTAATCTATTCCTACTATGTATTACTTCTTTTACTAATATTTGTCGTGCTTAACTTCAATTCTGATTTTAATTTTTTAAGATTTATTTATGTTTTATATGTTTTTAAGATTTTATTTTTTATTTTATGTGTACAAGTGTATTGCTTGCATGTAGGTAGGTGCTTCTGTGTCATGAAATGACCATGGAGGTCAGAAGAGGGAGTCTGATCCCCTGGAACTGGAGTTAGGGATGGTTGTTAGCTGCCATATGGATGCTGGGAATTGAACCCAGGTCTTCTTGCAAGAGCAATTGGTGCTCTTAACCCTTGATTTTACTTTTATAAGAAATAAAAATTCAGAAAATCAGGTGTTTTAGAAGAGGTTATTCTGTTTTATCTGAGAGTATCTTCACATAGTAAATATATGTGGGGGGAGTAAGGGAGGAGTCATATAAACTTTAAAAAAAATTTTATATGTATGAGTCATTGCTTACATGTATGTAAGTGTACCCATGTCATGCAATGCCTGTGAAGGTCAGAAGAGGGCATCAGATCCCTTGGAACTGTAGTTATGGGCAGTGGTTAGCCACCATTGGATACTGAGAACTAAACCCTGGTTCTCTGCAAGAGTAGCCAATGCTTTTAACCACTGAGCCATCTCTCCAGAACCACATAAACATTAAAAAAATACTTTAAAAGTTTTATTTTTATTTTATTTGTTTGAGTAATTTACCTACATGTATGTATGTATATCACTTGCTTGCCTGGTACCCTCTGAGGCCAGAAGAGGGCATTGGATTCCCTGGAACTATAGTTACTGATGTGCTGGATAGGAATCTGAACCTGGCTTCTCTGCTAGAGCAGCAAGTAATCTCAACTGCTGAGCCATTTCTATAGCCCAGTTATAGAGTTTTATTTTGCCATAAATGATAGTAGATATTTAAGATTTTGGTTGTATTTCTGATATTAAAATGTTGATGGATAACATCTTTCCTTGAAGATCTGAGGCTTCAATTTTGGAAAATAGCACCAGTTAGATTAGGAGTGTAGTGATGACATATTTAGTTGAGGATATGTTCATAATGTTTCCATGTCTTCTTAGTGATTAGGGTCCCGAGGGGCCAGTCTAGTGTGAAGATAACTTTTTATATTTAGTTACTACACAAAGCGGTATTGTAGTGTTAAGAAAGCAAGACTAAAACTTTTGCTTTTGAAAGAGAGTTTTATGTGGAATATAACGAAGTTGGTTTTGTTTTTGGCTAAAACCCATGTGTAAGTTTGATGAAATGTTATCAAGAACATTAATTTATAAATTTATTTTATCTTTTATCACCAACTTCCCACTTCTACGGCTGTTCTCTAGGAATCATTATTTTCCACATTTACTTAGGTTTCTAAGAAATACAGTTTTCTGCTAAGCTCTTCTAAGCAAGCTATTGGGTTGGAGTTTAGCTGGGGAGTAGAGATAGTGCTTGGCTCTTGGTTCCATCCCCAACATTGGAAAAAAAGAAAGATAATAGTCTTGATTGGCAATAAGTTGAAATCTAGGCATCTAGTAGGCTTTTTATTTTCATTACCCTGTTGATGAAAGACTGAATTCTAGTTATTTGTAATTAAAGTCCATTTGTAATCAAAGACATGTATCCAGGCATGGTTTATGGAATTATATTGGATAGGCAAGGTGACTCTAGAGAAACAGAGCTTATTTCTTTGCTTACATATTAGTTCATTGAAGGCAGGTGGGTCCTCTGCAAGAGCAGTCAGTGCTCTGAACCACTGAGCTATCTGTCCAGCCCCGACCTTACTTATTTTAATTTAAAAATTTCTAAGAACCTTGGTTTTGGTTTCTAGCTTATAAAGGTATAAGGAGGGGGGCTGGAGAAATGGCTCAGTAGTTTTGATATTAGAATGTCCTGTTGTTATTACTTCTTTTTTTTTTTTGAGAGAGAGAGAGAAAGAGGGAGAGAGACTTGATATTTAGCCCAGAGTGGCCTTGAACTCTGTCCTCTTGTCTTAGCTCCTCAGATACTTGATTGTATGTGTGTACCTCCCTACCTGGTTTGGGGGTACTCCTTAAAGCAAATAATTGTTTTTGAAAAGAGAACTCTGAATAGTGAAATAAATGACACTATCAAGAGGAAGTTTACAAATAGGAGCACAAAAATTACTAAGAGAATGTACTTTGGGCCACATTCATCATTTTGTAAATTGGGTAAGCTGATTCTTGAAATCTTCCCAGCCCATTTTACTTGATTTAGGTCACTAATTATAGAATTTGTTGTTGAAAACATGGCATTTTTTTTGTTAAGGTGCTGAGAGAGATTCCTGTGAGATCTAGCTGAGTCATGCCCTTAGTAATTGTCTTGAGAATTGTGTTGAAGCAACAGTGAATTTCTACAGCTAATAAATATTTCATTGTTTAAAGGAACCTCTTTTATAAAAAATTTACCAAAGAACCCTGGTGTTTATAAAATAATATTTGTTTATCAGATTCTGCTGAGAGCAACAAGTGAAGTGAAAAAACTGGTTAACAGGAGTGACTTCCCCATTTCTAGTGTCTGCTGTGTCAAGTACGAGGAAGATACTTTCTTTTTTACATTTATTCATTTGCGTGTTGTGTGTGTGCATGTAGCACACATAAATGTCATGGCATGTGTGCACCTGTATATATGTGTGTGCCATGGTGTGTGTGAGTGTGTGTTTGTGTGTGTGTGTGTGTGTGTGTGTCAACTTGTGGTGTTCTGCCCTTCTACTATGTGGATCCAGAGATTGAACTCAAGTCATCAAGTTTGGCAGTAAATGCCTCTTCCTGCTTGGCCATCTGACATCTAACAGTGATCTACACACATAGACCAAATATGGTACATTCTTCCTTGCCCAGTGCTGGACCCCAAAGACTATTTTAACTTAACTTTTTCCTTAGTTCTCAGAATACCTCAAAGTGCCTTTTGTTTTGTTTTATTTCTGTGTGTGTGTGTGTGTGTGTGTGTGTGTGTGTGTGAGAGAGAGAGAGAGAGAGAGAGAGAGAGAGATATCAAACTGAGAATCTGATGTGTGCTAGGCAAGTGCAGTAACACTGATCTACTTACCTAGAGCAAGTATGGTATGGTATGGTATGTTCTTCCCTGCCCTGTACTGGGATTGCATGTTAGGTAAACACTTTACCACTGAGCTCTATCCCTAGTGCTTTGTTAAAATTTACTACAAGGGGCCAGTGAGCTGACTTAGTGAGTAAAGGTGCTTGCTCCCAAGCCTCTCAGTCTTGAGTTTTATCCCCAGGACGCACATGATAGAAGGAGAGAACTGACTCTCACTAGTTGTCCTCTGACCTCCATACTCAGATACAATGGCATGTGCCTCTCCCCAATAAATACAAAAAATTTTAAATGTAAGTTTTAAAAAGACAGGTTCTTGCTAAGTTACCTAAACTTTCCTCAAATGTGCAGTTCTCTTACCTTAGCTTTCCAAGTAACTGGAATTATAGGAATGCAGTACCATGCCTAGCTGGCAAGTACATACTTCTAACAATATCTAATTACTTAACTAATTTATTTGTTGAAAACCTTCTAGTGACAGGCACTATATTAAGTACTTTACTTTGTTTCATATGATTGTTTTAAGCTTTGCTATATTATTTTTTTCGTGTATACAGATATTGAGGCACACCTGCCTTTGCTGGGATTAAAGGCGTGTAAACCACCACACCCAGTTTTGTAATCTAGTTCTTTAGTTTTTTTCCTTGTGTTGAGGATGTAATTAAGGGCCTTATGCTTGTCAGGTAAGTGCTGTCACTGAGTTGTATCCTTAGACCTAGTCACTGAGTCATATCCCCAGACCCAGTGTCTATTCTTTTTATTTTGAGAAAGAATTTCTCTATAGCCCAGACAGACCTGGAACTCACTATGTAGCCAAAGCTATCCTTGACCTTAGGCATTATTCCTGCCTCATCTGCCTGTGAGCTGGGATTACCGTTGTGAGCCAATATGAGCAGCTTCTGAGTTTTGATTCTTAACATATTTTCTCTCTAGACCTTTTTGTTTTTTAAGGGAGAATTGATCACACTGAGTTCCCTTTGAATTTTGACATTCTGTGAATTCTTTATTAATTCAGCAAGTTAGGATAAATTAATATCATCATACTGATTATTTAATCCTATTTGGTTTATTAGCAGAAAGACTTTTGTGGTTTGGTCAGCTGAATATCACGTCCAATTGTGTTAGAGTACAGAAGTTCAGATTAAGATTCCAATATTTGAGAAACTTAAGAACATAAACATAGAGTTGGAGAGGTAGCTCAGCAGTTAAGAGCATTGGTTGCTCTTATAGAGGACCTAAGTTTGGTTCCCAGTACTCACATGGTGTCTAACAACCATTCCAGTTCCAGGGGATCTGACTCCCTCTTCTGACTTCCATGAGCATTGTACAACATAGGTGTACTTACATGCAGGCAAGACACTCATACACATAAATTTTTTTTTTAATTTAAAAAAAAGAATATAAACATGATGGTATGTTTTCAGCTGCTAAATTATGGATTAAATTATCCAGATTTAGGTTGATGTGATGGCACATGCCTGTAGTCTTTCAGAAGCTTGGGAAACTGAGATAGGGGGACTGCTCATGAGTTTGAGACCAGCCTGGGCAATATGGCTAAACTCCCATTTCTAATAAATAACCAGATATGGAGTATGATATACAGAATACATATAGGCAGTGATAAAAATGAGCATAACACTTTGGACATTGTCAGTTGTTCAGTAACAGGCAATAAAAAGGACTTAAAATTTCCTTGAAGCTTGGCTGGGGAATTGGTTTGATTATGGAGTTCTTCTGAAGAGCAGCCAAATGGCCAAAACACAATGACTAGATAGGTGGTAAACATGTACGAGCCAGTCATAAACAGGATGAGCTGGGAATGATGAGGAAGGCAATGCTTCTTTAGTGTACATTGGCTCAGCTATTATACTTGGCTCTGAAAACTTGAAATCTCCTACATGGAAGAAACATTATGAAGAGAGTATAGTAGTTAAGGTATCTATCGAGGCAGCAGTGCCAAAGAATAGATATGTATACAAGATCTGAATGGTAATGTTTAAGTTTGCATTTACCAATCACATTCTCCACTACTTGTTTTTGAGACAAGTCTTGTTATATAGCTCAGGTTAGCCTTGATCACTCAATCCTCTTTCCTTCCTTTCATAAGTGCTGGGATTATAAGTACATGCTACCACATCCAGCACTATTTTTATTTTTTCCCTTGACTGGTCTCCCTCATCCCAGCCCTCCTAGAACTCACTATGTGTACTAGGTTGCTCTTGATCTCATAGAGATCATTATGAATTCTAGTAATTTTCTTCAAGAAGGAACTTTTTACTGATATCTTCATTTTTTAATATACTAAGGTTAAGAGCAGGATCAGTAAGTAGTTTTTCCCTCATTATGGTCCCCACTAAGAAACAATACTACCTATTAGATTTTGAAACTGTGGTGATTCTAAGACCAATCCTAGTTTCAAATGTTAGAATGTGAGATGCAAAAAATAAAAACAAAAATTCCAAAGACTTAAAATGTGAAATACAACATACATTAGACCACATTAATAGCCAATGTCTCACTGTGCTTTTGAATATTTTTATTATTTTTTGTATTAGCATATTGTTTGCATGTATGTAAGTGCACTTGTGTTGTAGATCACAGTGTAAGAGAAAATGATTTTCTGTTTTCAATATTTGATGGCTAAATTTCTGTAGAGAAAATAATCATTTAATTGAAAACCCTTGAGCTAGGGAGAGCACAAGTACAAGGACCTGCGTTCGAGTCCCAGTGCCCATATAATAAAAAAAATGAGCATGGTATTAAGCACTTGTTCCAGCACTGGGTAGGTTAAGACAGGCAAATCCTTGGGGCCCACTAGCCAACCAGCCTAGCCTAATCAGTGAGCTCCAGGCCAATGAGAGACCCTGTCTATTTTGAAAAACAAGGTAGATGGCTCTTGAGGAACAATAGTTGAGGTTGACCTCTGGCCCCTACATGCATATGTATGCATGTCTTCCTGCACATATACATGTACACAAACACAGTAATAAAAAGTTTCTTCACATTACCATCTTTATATTTTTCTTTTGTTTTGGGGGGAATTTCTTATTCAGCTTTTTTAAATTGTGTGTGTTTTTTAGGATGTGATTAGCTGGGGGGAAAAAAAAAAAGAATAAAAAGAGATACATGTGGAGCAGATTGTTCCAGTGCTGCCAGGTACAGTTCATGAAGGAAACAGGCCGTTTAGCAGCTCAGAAGGTAACTCAGATTAGTGTTTTTCTTTCTTTCATTTTTTGCTTTTGAGACTAACCCAAACTAGTCTTGAACTCTTGATCATCCTGATTCACCCTCTGGGTTACTGGGATTACAGCAATGTGCTTCCATGTCTGGCTCTCACACAGTGTTTTACTGTGAGAGAAGCAGTTAAAATAAATTTGAAGAAATCATAAATTTAAGAAGGCAAGTGTATAACATTTCTGAAGTAAACTAACATAAAATCCCTAACTATAGAATCTGAATACTCTTATAGTTTTCCTGTTTTTATGAGGAGGTGGGGAAAAAGGAGAGACAACATGGCAGTGAGCCTTCAATGGCATTTATATACTTTCTGAGAAGACAGATTATAAATAAGTAGAGATTATCATAAATGCTATCAGCTTGTATTAGAGGGTAATTGGAGGAGGGCATTTTAAGTAAAGATGGACAACAAAATCTTCCTTATGAGGTTGGACATGAAGATTTAAAACAAAACAGATATATGAATAACTGCCGATAAAACACTACAGGCAGAGAGACCTATGGTGATGGTGCAAAGACTGGATAGTAGGAATGAACTTGCTGCTTTATAGGATCAGGAACGAGGCTGGGGTCTGGAGAGATTGCTTAGTACTAGAGTACCTACTACTATACAATATTGAGGACTGGAGTTTACATCCTAGTGTTCATGTACCAAGCTGCGTATCTCTACAAATGCCTGTAACTCCAACTCTAAAGGCTACAGAGACAGAGTCTAGCTAAAACTAGAGTTGTGAGCCAGATGTTCAGGGAGAGACCCTGCCTCAATGGAATAGGTATAGGACACCTGATATTCTCCTCTGGCCTCTGTATATGTACATGTACATATACAAATAAATTAATAAAAAAAATTTAAATGGAAAGAGGGGGACTGGGTGTAGTGGTACACACCTTTAATCCCAGCTCTTGGGAGGCAGAAGCAGGCGGAATCTCTATGAGTTCAAGGCCAGCCTGGTCTATTTAGTGAGTTCCAGATCAGTTGGGGCTTCAGGGAGACCCTAGCTCAAAAAAAAAAAAAAAAAAAAAGGAAGGAGATTGGAAGTACAGTGAGTGAGGGAGAGATTCATAGCAGGGGTTTTGAGAGACAGGCAGCAGCTCAGTCTTGTAGAACTTTGTAAATTATAGTAAAGGTGAAAAGTTTGGATTGCGTTCTGAGACCATGTTAAGTACTTTAAAAAAAAGTGCTTTTGAAAAGACATTGTTATTGTGTGCATAACTGTTTTCCTGCATGTGTGTATGTGCATCCCATGCATGCCAGTGCCCTTGGGGCCAGAAGAGGGGTGTTGGATCCCCTGGAACTGGAGTTAGAAATGGTTGTAAGCAGCCAGGTGGGTGCTGGGCATCAAAACCAGGTCCTCTGCAAGAGCAGTAAGTGCTCTTAACCACTGAGCTATCTCTCCAACCCCTTAAAAAGATATGTTTAAAAGATATTTTTTATTCTTTAAGAGTTTCACACATGCATGCAACATATTTTGATCATCTTTACCTTCATTCCTCCTTTTCAAAAACTTCAAGCAGGGTAATTCATGATCTAATTTGCTTATTTCCAAATTACTCTTTTTAGATAGAGAAGGATTGGAGAGGAGTCATAGAAGAAATAGAAAGACACTAATGGATGCAGTAGTCAGAATGGGCAAGGGAGGTATTCTCCTTCCCAGAATTGCCAGGTAGCATATTGGTATCACTATTTACCTACTTCTGTGGGATACATTTTTAAATAGCAAGGACTCTTAGATTTAGAATGTCTAGGTGAATTGTGTGTGAGTGTTTTGCCTGCATGTATGTCAGTGTACCATGTGTGTGCAATGCCCCTGGAGGCTGTCAGATGCCCTGGAACTAGAGTTACTGACTGTTATTGGCCTTCATCTGGGTGCTGGGAACAGAACCCCAGTCCTCTGCAAGAGCAGCCAGTTCTCTTAACTCTGAGTCATCTCTCCAGTCCCTTAGTTGAATTAGTTTTAAAGACCTCATTTCACTGAATGTTTATTTTAGAATTCTGTGTTATTCAAAGCTTTCAGAGTGTACTACAAATGTGTATTAGTGTTAGGTGTACTTTTTATTTATGAGAGAATATAAACATGGAAAATTCTTTTCCTAGAGTAATTAAAAAAAGTAGTCTGTCTTCCTGCCTTCCTTTATTATGCAAAGACTACTAATTTCTACCCACGTGGATCTTTGTAAATGTGGACTTTCCTGTTTGTCCTGTTCTTAAAAGACTATTATTTCAGTGTTTAAAGACATGGGCCATGTGTCATTTGTATTTTCATTTAAAGAGCATGTAATCTTTTTATTTCCTCACATAGCCATATAGTCAGTATATCACTTTGAGCTTATTGTGGTTTTTATTGATAATTTTTTTTCTCCCCTACCATACCATAAGGAAGTGTTCGTTTATACTTCTCTTAGAGTTTTTTTTTTTCTTTTTTGGTCAGTTTAACATTTTCTTATCCTTATTTTCAAATACTGATTTGGGTTGGTGTTGGCAGTTTTCATACTTAGATTCTAGAATTAGTCCAAGTTGTTATGACTGCAGAGGCTGGTGTCACATCATAGTGGAAGGAAGAAAGGAAGGAAGGAAGGGAGGGAGGGAGGGAAGGAGGGAGGGGAGGGGAGGGGAGGAGATAGGGCAGTGGTTAGGGATTGGGCCAGGGTGGGTAGAATGGCTGCAGCCAATCCAGGAATGGCCCCTGAGCTAGTTTTGCATCAAGGGAACCAAACTCATGAGGCACTTGATGTAGAGGAGTGAAATCAGGGATGAATGGGGACTGAGACATGCTATTTCCCTTTGAGGATGAAGCTGTCCATAGTTGATGATCTTATCTCATTGATAATTTTTTTCTTATTAAGTGTTTGCGAAGCTTGCGCTAATCTGTGCTACTATGAACTCTCTGGGACATATCTGATCCTTCCTATCGGAGGAAGCTAACATTGGGAAATCATCTCTTCTCCATAGAGTCTCAACTTGTGGTTGGACTGCATGTGTCCAAATGAAGTGTAATCAGGCCTCATACTAGGTACATCGAACCACCTCTTTCATTGTAGGCTGGATGGATTTTTGAGTTACTCATTCTGATAATATTTTATTTTTGTTTGTGATTTGGTTTTATTTTTCTTTTCCCTAGAACTGGAGAAGGTAGACAAGCACTCAGTCATTGAGCTAAACTCCCAACTACTATCATTTTTATCCATAGCTATTCATTGTCTCCCTAATGATGTACTTTTCCCATCCTTCCCAAACATTTTCTTTACATATCTTATATTGTTGTTATTATTTAAACTGTCTAAATAAAAAACAACTCCAAAACATTATCCCCCCCTTTTAAAATTTAATTTTTTAAATTGAATTTTTGTGGTTTTCATACAGAACATTTCAGTCAGTCTTAATTTTATAACCCCTTCCTTATTGGCATCTTCCCACAGCCCCTTTTTGCTCCCCCCAATTCATACACTCATCATTTGTGTTAAGGCCTCTTGTGTCTATTTAGTATCCCTGGACATTCCTCAGTGCAAGTTCATCCACTGAGGTCTAGTCAACCTATTCAGAGTCTCTTGTTTTAAGAAGATTAGCTCTTCTTCACTCAACAGTAATCAGCTGCCAATATTTCTTCAGCAAAGACTGAGGTCAGCTGCTCATTTCCTCAGTTCCATGCTGGGTTTTGTCTGCTTGAGTTTGGATAGGTCTTTAGTATGCCAACACCATTGCTGTAGGTTCATATGAGCAGGGTCCCAGGAGCTTGTAGGATTCTATTTTCATACAGTCACGCACCTCCTTTCTGACTCTTACAATCTTTCTGCCCCTTCTTCTGCCATGGTCCCTGAACCCTGGTGAATGAAGATTAATTTAGGCATGTGCAGAAATCCACACTCTGCATACTCCTAATCTCCACACTTTGGCCATTTGTGACATTTTGTGTTCCTGGCCCTCCATTGCATGAGGGATCTTCATTAATGAGAATCGAGAGATTCATTAGTGCCACATTTTTCCCCATTCTAACTAGAGCATTAAGAGTTTAAATCAGTGAAAATGTCTTGCAGTAGAAAGAACACTCCATAAAGCAATGGAGTAATTGGGAGCAGAATTAAGGTGAGGTTTGAATGTAATGAAAATTTTGTGTGGTTAACTGTCAGAGGACCCAGCATAGCTGCAACAGTCTGTTTTCCTAATCTGATATCTCAGGTGCAACAGTTTATTCATAATTTCTTACTGTAATTTGTAGATCTTTAAATATTCATAAGAACTCTAGTGATCATGGTTTTGACCTTTCTGATCATTTAAAGTACACTATGTGTTCATAGAGTATAAATTTATAAATACTTTAAAAATTTTTATTTGTGTGTGTGTGTGTTTTACCTACATGTATGTAAGTACACCTGCAGTGCCTGAGGAGATCAGTTGAGGGTGTTTGATTCCCTGGAACTGGAGTTACAAATGGTTGTTAGCCACCATGTGGGGTGCTGGGAACTGCTACCATATGGGTGCTGGGAACTGAACCTGGGTCTTCTACAAGAGCAGCCAGTGCTCTTTACTGCTGAGCCATCTCTCTAGCCCTATAAAGTATATATATATATACATATATATACACACACATATATATATATACACACATACACACACACACACACACACACACACACACACACACACACATATATATATATATATATATTTTTTTTTTTTTTGTCCTTTTTGAGACAAGGTCTCCCTGCAGCCGCAGTTGACCTGGAACTCACTGTGTAGACCAGGCTGGGTTGAACTCACAGAGATCTGCCTGCCTCTGCCTCCTGAGTGATGGGATTATAGGCATGTGCCACTATGCTTGGTTTAAGAGTATAAATTTAAAGAAAGGTTTTCCATTGTTTTTACTTTTCAGAAGAAACTTTTGTAGCCCGCAGTATCCCATTGTATAAGAGTTTTATTTTCTTCTGCAGGAAAATTTCCTATACTTTTTAAAAATTTATTTATCTAGTGCTAGGGGCTAAACCCAGGACCTTCTGCATGCAAGGTCAATGATCTGAGCTATATCACCAGCTTTCTTTGTCTTGCTGTTTAATTACTATCTTGAATTGAAGGGTTTTTAAAGTAATATATTTTGGGAGGTAGGGCAGATTTTTCAGACATTCAATTTAGATAAAAAATGCTCTTTTTCCATATTAATAATTTTACAGACTCATATAGAATAAAACATCCAAACAATCCGGAGATTTGCTTTTAAGAACCATAATTTATCTGTATTTGATTTTTTACGGTATTTACATAAATTTTTACCAAATAAATTTCGTATAGTGAAAACACTTAGTTAACACTTAGTGTGCAGTACAGAACTCAGAACTTCAAAAGTCCATTGCATTCTTTCTCTGTGTATGTATGTTTCCCTGCTTGACTTTTTTTTTAATGAATAAGAGTATTTTATTTATTGGCATTGGTTTAAAAAAATAACATGATTACATCAAAAAACTGTATAATAAATTGGAGAATTTGGAATGGCAATGAATGCCAAACACACATTACAGCAACAATGAAAAATGGAAGCTTGATAGTATAATTTTGTCAGTAAATAATACTAAAAAATTATAGTAGACATATAGAATTACAAATTTATATTCTAAAATATAATTATGTATGTTTAGTTTGAGAGTTATATCAGATTAGTTATTAAAGTCCTTGAAAAATTTTTTTGAGTCATATCAATTTAGTTATTAAAGTGCCTAAAAAAATTTTTTTTTAATTCCCAGACTGTGATTTTTATCTCTATTAGGTTCAATCTGGTGTTTTACATTTTCTGTTGGGCACAGGTGAAGGAATACTAGGGCTGTAGAAGACTAATAGACAAATGATGGAAAACCTCTTGGTGTCTGAGAATGAGAAAGGTTCAATGTGAAGGCCTGAATGCCCAGGACCATGTGTGGAACCAAGACCATAGCTGGCTATCAAGAGTGGTAGGAGGTCCATTCTAGAGAATCAGTCCTCTAAGACTAGAGTCTTCAAATGACAGAAACCTCCCCTATACTCCGGATAAGCCCAACACAAGAGGTAAAGCCATTGCCATGTACAACCTGGGACCTTGGGGGAGGGGGTTGTAGGGATTGCAGCCTCTCAGAGAAGGCTGAAACTGCTGCCCAACATCAGAAAGTCCTTTATCTTCCAATCTGCTCTACCATCAACCCACTACCAGAGGAATGCAGAACCATGGTTCACTGTTAGGAACCGAAACTCCAGGCTCACAGGAGGGGACCACAGCTCCAGGTTCACAGGAGGATACCATAATTCCAGCTCATGGTGGGGACCACAGCTCCAGGTTCACAAGAGGGATTCACAACTATAGGTTCCCTGGAGGTGACCACAGTTGCAGTTCACAGGTCACTAGCTTGACTTTTAAAATTATGTATCAGTATTGAATATAGTAGGCTGAATGTTAATTCTTAAGTTGGTTTCATCCTTCTTGGACTGTGATTATTAGAGTATCACTGTAGGTTTTTTTTCTACAAGTTTAGTCTAATTAAGTGTTTTTCTGAAAATTTTCTTAATAAGGAGAAAGAATTGCTTTTAACCTTTCTTCCTTATTGGGAATAATATTGACTGGGTGTCCAACATTTTCCTAATGGAAAAGAAATTCTGTTTTTCTATTGGTGCCACAGTTGCTGTAGTTATTGTCATGCCTACTTAAAGGTTAAATTTATATTCTTTATCTGTTTGGGAAGGAAGACATAATTTTTAAAAAAGATTTTATGTGTATGTGGGGAGGAGTAGTGCACATGAATGCAAATGACAGTGGAGACCAGAAGGTGTCAGATCCCTTGGAAGTGGGGTTACAGGGGGTTGTGAGTCATCTGACATGAGTGCTTGGAATTGAACTTGGTCTCCTGCAAGAGCACTAAAACTCTTAACCATTGAGGTATCTCACCAGCCCTGGAAAATATAAATTGTTCAGAAGTTTGAAAGAAAAATTGACAGGGTTGGATTTTTTTTTTAAATAGATCTAAAGTTTATTAGATAATGTCAGGTAAAACCTAATAGAAGTAAAAGTTCCTCATGCTGTCAGTATTCCCATGCCCAGAAGTACAGGCTTGGGGAGACTAGAGGGAAGTGAGTAAGAGTGAATATGACACCAGAAGTAAGGTATTGTCACTATAACAATAGCAGCATTTTGCACAAGGTGTAAAGTAATGTGATTGACCTGTGGGTGAAACTTAATCTGAAAAGTACATGAGCACCTAAGTGTCATTTCTGGAACCTATATTAAAAAAATTCATGTGGTGGCATGCTTGTAATTCCATCCTCTGAGAGGTGGAGACAGACAGATTCCTGGGGCTTTCTGGCTAGCTAATGTAGCCTACTTGGCATGTTCCAGGCCAGGGAGGGGCCCTGTTTCAAAAGAAAGTTTTATGACATTGAGATTGTCTTCTGTTCATATATACATGCACACACACATCTGGCTTATGCTTTGGTAGACATAAACTCAGGGCCTGGTGCACACTAGACAAACACTCTTACTAACTTCAGATACATCTCTAACACACACACACACACACACACACACACACACACACACACACACACACCACCTCTCCCCACAGAACTGAACTGGAAATTCTCCACCCAAGCCTGGATTGTGACTTCCCCATGGCCACATAAAAGATTGAGAGAGCCTCCCTTAGGCTTCCCTGGTCTATATTACCCTTACTCCCTCCCTCAGACCATGTGCAGTTAGGGCTGACAGGTTGGGAGGTATGACTGAACTCTCAGGCTAGGATCCTGTGACTCTCTCTGTCCCTCCCTTTCTTGCTGGGATCAGTTAAGAAGCTCAACTGTGACAATTTTAGGGAAGTGGGCACAACTGAGTTTGGGTAGAAAACGGCTGTCTGTCTCTCTGTCTGTTGGAGGACAGTCCTATACAGCAGTATCCAAAAGAATCTAAGACATGCCACCAGTTCTTGGACATCTGTATTTATTACTCCATTATTCACCATACCTAAGAAATGAAACCAGCCTGAATATCAATCAATAAATGAGGGGATTAAGAAAATACAGTACATATGCACAGTGAAACTTCATCTAATCATAAAGAAAAAGAAAATTATGACATTTCCAGGAAAATGGATGTTAAAGGAAATAAATCAGAATCAGAAAGGTAAATAACACATGTTTTCTCTCATGTGGACTCTAGATTTAAGTTCCTGTGTGTGTGTAGGTAATGAAAGTTGAAAGGGAATCAAAGGAGGAAAGAAAGAAAGAAATCTTAAGGGAGAGAGGAAAAGAGAGTAAGAGAATGTGACCTGAAAGCAGAAGGGGGCATTCTTTGGAAGGAGATGGGGGGATAGCAAAAGGGGAGAGAGTGATGAAAAAGGGGAGTAGAAAGGGGAGGGGCATGAATAAGAACAAAGTAAAAAAGGCACGTATGTATGAAAATGCCATGATGAAACACATTACTTTGTGTACTGATTAAAACTTTGAAAAATGCAATTAGTTCAAAATAATGCACGTCTACAACAAAAAAATTTCAAATTGTTTTAAAGGGCATAATGAAATGAACATTTTTATAACATTCTTATTATCTAAGCCAAGCAGAGGGTGGCAGTTTTCTTTCAGTTAGATGCCATTCAACCTATCCAGTATGCAAATGTCTTTTGTTTACATGCCACCCAATTCAGTAGTAGTGAGTAAAGGAAAACTGATGAAGATTGCCAGTAATACCTTTACATCTCCTCTCTCCCTTTATGTAGTCAGAAAGTTGGATGGCATAATGAATGAAAAGGCTTTTACCAATTGTAGATTTTTAAAAAGATATTCTTAGTCCAGTGGGTACAGTTTTTTTTGGTAGTAGATATAATTAACAGTATACTAAGAAACTTGCTGAAGCATTTTGAGGGAAAGGTATTTTGAAATGAGAATAGATTTAAGTGGTTTGTCTTTTTAATGATTTGTTTAGTAAGGCCAAAGTTACCAAGTTTGCATGCTAAGTAACATGACTTCATCTTCTATATAGATTTTACTAATCTTTAATATGTATTAAATGTGTTTAGTCAGTCTTTTATTTGGAAAAGGTCATTAACATGTTGTCTTCATTATATAATATCTTAAAATGATATAAATGGCAATATTTAGAATTTATTTTTAAAGCAAAAAGGTGAACCAATATGTTAATCTTTAATAATTTAATCTTGGATGGAAATTATTATTACATTTCAGACGATTCATGTAGCATTAATCAAAGAGTCTCAACATATTAATTAAAACAGCTTCTTAACAAATATACATATAATTTAATATAATTGAATTTTTGTTGTTAGAAGATTCCCAGACTGTCTAAATTTTTTTTGAGATTCCTCTGTACTTATAATGTAATAAAATGTTGGAAATCACAATAGTCCACTGAAAATGAACATGGGTCAGAAAAGAGTTTGAATGCTTCTTGTAAATAGCTCTGTTAGTAGTTTTGCCTGTGCATACTGCCTCTTTTAAGGAAGTCTGTAATGCCTAATGGTCCTGTTGCCAGGACTTCATTACACTAATGTTGGATTGTAGCCAGACATTCAGTTGGTCAGAACCACAGACTTCCTTGAGACCTAAGAATAGCAGTTGAGAGAAAGGGAATGAGGTGGGGTGGAGGATGGGGGATAATGAAGGAGGTAGAATAAGGATTTTTACATACTATCTTGGGTTTTTATTGCATCAAATAGGTTTATTGGACTTTTATAATTAATTTAAGCCTTTCAATTTCTCTTGTTCTATGGTAGGTAGGTCCAGTCTGTTATTTTTGTTTACAAGAAACAATACTGATAACAAAACCTTTTTTTTCTTGTGTAATTTTAAATAAACCAATGCCACTTTCCCCATTTAAATTAGAAACCTAATGAGAAATAGTACCTCTGGAAAGGTAATACTTGACTCATTTTAAGGGAGTAAGATTTTATATTTGTGTGGATGTACTCACTTAAGACTGAGATATTAAGGGCTTTTACTTTCTATGTGTATTAGTTACTTTTCTCATTGGTTGAACAGATACCTTACAAGAAGCAACTTGTGTGTGGGGGGCTGTTACTCAGGCTCATTATTCAGGGGATATTGCTTATGATGGTTGGTTTTAACTGCTGCCTTGACATAATATAGAATCATCCAAGAAGAGAATTTAAATCACTGTTTAGATCAGGTCGGCCTGTGAGTATGTCTGGGGTATTGATTGTCTTGATACTAATGTTAATTAATGTGGGAAGACTCAGCTCACTTTAGGTGGCACCGTTCCCTAGGCAGGGGATCATGGACTGTAAAAGTATAGAGAGATGGCTGAGTACAAGTAGGCATGGATGCATTCCTTTCTCTCTTTATCCTTTACTGTGGATGTGACTAGCTACTTTAAGATCCTCCCATGACTTCCCTTCAGTGGATTGTCGACTGGAATTGTAAGCCAAATCCATCCTTTCTCCCCTTAGTTGCTTTTTGTCAGGGTATTTTGTTACAGCAACTAGAAAGGAAACTAGGACATGGTCCATGATGGTAAAGAATGAATGATGGTAAAGCGATTTTCAGCTCTTAGATGTGGCTGTGGCAATGAGAGCATGAGGACCCTAGGCCATGGGGTGGTGCAGACCACATTTAGTGCAGTCTTCATCCTTAGTAAACCTTCTCTAGAAATATTTTCAGGAGCACATCCAAAGGTGTGAAACCCAAGCTTTATATATGCCAGGCATATGCCACCTTACTCAGCAGCTATTTATTTATTTTTGAGACAGACAGAGTCTTACATCTTCTGTGTAGCCTAGGCTGGCCTTGAACGTACAGTCGTCCTGCTTTCACCTCCCAGATGATAGGTTTACAGACATTTACTTCCATATGTGTCTAGAACTATAATTTAAATACCTAATAAGATGACTTATTTTTAGTTATTTCTGAGCTAAATGTTTGTCTTTCTCCAGATGTCTTCTGCAAGAACAGCCACTGCTCTTAACTGATGAGCCATCTCTCCAGCCCCAATGAGCTTAATCTTAATTGTCCATTTGACTGAGTTTTAGAATCACTCAGGAGGCACCCTTGTGGGTATCTGTGATGGCATTTTCAGAGAAGTTTAAATGATGTAGGAAGACTCACTTTGAATGTGGGTAGCACTATCTCATGGAGTCCGAGACTGAATAAAAAAGAAAAAGCTGGATCACCAGATTTCATCTCTCAGTGTGACTAGCTGCCTCATTCTCTCACTGTCAAGAGATGTGTTTTATAACTATACTAGTTACTTTTTCCATTGCTGTGGAGTGTGGTACTTGATAGAATGCAGTATAAATGGGCAAAAATTTATTTTGTCTTAGAATTTAAGTGAATGCAGTCCACCATAGGGGAAAAGGCACGGTTGATGGTGGGCAACTTGCTCACATCTAGGTGTGTCCTGAAGCTGAAAAAGGGGAATGCTAATGTCCATCTGGCTTTCTCCTTTCTCCCTTTTTATTCTGTCTGGGACTGTGGCCTGTGGGATGGTGCCACCCAAATTCCATTTGCCTCTTATCCCTACATAAACCTCTCTGGAAATGCCCCCCCAGATCATCAGACATGTGTCTCACAAGTGATTCCAAATCCTGTCAAGCTGACAGTGAAGATTAACCATCATAGTAACAGTATGAAAAGCTTATCGATATGTTTTCTGATTCTACTGCATAGCTTTTAAGAAACAGTACTTGTCAAGTTTTGGTGTTAGCACACCAAAAGAGAGTTTCCACAAGTACTTGAAAGACTATTAAAATCCTCCTCCTTTTTCCAGTTGCATACCACTATGACTGTATTTTTGCAATATACTTTAAGTGTAATAGCATCATAGCAGATTCAATGTAGGAAGATATGAGAATCTGTCCTTTGTTAAGCCAAGTATTGAATTTGTCAGAATGTTAAACAGTGCCACTCTTCTTTCTACACTTTAACTTCAATTTTGTCATTTTTCATAAAATACGATTTTCATACTAACAGCTCTCATAAACACTTTTTAAATGCAGTGGTGGTATTGGACCCAGAGCCTTCCTTGCAAATGCAGGGCAAGTGCTGTACCACTGAGCTACATCCTTAGTCCCATAGATACATGATTATATTTTAGAATATTTATTTGATTGATTTGATTATTGTGTGGGGGTAGGGAGGTGTGTATGTGAAGATCAAAGGACAACTTGTGGGAGTCAGTTCTCTCCACCATGTATGTCATTGTGGTGCCAAAACCAAGCCTAAGGACCTGACTTTGACCCCTACAATGCACATTGCGGAGAGAACTGACTATCCTGCCTGGCCCATATGTTGTTTTAAAAGGAATTATAAGAACATACAAATATTTTAAATATTAACATTTCAAATATTTTAAATTTCAAATATTTAAAAAATTTCAGTTTCAAATAGTTTAAAAATTCATAGATATGATCCATATTGCACTAGCTCTTCGGGGTATTTAAACAGGTCCTAAGACTCAAAAGCTGGAGACCCTTGCTAAAGATTTTTATATTGAGAGAATTTAAGTTAGAGAACCTTGTGAGTGATTTTGACATTTTCAAATGTAAAAGACCAACATATGAAAGCAACTTTTGAATAGTTCTGGATTATAATTTTCTCTCTCTCTCTCTCTCTCTTCCTCCCTTCCTCCCTCCCTTCCTTCCTTCCTTCCTTCCTTCCTTCCTTCCTTCCTTCCTTCCCCCTCTTCCTTCCTTCCTTCCTTCCTTCCTTCCTTCCTTCCTTCCTTCCTTCCTTCCTTCCTTCCTTCTTTCTTTCTTTCTTTCTTTCTTTCTTTCTTTCTTTTCTTTCTTTTCTTTCTTGTCTTCAAATGTAAAAGACCAGCAGTACAAAAGCAACTAAAAGACCAACAGTATGAAAGCAACTCTTGAATAGTTCTGGATTATAATATTCCTTCCTTCCTTTTTTTTTTTTTTTTTTTTTTTTTGAGATACCCAGTCTCCCTGTGTAGCCTCAGCTAGAAATCGCTATGTAGATCAGGCTGGCCTCAGTGGTACAGAGATAACACCTGCCTCTGCCTCTGCCTCCCAAGTGCTTGAATTAAATGCATGTGCCACATGCCCAGCTATTGTTTGTTTGTGTGCATGGGTGCCCACAGCATGCTTGTAGAGGTCAAAAGACAATTTTTAGGGGTTGGTTTCCTTCTACCATATTGGTCTCCCAAGATGGAATTCAGTCAGGCTTGATGGCAAGCACCTTTACTTGCTGAGCTATCTCTCAGGGCCCTGTATTACAGTTGTCTTAATTTTATGCTAAAACTATCAGCTAGAGGAAATTATATTTGTTTATTGCTTACAAAATTGTATGGGTATGGTTTTTTAATATACGGAGATTAATAAAACCCTCTTTCAGGAGGAGTTAGACCTTAGTAGTGAAGTGTGACTGTTGCCATTCATTATTAATTTGTGTCATGGCCACATTGAAAATGCAAATATAAAAATACTTAACTTGGGCTAGGGAGGCAGCTCATCAATTGGTAGAGTGCTTTCCTCAGAGGCCCCAACTTTAGTTTCCAGTACCCCATAAACTGGGTATGGAAGTACAGCCCTGCAATCCCAGCACTCAGGAAATGGAGGCAGGAGGATTTTGAATTTAAAATCCTTCAATACTGAGTTTGAAGTCACTCTGGCCTACATAAGACCTATCTCAAAATGCACTTCATTTATAGAATCTTTGAAATTGTATACTCATACAGTTTGTTCTCAATAGGATAATAATTGTACAAAGCTAGATCAGTTATTAATGTGTGTGTATGCACTCGTATGCATACATGTGAAGCTGATCCTCTTCTTCCACAGTGTGGATCAGACTATGTCATCAGGCTTGCTTAGCAAGCACCTTGACTCGCTGAGCCATCTCACTGGCTTCAGTTGTTTTACTTATATAAATTAAAAATAATCTATTTAATGTGTATGAGTGTTTTGCATCCATATATGTAAGTGCATCCCTGTCACACAATGCCCACAGAGGCATTGGGTCTCCCTAGACTTGGAGTTATGGATGGGTGTTAACTACCATGTTGGTGCTAGGTACCAAACTTGGGTCCACTACAAGAGCAACCAGCGCTCTTAACTGTTGAACCATTTCTCCAGTCCCTGTTTCTCTTCTTAAGATATACACATTCTACCATTAGCTTATAGGTGAAGAGGAGAGACTGGAAAAGGAAGAGCACTTCTATGTTGCCCTGTCTGAACCTTTCCATCTATGCTGTCATATGCAGCAGAAGTGGTTGACTAATTTAGGCAAATAATAGGGATAAGGAATGAGCATGGTGGTACATACCTGCAGTCAACATCTGGGATTATAGGTATTCAGCACCATGCCTGGTTTGATATAGTGATTGAGACCCAGTTTGTACACTTGAATGGTAGCACCCACACATTATTTTGCATGCTGATAATGGGTGGTTACCTTCTTGGTTATTATAGTTGTTGGTACAATCCATCTTGTTCAAGTACTTCTTAGTAATATTGTGGTCACATTTTATTCTTCATAAGTTTTGTTTTTGTTTGTTTGTTTTTGAGACAGACCAGCCTGGCCTGGAACTCACAGAGATCAGCCTGCCTCTGTCTCCCAATCCTGAGATTAAAGGCATGTACCCTCACTCCTTGCTCTGCATCAATTCTTTTAACATAACTTTTAACTTTACTTCATAAAGTAAATGGGACTGATTGAGTAAAGCCAAACTTGATGGTGAAAGTAATACAGTTTGGACTGTCATCATTAATCGTGCCTGGGATGATCAATAAACTACTGAAAGAGCTATGTGTTCTATGGAATGATTTTTACCTTTGAACTTTTTTTTTTGTGAGACAGGGTCTCCATGTAGCCCCAGATGGCCTGGCACTCACTATGTAGACCAGGCTGGCCTCTATTCCAAAGAGATTTGCTTGCCTCTGACTCCCAAGTGCTGAAATTAAAGGCACGTGCCACCATGTCTGGCTTGACTTTGTACTTTTTAGGTGGCAAAATCATTTAATCCTCTCATTTCTTAGTTCTCATTGTACAGTATCTTACCTACTTATACTAGTACGTGAAACTGATTCTCATAAAAGATTAATCTTGATAATTATTTTGGTATTATTTTAAGGGAAAGGGGGCTTATTCCAGCTCAGAGTTCAAGGGTACAGTTTGTCATGGTAAGAAGTCAGGGTGAATGAATGCAGGCTGCTGCTTAGTGTTTCTGGGTGTGTTGTTTTATTTTTTTGAGACAGCTTCATTATGTATCCAGACTGGCCTTGACTTACTGTGTAGCCCAGAGTGGCCTCAAACTCCTAGCAATCCTCCTGCCTCAGCCTCCTGGGTGCTGAGTTCACAGGTGTACATTCCTGCACTGGACTTCCTGGCAGATATTTTGCTCTTTGCTTTACACTGTCATCAGATGTTGACCTTGCTGGCATAGTAAGATATAAAAGCTAGGGTGGGGGGTGGGAAAAAAATAAATTTGTGTCATAGTAAAGTTAATGGGTCTTTTCTGAAACTCATTCAGTTAAATAAATGTATATGAAACTTTTAGCACTGTGTCCACCATACAGGATGCATACAACAAATATTTTAAAAATAAAAAAATAATCAGGTTCCTGTAAGAATGAGGGCGTTCCAGACAGTCTAATCAATGTTCTATCTTTGAGATTGAAAGAAACAGGAAATAGGGCGTAGGACCTACGAGGAAACAGGAAGATTGCCCATGTTTTTATTTCACATTCCATTTGAACTATCTTGGAAACACAGGGAAAGCATAAAACAATGGTTGGATAAGTGTTTTTTTGTTGTTTGTTTTTTTTAATCTGTGTCTTTATCTTGTTTGTATTAGATTATTATTTTATGACACTGAGGATGGAGTGTTTTATGTCTGGACATGTCTGGTATGCCTTGAATTGATTCATTATTATCAGAAATGAAGTGAATGTTTCTTTGTCAAGGAGATACTGAGTTTTCTTCCAATTTATTAGATAAAGAAACAAAGCATTCTTCTTAAATGTTCATTAAAACAGAATAAATAAATCATGCAGGTCAATTAGGATGCGAAGAGAATATAAAACCTGTATAATCAGTTACAAATGGGCTTGATTGTAATATAGATGAGTGCCAGTCATGCTGAACTAGATGGGAAGAAAAGACTAGTCTAAGTTGTTTTAGAAAACTTAGGCTAAAGACTAGATAAATTATATACGAGCATTATACTCTTGGTTAGTTTCTTTTTCATAGAGGCATGAGTTAGTTAGCAATTCTGAATTGTTCTTAGTAATTTTACTTTAAATGTATACTTGTGTTGAACAATTAGGTACAAATACTCTATGAATGAGACATAGGTTCCTAACTTTCTACTGAGAGGGTATAATAGTTACAGCACCCACAGTACTCCTTAGATCTTTGTTTCTTATAAATTCTCCAGTTAAAATCAACAAAAAAATTCTGGAGAAATGTTTTTCTGGGCTCAGGGAAAAGCAAATGTTTCTGGATCATTTACTGATAATAGAAATTTAGGAAGAAACCCCCCCAAATGATGTGGATATGTGGAAGGATATAGCCAGTTTTAAAACTGAGATGAAGAAAATAATGGTAGCTTTGGATCATAATCTGTAGAGTAAAATAAATTTCTTTCAGTCCATATACCAGAGAAGGAAGAGATGGTACTTCATGATCAAAATATTTTAAGTTAACAAACTATTTTTAGAGTACTTTTATGTTCTCAGTAAAACTGAAGGATTGGTTTGTGCAGTAGAATTCTAGTTAATATATGGTGGCACATAGTACAGTGAATTCTCCTCGCATGCAAGAACCAGTGAATAGATGCTAGAGTTTATATGGGAAAGCATGGTTAACAACAAGGTATTTGATAGTAAAAGTATTTTCCTCACAAAGTAGCTGTTAATTATAAAGAGAAATCTGGAGAACAACCCTAACTGTATAACACATTGAGGACTGCGAAAATATCAAATTTCAACAAACCAAGTTTAAAGATAAGATTGCCTTTTATTACCTGTTTATGAATCAGGCAGCACCTCATCTAAAGATTTACAAAGGTACTTGATTGAGTTAAGCAGAGGAAGTGGGCTTTATATTAAAGCCAGAAAAAAGCTATAGAAGGCAAAAAGCAAGATGCAAAAAAAAAAAATAGAATAGTTGATTATTAAAAAGTTGCAAGGTTAAAGAGGTGACTTCTTAACATGTTATTCTCACGTTAGCTGAGGTAAACTCTCAGATAAACATGGTCCGGCTGGTTATTGTGAATCTTGTGGAGAAAAGTTAAATGAGTGACTACATACTGATGTGGTCTAGACAGTAGAAGCCTTGTATAGTAGCTAAATCCAAAACAATGGCCTTCCACAAATTTTGTTTAACACATCTCGGATGTCTCTTTGGAGAAGGACATAGCATTGTTTCTATGGTGTTCTTACCAGAATAACATAATTTCAGTCTAATCATGAGAAAACACAGTAACCTAGATTGGAATTATAGAATTCCAATTTATATTGGAATTTATAGAATTTTTCACCAGTTTATAGAATTATTTACCAGTGTTTAAAAGTTATTTTATTTATTTTTATGTGTATGAATGTGTTGCTTTCATATAAGCGGACCTGTGTTGTGCAGTGCCAGAGGAGGTCAGAAGAGGGTGTCAGATCCCTTGGAACTGGAGTTCAGTTGTTAGTTGCCACGTGGGAATCCTGGATCCTCCGCAAGAGCAGCCAGTGCTCTTAACCGCTGTGTTGTCTCTCTAGCTCCTTACCAGTGTTTTTTGTTGTTTTTTAAAAGTCTCAATCTTAAACTAGGCATGGTGGAACACTCCTTTAATTCCAGCACTCAGGAGGCAGAGGCAGGTGGCTCTCTCTCTGTGAGATTGAGGCCAACCGGGTCTACACAGTAGGTTACAGGCATAGCTGAGACCTTGTCTCAGACAAAGTCTCAGTTATGAAAAGCAATGGAAAACTGAAGAATTATCATATATGGAAATTGGTTAAAAAATACAATAATTTTTTATAGGATTCTGGATTGAATTTAGATCAAGAAAAGAATATTAGTGGGAAAACTGATGAAATTTAGTAAGATTACTAGGTTAATAATTCTATAAGTATAAATATTCTGGCTTCCATGGGCTGGAGGTGTAGCTCAGTGGGTAAAGTGCTTGTGTCCCCAACACTACATAAAATTAGACATGGGTAGTGTATGCCTTCCCAGCACTTGGGAGGTAGAAGCAAGAGGATCATACGTTCAAGATCATCTTTAACTACATGAGACCCCCTCAGATAATGAACAGATCAAAGAATGAGCTAAATAAATGTCTCATTTTCCACAATTGTATTATGATTTTGTAATATGTTAATATTAAAGGCAAGTGGGTGAATATTCTTCAGAAACTATGTTTGTAAGTTTCAAGTATTTTCAAAATACAAACCAAGACAGGTATGTTTCCTTAAAATTCTAAAGGTCTTTAGGGTGATAAAGGAGGAATTTTTCATAGAGAAGGAAGTGATGAAGTCCCCAAATTAATGACTACATTTCAGGTTATTCTTTGGGCAGGTTCATTCATTCTTGATAAATTTTACTTTACATCTGTAATGAAAGGTGTTCTTTCTTCTATAAGATTACTATATAGATACTGGATTTTCAGTTTACTTCATTTTCTGTCTTTATGTATATGACCTTATTTTTTATTTCAAATTAAAAGCTTGGTATGAGGTCCAGTTGTCACGTTTTATAAACAGTATCACATATGACAGAGATACTTGTGGTTAGTAACAGAGCTGAGTGTTCTCTTTACCTTAGGGTGTGATTCTAAAGATAGACTATAGATAGAATTCTGTGACTTTTGTTATTCAGGATTCTACTGTACTAAAACTGTCCTATGTTGGCAACTTTGTAGACAGTACTTTGACTATAGTTTATTTTTCTTTTTAATTATGCATATCTGCATATGTATGTTTAGTTATATGCACACAATTTTATGTTTACATCTGGGAGAAGAGAAATGCCATACTTAAAGGTCATTATAAGGTTAAGCCTTAAGTAGTGTTATGGCTATTATAACATTCTTATTTGAAATAACATATATAAAAGGAATATTTCTATATATTTCTAATATTTCTAAATAAGCAGCTTTTACAGTAAATGTTAATTGTACTTAAATTCTTGATTTTCAGCTGGTGAGAGACCTCAATTCAGTCCTTTAATTTTCCCTGTCTCTATTCTGCTGCAAACTGATGTACATGGTCTCAGTTCAGGTAAAACAAATCAACATTGTCTTCTTGTTTCAACTCTCACTCTGTTCAGTGATCTACTTAATGCTATTTTTCTAATTTTTGTTCTTTTGCTGCTGATTTCACTGTTTAAAATAGCCACAGATGTAGCCCTGAAGTAGTACAGGAAGCATTTTCTTTCTCTTTACAGAGAAAATGCAAGTGTTAGATAATAAAGATTTTTAGGTGTGATTTATACAGGCAGGACTCACAGTACTATCAGTTCACTGTTAAGGAGTCATTAATACATATTAATTCAGATTAAGTAAGGTTTAATTAAGTAAACATACACACACACACACAAAAAAAAAAAAAAAAAAAAAACACTGCATTGATCTACTGATGAAAATGTGTCTAGAGGGTTTTAGGAACCTAACCCTGTATTTGTCTTGAGAGCAATGGTTCAGTATTATTAATTTACTATTTACAGTGGCATGAAAAACATAAGGACCAACACTGAGTGATCTAATTTAGATTATATACTGTCATATATATGACATGTATTTTTTTAATTTGAAAAAAATTTTTTTTCTGTGTATATGTGTATTGATCTCATGTATGTAAGTGTACCCATGTCGTGCAATGCCCTCGGAGATCAAAGAGGGTATAAGATCCCCTGGAACTGGAAGTCTAAATAGTAGTTAGTCGCCATGTGGGTATTGGGGATCGACCCCGGGTCCTCCTCAAGAGCAGCCAGTATTTGAACCGCTAAGCCATCTCTCCAGCCCCCGTGACATGTATTTCTTATTTAATCCTCCAGGAGCAATCATATTCCTATAGAGTGGGAGGAATGAGTATAAACAGTTGAGTGAGTTGTCTGAAATAATACACAAAATTCAATATCTGGGTCCAAAGTCCTTAGTCTTTTTTAGATTCTTGCCTGCTTTGCCTAAGAAATATAATATAAATGTGTATGTAAATTTATTGTGGTTGAATTACACTGCAGGAATAGTAAGAATTTCCTTACATTAAAATAAAAATGTGCATGAGTGTATTGCCTGCATGCATGTAAGTGCACCGGTGTCATGCAATGCCCAGGGAGTCAAAAGAGGACATGAGATCCCCTGGAATTGGAATTGCATATAGTTGCTAGCTGCCATATGAGTGCTGGGAACTTATTCTTAAGTGTAGTCTTGACTGGAAAATGTGAAACAGCAGAGTTTAACTTTTTTTTCCCTATTTTTATTTTTTTAATTACTGAATTTTTGTGTATTTCACACAGAACATCCCAATCATCTCTATTCTCCCTTCCCCCATTGGCACCCTACCACACCCCTACCCCACTGGAATTCATACATTCTGTCATCTGTGTCAAGGCTAATTGTGTCAAGCTAGTGTCCCCAGGCGTCCCTCAGTGCAGTTCATCCACTGGAGTCTAGTTGGCCCATCCAGAGTTCCTCTCCATAAGAAGATCAGTTTTTCCTCGTCCAGCAGTAATCAGCTGTCAATAATTCCTCAACTAAGATTGGGGCCTGCTGCCCCTTTCCACAGTCTGTGCTGGGGTTTTGTCTGCTTGAGTTTGTATGGGTCTTGTTCATTCTGACACAATTGCTGTAGGTTCATACAGTCAAGGTCCCAGGAGCCTGTAGGACTCCATTTCCATATGGTTATGCACCTCCTCCCTGGCACTTACAACCTTTCCGCCCCCTCTGCTGAAATGGTCTCTGAGCCCTGGGTGGATGGAGTTTCATATAGAACACCTGTCCAAGACCCACACTCTGCACACTCTTATCTCTACAACTTTAGCTTTTCTTAAATAAGATCTTTTATGTTAGAATCTTTAAGTGTCTCCAGAAGTAAATGGTGTCCTGCTATTCTCCAACTTTCTATTCCCTTCCCCCTAAAAGCAATGTAAGAAATTAGAAAAAAAAATGTTGAAAACAAATGTAGGAGGCTGGAGCGATGGCTCAGTGGTTAAGAGCACTGACTGTTTTTGCAGAGGACCCAGGTTCAAATCTCAGCACTCACATGGCAACTAATAACCATCTGAAACTCCAGTTCCATGGGATCCAACCTCCTCTTCTGACCTCCTTGGGTATCGCATGACACGGTTGCACTTACATGCATGCAGGCAATAAACTCATACAAATAAAAATAAATTAAAAAAAAATTTTTAATGTAGGAACCGGCGCAGCACAGGCAGAGGCAGAAAGATTAGTTCAGAGGTGAAGAATAAGGCCTTGTGAGTCCTTCCCGCTTCCTTGACTGTTGATAGGCTATATTTGTGTAGGCCCAGTGTAAGTAACTACAACTGATGTGAGGTGATGATTACTACAGTAGTAGTAGTCCAGGGAGTAGTTTCATGGCCCTAAGATAAAAAATTTTTAAGACTGTATTTAGCAGTTGGTTTTCTATATATGAAATCTGATTGAAGAGGAAAAAAATTTACATATATTTTACATATCTTTGTAATTGTGTGTTCCTTCAGACACTGTTTGCAGTGTTCAATTAACATCACTGAAAATTTATACCCCCAGAATCTTCAGTTTCACGAATGAGTACTTACAGTACTTTGTAGAGTATTTGGTAATAAAACTGCCATTTTAAACAAGTTTAAGACTGAATGATGATGGAAGGAGAAGAATTTTAGTAATTTGGAGGTAGGGAGATGAGTGGAACCAAAGCTTAGCCATAAACCAAGCACTTTCCCTGTCTCTAACTTCACACTGAACTCCCAGAAAAGCACAACTTCCTTAATATACATCAATTTTTGGAAAATAGGAATGATTGGTGGGGACTGTTAATTTTTGTGGGAGTGGGAGATGGTATTAGGTAAAGAGGAATACTCAAATTGGTATGTTAGTGTACAATAGTTAATATGTAATGTCATTTAAAACTCAATAAATGCTTTTCTGATACTGCATTAAGCAGGAAATGTTACTTGAATTGAGTCTCTAGATGAAACGGGAAATCAGGGTCCCTTAGTGTTCTTAACCTCATTAATAAAAAGATTTAAGAATGAACTCACAACAGTTTTATTAGAGTTTAAAAAAAAAAACCCTCAGGCCAGGCAAGCTGTAAATCTCCCCAGCTGCTCAGAGGAGGCAGAGAATGCTGTAGAGAAGGCAAAAGCAACACTGTTTAAAGCATGGAGATCAGACACATGGCAGAAGGAGGGCTTTAGAGAAAAAGTAAAGAAACCTAAAATGCTAAAATGTTGGGGCAGCTCAAAGTGTTAGGGAAAGTACGCTTAGAAAAGAGATAAGAAGAAAAGAAGAAGAGAGGTTACCTTTTTTCTGGAGAATTCAGAAAAGTGGGAAAACCTATAAAGCTGCATGCCTGGCCAGATAAGCTCCTGCATTCAGGACTGGGAGTCCAGGCAGGAAAAATTCAGCATCTCATTTAAGTTCTAATTATTCCACCTATCTCTTTAGCTTGATTTAAGGTAAACCCTCTTTCCTAGGGATGGACCAGCAGCCAAATAATTAACCTGTCCCAGCTCGAATGTTGGGCCTCCATCCAGGTCAAAGATTTTATTTTCTTGGCCAGGAGTTTTCTCTTAAACAATCTTTCTTACTACTGTAACAGAAACACCTGTAAAGAAACATGAGAACACAGCTGCTGTTTGTTTTCTATAGCTAATTTGAAGTGTTCGCTGTAGAGCCCTGTATTCACTTCTACTGTCTGATCTTTACTTAAATTTGTTGTTGTAAAATAATAGGGATAAGGAGCTAGATTTTAGTAAGAAGGCAATAAAGGCAGGTTGGTGAGATGATGAACCATAGACTGAAGTTGTCTCTCATGCTTTATGGCCTCCCTTCCAGAAGTAGCATTGGTAGGTGAAATAATTAAATACTAACATGGCTAGGCCCAAAATGTTACTGGGGAAATCTGGGTCCCCTCTTACTGTTCTTAGTTTCATTAATAAAAGAATTTAAGAATGGACTTAAATGATTTTATTAGAGTGTAAAAAAAAAAAATTCCAGAACAGGCAGCCTGTAAATGTTGGCAGCTGCCCAGAGGAGGAAGATGGAGAAGAGAAAGAGAAAAGCTATGCTGTTTGAGTAATACTGGCATGTTGATTAGCCACATGGCAGGGAGAAGAACTTTAGAGAAAGTGCCAGAGAATGCATACTTAGGCCAGCATCCTAAAGAAAGTAACAGAAAAGAAGAAAAAATTATACCTTTCTGAGTCAAGACTCAGCAAAAGGGCAGACCCAACAGAAACTCAAGATGGCTTGTAGGAACTGCACTAGAGTGACTGAATTCTGAGACAGAAAAGCACCTTATCTCTTTAAAGGGTAATTATTATTTCACCTATCTGTTAGCATGACTTAAGATGAACCCACTTTCCTGAGAGAAATGGGATGGGACTGGACAGATGGCTCAACAAATAAGAGTACTGACTGTTCTTCCTGAGGACCTGGGTTCAGTTCCCAGCACCCACTAAGTAAGGAACCTGGGTTGTCTTTGAACATGTGAAAAACATATATTAGTTAAATGCCAGAATTTGGGATAGAAAAAAAATGAGGGTTCACATTAACAACTGATCGCTTTGGCTGGAAGTCATGCATCACTTAGACTTATAGTCATAATTATAACCAGAGTTGTAGGACAGACGTTCTGACTCTGGCAACTCCAACAAGCTGGCTTTATCACCTGTCCCAGAACTCCATTTAAAGAAATGGGTAGAGGCTAAGGAGATGCAAAAGTGTGAGGTTTCCAGCCCCCATGTAAAAATCTGGCCATGCATCCCTGTAACCTCTGTGTTGCAGGATGAAGACAGGTAGCCAGCCCAGTCAAAATGTGGAGCTTCAATGAGAGACTCTGTCTCAAAGGAACAAGACAGTGAATTGACAGAGCAGAACACTTAACATCCCTCCACTGGCCTCTGTGCATGAACACACACACACACACACACACACACACACACACACACACACACAGAGATGCGGCGGGGGTGGGGGGAAGAGAACTGAGTTGAGTAATGGTGAAAAGCAGAGAAAAGAGATTTAATTAGTGCATCCACTGGAAAGGGGAATAGAGAAAAGAATCCAGTAACTTTCAGGGTAGTGACATGATTTTTAACTTTACATAGGGAAAGAATTGGGGTCAGGAGAGGAAACAAGAGTTATACATAATTAAGTACTCTTGATCTAATTACCTCAGGGGACCACTTTGGTTCCTACAAGATTATTCCTGTTCCAGGGCAGTGTCTCACCATCCTAGGGAACTGCCCTCCTGGGAAAGGGAGTTCTGTCCTAGGCTAACTAGTTTCTCAGTTTCTCTGTTGCTCATGGGTAATTTTGGCCCCTTACCATAAAAATGTTTATCAGACCTGTTCTTAGAATTCAAGGCAATTTCGAGTTTAGGACATAGATGAAGACCTTTAGGTACCTTTTGGGGGTCTAGAACAGGACATTGTGAAAGTTGTGACAATAGATGCCTAAAAGAGACAAGTGTATTGTATAACACAGGTATACTTACATACATACAGGCAGTACTCTCATGCACATAAAATAGAAATAATAAAGTATTTTTAAAAAGAGACATATAAAATGAAGGCAGAAAAGCCAGACTTTAACCTGGTTTTTAGTTATCTGGTAGACCTAAGTGAGGATAAGTTCTTTTTAGCAAAAGGAGATTGTAAGTGCCTGATACAGGATAAGCAGTGAAGTATGCCTGCTGGCCTGTAAAACATGGAACATGACAAGAAATAAACCTGTGTTGTTGAAAGCACTGAGATTTTGGGGTTGCTGCTGCACACTAAATTAAAGTAAGTTGTTTGAGAACTAGGATAAAGGGAAGACTTTGAAGTACATGTCTTAGTATGGCTGAATTTTCTTTCTATGAGCATGTGTTACTTATTTTAAACAGTGGCATTGTTTGGATAGCATGTAGAAACTGGATTGAGAGAGAATGTGGAGAATCCGATAAAGAAGCTGTAAAAGTTGTACAGGTAATCCAGCCCTCAGAATTCAGAGGTAGGCAAATTTCTGTGAGATCAAGGCCAGCCTGGTTCTAGGCAGGTTGAGACTAGGGAAATGCTGTCAAAAACAAACAAACAAAATAAACTGTACAGACAGGAGATGATGACAGTCCAGTCCAGGATGGTGCGTTGGTTAGAGAATGGTATATATAGGTTGAGAATAGAGATACATTGAAAGTAAAACTCATTTGATTTATTCATTAATAAGCTGCATTGTGTGCTTTGTCAATGTACATTTTACAGTGAACATGCTATATTTTTGTAAGTCAAAATAGTTATTAAGTTAAAAAAAAACAGACACCAACAAGACTTCATTATTACTAAGCCTTAAAACTTAAAAAAATTTTGTACTATTATTTCTTCACTTCATGTGCACATTAAAAAATACTTTATCTATTTTCATTTTATGTGTATTAGTGTATTGCTAAGGTCACCCATGTTGTTCAGTGCCATGGAGATCAGAAAAAGGCATTGGATCCCCTAGAACTGGAGTTACTGACAGGTGTTAGATGCCATATGGGTGCTCGGAATCGAACCCAGGTCATCTGCAAGAACAGTCAGTGCCCTTAACTGCCGAGCCATCTCTCTAGCCCTAGTGTAAACATTTTTTTCCATCTTCATACCTTCATTCTAGTTAAGAATTGTATTATACCTCTGCTAAACTGTTATAAGAAATACTTTGGGTTTTTTGTTTGTTGCTGGTAAGGTAGCATCTGTTTAGGATATTCAAGAGTGTTGCTTTTGACTGATCAAGAGGCAAGCAAGTCCCATATCTGAGTTTCATCATCGCTGGACCTCCAGGATCTTCAGTGCTTGTATTAGTCAGGACTATCCAGAAAATAAGAATTAATAGAAGAGAGATAGGTAAATAGATGATGAGTGGGTGGATGGATGGATAGAGGGATAGACAGAGGGACAGACAGACAGATAGATGAGTTTTTGTTTAATAGGACTTGGTTTATGTTCTCATGGAGAGTAAGAAATCTCATGATGGACTGTCTTTAAGCTGGAGAACCAGGAAAGCCAGTAATGTAATTCAGTTGACTGAAAACTTGAGGATAGGGAAGCCAATGGTGTAGTTTTATTTCAAAGCTAGAGATCTAAGAACTGGTGTTCGTTGGGGACTTAGGGTCTTTAGCTTTATTGTTCAAGGGCAGGAGAAGATCAATGATCCAGTTTAAGAAACACAAAAGAATTGGCTCAGTTCTGCTGTTTCATTCTATTCAAGTCACTAACAGATTGGATGATGCCTGTTCACAGTGGTGGAATGGGAATCATCTTTACTCAGTCTGTTGGCTCAAATGCTAATCTTTTCTAGAAACCATCTGACAGATGTACCAGAAGTGATATTTTATCAGGTGTCTGAGCACCTCTTAATCCAGTCAAATTAATACATAAAAATAATCATTTAATGACTGTTAATATGGTAACATAACAATTCCTTTGGAAATTGGCACTAAGATGGTGAGTGGTAGGACCTGGTGATGTGAAGTCATGAGGGGTAGGGAAAATAAACATCTCTAGATTTAAGCAAGAAGGTTTTAAGAAGATGAGTTTGAGGGAGATGAGGACACACTGGATAGAGATAGAAAGAAAGATCGGTGATATTATAGTGTAACATTTGGCTTAACTTTTACTTTTGGAAACACAAACTGCTAAAAATAGAAGGTCCCGCAGGTAATCAGCTGTGGGAATGATCTTTAAATCCATAATGTCTGACTCCTAAGTATAGGCTCTTAACCTTCATACTGTATTGCCTCTCCTTTATCATGTTCTTGCCTCCTCTCCCTGAATCTCCCTTGCTGCCTCCTGTCACAACAGGAAGAACAGGTTGGAGAATAGCAACAGAAGGAAATGTTTGAATTGATTTTGGGAAATGCTGAGTATGAGATGGCTTTGGATATGACGTTAAAATTCTTAGAAGATTGGTTGATGTACTAGTTTTGCGCTCAGGAAAAAAGTCTATGAGATCCTGCAGGTCATCAGAAGACAGTGGACATATGAAGTCAGTGCATTTTTTTCTGGAGATAGAGTATTGAGTTAATACAACAGAGTTTAGAATAGAAACCAGAAGACTGAAAACCTAGGAAGGCCATGGAGGTCAAGGGTCTTAATGTAACAGACAAAGAGAGAGCTAGGAGTATAAGAAAATCATAATTTAAAAATCAGATTCAAAATCAAGGAGGAATGTATGATTATTAATGCCAGACATTGTGGAGGTGATTAGGAAAAGTTAAGTTTAAACAGTAATTATTGATGCTGGACATGATGAAGCATACCTATACTCCCAGGAACTAAAGAACAGCTTTTACCCCATCTCAGAGCGAGGGAGAGGGAAGAGAAGGGGAAAAGAAACAAGGAAACAGGAGAGAGATGGGAAGATGGGGGAAGTGGGGGGATAGAGAGAAGGAAGGATACCCATTGAACTGGATTAGAAAGTCACTCTTAAGTTTTGTTGCAATAATTTATTGTATTACCTATGTATCAGCAAACTTGAATTTAAAAATAGTAACTCTTAAAGTATCCATTTATTCAAAGACCTTTTAGAAAATAGGATAATCTTTTCCATTCTGATTATATTCATTTTTTTAAAAATATATTTTATTTTTACTTACATGTATGTGTATAGTAAGTGTATGTCTGAATATCGGTTTTTGCAAGTGAGTGCAGTTCCTGTAGAGGCCAGAAAAGTATGTTGGATCTCCTGGAACTGAAATTATAGGCTGTTGTGAGCTGTCCTACATGGGTGTTAGGAACTGAACCCAGGTTCTCTGGAACAGTAGCCCTTGCTCTTAATTGCTGAACTATCTCTTCAGTCCTTGATTACAGTCTTGTAAAGAGTATGGTTGTGTTAGGGTTAGAATTACTTTGTACAAAACTGTACAGTCAGTCTTAGGCAGTACCCTGGTAGGAAAATGGCTTAAAATTCTTTACTAAGTCTTTACAATGTATTTTACCTTGAGTTGGAATTGGGTTAAATTTGTGCTTTTTTCTTATTTCTGTGCTTTTATATATTAGCCAAATGGAAAATTGTCTTTAGTCAATTAGCATCTATGTGAAGTTTTTTTCAAAAGTCTTAAATTTACCTTTCAGGAATTTCAGCCTGGTTGTTCATATCTTATTTTCAGTTGTTACAAATAAACTAATACTCAGTGTACCATTTTATAAAAAATGTTTTATTTACATATACTGCCCCCTCCTCTGCCTCCTCCTCTTTGGGAGGGGCGGAGAGCTGTCCTTAAATTATTAGAGAGACTCCTAAGTGCTGGGATTACAGATGTACACCACCACATCTAGCCATGTTCTTTTTTCTGTAACATTTCTTGAGTTATAATCTACAGACTAACTGTCCTAGTTACTTTTTATTGCTATGGTAAAATGTTCTGATCAAAATCAAATTGGAGAGAAAAGGGATTATTGTATCTTATTTTTCCAAGTAACAGTCCATCACTGAGGGAATCCAAGACAGGAAGTTAAGCAGGGCAGGAACTTGGAGCCTGGACCATGAAGGAATGCTTCTTACTGGCTTGCTCCTCTGGCCTCTGTTCAGCATGCTTTCTTACACAACCTAGGATTGCTTGCCCAGAGATGGCAGTATGCTCAGTGGACTGGGCCCTCCCACATCATTCAACAATGAAGAAAATGCCGGGATGGAGAGATGGCTCAGTGGTTAAGAGCACTGACTGCTCTTCGAGAAGACCCGGGTTTTATTCCCAGCAATGACATAGCTGTCAACAACCACCTGTATTCCCCAACTGAGGTTCCCTCTTCCACTTCCCAGGTGTGTTAGATTGACAACTGAACTGTGACAGTATCTGATTCACTTAGCTAAGAGTTATACAACTGTTACTCCTACTGATTTTAGAATATTTTTCTCACAGAGTAGTTTCATATACATTGGCAATAAATGTATGCTTTATGCACTCCTCCTACTCCTGATAATCACTAATGTATGTTTTGTCTCTATGAATTTGCTTATTTTGGATATTTAATATGAGTTTAATCATACAATATGTGTTCTTGTGTGTCTGGCTTCTTTCACTGTACATAACATTTTCAAGATTCATCATATTCTAGCCAGGAGTGGTAGTGTATATCTTTAATCCCAGTACTCAGAAGGCAGAGGCAGGTGGTTCTCAAGTGAGACTGAGCCTGATCTATGTAGCAAGTTCCAGGCTAGCTAGGACTACAGAGAGACCCAGTCTCAAAAAAGAAAAAAAAAAGTCATCCATGTTGTAGCATTAATTATATCTTATTTTATTTTGTGTGTATGTACATGCATCTGTAAGCACATGTGTATGAGTACACATACCTATGCATGCAGGGGTCTGTGCTTCCTTCATCATTCTGTATCTTACTTTTTGAGACATGATCTCTCTTTGAACTTGAAGCTCACTAATTGTCTGGGCTGGCTGATCACTGAGCCCCTGGGGTTTGGTTCTCCTGTGTCCATCTGCCAGCATTGAGATTACAGGTACACGTTGCAATGCCCAACATTTTAAAAACATGAATGCTGGGGGATTCAAACTCAGGTCTTTATGCTTGGGCAACAGATACAAATACTTTGCCAGCTGAGCTATTTCCCTAGCCTTGACATTTCATTTTCCATTGCCTGATAGTTTTTCATTTATGGCTAATACTGCATTTTGTTTATTCACTATCCTCAGTTGATAGATACTTGGTTGTCTTTACTTTCCATTTAAAAATATTTTTTGGTATAAATATTTTATCTACATATATGTAAGTGCACTCGTATTATGTAATGCCCATGGAGGCCAAAAGGGGGTCAGATCCCCTTGACCTGGAATTATGGACAGTTGTTAACCACCATATGTGTGCTGGGAATCAAACCCAGGTCCTCTGCAAGAGCAGTGAGTACTCTTAACTGCTTTGCTAGCTCCAGTGCCAATTTTACTTTTCAACATTATGAATAACATTATAACTATGTGCAGGTTTTTGTATTGGGTATAGTCCTTGGAGTAGAATTGCTGACCCATATGTTTGAGGTATGAGTTCCTTTTATATCATGAATACCAGTGTCCCCTCTTAGGTAACTTTCCCTCCATTCTGTGAGTTGTGTTTTATTTTCTAAATGGTATACTTTGAAGCACCATAAATTCTGGTCAAAAATCTTTTTCTTTGTGCTGTGCCTTTGCTGCCTTAGTTAAGATGTTTCCTAATACAAGGATGTGCACCTATGCTTTTTTTCCTGAGGAGCGTATAGAATCTGAAGATCTTTTACCTGTTTTTAGTTAATTTTTGTCTATGATGGAAGACTAAGAGAATCTGACTTCATTCTTTTGCACCTGGCTCTCCAGTTGTCACAACACCATTTGTTGAAAGGTTGATGTTTTCCTCATTAAATTGTCTTGGAATTCTTGATAAGAAATGAGATCACCAAGATGGACATGGTGGTGAATGCCCTTCATCCCAGGACCTAGGAGGCCGAGGCAACAATATCACCAATTCAAGGCCATCGTGAGATACAGAGTGAGGCCCACCTTAAAATAAATAAGTAAATTAATTAATTCACCATCACATATATTAAGGATTTATTTCTGATAGTTCAAGTCTTATTCCACAGATGTTCATGCTTTTCTTTGTGACAATACCATATTGTAACATACTTAGTTTGATGATTTGTAGTAGATTTTTAAAATCAGGACATGTAAATCCTCTAACTTTGTTCTCTTTTAGTCAAAGTTATTTTATCTATTCTGGGCCCTTTGCATGTCAATATAAATTTTAAAAGCTGCTTGCCCATTTTTGAAAGAAAGACAGTTACTGTTTGATAGGGATTGCATAGAATAAGCAGATCAATTTTGAAAGTGTTTCCATTTCAGCAATAGTGTCTTGACATCTATGTGAATGAAATGTCTACTTACAGCTGTAATTTTCTCAAGTGTTTTATAGTTTTCAGTGTATAAGCCCTATACATGTTTGATTAAGATGAATCTTAATGATTTTATTCTTTTCATACAATTACCTTTGGATTCCTCATGACGAGTGGGTGCAAATGCAATTGATTTAAAAAATTTGAATTAGTTACACAAGCTATTGCCACAACCCTTGATTGCCTCCCAGAACTTGAAGGTAAGACCCTATTGCTGAAGACAGAACATACTTCAGACACAGGATTTGGAGCAGGGGAACTGGAACTGAGCTGGAAGCCATTTCCTCTAAAGGCTAGCTCTCATAACTTTGGAGAACACTATGCAAGCTGTTAAGGGAAAACACCAGTCGATGACCTAACACCAGCTTCAAGATCAGATGACCTCATCAGTGACTGCACAACAATACCACATTAGTGCAGTAGTAGCACTTTTATCTTGGGGGCAATCAACAGCTACCTAATTGGACTAAAGGCCCACTCAGTGCAGTTGATCTTTAAAAAATTTATTTATTTTTATTTTATGTGTATGAATATTATGCCTGCAATGTGTAAGTGTGCTTGTGCTATGCAGTGCCCACAGAGGACAGAAGAGGGTGTTGGATCCCCTGGACTCAAATTATGGATGATTGTTAGCTGCCATGTGGCTGCTGGATCCTCTGCAAGAACAGTCAGTGCTCTTAACCACTGAGCTATCTCTCCAGCCCTGGAAATGAAATAGATTTTTATATATTCATTTTGTGTTCTGGACCGTTGCTGAACTTACTCGTTTTAACAGTTTTTTTTTTTTAATGGATTAGGATTTGCTATGTACAAGGTCATGTCACCTGCAATCAAATATGTCCTTACTTCTTCCGTTCTTAATTTGATATATTTTATTTCTCTATGCTTTTTGTTTTTAATTTTTGCTTAATTTCCCAATATAGACGTTTCATAGACGTGAGGGAGCCAACATCTTTGTCTTACTTTTGATCTTAGGGAAAATTTTTTCCAGTTTTCCCACCACTATTATGGTGTTAGTTGTGGGTTTTTCATCAAAGTTTCTTTCTGTTCCATATTTGTTGAACTTTTTAAACGTGAAAAATAGGAAAAGGAGATTTATTCAAAATGTAATCACATTGGAAAGAGGGACAAAGAGATCCATTGACTTGCCCAAGTCCATCTTCCTTGTTGAACTTTTTTGGGACAGGGTCTTTCTGTAGCCCCAGCAAGCCTTTACATAGATCAGTCTGGTCTGGTTCTCACAGAGATCTGCCTGCTTCTGCCTCCCAAGTGCTGGGATTAAAGGTGTGTGCCACCATGCCTGGCTCTTGTTGAACATTTTGTTTCTCAAAGTTCTTGTATATTCTTAACATCAAATTAACATCAGATAGTATTTATGTTATCCCTCATAGAAAACACTAAGGACAATCTTTCAATATCTTCTCATTTTCTTTTTTCTATTCTGAGTCATAGGAGTATATTTGAAATTCTAAGCAATATCTTCATTTTATATTCCCAGGAGGTTATAGTATATAAGCAAAGCATATTTGTGTAATATTCTAAAATGTATTCCTCTTTCAAGAGTCACTTATAAGAATGACTATCCACAGGGCTCAGGAGATGGTTCACTGAGTAAAGTGCTTGCTGTGCAAACATGAGAAGCAGATGTTGGATCTCCAACACCTATGTAAAAGCTAGGTGTGATAACTGTAGCACTGGGGGAGGATGGCAGAGACAGATACCCGGAGCTTGTTGGCCAGCCATCCTAGCTGAAATAGCAAGTTATAGGTTCATTTTAAAAGACTCTGTCTTAATAAAGTGGAAAGCAGTAGAGGAAGACACCCAGCATCAGTCTCTGACTGCATACACCTGTGCACACACATGTATACACCATACACACATATACATGCATACAGCATGACCACTCATTTTCAGTAGGGGTGGAAAAAACTAAGTCATCCACAGCCTTCTATGCTTTTATTTATTTATGCATTTATTGCTTATCTATTTATGCCATTAGGATATAAGTACCTTAAGAGAATGATAATATTTAGAGTTAGAGTACTGTCTAGCACATAACAGGCACTATATATATATATATATGTATGTATGTATTAAATGGCTGTTTAATATACCACCCCAGGATATAAAAGCCTCTTAGAGGCTTGGGTCTTATCTTACCTCTTTTTGTGTAGTTTTGTTTTTGCTCTGGATTAGTGAGGAACAATACATTTCATTGTTTGAGAGCCAGAAGTAACTGACATTTTGTCAAAGTGGGGTGTGTGTTTGTGCACATTTGTGTGTATGCATATGTGTGTTAATCAATTTTTGGTTGCTTTAGGAACCTGTGCAGAGAAAGTTAAAATAGCAGCCCTAAGACTGCTATCCTTAGAAATCCCTCCATGCAAATTTGGCTCTTGGCTGCCATACAGAAGTTTGTATTTTGGAAGTACTTCCACCATTCTTAACTGATAAGAGTAGTTTACCTAAATTATTCATGTAAACAATCTAGTTTATGTTAACCAATTCTTTTTCTTCTGACAATCTGGAGTTTTTGTATGTGCTACGCTAAGGACACTTCTGTGACTAACAATCCAATAAGAACTTTGGACACTTGAGTCTTTAGTTAGACAACATGTCACATGTCTTAGAACTCAGCGTTGGCAGCATTGTGTCCTGTGTGATGCCATTAGTAGAACACGTAGGAAACTTGGACCTTGTTTCCTCTAGACTTTGACTCTTAGGGCTTTTCCCCTTACTAATTTTTGCTTGTATTATTTTGCTGTAATAAATTATAGCTTTGAGTATGACTACTAAATTCTGTGAATCTCAGGAGCCTCCAGTACAGTGTTAGATTCAGGAAAATCCTAAACAGGCTCTTCTGAAGATTTAATTTTTCCTATTGTGTTCTTTCTTTGAAATTATGAGAATGCCTCCCAGCAGAAAAACAGTTTATTCTTTTGTAATCTGGATATAAAATATATAAATTAAGGCCCTGCTGTGGTGGCCCACGCCTTTAGTGACAAGCAGATTTCTGTGAATACAAGGCCTACACAAACAGGAATACACATATGTATACACACATGTATACCAGTCACAAAAAGAAAAGAAAAAGCAAGATATTCTTTCCTTCATATATTTGATAGCAGGATTGTAGTGATGCTCTGAAATCGTAGTGATCTTTGTCCTGAGGCATGTGTATTCTGGGAAAAGAACATTGTTGCTTCAGTTATTCAGTTATTTGTTCCATGTCTGCAAAGTTCCTGTGTTGTTTATTTTAGATAGTTCATTTTGACTCTTAGATAAACAGAAGCAAAGTGTACATGCAAAGCCAGAATTAGTCCCTGAACTTTGTTCCAGGGTAAAGATAAGACACTTAGACTTCTTCAGTACAGATAAACATATCACAACTACTGGAAAATTAGTGTTGTGAGACTCTTGCATTGTTTGGATATAGAATGGCAGTGAAAATTTTAAAAATTCCTGCCAAGTGTTGTGGCTCATATCTGTACATGTGTGCAACATTCAGAGGCCAAGAATTGTGAGTTCAAGGACACCCTGGGTTACCTAGTAAGTTTCAGGCCAGTTTGGGCTACAAAGTGTGACTGTCTAAAAAAGAAAAACCAAGGAAAGTTTCCTGTTAGTGAAATTCCTGGGAAATTTACATCCATTCATACTGAGTTTAACAGACGATCAGAGAAGCAATCATTTCTACTTAAAAAATTATTACTATTATTATTATTATTATTTTGGTTTTTTGAGACAGGGTCTCCCTGTAGCACCGGCTGGCCTGGGACTTGCTGTGTAGATCAGGATGGCCTGGATCTCACAGAGATTCACCCGCCTCTGCCTCCCAAGTGCTGATGCTAAAGGCTTGCAGCGTGCACCACTGAACCTGGCTTCTACTTTTTAATCTTATTAATACTGTTAACTGTGGCTAGGCATGATGTCATGCTTTTAATCCCAGCACTCAGGAGGCAAAGGCAGGTGGATCTCTGTGACACTGAGGCCAGCCTGGGCTACATAGCAAGTTACAGGCCAGCTGGGGTACAGGGAAACCTTGTCTTAAAAAGAAAAAAAACAAGTGAACAAACAAACAAAAAGCCTAGTTAGCTTTGTTTTTGACTATAGCTTTTGCATTCTCTAAACCAATTTTTATATTCATTTGCTTCTCTGATTTGTAGAAAAGAAAAATCACACTTCCTTTCTGCCTTCTAATTCAGTAAACTTTTGTGCAGTATTTGTATTAATTATGTACACGTTACTTTATATACTTTTAAAATATTTAATAATTCTTAAAATTATGTGTGTGACTATGTGACATGAGAGCAGGTTCTTGCAGAGCCCAGAAGAGGGTATCAGATTCACTGGAACTGGAGTTATTGGCAGTTATGAACTGCCTGACATGGGTGCTGAGAACCTAACACCAGTCCTCTCTATAAATGCAGTACACACAGGGGACAGCTTGCAGTAGTCCATTCTCTTCCTTCCACCATGTCAAGTATCTTTACCTGCTAAGCCATCTTACTGGCCCTTTACCTATAGTCTTCAAAGGTCAGAAGCCACAGCATAAATTTATTTTCTTCCTTATTCATATATGGCTGGGGTAGTATTTTGGAGAGGACCGTTCTTCTATCTGCAAAGCTGTTTTATGTATATGTATCTACCCTGTTTACTTGATTAATTTCCTTAGTTCATTTGAAAAACAAATCCAAACAACAAAGTTGTATAGCTGTCTTACATATACCTTCTTCCCAGCCTATCCCACTATCTAAATCAAGTTGAGGAAATTTCTCTCTATTCCTAGTTTTCTAGGAGTCTTTTGTCACCAATAGATGTTAAATTTTGTCCAGTGACCATTTGATGTACATTTTAAAAAGTTCTTTAAGTTGTTTAAGTTTCCATAACCTGATATGACAGATCTGTGAAGGTTGTTCCAGCTTTTCGTGCTTGGGATAAATTCGCCCATTACATATCATTTTCAAATGCTCAGCTGTAGACCAGCTTCATGATTTTTCAGTCTAAACAATTCTGCTTTCACAACTCCTTAAAGGGGTTCTATTTTTATGCATTGTTTTTACATTCTCAATTTTATTTTTTAAATGAAGTTGCTCTATTGACACTTTTAAAAGACTTTTCAGCCCTTCAGTTCTACGAATCATGTCTGGAATTTTTAAGCAATTACTGACCTAAACACTCAAATTAAAAAATGTGTTTTTAGTTATTTTCCGTTTCTTTTGCTTTTTGACACAAAGTGTCATATGGTTCAGCTGACCTCAGAATTACTATGTAACTGAGGATGATGGAACTATTGATCTTCCTGCCTGTGCTGGAACTGTAGGCATGCACCACCATGCTCAGTTTACAGGGTGTTGGGGATTAAATTTAGGACTTTTTGCATGTTGGGTAAGAACTCTACTAACTGAGCTGCATTCCCAGGCCCTCAAAATTGAAGCCCCACTCTCTAATATCAGTTATTTTCCTTTTCTCAATAACTCCTCTTCTGAAGTTAGTATGAATCTTTCTTGTTTTCATATTTATACTTTATACCTAGTACCATACCAATTACCTATAATATTATTTTGGCTTATTTTATGTAAATATTATGCTATATATTCTTTTTAAAATCCATTTTTAAAAAGTTATAGAAAAAGAAAGCTAATAATTATCCCTGTTTACCTCACAGCTTACATAACATATAATTTAATCCTTTAACAGTCCTTGAAATTAGGAAGTTTTAGTTTTATTTGTACAAATTAAGAAAGTGAAACAACTGGTATAGTAGTTGACCTGTGTCTAGAGCCAGTGTGCTTACCCTGTGCCAGGCTGCTTATATTCTTTCCTGTGATAGTGCTAACATTAAGGGACTACTTTGAGATATGCCAGGCAGGATTAAGTATCTACTCAAAGTTTTCAGTTATGTATTGTTACAATTTGGGGTTGTCTTCAAAGAAGTACAGGATAATGGTCTTTTTAATACCAGAAAATTTTTAGAATATGTTTTTCAGAATCTCTTGATTTAGAAAATATGTAATGATAAACTATGAAAAGGTACCTGAGTAACTAAGAATCGTGGCTTTCTGGGGCAGATGAAGGGGAACATTGAAATAACCAAACAAGGTGCATGACTCCTGAGGAAGGACACTCAGAGTTGACCTCAGGCTTCCACAGCATGCGTGCACATGCATACACACGTGTTCATGTGCGCATACGCACACACACAATTGTATATGATTTGATTAGATTAGTTTACTGAAAAAAACGAATTGTTTGTGATTATGGTTTTATCAAAACAAAGTAATTCAAAAATAATTTTTCCAGTTAGTATTTTAATGTACCAGTGGAACAGTTTCTTTGGGCATTTTACCCTTTAATCTGTTGTGCTTGGTAGAAATGTAAATTAATACATCAAAGTATCAGTTTTAATTTTTTTATTTACTTATTTGTACAAGTGTCTTGCCTGCACGCATGTAAGTGTACCTATATCATGCAATGCCTGAGGAAGCCAGGTGAAGGCATTGAATCCCCTGATTCAATGTGCTTGTAAGCTGCCATGTGGGTGCTGGGAACTGAACATGGGTCCTCTGTAAGAGCAAGCAGTGCTCTTAACCACTGAGCCATCTTTCTAGCTCCAAAGTATTATTTTTAACCACTATAGATGCTCAGATCCATGAAGCATTGATAACAAGTGGAGTATTGAAGAAGGAAAATGTTCTGTTAATTTCAAATTCATTTGACTTTTTATTCATTAAGTGGATTGAGAATTCTTATTACAGGGGCTGAGGATGTGGCATAATTGGTACCATGTCTGCCTACCACACCTGAGGACCTGGATTTGGTCTTCCTCTGAATTTTATAAGGTAGTGGTACATGGCTGTAATACAAACTCTTAGGGCACGAATTTCAGAAGTTCAAGGTCATCTTGACTACATAGGAGGCTCAAGGCCAGACCCTCACACACACACACACACACACACACACACACACACTAAGCAATTCTTAGTTTCTAAAAAAAATTATTTATTTATTAGACATGTAGATAAAATATTCATATACAGAATAAAAAGAAATAAATTTTAAATATTAAAAACTTTTTTTTGTTTTAGAGAAGTTTGAAATTCATAGCAAAATTGATTCGGAAAATACAGAGTTCCCATATACCCACATCCGACATGCACAATTTTTTCTGCTATCAACAGCTAGACATCATGTACTACATGGTACATACTTGTCAATCAGAGAACCTCAGCTAAAGCAATACCATCACCCCAAATCCACAATTTACATTACACTTCATGTACTCTATGTGGTTTTAACTACTGTTCTACAATTGTAGCATCATACAGGATAGTTTCACTTGTATAAAAATTCTATCTATTCTACCTATTTATCTCTCCCTTCTCACAACCCCTGATATTTTTACTGTCTCTATAGTTTACCTTTTCCAGGATATATAGTTGGATTCATATGGTATACACAGCCTTTTCAGGTTGGCTTTTTTCACTTAAGAATACACATTCAGTTTTTTCTGTTTCAATAGTGCATTCTTTTTTTTAGTGCCAAATAATATTCCATTGTCTGAAAATCCCAACATTTATTTATAGTTTTACCTACCAATAAATATTTTAGCTGGACATGGTAGCCCATGCCTTTAATCATAGCACTGGGGACGCAGAATGCAGGAGGATCTCTCTGAGTTTGAGGCCAGCCTGGTCTACACATGGAGTTCCAGGCTAGCCAGGGCAACACTAGTGAGACACTAGTTTCCAGGGGCTAGATGTTTGCTTTCAAGTCTTGGCAACTGTGAAGATAATGACAACAAACATCTGTGTGTAGGTTTTTGTGTATATTATTTGGTAAATCCCAAGAAGTGTGATGCCTTAAAAAACCTGTTTCAGTCTATGAATTTGTTTTAGTTTTCTCAGCATTTACTAGTCACTGATCAACATGGACTTCCCTTAGTCTACTGCTCTTAATGAAGGACAGATATTGCTCCAATTTGGAGTCTGCTCCTTCATTTTCTGAGTAACCATTAAACATTAAAGCAGAACCCTTAGCTTTTAATGTTTATCTGATGGAAACAGCTGTGCCACTGTGCCAATAGTGCTGATTTCTATAAATTGATAGCACTATATTTTTTTGCCATTTCTATTTTCAAGAATATTGCCTAAAGTAATTTTAAAATATACACATCAAGTCACATTTAGTTTTACTAATCACTGTTTATGATTTGATCTCTTTGCATAAATTGCTATATTAGAAAACATTTGATAATTGCAGCTCTAGATACATACTTGTGAACATTCTATTACCTAGGCCAATACTTCGGATTTATTTTGCATGGTACCACGTGTGGCAGGCCTCTTTATATAAGTTGGCTGAATACACACGCAGTTGGTAAGCCCTGCCACGTTTTGTTTAGCAACACTATTTTAACAAATGATATGCATTGCTAAAATGCTCCTGAATTACACCATTCCAATTCTATATACCCAAATGAAGAAATGATTCAGAAGATCATAAGGAATGTACTGGTTATACTTACTGATTATCCTGGCTACTGAAACACATAAGGAAAGTCTATTTTTAGAAACTCAGTAAAGACCACATGTTGCTTTTGAAACCCTTTTATTTTATAGCATTCTCACAATGTTGGCTACTGTTCATTAACCAATGAGTTACATGTCAAATATTCTATAGGAATCAGTTAAGTCACATTATATATGTGGAGAAGCATGTGTTGACATTAAATCACATTAGGTTGTCACTTCAGTATAAGGGCCATTGACTGACCATTTCTTCATCTGACTATTTTAAATAATGTAAAAATCATTTTCTTTTTGCTCAGCAATGTCCTTCCGTTTTTTTTTTTTTTGGGGTATTATTTGTTTGCCTGCATTTTTGTAAATGCATCCATGATATGCAATGCTTGTGGAAGCCAGAAGAGGGAATTAGATCCCCTTGAACTGGAGTTACAGACAGTTGTTAGCCACGGAGGGGCGGGGGGCTGGGAACTGAACCTGGGTACACTGCAAGGGCAGCCAGTACTCTTAACTGCTGAGTCATTTCTTCAGCCCCCTGTAATCTAATTTTAGAATGCACATATATGTATGTATATTTTTGTGTGTGTGTATGTATTTCAAAAAACAAACTATGCATAGATTTTTAGTCATTCTACCTCAGTTTATTATGTCTAATGTAACTTTTCACGATGGTTTTGGAATGATAGAAATAAAAACTGTAAAACTTTCTCAAAATTATTAGGCTTCCAGATTTACTTTTTTTGTTTTGAAGTTTGATCTAGATTATGGTATTTCTTTGGACAGCATAACTATCTACTAGTAGAGAGTGGTAAGAATTATCTGAGTAAAAGGGGACTAGCTTTATGAAATAAGTTTAAACTTTTCTTTTTGTTCAGATGTAAAAACTTAGCATACAAAGGGAAGTTACTGGATAAATGTAAAATTATAAATGTATTCAGTAATTTGAATTTCAAAGATTCAGTAAGGAAATTTATAATGTCACTCAGATTAAGATTTTATGTAGTAATTTTTATAAAGATTATAATATCTATTTATCATTGTGTTCTCCTTTTTTAGCTTCCCAGAATCAAGAACGGCTATGTGCATTTAAAGATCCATATCAGCAAGACCTTGGGATAGGGGAGAGCCGAATCTCTCATGAGAATGGGACAATATTGTGCTCAAAAGGGAGCACGTGCTATGGCCTGTGGGAAAAATCCAAAGGGGACATAAATCTTGTGAAACAAGGTAAGTAATACACTTTTCACTCAAAATTGCTTTGTGTTTCTTTTTCTTTTGGATGTTTCTCATTCATGCTATTGCTGAACTATGTCCTCAGCATTGTTTTTTATGCAATTGGAGTTTATTTATAAAAGACACATGTAGATTAAAATTCTCACCAGAAGAACAGTAAATAAAAAGTGTGTGTGTGTGTGTGTGTGTGTATTACATTTACCCAAATGTTCCAGATTTGTAAAAGAGCAAATTTGAAATAGCATCTTTCTCATTATAAGTTCAGAAACTATTCAGGAAAAGCCAAAGCTTACAAATCAATACTCTTTAAAAATACTTTTTCTGTTGGTTCCCTTTATGTGTGTTTTCCATGTACCTTTATGTGTGCATTAATTTTCTTAGAAAATTAAGATAAGACTGTATAAATAATTTTGTGCTCTTTTTTCCTATGTCTTTAAGTACTCTCTGAAAACACTTTTAGCTTCAGTACATTATTTCACTATGTGCATGTATCACATTTACTTACATACTGTGGACATTATGTTATTTTCAGGTTTTCATTGAATACTGAATCCTGCAGTGAACAACTTTGAACAAACATTGTTGATTGTGTCTGCTATTTCATTGAAGTAGATTCCTTGATGTAGAATTATCAGATTATAAAATATGATTATTTTAAAGACTCTGCATTAAAATCCTCATGTGTCTGTCCAAGATTACCATTATACATTTATTCCAGCAATGTATGAAAGTGTCCATCACCAAATATTTGTTATGATTACATATTATTTCTTTTTAAAAGCAATTTTAATGTGTATGAGTATATAGCCTGTATGTATGTAAGCGTACCCATATCATACAGTGCCTGCAGAGGTCAGAAGAGGGCGTCAGCTCCTCTGGAACTACAATTATGGACAGTTGTTAGCTGACATGTGGGTGCTGCGATTCAAATCCGGGTCCTCTGCAAGAGCAATCAGTGCTCTTAACTGCTGAGCCATCTCTGCAGCCCAACTTAAATCTAAAACAACTAACTTAAATCCAAAATAATTTAATTGGCTTTACTGTTACTTTAATAATTCTTTCTAATAATGCTGTAGTTAAAAGATGTTGTTGGTATCTTTTCCCCCATGAAATGTTTGTTATGTCCTTTGCCACTTTTCTTAAGTTGTCTTGTAACTTACATATAACTTTCATATTTATTTCATTTATTTCATAGTTTGATATTTTCCCTATTTTCCTAACTTGTTTGTTTTAATACTGGTTTGTAGGATGTTGGTCTCACATTGGGGATCCCCAGGAGTGTCACTATGAAGAATGTGTAGTAACTACCACCCCACCCTCAATTCAGAATGGAACATACCGTTTTTGCTGCTGTAGCACAGATTTATGTAATGTCAACTTTACCGAGAATTTTCCACCTCCTGATACAACACCACTCAGTAAGTAGTTACAGTAACTTCTTTATAATTCCTTGCTCTAGAGATTTTGAAAATATAAAACAGGTAAACATTCAAGATTAGTAGGAATGAGAAGGAAAGTTCCAACATTGTAAAATGATATGTAATCCATACTTCAAATCTGAAAGAGATTTATCAAGATCAGCAAGTCATCAGTACATTACTAAGTCTGAATCAAAATATAGTCTGCTTTTTGTCAGGCATGGTGGTAATGCCTGTAATCTAGTATTCAAAAGGCCGAAGCTAATTCAAAAAGGATTAGAAGTTCAAAGCCAGTCTGAGCTACACAATAAGTTTTAGGCTGGCCTGGGCCACATAGCAAGACTATGTCTCAATAAACAAAATGCTTTTATGGAAGGGAATTTGGTGGGTTTGGTGGCAGGTGCCTATAGTCCTGCTTACTCCAGACACTGAGGAAGGAGGATCACTTGAGGCCATGCTCTCAAGTCTAGTATGGGCAGTATAGATATATTCTATTTTCAAAGGCAGTTAACAGCATGATTGTGCATACCTTTAATACCAGCACTTGGGAAGCAGAGGCAGATGAATCTCTTAGAGTTTCAGGTCAGTGGTCAGCCCAGTCTATATAGAGAATTGTAGGTCAGTCAAGGCTATGTAGGAAGAGCCTGTCTCAAAAAAAAAAAATAAAGGTGCTTGTTCTTCCATCCAGGATTCCCATTTCTAGGAGTTTGTCTGGAAAATATATTATCTTGAGTAATAGGAAAATATATAAACTTAATTATCCATTGTAATACTGTTTATAATTATATAACATTTGAAACTACCTAAATGTTCTACAATAAGCAATTAGTTTAAATGTATTATGGTACATATATGTGATAGGGTACTAACTTTATATAACCATTAGGAAATAAAAGAGCTCTGTGAACAGAAATGAAATGATTGCCAGAGATAATGTTAGATGTAAAACAAACCCAGTTATAGTGTATACTGTCTTTTGTCCAAGACAGAAAGGGAAGTAAAGAAATCTTATCTTTGGCTTAACTTTACAAAAGAAATTAATAGAAGGACATATTAGAAAATAATGAAATTGGTTGTTTATAAGGAGTAGGGCAGAAGGGAATTGAGTGACAGTTCTCAGAATACAGCTTTTAGATTTAGTTTAAGAAAAACTTTTTAAAAATTTATTTTTATTTTATGTGCATGAGTTTTTTGCCTGCCTGTATGTTTTTTGCCCATAAGTACACTGGTGTCATGCAATGCCCAGGAGTCCAGAAGAGACCATAGGGTCCCCTGGAACCGGAGTTAAGGACAGTTGTGAGCTATCATGTGGGTCCTGGGAAAAGAACCCTGGTCTTATGCAAGAGCAGCCAGTGCTCATCTCTTTAGCTCCTAAATCTAGTGCTTTTGGTGTCATGTCACTATTTAGCATGTGCAAAATAATAATAACAACAATAATAAAATCATTAAGGTTGGAAAAGGGACAAATTTCAAACTGAAAGTAAACTGAAACAAAGGAGTCCAGTTGTATTTTATGTAAGCACACTGCAAGTACACTGAGGGGAAAATGAAAGAAGGAGTCTAAGTAATTTTAAACACAGAATTTAACTATATTGAGGATTACAGGGAGAATTGTAAACAAATTCTGAACTCTTTAAAAGAAAAGTTTTTAATACAAAAAATAATTCTGAAGCAATTGTAGATGTAATATAGGATTGAGACAATTAGTATGTATGCTAATATCCTCAGGTGCCAGAGTTTTTATTGAAGAAATAGGGACATACATATAATTGTTGAATAGGGGAAGAAGATGAGGCCGTGTGAATAGATTGTAACTCAAGATATTGATGCAGACTTATGCACATATATGTATTGCCTATCTATAACTATATGTAATATGTATGCATTTATATTTCTGTGCTTATAAGCTTTTAAACATACATATTTCTCTCTTCTTTTCACCTTGAATTTGTAAGGATCAAACATTGGGTCTCATGTATGATAGGAAACCACTCCACACTGAGCTATACCCCCACTCTACATCCATACATTAATGTCTCTATTCATTAAAAAAAGAAAAGAAACTCAAGTACCCCAGCAACAATGAGAATGCATAATACCCAGATCTAGTATGTTATGCTGTTCTCTACTAAAAGGAACTGTTTCTCCTTGAGAAAATAACATATTCTAGAATGAGGGCAAAATAAGTCCAAGACAAGCTTGAAATAACTTTATGCTAGAAAGTAGGAAGTACCCCCAAATTTGATGGAGACTCAGTGTAAAGATTCAGAAGCCAGCTTTACTGAACTTCCACTGGCTAAAATCAGATCATTTCTAGTGCTAAAATAACTAAATACATTAATCACTTGTAAAACATTTGAAGAAAAAGTAATTCATGAGGAAAATATCAAGTGCTAAGTACTGGAAATGGAGAAGTACTGAAATTATCATTTGGCAGCCAAGAATTCATAACCTAATCTAGTCATGAGGGAATTTCAGACAAACTGCACATTAGGAGTACTCTTTGTGAGGGGTGTTCTTTTAAAATGTTAGTGCAATATAAGACAAAGATAAGCTATGGAAAAGGGCTAAATAAAGAAGGCTAAGAAGGGCTGTGGTGACAGCTCAGTGGGTAAAGTATTTGCTATGCAAACATGAAGACTGGAGTCCAGATCCCTAGCACCCACATAAAATCTGAGAGTAGTGGCATGCATTTGTAACCCTGGTGTTCCAGAGAAGATAGGGAGATCGAAACAGGCTTATCTCTGGAACTCTACAAATTATCAAGGCCAGGTTCGCTAAAGAAATTATCTTAAAAAATAAAGGGGAAACAATAGAAGAAGAGAACAGATGTTGACCTCTGACCTCTCCCCAAGCACATACACATCCATACACCACACATATAGAACACATACACAGATAATAAAAATAAAAATTTTTTAAAGTTTTTTCAACTATGAGATAAGGTCTCATTATGCAGTCCTGGCTGACCTGGTATTCATGTAAACCAGGCTGGCATTGAACTCAGAGGTATCCACTTGCCTCTGCCTGTCTGGAATGAAAACAGAGGACCAGGTTCAATTCCCAGCACCCACATGGCATCTAACAACTGTCAGTAACTCCAGCTCCAGGGTAATCTGACACTCTCTTCTGACCTCTGGGGGCATTGCATGATATGGGTGCACCTACCTACATGCAAGTTATACACTAATACACACAAAATAAAAATGATAAATTTTTTTAAGTGTGTGCCACCATGCCCTGCTCAATTTTATTTTATTTTTAGATTATGTGAATGGGACTGGAGAGATGACTCAGTGATTAAGAGTGGTTAAGACCCAGGTTTGGTATTTCCAGAAGGCAGCTACCAATTGCCCAGAGCTCCAGTTCCGGGAGATCTGATGCTTTCTTCTGGCTTCGATAAGCATTGCATGACATGGGTGCATTTACATACATGCAGGCGAAACACACATATAAAAAAAAACTTCTTAATTAAATTATGAACTGGTGAGATGAGTCAGCAGTTAAGAGCACTGGTTGATCTTGCAGAGGACTCAGGTTCAATTCCCAGCACCCACATGGTGACCAACAACTGCCTGTAACTCCAGTCCTAGGGTTTCTGACACCCTCTTCTGACCTCCACGGGGCATGACACGGTGCATGACATGGTGCATGTACATTCATGCAGGCAGTATGCTCATGAACATAAAATAAAAATAATAAATAAAATATTTTAAGACAAATTATATGTATATATGTGTGTCTCTTTGTGGGAATATGCATATGAGTGCAGGTGCCCACCGAGACCAGAAAAGGACATTGGATCCCCTAGAGCTGAAGTTGCATGTAGGTGTGTCCTACCTGATGTAAGGGCTAAAAAGACTTGACAGCTAAGCAGTACCTAAGTGTCCTATAATGAATGATAAAATGTTCCATCGATAGCACCCACCCATGCAAATATTGGGTGTGGTGGCATGGGTTTATGATCCCAGCTCTGGGGAGGCAGACAAGGTGGATCCCAGGGACTCACTCACTATCTAGCCATATAAATAAACCCATAGTCTCATTGAGAGACCTATTACAGAAAACAAAGTGGAAGGTACCTGAGGAGGAATGACACCCAAAGTTGTCTTCTGGCTTACACACACACACACACACACACACACACACACACGAGCACATACACCTGCATGCACACAGGTACACAATACAGTGTGCTAAAGGTTAGTGTTAGGCCGGTTGGTTAAATGGATGATTAGAGAAAAGGATTGTTTCAATGTTAAACTTATACTGATTTACTCTGTTTTAGTAAGAGAATGTCCATATTTTCAGGAAATACTCTTAAATATTTAGAAATAAAAGGTCATGGCATATAACCTACCATCAAATATTTAAAAGAAAAACGCAGTGTATGCATGTGTGTATGTATAGAAAGAGGCTATACTGAGAGTATATAGATGTCAATAACACCCTTAAAGTATAAAATACTATGCAAAACCAAGGATTTACCAACCATCATGAAAACAATGTATGAAGTATAAAGCCAATGTTTCAGTTGATGTTGTTTTTGGAAGATTAAATAATGAGCATTTTGTCTCTTTTAATTAAAGTATAATTTTCACATTCTTAAAAAAATATAAACTTCTACTGAAAGATATTGTTTCACTGTGAAAAGCCAAGTTCAAAGATTATGTAATAAATGAAAATCTTAATATATACATTAAATCACACTACTGATAAAGAATAGCTCCTGCCACCTCAGTGGCATGAATGGAAATAAGCGAGAAGCAAAATCACCAGATTTCAAATGACTTTAAATTACTTTTCTCAAGGTTTTTATTATTCAGAAATAACCACAAGAAAATATATTCTTCACTCTAATTTAAGCATTACACAAAACTTAAACATCACTCTATAATATATACACTATAATATATAATCTAAAAATTGTTTAATTTAGTGAATATTCCTTACAAATGGACAGTGAATATAAGACTAAGAACAAAGAATATATGAACCTTACTGAAAAAAAAAAACAAAAAACCTGAAACTCATCTTTCAACTGGTCCCAGTAAAGTTTTATTTGAATAATCCTACCATGAATATGGGATGGGATATGTACTATGTGAACTGTTCTAACATTTGAAAAACAATTTGACACTTTGACACTATAAAGGGAACTTTAATATTAGTATTGTATACAGAATTCTAGTTGTAAGAATACTGTCCTACAAAGCTACAGACATAAGATGTTCACTGTACTAAAGCTAGAAATAACCTAAATATCTAAAAACAAGAGAATAGATAATGAAAATGTCTAATTGGTGTGAAATATTATTTAACTATTAAACCTAACAATCATGAAATTGGGTGTGGTGGTACCTGCCTGTAATCCCAGCATTTGAGGAGGTAGAGGCAGGAGAATTACAAGTTCAAGGCCAACCTCAGCTATATAGCAAGTTCATAGCCACCATGGGCTACATGTGACCCTTTAAAAAAAAAAAAAAGTAAATGAGTAAACAAATATATCAGTCAATAAATATGATGGGAAAATAGGTAATCTGGGAAATACTTATAGCAAATAAAAAATCTGGGTATAAAATAATTGCATTTTACTGACTACTGAAATTGAAAAGACTGAAAAGAAACTTTTTTGTTTACTACTTGTGTCTTTTTTTTCCCCCTTTCTTTCTTTGTAGCACCATGTTAGCCCTGGCTGGCGTTTTTAACCCTGTATAACCCAGGCTGGCTTCAAACTCAAGATTATTCTGTTTTTTTTTTTGCTAGTTTGTTTGATTTAGTTTTTTGGAACAAGGTCTCTGTATAGCCCTGGCTGGCCTGGAAATGGCTTGTAGACCAGGCTGACTTTGATCTCACAGAGATCCACCTACTTCTACTTCCTCAGTGCTGAGATTGCACCACCACACCCAGTGATCTTCCTGTTTTCACCTCCCAAATCCTGGGATTACAGATATGGTGCACCACTATACTGGACTTGTTACTTTTTAAAAAATGCCCTTTTGTCTCTACAATGACCAATGGTGTTTGGCACATAGCGAGAGTGCAATAAATATCAAACAAATGACCAAACAAAAGGGTATTGACTAATGAATAAATTTTGAAATACTGTCAAAAGCTTGAAAGGAATTTTGTTTTTAATCTGAGAGAAAATAGTTTTAAAATATTTGTGTAATAGAGAGGTATTTATTAAAAGCTGCTTACTGCTTTCAGTTAAGAGGACAAAAACAGCAAATAGTGTATGAGATAGGAAGGAAAATATTAGCTCCTTGTTTATATTCATTGTGGTTATTAAGTACAAAACACTATATTTCGTTCATTTTTTTCCCCACGACAAAGCTGAAACATCAAAATATTTTAAACATTAATATTTTAATGTTTAAAATAATATTAGAGTCTAGAACAATTTTACTTACTAAATGCCATTATATGATCACACTTCCAAGCAAACTTGAAAAATACACTTGTAGCATTTTTCAATTCTTACCCCCCCAAAATGGCTATGACTTTAATGACTACATAGTGAAGTTATGTTCTAGATAATTGTAGGGTATATTTAGATGTTCGTTGTCTTTGTTAATTCTAATTATTTCTCTTTAGATTATTTTCAACTGAACAGCTTATTTCTCAACATGAGACCATTTGTTGCCTAGTGGGATTACACATGTCTTCTCCAGTATGTAGTTACAGACCATGTTTGCTTGCCTTCTTATCCATGTATGTGTATACCGAGTAGGGTCAGACCCAGAAACAATGGAAGAATATGGTTCACTGAGCATAGGAAGATACCAGCTCTCCAGAAAAAATCCCAGTCCTTCTCTACCTCAGTTGACCCTAGACATGTATGTTAGTAATAGAAACTAAAGCAGGTAATACCAATGAACTTTTAAAAAACAATGTGATGAGAGTTCTTTAGGAAAATGTGATACACCGACTAATGACATGATCATGAATATGTATTTGTAATTATGCTGAGCAACAGAGTCTCACAGCATTCAAGGAGTACTTTCTTAAAGTTAGTACTTTAGAGAAAGGTTATTCTGCTTATCTTTAACATTTACTTTTTAAAACTTAAAGATTTTGTGAAATATTATAAAATTGTATTGCAAAGATTTTTTAGAAGCAAGGAAATAACATACCAATAAAATGTCTATAGATGATCCATTTCACCTGTTTTTGTAGGCTGTTATTAAAAGGGTTAACAGAATGAGAAGTCAGCTGGTACTTTTTAGGCATAATTGCAGTGTGTTTTAAATTAATTAAGTACCAGCACTTAATTATTAATGCTGAAAAGAGACATATGAGCATTATTATGTTCTTTTCAGAACATAGGTGTTACTCATATTATAGATCACCACTTCTGGTTCATAAGGACCAGCTCTGTGTTCACAAAACAAAATGGAGAAAAAAAAAGAAAACTGTTTCTCAGTATTAGCAGCTGAAGTGTAGTTTACTCATTGTATTATTTCATGGAGATTAATTCCTAGAATTAAAAATTAAAGAATTTCTGATATTTAGAAATCCAGGCAAGTTATTTTGCTGTAACTCCTAGTCGTTTAGGTCTGAGGTTGCAATCAGAGGCTTAAAATATGGGTTCAACCAGGAAAACATCATCAAATAACTTTCTAAGGCAAAACTGGCTAGAAATGAGACGTAAGAGTTTATGATTATTATCTTAGATTTTTGTGCTGCAGTTACTGTTTTTCAAAGATTTTAATCCTCTTGCTAATCTGCTTCAAATTTTCTTTCTTTAAAGAGATAGATCATATATTTGATTGTTTTCATTACATAGGAGCCCTAAAAATACGAGGTAGTTTTGTATCTATTTGATACATAATTTTAAGCAGACTTGTCTCCAGACAAAATTGTGAAATTAAGAAAGCTTAAGTTCTTTTTTTTTCCTTGTGATCTTATTTTCTAAGAAAAGAATCCCCCATTTCTCTTGTGGTTAGTGTCCCAATATGAATCTGTTTACTTTTGTAGACTTTGTCCTTTCTTCACTTATTAATATACCCTATTATTAGTTTGATTTCTTTTGGTCCTAAGACATTAGTTGTAGGGGCTGGAGGGTTGTCTCAGTGGTTAAGAACACTGGCTGCTCTTGCAGGAGACCCAGGTTTGAATCCCAGCACCCACATGGCGACTAACAATCATCTGTAACTCCAGTTCTGGGGGATCTAACGCCCTTTTCTGACCTGTGCGGGCATTGCATGACAAGGGTGTATTTACATACATGCAGGCAGTACACTCAAATATATAAAGTAAGAATAATAAATAAATATTAAAAAAAAACTTTAAAGACATTAGTTGTAGTTAACTTTGGGGGTTTTATTCAAAGAATGTTACTACTAATGGAATAAACCTAATAATGAAACTTATCAAGATTATAGAGTTCTTAGACTGGGCAGCCTCTTTTCAGTAAGCCTGTAAAGAGAGCTTAGTGATTTAATATGAAATCTTAGGTAGATAAGATTAACATTTTTGAGTACTCAGTATGTGCCAGACACTGCACTTTTAGTACTCTATATGTGCCAAACTTTTAATTTAACCCATTCAGAAACATGAAATACTTCGTCTTCTTATTTTACATTGAGGGCACCGAGCATTAGATATGCATTGTTTATCTAATGTTATATAGATAACAAATGTTAGAGCCAAAATTGAAATCTGAGGTGTTCTGACTCCAGAGTATATGTTAATTAATCATTACTGTCAATAGAAACAGTGGGCCCATTTATATTTGTTTTGTTATGGGCAGAGAAGTGGGAGAATTTTTTCTTAAATACTTAATTCCTTTTTCTAAAATTCAAGGATCTTGCCATGATTTTCAGTATATCTGTATATCATTAAGAATTATAAAATGTGGGACTGGAGAGAAGATGGCTCAGCGATTAAGAGCATTGGCTGCTCTTCCAGAGGACCTGGGTTTGATTCCCAGCACCCACATTGCAGCTAACAAACATCCATAACTCCAGTTCCAGGCATCTGATGCCTTCTTCTAACCTCCTTGGGCATTGTACAACATGGGTACACTAACATACATGCAAGCAATACACTCATACACATAAAATAAAAATAATAAATTTTTATAAATAAAATTATAAAATGTTTTCTCTATATATAACTTTATTTAATATTTTCTTTAAATCATTTAAGTAGATATTGGAGAGATGGCTCAGCAGTTAAGAGCACTGGCTGCTCTTTAGAAGACCCAGATTTGTTTTCCAGCACCTACATGATGGCTAACAATCAGTTGTAACTCCAGTTCCAGAGGATCCAAAGCCCTCCTTTGGCCTCTGCGGGGCATTGCATGAACGTGGTACACAACATACATGTAGGCAAAATACTCATACACATAAAATTAAAATAATAAATATAATATATTTTAAATAATCATTTAACCAAAAGTTTTATTTTAAATGTGTATTGTTGCTGTAAATGAAAAGCCAGCATCACAAATAGAAGTTCACTTGAAGTTTATTTAAAAACAAAAAGACAAAACTTTAGATAATAACTAGCTACATATTGTTGCTTGTCAAAATATCTCAAGCTTGAGACTGGCTTTCTGTGTGTTAAAAAATGAAACGATTAGCATATCTTTGAGAGGTAATAAAGATAAACTACTACCAAGTTGAGATAAGAGAAAGAAAATATTAACATAGTTCCATGTAGCTCCTGAAGCCAGATGTTTTGACACTCTAGGAAGGTAACCTAGATCATTCTGAGATATTTTCTAATCATAAGTCTTTATAGCACTTACTCTGTTTAATAAAAAAATAAGTTTTTATGTAAAGGAATCTATAGTATATTCTTTTGTTATAGAAGAAATTTTCATGTAAGATCCCAGAATTTGAAAGACGTTTATAATTATTATATTTTTTTGAAACTTATTATTAGGATGTTTTCATGATAAGATATCTGGGATTGCTATAATTAGCATCTTTAACTCTGAAATAAACAAGATAATTCAGTGGAAAAGCAAGCATAAAATTTTGTTTGTTTGTTTAATTAAATAAACCTAATTCATTCTCTTGAGCCTTGGTTGTTCTTGGGTGACAGTCAGGATGTGAGTGTAGATGTTTCTATTTTCTTTTACTTAAATTACTCATCACTTTGATATATTGGCCAAGCTGATGAGAAACAAAGACTAAATTGCATCTAAACCCAGGTTTAAAAAGTAACATTTTAATTTATTCTGTGCTGTTAAGATTAGAAATTCTAATTTCTACAGTCTGGCAACAAGTATCTTCATCTCACACCAAGCTAGAAAAGAAAGTCTGCAGTCAGAGAAGCTGATATTGGCATAGGGCCACAGGTAGGTTAGGCGTTATTGTGAATTTATAATGTTTGGGTTTTAAGTGTTTCTCTAAGGATATTAACTGAATAGCAAATGGGAAATGAGAATGATTCAAAGCACTTGCTTCTTCACAAGCTAAAGCAGAGTGCATTTTTTTTTACTTGTTTAAAGGAGAGCAGCGAAAATACAAAAACATATCTTTCAGGAAAATAATTGATTCCTTTTTTGTTTTTGTTTTTGGTCTTTTTTATTGATTTTATTTGATTCGTTTTTAATTAACTAGTAATCTTTTTTTAATCTCCCTCTTTTTAATTTAATTTTTGTGTATTTTACACAGAACATCCCAATCATCTCTTTACTCCCTCCCCCTGTTGGCTCATCCCACAACCCCTCCCATTGGAATTCATGCATTCTGTCATCTGTGTCAAGGCCAATTATATCAAGCTAATGTCCCCAGATGTCCTTCAGTGCAAGTTCATCCACTGGGGCCTAGTAAGCCCATCCAGAATCCGTCCTCTTAAGAATAATCAGTTCTTCTCCACCCAGCCGTAATCACCTACCAATAATTCTTCAGCTAGGATTGGGGGCTGCTACTCATTTCTACCATTCTGTGCTGGGTCTTTGTCTGCTTGAATTTGCACGGGTCTTGTGCATGCTGATGAAATTGCTGTAGGTTCATATGGGTAAGATCCCAGGAACCTGTAAGACTCTGTTTCATGCATCTCCTCCCTGGTTCTTACAAGCTTTCCACCTCCTCTTCTGCAATGGTTCCTGAACCCTGGATGAGTGAATTTTAATGTAGAAGTCCTGTCCAAGACCCACACTCTGCAAACTCTTATTCTCTATGCTTTGGCCATTTATGCCCTTTTGTGTTCCTGGTCATCTGTTGCATGAAGGCGTTTCATTGATGAGAGTTGAGAGATGCATTAGTACACTATTTACCTCTTTTTCTATGTTCTGTGAGCTGTAGTTTTACAGGTTGCATCATAGATGTGCCACTTAGGCTTACAATTCACAGATAGACTCTGTGTATAACCAGTTGTGGAACTCTGTAATAATCTTGTGTCTTTTGAAAAAGAAGCTTCTTTCTTATCTGTAAATATAAGCATCCATATTTTGCACAGGAAATTACATTGGTCTAGGGATGTGACAGCCTTGGGGTTTTCTCTAAGATCTATGACCTCTCATATGTATTTGGCTATGTTTACAGTCCTATATATGAGGTTCCTCCCATTGAGTGGGCTGTAAGTCCAATTAGGTAGCTCTTGGTTACCCTGTCTTATGAATTCTCCTCTTGCAGTGAGGCCCAGAGTTCAGCCCCACCCCCTAGGTTTGAACCAATTGAGCAAACAGAGGATGCTCTCCAATTAGAGAAACCAGCTTTATTCGGGGTTACCTACAAAGGATTCATCCCTGGGGATAGAGACAGAAATTTCATATGTGGGAGCCAGCATTTTGATCAGAAGTCTTGTGGACCTCCAGCACAAACACCCAAGATGGACACCCACGGGTGGCCCCTCATGCATCTCCTTAGCAGCTTTCACTGCTTTTCCCTTAGACCCTCCCTCTTAAGTCATTGATTGGTTGACTGTCAATCACATTTGGAGGCATACCCTCATGGCAGAGAGAGAAACTCTGTAAATTTACCCTTCATATCCCCAAGATAAAAGTGCCACTACTGTATCAATGTCATTTGCTGTGTTGGTCATTGATGTGGTTATTAGGCCTTAAAGCTGGGGTTGGACCATTGATTGATGTTCTCCTTGAAAAGCTGTGTAATGCTTTTTTCAAAGCTATGAAAGCTAGCCTTTAGGGGAAAGAGCTTCCAGGTCAGTTCCAGCTCCATTGCTCCAAATCCTGTGTTCAAAGCATGTCCTGTCTTCAGCAATAGGGTCTTACCTTCTAGTTCTGGGAGACAATCAAGGGCTATGGTAGTAGCCTGTGTATGGCACTGTTTCTAGTTTTGTAGCCTTTGGCTAGATATTCTATGTGTAATTTGTCAGTAAAGACAGGGTCTCACTATGTACCCCTGACTGGCCTGGAACTCACAAGAGATCCGCCTGTCTCTGCCTTCTGAGTGCTGAGATTAAAGGCTACTACATGTGGCAAGAGTCTAGTTTTCTAATTCATTCTCTCTCCCTGTCTGGCTCTCTCTGTGTGTCGTTTGTCTCCCCTTTTTCTCCACCCCCCAGGGGGGGATAGTGTATGCATACATGTATATATGGGCACATGTGTGAATAAGCCAGATGAAAGCATCTGGTGGCCTCTTCTACCACTCTCTGCCTTCTTTCTTTGAGACATGATTCTCTGTGACCCTGGTGCTCCTATTTTTCTGCTAGACTGGCAGCCAGCAAGCCCCGGCAATACCTACTCACAGTTCCTGGGTTACAAGTGCACCAGACCACTCCTAGCTTTTTAATGGGTGTTGGAATCTGAACTTAGTTCTTCATGATTAAAGCAAATGCTTTTAATCATTGAGCCATCTCTCCAGCCCTCCAGATATTAAAGCTTTAATGCAGTAATAGCAAGATTTTAGTTCAGTTTGAGGCTTCATGGCTGTACTCCCAGCACTCAGGAGGCCAAGTGAGGCAGAAGGATCACAGATTGGAGGCCAACCTGGATTATGGACTTTTCTAGGAGATAATTGTCTTTTAAGCCTTTTTTAGAAATGACTAATATCCTCCCTTGTTTCATTTTTCTTTGGCCAGAAAGGATACTTTTCTGCTAGTTCTTATTTGTATACTTGGGAGATTATATTTTGATGTTTGTTATCTAAAGCAAGGTTTTTAAAATGTTTCTTCTGAAATTTATTCATTTTCCTGTGTCCTAATACAGTTGAGAAAAAGCAAAGATAGTGTTTCTTGTATCTTTCATACCCAGAAAAAAAATTTCTTTTTTTTAAGATTTTTTTTATGTACATGTGTGTGTAAGTCCATGTGAGTATATGCCATGTGCATGCACATGCCTATTGAGGCCAGAAGAGGTCCCTTAGAGTTTGAGTTACAGGCACCCTTCTCCCCTATGTGGGTGATGGGAACGAAACTCCAGTCCTCTGGAAGTTGCAAGTGTTCCTAACTGCTGAGCCATTTCCCAGCTCCAAGTTGTTTATTCTTTTTTTAAAAATTGATTTATTGTTATTTTATGTGTATGAGTGTTTTGTCTGCATGTATCTAAGTACAGTCATGCATACAATGCCCATGGAGGCCAGAGGAGGACATCGGATCCCTGGAACTGGAGTTTTGGATGGTTGGTAGCTGCCAAATGAGTACTGGGAACCAAACCTGGGTCCCTACAAGAGCAGCCAGTCCTCTTAACAGCTGAACCATCTCCCTAGCCCCCAAGTTGTTTATATTCTTGAAACAGTATTCTGCTTTATTTTTCCCAATGTATACTTTTTTAAAAAATCTTTTTGATACAGGGTCTCTCTGTAGCACCAGATGACCTAGAAGTTGCTATGTAGACCAGGCTGGCCTTGAACTCACAGAGATCTGCCTCCCTCTACCTCCCACGTGCTGAGATTAAAGGCATGCACCACTAAGCTCAGCCCCCAAGTGTATCCTTTTGAAAGTGTTTAGCAATGAGTAAAATGTAGTTAATTCTCATTACTCATGGATTCTGTATTTTGCCCTTCTCTTAACTGCAAAAAATGTATCTGTAACCTCCAAACCAATACTTGTGTTTCCTTCCTTCCTTCTTCCTTCTCTTACCTTTATTCCTCCCTCTTCTCTCCCTTCCTCCCTTCCTAGGTTGGCATCAGTACTTGTGCTTATGGAGGCCAGAGTAGACATTAGGTGTCTTTTCTCTGTCTCTCTCTTCATTTTTTGTGAACTAATATCTTACTGAACTTGGTGCTTACTGATTGGTGAGCCCCTGGGTTCCTCCTGTCCCTACCTTCCAGTGCTGGGATTACCGGTTCACATCACCATGCACAGTTTAATTTTTAATGTAGTTGCTAAGTTCAAATTCCCATGCCTGCTATGCCATTGCCCCCAAAAGGCAAATTGGAGTCTTTTCATGATTATTTACAGATATGCAGAGTGACAAAGTATTACTCTACTCCCTTTTGCTGTGAACTTAAAATGTTAATGTGTGTGTGTGTGTGTGTGTGTGTGTGTGCGCGCGCGCGTGCTTGGTCTCACAATTTGGGAATCCAGGTGGCCATTTAGCTGGGTAAATAAAAGATATTTAGCCAATATCTTTTAATTTTTTATTATTTTTATTTTATGTGTATGAATGTATTGCTTGCATGTATGTAAGTGTACCCATGTTGTGCAGTGCCTGCAGAGGTTGGATCACCTGGAACGCGTGTGGGTGCTGGGAACCAAACCCAGGTCCTATGCAAGAGCAGCCCGTGATCTTAACTTTTGAGCCATCTCTCCAGTCCCATCAGTCAGTATCTTCACCTCAAAGTCATCTTGGGCAATAAATGCTTCAGAGCTTACTCAGTAATTGGTTGTAGGATTTAGTTCCTCACAATCATTAGTTCCTTTCCTTGCTGGCCACTTGGATGTTGGCTGACCTCCATTCTGTCTGTATTTTTTAAAAATTACATTTGGAGAGAGAGAAAAAAATGCACCCAGCCTGCTATAACACATGAGTGGAGCTGAGAGGATAACTTGAGGGAGTTGGGTCCCAGGAATTGAACTCAGGCTGGCAGTCCTCGGCACCTTTACCTGCTGAGCCATCTCAACAGCCCTGATCGCCATCCTTGTATGAGTACTTTTAAATTTTTTAAAATTAATTTTTGTTTTATGTTTATGTGTTTTGCCGGCATGTATGTAAGTGGACTTGTATTGTACAAAGCCTGTAGAGGCCAAAAGAGAGTGTTGGATCCTCTGGAAGTAGAATTCTGAATAATTGTTAGCCACCATATGGGTGCTGGGAATCAAACCCAGGTCCTCTAGAAGAGCAGCCAGTGTTCTTAACTGCTGAGCCATCTCTCTGTCCCCATGATCTCAGTTCTTTGATAGATGTCCCTAAACATCCAAGCAAGCACACAAGAAGAATCAGAGAAAGTATACCAGCATAATAGCAGTCACAGTCTTAAAATCACCTTACAGTGCCTGGGGAGATAGTTCAGCAGTGAAGCCATAGACTATAGCATTGGTAGTTCTTTCATTACTGATTCCTTTTGATTTACCACTTCATTGATGTTCTTATTTTGGAAAATAGAAATTAGAAAAATTATAAATTTTTGTACTTGAACAAAGAATTTTGGAATGCTGTAGATATAAAAGGTTCTGATTCTGAGCAATGTATACTTATTTTACTCTGTGCATGGAGGTATTGAGGCATAGGGAAAGGTAGTGAAATACACATATTTTATTCTTAGTTTTGTGTTGCTACAGCAGACTACACAAGGCTGGATAATTATAGGCAATAGAAATTTATTTTGCTCACGATACTACAAGTTATAGTCTATTCTCTGGCAGAAAACCAAAGACAAATAATAGAGGAAGGGGGCTAACTGTACCCTTTTTATTGAGCCCACTTGTATAACCTATTCATCAGGGTATAACTCTCATATCTTAAGCCCCCTTTAAAGTTTTCACATTTCCATTGGAGATTAAGTTTTCATTATATGAACATAGGCGGTTACTTCAAACTATGACAATATATAATAAAATGTAATATTGATAAGTAGATTTCAGGTACTAATGGTATATGTATCTACAGAGGGTTTTACATTGTTTTTCAATGTTTGTATCATTGGAAAAAATACCATATTACATAAAACTGAAACTTAAAGCAAAAGGCCTAATTAAATATGAGGATTCAGTACATAGGATGATTAGTTAATTTTTGAATGTCTCCTGATGTAAAAGAATCATACTCATTAATGAACAGCATTTACTTGGACTTAGGGCTAAGCAGTTAAGAGCACAGACTGCTCTTCCAGAGGACCCAGCTTCAGTTCCCAGCACTCACATGACACCTAACACCTGTCCTTAACTCCAGTTCCACGGGATCCAATGCCATCCTCTGGTCTCCGAAGGCACCAGGCACACATATGGTGTGTGTGTGTGTGTGTGTGTGTGTGTGTCGCAAACTACTCATATACATAGTTATAAAATAAGATAAACAATAAATGCTCCTGTGTTTTGAAATTATATACCTCTGAGATGTCTTTAGTAATCACAAGTATGACCTGTTTATATTTTTTAAGATTTTTAAAATTTCATTTTCTTTTATGTGTATGTGTGTATACCTGAATGCATATGTGTGCACCGTGTACATGCAGGTGCTCTTGTAGATCAGAAGGCATTGAATACTTTGGAATTGGAGTTACAAACAATCATGAGCTGTTCAGTGTGGGCACTGGGAACCAAACCTGGGTCCTCTGCAAGAGCAGCAAATGGTCCTAACTGCTGAGCCATCTCTCCAGTTCCATATGATCTATTTTTATCTTTATAATATCCCTTTTCTCTATAGGGATATTATATGGAAATGTTTTCATTTCCTAGGATGATGTTACTTTTGTGCGACCAAAACAGCTGACATAATAACCTAAAGGAGGAAAGGTTTACTTGGCTTGTGTTTAATTCCATGGTTGTTCAGTTCCCTGCTTTGGGGCAAAATACTGTGGTGGCAAGCACATATGGCAGAGGAGGAGGGGAAGTTCTTCATCTCATGGTAAGCAGGAGACAGGAAGGAAAGGACTAGGGACCAGGTATAACGTTCAAAGGGAGCACATACACACACACACACACACACACACACACACACACACAGAGTAACCTACTAGTAGTGTTACTAAACCATATTATGATTATACCTGAAAAGATAATCAACTCAACTTTTAGTGTTGTTTAATAGCCAGGAGTGGACCTGAACCCCGAGAGTTTGTTCCTTCAGATCACTCATGGAACTATGCTTCTGGGCCAGGCCTCACCTATACTTTTATTCAAAACCATTTCTCCAGCGTCAGTTGGGGAACTACAAGTTTGGAACCATCCTTATCTTAACAGAGAATCTTGTCCTCTGATCTCTAGGCCTAAAATATCTCATATACACAATGTTAAGCATACATCTTAATTTTCAGTGAGGATATGAATATGAATGTGCTGGTCAGGACATTGAAATGCTAGTTCAAGGATATCCACATTGATTGACTATCTTGGGTGGGTCCCAAGAGATCACGGCCATAACTCCAGGTCACAAGAGCACATGGCTCAGTGAGCTTGTTTATAAAGAGTAGCTTTTTGGTTGCAAGGTTAAGTAAGAATCATTCATCCAGTTATAGTCCATTTTGTAAAGATGGTTTTTAGTCACTATGTGGGTGCTGGGAATTGAACCTGGGTCCTCTGCAAGAACAGCCAGTGAACTGCTGAGCCATCTCCTCAGCCCCTCAAATAATTTTTTATTACGTTCTGTAAATAAAATGTCACTCAAACAAAGACAACTGACAGTTGTAAACCTATTTAGCCCTGTTACCATTATTTTCAAAATTTTTTTCTAATACTGAAAATGTTTTTTTTTTAGTTTAGTGACTGAAGAAGATCCCCAGTGAATGAATATGTAGATTAAAAACTGAGAAACCTGTATAATCTCTTGAAAACGAATACTAGTTACCACGTCATAATTAACTTGGGAGAGTCAGTAGCTCAGTTTTGTATTGCTAGTAAGTAATGATTAAATGTCTGTGAAACCTGTTAACACTTCAAGAATATAATAATGGGACTGAAGAAATGGCTCAGCAGTTATAGCACTGGATGTTTTTGCAGAGGACCCAGGTTTGGTTCCCAGCACCCACATTAGACAGTTCACAACTACCTGTAACTCCAGCTCTAGGGGATCCAACACCTCTTCTGGCCTCTATGAGCACTGCAGGTGATCTCTGTGAAACTGAGGTCTACATATCAAGTTCCAGACCAGCTGGGGCTACAAGGAAAACCTGCCCCTCCACCCCAAAAAAAGATGGGGAAAAAAAAAGAAGCCACCTCATTTTAAAACTTCTGCTGCTAATTCTAGAATGACGTCTGCCATACTTTATAGCAGCAGAATGTTTCTTACATATCCTTTCTATACTTTTAAATAGGTGAGTCAGCACAGGCCTCTGCTAATTCAGCATTTGGTAGACTAGAAAAAAATGGCTTCCCAAAGATATCTTGAACCTATAATGTTATCAACAAGAAAGTCTAAAATACAGTTTTTCTTTTTCAACTTTTACATACCAGAAAGGCACAGTTTGAATTCTTGTCTGTCAAAGTATTTTTCCCCAAGGACCCCAGTTCAGCCATACCACTGCCCTTCAGCTTCCTGACCTGCCCTTCCTGCTTACTGGTGCCTTCCTTTAGGCACATTTTAGCTTCTAGACCTGGGCCCTAGTGCTGTCTCTTTCTGATCACATATACAAACATCCTTAGGATGTTGTCATGCACTTCCTTTTTTCACACCATTCCACTTTTGTATCTCATGCCTGTGATTATGTGTCAGTACCCTTTCCCAGGAGAAACAGCATGAGATGTTTGGAAAATTCTTTGATAGCTTTAAAATATTTCAGCAACATTTATCAAGAACTTATGTTTATGTAACTTATAAGGAAATAATCACCTCTTTTAACTGTTCTAATCTGGCATATAATATGCCTGGGTTAACTTTGCTGCCTAAGTATTTGAAAGTCTAAGTACCTTTGACATTCAGTTGTATTATTCTAAAATAATTTTTAAATACCCACTTAAAAATTAGACCATTGTAATAAATATGAAATGATTAACTGTGACACATGGGGTGATATTTGGCTTTCAGGCATTAAAATTGTTCAGTAATGTCATAGGAATACTATGTAATTATAGATTGGATAGGACAGATATTTCAGATACTCATACAACATGTATTCACTACAAATTCAAGTGTCATCACAGTTTTTAACAATTTTTTAAAAATACAGAATAGTCTACAGATTAATCCACATTTTCTATTTTTATACCTAATGAAATCTCTACACATGTGGTTTTGTACTTGTTATGTAATGATTTTATTCCAGTTACATATTATTATTTAATTTATTTTTTAATAAAAGAACAAGCTACAGATAAATCACAGTGATAAGGTGCTTGCCTAGTGTGCAAGACTCTTGAGTTCAATACAAATTTAAAAAGTTTTTTAAAATTAAAACAGTATTGAAAAGAAATGATACTGAAATTTAATCTTTCCTAGTCTATTTTTAATATATTCTAAGGAAATTAAAACTACAGATAATGTCCAGGCATGGTGGAAAACACCTTTATTCCCAGCACTGTGGAGACAGTGGCAGATGGATCTCTCTTGAGATTGAGGCCATCCTGGTCCATACAGTGAGTTCTATGCCACCTGAGGCTACAGCCCATCTTCAAAAAACAAAAAAAATAAACAGTATAGATAATAATGAAGCTAAAAGTTAAGTAAGATGGATATTAGATGTCTTTTCTGTTATTGTTTTTTCCCACTCCTCTTACAAACTTTTTTTTCTTTTAATGTCAGCTGCTTTCCCTCTCTTCCTGCCCCCTCCTTTTGCATATGTGCACATGTGTATGTCTCTGTGTGTGTGTTGTGTACATGCTTTCAGTTTTCTGCTGTTCCTTTTTATAAGTCAGTCATAAAATGCCTTGACCATTAACAAGAAATGGTCTATTTTTATTTATTGTCATGTTTGTTTTGTGTAATCTAGTTAAAATGGCTTATCAGACAAATTAAAACTGATCTTAAATACTATTAAAATTTGTTTGAGAAGTAAAAGGAAATGAGAAATCTTTCTTTCAATTTGTTTTTAGGAAATTAAATGTAAATATTAATCTGATTGTAGTTACCATATAGATAACATTCCAAGCATATTAGTTAAATCATATATTCCTTGTGAAATATTTGTTGAAAATATTGAACTATATTATATAGAAAGATTTTTAACAGTCTGGGTTATTACCTGAGGAATTCATTTAACTCTGCTCATATTGTTTTGCTGTTTAAACTGTATTTCTCTGATTTGATGAAAAATATATTGCTTAAAAAAAAAATCCATGCTCTAATTTGCCTTTCTGCACAGAGTGCTTAAAGATTAAGGAACTGACATAACCACTACTGTGTTTTATTTAAACTTCTCTTTGCTGGTTGCTACACATGTAACAATGTTGTTCTTTCTTTGACACAGACCCACACAAAGGCTGAGTGTAGTAAGGAAGCAGACAGCCCGCCTCCAGCTGTAGCCCCCGCCTGGCTCCAGGATTTGTAAACAGAAACATCTCAGGCTCCAATGAGGCAGACAGCAGATCCCTGTCTGTTCTGCATTCAGGAAGTACTTGCTTGTGCAAGCCCAGCCTTTGCACACAGGCATACATAGCAGTGTTTATGTTTGGCCAAATATTTAACCAGGGAAACTAGTAGGGAGGAAAAAGAGGGTATATTAGGCTAAGGAAAAAGACATTTCAGGAATAGCATATATGACACAAAAAGAATTATTTTAACAAAATAAAAATTAGTTTTTCAGTTAAAAGCCTTTGATTTCATACACACTTGAATATACATGTTGAAATATTTCTTCCTGACAGTTTTTCAGTGATCTCAAGTTTTAGACTATCTGACATAACTTGGGATGTAACTAATTTGAAATGTTTAACCATTAGTATGGTATTTAGTATGTTAAATTTAAAAGTTTCCACAATTTTTCAGCCTCTCCATTTTGAGCTAATGAATTTAATGTACCTAATTTTCCATTCTTAGTTATATATTTAAGTACATTTCACTCTGTGGGGGAGTTTCTTAGCACCATCAGCAACAGGAGGGGAGCCTTTTTACCCCCAGTAGTGGAGCCTCTCATAGACTAGGTAAGCATTGTATTACTGAGCTAACTTTAGCCCTTAGAAATGCTGTTTTTTGAGAATAAGATGTTTTCTTTTTAAGAAGTATTTTTATTCTCTTTGAGAATTTCATACAATGTATTTTGAATTATATTCACCCTCACCTCCCTCCCGAAGACCTCCCAGATCCACCTTCACCTGCTCAACACCCCAATATAGTATCCTTGTTAGTTTTTTAAATTTAGTAACTCATCAACTCCAATTTGTGCTGTTCATATACTCCAGGTCATCCACTGGAGTGTGGTTGACCTCCCAGGAGTTACACCCCTAAAGAAAACTGATCTTTCTCCCCCCAGACTTTATTGACTGTCAGTAGCTTCTTGGGAGTGGGTGCTGGTGAGCCCCTCCCAACTCCATGCTAGAATATTGGTTGCCCTGATCATCTTGTGCATGCCTTATGCAAGCAGCTACAGCTGCTGTGAGTTCTTGAGTGTAGTGCTCCTGTCATGTCTCGAAGATAAGGTTATGCTCTGGTCCTCCCCTATCTCTGGCTCTTAGAATCTTTCTGTCTCTTCTTCCGTGATAGTTCCTGAGCCTTTGGAGGGAAGAGGGTGTGATATAGGTGTCTCATCTGTGGCTGAGCACTCCACAGATGCTTAGTCTCTGCACTTTGACAAGTTGTAAGTTTCTGTATTAACCACCATCCACTGCACAAAGAAACTTCTCTGATGAGGTCTTGAGAGTTGCACTACTCTACAGGCAGAGAGATATGAATTTAGAAGACAGTTTTATTCTGTGTCTATTTGGCAAAATTCACCCCTGGTGTCCTTGAGCTTCCTAACCATGGGTTCTTGGTTAGATATACAGGCCTAGGCATGAGTTTTCTCATGTGGAGGGGACTAGACTAAAGTCACCCAGAAAGTGGTTGGTTGGTTGTTCCCATTTGTGCCACTATTAAACCCATGGGTTTAATATCTTGCTATACCAGTGATTATTACAATTCACAGGGTTCACAACTGGGTAGGAATATTGATGGATACCTTCTACCTCAGCAGCCTGCATAGCACTTTCTAGTACTGTGAGAACTAGCCAGCAGGGAGGAAGATTCCTAGTCAGAACTAACTAACTTGATTTCTACATGTGCTGTGATCAATGTATATGATGTTTTCAGCAATAGGTCTTACCCTATCAAATTCCAGTGGGCATTCAAGAGCAATGGCAGTAGCCTGTATTGTTTTGGGGGGTCTCCGGGACACATCTGACAAACAACTCACAATGAGGTAGTCCTTGCCTGGCAGTAGACATTTATTTGGCAACCTATGACTTATTTTATAATGATTATGCCTTCATTTTTATTCATCCTTCCAACCCTGACAGATACCTTACTCCTGAGCATTCCCAGACCATTACAGTAGCTTCTTAAGCATGTCCACAGGTGTGATGTGCAGGATGTAAGCTGGATTTCCTCCAGCATAATTATATATTTGTCATGAATAGGATACATGTTGGTGTTTTTAACAGGCCACAGATAGCTCACACTTGCCTTTTGTTTGTTTTTTGTTTTTGAGACAAGGTCTCTCTGTCGATCTAGCCGAGCTGGGACTCATTGTATAGACCAGGCTGGCCTCAATTTTACAGAAATCTATTGCCTCTGCCTCCCCAGTGCTAGGATTAAAGGTGTGTACCACCACACCCAGCTCTCACTTGCCTTCTTTCAGAGGTTGTGCAGATGTGTTTTCCAATCCTGAATAGTTTCTCATACCAAACACTGAGGAAATTATCAAATCAGGATTTCATATACTATAAGACCTCTTAATGAAGTTTTTTGTATATCCTGTAGAAAACACTCTTATGAACAACTTTCTTTTATGAACAGCTTTTATAAGTAGTTGTCTAGTGAATGCTTTTAATACCAGTTGATTTTCAGCCCCTAGTTGTTTTTTTCAAAATGTATTTATTTTATGTGTATCAGTGTTCTGCCTGCATGTATGTAAATGTACCACCTGTTTGGTGCCAGAGGATACCAGAAGAGGTCATTGGATCCCTTGGAACTAGAGTTACAGAAGTGAATCCCATGTAGGTGCTGGGAGCCGAACCTAGGTCCTCTGCAAGAGCAGCCAGGGCTCTTAACCACTGAACCATCTCCAGCCCTGGAGCCCCTGCTCTTTTATGAACCATGATATAAAGAACTTCTTACTCCCCTTCTTTGACTGGATATGGCAAGCTGCAAAGGGAAGGGGTATGCGCATTCTAGAAAACATTTTACTTTCTGGGTAGAAAATAAGAACCCAAACCCAAACCAAGCCATGGCAGAGGCAGAGGCAGAAGACTCACTGGATTCCAGGAATTTGACACCAACCTGGTCATACATAGTAAGACTGCATTCTAAAGAATGCAATGATTTTTTTTTTAAACCTTTTAAACCTTAGACTGAGATAGTAGGCTTAAGTAGTCTAATCAGTGTGCACTAATTGATATTCAAAGCAATAACTCCCATTTTATAGGTAATCAATCTATTGTATTTAGTTTAGGAAAGCATGTTCATTTTATTTTTCAGGGCTTGGAATCTAATCTAGGGCTTTGCAAAAGCTAGGTAATCTTTCTACCACTGAGCTACACCCACAGCCCCTACAAAGTGATGTTTGTTTTTTGTTTCGTGGTGCTGGAAATCAAACCCTGTGCCTTGTATATTCTAAGCAAGGGCTCTATCACTGAGCTGCATCCCTAGCCCAACATTATATTTTTAAGAACATTTTATGATGTAGAATGGTTCAAACTAACAAAACATTGAATTACTAGGAATTGCTCTCCTATGTGATTTATTTTTCATTGACATTGCTAGATAAGTGCTTTCCATAGGTGAAGAAGATAAGGGATGTAATAAGAGCTTAATCTTTAGATATCTCTAAAATATTCAGTAGGAAATACAAGCTTATTTCTTAAAGAAAATTGATTAATACAGTTTTTAATCTACACATTTAAAAAAATCAGTTCAAGTGAGATATTCCCAAACCTACAGATTTTTCTTTCCTGATACACATGTTTTCTTCTTGCCCAATTTAACACAACTGCTGAGTAAAGTTGAAGGCAGAGAATTCACATCCTCTGTTCAAAGATTATTTAATACATGAGCCAAACATAATAGAGCGTGCTTTTAATCCCAGTACTCAGGAAGTAGTGTAGGTGAATCTCTGTGAGTTCCAGGCCAGCAAGGGCTGCATAGTGAGATTCTCTCACAAAAACAAACAACACAAAATCCCCAAAGCTTATTCAATACTTTAAAACTAGTTCCTCATCAGTAATTTAGATATAGTAAATATTTGGCTGTGGCACTGGTTTCCTAAAGAATGTCTTCAATTAGACAATATGTAGTGTCCACATTTCTATCCTAGTAATATTTTTCACGGTTTGTCTATGTCCACCATGCACAGAAAAATATATTACTGAGGGCTGTTTTGCCTCTTAGGCCAGGTAAAACCAGCCCTGTGTTCTTTTGAAGAATGTTTAATTAATACCCTTGTAACATTTATCTATGCCTCAACTACTGTTTTTAAGATCGGCTATTATCATCTTAGTTTTTCGAGTTTTTTGTTTTGTTTTGTTTTTTGTCTTTTTGAGAGAGGGTCTCCTGTAGCCCAGCTGGCCTGGAACTCGCTATGTAGCCTAGGCTGACCTGGAACTCACAGAGATCTGCCACAATACCCATCTAAGTTTCTTTTTTTTTGTAGTAGAACAGATAATCAATAACCATAAAACCTACTGAAATCTGCTGTAGAGTAAGATGACTTTTTATTTAGATTGTTAGCCTCTATCACTTTTTTTTTGTCTTTTTTTATATGTATGAGTGTTTTGCCTACATGTATGTACGTGCAATGCCTACTTACATTTGGGTGTTAGAATCCCTTAAACTGGAATTATTAGCCACCATGTGGGTGCTAGAACCACACCTGGATCCTCTGCAAGAGCAGCCAATGCTCTTAAATGCAGAGCCATCCCTCCGGTTCACTTTGTTTCTTAATAGGTGCTACCCACTAAGAATTTGGCCTCATTTGTTTTAAGAGTCCTATGTTTTTTGATTTACAGAATTAAAAAAATGAATCTTTTTCAAAAGAAACTCTACCTAATTCTATATGTTTTTATGCTGGTCAGTACTTTATAATCTGGAGAAGTCACTAACAAAGTCATTAATGCATGTTCAAGCAGTCTACTGTTTGAACAGATAGACACACATGAGAAGCTCTTTGACTTAACGATTGTATTTGTTCCTCACAGACTGTTTGCTGTTTTCTTGTTGGCTTCATATTAGCCTCTAAGCATCTCATAAAAGAATCTCAGACCTTTTGGCTTTACATCAGACTTATACTTCTGGCTATATGGTCTTTCAACAACCCAGCTATACCAAACAGCTTAACTCTTCTGCAAAATCATTTCCCCTTCCTTTAATTCACCCTAAAGAAGTTATTTAATTATCCTGATGTTGATATTTCTCCCAAGATAAACAGCCCACTGGATCTGAATTATTGTGTGCTTGCTTTATTAATTTTATCTTTTACTACTTGGGAATAAAGAGAAAGCAAAAGTAGTTTAACTTCTGGGTAAATCTCAGCCATATAACAAAAAGTAAGACTCAGAAGTGACAAAATAAATGATATGAAGTTTATAGGATGCCTGTGGTATGTTTAGATTTTAAAGATGAAGGAAAATATGTTGATTGTCATTTTATTATAGACTTAATTTGGTATAGGGTTTAAGTAGAATTTTTGTTTCTGATAGTTTTGTATCTGTTGTACCAGATAACATCTCTAAATGCTCAGACTTTCAGAACAGCTGGGATCCCAAAAAAGATATTGAAGAATAATTCTTCCTTGATATCAAAGCATCCAGCTAATAAGGGACACAGCTCACATGTGAAAACTAATGCATTGTTTACTCCTAGAGAATAAGAATTTAGGTCTTTCAAAGTGATGGCTATTACTTTTTCTTCTGCTTAAAATAGATAATGCACATTTATTTTTGAATTCTAAATAATTATATACTGTCTCAAATCTTTGATAACATTTTAGTGTATTTTCCTCTACTTCTTTCTTGTGCATAAGCATTTCATATTAGAGCTTTACATATAGGCATCAACTGGGAGTATAGCTCAGTGGTAAAGCATGTACTTATTAGCATATGTGAGGCTTTGGTTTGACCTTAAACAGTAGCAGCACCATGACCACTACCACAACAGGAAGTATCATTAAATCTAAGTCAAGAGAAAGAACATTTTTGAAGACCTCTTCATGTCCTGCATCACCACAGTGCTTGCTTCCCGCTTCAGAATAGCATCATTCTGACTGTTCCTTTGAGATAGTGTCTTTTGGCCCTTAGGCTGACTTTGACTTCTGATCTTCTTGTCTCCACCTCCCCAGGGTTGGGATTAGAGGCATGTGCTACGATATCCAGTTTATTTTGACAATCATAGTTATTTCCCTGCTTTTCTTTCAAGTTTATCTGTTTCTGATATCTGTTTTTATAGTTTGATTTTTATAATTTTGGAAATCTATTTAAATTAAATCATAGCATTATTTTTGTCTTGATTCCTTTATACAACATTCTTTTTTTGTTTAGATTTTTTGATATAAAGTAGCCCCAGCTGGCCTGGAACCCCCTATGAAGACCAGGCTGGTCTGCATCTGACAGAGATCCACCAGCCTCTGCCTCCCTAGTGCTGGCATTTATGGTGTATGCCACCATACCTGGCAGTGTTCATGTTAAGATTTTTAAATATTATAATATTTCAATTCTTTTAGTTTTGTTGCTGCTGTCACTGTTTTGACTGGGTTTTTTGGTATTAAGGAAAAACATAAGTCATTTTTATTGCTGTGTAGTATTCTATGGATAAAGCACAATTTATGTTCCCATTCTCTTGTTGATAAGCATTTTGGTTGTTTCCAATTTTTTTGGTTGTTTCTAATTTTTTTAATGTATTATTTTTATTTTATGTATATGAGTATATTGCCTGCATGTATATTGTTGTAAGTACATCCTTGTCTTGCAACGCCTATGGAGAACAGAAAAGGTCTGGATTCCCCTGAAAGTGGAGTTATGGACAGTTGTTAGCCACCATATGGGTGCTGAGATCAAACCCAGGTCCTCTGCAAGAACAGCCAGTGTTCTTAACCTCTGAGCCAGCTCTTGAGCCAATTTCCAATTTTTTTATACTATGAATAGTACAGCTGTAAACTTTACATTGCCTGATACAAATTGCTTCTCAAAACTATTTACCTAGGAATGGAATTGCTGAAATGTTTTGTGTGTCTGTGTCTGTGTCTGTCTGTCCATCTATCTGTTCATGTGTATCTGTTGGTTGTTCAGCCTCAATAAATAAAACTGAACTGTTTCCAGAAATTTCTCTTCATTCTTCCTTTGTCAATATTTTTGCTCATAATACTTTTTATAGGCTTAAAAGAGAAAAAGATATAAAATATAAGACAATAATAACAAATAATTGGGAGGAAAGCAGATATGTAAAAGCATTAGTTTAAAATAAGGTGGCAAGTAGAAATACAAAGATACCATTGATCTTAAATGTTAAATAGATTAGACATTGACTGAAAGACAAAGATTATTTGGAATTGAATTGTTCGAATTTAAGCAACATCCACATACAGAAGAATGAAGGTAGACCTCTGTAATAGCAAATATTTAAAGTAACTTTAAAAAGGAAAGAGCTCCTAGAGAAAGAAACCCTGAGGTTAATCTTCATGACTATGAATTTGCCAGTGAACTGTTAAAATGCTAAAGTTACCAGCAACAAAAGAAAAAAAAATAAATTGGACTTCAAAGTTAATTTTTTGTGCTTCAGAAGACATTATTAAGAAGGTAAAAAAAATCATGTTAGAACATACGTGAATCTTGAAAAAATTATACTAGGAGCCTAGAGTTACGTTTGCTTAGCATTGTAAAATACTGTGGGGGAAAAAAGAAAATGAAAAATCTTTTTAAAAATTTTAAGACAGGTTGCCATGTAGCCTAGGCTGGCCTCAAACTTACTACATAGCCAAGGCTGGCCTTAATTGCCTGCTCTGCCTGCCTCTGCCTCTCAAGCCCTGGCATTATAGGCATCTACCACTACTTCCCATCCGATGTCTCTTCTTCTAAAGTACTAATCCCATCATGAAAGTTTTCCACTCATGGCTTTATCTCCCCAAGGTACAATCTCTAAATACCATCACATTGGGATATGAGTTTGAGAAAAGGGACAACAACTTAGTCTTTAACACACACTATTGGAAGCTATAGGAGAAAGTTGTGGCAGTAGAAGATGGAGGGTTGTAAGGAGTAGGTATGTGGGGACTTGGAACTTTCTGGGAAAGTTTTCTGAATCCTAAAACTACTAAAGAAAATAAAACTATTAAAAGTAACAAAGGGAAGACTAAAGATTCCTAATTTAAATTTCAGAGAAATCTAGAAATACATGGTTTCTTTGATACCCACTACCTAACAGAATGCTAAATATGACATGAAGCTATTTCAAACCAGCACTTGCCATGGTCTTTGGTATTTAGTCTTTGTTTTCTTTAGGCTCCTCCTTTTAAATGTCATTCTTCCTTTTTTTAATTTATTCTTTTTTAAATGTGTGTATGAGTGTTTTGCTTGGATATATTTGTGACCATGTGCATGCAATGCCCACAGAGGCTAGAAGAGGGTGTCAGATGCCCTGAAACTGGAGTTACAGATGGCTACCATGTGGGTGCACCACATACATGCAATGATTGCAGAGGCCAGAAGATGGCATCTGATTCCTTGGAACTGAAATTCTGGATGATTGTTAGCTGCCATGTGGGTCCTGGGAATGGAACCTGAGTCCTCTACAAGAGCAGATAGTGCTCTTAACCACTGAGCCATCTCTCCAGCCCCATATTGCTGATATTTAAAACAAAATGCCTATGTTTTTTGTTCTTAACTTTGAGAAGAACCTAAATAATTTTTTTTAACTTGGCTTTGTTTATTTTCTTTTACTTTATCTTTTTATGAAAAGGTTTCATTTTGTAGCCCAGGCTAGCCTCAAATTCACTATGTAGATGAAGACAGCCTTGAACTCCTGGTTGTTCTGCTTGCATCTTCTGACTGCTAGGATTACTGATGTATAACACCAAACCCAGCTAAAACTTTATTTTTATTTTTGAAAAACGGGCTGAAGAGTTGGCTCAGTGGTTGGCAGTGCTGGTTGCTGTTGCAAAGGACCTGGATTTGGTTTCAGGGCTCACGTGGCAGCTGACAACCTTCCTGACTCCAGTTCCGGGGAATCTGATGTCCTCTTCTGACTCCTGTGGACATTGCACAACATGGGTGCATTTAACATGCATGCAGGCAATACACTCATACACATGGAATAGAAATAATGAATAAAATATTTAAAAAACAATGATGTTGTTCTTTGTGGTTTTGCTTTCTGAGGTATCAGTTGCTTATGAAATAATAAAATCTAGAAATGGAAAATTCATGTTTTTAATTGTTCATAGTTATAAGTAATATGCTGTTTCATGCCATCCAAAGTGAGAAATTCATTATCTGTAATTCTATCATACTCATATAATATGTGCTGCTTGCCCTGTAGTTACTTATCAGACTGTTGTGTTCATATTCAGTTAATCATTTTATTTCCAGTGGTCCCAAAGGATAAGAATAGTAGTCATGCTGTCAATTTTATTGCTGCATATTCTTGTAAATTGTTTTATTGCTAGTAATTGTTGATGTCTTGCTATGCCTGATACATAAATTAAACTTTATCGTAGGTATAAGAAAAACACATAGTATGTGCAGTCATTTTTTTATGCCTCCCAGCAGGTGTCCTAAAACATTATATATATATATATATATATATATATATATAAACTATATATATATAAATGATGAAATGATGTAAGTTTTTCACAGTCCATGCACACCTTCTCTAATCTTTTAAGTCACTTATTTTTTTTATAATCATCTCTAGATTACTTGCAAAGACAACTAATACAATGTAAATGCTATATGCTATATAAATGTTCTTATACTGTATTGTTTAGGAAATATCGACAGAAAGGTCTGCACATATTCAGCACAAATACTGATCATCATAAATTTGTGTAGTACACAGATAAAACCCAAAAGTAAATACTACTGTGATGAGAGCTGGAGAGACCAAGATCTGAGGAATGACAGGAGGCTACAGCAGGATATCCTCAGTATTCCTTCATGTAGATTCATTACAGTGGTTGATGCATGGCTAATTGAAGTTGTACTTTTTGGAAATTTTCTGGATTTTTTTTTCAGATATTTTCAGTTCATAATAGGTTGAATATACAGATATGGAAATCACAGATTAATAGAACCAATTCTATAGAGTTCAGTGTTATCAGAGGTTTTAAGCATCCACTAAGCATCTTGCAGTGTATCTCCCATGGACCGGGAGGTACTATATTTGATAGTTTCATTTTGGTTTATTATATTTTGTTTATTTATTTGTGTGCATGTGGGGGATGGGTTGTGCTCAGGCAGGCACGTGGAGGTCAGAGGAAAACCTGTGAGAATAGGTTTTCTGCTTTCACCATGTGGGCCCTGGGGATTAAACTTGGATCGCAGGCTTGGTGACAAGTGTCTTTACCAACTGAGCCATCTTGCCAGTCTTGTGTTTTAATTAGAGAAGATGATCTGTAAGCACTTAAAATATGTATATCTTGTGCTTTAAAAATTAATTATTTAGTTGTGTATGTGCTTAATTGCCTTGAAAATAAAGTTTCTATTTTGAGTTTAACAAATTCTGAAAATTTTAAAAATTAAGGCACAGTTTTGCAACAGAATTAACCAAGTTAAAAATGTACAGTTCAATACTTTCATGATACTGTGAAGCCATTATTTCTATGTAGTTCCAAAACATTTTCATCACCCCTCAAGGGAAATCCTGTATCTAGGAAGCATCACTCCCTTTTCCCTCATCTCACATAGTAGCCTAGCAGCTACTAATCTTCCCTTTGTCTCTATGGATTTGCCTGTTCTGGATATTTCATATCACTGGAATAATAAAATATGTAACCTTTAGTATATTATCTGTGTAGCTAGCCCATGTTTTGTTTATTGATTCATGAGTGTATGAACATTTGCATTCCTCTTTGTAGCTGTTGTACGTAGTGATGCTGTGGACTTTTGTTTAAGAGTTTTTGTTTGAATGCCTATTTTCAGTCCTTTTGTCTCTATGCCTAGAATTAGAACTTCTGGGCTTTATGAAAATCCTGATGACTTTTTGAGCACTTACCAAATTGTTTAGTACATCTATATTGTTTTGTATCCTCACAGAAGTATAGAAGAGTATAGTTTCTCCATATCCCTAATAACACTTTTTTTTTGCTTTTTATTTTCTTCTTCCTTTTTAATTAAAAAAAAGTTATAGCTATGCTAGTATCTCATTGTAACAATATGAGGTATGTAATAAGTTTTGTTGTTTGGTTGGTTAGTTGGTTGATTTTTGTTTTTCATTTTCTATGGTACTGGAAATTAAATCTAGTGCCTTCCACATGCTATGCAAGCACTCTACCACTGAGTTACATCCCCAGCCAAAGATGAGTTTCTGTACAATACTTTGTAAATTATTATATGTGTTAAAAATTAAGTACAATTATCAATATGTTAAAGTATATTAATATCCAGTAATTGTCCTGAAATTTCGGAGTATTTCAGTGCTAACAGATTCTTGTGTAGAAATACTGCTTTTGACATTTCATGTATAGCTGTGCATAATTTGAGATAAACTCATGTACAACAGAAATACCCATTGGAGGAACACTGCACAGAGGTTTCTTACCTTGCCCTACAAAGTTCTAGTTTGAATACATGAAATTATACTGTCCTGAACAAGAAAGTTTTAATTTACAGAATGTTTGATTTGTATTGAATATAAAGAATGATTAAGTAAGGATTGCTACAGCTGTCGAGCCCTGCCACTGGTCAGACATTGCCTGCAAAACCTATATAGCAAAGCAACAGAAAGTGTTTCATAGGGAAACTTCTATTTGGCTATTTGGTTTTTGGTTTTGAGGGCTCTTTTTTTGTGTATGAGTGTATTGCTTGCATACATGTAGGTGTACCCATGTTATACAATGCCACTGTAGTCAGAAGAGGGTGTTGGATTCCCTGGACTTGTTGTTAGCTGCTATATGGGTGCTGGATTCTCTGCAAGAACAGCCAGTGCTCTTAACCACTAAGCCATCTCTCCAGCTTCCCCCTGTCCCTGCATTTGAGGCAGAGTCTCCCTGTAGCCAACTGGTCTGGAACGCACCATGTAGACCAGGCTGGCCTTATCTCACAGAGATCCATCTGCTTCTGCCTCCTGAGTACTAGAATTAAAGGTGTGCACCACCGCGCCCTGCATCAGCCATAGTTTTGTGTCTTTTAAACTGCTGTCTTGAATATACACTCATTTGGATCCAGATATTCTTCTCAGCTATTCAAAACATGGGGACAAATAGAACTCCTATTTTCTCTTTGTCTGCATATAACACTTTCTGTTGTTTCTACTCATCCCATTTCAGAGTTGTATCCTCATTGTTCTACCTGTTCTCTTCCAGATGCATTCTAGTTTGTGGACATCCATCCTAAAGGGTATTTGCTCTAGATAAGATCTGATCCATATGATAGAACCATCACCTAAAATGTTTCCATGTTCATTATGTCCTCGTAACTTAGATACCTGTGTTCCCATTCTGCAACTTGGATTCAGGTGGGAACAGTTCAGATTATCTGCCTACAGAGATATGTTCTTTTTGTTAATATTAATTATATCAATACTAATGAATTTAATTACCATTGCTTGCTTCAAGAATATAATTTATACTTTACTAAGCACTTAGACTCCCATCTAAGCTTCATAACTGACTTTTGAGCTATAAGGTGTTCACAAATGAGGGAAACAAAAGTAATTTGTTAAAGTCCGCTGAACAAGTGGTTTAGAGGCATAATTTAAAAGCATAAGTGAGCCTGTGGTGCACACCTTTAATCCCAGCATGTAGGAGGCAGAGGAAGAGGGATCTCTGTGAGTTTGAGGCCATCCTGGTCTACATAGTGAGACTCTGTCTCCAAAAAATAAAATAATAAATAAATAGAAACTGGACATGGTGGAACCAGGACTTGGGAGGCAAAGGCAAGAGAATTGCCATGAATTCAAAGTCAGTCTGGGTTACATAGCAAGACCCTCATCTTATAAAGAAAAGAAGCTGGGCGTGGTGGCACATGCATTTAAAACCAGCACTTGGGAAGTAGGAAGCAGAGGCAGATGGATCTCTGAAAGCAAAGAGAGTCTGGTCTACATAGCAAGTTTCAGGCTAATTGGGAATGTAGGGAGACCCTGTCTCAAGAAAAAGAAAGAAATGGGGGGAGGGAAAGAAAAGTAATCCTAAAGACGGTGGGCTTCTATTTATTATCTTGTTCTATGATGTAGTTTTTTAGAATTATCTATTATTATTTGTATTTTATGTATATGGATGTATTGCCTGCATGTATGTAAGTGCACCCATGTCATGCAATGCCCACAGAGGTCAGAAGAGGACATTGAATCCCCTGAAACTGTTGTTAGTCACCATGTGGGTACTTGGAACTGAACCCAGTTCATCTGCAAGAACAACTAGTGCTGAACCATCTCTCCAGCCTAGAATTATTTCAATTAAGTTTATATGTGTGTTTCTGTTTGTGGGTATGTGCACATGTAAATGCAGGTGCCCAAGGAGGGTAGAAGAAGGTCTGATATGGATGTTGTGAACCAAACTCAGGTCCTGAGGAAGAACAGTGTGTGTGCATGCACTTTCAACTGCTGAGTCACCTCCTCAGCCCCTAGTTGATATTTTAATAATTAGGAACATACCTGACAAGTGTTTTATGTCTATGTAAGATAATCTGTATGATTAAAATATATAATTTATAATAATCACAAATTTATTAATTTTTCTCTAATTTATTTTCATGTAAAAGCATTACTGATTTGATTATATGTTAATGCAGCATTTCTAACAGTGTTCTGTCAGTAGTTAACAAAGGGCTCTTCTGTTTTCTTTTAGGTCCACCTCATTCATTTAACCGAGATGAGACAATAATCATTGCTTTGGCATCAGTCTCTGTTTTAGCTGTTTTGATAGTTGCCTTATGTTTTGGATACAGAATGTTGACAGGTAAACAAAAATCCTACTGTTTGTACCATCATTAAGTAAACATGGTATTTAATCAGAAATTTTTTTCCTTTACAAAAACCTTTTTTTAACATTTATTTTTGTAGGGGCAGGTAGGGGTTGGGGTGTATGTGTATGGAGGGAGGTCAGAGGACAACTTGCAGAAGTCAGTTCTCTTCTTCCACTGTGTATGTTCCAAGAACTGAACTCAAGTCATCAGACTTTGGTGGCAGGCACTTTACATGCTGAGCTGTATTCCTGGCCCTATTTCTTTTTAAAGTCTCTATTGAAGATGTTTATACAAAGAAAGACCCTGTGCTACAGTAGTTCCCATCCTTGTCATCAACAAACATTTTCTCCCAGATATTTGGTGTTTTGTTTTGTTTTTGTTTTGGGGATGGGGCTCCTGTAGCCCCAGCTGGTCTGGAACTCACTTTGTAGACCAGGCTGGCCTTGAACTCACAGAGATCTGCCTACCTCTGCCTCCTGAGTGCTGGGATTAAAGTTTTACGCCATTATGCCTGCTTCACCCAGTTTTTACAAAAAGCATTTTTTATTTTTAATTTAATTTATTTATATGTGTATGTGTGTGGGTACTCACAGAGATCCCTTGGGATTGGAGTTATATCTGTAAGCTGCGTAATATAGGTGCTGGGAACCAGACTCAGATCTTCTAGAAAAGTAGTGAACTCTTTTAAGTACTACGCCATCTCTGCAGCCCTAACAAGCTTTAAATTTACCTAAAATATCTGTCACCTAGCTCCAGCAGTTACACAAAAAGGAGCCCACTCCCTACTTCCTTTCATACCACTAAATTATTTTGAATCAAAACACAACAACCACAAATATACACATACTTTAGCATTATGTCTGTAATACAATGATTTAAAAACTATAACTGGGGGCTGGAGAGATGTCTCAGTGCTTAAGAGCACTGACTGCTTTGGCAGAGGAGCTAGCTTCAATTCCCAGCTCCCACATGGGATAACAACCATTTGTAACTCCAATTCCAGGGAATCTAATGCTCTCTTCTGACCTCCATGGGCATTGCATATGGGTGCACTTACATATAAATGCAGGCAATACATTCATACACATAAAATAAATAAAATATTTTAAAGACTGTATAACCATAATGCTTTTTTGGGGGAGGGGGTCCTTTTGAGTCAGGGTCTCCCTGCAGCCCCAGATGGCCTAGAACTCACTATGTAGACCAGGCTGGCCTTGAATTCACAAAGATCTTACTGCTTTTGCCTCCCAAGTGCAGGACTAAAGGCGTGCCCTACCACTCCTGGCTCCCATAATGCTATTTTTACATATGAATAAATTTAAAATAACTTTTCATCAAGTGTCTTCATGGGTTGTTTGGGAAATCAGCACCCATTCATTTATTTTAATAATTCTAATAAAATTCTGAAAGTTTTTGGTATTTATTAGGATTTTAAACTTTTAAACTAAATCATCATGGAAGCCTCTCACAGAATTCAGCTTTTGTGCTGTTCATTATTCATATTATTATTCACTGATCTGGGATTCCTAGTTTTAGTAAGCTGTTTGACACAACCCCTTCTACAGCTCTTCTTTCTAATATTCAAAATGTGATTGTTTCATTTTAAGATAGTTGCATATTAGTGAGTTCTTTTTCTTCTTTGTATAGGAGACCGTAAGCAAGGTCTTCACAGCATGAACATGATGGAGGCCGCAGCATCAGAGCCTTCTCTTGACCTAGATAATCTGAAACTGTTGGAGGTAAGGTTGTTTTTAGATTTTTAGTGATTATAACTGTTACCATGTTTCCTAATTAGTACTAAGTTTCATTTGATAATATCTCAGAAACCATTTTAAAAGTCTTGCTGGGCATGGGGGATCATACCTCTAATTCTAGCACTCAAGAGGCAAAATCAAGAGGATTGCCTCAAGTTCAAGGCCAACCTGGTCTACATTGCAAATTTCAGGCTAGCCAGGGCTACAGAGGTAGATCCTGTCTCAAAAAAATGAAATGAAACCATAAAAAAGAGAGAAGAAAGAGAGAGAAGGGGAAGGAAAAGGAAGGAGAAAAAAACAAAAGTTTTACTGTGATGAGTGATTTTAAGATCTCTATTAGGAATGACTTGATGACTATGGTCTTCAGACTAGAAACTGTTGAGTAATAGATGGGAGGGAGTTTACTGTATAAAACATTTTTTAGAACCTTCTGTTTGGCGAAAGAAACAAAGTTAAAAGGCCAATTTGAAATAAAATTCAACATATCAGGGGAAAATTGATAGTGATACAAAGCAGGTAAAAGAAATAGTTCATAAAAATAGACAAAATGGATGAACTGCTAATTCACAGAATGTGTAAGCGTGGCTAATAACTGTGCATGAAGACATGCAGTTTGCCACTGAGAAGTATCACCCAAAACGTGGAGCTTTACCCATGATTTGGTTTAACTGTTTTGATACAGTCTTTGAGAGGGTAGCCTGTTTGTATATGACATTTTGCCTAGAAGTAGTAACATAGAGGAAACATCTGTAAAGAAATGGTGATAAATCCAACTATTTCAATGAAAAATTCCCCAGAAGCCAGAAATGAAGAGATTCATTTACATTTTGTGATTCTTTGTGTATTGAGTAAATTTTTATTATATTCTAGATGTTGTGAATACTCTATTGTGGAGACCCCAAGCATACGTTCTATGTGTGGGTCACTTTAGTGAGCAGTTATCTTGGTTGATACATACTATAAACAGGTCTCTTTGGCTGAAATCTCAGTTCAGTTATTTTGTTTAATTAGAATCTGTCCCATGTATTCGTTGAATTTTCCGTGTCTGGCTTTTTCCTTTGGAGGAGCCCCCTTTAATTTTCTAACAGCTCTCATTGCTGTCATTATATCCTCAGGTTCACAGGGCCAAAAAGGCCTTCTCTGACCATTTTAGTTCCACTCCTCAAAGCTGATGTCAGCCTGCCTTCAAGCCAAAAGCCATAAAAGTTGGTAGCTCATGTTATGCCATTCCTCTCTTCTAAGCTTGGTAGCTCTTAGAATCTGTCTGCGTTTGCTTATTCTTCAGCATGTGTAGATCTTTCCTGGTTGGTTGTCTTTTTAAATTTTGTCCTGAGCATATAGCTCTTTTCTTTAAGAAGGTCAGGTAGGCGCTTCCTTGGTCATACAAGATACATACTTCAATGGAGTCTTCATAATGGAGTAAACTGAAAGTAATAGAGAGCTGCAACATATCATAGGGGATTGTGTTTTAGTCAGTAAATTTGATCGTTCAATTTTAATATGAATTAATACCTTGCCTTTTTAAAAACAAACTTACAGCTTATTGGACGGGGTCGATATGGAGCAGTATATAAAGGTTCCTTGGATGAGCGTCCAGTTGCTGTAAAAGTATTTTCTTTTGCAAACCGTCAGAATTTTATAAATGAAAAAAACATTTACAGAGTGCCTTTGATGGAACACGACAACATTGCTCGCTTTATAGTTGGAGATGAGAGACTCACTGCGGATGGACGTATGGAGTATTTGCTTGTGATGGAATATTATTCCAATGTAAGTTCTTCATAAACGGAATTGTCATTTACAGTATCTGTCAATGAGATTTTCAGGCCATTGTAATACAGAGCATTGCTTCTATTTATTCAGCTGTCTTCTCTCTCTGTTCTTCCTTTTCCTCCCTCTTTCTTCCCCCTCTTTCTCTTTCTTATCCTTCTCTTTCACTTTCTCTCCTCTCTCTCTCTCTCTCTCTCTCTCTCTCAGCCAGATGTTTTTCATTAAATATAGCAGTACTTTGACTGGCATTTATTCTGGTGTAAGTTTCTTATCTTTTCAGAACCTGATAGTTTGTAAATAAGCACCTTGGGGTGAACAGGTGCATCCCTCAGTCTCCTCAGGCAATTGTTTCTCGGACACCCTCCAACCAAACACACAAGAAAATACCCAAGTTGGCTGTTGTTCAGTTCCCTTGTATAAGATGCCAGTTTGCATTTGCATATAATGCATGCTCATCATCTCTTGATTATACAGTTTAAATGTCATATTAATAGTTGTTATACTGTGTTATTTAGGGAGCAGTGACAAGAAAACATAGTGTGCTAAGTACAGATGCAAATTTTTTGTTACTTGTTTGTTTTTCATGGCTCTATTGGAGATGAAACCCAGGCCTATGTATTCTAGGCAGGTGCTTTTCCCTTAAGCTACATCCCTAGCCCCTGAATACTTTGATCTAGTTAATTGAATCCTAGGATATGAAACCTACAGGTATAGCAGACTGACTGTATAGACTTACAAAACCCTTCTGTATTCTGCTTATAAGCCATAGCAATAGAGCTTGTAACTTTGTTAAAGATATATTTTTCCAAGTTAATCTGATAGACCAAAGAAGCTTTTAAAGGGAAATAACCATTTATAATCTTAATATTTGAAACATAAATTTGATATTTAAATTCTTTGTTTTCACCCTTTCCTCTCTTCTCTTCAGTTATACCTCATAACACATTCAAGCTTTGTTGTACAATAGTTAGATTGTCATGGAACCCTAGTCTGTGCAAATCCTTCAAAAGGTTGCTTAACTTATCTCTTGTTTACACAAATTAATTTCAGGTTTTTAATATACTTTTTTATTTATATAGGGATCTCTGTGCAAGTATTTGAGTCTCCATACAAGTGACTGGGTAAGCTCTTGCCGTCTGGCCCATTCTGTGACTAGAGGACTGGCTTATCTTCATACTGAATTACCACGAGGAGGTAAGATGACTGACACTCAGGTCTGTTCAGAATTTACTAAGAGAAATTTTATTCATATCTTCAAAGTAAAACTGCAATTTATATTGTTAAGAGATAGAATATTAGCTGGGAATGGTGGCACATGTCTTTAATCCCAACACTCGGGAGGCAGAAGCAGGTAGATCTCTGTTGAGTTTAAGGCCAGCCCTGTCAAGGCCAGCTACATAGCAGATTCCAGGCCAGCTGGGGCTACAGTGAAAACCTGTCTCAAAAAGAGAAAAAAAAAAAATCTCCTAGCTAAGCTATATTTTCCTTGTATTTATTTTGTTTGCATAAATTAACTACAATGTATAATTCTTTAGTTTTAATGTATGTGGGTCTTTATTCTATAAGTTGGTTTGGTTTTGATATAATGTGAAAGCATCTTTTTATAAATCACTGCTTTTAATAGCTAGAATTAGATTTAGCCAAATTGGGAGCAGATAACAGTGACTTTATTAAGAAAGAAATTCTTTTCTGTATTATATAAATATAAGAATCTAAGAGAGGCCAAGTGAGATGGCACATACTTTATAATCTCTATACTCAGAAAGCTGAGGCAGAAAGATTGTACAATTAGGGCCATCCAGAAAAACATAGTGAATCCAAGCCACTCTTGGCTACACAGTGAGGCCCTGTCTCATTTTAATTCCAGCATTTGGCAGGCAGAGGCAAGTTGATATCTCTGAGTTCAAAGCCAGCCCAGTCTGCATAGTGAGTTCCAGACCAACTGGGGCTGCTGGGAGACCTTGTCTCAAAAAAAAAAAACAAAAAAAAAAAAAAAACAAAGAAAGAGAGAGAGAGATTAAAAGAAAAATATAGAAAGAACTGAGGGTATAGGTCAGTGGTAGAGCTCTTGAGTTAGCATGCATGAGGCCCTGGCTTCAGTCCCCAGCACCAAGCAAAACAAAACAAACAACAAAAAATGAACCTAAGAGGGAGACTAGGACTGGGTTGGCAGCACCATAATACTATTAGATTCAAGGGTCCTTTATTCTCCACCATCCTTTATTTTTGGCTTTGATTTCCGAGGTTACCCATTTGTCTGTTATGCTATGTTTTAAGTATTATAGGTAGCAGGAAGAAAAAGAATTTTCCTTTTCATCCTCCAGAAGTCCCTTCTTGACTATGTTTTGTTTCCCAGAACTAGTTCATACTTATCTAGGAATATAGAATTTGTTTTGCCTTGTTTCTGTTTTATGTTGCATTCTGTCATTAAGAAGGAATGGGAGGGAGTTTGCCAGTGTTTTAGAACTGTCTTCTATTCCCTGTTATAACTATAGTCTTCAGCTTCCGTGAACAGTTTTGCTAGTTACACAAAGCATCTCTTAAATACATTTGCTTTCTCACTTCCTTTCAACATATACTTACATCATAGGCACCCCTGAATTGGCAAGGTTGTGAAAATTCTGTCTCTGTGCTTCCTCAGGTTTTTATCCCTTCTGTACCACATTTTCTTGTCCTGTGACCTGTCGTTGCCATCTCCCTGACCTCTTTATGAAAAGAACTATAAAGTATCAGTTTATTAGATCTTTGTTCCATTATATAATAGCATGGATCATCTTTTCTAGCTGATGCTTCATATATAAATAATTTCTTTTGAATAATTTATTTGCTCATTTATCTTGACATCTTGCTTTTCCTGAGTACAGAATTGACCTTTACTGCCTATGTCAGCATCTTGATGCTTGTGCTGTATGTAGTGCTTTAGCACATTAGCCATTGGACATGTTCCCTTACTTTTAAATGTTACAACTCCTTTTAGAAGCTGGCTTAAAACAAAATTTAAAATACCATCCTAATTCCCTTTTCAAGCTTTACATGATTCAGCAAGGTTTTAAGTCAGACATTGATTGAAATGTTTTATTTAAGCAGCTGTTTTTCTCATTAACAAATGATAGCACTCCCTTATTAAAACTTTGTATAAGTATTACAGCTACTTGAATTTGTAGTTTTACCTAATTACTTTAAAAAATATTCCCAAGTGTATTATTTCAAAATACTTAAAAGTGTCCTTTAGCGCTGTGGGGCAGAAACAGGATCTTGGGGGGCCCACTGGCCAGCTAGCCTAGCCAAAATGGTAAGCTTCAGGTTCAGAGAGTGACCTTGTCTCAAATAAATTATGTGGAAAAGTGCTTGTAGAAGATACTTAACCTCTGTTTTCCTCTGTCTTCCATATTCCTACACAGGCAAGCATACACCTACATACATGTTCACACTTGCATATATCACACACATACCCCAAATTTTCAGATCATTTTGTTCTTCCCAGTGTCTTCAGATGGAACTACATTGCTTAGAATAAAAATTGCTATAGTAAGAAGTAATACTGTTGCCAGGTATGGTATTGTATCCGTGGAATCCTTGTACTCCACAGGCTGAAGAGGCAGGAAGATTGCTGAGTTTGAGGACACCTAAACTATAATAGCAAGACCCTGCTCAAAATAATAATAATTAATATCTCTATGTTGGTTTAGAATAAGAAAGAGTTAAATCTGCCTTTTTTGGTTTTTTTTAGGGTTTTTTTTTTTTTTGGTCTTTTTGAGATGGGCCTTGATCTCACAGAGATTTGCTCACCTCTGCCTCCTGGGACTGAACTCAAGCAAACTGGGATGTACTGTCACAGGTTTTATCTTTTAAGATATAGGAAAACAATACGAGATTTGCATAAAAATTTTAGAGCCAATTTTTTATTGACACTTGTTCTAAACAAGCTGACTGAATGTATATATGTGTTGTGTATATCACATATTCCTTTCTGTATTGCCTCTTTTTGTGCCTTGGAAATGAAGAGAAAGCCAAGCAATCTACCAACATGGGAGGTAGAAGCTGGAGGATCAGGAGTTTGGGGTCATCCTCAGCTCCACAGAGACTAGCCTGAGCTACGTGAGAGCCTGTTTCAAAAAGAAGCCAACCATAAAAAGAGAGAAAGAGAAAACAAGTGCGTTCTAGAATTAGAAACACAATCACTGATTGTGCAAGAGGAGTTGTATTGTAAATTATATTAGGAAATAATAAGTTGAAATTATGAGAGGTTTTGGGGGGGTTGGTTTCTGTTTAGACAGGTTCTTGATTTGTGACCCATGTTAACTTCAAACTCCTGATCTTCCTGCCTCTGAGTCTCAAGTGTTGGAATTATAGGCATGGACCATGGAAACCAGGTTTCTTCTGCCTCCCTTTTTTTTTTTTCTGGAAAACTAATGGGCAGAAAAACAGCACTGTGTTCTACATGTATGTAGTTCCTATTATCTGCATGTCATTTCATCCCCAGTGGATCTATTTAAACATTAATAAATATTTGAAATTATCCAAACAGATCATTATAAACCTGCAATTTCCCATCGAGATTTAAACAGCAGAAATGTCCTGGTAAAAAATGATGGAACGTGTGTGATTAGTGACTTTGGGTTGTCCATGAGACTAACTGGAAATAGACTGGTACGCCCAGGGGAAGAAGATAATGCAGCTATAAGTGAGGTGAGTATGTAAAAAGCATCACACTGACAGACTTAGAAAATACAGTGCTCACAACAGTTATCCTTATATACTGCAAATCACAGGCTATTAGAAATTAGAAAATAATGAAATACTAAAGACCACTGAAAAGGTTACCAGTTTATTTTACCAATATTAGGAAGAAGTCTATAAGAATTTCTTTACCTGTTGTTCTTTTGTTTTGTGGATTTTGTTTGTTTATTCATTATAAAAGGGAATTTATTAGATTGACTGTTTTCCTTTTTCTTGTTTTGTTTGTTTTTTGAGATAGCCACTTTTATATAGCCCAAGTTGGCCTTGAATTTGCCGTTCTCTTGTCTTAGCTCTCAGAGGGCTGGGATTCAAGCAAGTACTACCAGCCAGGAGTTGATTTTTGAAGCAAGAGTAAGGTTACCAAGTTTGAGACAAGACAGTCTTCTCTGATTATAATGCCAAACATATCCTTCCAGTCCCCTTTCTCTGTTTTCACATATAAATGTCTATATATACATACAGATTTGTAGTTTTAAAGAATATTAAATGATATACATACCTCTTTGCAATTTCTTACTGTGTTTAGAGCTTTTCTACTGATTTCTTCTTTTATTGATTAAACTGCAAAGGTAGACAATGAGTAAATGGCAGTCTGCGTCCTCATAGAGTTTTTTTAATTAACATAACGTAGGAGTATCTACTTCACTATATTTTAGACAGGGTCTTCTGTAACCCCAGCTGCTGCCCTAGAACTCATTATGTAGACCATCCCAGGTTGGACTCAATCTCACAGAGCTCTAACTGCATGTGCCTCTCAAGTGTTGGGATTAAAGGTGTGTGCCATCTCACCCAGCAACTTCATCTTCTTGATTAATGAACAGTATTTACTAAAACGAATTTAATACAGTTTACTTATTCAGGATGGACATTTTAGAGATTGAAAAAAGTAAGGTCTAAAAGGTTCAGTGACATGCTTAGAATCAGATAGTATATCATTAGCCTAAAATTGACATATGCCTCTCTGCCTTTCAGAATATGCTACATTCTGTTTCTGACCAATACCACTCTGTTTATCAGGTCGGCACAATTAGATATATGGCACCGGAAGTGTTGGAGGGAGCTGTGAACTTGAGGGACTGTGAATCAGCTCTGAAACAAGTGGACATGTATGCACTTGGACTAATCTACTGGGAGATATTTATGAGATGCACAGATCTTTTCCCAGGTAAGAGCTGCTGTCAAAGGTTAATCAGTATTTTGAAGTGATAGGGTCATATATTTTTCAGTTGCATTAAATAACTCAATTGTTTGCAATAATCTTTGTTGCCTTTATTTAAACCTTTAAGTTCATTGCCACCTAGTGTTCAGAAACATTATTAGCAGAAAGATGTAAATCAGGAAATTTTTTGTTTAAAAACAACTCTAGGTTTTTTCGTGTGAGTATAGCTTCATTACCAATAGTAGGATATCTGTGTTTAGTTTAGTCTCTGATTGCTTTAACAGACATCGCTTTCCTAACCTATGCTGTGAAGACTTGAGACAAGCTACATTTATATTTCTTGAGTTGTGCTTTTAAGGAATCAAAACAATAAATTACTTATGAATGTTTTCTTTTTCATTTGCTTCTTCTCGTCTTTCCTTCCTTCCTCCTTTCTTTCCTACCTAAACCCCTTCTGACTTCCCTTTTTCCTGCTCCTCTTCTTTTCCATGAAAGGATGCTTATTTAATATGATTGCTTGCTTGAGGCTTACTTTGAAATGATCAGTTATTTTTCTCTTGATAGGATTCTGTCAGCCTTATTTTTTTAAATGCTTTACTAATCTGTACATTGCATTTTTTCATTTCATATATTGTTTGTACAAATAATAGTTTTTTTTATGATTTTTCAGTCACGTACATGACACATTTAAATCATATTCACACTCTTACCCTCTCTTGTCCACTCCCTACTCCTGCTGACTCTTAAACCCTGATGCACAGACACATCCTTGTTGGCATTGTTTTCTTGGTGATAGCATTCTGACTGGGTAATGAAATCTCTGTAATTTTGATTTGCATTCCATTATAACTAAGGATTTTGAATTTTTTCATGCATTTATTGGCCATTTGTACTTTTCTTTTGAGAACTATCTGTTCAGTTCTTCTGCTAGTTTATTGACTGAATGACTGTCTTTCCCCCTTTAGTTCTTTATATATTCTGTGTGTTAATCCCTTCTCAGGTGCATAGTTGGCAAAGATTTTCTCCCATTCAGTAGTCTGTTTCCTCTTATAATTGTTTCCTTTGCTGTCTAAACTCCAGTTCCAGGGGATCCTACACTATCTTTTAGCCTCCATATTCATTGCATGACATGGCTACACTTACATACATGCAAGCTAAACACATATGCATTAAGTAAATAAATAATCCAGACTTGGATATAGCTCCATGGTTGAGTACTTATCTAAAATAACTGCCCAGGACTCAGTGTTAAAGAATATGCTTAGCATGTTCAAAGCCTTGAATTCTGAAGATTAAAGTAAAATATCTGTATAGCATTAAAACCACTATTTTATTTATCAATAAAATTTGAGACTAAGTATTAATAATCTCATGTCACCCAATAGTATACTGTTTTTGAGATTTCCAGATAAGCCTGAAAGGGTTTAGTATTAAAACCACTATTTTATTTATCAATAAAATTTGAGACTAAGTATTAATAATCTCATGTCACCCAATAGTATACTGTTTTTGAGATTTCCAGATAAGCCTGAAAGGGTTTAGTATGTATGATTTCTATGCTTATTTGATATTAGAAATATCTCTGATTTGCTATCATCTATAATTGGAAATTCTTTTATTCTTTTCTTTAAATAAATAGGTGAATCTGTACCAGAATACCAGATGGCTTTTCAGACAGAAGTTGGAAACCACCCTACTTTCGAGGATATGCAAGTTCTTGTGTCTAGGGAAAAACAGAGACCCAAGTTCCCAGAAGCCTGGAAAGAAAATAGCCTGGTAAGAAAATGAGGACTTCTGACTAGATCAGTTTTATTGTTCTTGAAGTAAAAATAGAAGCCACTAGGTGTCATACCACTTGGGAGACTGAGGCAGGAGGAGGATCACCACAAGTTTGAGGCCAGCCTGGGCTACAGTGTAAAACCCTGCCTCAAAAAATCCAATCAAAGTAAGTAAGTAGGTAGGTAGTTTGGTGGGTGAATAGTGTTAATAGTTTTAAAGTTATATAATGCCAAAAATACAACTTACTTGATTTTAATTGTATAATATGCTTTCAAATTTTTTATATAAAAAAGTCCTTCATTTTGATTCAGATTCAGTTTTCTACAAATACAAAATACTGTTTGGAGAGACCAACATTGTATCTGAAATCCACCAGATTACCTAGAGTAATTACCATGTTAATATTTTAAACATTGTTGAGGGACTAGAGAGATGGCTCAGCATCTGACTGCTCTTGCAGATGGTTCAGTTCCTAGAACCAACATGGCAGCTTAAAAAAAAAAACTTTCATAACTCCAGTTTCAGGATATCTCATGCCCTCTTCTGACCTCTGTGGGCATTGCATGCATGCACACAAAACACTCATACACATGAATTTTTTTATTTTTTAATTTAAAGGTAGTTCATGACAGTGAAGCATTGTCAAAGTCTCCTGCCATGGGAGTACATTGTTGTTACCACACTGAAAATATAAACACTTCTACTCACCCATTCATAAGATTGTTTTATATAGTAGAATCAGCTAATTGCCCACTGTCATTTATTTTCTCATAGATAATTTTTAATGTTAATATCTATAGATATATCTCATTCTCTTTATTTGGTCCATATATTATATAATATGAATATTAGACCCCTTCATATATGAAAATCCTCTGTATTTCTCTTTAAAAGAATTAATGTTATGCTTTACATGGGAAAAAATTAATTTAATAGAAGATCATAGAAAAGGAAATTAAAAAGGAAGAAACTATCTTTTATGGCATCATTCTCCAGTGACACCCTTTAGCAACCCTTTGAGTTATTGTCTTTTTCTGCTAGTGATTCTCATTTTAATTCCAAGTAACCTGTCCTCATTGACCTCATTTATCTTTTCTTAGTTTTATAATATTTCGTATATTATTAGATGTCTTGTGGCTGGAGAGATACCTCAGTGGTTAAGAGCAGGGGCTGTTTTTGCAGAGGACCCAAGTTTGATTCCCAGCTCCCACAAGGCAGCTAACAACCATCTGTAACTCTAATTTCAGGGGATCCAACCCCCTCTTCTGACTTTCATGGGCATTGTACAACAGGGGTTCACTTATATACATATTAAAAAATAAAATAAATAATAAATTATTAAAAATAGAGGCTGGAGAAATGGCTCAGCATTTAAGAACAGAAGATCCTGGTTTGAAGCCCAGCACTCATATGGCAGCTAACAACCGTCCATAACCCCAATACCAGGAGATCCAACACTCTCTTTTGTCCTCTGATGGCATTGTATAACATGGGTGCACTTATATACATCCAGGCATAACACTCATATACATAAAATAAAAATAAATAAGTAAAAATATTGAAAATAAAAAACAAAAATAGATGATGTACGGTTTTGCCTCCAAGTTAATCTAAAGAGTAAAATAAAAACATCAAGATAGTATTTATGTAAGCATTTCCTGTAAAACAAAGCATTAAACTTGGACTCACAGGAATCACACCTACTGTATTTATTGCTTTAAGCTCTTTCCATTTGAGAAACACCAAACAGTCACTATCAAGTGAACCCTCTGATGTCTTGTCACCTTTCTTTTTTATTCTTCTTTCTAGGTTCTTCCCAGAGACAACAGTTTTAAAAATCTCATGTCATTCTCTGCCTTGTATATAATTTTTTTCTTAATGAAGTTCCTCTTAAGTAACATGTATTATATGTGGTTGTGGATCTAACCCAAGGTTTAATGCATGCAGGTACTCTCCCAGCTGAGCTATGTCTCTAGCCACCATTGATTTTTGTAATTGTTCTACATTTTTCAAGATCTGCTTAGCTTTCTCATTTGAATCATCCATTTTATGCCTCACTGATACCATTATCTCAGTTATTTGTTCATTAAAATTTTAATTTCCTGGGCTTAGCAATATGGCTTAGCAGGTAAAGGTGCTTGCCACCAAGCCTGACAACTGAGTTCCCACAGAGTAGAAATAGAATGCTTCTTCCAGTCACATGCCATGGGGCATACACCCCCCCACACACACAAAATAAGTGAAAAATTAATTTTAATTTCTATAATCATGTTTCTAGAAAGTCTCATTGCTTCATTTTCCTTAGTGATCTCTTAAGAAGGTAGTAACAATGATTACTTCTAAAGGTGTTCATTGCATTTTTATCGTCCATTAAAAATTGACTTTCTTGAGTGTAGTTAAAGAACAGAAATTGAAAAAGTTAATTTAGTCATCATTTTACTATATATTTTCATGTTCTAGTTATAGATTACCTTGGTAGGATTAGAATATTTTCATTGGTGTCATGTCAGAGAAAGACTAGAAAGACTGTTTTCATTCAGGTAGAGTGAACACTGTCTTCGTTGGTCCTCTTTGTCAATAGCTTATTTTCAAAGCTAGCTTCCTGTTTCAAATGAGATTAGTCTTCAAGTTTGTGGCTGTTGAAAAGCCTCTTGTTAAGTGCATACATATACTCATGATTGCTGTGGGAATGTGGGCTGGTCTTTAAGCGTTGCTGACAGCAGGTGAGAGGATGAATCATTCTCTACCACTGTTTCTCAGAGCAACCAGCCTTGTAGAAAAATGCCCCTAAAAGAAATCTGAAATGTTGTTCTAATAAAATGCAACTTCATCTTTCTTAAATTACCGTATGTTACCACAAAAAAATAAAATCTATTCTTTTGAAGTATCTTTTGGCAACCTTACCATTATGGGATATGCATTATATGCAGATTTATGTGAAAAGTTCTTACTTCCACATTAGACAAAGTTGCTAAGTAAGGAATTTGTAATACTTGGTTCCTTGCCAACAAATCCATTAAGCCTGATATGCTCCAGGCAATAAATTATTTCACTACAGTAGTGATATAGTACAAGAGTTGCTGTATATACACAGAGGGTGGAGATTTGGTGGTGCAGTAGGGCCACACCTGATCCTACTTACTCAAGAGGCTGAGGCAAGAAGATCATGAATTCAAGGCCAACCTGTGTGTGTGTGTGTGTGTGTGTGTGTGTGTGTGTTTGTGTGTGTGTGTGTGTGTGTGTGCACGCACGTGTGTGTTTAATATAGTTAGAGCTGGGGAAGATGGTTCAGTCCACAAAATGTTTGCTTCTCAAACATGAGAATCTGAATTCTGATCCCCAGAACTCAAGTAAAACGCTGAGTGTAGAGGCACACATTTGTAGTTCCAGCTGTGATGGTGGTTACAGGAGGACCCCTGGGGCTCATTGGCCAGCCAGTCTAACCAAATTAGCAAGCTCTGGGTTCAATAAGGGACTTACTTTCAGAAAAGTAAGGTGGAGAGTAATTGAGGAAGACATCTGATGTTGGCCTATGGCCTTCGTGTGCGTGTGCACAAACTCCCATGCATAACTAAACACACACGCAGACACACACATGTTAAAATCTTCCCAATAATAATGAATGTGGGGGTTGGAAAGATGACTTATGGGTTAAGAGTGTTTGCTGTTCTTCCAGAAGATCCAAGTTCTTCCCAGCACCCACAGCAAGCACTTAAAACCACCTGTAACTCCAGCTCCGGGGGATCTATCAACCCCTTCTGGCTTCCAAGGGTACCAGCACATATGGGACACACAAATACATACACGTAAATACAAAATAAAAACCTTTACAAAATGAATGTGGATAGAAATTATAATTCTCTAAACTGCCATTGATTAAGGGAGATTAATAAATAAAGGTAGGAAAACATTTTTCTAATAAAAATGAAAAGTATAGGGCTGAAGATGTAGGTCAGTTGGTAGAGTACTTGCCTAGCACTGCATAAACCTGGCTGTCGCTCTCTCTCCTGGCAGAGTGGCAGGCACTCAGAAGACACACCCCCTCACCAGGTCCTCTGTCTCCCGGCCAGCAGGAGGGAACTGTGAGGGGAATCCGGTACCAAGCTCGTGTCCTACTTCCCTTGGATTGCCCCAGCTCCCTCCCTGCGGTAGGAGGGGGCCTTTCAGGGGATCAAAGGGACGTTGGGTTGCTGCTGCGGCCCGGCCGTTCTCAGCCTCCTGGCCTGCTCCAGAAGACAATCAGGCCCCACCAGGGTCCCTGTCTTGAACAAAGAAGCATGCAGCTAGTCAGCTCTTTTGATGATACAGCTTTAATGATGTGACTTCTCCAATGGTACTGCAGGGAGCCGTTTACTGAACTTATCAGACACATTATAAAGGTTTAGAGTTACAGATATTAACATACAGCAGGAAGTTTCTACCAATCATTTTACTGGTCACTCTGATCATGCTTTTACTTTACATAGAGGCTACTACTGTCCACGCACTGTTCACGAGGAAGGAGGTAATTTTCCTCCAATGGCATTTAAGTTCCTAGTTCACCTAATTATCATAGTATGTGTGATATGTGCCTATCTCTTCTGGCTAGTCTTTGTTTTAGCTTCTCTCAGCGCCATCTTGCCAAGGCCACAAGGTGCCAGCTGGTCAGTTAGGATTTCTTAAGGCCCAACACCTGGCATTGTGACAACATGCCTATATCAGGAATTAGAAACAGGAGGACCGGAAGGTCACAGCCAGCCTGAGTTGTATGATACCCTGTCTCAAAGAAAAGAAAGAAACAAAGGGAGAAGTGAATGGGAGAGGGAAAAAGAAGAGGAAAAGGGATTACAGAAAACCATTTCAGGAATTTATGAAAATAACCATAGTATCTGTGAATATTAGCTCTATGAATGGCTTTTCGTTTTCCCTGTACTTTTCAGAATTTAGAGTCAAAATGTACTAATTGACAGTCTCATACACACAATTTTACATTGGAAACTTTTTAATTTTTAGATAGGGTCTCACAATGCATCCGTGGGGTTAACCTAGATTTCTCTATGTAGACCAGTCTGACCTTGAATTTACCACCACACCCAGGACATTGAAACATTTTTAAGTGGTAAAACAAAATAAAATTATAGGCCAAGTTCATTGGGTTATTTTTAATTAAAAAAAATTTTTAGACATGTCATTTTGCTTAGACTGGCCTCAGACTTGCTATATAGACAAGAATGGTCTTGAGCTCCTGATTTTCCTGTCTTTTCCTCTCAAGTGATAATGATTACAAATGTGTGTATCACCACAATTCAAAGTTTATTATTTAATATTTTTTCTCATACATTAAATGTTCAAATATAATTTGACTATGCCACCATTCTTCATATTCTTCATTCTTTTGTAAAAATATATTATTTGTATGTGTGAGCACACACATGCCACTGTGCACATTCAGAGGAAAGAGGACAACTTTGTGCAGTTTTCTCTCCTTCCACCTTTATGTGGAGTCCAGGGATCAAACTCAGGTCGCCAGGCTTTCCTGGCAAATGCTGTTACCTGCTGAGCCATCTCACTGGCCATATTTTTCATTCTTTTCTATTTGTTAGTTTCTTAAATACTGACTTGATCCTTTCCCTGCTAAAATCAATTTTCTCTTCTTCTTTCTTACTTTGCAGTGAAGTATTACATTCTTAGTTTTCTTTCTTTAAATTTTTTTGGCAGTACTACAGATCGAACTCCAGGCCCTGTGTATGCTAGGCCAGTGATCTACCGATGCTCTACCAGTGATCTACACGGCCAGCCCTGCCTTACTTCTTTTAATTAATAGTTTCTTCTTAATCTTTTTCACACAAATGTTAGGAACTTTTCTTTGATTCATTTTTTTAGTCTAGTCTTTTATTTCTCTTACTTATTGAATCCAGTCTTCTGAAATGTATTACTGTCCCAGAACCTACCAGTTCTTCTAGCTTTTCATTTTCTCTTCTTGACAAATCTATAGACTTTTGCCTGTGCTCTAAAATTCAGTCTTTTCCATATATTTTTTTTTTTTGTCTTACATACATAACCTAGATTTTAAAAATCCTCATCAGGGCCAGTGAGATGGTTTGGAGGCAAAAGGTACAAACCCGAGGCCTGAGTTTGAGCCCCAGGACCCACATGTTGAAGGGAGAGAATCAACTCCCCAAAGTTATCCTATGACCTTGAGTTCCACTTGTGCAATTAGCACCTGCACCCTCCCCAAATAAATAAAATTTAATGAGAACCAGGCAGGGTGGCTCATACTTGTAATTCCATCACTTGGGAGGTTAGTCTGGGCTACCTGTAAGTACAACTGAGTACTGGGTCAGCTTGTGTCTGAAATAAGATCCTGTCTCCAAAAACAAAAGAAAAGAAATAGAGCTGAGGAGATAGCTTAGTCAGTTACTGTGCCTACTATGCAAGCATGAGGACCTGAGTTAAGATCCTTAGAAGCCAAATAAAAAAGCCAAGCTTAGAGACACATTCCTGCATCAACAACATTGAAGGAGGAGAGAAGGGAAATAATCCCTGGAACTCATTAGCCAGTTGGTGAATTTCAGATTCAGTGAGAGATCCTTTCTCAAAAAAATAAAGGTTCATAGTGATTTCCAGGAAAGAAACTTGCTTACACACACACATACGCACACACACACACACGTACACACCACACGCACCCACAACACACATTTTAAAAAAGAGAAAACAAGTAGTCCATACCCTCCAGGAGAAAGTAAGATAGGAGGATCCTTGTACCCAAGAGTTAAAGTTCAGCCAGGTAACATAGCAAGCCCCAGCTTAGTGTGAAAAAAAGAAAGAAATGGGGTGTGGGCAAGAATGAAAGGAAAAGAAATAGAAACTTATATTCTGATATGAGATGATAGCCTCACTACCTATCCTGTCCTGGCATATTTGTTTTACCTTAGAATTTTTCAGTTTGGGGAGATCAGTAAACTTGCGTGTTTTAAACGCTAGTTCCAGGCCTCTGAACTGATTTCATGGTCCTCCCATAAGCCCTGACTTGCATTTTCCTTCCTTTGGGGAACAGAAAGGCTTAAAAGTTCTTTCTCTCTTGTCATCCCTTTACACCTTGTCTTTTTCCCATTAGTGTTAAAAATATTTCCGTTAAGTCATTCCACTAATTATTAAATCATAGTTTATCTGTTTCTAGAACTAGAGTTCTTTTTCAAAAGCATAGAAAAACATCAATTTAGGCAAATCATCTAAAACTCCTCAGAGTTTTTAACGTATTTAAAGAGCTGCAATTGATAAACTACACATATTAAGGTATGCAGGACTTCTTTCAGCATAGTTATTGTGAGAGTCATCCATGTTGTCATGTATCAATAATGTATTCCTTTATTGCTAAGTGGTATATCTGTATGAAGGAGCTTATTTGCTTATCCACTTAATTGTTAATGGATAATCTGGCTTGTTTTCACTTTGGGGCAATTATAAATAAAGCTGCTATGAATATTCATGTATAAGTCTTTGAATGGACATATAATGCTGGGTAATTAAGTGTAGAATGGCTAAATCATGTGCTAAGTATGTGCTTAACTTTATAAGAAAATGGCAAATAGCTTTACAAACTGCATCATTATATATTCCCACTAGTGAGTTCATAAGAGGTCCATTTCTTCCATGTCTTTGCCAGTACCTGGGATGACCAGTCCCTTTAATTTTTGACATTCTAATAGGTGTGAATAGTACTATTGCCTTAGTCTGTGGATATATTTTATTGGTAGAATGCTTGCCTACCAATGCACATGGCCTTGGCTTATGTCCCCATCACTACAGTTAAAAGTGAGAGAAGAGACTTTGTCTATTTTCAAAATGATACTTCACCTTCTCCCTTGTTTTTTTTATCTCTCTCTCTCTCTTTTCCTTTTTTTCTTTTTTGACAGGTCTTACTCTAATCCAGGCTGGCCTAAAAGTCACAACTCACTATGTGACTAGGCTGGTCTTAAACTTACAGCAATCCTTCTGCCTTAGCCCCAGCTTCTTGAGTACTGGGAATACAGGCAATGAGCTATTTTCTTCTTATTATTAAATTTTGAAATTATTTTTATATTCTGGATTCAGGGTTTTTTTTTGTTAATTAGATACATGATTTGTAAATGTCTTACTAGGCTGTGGCTTGTCTTGTTGTATTCTCAGAAGTATCTTTGCAAGGGCAGAGGCTTTTTAATTTTTCTGAAGTCAAATTTACCATTTTTTTCTTTTATGGGTTATGATTTGGGGTTCATATTTAAGAATATGCCTGACATTGTGGTACATGCCAGTGATCTCAACACCCAGAAGGCTGAGTTGAAAGGATGGAGAGTTAAAGTCTACTCTGGACTACAATAGTAAATGTCTATCTTAAAAAAATAAAATAAAGGCCAATAAGATGTTTCAGCGGGTACAAGGAGTTTCTGTTAGTCTGATAATCTCAGTTTGATCCCCAGATCCTACATTGGAAGTAGAGAACTGACTCTCCAGAATTATCTGACCTCCGCATGTGGCCCACCACACAATATGAATGAGTGAATAAATAAATAAATAAAATCTTTGCATAATCCAAGGGCTAAATGATTTCTCCTTTGTTTTCCTGTAGAAATGGATCCATTTTTACTTTCTTGTTAAATGTGGATTATTTATTCACATATAACAATCCAGTCGTTTCAGTAATTTTAAAGACTGTCTTTTCTCCACTGATTTGCCTTTACACTTTTGTCAGTAGTTGGTTGACCAATATATGTTGGCCTTTTTCTAGAATTTCAGTTTTTCTTTGACTGTTACGATACTGATGGTATAGTCTTGATCACTTTAGTTTTACACTGTGTCTTCAGGTCAGACAAGCTAGTGCTCTACTGTTCACAAACACAAATCTCTTCTGATTCCTTTTGTTTCCTTATGAATTTCAGAATCACCTGCAGGTGTTTGGCAATTCTATATTTCTATGTGGTATTTAAAATCCACTTACCAGTTTCTACAGAAAAGCTTCCTGGATATTTTTAGTCAAATTGCATTATATCTATAATCAATTTATAAAGAATTAACATCATAATATTAAGTCTACTACTATGTATTTACAATGATTACTTTATGCATTAATCCCTTAAATCATATTTTAAAAAGCTATAGAAAATATAGTTATAATGGCTCTTGTAAATTATTTGTATGATTACTTTTTAAATTTTCAGCCTATAGAACTCTTATAGGGCACATCTTCTAGCAGTGACTTTCTCAGATTTTGTACATCTGAAATTATCTTAACTTCTTCATTATTGAAGAATAATTTTACTTGATATGAAATTCTTCTTAACACTTGCTTTTTTTTTTTTGATACTTTAAATATGTCATACCTGTGCCTTCTGGCTTCCTTGGTTTCCAACAAGAAAAGACTGTTTATCTTATTGATTCTTTTTTTAGTTTCATATTGACAAAGTTCTTTCTTCATCTTTGGCTTATGTCACTTAGATTATAATTTGTCTTAGCATAGAGCCATGGGTTTATCCTATTTAGAATTCATCAAGTTTCTAAGTTGTGTGGAGAAGCTTAGATTTTATTAATTTGAGGAGTTTCAAATCATGTCTTCAAATATTCTTCCTGTCCCTTTTTCCTTCCATTCTGGAACTCATGTTTTATGTATTTAATATGTTCGATAGTGTGCAGGAATTAACATCTCATGATTCTTTTAATCTCTCTTCCTCATTCTTGGTTTCTGTCCTTAGGCTGAATAATTTTATCTTTCTGTCTTCAAATTCATAGATTCTTTCTTCTCTCTGGTCATATCTGCTATTGAATCGCTTAAATGAATATTGAACTTTGTTGTGCTTTAAAGTGTCCTTTAATTATTTTTATGATTTCTGTCTTTTTATTGCTATTTCCTGTTTTTATTAAGACTGTTTTCTTGCTATCTTTTAGTTTGTCCATAGCTTCCTTAGTTCTTTGAGCATATTTAAGGTAGTTCACTTAAAAATCTTTGGTAAATCATAATGTCTGTACTTCCTTAGACATAAATTTCTGTTAAATTTTATTTTCCTGTGAATGGTCTATACTTTCTTACTTCTTTATGTCTTCTGTAAATTCTGGTTGTCTTGAAGCAAGATCTCATTAATCCCTGGCTGGCCTCAAACTTACTGTGTAGTCAAGGATATCCTTGAACTCCTGTCCTCCTGCTTCTACCTCCCAAGGTATGTCACACCACACCTGGCTCCTTTGTAATTTTTTTGTGTTTGAACTGGACATTTGGTACTATAAAATTTCATTTCAATCCTGAGTTCATAAATAAATAAATATGATAAACAAAATTAGACATTTTGAATGATGATGTTGCAGAAAGGAATACTCATATTAAATATTCCATGGTAAATACATATATGGATTTTCCAGATCTTTGTGATTCTATGTTGGGACCTTCTTTTAATACTTACTCAAGACATTTAATGTCCTGGCATTGCCTTCACTTCTTACTAGCATTAACCCTGAAAATCACCTGGTTACCCAGATGTCAGGTTACCAGAGTGTCAGGAAAATACTGGCAGTTGAGCTACACCCTCCACCGCAATGCCTGCTTTCTAAAGGGAGTTAAAACCAGTTTTCCTAAAGGAAGACTGTGTTTATTGCTGGTTACAGAATGAAACTATTTTAAGTTTAAGGTTGGAGTGAAGCACACTTAACTAGTTGTAAAGGAAAAAAGACTCACCCGGAGATAGAAGATAGCCAAATGTCAAAATTCCATCACACTCAAAACTTATTTTTTAATATATTTTAATTTTTATTGTTGTTGTATATACAATGTGTATGTGGGTGCCTGCTTTCTAAAGGGAGTTAAAACCAGTTTTCCTAAAGGAAGACTGTGTTTATTGCTGGTTACAGAATGAAACTATTTTAAGTTTAAGGTTGGAGTGAAGCACACTTAACTAGTTGTAAAGGAAAAAAGACTCACCCGGAGATAGAAGATAGCCAAATGTCAAAATTCCATCACACTCAAAACTTATTTTTTAATATATTTTAATTTTTATTGTTGTTGTATATACAATGTGTATGTGGGTGCATGTGTGCCATGGTGCATGTATAGAGAGATGGAGAACAAGATTGTGGAGTTAGTTTTTTCCTTCCACTTTTGCATAGGTTCTGTAGATCAAGCTTGGGTCAAGAGGCTTGCACAGCAAGTGCCCTTACCTGCTGAACTAGCTTACTGACCCTCAAAACTTATTTTTTAAACATAGTTAGTGGCTTTTGAGAACAGGGCTATGAATCAACAACAGTGCAATAACCTGTGGCCTTGACAAAAACATCTACAATTTATTACAGCTGCTTAGTCTTTTGGGTAATTCTTCAAGGAGCAAAGTTAAAGCTTGCTTGCTTATTTTCTTGTTCCTCGCCTGTTGAGAATCCCTTATCCTTAAAGTCTAAAATATTTTATTATAATAGATTTAGAAAACCTGATTTGACATCATATTTTAAATTAAAAGACAAAATATATTTTTTTAAAAGGTATACTGTTTGGCATGTACTTTGTGTTATAGGCAGTGAGATCACTCAAGGAGACAATCGAAGACTGTTGGGACCAGGATGCAGAGGCTCGGCTTACTGCCCAGTGTGCTGAAGAGAGGATGGCTGAACTTATGATGATATGGGAAAGAAACAAATCTGTGAGCCCAACTGTTAACCCAATGTCTACTGCTATGCAGAATGAGCGGTAAGATCCTAAGGGGTTTTCCATCTATCAGATAGTGTTGGAAACTAGGCCAAATAAAGAATAGAAGATAAATACTGTTAAACCAGCCAAATAGTGTGATCATTCATATGATATAAAGTTATACTATTTCTTTCAATATTCCCATTCTTTCTTTAAAAAAGGATTCTTTTCATTATTTTTAATTATATATCTGTATGTCTGTATGGGAGAGTATACACGTGAGTGCAGGTGCTTGTGGATGCCAGAGGCATGAGGTCCCTGGAACTGGAATTATAGGAGGTTATGAGTCGCCTGATGTGGATGATGGGAGCCTAGTGTGAGCCCTATGTAAGAGCAGTACAGCCTCCTAAGCACTAAGCCATCTCTCTAGCCCCTCAGTATTCCCATTCCTGTACTGCAGATATTTATTTGGTATGAGTACAAGGTGGAATGTGTATTTTTTTCTATATAAAGATATAATAAAAGAAATTAGTCTTGCCAAGTGCTGTGGCACACACGTTTAATCCCCAGAACTTAGGGGGCAGAGGCAGGTAGAGTTCTGTGAGGGCCAGCCTGATCTACATTGTGAATTTTAGGCCAGCCAGAGCTACATAGTGAGACCCTGTCTCAAAAAAAAAGTCTCCAAAAAAAAGAGAGAGAACTTAGTCTTTATTAGTGCGGCCTCTCTGCAATGTTAAAGACAAAATTTCATAATTACAAAGTCTTCTGCATATATTATCTAATGTAGTTTTTGTTGTTATTAGTGCTTTTCCCCTGCTTTATATTTTTTAAGTAAATAGAACAGCCTGCAGAGGGCATTGGATCCCTGAAACTGGAGTTAGCTGCCATGTGGATGCTAGGAACTGAACCCAGGTCCTCTATAAGAGCTGCCTCCTTCTCCCTCTCCCTCTGCCCTCCCCTCTCCCTCCCCCCTGCCCCCTCTCTTCTCCCCTCCCCCTGTAGCTCTAGCTGGCCTGGAACTTACTATGTAGACCACACTGACCTTGATGTCACAGAGATCCACTTGCCTCTGCCTCTCAAATGCTGGGATTAACCGCACTGCTTTCTTAATGAATACACTACTTAAATGTTTATTTAACATAACTCAAGAGGTCCTTCTATCTCACCATGAATATTGTTTTATGAGACATTTTCTTTATTAAAACTATGATTTTGGTTGCTAAATAAAAAGGCTTTTTAAAGAAATTAAGCTAGGCATGGTACCTCATGCATGTAATCCCAGTACTTGGGAGAAAGAGGCAAAAGGATTGCCATAAGTTCAAGGTCAACCTGGACTGTATGATGAGTTCCAGACCAGCCTGCTGCAGAGTGAGACCCCGTCTTAAAAATTGAGAAAATGAAGCATCCCTACAACTTGGCATTTCTAAGTAGATGACCTGTGTTTCTTTGTTCCATGTTTGGAGAAAATAATAAAATAATAATAGATTTATTCTTTTATCTAATTCATGTTAAAATTTTCAGAAAAACACCCAAGAAAATATTACCAGGGGACATGAAGTTAAAAATACACTTCATTCTTTTTTATTATTATTATTATTTTGCTCCTTTTTGAGACAGGATCTCCCTGTAGCCCCAACTGGCCTGGAACTTGCTATGTAGATCAGGCTGGCCTTGAATTCTTGAAGTCACAGAGATCTACCTGCCTCTGCCTACCAAGTGTTGAAATTAAAGGTGTGTGTCACCACATCCATCATAAATATACTTCATTCTTAAATCATTTTCCTTATTATTTTCTATTGTTCTTTCTAAGAATAGTTTGTATTATAAACTACACTATTTACACATAGGTTGAATTTACTCCTGCTGTATACTTTATACATCAAAAAGTCAAACTGAGGGGCTGGAGAGATGGCTTAGTGAAGAACACTGACTGCACTTGCAGAGGACCGGAGTTTGAATCCCGCACCCACATGGCAGCTAACAACCATATGTAGCTCCAGTTCCAGGGACTCCGACACTCTCTTCCCACCTCTGTGGGCGTTGCACAACACAGGTGTACTTAGAAATATGTGCAGGCAATATACTCATACACATAAAATTTTTAAATAATATATATTTTTTAAGTCAAACTGGAAAGTGGAGACTGGCTCTTGTATATACACGTTTTCTCACTTTACAAGTATTAGAAAAGTCTTTTGCTTCCATCTCTCTTCATTGTATATTTCTAATGCCCTATAATATGTAAAATATGCAGTTTGTACATCTGTCAAGTGTCAATTAAAGCTTTCACTTTGAATACTTTTGAATCTTCCGTGCAGGATGAGGAGAAGCCCTACGGCTGTCTCCTGGACTTCGGCTCTTCCCCTTCCTGTGCTGCTCACCTCGACTGTCCACACTGCTTCTCTTCAGTCTCCACTAGTAGTTTCTCCTAAATGGTAGCTCATCCCATAGTCATTTCACTCTAGGCTTTGTTTTATTGAGCCTTAACCTCCAGGGCTCCTTCCTCATGATGGTACAACAGCCTTTTTCTTTGCCTCCCTGTCATTCCCCTTCTAATATCATTGGTCTTCTTTTACAGAAACTTTTTCTTGGGCCACTGTTCTTTTCAATAACATTTAATCAGCTCCTGTTCCCAGATCCTTGATATTTCAGTGAAAATTATCCTGGATATTTACTGCAATGAGATTTTAAATAATTATAAATATACTACAGTGTGTCAGTCAAGACCCATCACTTCCAGGAATGATGATGACAGTAAAGCACCTGGATAACTGGAGAGCAATCCTGAATCTTTGTTCCATTTTCTGTGTGTCATATTCTGCATCATATATAACTCTCTCTCTTATACTGATATTAGATACCCCATAAAAATAATGTTCCATTGCTAGACTGTGCCTCTTTGTAACAAAGCAAAAATGTTAGGTTCTTTTTTGTCACTTGGCCATTTCAACATAGTTTATAACATTGATTGAGCAGACACTATGGATCTACAGTTATGGGAGTACAAAATAAACATATACTATGGTTCCTCCATTTATGAAACATAATATCTAGCTGCACAAGTATGCAGTTCATAAAGAGTATATTTGGTGATATTATAAAGTTATAGGAGAGATTTTTAGAATCAACTCACAAACCAAAATAATGAACATCCATAAAAATTGTATCTGGATCCATATAGATCTTCAGTAGACTTCATTCATTAAAAAATTTACATTTAGCAAAGTGGTTCAATACTTGATTGGACTTCTGTTTATATTTCTTTTTTTTTGTTTTGTTTTTCTGAGGCAGGGTCTCCATGTAGCCCCAGATGGCCTGGAACTTGATTTGTAGACCAGGCTGTCCTCCATCTCATAGAGATCCTCCTGCTTCTGCCGCCTGAGTTCTGGGATTAAAGGCATGCACCACCATGCTCAACTTTATTATGCTTTTTAAGTAACTTTTAAAATAATGTGGGTTAAGAGGTGGGTTAAGAGTGATACAGGGCTAACGAGATGGTTCAGCAGGTTAAGCATTTGCTGCCAAACTAACTGGAGTTTGATCCCTAGGACGCACATGGTAGGAGAGAACTAACTCCCACAAGTTGTCCTCTAACTACCACATACCATGCCCCCCACAACACATCATAAATAAATAAATGCATTAAAAAGTTTAAGGATAAGATAAGTAGCCCAAATTTTGGAATCAGATACTTGAAAATGACAATTTGCCATAAATTTACATTCACAATATCACACTTTTTTCTTTCTTCAAGCAACCTGTCACATAATCGGCGAGTGCCAAAAATTGGGCCTTATCCAGATTATTCTTCTTCCTCATACATTGAAGACTCTATCCATCACACTGACAGCATTGTGAAGAACATTTCCTCTGAGCATTCAATGTCCAGCACACCTTTGACTGTAGGAGAAAAGAACCGAAATTCAATTAATTACGAACGACAGCAAGCACAAGCTCGAATCCCCAGCCCTGAAACAAGCGTCACCAGCCTGTCCACAAACACAACCACCACAAACACCACTGGCCTCACTCCAAGTACTGGCATGACCACCATATCTGAGATGCCATACCCAGACGAAGCAAATTTGCATGCCACAAATGTTGCACAGTCAGTTGGGCCAACCCCTGTCTGCTTACAGCTGACAGAAGAAGACTTAGAGACCAACAAGCTAGACCCAAAAGAAGTTGATAAGAACCTCAAGGAAAGCTCTGATGAGAATCTTATGGAACATTCTCTTAAGCAGTTCAGTGGGCCAGACCCATTAAGCAGTACCAGTTCTAGCTTGCTTTATCCACTTATAAAACTTGCAGTAGAAGTGACTGGACAACAGGACTTCACACAGGCTGCAAATGGCCAAGCGTGTTTAATTCCTGATGTTCCACCTGCTCAGATCTATCCTCTCCCTAAGCAACAGAACCTCCCTAAGAGACCTACTAGTTTGCCTTTGAACACCAAAAATTCAACAAAAGAACCCCGGCTAAAATTTGGCAACAAGCACAAATCAAACTTGAAACAAGTAGAAACTGGAGTTGCCAAGATGAATACAATCAATGCAGCAGAGCCTCATGTGGTAACGGTGACTATGAATGGTGTGGCAGGTAGAACCCACAGTGTTAATTCCCATGCTGCCACAACCCAGTATGTCAATGGAGCAGTACCATCTGGCCAAGCAGCCAACATAGTGGCACATAGAGCCCAAGAAATGCTGCAGAATCAATTTATAGGTGAGGACACCCGGCTGAATATTAATTCCAGTCCTGATGAGCATGAACCTTTACTGAGACGAGAGCAGCAAGCTGGCCATGATGAAGGTGTTCTGGATCGCCTAGTAGACAGGCGAGAACGACCACTAGAAGGTGGTCGAACTAATTCCAATAACAACAACAGCAATCCATGTTCAGAACAAGATGTACTAACACAGGGTGTTGCAAGCACAGTAGCAGATCCTGGGCCATCAAAGCCCAGAAGAGCACAGAGGCCCAATTCTCTGGATCTTTCAGCTACAAATATCCTGGATGGCAGCAGCATACAGAGTAAGTGGAGGGATCATGAAGTCTCACCTGTGTGTCCTTTGGAACATTTAAATAATTAAATAGATCAGATTGTGTTTTCAATTGGTGATTATTTACCTTTATCACTTTCAGAAACAAAATGGTTGGGCCTCAAGAGTAATTAGACTGTTGTGAATGGGGCTGGAGAGATGGCTTGGCAATTAAGAACACTGGCTGCTCTTGCCGAGGACCTTGGTTCCATTCCTAGCACCCATGTGGCGGCTAACAACTGTCCGCAACTCCACTTCCAAGGCAATCCAATGCCTTCTTATGACCTCTATGGGCATTGTACAATAACAGGTGTATTTACACACCTGCAGGCAATACACTCATACACATAAAAATAATAAATAAAATATATTTTAAAGTAACTAGACTATTATAAAGGAAAATAAATTCTTTTGTCATTGATAATTAAAAAGCCAGTGTCATAATAGAAGAATTACCAACTTATTCTGTGCTTCATGTGATGGCTTCTTTATAATACATTTCACATATTTTCTGTGAATAATTCACCAGTTTAAGAGCATCAGATAGTGTTAACGTCAGTTTAATTTCTGAAATACTTTGATATATATATATATATATATATATACACACACACACACACACATACACACATATGTGTCTGCTAAGTCTACATTAACAGGCAAAGTCTGTTGTCTCAGACTACAGTATGGGCTGGAAAAAGGACATAGATCCCCAAAACTAATCAATAAATATCTAGCCCCTTGGCTGGGGATGTAGCTCAGTGATAAAAAAACATTTGCCTAGCATTCACAAATCCCAGGGTTTGGTCTCCAGCATGGCAAAGAAAAGAAAATTCTGTCCTTTGCTTCAGTGGCTTGTTGATATGCCCTAATTGCTTCTCTATTAATAAAGCATTGAGTGTGAGAATGGAGAATTAATGGGAAAAAAAAAGTACCCTAGTATTTTTGTCATTCCTCCAAAAAGTATTGCTTGCTAGGGGCCTTTTTAATTTTGTCCACTTTGAGCATTTTTTTGTTTTGTCTTTTGAGACAGGGACTCACTACATAGCTCACTATGGAACTCACTGTAGCCTAAACCTGGACTTGAATTTGATATCCCCCGCCTTAGCCTCATGAATACTTCGGAATACAGAAGAGCACCACCACACCCAGCCCACCTTTCAGCATAACTCAAATGATAGGTATATTTAACAAGTGGAACCACTACCAGAACTAAAGAAATTGAGAATGCACTTAAGAACCTTGAATTTTCTCCTTTCTTGTAATTTTTTCTGGCCCAGTAATATAATTAATTTTTTTTTAATTTGCTAAAAGAGTCTCAAGAATGAGTTGGCTGAATTTTGCCTAGAAAAATATTGCCAAGTATCAGGCATTTCAAGAAATATCCGTTAGAATTAAACAGATAATTGGTTTGACCTATTTTTGAAATTAGTCCATTTACTTCCCCCATTTTTTTGCTTTGTTTTGTTTGCAGCAGGGTCTCATGTAGCCCAGGCTTGCCCCAGATAGTCACTATGTAGTCAAGGATGATCTTAAGCTTCTGATCCTCCTACTTCCACTTCCCAAGTATTAGGATTCTAGACACGCATCACCATAATGGATTTATGTGGTACTAGGGGCCTTGTGCATGCCACATAAGCAGGCTATCAATTGAGGTACACTCCCAGCCAAGCCTGCTACTTTAAATTTCTTTATATGTAGCTCATTTTCTATACTTTTATTTTCAGTAGGTGAGTCAACACAAGATGGAAAATCAGGATCAGGTGAAAAGATCAAGAAACGTGTGAAAACTCCGTACTCTCTTAAGCGGTGGCGCCCGTCCACCTGGGTCGTCTCCACTGAGCCACTGGACTGTGAGGTCAACAACAATGGCAGCGGCAGGGCAGTTCATTCCAAGTCCAGCACCGCTGTTTACCTTGCAGGGGGCACTGCCACAACCATGGTGTCTAAAGACATAGGAATGGATTGTCTCTGAAATGCTTTCAAACTTACGGAGTGAAATTATTTTTTGCATCATTTAAACATGCAGAAGACATTAAAACAAAACTGCTTTAACCTCCTGTCAGCATCCCTTCCCACCCCTGCAACAAGGACTTGCTTTAAATAGATTTCAGCTATGCAGAAAATTTTAGCTTATGCTTCCATATTTTTTAATTTTGTTTTTAAGTTTTGCACTTTTGTTTAGTCTCGCTAAAGTTATATTTGTCTGTTATGACCACAGAATTATATGTGTGTGTATCAAAAGTGGTCTCAAAATATTTTTTTAAGAAAAAAAAGCAAAAACAATGTATTGCTGATAATCAGTTTGGACCATTTTCTAAAGGTCATTAAAACAGAAGCAAATTAAGACAGGTTTGACTGCAGTGGTGTCTGGTATCCATGTTTTGTTTCTGGGCACAAGTTAGTTTATATGTTGATACATGTTTTAGCATATTGTCTGTTGGACATTGTTCTCTCTTTTATTTTGTTTGAATGTGCAATAGTCTGTAGACACAAATAAGCTTTCTTATCAGTGCTCTTCCGAGCAGGCTCACATTCTTCCATAACATATTCTCCCCATTCTTCCATAATATGAACATTTTTCTTGCTTTCTCCTTGTGGAGCATGTATAAACACTGTCCAAAGGGCTCTAAAAAAGGAACTAGCAAAACCTTTTTTGAAATGCCATTTCTTTTAACCTTCCACATCCTAAATGTTTCCTTCCAGGCATTTTAACAAGCATATTTGGTTCCAGTTTTGCAAGTTCATAGGAGAGCATAGAACAAAACACAAGAAAGCAAAATATTAATTTTTTCCATTTTTTCTGTGTATATTTATGTTCCATATTCATTTATTTAAGAAATACATTTTTTATCAGAAAACTTCAAAAGCTAAACATTCATGGAATTAAGTAAATGGATAAGATAATGCACTGTTGAATAGGCCATCTCAAATTACATTTCCTATTTATAATAACTGCAAAAGTAATTCGTAGTTTTGGATTTATACTATCTTTTATTCTCCAGCAAAGCCTGACAATGATATGTGAAAACAATTCCTCTTTCCCTGACCTAAAACACTGTGGAAAACTCCTTCAACCAGCATGCCAGACCCCTGTGGAAGAAAGGATTGCTGCCACACCTAGAACTCTAGTAGACTGAGACTCAGCCTTTCTTTTCATAACTTCATTTATTCATTAATCTCTTGCCCAGTTTTCACATGATCTTTGACGTGTGAGCAGCATTTATTTATATTGTAGTAAGAAACACATTCTAGTAGTAGCATGCCCTTAAAATCATGTTTTTAAACCTCTCTTTGAGTCTTTCATTACTAATAATCTCTAAAACAACCACCTCATTTATCTTCTAATAAAGCACTTTCTGTCAAATAAGGGAATTTTTTTCCTAAACAATTTTTTCTCTCAGTTTGCAAGGAAATTTGATCTTGGTTTTTATTGTTTTCAGACTCAAAATATTTAATATACATCATGTAAGTTTTAAAATTTTCATGGGAGATAAAGGTTAAGAGGAAAATATAAATCCTCAAATTTCTGACTTAGGATCTTGTTGCCTGAACAATTTTCTCATTTGTAACCCTTTATCTTTATCATATAACTAAAGAGAGCATAAATCCCCCAGTTTTCTGTCTAGAACACTTGTGGCTTACTTATGAGCCTTCTCTTGCTTGCTGTCTGCTGTGTGATTCCTTGTGAGTTAGAGGCTGTAACCCTTAACCATGAATTCACCTGAGTTCTCCGTTCTTAGGGTTAAGCTTCATACTGGTGCCCAGGATTCCTTCTGCCATTTATGTTCCATTGGCCCTTCTCTTGATTCAGACCCTTAACATTTTTTTGTCTGCTGGAATATACATTTTTTTCATGTAGTTATTATCTTTTATCTTTGTAACAAATTGTTTCTAACTTTCTCAGTAAATTTTCATTTACTTCTCTTGCTCAAGTGGCTTTCAGATGCATTTCACAATTTTTGTTGTTGCTGTTCAGTCAGTTGTGGGACAGCTTTGAATTAGGGTAAGTTATTTCTATCTCCAATGAAACATTAAGAATAAATGAACATTTAAGTTCCTATCAGAAAAACTGCCTTGCATTCTGAAATACTTTTTATTACAGCCAGTCAAGTCAGTTGTAAGTTTTCCAGCTTTTTTAACAATTAATAATAAAAAGCTTTAAAAAATTAGTATACTAGAATAAGAGAAATCTATATAGTTTCCCATTTCTGCAGATATATTTAAAACAAATAATTTCCTTTTCCCAGGTTTTCTTTAGTGGATTCATGAAAAAGGAAGGGCAGGAAGTGCAGATCATTTTAATAAATTTTAAATTGTAACCCACACTTAAGGTCTATAACAAAATCACTTTAAATAAATTAAATGACTTGATAGCTATTCATTTGATATTATTTCTTGAAGCTGATACTAAATTTATCACAAAATTTAACTATAGAAATTAGTTTGGGGCCTTTTGAATAAAAAGGTCTTTCAGTTTTAAAATACTAAAATGTATCTGGACAGTAATATCATCTTAAAGAATCATAATACGTAATCAAAGTCCAATTGTTCCCTATAAAGAAAACCCTAATTGAGGCTGGAGAGATGGCTTAACACATGCTGCTCTTGCAGAGGACCTGGGTTCTATTCCCACCATCCACAGCAGGTGGCTCACAGCCTCATGTAGCTTCAGCTCCAAGGGATCTGACACCCTCTTCTAGCCTGTATGGGTGCGTCATATAACCCACACATACACATAATTAAGAAATAAATTTTAAAAAATGAAAGAAAATCCTCATTTTATACCAGAACTAGGTAATTGAAAGAACTTGAAGTGTATATGTAATGAAATGATTTAAATAAAAATCCTAAAATTTTTGAAATGCATTTTTTTAAAAAAAAAACCACTGTCATTGTAGAAAGTTCCAAGAAGCACATACTGAAAGCTGAGGTGTAGATACACTGTTTCTTTCTGTCTTCAGAGCAACCATATGAACATTATAATATTCATACTTTGCAAATGAGGAAGCAAAAGTTCAAAGAAGATAATTTTGCAAAGTTTCCTCTCTAGTAGTGGAACTGGAATTCATCCTGGGTCTGCTTCTCCGCATCTCCATCATCCACATCACACAGCCTACATTCTTTATGATACGATGTGTAATGTCTTAATGACTTTAGCAATTAGGCAAATATAATAAAGTCCATATTCATTATTGCTTAAGGAACAATTACTAATTCAAGAAAAAAATCCAATCTACACCTTAAAATCATGTCTTCAAACTCCTAGCATTCCTTTATTATAGAACTAAAAGCAAAGTAAATTTTAAGGGAAAAAGTGAAAGTAGCTACAGTAACAGAAACATTTTTCCCAACATGAGTCCATAATAGTTTTGGAAAAAATAATTTAACATAAAATTTCACCCTTCTCAGTCCTTTCACTCCAACCTCACAATTTCTGCTTTTAGCAGTGTTAATCTAGAGAACTAATTGAATAGAACATAGAAAAAATACAGGGTCAGTATCGCTTCTTTACATGTATTTACTTGTTCCAGAAACTGTATGTTGGTTCTGAATGTGAAAATAGTTAGAGAGGAAGGAATACTCAAGTATCTTTCAGTGAAAATTATCACAAATTTTGGCAAATGTTTTTATTTAAAATATTTCTGTTTTGACTTCTAAAGCCAAAAAGAATACCCAATAGACTGCAGCTGTTATACTGAACTTTTAGTCTCTGTAAATTAGTATTTAAAATGGAAATTTTTTTCAATAAATGTTTTATTTTCTTTTTCATATTTATGGACATGAATATTTCATTGAGGGTCATTAACTTCTAGAACTTGGTATTGCATTATATTTCTATGCCACATTTTATAAATTTATGTTGAACTCACTACCAATCATATGCATGTTGTTACATAACTATTCACAGATTTTTTTTATGCATGTTATCTTATCTCCCTAACTCCTTAAAAGTTAGTGTAACATTAGTTATTTTTTCTAGTCCAGTCAATCTAGGAATTGTATAATACTCCCCATATATACTCCAGAAGTCTCTTTTAGACAGTGATAATTTTAAATTCATACCCTTGACTGGCAGTGGGTTTTGTTTTTAGCAGATAAAGTTGCATTTTAATTTTTAGATTATAAACTATGCAAACTTTGTCCAAAACTACCTTACATGGCCCATTCCTAACTGTTTATTGATTGTGTAAATCTAGCAAATCACTTTTGAGCTAGTTATACAAAACTTGTCTTCAAGTGCCCACATTAACACAAGAGGAAATCCCAGTGTGCCCCAGGAGGTGATAGACCTACCTATTACACCTCTTAAATCCCCTCCTAGTGTGTAGCTGACTGTCCCTTTGCTATCTGACTTGCAGTCTTAGGTTAGGAAAGTCTTCATGTCTCTTTCTGTGTCTCTTGTTTCCTTTGAAATTTATCTCTCTTACCTAGCAGGGGAAAAGAGAGCAGATGGCTGTCCTCCAGCCCTCTTTGTAGGCTTCGAGCTACTTAGTTAACATCTAAACCTCAACTCATCAGATACATTTGTTTCAGTTCCTTTTTTTCTTCTCAGATCTATTTTAATGTCTTTATTTATATTTAAGAGCACATAAAATTATATTGTATGTTATATTCAAATTAATTACTCCAGTTAATTTATAGTTCAGTAGTTGGATAGAATTGAAAGTAAAATGTTACCATTTGACATTGGATTTAATCATCAGACCACCAGAAAATCAGCACTTAATTTTTGTATTATCTAACATTTTCTTTTAAAGTGTATTTTATGATTTTATATCTGCGTAGTTATAACTAAAAAGCCATGCATACATAATTTTGTATCACTTTGCCATTAAAATTTAATCTATATTACAGTGAGTTTATGATTGAGCGACAACAATGTTTTACATTTTTCTTTGTATCAAATACTGTATTGAACACTAAATGCAAGATTTTTAAGTTTCAAAACAGACCCTACAAAAATCAGGTATTGTCTATGAACATTTTTGTATTTTTGTAGACCACTTTTGAAATGTTTATCATTGTTATTGCAACGTAGACTGGACTAAAATGATTCTCATTTCATTTTTAAGTGATTAAAGTTAGGTGTTTGCATAGAAAGGAAATCTTTAAAATTTATCTCCTGACAGGCACATTTAAGAAGAATTTATACTGTATGTTAAAACTGCCCAAAATAAATCTATTGAATCTTTTTTTTAATTCTAATTTCATTATTACTGTGATGTTTGTAGTGTTTCTAATAAACATTGTAAACATACACATTCATCAAACTTAGTTTGAAACCCATATTAAAATCTGAGTCAGAAAGAATCTTTAGAGCTTAATTGCTTCACTAGGATGTCCAGTTTGTGACTGAAGAAAATTTGCTGTATTTGAAATTACAACTTGACCTTTTTTTTTTCATTTTAAAGGTGTTCCCCCCTCCCATTTTACTTGTACTTTTAAATTTCAGAAATTTCTTTATGATTTAGAATCACTTTATAGACATACTATTACTTAAAAACTCAGGGCCCTTTCATCTCTTTGTACACTGAAAAAGTTCAATTGGTAGCACACAAGATCTAGTTGAATATTCCAAGTGTTTGTCACACAGTTCATTTCATGTTTCATCTTATTATTTGACTCAATTCACGTAGACATAATATCTGATTTCATTAATCATAAAAACTTGCCCAGTTCTGTAATTACTGACTATAAGGAATGACTCAGCTAATTGGCCACATGTTACAGCAAATTTAGACCTTGGAATTAAAGCACCAGCTTAAAAACTTTCTGTTCTTTGGTTCTGTGGCTATTGGTGATGAGACAAAGTGTTTCATTTTGTTTCGATTTTTAATAGCAGAGCTTAGGAAGGTAATTCTGAGATAGAATTTTCTTAAGAGGTAATTAGCATTATAAAATTTTCTTCTAAAAGTGAATTAACAAGTCTATAGCTTTAGTAATAGCTTGGATGGCTTTGAGAAGGTAGTCTATGGTAACCTAGCTATCACACTTTCAGAGCCGAACAATTTTTCTTTGAATCAGACAAGCTCAAGTTCTAATTGGTATGCTGTATATTTAAAATATTAACAGTGAAGTCATTTGTAATCCGTCTCTTGTCTCAGGCTCCCCACCTTGTTACCAATCCTAAGTATGTAAAAGAAACATTTATAAAGATGCTTAACATAAGAAAATTAAATGACTGAAAAAATGCAATTCAAAGCAGTTAAGTTTCAATTTAATATTGAATTGCTTGACTTCTGTGGCTTTTTTTCTGGTCACATTTATTTATTTAAGCAATTTTTTGTATGCCTTGTCATTTCGTTTTGGTAGATACTGTATTGTGTAAGTGTTTATATAAGCTGGAATCATTATTAATTTTCTGTTGATAATTTTTTCAATGAATTTACATAAATAACTGTAAAATACACTAACTCTTAGGGTGTTGTAGCTGAAACGTGGAGATGTGTAGCTGCCATGCTTTTTCTGAATGGACAGGAGAAACATATGCTACAGAGTATTCATTTCTGAGGATGCTTTTCTGGAAAAAGAAAGGCTGAAAACATTGGCATTCCTCAGAACCCTCTTTCTTGTTAACGGGTATCTTTTGTTGGTGTGTTTTGCTATTACATTACAAATAGAATATCGTATATGAATTTATGAATAATTGCTTTCAGTTATTTTGCTTTTGTATAAGCCGTCTGAGACCTTGCGATGCTGTATAAGTTGTGTTTGATGGATCAGTGTGAGTATGAAACAAAGCAGATCACTTTTCTTCTGTATTATCTATGGATGCCACTATGAAAGCTGACATTAAGCCACTGAAGAGTTTTCTATGAATAAGTGTAAGTAAATGCTTTGATATATATAAACCTAAATAAAGATTGTATTGAGACAGAGACATTGGAGAAGGGAATTCTAAGACAGTTCTTTAGGTTTAAAAGGCTTGCTGTAAAATGGTGCATTATTCCACTTATTAAAGATCATATTAATGACAACAGTAATTGTATTTTTTATTGTATAAGATCTCTCGAAATTGTTACTGCTAATATGTTATTGTCAGTACTTTATAGTAGGGTAAGTAAGTAATTGCTCTGTCAAACATGAGTTTTATAATAGTGTGATTCAGGGAAAAAAAAAGAAAGAAAAAAAAACAGCTGGAACTGGAATAGCAACTGCTTTCTGATCACAGTGTACCGGACACTGTGTTAGTTATTTTCTGTACAGCTGACAATTCTTACAACAATTTGCAGATGTGTTTACCTCTCTTCTATAAATGGAGAAACTGAAGGTCAGAAAAAGTAAATACTTTCCCCAAGCTACAGAGCTGGTAAATGATGAGATCCCGGTGCATTTTCTACTTTGCTTTGAGCTACAGCTTTTGAGCTTTGCCTGTGGCAAGGGGAACTCATAAACAAAAATGAAAATTGCTCAGCATTTGTATAGCCAAGAACATGATGAAGTGGCCACAGTCACTAGGTACTGAACCACTGCTGGTCATCTAATGCCGTGGCAGTGTTTCACTTTGGTAAGTGATCTTTTCAGTTAGATCCTCGTGTTTTCAGAATGTTTCCTTTTCCTCCCCCAGTGTCTGTGTCAACTTGCTTCAGCCTCTAGAATAGCTGGCTCTGCAATCTACATTACCATACCAGCTAGAATACTTGCTTACAATGAAATTTAACAAATTGCATCAGTCTCTAGATTGATTCTTTGTGTTGGTCCTGCAGGGGGATCCTGTATCAGTCTATAGAGAAAGCATGTTTAAGAGGATGTCCTTTGCCTAGAGGCCAAGGGAACTTTGACAGAGGAACAGTATGACTGGCTGCCACAGGCTCTGCTGTCATCTTAAATGATACTTATTCTAGGGGGAATAGATTTCAGGTATATATATATATTTTTTTTCCTTTTGACTCTTAAACTTTGAGTATGGTGCCATTACAGCTTTCTGGAGAACCTGCTCAGCAGTGTTTAAGATAAGGATTTCTTCATGTCCTTTTATGAAATGTGATGATTTTGCAAAAACATATCATAATGACCTGTTGGACCTTTAATGACTTGCCTCTGGTCTATCTCCCCTATTTATATTTCTCTCTGTAAGGAATTACCTTCAGCTAGTACTCTTCTTTGTACGATAATGTTTTTTTTAAAGGCCAAATGCTACATTTGTAGCCTTCATTTTGTTGGTATGATTTCTTTTTCAAAATTGAAAAGCTGAACAGAGAGGTAACAAAACGTATATGATTCCTCCCTTGGAGATTGTTAGGACTACATGGTGACATGTGCCTTTTCCTGCAGAGATGCACAGAAATGACTCTGTGTGACTCCAGCTAGGTGAGCCAGCGAGTTTACTAGGGTGCCACTGGAGTACGGACTGCCTAAAGGCAGGTGCACCCCTGAGAAATCAATGCCTGCATGGAAGACAGCTCAGAAAGGCTACTTCACTGGAGTCCTCCCAGCTAATATGCCATCTCATATATTCTAGGATCTCCGTAGACCACCTGCAGATGAGTGGCAAGAGGGAATGCTGGCTAGAATCCCAAGTAAAGGACTGACCATCTCGCTCCTCCACAGCCTTCCTCAAGGGACCACAACCCCTTCATTACCTTTACAACTACCACCATGTTCCCTTGTTTCATTACCATGACTGAAGGACGGTCACCAGCGCAATCTCTGCACCATGTTGGCCAGTGGAGGAAGGGCTGCACACAGCAGTAGGAATCAGTTACATCCAAACCAGATGATACTTAAGTGCCCAAATAAGTGGTAAATTTTATTCTCAATATGAGCTTGAAAAGCCAAGGAGGAGCTAGAGAGATGGCTCAGCAGTTAAGAGCACTGGCTGATCTTGAAGAGGACCCACGTTTGGCTCCAGCACCCGAGTGGCAGCTCACAGTCACCTGTAATTCCAGTTCCAGGAAAATCTGACACCCTTTTCTGGCCTCCACAGGCATAGCATGAATAGGTACACTTGCATACCTTCAGGCAAAACACATGAAAATAAAACTTAGGGGCTGGAGAGATGGTTCAGTGGTTAAGAGCACAAACTGCTCTTTCAGAGGAACTGAATTTGATTCCCAGCACCCACATGGCATCTAACATCTGCCCCTAATTCCAACTCCAGAGGATCTGACACTCTCTTCTGGCCTCTGCAGGCATTGTATGACAGGGTGCACTTACAGACAGACAAAACACTTAAGATTGAAATAAATAAAGTCAAGGAAGACTTCAGCTAAAGGAATTACTGGGCAGGGTCTTAAAAGGATGGGTGAGATTTCACCAGGAAAAGTCAAGGCAGATTATTGTTAAGTCTCAGAGGTAAGAGGATGGACTGGAAATAAAGCAGACTAAGTAAATTTCAACCTTTGAAAACGAGATCCAGGTGTTTAGACATGTTGCCATAAACAACAGGGAGGAAAAATAGGAAGGAAGGGCCTCTCAATGGGAGCAGTGTATAAACATTTGAACTGACAGGTGAAAACAGATTAGGAAGGAGGATGTCCTGCAAGCAGGAGAGGGACTGCAAGAGTAATTTCCATTGTGGCGACTCCATCCCTTCCCAAAGAAAAAAACAGAGGAAAAAAAGTTTGATACTAGAAATTAAAAACAGCCCTGCACTCAACAACAGGTTTGGAGAAGATTATGCAGATTATAAACATGAGAGTGAAACCCAAAGTGTGGGAAATCATGGCAAGGGCACCTACTTCAGTCTGTAGGAATTGGGCAAGTTCCTCTTTGGGGGTAAATTTCATGGCTGTTTTAAGAGATAAGAATTAGTTAAGGGGCTGGAGAGATGGCTCAACAGGTTAAGAGCACTGGCTGCTCTTGCACAGGACCCAGGCTCAATTCCCAGTACCCACATGGCAGCTAACAGCTGCCCATAACTCTAGTTCCAGGGGATCCAACACCCTCTTCTGACCTCTGTAGGCATTGCATGACATGGGCGCATTTGTCTACATGTAAGCGATACATCTGTACATATAAAATAAAAATAATAGGGGCTGGAGAGATGGCTCAGTGGGTAAGAGCACTGGCTCCTTTTGCAGAGGACCCAGGTTCCATTTCCAACACCAAAATGGTGGCTAACAACCATCCATTGGTTCCAAGGAAATTAAACACCCTATTCTGACCTCCATGGGCATTGCACAGCCTGGGTGCATTTACGTACATGTAGGCAATATACTCATGTACACACACACAAATAAAAATAATGAAATAAAAACAAATAAGAGATGAGCAATGGCCCTGTAGGCAAAGCTACCACATCCTCGAGGGCTGGGTGTTTTCAGGGAGAGAGAGCATTAAGGTTGGATTCGGAAGCTTAGTATGGTAGCTTCTACCTGTAATCCCAGCACTTGCAAAGCTGAAGCAGACTGTTGAGCCCAGAAGACCAACCTGTGTAACCTAGATGCCATCTCAAAAAAAAATCAGGGGCCTAGGGCTTAGTTGGCAAAAATGCTTGCCACACAAACATGAAGACTCAAGTTCGGCTCCCCAGCACACATGTAAGGTGATGTGGTATACACCTGCGACTCCAGCACTGGGTAAGGAGGGTCCCTGCGCTCGCTGCAGCCAGTTCAGCCAACCAGTGAGAGACTCCGTCTCAAAAAATAAAGTGGAGAAGCAAATAAGGAGGACTCTCTGACTTCAACCTCTGGCTGCCACACATGTACACACACACAAACAAGAAATCAAAGAAGAAAAGGATTGGGGATGTAAAATGAAGGACAAAGAGATGATGACACAGCTATCCCAGTAAACTAGCATGCAATCAGTCTGCAAGTCGAGGCTCACCCTGGGAATCAGTGAAAGAATTTGATCACGGAGCTTCAAACCAGGTAACTCTATTGGGAAGATAGAGGGCTGAGAGGAAGGGAACTGTAAATAAACTTATGTAGACAAGCACTGGCAAGACTGAGCCAAGGTGAGCCAGGGATGGTAGGAAGGCAGAAACAGAAGCAGCCTGAGTCAGGGTTAGGGAGATCAGAGGGACTCGGGTTCTGCAAGGTCATGACCATCCCTCATAGGAATGAGAAATAAAATAAAATAAAACTCAGAACATGCAGCTGACAGAAGCCGGACTTTAGAAGTTTATTTAATATGTCTGCTTTGATATATGATAGCCTGTCCAATTAAACCATATATTCAAATTTTGGGGTTCAAAATACATGTAAGTCACTCCACTGTTATTTCTGTGAAAATGCTTCAATAGGTCTTTCCCTGTACAGAAAGTCAGTCTGTTTCTTTTTTTTTTTTTTTAGGTGAATACCTTAATAGCTTAACTTGTTTCACATAGTATTATACTAGGGCATTTTGGGGGTGGCTCTGTGCCTACACTGTGAAAATAAATATCATGAACAACCTTAAGCTGGCTGGCATGGTGGCACATGCCTATAACCCCGGCACTCAGGATGCAGAAATGTTAGGATTGCTGTAAGTTCAAGGCCAACAGCCAGGGCTACAAGGCAAAAAGTTGTCTTAGAAAAACAAAACAAAACAGAGAAGTGGGCTGGTGAGAAGAGTCAGCAGGTAAAAGCCCTTGCCATGCAAGCCTGACGGCCTGAGTCTGTTCCATGATGGAGAGAGCTGGCTTCTGATTCCCACATGCAGTCACAGCATAGCACCCATGCACCCACATGTGTGCACATCATGCAAACACAGAACTTTAAAAGAGGGGAGAGGGCAGCCTTAAAAGGAATAGCAAGGTTTGGTAGGTGTAGCTCATTGGCAGAGTATGAACTTGGTACCATGAGTTCTATCCTCAATATGGGGGCGGAAAAAAAAAAAAAAAGAAACAAAGGTCCTAAAGTGGAGATGATGTTATCCAACTTACCTCCCCAGCCCTAGGTTCTTCCTTTCTTCTCCATTTCATTAGGAATGGGAAAACCCTTATTCAAGGAAACAGACATCCTTTGTTTATGTTTGACTTTTTTCAAACTGTGGTAAATGGAACAGATACAAGAAGTTTTTCTTTTACTTATCAAACTCTTCCAGTGGTTTTTAAACTTATCAATCATTTTTGTAAGATGTTGTGGGGATAAGTTTCCAGTCCCCCAGGAACAAGTATTTAAGGGGATACATTATTTTCTTTAATGTCATGTATCTGTCTAGATTTTTTTTAAGTAAATGTTTTATTTTTAAGTACACTTATTGAACTGGCTTACCCATGACATTTGGTGATGCCTCTGTATCAGTTACTGTTTTCATCATTGTGACAAATACCTGGCACAAAAGAGCTTAAAGGAGGAAGGGATTATTTCAGGCCATAATACCCATAAGATTCATATCTGTTCATTTTTAGAAAAGTAAAAAAAGATTGGTGTTGTGGTGGCAAGCCTATAGTCCCAGCCCCTGGAAGACTGGGGCGGGAGCTAGAAGTTTGAGACTAGGTTGGGTAACTTAGCAAGACCTTGTCTAAAACTTTTTAAATTTTATTTTATTTTTAATTATGTGTATATGTACATCTGTGTGTGGATATGTACATGTGAGTGCAGGTGCCTACAGAAGCCAGAGACTGTATAACTGCAGTTATAGGCAGTTGTGTCCATTATAGCTATTGAGAACTGAACTTGAGTCTTCTGCAAGAGCAGTATGTGCTCTTAATAGCTGAGCCCCCCTCCACACCACTCCATCTAAAACTTTTAGAAATGGGCTCTTATAAGACCCCATTAAAGCTTAAAGGAACTACTCTCGCTCCAGGAATGATGAATTGACCATAATGTCAAGCACTTAAAGGAAACGTTTTTAGGGTAGTAGGAGATGTGGCAAATGAATGCCTCATATGCTATGAACGCATGAAGAAAAAAAATGAGGCCTGGACTCTAACCTTGCCTTTGAGCATCTCCAAGAGGATTCTAGACTTGTCTCTTTCTGTGGTTTATTGAATATGTACGAGTGGTGATGTTCGTTTTCTAGACGGCTTGGAGCATGACTTTAGTGAAAAGCTATAACACCCACAGTAGCAAGAATAAATAGGGTATCAAATAAATAAATATAATTATTTATTTACTTATTTATTTTTAAGTATTTTGTCTGCATGTATGTAAGTGTACGTACATCATACAATGCCTTTGAAGGCCAGATTCCCTGGAACTGGAGTTACAGACAGTTGTTAGCCACGATGTGGGTGGTGGGAACTAAACCCTGGTCCTCTTCAAGAGCAGCCAGTGCTTTTGACCACTGAGCCATTTCTCCAGCCCCTCTGGAGTACCAATATCTAATTGATAGATATCCTAATGCCAAAACTTCTCTTATTTTCATTTTAAAAATGCATTTTAATTTGGCCTCTATTCATCACGCTTCTTGGGATGGAGACGGAGGTCAGTAGTAGAGTGTTCACCTGGCATGGGTGATGGATGCCTTGGGTTTGATCTCCAGTACCATTAAAATACATGGGTACTTACATACATTAGGCATCTGAGTCCATCTGAGTTACTCTATATACCTGAAAGCAACTTAACTTCAGGTTGTTTAGTCAATTGGGCTGTGGGATATGTGACATCTATTTGAAGTTAAACTCAGCAGAGTTGGGAACTGAGGGAAATATGAATGTGATTATATGTGACTGCAAAGAATTTTAATCAGTGAATGTCAGTGCTAATCACAGCCTGCACACCGTACCAAAGTTTTTGAAAGAATAGGTCAGGGAAGCAGATCTCTACTATTATTAACTTTTCTCATTGTGTTTAACAAAATGAAAAATAATGCTGATTCATCAACTTCAGAAAATCTTCATGAATGTAGGAAGAGGGAAGTATTTGCTTTAGTTTGTCAAGGGGATTTTGTCAACTTGATGACAGGAGACACAGGCAGGTCAGTTACAACATTATCATCAGGGCAGAAGATGGCCAACCTTGATCTGTGAGACCCAGACACTGGTCCCCAAGTCTAGATACTTTTGTTTTATTTTGGTTGTTATCAGGTTTTTTTGGTTCTGTTGTTGAGTCAGGGTCTCCCAGTAGACCCAGCTGACCTGAAACTGACTATGTACACCAGTCTGACCTGGCACTCCCAGAGATTTACCTGGCTTCTGTCTCCTGAGTGCTGGGATTAAAGGCATGAAACTACCAAGTCTGGCAAGCCTAGGAGATTGACCAGATGTCTTCATCCAAACAACGGTTACCCTTTGGTTGCCTTACTAAACAGAAGCCGCAAATTTGTGCATCACCCTTGACACCCTTGACCACTAGGTGGCTCTCCTGTTTCATATTCCAATAGCTGGAGGCCTCTCCATTCCTTTCAAAGACAAAAAAAAAAATCTCTGTTGTCAAATTTTATTTGTAATGTTTTCTTTTTATTACATTTATTTGCTTGTTTACTGTACCTGTGTGTATGTATGTATGTATGTATGTGTAGAGGTCTGAAGACAATTTGCAGAAGGCAATCCTCTCCCACCATGTGGGTTCCAGGGATCGAACTCAGGTTGTCAGGCTTGAAGGCAAGTGCCTTTACCCACTGAACCATCTCACCAGCCCTATAATGTTTTCTTATTGATTATTAATAAACAGCAGGGGAGGCCCTGTAAGCGCAGTGTACATTTAAGAGCCCAGTGCTTTGCACTGGCTGAGGTTTGAGCTCGGTAGAAACTCTACAGGGTAGTCCTTTCCAGAGATGCATGTGCTGAAGCCAGACCTTAATAAAACTGATCTCATCCCTAATCACTTTAGTTCCACAGTGAAGTGCAATTTCAAAGTGCAATGCATTTCTGTGTGTGTATGTGTGTGTGATGTATGTGTATGCTTATGAGGACATGTGTGTGCCATGGAACTTATGTGGAGGTCAGAGGACAACACTTGGGTATCAGTCCTTTGCCTTCTGCTTTGCTTGAGGCAGGGTCTCTCATGTTCACTGTTGGGTTGCACGCTCCGGGCTAGCTGGCCTGTGAGCTTCTAGGTTCTCCTGCCTCCACCTCCCATTTCACCACAGGAGTGCTGGGATATAGACAGGTGTTGCCAAGTCTAGCTTTTACAGGGATTCCAGGGATCCTAACTCAGGTCATGTGACTTCTGCAACAAGCACTTTTACCAGCTGAACCATCTCCCCAGCACATAAGTTACCATTTCTAAGGCACTGGAAGAGGTGTCTTTCATAGAACCCTGGTGCTTGCAGGATTCTATTGAAGTGTAGCCAAGTTCTCAGAGGATATTTTATAAGCAAAGCTGGGTTTTAGATTTTTTTTAAAAAACCATTTATTGACTTTGGCTTTCTCAATATTTAACTTTTTGAGAAAGTAATTTCTGATTATTGTAGTAGTTTTTTCTGCTTAAAATTTCTACATCAAAATTACATTCTTGCCATCATTAAGAATCATTGAAAACTGAGCTAGAGCAATGACTCAGGGGTTAAGAGCACTAGCTGCTCTTGCAGAGAATCTGGGTTCAGTTCTGAACACCTACTTGTCTGTTAACAACCATACATAGCTCTACTTCCAGAGGATCTCACACCCTCTTTTGGCCTCTCTGGGCATTACACAACATGGGTTCATACAAGCAGGCAAAACATAATATAAATAAATAAATATGTAAAAGCCAAGTGTGGTGGCTCATACCTTTAAACCTAGCACTCAAGAGGCAAAGTCAGGAGAATCTCTGTAAGATCAAGACCAGTGTGGTCTACATAATGAGTTTCAGGCCAGCTGGGGCTATATGGAGACCTTGTCTCAAAAATAAATAAATCATTAAACATGTCTGGGGAAACAGCTCATGCCTTGCAGAAAGGAGGACCTGAGCTTGAGCCCCAGAACCCGCATAAAAAAGCTGGTTGTGACAGTGTGTGTTTGCAATCCCAGCACTGAGGAGACAGAAACAGGCAGTCCCGTGGGATTTGCTGACCCTCCTAGTCTTCCTATCTGCTTGACTACCCACAGACCAGTGAAAGACCCTGACTCAAAAAACAAGGTAGGATCAAGGCATGACAGCACACGCCTTTAATTCCAGCACTCAGGAGGCAGAGGCAGGCAGATCTCTGTGAGTTGGAGATCAGCCTGGTCTACACAGTGAGTTCCATACTAGCCAGGGATACATAGTAAGATCTTGTCTCAGAAAACAAAAACAAACAAAACCCACCAAGGCTGGGGCAGCAATATGACTCAGTTGGTAAACGCAGTTGCCACCAAACCTAATGATCCAAGTTCAGTCCCAGGGACCCACATGGTAGAAGGAAAGAACTGACTCACAGGTTGCTCTCTGACCTCCACATACATGCTACAGTGTATTCACACCCACATCCCCTGAACACTCAAAATAAACAAATGTAAATAAAACAAAGTAGATGATCCCTGAAGTATGATACTCAAGGTTACCCTCCTGGCCTCCACATACACAAACACTTCTCTCTCTCTCTCATACACACAAACTCAGCAACTGACTTTTAACCTATGTGGGGGACTTTCAAAGACACTTACCAAGAACTATTTTATATTCCCCAACCCAAGGCAGATTGGAAGAATTCAAACAAGACACCAGTACCAGGATTCTTCATTTCACAGTTTGGATAGAATTCTTAAAATTTCAGCAAATCATGTTCCTTCTAGAATCTTCCTCTCAATTACTTTTGATTTTCTATGCTATTTACATATGTGATAATATACAAGAGAGAATAGTTCAGTCTCTGTTCTGTAGGAAGAGGAGACTATGATGGGCACAGGGATGAATGTGGCCAGCTATGTTTTGTTTGGTCTGCAAAATATTTGAAATTTGTTTTTATGTGAATGACTTTTAGGTGGGATCTGGACTTTCTTCAAGCCTAGAAACTCCCCCTTGAGTTAGACTCCGCAAGATTCTATATTACACTCCAAGTCTTTGAAAGCTTTTTAGTTTGTACCTGCTCCAATAACTTTTCTCCCAGACATAACGAACACAAAGCCCAGAGGAAATGCTTGGCATTTTGAGATACACTGGAGAAGAGATCCAGCCTCCTACTTTGAAGTAGGGGAGCTTGTTTGCTTGTCCCCTTGTGAGCCTTTCTCTTCTATAGGAAACCTAGACAAAAGCAGTTTCAAGTCAGCCTTTTACAGAGACAGAGGGAAAGGGGAGGCATTCAGAAACTTTGGCTTTAGTTAAGCCTCCGGCCTTATGGCAAACTGAGCCCAAGCAGTGTAGAGCCCTGTGCCACAGACCACTCAGAGCCCACCCCAGAGCCCCTCACCTCTTCCTTTCTTCTTCCATTCCTCCCTCCTTCCCTCCCTCTTTTCTTTCCTTCCTTCCTTAACACAGGGAGATATGGCCTGGAACTCACTCTGTAGACCAGGCTGGCCTCAAAGTCACGGAGATGAAATCCTCCTGCCTCTGCTTCCTAAGTGCTGGTGTTAAAGGCATGTGCCACCATGCCTAGCCTAAGGAGAGATGGGCTTTGATGATGTTTTGGAAGTGTGAGCCCCAGCCTTTAATGCTAAGATGCTAAGCTATCTCCATTCTCCATACCATATCTTTTTCTTTCTTTATTTTGGTTTTTTTTTTTTTTTTTTGGTCTTTTTGAGACAGGGTCTCCCTGTAGTCCCAGCTGACCTTGAACTAACAGATATCCTGCCTTCCGAGTGCCAGGATTAAAGTCATGTGCCATCACGCCCAGCAGCATATCTATCTTTTGAAAGTAAGGAAAAAATCTCCCTTACTGTTTTGTTTTGGCTTTAGTTTTTGGTTGGAGAGGGTGGAGGGGGTGGGTTCTTTTCTTTTCTTTTCCAAACCAGAAAATGTCCCCTCCTTTTAGCCATCTTCTGGAATACCCCACTGTTAGAGGTTTAGTGCTTTCTGGTTTGTCTTCACTGAGGTTATGGCCACCGATTTTTGGTTTCAGTTCTTTTGGGGTTCTGTTGTTGTTGTTTTGGGTTTTTTTGTTTGATTAGTTGGTTTTAGATTTTTTGAGATAAAGTCTCACTGTGTAGCCCTGCTGGCTTGGAATTTGCCACATAGACCAGCATGGCCACTATCTCAGAGATCTACCTGTTTCTGACTCCTGAGTGCTAAGGTTAAAAGCATGGGCCACCATACCTGGCTGGTTTTGTAAGAAAAGGTCTTTGTAATTCAGACTGGCATTGAATTCAAGGCAATCCTCCTGCCTCTGCCTCTTGATTACTGGGATCATAGATGTAAAGTACCATGCCTGTCTTCAACTTTTGGCTTTCAGTATGTACAATTTTGATCACAGTGATAATTTGCAGTTTCACGTTGGTGAAAGTTATTGATGCCTCTAATTCTGTTAAACTGAGTTTTCTAGACCAAAGCAGGAAGGAAATTCAGGCCAGGATTCCAAAAGCGTGTATGACATATTAGAGCACCCAGGGAGGCCTCGGCTACCCGAAAACCTGGTTGTATACACAGAAAGTAATTCTTCACCAATACTTTTCTTTAAATAGCTCTCCTCTGGCACAAATAGTCTTCTCCATCTCCACTGAGTTAGCTTACTGGCCTGAATTCTTTCTTTTTCTAAATATTAATTAACTAATTTATTATATGTATGTGTGCCTGCCAGAGTTTATATACATGAAGGTGCCTACAGATCCAGCCTCAGATGCCCTAGAGCCGGAGTTCCAGGCATTGTGAGCCACCTGATATGGGTGTGGGAACCAAACCTGGGTTCTCTGAAAGAACAGCAGGCACTTTCAACCACAGAGCCATCTCTCCAGCTCTCTGAATTCTTCCTTATTAGTCAATTAAAATTTCTTTTATTTTTACTTTACTTTAAATCCTTTTTTTTAAAGTAATAATTCATTCAACAACTGTTTCTTGAGCATTTGTCCTCTTGTCATATCTAACATATTTGAAACTTAAAACATGTAATTTTTAGTTTTCCTTTATACCATTTTATTTATTTATGTATTTATTTTTACAGGGTCTTTCTAGTCCCAGCTAGCCTGAAAGTCACTATGTGGACCAAGCTGGCCTTGATCTCACAGAGATCCACCTGCCCCTGCCTCCTGGGTGCTGGGATTAAAGGCATGTGCCACCATGCCCAGTATTATACATTAATTTTTAATAAGAATAAAGCCAGGATTTACATACAGTGTGACTACAGTGTGAGCTCCCTCCTTCCCCTGCCTCAAAAAACCAAGAATAATGAAATGAGCCAGATATGGTTTCACACATATATAATCCCAGCACCCAGGAGACTAAGGCAGGATGAGATGATCCAGGCCAACCTGAGCTACTTAGCAAGACCCTGTACACATACACACACACACACACACACACACACACACACACACACACACACACAGAGAGAGAGAGAGAGAGAGAGAGAGATTGGAAATGAAAACTAGTTAAGTTTTTGGTTCCTCTAGGTAAATGTCAAGAAGTGTGTGTATGTGAAACAGGATCTCACTATAGCCATAGTTGGCCTGTGACTTGCTATGCAGACCAGGCTGGTCTTGAACTCACAAAGCCACTACCTCCTGAGTGCTGGGATTAAAGATTCGCCTCACTATTCTGGTTTTATACTGGAATTTCATTGTAGTAACTGTTTTAGTTTTATTGGTTTTTGTTTGGTTGGTTTGTGTTTGTGTCTTTTTATTTTATTTATTTTTTTAAGACAAGCCTCACTCATTATTCAAGACTGGCCTTGAGCTCATGGACAAGCCTTCTGCCTTAACTTCCCAAGTGCCAGAATTACATGCCCAGCTGGCCAGGTTCTTGTGATAAGTTTCAATTCCCTAGTAACTAAAAATGTGGAACATTTTTCATATTGCCACTGTGTCTTTGGTAAGGAGTCTGCTCAGCCCTTTTGCTTATTTATTTATTTGACACAAGGCTGACCTTTAACTTACTTTGTAGGCAAAGACGTTGAACTTCTGATCCCCTGTCTCCACCTCCTTCCTGAGTGCTGGGATTACGAGCACTATGTCAGGTTCTTTGCAGGGTTGGAGATCAAACCCAGGGACCGTGCATGCCAGGTAAGCACTCTTCCATCTAAACCATATACTGTGTCTTATTTATTTATTTATTTATTTATTTATTTATTTATTTATTTAGAGACAGGGACTTGCTGTGTAGCTTTGGCTGGCCTGGAACTCACTATATAAACCAAGCTGGCCTTAAACTTGTAGCAATCCTCCTGTCTCTACCTCCCAAGTGCTCTTTCTGCCTCTGTCTCCTGAGGAGAGTAACTACAAGCATGTACTACTTATCTTAGGTTTTTTCAGTGTTGTGTGTTGAACCCTGTAGCTAAGCACTTTACCACTGACCTATACCCAAGTCCCAGATCTTAACTACTTTCAAGCCTACAGTTCAGTATAGTAAAATCCATTCATAATGTTGCACAACCATTACTACCATTATCTCCATAATTTTTTTTTCACCTTGGAACACTGAAACTCTACAACAGCTTCATTTTATTTAATTAAATTTGGGGCTCTTTAAAAAAATTTTTTGTTTATTATTTTTATCTTAATTTATGTGTATGAGTGCATTGCCTATGTCATACAGTGCCCAAGAAGGTCAGAAGAGGGCGTGGGGATCCCCCAGAACTGGAGTCATAGATGGTTGTTAGCCACCATGTAAGTGCTGGGAACCATACCCAGTTCCTCTGCAAGAGTGCTCTTAGTCACTGAGCCATCTCTCCAGTCCCAAATTTGGTAGTCTTTTCTATTATCTAAAAATTTTTTTCATTTTATATTTTTATTATAAAAGTAACATGCATTCCTAATGAAAAACGAGGAGGAGGAGGAGGAGGAGGAGGAGGAGGAGGAGGAGGAGGAGGAGGAGGAGGGGGAGGGGGAGGGGGAGGGGGAGGGGGAGGAGGAGGAGGAGGAGGAGGAGGAGGAGGAGGAGGAGGAGGAGGAGGAGGAGGAGGAGGAGGAGGACTTTATGAAAAACTCTGTCCACTGGGAAGACCAGAGCCTTTCGGAGTTTCTGCAAACCACACCCTTGGGGCTGAACAACTTGACAAAATATTAAAAGAACAAAGTATTCACCCTTTGACTCAACAGGCCTTATGTAGTAATGTATTCCAAGAAAACAATTAGAAGTGTGCCCAGAGAGTCAAATGCAAATAGAAAGCACCTGTGTGGAATTCGTCGACTAGACTGCCAAAGCAAGGTAGACTGTGGGGTTTAAACAGAAATGTATCCCAGACAGTTCAGGAGATTGAAGTCCAAGATGAAGGAGTCAGCAGAAGTTCTGAGACCTCTCTCTGACTTGTACACAGCTATCTTCTCCCTGTGTCATTGTGTTCTCATCCTTGTAAATGTCATAATTTCCTCTTCTTATTACACCAGGCTCATTGCTCTAGGACCCACTTAATGCATTCATTTTAACTTAATTACCTCTTTAAAACCAACTCCAAATACAGTCACAATCTCAGGTCTGGGTTTAGAATAACAACATACCAATTTGAGGGGGTACAACTCAGTTCATAATGCAACCCAGTCCGGGAACTGAGAATTAGTTATGATGCATTCACATAATAATTCAAAGATACTGTGGTTCTCTTGGGCCCCTCAGGATCTTTATTTTTTCTTTCTTTCTTTCTTTCTCTTTCCCCTTCCTTCCTTCCTTCCTTCCTTCCTTCCTTCCTTCCTTCCTTCCTTCCTTCCTTCCTTCCTTCCTTCCTTCCTTCCTTCCTTCCTTCCTTCCTTCCTTCCTTCCTTCCTTCCTTCCTTCCTTCCTTCCTTCCGACAGAGTCTCGTGTATCCCAGGCTGTTCCCAACTTTGCTCTGGAGCTGAAGATGACCTTGAACTTCTGATCCTCCTGCATCGCCACACCCAGTTTATTCAGTGCTGGGGATCAAACCCAGAGTTTCATGCATGCTAGGCAGATACTTTACCAGCTGAGTAACATCCCCAACCCCTCATTTATGGATTTTCAATACAGCTATCTCTTTGTTGTCTGTGGGGAAATTGATCTCAAGACCACTGAAGATACCAAAATTCACAGGTGCTTAAGTCCTTATGTAAAATGGTATAATATTTGTATATAACATACATACATTCTCCATATACTTTAAGTCACCTTTACATAGAATGTAAAGTAAATGTAAACTGTATTGTCATTAAAAAATGGCCTTATAAGGACTGGTGAAATAACAGCAGATAAAGGAACTTCTTACCAAGCCTAGCACACCTAAGGTGGACCCCTGAACTCATTGTGGAAAAGGGGACCTGACTCCCACAAGTTGTCCTCTGACCTCCACACTTTCGCTGTGGCACATTGGCACCTATACACACATACAGACATGTGCACACACATAGGTGTACCCCCCATAAATAAATATTTTTTTAAAAACGTTTAAATGGTCTTATAATGGTATAAGATATAGAAAGAATTTTGTGATCTAAGTTGTCAGTGAAAAGAACAGTCTTCAAAATAACATGAGCAGTTTCAGTCTCTTTATGTGTGAAATAGATATGCAAATGCACAGGATAAAATGGCCAGGACGGTTCATTGTATTAGGAAATTGATATGGATGGATTTTCTTTGTTTTATTTCTGGGCTGGAGAGCTTCATTTGTCAACTTGACACACCTGGGAAGAGAAAACCTCAATTAGGGAATTGTCTCTATGGGAGTGGTCAACGGGCTTGTCGAATTATATGAGAGGGTCCAGCCCACTGTGCGTGATGCCACCCCTGGGTAGGTGGTCCTGGGGCATATAAGAAATAGGTTGAGCACAAGCCAGGGAAGGGATCTAATAAACAGCTTCCTCTGTGGTCCGTGCTTCAACTCGCCTCCAGGCCGGTGCCTGAGTTCCTGCCCTGGCTGCCCCGATGTTAAATGGTGAACTGTAAGCCAAATAAACCTTTTTCTCCCCAAGTTGTTTGTGGTTTGAGTGTTTTCTTATAGCAATAGAAAAACAAACTAGGCCAATTTCTAGTTTTAATTTACTTCTTAGATGTTCATTTTTATATTCCCACTAAATCTGTGTAATATGTAAAGACGTCCCCTCATCCCCCTGAATATGCACACAGGAAGAGGGAGAGGGAAGGAGGAGGAAGCAGCCTGCGTTGGAACATACTTAGAAGGGAGGAGGAAGGATGGAGGGAGGAAAGAAAGGAGGGAGAGAGGGAGGAAGGGTGGAAGAGAAGGAAGGAGCGAGGAAGGGAAGCCGGCCTGTGTGTGCTGCATAGTGAGTTCCAGGCCAGACGGGGCTATAGTTGGAGACTCTGTTCAAATAAACAAAACAACAGAATTCCCAAAGCCAGGCATTGGTGGCCCACAGCTGTCATCCTAGCACTTGGGAGTTAGAGGCCAGAGGATCTGAATGGAAGTCAAGGTCATCCTCGGACACAGAGGCCAGCCAGTCTCAAAACTGGAGAAGGGGCTGAGAATGAAGAAATAGGAATGCTTCTGCGCCCGAGCATGTTTTGGGAAGTTCTCTGGTGTGTAGTTTTCCTTCAGCATTGCTTTTTCCATGTGCTGAGGTGGATTGCAGCAGAATCTGAAAGCTCACTCAGAGTTCTGCTCTGTTCTGTTTGCCTCTAAATGGTAACAGACTGCTCGTTTAATGTGCAGTAAGGTGCTCAGCATACTTTGATTCAGCTTGAAAATCTGCCTGGGGTTTTGCTAAATCAGAATACTTTGCTGAAGTGACACGATAGCTGGTTAATCTTGGTTTAGGGCATGTGATTAGAAAGGCTGTTCAAACTGGAAAAGAAAATTTTTAAATGGGGTAGGCTCCCCTCAAAAGATTTCTGTGACTCTAGTTTTGTTAGGAGAGGGGGTCTATCCCAAGTTCACCAGTGGCTGAACTGACTGCAGGCATTTTTATGCTAGAGGCCATTATTTCTTCAGAGGTTGACCTTGCTCCTCAGTCATTTTCTTCTACTTCTGTAGCTTTCGTAATTTATGCATAAAATAGGCACTGTTAGAATAAAAGGATAGCATGTAAGTCATGATATAATAAAGCAATTAAAAATGGCCTGGCCTGTGGAGCAACTGAAAGTCAGCCACGGTCCTGGTTTGTTACAAGGACCGCTGATGAACTTGACCTCACTGGACCTGTGTAGGTGGTAGCAGACCTTGAAGATACAGCATTCCAGTAGAGGTGAGCCCCACTAAGGACTTTGCTTATACCTCTGACAAGCCTTGAGAATGGCTCTGGAACTGAGGAGATTCCCAGGAGGACTGTGTACAGTGAGAGTTGGAGGAGTTCAAGGACAATGCCTTTGATTAGGGACAAAAGGAAAGCTGAGGAAGGGCCATCCAGGTAACAGAATTTCAAGAAGGAATGACTGAGGGGCCAGAGAGATGGCTCAGCAGGTAAAGGTGCCCACAATCAAACCTGACAATAAGAGATCAATCCCAGGAACCCACAAGGCGGAAGGGGAGAACCAACTACTGCTAATTTCCTCTCTGACCTCCACGAGTGCCGATACACACACACATAAACAATAAATTGTTTTTAAATTTTATATTATATTTGTGTGGATGTGTGTGTGTGTGTGTGTGTGTGTGAGAAAGAGAGAGAGATAGAGAGAGAGAATGCATGTCACATGCTCATGTAGAGACAGAGGACAACTTTTGGGAGTCAGTTCTTTCCTTCTCTCTTGTGGATTCTGGAGATTGAATTTAGACTGTCAGGCTTGGTGGCTTTATCTACTGAGTTATCTCATCCACACAAAGAAATTAACAATTTTTATTTCTTTGTTTTATGTGTAGGAGTGTTTTTCGTGCTTGTATGTAAATATATGCAGAAATCCAAAGAGAACTGGTGTTACAGAGGATTGTTAGCTGCCATGTGAGTGCTGGGAACCAAACCTGGGTCCTCTGCAAGAGTAGCCAATGCTTTTAACCACTGAGCCATCACTCTAGCCCCACACAAAAATTATTTTAAAGGAGTGGGTGGGTACCTATGTGGCATGTACAAAACCCTGGGTTCAAGTCCCAGCAGTGCACATAATAGTAATGATAAGACGATGATGATGATGAGCAGGAAACAGTGACACAGAAGAACTGGTCAGTAGGCTGCAGGCAATGTCTGAGAAATTTGGGAAATAAGGTAGAAAAGATAGAGAGTAAGGGTTCCTGGCTGAGTGGAATGAAGGAAACTTTCAGAAAGTTTGTAAGTAACACAAAGGGGAATGTGAAATACACTAAAAAATTAACTGTTAGAATTTGTGTTCAGATTTAAAATGTTCTATTTGGTTCTCTTAAGAACACGCCAGTATTCTATTGTATTGTTTCCCTTTATCCCTACGTATAATATGTTACATTTCCCAGATACTTACATGGATGTGGTCATTTTCAGAGCAGAACAATGCATATGTACTCAAGGATCCTAGCAATTTGCTATAATCCAAGATCAAGTTTGAGGTAATGACTAAATGCACTATCATTTACAATCCTCTTGCTGAATAGTATTCATGTTGCTGCCTCTGAGCTCCTATGCCTGCACGAAGTAACAATGTTCTTCAGGTGGGTTCCTGTAGTGACCAATTAGCCCTTAGATCTTATAGTACTTGGGAGCTGGTGGGGCTGGATGAAGGGCCAGGAAATCAGTGCACTGTTACAAGGGGCTTGGCAAAACCCTCCAGAACAAAATTAATCTTGTCTGACCTTTGGTCAGACCTGCATAGCACTTAGATAAATACTATCTTTGACTGCAGAGAGGTCTGGGAGGTCTTTCTTCTCTGCTGACAGCTCCTGCAGTGCATGAACCATGCCTTTTTTGTCTTGAGTTCCCAGGGCTTAGCAAAGTGCAGGCACCTAATAAATATTTGTTTCATTAGTTCACAGTCAACCACCTTCTTGTTCACCAGCCTCGTTTAAGATACACATTTCTGCTACTAATTTGGGATATGATAAACTTCTATTCATGTCGTGAAACTTGAATAAAAGAGACCACAGAAATTACTTAACAAACAGTGGCTTCATTTTGAGAATGGGAAGACTGAAGGATTTTTCAGATCCAGTCAGTGGCACAGAGCCCGGGGCAGCCCAAGTCCTTCTGACACCATGCTTGTGGGCAAACTCCCCAGACCCTTAGGAAGGCAGCGATGCTTCACGCCACATTACTTAGTTTCCCCTTTCCCTTGCCGTGTTTCCCTTGCTTTCACAAGAGGTCAAAGTGCAGACCCAGAAATCTGGAACTTTGGAGAAAGCTGGGGCTGTTGTGCTATGGCCCCACCTGGGTGGGAGGGGCTTCAGAAGTTTCTGCAAGGGTGTTTCTGTGTGCTTCTCCGGCCTTGGTGAGTCTGAGCACCTTGCTGAGATTCAGACACTTTCCTTATTTATTTCAATTTTTTTTTTTTTTTTTTTTTTTGGTTCTGGGGATTGAACCAGGACACTTTGCATGCTAGACAAGCACTCTGCCACCACCTACATACATCTCCTGGCCCAGGTTATAAGCATGGTGGACTCATAATTTATTTAGGAGACCTGAGCACTCGTCTTGGTTATTACACATGGTCTTTCAAAAGTTACCATTCCTCTTTCACCTTTAATTCTTCTTTTTATGTTTTTTTGAGACAGGGTCTCCTTGTAGCCCCTGCTGACTTGGTTGTGTTGACCAGGTTGGCCTTGATCTCAGACCCGCCTTCCACTGTCTCCCTAGTGCTGGGATTAAACTTTTGCCACCAAATCTGGCTCTAGTTATTCTCTTTTATTATTTACTTATTTAGTATGTGAGAGTGTACCATGACTTGTAAACACCTTGAGAGAGTCTGTTCTCCCCTTCCATCCTGTGGGTCCCGGGGATCAACCAGTCAGGCTTGGTAGCAAGCACTCCCCCATCCCAGTCACCTCACCTACCATTAGTTATCCCTCTTGTAAAACACAGAACTTGGACTCCATGAGATCAAAAAATGTTTTTGCTTTGAAAATCCTAGGCTTATACCTTGGAAGGATTTAAAGTTTCTCCCCCTTTAAAGTCACAGCCACACCTAAAGCCCTGCAGAGTTAGATCATTCCTTGCTTTTTGAGTGAATGCTTATGAGCCTTTTCTACTGTTTGTCAAAACCGGAATAATTTTGCTTTCATGTTAATGGTTTCAATTGTTGTTTTCCATTTGTCATCTTCCCAAGAAGTAATTGGCACAGTGGTTAATTATTGTTTTCCATTTGTTACTAAAGAGCTAAGTGCAGGATGGCTAAAGGTGATCTGTGACTCAGTCCCTGCAGACTCTTTTCAGGTGTTCCTCTGAAAGGCCCCAGGCCTCTTCCTTTCAGTCATTCCTGCAGATCTGCTCTCCTTGTGGAATTGGGAGAGAGGTCACAGGATTCCCTAAGGGTCAAGGATGGGGAGATGCCGGGAAGGGGGAAATGTTCTCCAAGGCCAGGGAGGGAAAGCTGCAAGGTTAACACCTTTGTGGTAGATGCCAGCAGACAGTTGCAACCTCTCTCATCTGCGTACTGCAGGTTACTGGATTTGTACTGTCTTTGCAAAGTCTCCTAGACATGTCATGGCAGCCTGTCCTTTACCAACTTCTGATCCACTTGCCTACACACCCAGGAATGGAGAGTCAAGAGATCAACTTTCTGGCTCTTGTTGAAAGAATGCTGTTTGTCAGAGGCAGAGACCTGCCTGATTCTGAAAATGACTCTGATGTGCAAAGCTGCAGAACCCAGTATTACCTGTTACCCAAACTTAAAGGAACACAGACCCAGAGTTGGGTTACTTTGCCTCTAACAGGCTTTTCTCTTTTATGTAGACTGTTCACACTACCAGTCACTCAACAGTATCCACAAAGCATTTGCCTTAAGCATGAAGGAAAGGTTGAAGAGGAAGAGAGATCATAATCTCTGATCTTGACAACAACAAAATGCTGTAAGGTGAATCAAGAGTGCACAGAAATACTCCCGTACTAGACAAACACACAGATTAACACAACACAGAAGGCTTTCGGATATAGACAGGCATTAAATGACATGGTCAAACCAGGGTGGAGTTAGTAGAGGGCTTTTTGGAAGAATAGTCACTGCAAATTTAATTGACTTTATGAACATATTTAGAGACCCCCAAGGGCAATTTTTATGAGGCAAAATGATGGGCTAGAGAGATGGCTCAGTGGTTAAGAGCATGTACTGCTCTCTTCCAGAGGACCAGAGTCCAGTTCCCAGAACCCACATTGAGCAGTTCACAACTACTTGTAATTCCAGCTCCAGGGAGTTTGACAACCTCTACTGGCCTCTGTGAGTACTTGCATGCATGTGCACATACCCAGATTCACATACCGCCATAATTTAAAAAATAATAATAAAAGGTGAAATGACTTTTAAAAGCCCCATTGTGTCATTTTCTAGGGGAAAAAAAAAGATGGAAACTGAAAGAATGCAAGGTCAATATGAAAATAGGCCTGAGTGGGAGGGAAGATGCGGCTAATGCATGGACTGCATAGAAGGACATTCGAACAGCAAGCTAAGGAGTCTGGAGCTAAGGAGAGTGGTGGTAGAGAGCTACTGGAGGCTCCTGAACTGGAAATGACATGCAGTTGTCTGTGGAAGGCTCATCTACCTGCTGTGTGTACCACCATGGAAATCCGTGGCAGAGCCCAGCTAGAACTGTGGCTGTGGGATGAAGTGGAGATGGCCCAGTGAGCAGGGCTTCACAAGGTTTGGCAATAATAGCTGCCAACAGCTACCGAGTGCTTCCTGTGTGACAAGCTTGAGCTTGTACCATGAATTAACAAGTTCAATCTCAACGCAACCTGTGTGAAGTCAATTAACTTGCTCCAGATTATGCAGGGAGGCAGTGGTAGACACTGAGTTCCTTTAAGTCCAGGTTAACAGGTACTGTAGCTCCAAAGCCACTTTGATACTATGTCAGAATGCCTCTCTGAAAGACAAAGAGCAACAGAGGAAAACCACACAAGTGCGGGGATTCAGACACCTGGACAGTCTGTAGCATTTTCCATATACTTCAGGACAATGGAATTAAAATTAGACTTTTTCTTTTCCTCACGCATAAACAATGGTCAACAAAACAAAACAAAACCCAGACAGGTATGGTGATGTAGGTAGGCCTTTAATCCTAGCAATTGGGAGGCAGAGGCAGGCGGATCTCTGTGAGTACAAGGCCAGCCTGGTCTACATATTGAGTTCTAGGCCAGCTGTGGTACAGAGAGACCCTGTCTCAAAAGACCAAAAAAAAAAAAAATAGTAACTATGCATATAGTGTTGTTGTGACATGTAAATGTGGGATGGTAAGTGCAGTGGTGAGCCTAGCGTTCAAAAGTGTTCACCACTAAGAAGGGAGCCAGGTACGGAGGAGTATACCTGTGATCCCAATAACTGGGAGGTGAGAGCAAAAGGACGAGGAGTTCAAGGCTAGTCTCTGCTACATAGGACATTTGAGAGCATGGGCTACATGAAACCCTGTCCAAAAAACCAAACCAAACCCCAAATGTAAACATAACATATATATTTCGAATAGCATGATGGATGATTGTCATCACTTATAGATCAGAGGGCTGCTAGAGTACGAGTCACGGACATTCTTTTCTCTCTAGGGAAATCTTCAAGCAGAGGCCCTATGCCTATGTGTAATACTACTTAGGGGTTGAGTCAAAGAATCTTATTTTAGTTTTCTAAATACCAAGTCTGAGTAGGCTTATGTTTTCAATACATGAGAGGAATCAACTGGTCCTCTTGCTCTCTCTATCCCTTCCCTCTCTCTCTCCTCTTTCTACATAGGGTCTCACTATGTAGCCTAGGTGTTTTAGTTTGCTTCCAATCACTGTGACAAAACACTCTGACCTACTGGTGACCAACTTGGGGTAGGGGGAAAGAGTTTATTTAGCTTACATTTCCCAGGTCAGAGTTCATCACTTCGGGAACCCAAAGTAGAAACTCAAAGCAGGAACCTGGAGGCAGGAACTGAAGCACAGACCATGGAAGAATGCTGCTTACTGGCTTGCTTACCTGGCCAGTGCTCAGCCTGCTTTCTTATACAATGTAGAATAATCTACCTGGGGATGGAGGGCATTGCCCACATTGTGCTGGGTCCTCCAACACCACTCAACAATCAAGAAAATTCCCCACAGATATGGCTACAAGTCAGTTCAATACAAGCAATTCCCTTCTTGAGGCTCCCTCAACCAGGGTGTCTCAAGTTGACACTAAAGCTATCCAGCATACCAGGCTAGCCTCAAATTTACTGTGTAGTCCAGGCAGACCTCAAACTCAGGGCAATTATGCTGTCTCTGCCTCCCAAGTGCTGAGACTGCAGGCGTGTGCCGCCGTACCCAGCTTCAGCTGTGCCTTTCACTCCTGGGAGGGCAAGCAGTTTCCTTTATTCACATGTGAATGACCTGAGTCATCCCACTAGGTACTGTGGCTCACCTAATTTCCTCACCTGACAATGTGTAGCGCAAATGGAGGCCAAGGAATACCCCACTATGTATAACAGGAAATCATGATTTGTCATTCTGTCCTTTGAATTCATTCTGTGTTCTAGATCAATGATATTAAGAAAAGACAGTACATGACCCAGGCACGGTGGAACATACCTGTAATCCCAACAGAGACAAGAAGAATACTCCACAGTCAAGGCCAGCCTGATCAGTTTAGTAGGTTCTAGGCCAGCCTGTCTTCCTACATAGGAAGACTCTGTCTCAGAAAAGAAAAATACAAAGATAGTGGTACTAATCACTAGTGACATTAGTACATTGGTGCTCTTAACAGCCTTCATTCACAAATATTTATTGACAGTGGCAGAATATATATGTGGTACATTATAGAAGCTCAAATGTGGTTGACTAATAGCCAACATCTGAACTGTACATTTGCCAACGCACAGCATTTATAACTGCATAGCAAAATTCATCTGTATTTACAGGATACGAGGGTGAGAGAGGAAGAATGAATTAGTCGTATTGTAGTTTGGAAGTATTTTCTCGCTTCTGTTTTCCAACGTTAAGTATTTCCAGCTCCGGGTCAGCAGTGGGAGAGTGATTACTGTTGCACAGCAATGATTGGTATCTAAGAGCTCATGTTGAGTGGCTGTTACAGAATTTGAAAGGGCAAGGCAAATTTCATAGAGCAGTTCTCAACGATCTCCATCAAGCTGTCGCCATAGAGACAGAAAACTTAAACACTTCCTTATAATCATTTTGGAAGGGAAATGTCTATTTCTGGCTGAGGCTTGGCCTCTCTGGAGTGGAGTTTATAGTTTCTTACTGTCTGGTATGTAGTGTGTAATTTAGGACAAACAATGGAGCAACCTTATGGGGTAAGATGATCAGCAGTTTTTAAAAAGGAAAAACCTACTTAGATGAGTGTAGGACTATAACTAACAAATCAGTTATGACCTGGATATAACTCAGCTGTTGTACCAGCTACTTTATCTTCATGCCTGTGCCTGCTCTCTCTGCAGAGGGACTTCAGAGTTTCTGGCTCTAAGCTTTCCCACAACCTACAGAGCAATCATCACCCTGAGGTCGGATCCCTGTAAGCAGGGATCAGTTCAGTAACAAAAGATATCAGTTATCAGAGACCTTGTGGTCTCTGATAAGCACCTTTCTCTTGTAAGCCACTAGTTCCTTAGGATCTTTTAGATAAGTCAGACGAAGGACTCCTTTGTAGGCTTCCATTTTTGCTCTACCACAATACCAACCAAATGTCTTCTTCAAAGAACCTAATTTTGCTTTCTAGAAAGATGAGAAATTTAGTTTTTCAAGTAGCTCATGTTGACGTTAACTCTGAAGCCAAGCAGGGTCCATGGAAAAGCAGAATTTATTTCAGTTGAGTTTGCCTCTGAGAACATTAATCCCATAAGGAAAGCACTTCATTAAATTATGCTGACATTTAAAGCCTGTAAAAAGTGTTTTCTTGGTTCTTTTTAACCATATTAAACCTTTTTTTTTTTTGGATGCTTCCAAAATGGCATTGGAATCTATCAGGTTTTAAAATGAATATCTTTGCAAACCACAATTTCATTTCAAGGAACTTCTTCCAGAAAAACAGTCCCATAAATTACAGTCCATCTTGCACTTGAAGTTCTCAGTCTAATTCCGGTACTTGATTCCAAGAATTCTAGACAAGAGATGGGTAGGTTTTTTCCTGAAAGAATTCAACATCACCCCAAAAGTGTCATTTGGAGGTCAGTGAAGTAGGTGTACCCTGATTAACGATTCCAAAGTGAACCCACCAGGGACAAGTCTCAGTGGAGTGAGCAGAACTAACAATCCACTATCATGTGGGAGTTACTTGACATTTGAAGAATGTGTCTATCATGAAAGCAGATACCAAAACAGGGAAATTTTGAGAGAGCAGCAACAACGCAGAGAGATTAGCTATCTCCATGATAACATGGACACCAATGCAATGCTAACGTAAAAATGATTGGGGCCAGTGGGATGGCTCTGGGGGTGAAGGTGCTTGCAGCCATTGCCAACCTGGCTGGCTGCCAACCTGAGTTCAAGCCCTAGGACCTACACAATAAAAGGAGAGAATCAACTCCTTTGACCTCCACGTGCATGCCATGGCACATGCATACCTCCCACACACACACACAAAGAGAGAAAAAATACATGCAATTACAAAATTACCAATAGGCGAATACAACATGAGTCCACTTATATGAGGTTGGAATAGTCCGAATTATAACAGAACAAAGAATGATGGTTGTCAGGAGCTGGAGGGAAGGGAAGAAATGGGGAGTTACTGTTTAATGGATATCGAGTTTGTGTTGCAAATAATTCTGGGGGGCGGACTCTATAACTATGTCGCCATACCACTACCACTTAATACCCTTGAACTTAAAATTGTAAAGACCATATTTTAAATTCGTTTCAGAATTCCATAAGGAATAGCGTCTGTTTGATCAAGTCCTCTCCCCCACTCCCTCCCCTACTACTCCTCCCATCCCTGTCACCACCTTTCCTGCCAACTTTGGGAACTTACTCTTTTTTAAGCCCACTGAGTCCACTAGTTCTGCCAGCATGTGCATGGGTTAGAGCTACCCACTAGAACGTAGGTAGCCTATCATGGGCCACATCCGAAGAAACTTGACTTTCCCTCCTCAGCTGTCAGCAGGTGACACTAGCTCCTCAGCTAGAGGTGGCTCTGTGAGCCCCTCCCCCAGCCAGGCTGGAATTCTGGCTGGTTGACCTTGTACAGGTCTTGTAATAACCATCTACTACTACAAAAGGAAGCTTCTCTGATTAAGGCTGAGAGTTGCTAAGATAAATTTTTTTTTGAGGGGTCCTGGGAATCAAAAACCCTGGGCCTCACACATGCTAGGTAAGGACTCTCTCACTGAGCTACATCCCCAGTCATAAGGTAATAAATTTTATATGTATTTTACCACAATAAAAAGTTGGTGGCACACACCTTTAATCCCAGCACTCAGGAGGCAGAGGCAGGTGGATCTCTGTGGGAGATCAAGGCCCACCTGGTTTTTACATAGTGAGTTCCTGGCAGCTGGAACTACTGGGAAGCCCTGTTTCAAACAAACAAACAAACAGATGACTCAGTGATAAGAACACTGACTGCTCTTGGAGACCACCCAGGTTTAATTCCCAGCACCCAGCAGCGAACAACCATTCATAACTCCAGTTCCAGGGGATGGAACTCCCTCTTCTGTCCTCTGGGGGTACTACATGACAGGGGTGCACGACATACATGCAGGCAATACACTTGCACATGAAAATAAAAATAAATAAATAAAAGTTAAACAAACAAAAAAAAGTTGGGGGAAAAGGGAATAATCAATGAATAGAGGGATCACTTGAAAATGAAAACACGTGATTGTTAAAATAAGAAATTCATCGAAGGTTTGGTGATGAAGTCAAGGAAATTTCTGGGAAGGTTGATTCAAGGTGATATATTAATGGAAATTACAGAAAAAAGCTAAAGGTTAATCTAGGAAAGCTCTTTATTTCTTAGAAAATGAAGATGGGGAAAGGCGGCAGCTGGGAGGGATTAGGGAGAACGATTGTATCAGTTAGTCCCAACAGCAAACCTAATTCATCCCACATGGTTCAGATAGATAACATGTGGGAAAGGACCGCTCACAGAGACGTGAGCAGGAAGGGGTAGGAACGGGCAGGGTGCAGGGTCCAAGGACTAGCAATAAGGGAAAGCCATGGGGGAGGGGGCAGCTGTAGACTGAATCCAGGAAGGGTCTATTCTGGTTTACAGCTCAAGGGGAACATCCATCATGGCAGGGAAGGTATCATGGCAGAAGCGTGAGGCAGCTGGTCACACTGCATCCAGTCAGGAAGCAGAGAGAGAGAGGAATGCTAGTGTTCTGTTTGCTTTCTCCTTTTTATTCAGTCCAGAACCCCAGTCCATGGAATGGTCCTACCTACATTTAGGGTGGGTCTTCTGGCCTCTATTAACCCAATCCAGCTAAAGCATCACCGGAAGCCCAGAGGATAATCTAACCTAGACAATCCCTCACAGGATGCCCAGAGGCTGGTCTCCTAGGAGATTCCAGATCCTCTCAAGTTAACAGTATTAACCAGCACAGCCTCCTACTTTGAGGTGAACCTAGTTTCTGTAGATATAGTTCCACAACGGGAATACAGCAGAAAGAATGGCTGGACCTAGCCAGAAATCAGCAGGCAAGGCAGGGGTAATACAGTCTGTACTCCACAGGGCAGGGCAGGGTCAGTATGTGACAGGAAATAAATTATCAAAGAATAATACAATAACATTTTCCCATCAGGAAAACATCTGGTGTCCATCCCAGAAATTAAAAAAAAAAAAAAAAGCCATTCATAAGGCATAGCATAAATGGAAAAAAAATTAACTAGGAAAAGCTTGCAGAAAAGAAAGAAGAGATTATGAACAAAGGATCAGAGATGGAGATGGCATTGGGTTGATCAACAGCAACACAGAATGCTGGCTGACACAGAGCCATTCCTTCAAGTTTCTGAGGAAACAATTTCCAGACCAAATCATGCATCAAGTAAGGGTGCGGCAAAGACTTCCACGAAGTGCATCCAAGAATGTCAGCTTCTGCACATCCTTTCTCGGGAATTAATTACAAAGCAAGAATGAAAACAAACAAGTAAACAAAAAAGGAAAGTCCTGGGCTGAGGGAACACAGGATACACACACAGCCAAGAAGTGAAGGGAAATCCAAGTTGACAGCTGTGCAGAAGCCCTGGAACACGGGCCAGGGGTTAGGGGGTGGAGGCTCCGTTAGGATGACTTGAAGGAAAAAACAAACCACTAATCATTTTCAGAGGGGTTCAACAATCTTTGAGGGCTTTTGAGGGCAACAAAAATAAAGCAAATATCCTCTGTGCTGGAGGATATGCTCCAGAATCTCTTGCATGCTTGCCAGCGTTCTACCATGAACCTATATTCCTAGGCCCAGATCAACCTCCTTTTGTTAACCTGATGCACCTGGGAGGAGGAACTGTCAGACGAGGCATTACCTCTACCAGTCTGACCTTTGGCCATGTCTGTGAGGCATTTTCTTGATTATTAAGTGATAATGGGTGGTACCAGTCCTCTATAGGTGATACCACCCATGGGCAGATGGTCCTGGGTTGCATAAGAAAGCAGACAGCACAGGCCAGAGGAGCAAGCCAGTAAAGAGTGTTCCTTCATGATCTCTGCTTCAGCTTCTGCCTCGAGGTCCCTGCCTTGCCTTCCCTCAGTGATGAACTGGGACTGGGACATGTAAGCCAGATAAACGCTTTTCTCTCCAAGTTGGTTTTGGTTAGAATGTTTTATGACAGGCACTAGAACTTGAACAAATAGTATTTGGTTTTTCTTTTTTTTTTCCTTTCTTTGGTTTATTTTTAATTATGTGTGTATGTTTGTGTGTGTGTGTGCATGAGTAAAGGTGTCTACAGAGGCCAGAAGAAAGTGTTGGATCCACTGGAGCTGGAATTTATAGACAGTTGCGAGCCACCTGATGTGGGCGCTGGGAGCCAAACTTTGCTCCTCTGCAAAGGTAGTCTGTGTTCTTAACTGCTGAGCCATCTCTGCAGCTGCTAATATTTGGTTTTCTGAAGCTATGCAGATACAGCCTTTTCTTTTTAAATAGAATATTTTTCTTTGACAATTTCACACATGTGGACAATGTATCTCAATCACATCTCCCTCAATCCCTACCTCCCTCTCCTCCTAGGCATCCCCAACATGTCCTCCTCCCCCTTTCATGTTCTCTTCTCTCCCTCCTTTGGTAACCCCCTGAGTCCAGTTAGTGCTGCCTGTTGGAATATTGTTGGAATGCTGACTGATCTTGTTGGTTTGATCTTGTGCAGGTAACCATAGCTGTACAACCAAGTAACAATATAATTTTACGTGTGTATTTATGGTGTGCATGTTATTTACATGTGTGTGAATGCATGTGCATATATGTAGAGGCCAGTGACTGACATCAGGTACCTTCCTCGATCTCTGCTCCTTTGTTTGCTAAGGCAGGGTCTCTCACTAAATCCTGGATTTCACTGATTTGGCCAGTCTACCTAGCAAGGTTCCCGCAGGTATCTCATCATCTCCTGAGCTCTGGGATCACAGATGGGTGCCATACATTCCCGACTTTTTAATGTGGTTTCTGAGGATCCAAACTCAGGTCCTCAAGCTTGTTGGGCAAGTTCTTTATCCACTGAGTCATCTTCCCAATCTTTTAATATAGTAATTTTTAATACATTAGAACCCTTACTAGTTAGTATCTGATGTTGGCTGAATTATTTTTAGACATCAGCATTAAAATTTTCATTTTGATGACACACTTGGGTTTTTAATAAATGTGTTGTTACTTAGAAAGGCTGTAGCTTTACATGGATCTTTTAGAAATCTAGGTCTGCATATGTCTGCTTAGGAAAAAAATCTACAGGCAACCATGCAACCTCAGCTAATGTATGCTAAGCACAAACAAACACATAATGAAGTTCATCTGTTGGATGGGCATTTCTGGGGTGCAACAGCAAATCCATGTGTCCCATGCCAGGCAGGGTGGATAGGATTTCACTGATCCTTAGGTTTAGAGCTGTATGCATTGTCAGGATTTGACTTTTATATAAAGCATGTGAGCAGTTTTTGACCTTTTTAGTGAATTAATTTTAAATAATTTTATTTAAAATGACTACTTTAAAAATATTTTTATTAATTCTTTGAAAATTTCACACAATATATATTTTATCATATTCATCTCCCATTCCTCTCAAATCCATTCTCACATCCCTGGTCACTTCAACTTTATGTCCTCTTTTTTTTTAAGACCTCAAGTCCAGTGTGTGCTGCCCATATACGCATGGCTGTAGGTGCCCATCCACTGGTGCAGGGTCGATATGCCAGGACCTCAACCCTTAAAGAAAACTGACTCTCCTTCCCCCAGGGACCATCAACTGTTCATAACTTCTCAGTTAGGGGTAGGGACTCATGAACCCCCTCCTCTTCCATGCTAGAATGTTATGGCTGTTGACTGGTTTGATCTTGTGCAGGCAACCACGGCTGGTGTGAGTTCATGAGTGCAATGTCCCGTCATGTCCAGAAGACATTGTTTTGCTCTGGTCTTCCTTGACCTCTGGCTCTTTCAATTTTTCTATTGCCCCTCCCTGATGGTTCCTGGGGTTTCCATGCTGAGCACTCCACAGTCACTTATTTGAAACTTGACCAGTTATGAGTTTCTGCACTACTGTCTATTGTACAAAGAAACTTCTCTGATGAGGTTTTAGAGTTGTACTAATCCATAGGTATCTAGAGGTTTGATATTATGTCCATTCAGCAGAATAATAATAGTAGGTTTACTCCTGTGGCCTGTGAGCTTCCCAACCATGGTTCTTGCCCAGATTCATGCACGTGTTTCCTTCTGTGGAGCAGGGCCTTAAATCCAACCAGAAAGCGATACCCTCAGAATATTTATACCAATATTCCGTCTATTGACAAATCTTGTCACACTGGTCAGTATTGTAGTTCACAGGATTCAAAGCTGGGTGAGACTGCTGATGACTCTCCCCGGATCCCAGCAGCTTACATAGCACCTTCAGGTAGCATGAAAGCTTAGCCAGCAGAGAGGAAGCTTCCTGGTCAGTATCAAATTGATTCCGCCATTTCCTGTGAGCAATGTGTGGTGTCTTCAGTACTAGGGTCTTACCATTAAATTTTGGTGGGCAACCAAGAACAATGACAATAGTCTGTATTGTTTTGGGGGTCTCTGAGACACCTCTAATCAACAACTCGGAAGTACCTCATACCTGTAATTCCAACTTTCCTGAAACTTGCTTTGTAGACCAGGATGACCTTGAACTCACAGAAATCCACTTGCCTCTGCCTCCCAAGTGCTGGATTAAAGGCATTCACCACCATACCTGGCACAATAGACACTTCTTAGCAGAACAAAATCACCAAGAACCAAGAGTTGGTTCATGCCTGTGATCCCAGCCTGGGGGATGCTCTGGCAGTCTGGGTTACATAGTGAGATCCTGTTTCAAAATGCAAGCATAGGGCTGGAGAGATGGTTCAGCAGTTAGAGTACTGGCTGCTTTTACAGAGGACCTGGGTTTGATTTTAAGCACCCAAATGGCAGCTAACAACCATCCATAACTCCAGTTCCAGGGGAATCCAATGCCCTCTTCTGACCTCTGTGGGCACTGCATGACATGGGTGCACTCACATATATGTGAAACAGGGTGAAATGAGAGCATCCCCTAGAGGGTTCTTAGTCTCATTCATAAAAGAATTTAAGAATGGACCCAATCGGAAGCTTTAAGACAATTTTATTGGAATTTGAAGAAAAATCCTCAAGACAGGCAAGCTGGGGATCTCACCAGCTGCCTAGAGGAAGAGAATACAGGGAGAAGAAGAGAAGCCAAAAAGTCATGCAGGTTTAGAGCCTGCATGAGATCAGACACGTGGCGGACTGGCAGCCACATGGCTGGGAGAAGGAGTTTTAGAGAAAAAGTAGAGAAATGCAAGATGCTAGGGCAGCCCAAAGCCTTAAAGAAAGCATGTTTAGCTGAAGGATGTGAAGAAGAGAAGGAAAGATTACGCTTTTCTGAAGAATTCAGAAAAGCGGGCAGACTTACGGAGAGCTACATGTTTGTGGCTGGGTCCAGAAGAACTGCACTGGGAGGTGGGATTCCCAGCAGGAAAAGTTCACTACCTCATTAACACACCCTGTATTCCGCCTACCTATTTAGTATAGCTTAAGTAGAACCCACCTTCCTAAGGGTGGTCCTCGGATCAGGTGATTGACCAGTGAAACTGGAAATGTGGGTCTTTCAACAGATAAACTAGAGAATTTATAGTCTATCCCAGCTAAATAGGTATTTGGTCTCTAACACATGCAGGCAATGCACTCATACATACAGAATAAAAAAAATAAATATTTTTTTAAAAGCAAGCAAACAAGAAAAACCACCACCACCACCACAATAATGAACTACCCTGAACTGACCAGACAACTTCAACAATTAACCAACTTTGTCATTCTTTAATAAAATTTTTACATTTGTGTGTATGCATGTGCATGTGTACATGAGAAGGTCAGAGACAGCTTGCAGGAGTCAGTTCTCTCCTTCCACAGTATAGGTTCTATGGACCCAACTGAGGTTGTTAGGCTTGGCAGTAAGCACCTCTACCTGCTGAGCCATCTCACTGGCCCTTGCTTTTTTTTTAATATTTAAAATTTTGTTTTATGTTTATAAGTGTTATGCTTACATGTGTATAAATGTACCCATGTCGTGCAGTACCTGCAGAGGACAGAAGAGGCTATGGAGTCCCCTGGAACTGGAGTTACTGACCATTGCCAGCCAACATGTGGGTGCTAGGATTTGAATCTGGGTCTTCTGCAAGAAGTCAGTGTGCTCCTAACTGCTCAGTTATCTCTCCAGTCTCCTTGCTTTGTTTTTTTGAGGAAGGGACTCAGGTATCCTAGGCTGGCCTCTAAGTCCCTGTGTGCCTGAGGAATCCCTTGAGCTCCTCATTTTCTTGCCTTACCTCCCCAGTGCTGACATCACAGATGTGAGCCACCATGCCTGGTCATTCTTGTATCATTTAGTTCTTCATTTGTATTACGTATGTATGTATGTATGTATGTATGTATGTATGTATTACTACTCCTATTTCAAGTAGGTTTTAAATTTTGTTGTTGTTGTTGAGATAGGGTCTCATGTGTCCCAGGCTAGCTTGGAACTCTCTATGTTACTGATGATGATCTTGAAGTTTGGATTCTTCTGCCTCCATCTTCTGAGTGCTGGGGTTACAGGTGTGCACTATGTCAGATTGTTGTGATTTTTGAGGCCAGCCTGGGCTACAGGTCGAGACTGTCTAATATACATACTGCTACACCTCTCAAATTGCTCAGTTTCTTGGGAGAACTTCCAGAGATTCTCTATGGCTCTATGGGAGCCACTTTATACTCCTATACCCTCATATATAACATATGACTACACATATAACTAGTCTTTAGGAAGAGGCAAAGCACTTAGGTAATACACCTTGTTCTGTATCAGTTAGCGTATATTTTAATGTGCAGATTGAAGAGTTTCAGAAACTCGAATATTGAATTCTCTTGCCTCTGGCTGTTCGATGTCAGTGAATATAGGGAGAAGGGAGCCAATGCTTTCCTCTAAGAAGTAGAAAATGCCTCATTATCATTGAGTTGAATCTGTTAGAAAAGCTTGCAGGACAGAAAAGTAGGAAGTTGTTTTAGGGGTCGCATTCATTGATTCCAAACCTAATCTCTTTGGTTCTTCCTCCCTCTTTTTCACAGAGTATACTAATTTGTAGATATGAAATATCTAGAGCAGATGCTGCTCTGTAGAAAGTCATTCTTGATAGAATAAAAGGATGCTGTAATATGAGTCAAAAGGGCTGGAGAGATGGCTCAGTGGTTAAGAGTACTGGCTGCTTTTGCAGAGGATCTGGGTTTGACTCCCAGTACCCACACAGCTGTTAATAACTCTCTGTAACTCCAGTTCCAGGGGATTCGATGCCAGCTGGGGCTACAGGGAGACCCTGTCTCAAAAAGACCCTTTCCCCCGCCAAAAAAAAAAAAAAACAAAACACAAAAAAACAATAGAACTCTTTTCAAGTTTCTGAATCTGCTTAGTTAGAAAGCAATCGAAGAACACCGTTACTGTTTGCAGTTGCTTTTCTGTGTTCGTCAAGTTATCCTCACATCATCCAACTTGAAAACATCCAGAACTATTTTGGATACTGAGGCTTATGTATAGCACAATGATCATTTAAAAACCTTATATCAGACTTCAGTGTTTACCAAGACAACTTTGCTTTCTGTGATTTACTTTACAAATTATCTCCCCTAAAATGAATACATGAATATTAACTGAGCTACACCCTGGGGTATAGAATTCTTAGAACTTAATATTAAGAATACCACCCTGGGGCTAGAGAGATGGCTCAGTTGTTAACAGCATTAGCTGCTCTTGCAGAGGACCCAGGTTCAACTCCCAATTCCCATATAGCAGCTAACAACCATCCGCAACTCCAGTTCCAGGGGATCTGATGCCCTCTTCTGACTGATTCAGGCATAGCATGGCACGGGTGCTTAGACACATGAAGACAATACTCTCATACACATAAAAATAATAATATCTAAAATATTTTAAAAAAAGAATAACCACCCTATAATAAAAAATTGTTTTGGAATCTAAAAGTTGTGTTTTGGGGGTCTGGGGACTGAAGACTGAAGAGATGGCTCAGCGGTTAAGAGCACTGGCTGCTCTTGCAGAGGACCTGGGCTTGATTCCCAGCACCCACATGGTGAAAATGTCCAAATTTATACCATTCACCTAGCCTTTCTGAATCTGTATCTTGTATTTCAAACTGTCTTTTTGATGACTTCTTTTAAATAATTCATAATTAACTCAAACCTAAATTCAGTAACAAGACTGTTCATCCTTCCACTCTTGTTTGTCTAAATAAACCTGTCACCATCCATCCAGATATTCAAGTGAGTGGGGGACTTTCCTAATGGACTGCTGTCAACCGCAAGACTAATTTGTTCTACCTTAAAAGCAGACCTTGAACCTATCCACGTCTTCCTCTCTGTAATCTCCTCACTATTTTCCTTGCTGCCTTTTGCTCCTATCAGCCCAGTGGATTCTCAGTATGAAGGCATCAGCAATGACAAACACAAACAAAATGAATCAACAGCACAGGAAATGCAATGAATCCTTTCAATGCCATACTTTCCTGGGGAGATTCATCATTAGGTTCTGGGGCTTCTATGTGCTGGACTTTACTTGGTAGGCATGTTGGCCTGCCTGTATTTCCAGAGCTTGGAGGGTTGAGACAGGAGATTCTCCCAGGGCAAGCTAGCTACCGAGATAAACTCTATTGATGAGCTCTCAGTTCAATTAAAAGACCCTGTCTCAATAAATACGGCAGTGAACCATTGAGGAGACTCCAGATGTCAACCTTGGGCCTCCACACACATGTGCATAGGTGCACATGCACCCTTACACACATGTGCACAAACATGCACGCACATATACCACGCATACATACACATGAAAAAAAGAGCACAAAAACTTGAGGCTAGCCTGGGTCATATAGTGAGTTTATGGCTAGGCTCCATAATAAGACCCTGTCTCAAAAAACAAAACAAACAGAACAATGGAATAGAATCTGAATGTCTTACCAGGGTCCAAAAATTTCTCTATCACATGCCTTCTGCCTCCTGTCTTATCCCTGAACCACTCGCACCTGTCAGGCACTGGCCTTGCTCAGATTCTTTAAATATATACAAGTTTTTCTTTTCATGAGTTTGAAACAACTGTTTTGTCTGGAATATTCTTCCATGAAGGCTCAGTCTTTTAGGTCATTTTAAAAGTCTTATCTTGAGAAAGGACTTCTCACCTAGCCTAGCCAGGCTGCCAGTTTTTTCATAGCACCGTATAATTTTCTTTGCAGCACTTTGCCAAGGACAATTCATTCACCCATATGGTCATGTGTGTGCACATCTGTATAGTTTGTTTACTTGCTCACTGTTAAGTCCACAGGACAAGGAGCATGCTGTATATGTCTGTGGTCCACATGCCATCATAGTGCTCCACACACAGAAGGCTACCAATGACTCTGTTGAATCAATGGATGAAGTTAATACTAAGAAGGAACTACAGTTACTAAGGAAATAATTGTGTCATCCTGACCACAATACGGAAGTCAGATGCTACTGCAAACTGAGGAAATTAATTTAAATAAAAAAAGAAGGTAACCCAGGCCTCCCAGACTGAAAAAAAAAAAATGAGGAGTTGGCCAGATGACAAGAGCAAAGAGTGGCTCCAAGCAGAGGAACTAGGATCTGTGAAGGCCTCAGGATGAGGGTATGGGGAACTTGGAGGAACTGAAAGAACAGCAGCGTGGCTAGAATCTAGAGAGTAAAAGGTAGGCAGAGGAAGGCTGTCAGAGCACTCCGCACTGGCCACTTCATCTGAAGAGAAACAGAAAGCATTAGGCAGTAGTGCAAGGTGCTTTTGTGTGGGGATCTTACTATTCATTTTGTGGTGCCAGGGATGAACCTGGAGCTGACCATGCTAGACAAGTACTCTACCACTAAGCAATACCCACAAAGTTTGTATGTGTGTATGTTTTAGGATTATGCTCTGTGGCCCAGGATGGCCTTGAATTCTTTTTTAAAAATATTTTATTTTAATTTTATGTATATGAGTGTTTTGCCTGCATGATGTAAGTGCATCATGTATGTGCAATGTCCATGGAGGCCAGAAGAAGGTGTCGGATTCCCTGGAACTAGAGTTACAGACAGTTGTTAGCTGCCATGTGGGAGTGGGAATCAAATCTGGGTCCTCTGGAAGAGCAACAAGTACTCTCCAGTCACATGGCCTTGAATTCTTGGCCTTCCTGCCTTCGATATCCTAGGTTGGATTGCAGGCTTGCGTAGGACACATAGCCTCTCAAGTTTGATTTTCCAAAGCACACTAATAATGTGGGGGAGGAGATATACTATGGGTGGGACTAGGAAGCTTGGAGAAGTGAGGAGAGGCAGAGACACTCTGGGGAGACTAGCTAGGTATGGTTAAGAGAAGATAGAGGTAAATGAATGGTAGGTCTGGGGAATAATGTTTGATTCATGAGGGTTTCTAGAAGTAAAATAATAAGACACAGTGATTCACTGGTATTCTTGTAGATTAGGGGAAGACCTAAGATGACTTCTAGAATTTTGATTCAAACCACTGGGTGCCATTTACTGAGACCTGGGAAAAGTGCAAAAGAAGCCATTTGGTTGTAGGTGAGTGGTGAGAGGATGACGGCTTCTGTGTGGACAAGTTTTGAGATACCTACAAGATATAAGGAGATGCTGAGCAGGCAGCTAAATAGAAAGCAGTGTGACAGCCTGCGGAATTCTGGGAAGGCATCAGCACTGAGAGAGGCTTGGATGGGGTTCCGGGGTACTTTCCCTGTTTCAGGATCAGAGTGAACAAGCCATGATCAAAGGACTGAGTGGTCATTGGAAGTACAGTGCTCCAGGAGGCCCCAATGATCTAAGGTGAAAACCTCAGTAAACCAGAAGTCAGATTTTTTAAAGATTTATTTTTATTTTATGTGTATGTGTTTTGCCTGCAGGAATATATGGACATTGCGTGTGTGCCTGGTCCCCACAGCGGCCAGAAGAGAATGTTGGCTCTCATGAAATTGGAGTTACAGATGGCTGTGAACAGTCACATGGTGCTGGGAACCAAACCTAAGTCCTCTGCAAGAGCAGTCAGCGCTCTTAACCATTAAGCCATCTCTCCAACCCCTAGTAGGTAGATTTTAAGTGGAGATTATCAATGAGCAATTTAGGTTTTGATCATTCCCTTCTTTTATTAGGAAATAATGTCTGTATTTCTTGGGGGAAAATAATACCTCTCCAATCCTACTTAAAGAGGGTTTTTTTTTTAATTTGAGAATTTCATACAATATATCCTGATCGTCTTCACCCTGCTCCTTCTTAGCTAATGACTCCCAGATCCACCCCACCTCTCTGCCTCCCCAAATCCATGTCTTTTTAAAAAATTGAATAACCCATCAACTCAAATTTGTGCTTTCCACATATTTCTGGATGTGGGACTATCTACTAGAATGTGGTCCCCTTACCAGGAGCCTACCTTTAAAGGTAGACTTACTTTTAAAGAAAACCGACTCTCCCTTTCCCAGAAGCCATCCACTGTGACTGATCTTCAGTTAGGTAAGGGGCTCATGAATTCCTTCCCACTCCATTCTGGGATTTTGACTGGCTTGATTTTTGTGCAGATCTTGTGCAGGCAACTCCAGCTGCTGTGAGTTCAATCCCAAATATTACTTTTAAAATTATTATTCTATTATCATGTGTTTTACCCTCTGGTATCAGAAAAAACTATTTTTGCATTGTTGTAACTACAAAGTATGCATAGTTTTGATTTTTCCCATTTTAAAGTGGGAAGAATTTATGGTGTCATAATGGTCGTTTTAGTGGCTATGTAAGTTCTGTTCAATCACATTTTACTGATATTTATAAAAGGATATAGATGATTCTATAAAAAGGAATTTAAAAAACAAAGGAATTAAATGAAAGGAATTAAAAAAAAACTATAGAAAAAAAAGATCCATCAAAACCCATCTTCTAGTATTGGGTCCAGCATTTAGGAAGCAAAGGCTGGCAGATCTCTGTGAGTTTGATGTCAGCTTGGCCTACATAGCAGGTTCGAGGCCAGGTAGGGCTACAAGGAGACTCTCTCTCTCTCTTTCTCTCTCTCACACACAGAATCATCTTTTTTTGTAGAGTCAAGCAAACACAGAAACAAATGATCCTGCTGCTGGGTGTGGTGGTGTACACCGTCAGTCCCAGCACGTGGGTCCACATAGTGAGTTCCCAGCCAGCTGGGTCTATAGGGAGACCCTGTCTCAAAAAGACCAACCCCCCCAAAACAAAACAAAAAATAAAAACAATAAACCCCCCAAAACCAAATGAGGGGCTGGAGAGATGGCTCAGTGGTTAAGAGCACTGGTTGCTCTTGTAGAGAACCTGAGTTTGGCTCCCAACACCCACATGGCAGTTAACAACAGTCTATAACTCCAGAGGATCCAACACCTTCTGCCTTCTGTCCTCTTTGGGTATTTCACACATGGGTGCACTTACATACATGGAGTTAAACCACTCATACACATAAAATTAATTAAAAAAAAAAAGAACAGTTCTAAGGTACCCAAGTACCCAAATAAAATTTAAAAAATTATATTTTGATTACTAAGATTCTTTGATGATTTCAAAGTTTTTATTTACAAATGATTACAAATGTCTTTTACTATAATGGGGGCTGAAATGTTTAACATTGGCTCCTATTTGTTAAAAGTTGAGCCCTAAGCTGATGAGGCCTGTTAAGTGAAATAAAAAGGTGTATTTTCTGGAGCTGTGGGATTTGTATTTCTATAGAAAACACAGCCAGAAGGAAATGGTGAATTAAGGGTTTAGAGATGTAGTTCGGTTTTGAGCCCCTGAACTGTATAAACCAGGCATGGTTGCATACACTGGTAATCCTAGCACTCTGGAGGTGAAGGGGAGAGAATCACAAGTTCAAGGTCATCTTCAGCTACACAGTTAAGTTCTAGGCTAGTCCGGGCTACATTAGATACCTCTCCCTAAAAAAAAAAAAAAAAAAAAAAAAAAAAATCTGAAAGCCTCTTGATCATCATCAAAGAGGTCTCTACTTTGGTGAGATACAAAACAAACAGAGGGCCTAGGCCACCACGGGGGCTAGATTCCCTTTGACTTAATTCAGTAAGGGTCCAGTGCTTTTTGTGTAAAGTGTCACACGTAGCTTTCATAACATATCTTTGGGCCTAGTGTGTTAACTCAGACCTGCCATCACAGTACCTTGGGAGGGAGAGGCAGGAAGCCCAGGAGTCTGAGGCCAATCTAGGCTATATAGGGAGTTTGAGGCCAGCTTCACCTGGGCTATAGGAGACTCTGTCTCAAAACAAAACAAAAATCAAATGAACAAACAAAAAAAATCCACCCTGAAAAACAAAACAGCGCCAAACCAAACCAAAGTCCTATCTTCTCTTGCACCATTGTTTTAAGACCAGACTTAGGTCTCTATATGGATCTTGTTGGCAGTTTTTTGGTTTGTTCCTATTTAGTAAGTTGTTTTTGTCCTCACTCAAGGTTGTAGGTAATGGGTCCTAATGTCAGTTCTTTCCAGAGCATCAACCAACTCAAGGCAGGTTCCTGAGCTAAGAATTTTAGAGTCTGCTGAGGGGGAGAGAGGAGAAAGGGAGGAGATGGTAAGAAGTGTGACCTCTGAAGCAAAGAGACTAGAGATGGGCCAGGGAGATGAATCGTGGGGTAAAACATGTGCTGCATAAGCCTGACAATTTGAGTTCTATCTCTGGAACCCATGTAAATGTGGCAGGAGAGAACCAGCTCCACAAAGTTGTTCTCTAACCTCCACAAACATGTACGCATGTGCACACACACATAACACAATAATAATAAATAAACAGACCAGAAAGATTGAGCACTTTCTACCCTGCATGTTTACATTTGGTTAATAATCAGGACTTTAGGGGGCTGGAAAGACTACTGTTCAGCAGTTAAGAGTACTTACTGCTCTTGCAGAGGACCCTGATTCACTTTAAAGCACTTGCATCAGGTGGCTCAAAACAACCTGTAACTTCTGTTCTGGGGGATCCAACACCCTCCTCCGGCCTTCTCTGGCACCTGCACGCACAAGGTTCACACAAACTCACAAAGGCACACACACATCTACATATACAAAAATAGACAAAATCTTTAAAATTTAATCAGGACTGTATGGAGGAAATGCTATTGCTTTTAACTGTACCTTACAAATAAGAAAACTGGCTAGGAACCTACTGAAGATCACCTGGGAATGAAAGATTTTCTGCAGGGACCTAGTAGAATTTCAGACCTAGAACTCATTAACTGCACCCTCACCCCACATTTTTATAAAAGGAAATCTGTCTAGAACAGACAGCTAATGAAGTAGCAAAGGGCCTACGGACATGCATGTGTAAGATGCGTCCCTTTCGTTTTATTTTTAATTTAAATTTAATTTTTGAGACAATATCTCCTTGTAATCTCAGCTGGCCCCAGGTGGCTTGGAACTCTCTCTGTAGACCTCCATCTCACAGAGGTACACCTGCCCCTGCCTCCTTAGAACAATAAAGGCGTGTGCCACCTGTTTGACTCTTTATTTCTTGATGAGGAACTCAAAAGATATTTTAGAACTGCTTGGCTTTCAGTCTTTAAACTATGGCGATTTGTTTCCTTCATTAGACTCAAATACAGATGGTGGGCCAGTGAAATGGCTCAGCAGGCGGCCAAATCGTGGTTGTGAGAATCAAACAGAGGTAACAAACTTGAAAGATAACAGACGTCTGTCCAAGGCATAAGGGAACTGTGAAGTAACTGATTCAATCGTTGATTACTTGAGATACAGGATAGCAACACCATTTAATATCTGAACTCAGTAGATACCATCTAAAATCGCATTCCAACCTGCAAATTTAATCTTTCTGAGGTTTGGGTCTTTGGAGCCTAAAAAAAAAAAAAAAAAGGAAAAAAGAGAGAGGGATGTAAAGTGCTGGTAAGATTTATTTTCGAGACCTGCCCATAGGTACATGAAATTAGGACAGAACAACAACAAAAAATTAAGTGGGGGCCAAAAAACCAGTCAAGAGACGTGCATACGTGTTAATTCACAGCTACCAAGGGGTAAGGAAATGACTTAGGGGAAAGGCTTCGTTCAGACCATCCCTGGGGACGCTTTGCTCCTGAACGGTCCCTCTGGCAATATTCCAGTTGGAGTCCCAAGGCTCCCTCCAGTGGGAAGCAGAGAGGGGCGTGTTAGACGCGCGCCTACGCGCACACGCACGTGTACACACACACGCGCACACGCACACACGCCGCACACACGCACTCGGCCCCATCGGGGGCGGGTCTCTTTCTCTTTAAAGAGCAGACGGTCTCCGCGCAAAGCCAGGTTCTCTAAGGCCCCGGGGCCCGGGAGCCGAGCGGCCCGCAGCCAATGAGCGTGGCCGAGCGGCTCGAGCGCGGCTGACGCTGCACCAATGAGCGGCGGCGAGGGGCGGGGGCAGCGGAGGAGACACTATTGTTGATGAGGAGCAGCGGCGTCGGCGGCGGCTGCACCACCTTGTCGCTGCCGGCCGCGGTTCGGCCGACCCCAGCTTCGGAGCTGGGCTTCGTCACCACGCGCAGGGGCCTTCCCTCCGGCCGCGAGCATCCCACACCTGAGGCCCAGCACGCAGCGGGCTTCCCCGGGCCGCGCCGTCGCCGGGCCGGGGGGACCATGTCCCAGCGGGTGAGGCGCAATGGGTCCCCCACTCCGGCCGGCGCCCTCGGGGCTGGCGCGGTCGCCCCGGCCGGGGGACCCGGGAGCCGCCTGCAGCCCATGAGGGCGACGGTGCCGTTCCAGCTGAAGCAGCAGCAGCAACATGGCAGCCCCACGCGGAGCGGCGGCGGCGGCAACAACGGCGGCTGCGGAGGCGCCTCAGGCCCCTCGGGCGGCGGCGGCCCGCGCACCGCGTCGCGCAGCACCAGCCCCACGCGCGGCGGCGGGGGCGCGGCGGCGCGCACCAGCCCCACGGTGGCCACGCAGACGGGCGCGTCGGCGACGTCCACGCGCGGCACCAGCCCCACGCGCGGCGCGGCGCCCGGGGCCCGCGGCAGTCCTCCGCGGCCGCTGCCGCCGCCGCCGCCTCCGCTGCTAGGCACCGTGTCGTCGCCCAGCTCCTCGCCCACCCACCTGTGGACTAGCGAGGTGAGCGCGGCCCCACCCCCTGCCCGCGTCCGCCACCGGAGGAGGTCCCCGGAGCAGGGCCGGCCCTCGGCGGAGAAGAGGAGCCCGAGCGCCCCGGTGTGCAAAGCGGGTACGTGGGGGGACCGTGCAGTTCGGGGTCCCGGGGCTAGAAACCCGGACTGCAGCGCTACAGCGGGACTGGGGGCGGGGCCGAGCCGCGGGGGCGGGGCCGAGGCGGGGCTCGGAAGAGGGGCCCTGCCTGGCTCTACCTAGCCCTGCTGCTCCGCTCGCTGTGTCCATCCCTTGGTTGTGCCAGCCTTAGAGGTGCAGTGGCAAACCTAAGGCCTCTGCCTATTTGTGTTCCTCTTAACCTCGAGGTTCTGGCTTTATGTCGCCCACTGCTTACCCCCGGGTGAGGATAGGGCTCTTTTGTCAACTTTTGTTTTAGTGATTTTTGTTTAGTGGTTAATTAATGCTTCATAGCACATGTGTGTTGCTAATGTTTCATTTCCACAAAACAGTTTCAGATTTGGGGGACTAAATGCATCAGCAGAAGCAGATTTGGATCACTGAACAGATAAGAGACTGGGAACAGGTTTTTGCATTTCGTAAGACTTCATGAGTAGCAAGAAATGAGAAGTTAAGTAAGATTGCCTTGGGGGTGCACACATACATGTGCATATATATGACAGCCTGACAGTTTGGGTATATTTCTCATAACACTGATTTTGGTTTTCTCGGCTTGATGAAGGACCTAAAATTCGTTATTTCCGTGCACCTAATGGGTTTCTTGGAGAAGATCCTGATTGGAGGTGTTGGGTTCCAGTGGAACCATGTAGAAAGAGTAACTCGAAGGATTCTTTCAAATTCTAGGAATGGAAAGGGATGAAATTTATTCCGTGGCTGCCTTTTCATCAGAATGTAGTGAAAAAAAGGGTGGGTAGTTCTTAGTTACATATTAATAGTGCCAATACATATCTGTCCGGAGAATTTCTGAAGTCTTGTATAGGCAGAATGATTGGGAATTTCAGGAAACTTAGTACTGGATTTCCTAAGTCACTAAGATGAAGTGATTTCAGAAATGGAAAGTAATGTGAATCTTACATTTATTTTATGAAAAGATTTTATAACTTTTTGTTACATTTTATTTATTGTGGATATGTGTGGGCACCATGGCATGCAAGTGGGGGTTAGAGGATCTCTCCTTACATCATGTGGATCCAGAGGACAGAACTCATGTTTCAGACTTGGCAGCAAGAGCCTTTGCCAGATGAGATACCTTGCCTGTTCCCAGGTTTTAGACAGTACTTATTTAAATGAAGATTGTCTTGAAAAATGATTGGTGGTATTTCACAAATACAGCCAGAGTGTAGTTTTAAACCTTTTGAAAATACAAAATGCTTTTTAAAACTGGTTGTTGAGAGTACCAGGACCCTTCTCCACAGTGACAGGTAAGTAGTTTTCATACAGATCTCATTTTGCTCTCACAATAGTCTTTAGACAGGTTAAGTAACAAGTGGTGACAGAGGCAGTATTTGATTCAGGTTGTACTCCAGACTATATATCAAATTATATTAAGGAAGTGACTTCATAATACATACAAGAAAGTCTGGGAAATAAATAGCCCCCCAAATTGCATGCATCTAGTTCTGAAGCAGCTCAATCTGGTGAACAAAATTCCTTCAGTTTGCCTTCAGCCTTTGGAAGCCAGGATCTTGCCTCAGATGTACAGGAGAGATAACTTAATTGGGCAGTAGAGGTGGAAGGACGTGGCAGGGCCCCTCAGTCTGATAACAGAATGTGGCCACTCAACTCCAAGCAGCAATGGAACTTGAGGAAAACTTGGCTAGGTTAAATACTGGCAAAATGTGAAGGCAGGTGTTTCCACTGATACCCAGGAGGATTTCCTGGGATCTCAGCGTCCTTTGTATATGTTCTTTGTATTTTGAAAGCAGACCCTCTCCCCCCAACAAACAAAACCTCGAAACAATGTAAACTTACTCTTCAACTAGGTGTGAGGTATACTGCTGGGTACTATGTCTTACAGTCTTACTGAAGTGTACATGTCTGAATGGCCTCTTTCCTGGAGTAAATATAAACATATTCTTGTTTGAGTGAAATAGTTATATATGTACAGAGTGGAACAAATGTTTTCAGTTTTGGATCTTCTTGCACAGACTACACTATGGTTAAATCATTTGCTGTTTTATATGACTAAATATAGAGACTTTAATTACCAGACCCTCTTTTTGACTTACAGGGAAGTTACTACCAATTAGCAGCCTTAATGAAATATAAAAGTTCTTACTGTAGAAGGGGTTGAACTTTCTCCTGGTGTAGTTCTGTCAGTCTCATGACTCACATGTCTGGCTTCATCTTGCTCAGGCTGCTAGCTTCATCTTACTTGATGAACAGGATGTGCTAGCCTGTGCCAAGGCTCCAGTACTGTCACTTCCCTAAGTTGAAGATCTTGGGATTTCTGTCTCCTTTCATTTCCCTGGGCTTTGGACTAATCATTGCATGATCTAGAACTTTTGTTTTCTTGATTATGATAACGTAAGTCAAGCACCCACCTCTGATAGCTATTTTAAATATCCAGCTTCAGTCCCTGCTGTCTCCATAGCAAAGTGGCTTGTCCAGGAACTGAGATAGGCTTTTAGAAGGTAACTAGGCAACAGGGTTAATTGTGAAGTTTGTTTTGTGCTTTCTCTTTTTACTTGACTTTGCTATATTCGGTAAAATATAAAATAGATTTTAGAGGTGGCATAACAGAGCAGTTAGGAGAATAAGCTTTGGGCAGACACCGGGTTTAATACCTGTGTTCAACCATTTAGGGGTCATGTGATAGGATGAAGTGATTAGCTAGTATCTGTAAAATGGTAAATATAAGTTGTTAATGCAGCCTCATAGTTTGTGGTTGTATAGAATTTCTATTTCTTCTGTATTTTTGCATTCATTTGTGTGTGTGTAAGCATGTGCATGCTAGGGTACATGTGTGGAGGTCAGAGGACAACAGAGGAATCTGTTCTGTCTGCTTACCATGTTGGTCCTGGGAATTTAACTCAGATTGTCAGGCTTGGCAGCAGGAATCCTTACCTATAGAGCCATCTCACCAGTTCTAGTTTTTGTTTGTTTTGTTTTTAAATTTTAAATTAGGGCCTAGAGAAATGGCTTGGTGGGTAAGAGAACTTGCTGCTTTTGCAGAGGACCCAGATTTGTTTCCCAGCACCCTTGTGGCAGCTCACAGCTATCTGCAACTCTGACTGATGCCCTCTTCTGGCTTCTGTCGGCACTGCATACACGTGATATACAGACATACATAAAGGCAAAACACTCATACACATAGAAGTAAATCTTAAAACATTTAAATTGCATTTTATTTCATTCTGTGTGCATGTTTGTATGTGTGGTCACGTGCGTGCCAGGGAGAATGTGTGGAGGTCAAGGGACAACCTTTAGGAGTTGATTGATCTTGGTCCCAAGAATCAATCTCAAGTCATCAGACTTGATGGTGGGCACTTTATCTGATAAGCCATCTCTCCAGCCCCCTAGTTTTACTTTACTTTTTATTTTTATTTGCTTTATTTTATTTTATATGTAGCACTGGCCTAGAACTCCCTATGTAAACCAAGCTGGCCTCAAACTTACAGAGATCTGCCTGCTTCTGCCTGTCAAGTGCTGGGATTTGAGATGTGAACCACCACACCCAACTAAAGTTCATTCTTTTTAAATTACATTTCTGGAACACATAGTGGTACAGCATGAGTGGAGAGATCAGAGAACAGCTTGCGGAAGTTGATTCTCTCCTTTCACCCTGGGAATTCTGTGGCTTGAGCTCAGGTCATCATGGTTGGCAGCAAAGCACCTTTACCCTCTTAGCCATCTTGCCTGCCTCAAAATCCATTCTTTGGGCTATTTGAAATATGTGTTTCAATAGGCTCTTCAGGTATTAAGACTACTGACTATCCCCATTATTTGAAATCTACCTATATAATGTTTGAATCCTCCTAAACTTAACTACTAACAAACAGCCTTCAGTTACTAGTAATAGTAATAACTTCTATTAGTAATAGAAACATTTGATTTAGCATATTTTTTAATATGTTTTATATGTGGTGAGAGATCCATTAGAATTTAGATGACTTTGTACTGCCACAGGCAATTTTATGAGCGATGAACAGCTCAGGTGGAGATGATCACATCCCACTGTGTGTTCTGGGAACACTTGAACTCTCTGAAATGGCAACAGAAGGTGGCTGCTGAATTACCACAGCAGTATGGTAATAGTGCAGTTAATTGTACGCAATTATGATTTAATGCCACATCCTCATTTTTATTTACACTTCTCTTGGCTTGAGAATGGATCCAAGGTTGGGATGTATTTGTATATGTAAAGTTTGACAAATGTTAACTTTTTACACTAGATCTATTTGTATTTTAATAATAGTGATAAAACTGCTGTCTACTTGTAGACAGTTGTACAACAGAATACACCTATATTTTATGCATTATGATGTAATCTAACATTATATAATTGAACATTAAAATATTTTGTGATATTTCTACGCTGTGCAGTTACTCTTTTTAAAATTGTCAGAGTCTCCACCAGAATTCTTATGTAAATGGACCTGAGCAATTTCAGAGTCATGTTGTTCAAGGGTCAGTTGTATATTAGTAATAGTTGTAGGTACTTGCATACCTTGTCCTATGACTGTCTTCCATCTGGATGTTTCTGACTTGTGTCCTTAAAGTAAATATGAATGAATTATTTCCTGGATTCTGTGAGTCACTCTGGAATATTATTAAACCTTAAAAGGTGTTCACCAGAATCTGTGATTTATAGCTGGTTGGTCAGAAGTTCAGGTAGCCAGGACTTAAAACTAACATCTGAAAAGGGGACAGTCTTTTGAGACTAAGTCTTTTTGGTTTGAATGTGACATGCTCCAGACATGCTCCATACATGCTTATAGTAAAGCAAAGCCAAGGTTCCTAGCTGATGATACTATTTTGGAAGTTTCTAGAAACTTTAGGAGGTGGAATCTAGTTGAAGGAGGAAGGAGGTCACTGGGAGTGGGTCTCTGGGTGCTATATCTTGCCTTGGCCCCTTCCTGTACTCCTTTTTCTCTGCTTCCTGGCTGCCATGATTGGAGATTGCTCTGCTCCTTCATGCTCCCCTTGCTATAATTGATTGACCCCTCTAAAACTGTGAGCCAAAGCAAATTCTCTGTTTAGATTTCTGTCAGGTACTTTTGCTATAGTGATAGGAAAAGTAATACAGTCTGTAAGTTGTGAAGTCTGTGCTATAACTCAGGGTAGTTGGGGGTCCAGAATGAATTGTCAAATATCCATTTGTTTACCAGTGAGTCAGAGAATTGATGGAGAGTGTTAAAAATGCAGTTTCCAGATCTAACTCTAGCCTTTGAAAGTCCCTTCTTCTAGTAATTTTGCTATACTCTATACTGAAAAAATAGTTGTAGAATCCTGCAAGCAAATGACTTGAAAACTCAGTAGGGGGATAAAAACAAATATTAGTACATTATTTGTATGTGATTTTATGGTATGGCTGATGTGTTGATAGCAAGATATTCTTGGCTGTTTCTTTTCATTGCATGCAGTATAGTGCGTGAATTTGATTGTTCATTGGGGTGGGGAAGTACCAAGAGAAGCAACAAAAGATGCAGTTAAAAAAAGATTTTTAATTGTGTGTGTGTGTGTGTGTGTGTGTGTGTGTGTGTGTGTGTGTACATGTGACTGTGGTTTGCACAGAGGCCAGAAGAGGCTGTTAAGAGTCCCTGGAGATGGAGTTACAGGTAGTTGTGAGTCACCTGAAGTGGATGCTGAGAACCAACCAAACTCGGGTCTTCTAGAAGAGTGAGAAACATTCTTAACCTCTGAGCCATCTATCTCTCCAACCCCGAGAAATGCACTTCTTTGGACTAGTAATCAGTATCAGAAAGCAGTACAGGAACTTCATATCTGTGGCATGTTTGATGTCTGTTTTCCAATACCTTATGAAGTACAAGCCTTAAAAATTCAGTATTTCTCTAACATTTGGAGGACAACTGCTAATTTCACACCCTCAAGGAATCCTTTTGGCTTGTGATGACTGTATTTTACAGTTGAGAAGGGAGCAATATAAACCTAGCTCTGCTGGGTATGGTGGTGCACACCTTTAATCTCAGCACTTGGAGGCAGAGACTGATGGATCTCAGTGAGTTCTGGGCCAGCTGGGCTACAGGGAGACAAAAACAAAGAACCCTAGCTCTTAGTTCTCTGTCTTGGTTAGTATAATTTTTCACTTAAATTCAATTCTGCAACTTTGAACTACTCTGTTACTGTGTACTATAAAGATGTAAAAACAGAACAAATAAACCAAACCTCTCCATAGTGCTCCAGAGAGTCAGATTACCCATGCAAGACAGGTATGTAAGTATGTAATACTGATGAGTGCTCTAGTGTTAGAAAGTGAATAATTCTACAGGGATGGATGTAGGCGTTCTCTCAGGGAAGATAGATTTTAGTTTGGGTTAGAGAGGGAAGAACCAAACTTGGCAGGTGTCTTAGAGGTGTGAAAGTACATGTCATGTCACTTAAAATGTATATTGTAGAAGAGTATTAGAGAGGAAAGCAGGGAAGGGTAGGAAAAGAGTAGAAAGGCATATTTCAGAACAGCCTCTAGTAGGATAGTGTGAACTAAAATGAATTGGAATATATTCTATCGTTAATATTTGCTCTAGACTGCCGTGGTCATATCCTGCCATTTGACAAATGCCATTGACATTTACTGACCAGCTGTTTAACTTAGGCAAGGTCTTTGCCTGCAAAAAGGGAATACTTCATAATATTGTAGAGGATTCTCACAAGGATAAGATCCTTGTAATGTGACCATAGGGTATAAAAAAAATCTCTCAGTGTTAGGTATTTTCATAACATTTTTGCCATCCTCCTCGGGCAATATTAATTATTAGTTGTATTTATGTTTTTAGAGTGAGGTATGTTCAGGATGAATGAAGTATGAATTTTGAGATGGAAGAATCTGGAGGATATTACTGCACAAAGGCATTGAACACCTGATTGGAGGTATGATAGGAATGTGTCCCACTCTTGGAAGAGATGTTGATGTGTTGGGATTGAGAAAAGGAGAATTGAGGATGGTAGTTTGGATGGTTCTAATAGCATAGTGGGAAGGCAGATTTAGGACAGGAAAATAAGCTCAATTCTAGACAGTATTTTGTGCTCTCAGAAAATCTATGTAATTTTCTAGATTGTGGCAAATAACAGTCTAGAACTCAGATGCATTTGAAAAGGGGGTAAGAGATTGGAACTCATTCATTTTCGTGTGCATCCACTTCACAATTTCTGCTAAGTGTTCATATATGGATCACACCTGAAGTAACTAGTCACTGGGATGGGTGGTAGAATGCTGAGAATAGAACTCTGGAGAAAACAAGCATTTCGGGGTTTGGGTTTTTGTGTTTGTTTGTTTTTTTGCTTCTGTCAACAGTTTAATTGTGTCGCCGAGACTTGGCCTTGAATCTCCAGCCTCAGTTTCCCAATTGCTGGAATTAAAGATGTGTAACACCATGCCCAGCTTCAAAACAAGCATTTTAAAGGTAAAAAGGTCAAACAGAGAGGAAGCCTGGGAACATGGTAGGAAGGGAAATAGCAGATGAGCATTGAGAAACTCAAAAGAAAGCTTGTTTTTCAAGTACAAGGTAGATGTTAAAGATATGAGATGCTGTGAAGAGAACAAATAGGTCAAGCCTGGCAAATAGGCTTTTGAATTGGCATTTAGGTCAATTGATGATCTCTGACTCAAAGTAGTTTGAATATCAACATGTTGGGGGCACAAATCAGATTCAAGTGAGTGGGAAGTAGAGTATATTAGTTACTTTTCTTGTTACTCTGACAAAATACCTGACAAAAGCAGTTTAAGACAGGAAGACTTTATTTTGACTCACAGTTTGAGGGTAAATCTCCTGTGAAGTTTTATGGCAGCAGGAATATGAGGCAACTGATCACATTGGGTATGCAGTCAGGAAGCAGAGAGGGAAAGAGAGCAGAAAGAAAGAGAGAAACAGGGAGAAAGACTGGTGCTCCGCTTGCTTTCTCTTTAGTTCAGTAACCCCAATCCATAGAATGATGCTGCCTATATTTAGAATGTGTCTTTCTACTTCCATTAACCAGGTCTAGAAACTCTCTCATACTTGTACCTAGGTGATTCTAGATCCTGTCAAATTGACAATAAGAACTATGACAAGTCCACCCCTTGTCAACCTAACACTCAAACATACCATTTCTTTAATTTTTTTTTTTTTTTTTTTTTTCTTTTTTGAGACAGGGTGTCAAAAGGTGTGTTAAGAACCTCTCAAGGCCTCTTTGCAGGGACTCTTAACCTCCTCACACATTGCCTGGCCTCAGTGACTCTTTGGGACTTTGGTGTAAGACTCCATGACCCTCACAATCTTAAATCTTGCATATCTTCAAAAACAGTACTGTGTGGATGATGTTGCAGAGTTCTACTTCCGCTTGAGATGTAGCCTGACCTTCTTGGTCCATATTTGTGTCTTTGTGTGTGTTCCAGGCTGAATGTAGCAGATACTTCCCTAGGTAGCTCTTCTATAGCAGTGAACCCCTTCAGTGACATTCTTAGTTTGGACTCTCTAATTTGGATCTTCACAAGGTAAAACCTTTGGTGTGTAACCTCAGGACACTATTCCTCTTATGCCATGTACTTAAATTAACACCAAGTTTCTGTTTAACGGGGGCTAATCTCTGTAACAGTTACAACTGGATTCAAAGCTGCCTTATCTATAACTTTATACTCTTTTTCTCTCCAAATTGTACATTTTTACTATCTTTCAGTTCCACTTCTCTCACTGTAGACCTGAATGAGCACAGTGAGCCATAACTGACACAGCTTAAATGCTCTCCTGCCTTAATTTTACTCTGCCAGACACCTTAGTCCATTATTTTTGAATTTAGCGTCACTCAGGTGCTTGGAACATACACAGAATGTAGCCAGATTCTTTGCTAAAATGTTACCTGAATGCCTGTGGCTCAGATCTCAGCTCTGTTTAAAACCTCATGAGCTAGATCCCCACTGTCCATGTTCCTCTCAGCACGTTTGTCTTCCAAGCTTCTATCAGAATGACCTACAGGCTCTGGTTATAGCATTTTAAGGGTTTTTGTAAACCAGAGTTCCAAACTCTTCACCTTCCTCCTGTAAACCAGTTCCAAAGACCTGAGAACCACATGATCAGGTTTATTATGATAAAGTCTTCTACTTCTGTATCAGTTTTTCTCTGTCTTAGTTACTTTTCTTGTTATTGTGACAAAATACCCAACAATAGCAATTTAAGAAAGAGTTTATTTTGGCTCACAGTTTGAGGGTATGTTCTGTTGTGGTAGGGAAATCATGGTGGCAGGACCATGAAGCAGCTGGTCACATTGGGTGTGCAGTAGGAGGGAGAAAGATGAGTGCTGGTGCTCAGTTTGCTATTTTTTATTCGGTCTCAGATCCCAACCCATAGAATGTATGTCACCCATGCTTAGAGTAGGTCTTCCCATATCAGTTATAGAAATTCCCTCATAGGGTGATTCTAGATCCTTTCAGGTGAACAGGCAATACTAACCACCATATGATACAGAGTTAATGATTATGGATTGCTCTGATGTCAGTGAAAGGAACAGAGTGGTAAAACTGAACAAAGCATTGTCCTAAGGTACATTTTTAGCATGTTCATAGGTGTAGATAAAAGAGTCAAAGAAAATTCGCAAGGCCAAGGGAGGGTGGCCATGGTTTATGGTAGAGTCCAGAAGTCTCAGAAACCACTAGAACACTTCTTAGACTAAGGAAGGGAAGGGGTACGGGTGTGGTTCAAAATGACAGATAAAGCAGGGAAGGGAAGGAAGTTGAGAAAGGCAGCAGGTTCTGTCCCTAAACTTGAAGAAAAAAAAAAAAATAGCATGCTTGTCTTAATGCTATATATTAGAATTCATTTTTAATCAGAGTATATATAAGTAATTAACAATGACAAATAGCACCCAGCTTGTAATTAGATCAAATCTCTTATCACCCCCACTCCTGTCCACTTGAGACAATCATTTTCAGCTCATATGAGTTTCTTTTGGTGCCTATCTGTTGCTGCTTTCGGAAGATTTCTTTTCAGTTTTATGAATTATGTAGCTACTTCTTCCTACAGAAAATGTAGACTTGTCAGTAGTTAGTATTAATGTTTAAATTCTTCTGATTATACAATTGCTGTTTACATCCAAAGCTTGTGGTATACTTTAGTTATATTTCCTTTATTGATAACTTTGTGTGCTCCTTGAAGTTAAAATTGTTTTGTTGCTTTGCTCTCTGTGTACTTACCATGAATTTATCCTTAAGCATTTGATAATGGAAAATTTAAATATTTAAAAACATATCAGGTTCCTATCACCACCACCCTTAGTAATATCTCTTGGAGTCTCATTTTCCTCTTCTACACTGGCCATGGATGTCTAGGTCTCTGCATAGCTATTATCTTGGAATTTCCTGGAATTCCCTTCACATCTCCTATTTGGATACTCATAATTTTATTGTCTTCTTTCATTAGAGCATTTTCTCCAGTAAGTTTTTGAGAGAGAGTACATGGGGCTCACTGATGAGCTCTAGGGATCTGCCTGATTCTGCCTTCCCAGCTCTGGGATAGTAAGCAGGGGCCACCACACCTAGCCTTTTGAACATGGGTTGAGATCCTCATACTTGCAAGGCTGAGCCTTTTCCTTGGCTCTAAGGTTTGTCTTAAAGAAATCCTTACATGATTTTAAACCTTGCACAAATAGTCAACAATGGTCTTATCCTCAGTTTCTACTGTATAAGCAAATAATGAGATAACTGCTCTATGATGCATATAAAATGTGCTCCTCCTTAAAACTTTTTAAAAAAAGTTTTTCCTCTATGGAAAAATACAGTTAAACTTAGCTTACATTTGTTGAAATTAATGGTTTTGTTTTCCACAGATTTTTAAAACCCATATAAGGATACTACAAAATATTTTTATTAAATAATTGATGTAAGCCAAAAGGAATTTAATTTTTTTGCCATGGTTTGGAAACAGATGTATATATTATAAATTAGTGGTAGTTTTGTCAGATGTGTAACTGAAAATTTCATGATCTACCCTGGGAACTTTTTAGACTCTAGAAAGAAAGGGTCTTGCTGTTTATAGGAAAGCAATGAATATTGTGCTGCAGTTTTCAACTTTTTGTGTGAATAAGCTTTTTCCTATTGAACAAATATCAAGAGGAAGGAAAGAAATGATAGGATTTAGATTTATTGTGTGTTTTTGTTTTTTTTTTTTGAGATGGGGTCTCAAGTAGCACTGCCTAGGCTGGCTTTGCTCTCACTATGTAACCAAGGCTCCTCCCTCTCCCAAGTGCTGTGATTACAACTGTGCACCCCTTTGCACAGCTTTATTACTGCTTCTGGTCCCCAATTCCAGCTTCTCTTTAAAGGTTCCTCTTTCTCATGGTCTCCTTTCTATTTTATGTCCTACATATATATTTGTAAACACAAAAAAATTATACTCATATGCACATGCACAATGTAAATTTAAGTCTAGATTTTGCATATCAGAGAAGACCTGGTATTTGTCTGGGTCTGGCTTGTTTTGGTTAACATAATTTTCTCCAGTTCTGTCCATTTTCCTGTGAATGTCTTAATTTTTGTTCTTTATAGCTGAATAAAATATCTTTGTGTGTATATACTACGTTTTCTTTATCCATTCATCTGTTGATGAACATCTAGGTTTGACTCTGTGTCTTAGCTGTTGTGAATACTGGAACAATAAATATGGATGTGCATGTAACTGTGTTATGCTAACTTAAGATCCTTGGTTATGCATTAAGGTGTGGTGTATCTGGATCATATTGTAGTTTTATCTTTGTTTTTGAGACACTTTCACATCAATTTCAATAATGACTGTGCCAGTTCACATTTCCATCAGCAGAATATAAGTATTCCTCTTTCTCCATATCTTCATCAGCATTTGTTGTCATTTGTTTTCTTGATGATAATCATTCTGACTGAGATGAGTCTCAAAGTAGTGCTGTTGTTTGCATTTCCTTCATGTCTGAGGATGTTGAACACTTTTTCAGATATTTCTTGGCCATTTGTATATTTTTTTCAGAGCTCTCTATTCAGTTCATTAATCTATTTATTGATTGAACAAATTGGTTTGTTTGGCACTTAATTTTTGGAGTTCTTTATAGATTCTAGATATCAATCCCCTGTTGATATAGTTGGTAAAGATTTTCTCCCATTCTGTAGTCTTGTCTTACTCTGGTGATTGTTTTCTTTGTTGTACAGAAGCTTTTAAATTTCATGCAATTTGTCAGTTCTTGGAATTATTTCCTGTGCTATTGGAGTCCTTTCCAGAAAACTTTAACAGTATATATCTTGAAATATTTTTGCCTATATTTTTCTCAAGTAGTTACAGAGTTCATGTCTTATATTAAGGATTAAAAACAATTGTGTATTTTCATTCATCTCTTAATTTTACTAATTTGAGTATTCTCTTTCCTTTGGTTAGATTGTCTAATAGTTGTCAATCTTTTTTTTTTTTTTTTAATCAACTCTGATTGATTCTATGTATTCTTTTAGTTTCTGTTTGATTCATTCTTGCCCACACCTTGGTTGATTGCTCCCTATTGCTTTTGGGTTTGGCTTCTTTTTGCGACCTTGAGGTGTATCTTTAGGTTATTTGGCTTCTATCAGATTTTTCAATGTAAGGACTCATAGTAATAAACTTTCCTCTGCAAACTGACTAGCTATATTCCAGGAGTTCTCAGAAGTTGTGCTTTCATTTCATTTCATTGTAGGAATTTTAAAATTTCCACCCTGAATTCTTCAGTGACTTGTTGGTCATTCAAAAGTATATTGCTTTATCTCTTGGTCTAGTTTTTCTAGTTTGTCTTTCTCTGTTTATTCCACTATGATCTGATAAGTTACAAAAATTATTTTGATTCTTTTGAATTTGTTAAGACCTGCTTTGTGATACAGGATGTAGTTTATTTTAGAAAAAGTTCCATGCGCTGGTGAGAAGGATGTATATTCCATTTTCATTGGACAGAATATTCCATAGATATGTTAGGTTCATTTGATCTGTGGTACAGTTTAACTTTGAAGTTCTTTGATTTTTGAGGGGGATGGAGGGAATGGTCTGTTGTTCTTTGGATGTCGTAGGTTAAAATGAGAGGTATTGAAATCACCTATAATTACTGTATCAAAACCTGTCAGACCTTGTATGCCTGTTAGTGTTTGTTATATGAAATTAGGAGCACCAACATTTGGTACATGTTACCATTTTCTATTTGTTAATATGTAGTGAATTTCTTCATCTCCTTTGATTAATTTTGATTTGAAGTCTATCTTTTTAGGTATCAAAATAGTCATGTCAGTTTGTTTTTGGCTCCATTCACTGGATGGATTGTCTTCATCCTTTGACCTTCTGTCTGTAGATGTCTTTACTAATGATGCCTGTTTCTTGGAGACAACACATGGTTAGATCTAGTTTTTAATCTAGTCAGCGAGTCTGCACCTCTTCTGGTTAGTTGAGGCCATTTGCTTTTGAAACTGAGAGATATTTACTAATTTCTATAAATTATTGGTTGTGTTTTGGGGTAGTTGGGTTAATTGTTCTTTCACCTTATTGGTGTTATGGATTTGCTGGTTTATTATGTTTGACATAGGTACTTTTTTTTTTTTTTTTTTTGAGACAGGGTCTCCCTACAGCCCCAGCTGACCTGGAACTGGTTATGTAGACCAGGCTGGCCTCACTCTCACAGAGATCCACCTGCTGCTGCCTCCCAAGTGCTGGGATTAAAGGCATGTGCCAGCACGCCCGCCCTGACATAGTGGATGGATTCTTATTAGCTCTCCTTTGTCTGTCTTCTCTGCTCTTGGAAATGTACTCTTTTTCTCTGCCTTCATAATTGAGATTCTGTTTTCTTCTGCAGAGCTGGCTTGGTAGTCATGAACTGCTTTAGTTTGTGCTTGTTCCTATTCCTTTCTCAGTGAAAACTTTTTTTTTTATATTTATCTATTGTGGGCATATACAGATGTATCAGTGGTACTCAGAAGACAATTTGTGGGAGTCATTTCTTTCCTTCTGCCGTATGGGTCCTTGGGATCAAACTCAGGTTGTCAGGCTTGGTGGCAAGCTCCTTTCCTTAATGAACCAATGCACTGCCCTTCCTCTTTGAGTTTTGTTTTTTGAGACATGGTTTTCCTATAGCCTCAGCTGACCTGGAATACCCTGTGTTGACCAGGCTGACCTCAGTCTCACAGAAATCCTCCGACTTGTACCTCCTGAGTGCTAGGATTAAAGTTGTGTGTCACTATGACTGACTTTCAAAAAAACATTTTCATGGAAGCAGTTTATTTAAGACATTTCACAATTATATTGTTGACAATTTATTTAAAATAATTGTCTAAATACTTGCAAAAATAAATCAAATGGTGCTTCTAATTTTCAAGTGTGAAAGTACTTGCCACAGAAAGTAGGACCAGTTTGTAAACTAACACTACATTGAAGTCTTAAGTCCAACAACTACACAGTATTTTTTTTATGATTTGTGCTTCATATGTATTTCTGTGCAATGAACAGGGTCACCATGTATGCATAACAGCCGTGTACACTCGTTTTTAGACAACAGTTAGAGATGATATCCACTAAACGTTACCATTATTCCCAGTAGCCAGATTACACAGAAACAGGTGTGGTTGTGAAGTATTTAACCATCCAGACATCAAAGATAAGATCTTACTGTAGAATACTCAAATTTTTTTGTGCTAGTGATTATAAAGTTTAGAAATGATTTTTAATTGGAGTAGTTATTCTTAGATTGACACTCTTTTCTCTTACCAAAGGATATACTTATGTCAGTGATGTTTATTTTGAGATTAATGTATTCAGAAATATTTGGAGTTTATGTAATTTCTTTCCGTGAATAGTATAAAAATGTCTTGCCTAACAATATTTAGGCAAAATTAACTTAATCTTCCATAGTAGACCTCATTCAATTTTGAAAGATGCTTTGCTGGATATGTTATATAGCAAAGAATAGTGGTTGAAATTTCAGAGTGGTTATAAGGAAAGTGTTAGATAGTCATTAGAGAAAAATGACTATCATATCTTCATGTATATGTTTGTGTGTGTGTTCAAAAACAAGTAAGTTCTGAAATTATTTGGTAAACACCGTCTACATCATTGCTCAGAGCTAATCTGCAGGTAAACTTTAGAACAAAAGTTCTGAGATTAGTAGTAATCTTCGCCCATAAGGATTTATTTTGGCTATTAAAACAACAAAACCACTTTTGAGCCTGTCTTTAAAACTAGTGCTCAGGAGGCAGAGACAGGTGGATTTCTGTGAGTTTCAGATGAGCCAGGGCTACATAGTTAGACCTTGTCTCAAAAAAATAAGTGAGATATAGGTTAGCAAATTTTGGTTCAAGTTTTATTTTCTGTAGTTGCATTTCCTGTATTGGATGTGTGCCTCTAAATACGGCTCTCATTTCATAAACGCAAATACTTAGGACCAGAGAACTGAGTATTCAGAATGTAGTCTGTCATGGAGCTGGTAAGATGACTCAGTGGGTAAAGGCACTTACTGCCAAGCATAATGACCTAAAAGTGACCACTGGAGTACACTGTGGAAGGAGAGAACTGGCTCCTGCAAGTTGTCTTCTGAGGTCATGTGCGCCAAGGCATGAGGACATGTGCGAGTGCTCACACACACTACATTTTTTAAAAATTAAAAGGAATTTAGTATTTCAGAGATTTTCTAAAGGCTTAATTTCAATTTACGTCTAATTTTGAGCACTATTAGAAAACAGTCTACCATAGTATTAAATAAGATCCAGCCAATATGCATCATTGTACATAGGTCTGATACCAAGCTGGATAGTTTGAAAGCAGACAAAAATAGGGAATTACAGATTCTAGGTGTTCCTCCTTTTTTGCTTCTGCATTTCTGGGTACATAGATTAATACAGTAATAAATCAATGGAGAGGGTGATCTGAAGTGTTGGTAGACTTGGGTGTAAAATAGGGAATTTTAAATAAAAATATTTTTCAGAGCCAGGCATGGTGGCGTGTGCCTTTAATCCCAGCCCTCATGAGGCAGAGGCAGGTGGCTCTCTGTGAGATTGAGGCTAGCCTGATCTACATAGTAAGTTCCAAGCCACATGAGGTTACGGGAGACTCTGTGTCCAAAAGAAGGAAAAACGGTTTTAGTATTGAAAATAATCAAAGGTAAAATCTGCTTATGGGGTAAAGCAGAGATGTTTTCCTCTTGAATTCTCTATTTTGTTTTTTCTGGAAGCTCTTCTGTTAACTGAATCAAACTTGAATTATTAAAAAAACTATTCTTGGAGGTATTTTGGCAACAATGGAACATAACTTAAGGAAAAATGGTCTTTATATTGTTTCAAATGGAATTTTCAGGCATGTCATTGTGAAAGTATTTCCTTAAATCATCCTTCAGAAAAAACAAAACAAAACCAAAAACCCAGCAACTAGATGAGTGCTGCTTTTTTTCACTTGTTCTTGGTTGGGGAGGGAAGAGGGCAGGGTCTAGCTGTGTATCCTAGGCTGGCCTTGAGCTCGTGGTCCTTGTACATGTCAAGTGATGAGATTGTGAGTGCATGCTACTTCCCTTCTTTCCCTGCCTGGCTTCCCTTGCTGTTAATCCTTTGAAGTCCTTAACCTTAGTGCTTTATTGGGGCAGAAATAGGGCGGTGTTAAGAGTTGCTTTATATGGTTTGTTGGAGTCTTCCTTAGTTGGCTAAAGTAGTGTTTTTCTAGACCCCTTGTTGCAAATGCTAATCCATCCACCTTTTTAAACTCAGAAGAATGACGGTAGGATTGAAGGAATTGTCGAATCACTAAGAACATGGCCAGAGATCCTGTGACAGAATGTTTTCAGGATACTTTATTGAGTATTTCATATGGGCTTATCTCTTAGCTTTATTCTGAATTACTGTCTAAATCAACAAGTGCTTATTGAGTACCTGTTAAACTAACAAGAATTGTTAGATACTACTTTTGTTGCTGGGGAAACAAGTAAAATTATAATCTTAAGTTTAATGTCCAAAGGCCTGACAAGTAATGATTTGATATGTTGCATCCCACCTAATTCAGTGTTGACAGGCTAGTTGTAGTCTTAAGGTCATAAAGCCATAGTTTTGAAGTTAAGCTATATGTTACTTTAGTTTGGTTCTACAAAAGAAGATGCTGAAACAAAGATTTGTGTGGTTTCAAATAGTTCATTTAAGAGACAGTCCTAGGCAAGTAGAAAAGAGACATGAAGGGACTAAAATAAGGTTGCTGTATTGGTTACTTTTCTTGTTTTGCAACAAGAAGCTTCACCTTCACAAATCCCCATGCTGGCCTCTCAGGGACTCCAGCCCTGCCACACATTGGCTGATTTTTCTAAAAACTTTTCTAGTAATTTAGAACAGTACTTGATGACCCTACACTTTTACATCCTTCATGCCTGCAAAGCCACATTGATGATGCTGCCAGCTCAGGCTGGAGCCTTGCCCTCTTGTACCTTTATAGCATCCTGTGTTCTGACCCTAGGGAAACATCCCCTTAAGCAGTTGCTTCCAGGAGTAGGGAACTCCTCAGTGGTATTCTCAGTTTATGTTCTTGCCTGTCAAATTAATTTGCATTTTCACAGGTTGGCTGTTTGATGAGTGAGGTCTTGCCTTTATGGCATTTTTTTCTATTGTCCCATGTAGAACAGAGGTTTTCTATCTTTTAGCAATTACGGCTTCTTTTTCAGCATGTTCCTTGACTTTAAACTTGCTTGCTTGAGTTCTTCCACAGACTACACATTAAAAAAAAAATCTTCCTGGCATACATGGTGCTGTTTTTCACTGTATACCTGATTGGGAGCAGTGAACAATGACAACAACCAGAATGCTGTCCTGCCTTAACCTTATTCTGCTGCACACCTTAGTCTGTTCCTTTTGATTACAGCTTCATTCAGGTTCTCAGAACATGGTCAGAATGTAGCCAGCTTCTTTGTCAGAATATAGCCAGAATGGTAGAGTCCTTGTTCCCTTCTGAATCTCATGAGCTGGTCCCCCGCTATTCATGTCTCTCTTCACGCTCTTGTGAGCATTCTTACGCTTCCATCGGAATGGCCCATTGAGCTCTGCTTAACAGCATGCTAAGGGGCTTTTGTAACTCAAAGTTCCAAATTCTTCCATATTCCTCTCTCAAACCAGTCCCAAAGGCCCAAGAACCACATGGCCAGGTTTATTACAGAAATAACCCTCCTTTTTGCCAGTTTTTTGTCTTAGTCACTTTTCTTCTTGCTGTGATAAAATACTCTGATGAAAGCAACTTAAGGAAAGAAGAGTTTTTTGGCTAACAATTCCAGGGTACAGTCTACCACTGTAGGAAACTCATGATGACAGGAGCTTAGGGAAATTGACCACATTGTGTCCACAGTCAGGAAAGAGAGAGTAGTGAATGCTTGGGCTTGGCTTTCTCCTTTTTATACAATCCGGGATCCTAATCCAGGGGATGGTGCCACCCATAGTGGGTGTGTCTTTCCACCTAATCAAAATTATCCTTCATAGATAAGACCAGAGGCTCATCTCCCATGCGATTCTAGTGCTTAACAAGTTGATAATTGAGATTAACCATCATAATGGATGCAATTGTTCTTATTATTAGTTACTGTTGTTAATCTCTTGCTCTGCTGTAGATCTGTAAATTTTTGTTATCTGTATCTTGTGGAAAAAAGAAAAGCACAGAACAGTATATTTAGGATTCATTTACCCTGTAGGTTGAAACATCCACAGGGGGTCTTAGAATACATCATCTGAAGATAAAGGGGGACTACTATAAGTAGTAATATAAGATGTTTATCTGTGTGCTTGCATGTGTGCATGCTTGTGTGTGTGTGAGTGTGTAAGCCACAGGACAACCTTGGGTGGTGTCATTCTTCAGGTGTTAGCTACCTTTTTCTTTTCTTTATTATTATTATTTTTGAAACAGTGCTAAGATCATAGGTGCTACCACATCTAACATTTTCCCAAAGGTCCTTGTGGTTGCAAAGCAAGCCTTTTACCAATGGAGCTGTACCCTCAGCCCTTGAGTAGTGATTTTTAAGACATAAATACCACATTTCTAGCCAGGCATTGCCTATAATCATCCCAGGACAAAGAAGGGTGGGATAGGAGGATCAGGGATTTGAGATCAATGTAGGCTACATAAGTTCAAGGTCAGCCTGTGATACGAGACTCTCTCTCAGAAACTAAACAAACAAAAAGATAAAGTGATATTTCTTTCCTTATTTGAGCATGTACTTTTTTTTTTTTTTTTTTTTTTTTTTGTAGATTAACCACAAATAATAAAGCATAGTTTTCCTAGCTAGTTTTGTCAATTGACACAGCCTAGAGTCACTAGAGAAGGGAATCTTATTTAGGGATTTCCCACATCATATTTATCTGGGCCCCCAGGACAATATATCTGTAATTAATGTAGGAGGTCCAGCCCATTCCTTGGGCAAATGGTTCTGGGCTAATGAAAGAAATTTAACTAAGCTTGGGTCTGTGAGCAAGCCAGCAAGCAATGTTTCTTCATATTTTCTGCTTCAAGTTTCTGCTGGAGTTCCTATCCCAGCTTCCTCAGTGATGGACTGTAGTCTGTAAGCTGAAATAAACCCTTTCTTCTTCTAAGTTGCTTTTGGTCAGAGTGTGTTTTTAATCACAGCAACAGGATGAAGCTAGAACTGTACTCACTTAGGCTTTTTTCTCTTATGAGGTGCACATTCATTATTTAAATGGTTTTTTATTTGTTTTTGGCTTTTTTGGTTTCATTTTGGTTTTCTTGTTTGTTTGTTTAGTGTTTTTGAGACAGCATCTCTCTGTAGCCCCAGAACTAGCTACGTAGACCGGCCTCAAACTCAACAGAGATCTGCCTGCTTCTGCCTCCCCAGTGCTGGGACTAAAGGCGTTCACCATGCCCAGTGATTTATTTTATTTTACGTGCATGAGTGTTTTGCCTGCATGTATGTAAGTGCACCTGTTTTGTATAATGTCCAGAAGAGGGCATCAGATCCCCTGGAACTGGAGTTAATGGACAGTTAGTTCTTAGACGCCATGTGGGTCCTGCAAACTTAGCCCAGGTCCTCTGCAGGAGCAGCAGTACTGCTAACTGCTGAGTCAGCTCTAGAGCTCCATCAGTCATTATTTTTAATATTAACTCATTAAACATCTAGGAAAGAAACAGTGGCATTTTTTATTTCCCTTTGGGAGTGATTATGAGTGTGTGTGCAGGCATGTGTGTGAGGCCAGAGGTCTAAACTGGATGTCTTCAACCATTGCTGTCCACATTATTGTTTTGAGACAGGGTTTCTCTCTTAACCTGGAGCTCACTGATTGAACTGCTGACCGGTGGGCTTTGGAGATCAACCAGTCTCCACCCTCCCAGCACTGGATTTATAGACATCATGTTTATGTAGGAAGCATTTTACTAACTGAGCCATTTCTCTAGCCCTTTATTTCTTTCCTTTGAAATTTGGCAGTACTTGATGTACAGATTTTCAAGACTCCTTTCCCCAGCTAATTTTTTCTAAATGACCAAAATTACTGTTTAATAGGGAACATTCTGAATTTTCATGATCTCTAATCCATTCTAATAATTTTTATGTTAAGTTTCATCATGTGGGGATTTAGATTAAAAAAGGCTTTGTGTTGAGCATTTTCAAGCACAGTGCTGAAGAAGTAGAACCACCTCTCCTTTGTCCAGTATCTGCAAATCCTCCTCAGTTTCAGGTGAGCAAATGAGTCTGAGTAAGCCAGGCAGTGGGGAGAGGGCCTGATGTACACAAAGCCTTCCTTAAGCATAAGGTTTTTGTGTAACTTTTATGCAACCGCAGAGCCAAATCTTACATTTAAATGAAATTTGTTCTGCTTTTAAAAAACGTAATTGTCTTTAAAAGAGTATAAACTGTCGATATTTTAGAATTGCAGGCTGTGGTGAATTATCCAGCATTTTTACCTGGATACCTGGGATTGAACTGCAGTCCTCATTCTTGTAAGGTGAACACTTCCAACTGAGTTATCTCCCCAGACCACCCTATTCACATTTTTTTGTTAAATTTGTTAAAAAAAAAAAAAAAGTAGAGCTATTTCTTTGGGGTGAATTATATTTATTTTAACTTTCTTTCCTTTCTCCATTTTTAATGTATGTAGTGTGTGTTTGTATGCTTGTGTGTGTCTGTGCGCTTGTGTGTGTGCGTGTGTATGTGCGTGTGTGTGTGCATGTCCATGTGTGCATACCCCTATGTATGCCTGCTTATGTCATGAATCATCCTCAGTTGCTCTTGCACCTTTTCATTAGGGCAGGGTCTCTTAACTCAGCTGCCAGTGGTCTTGCTAGCCAGCTTGTTCTTGGGGACTCTCCTGTCTCCACCTTCTGAGACTGGAATTACAGCAAGGTCGCCACACCCACCTGGCATTTACATGGGTCCCTGAGGGTCTCAACTCTAGTTGTTACACTTACAGAGCATGTGCTTTAATCACTGAGCTTATCTCTCCAGCCATTATTTTAACTTTTAAGTTAAAAATTTAATAGAACAAATTTCACTTATTTTTCTGAAATTTTGTTCTGTATATATCATAATAAATATTAAATGTATAAGAAAAAGGTGGCAGGAGATGAAGAAAGGGAAGTATATATGTAAGTTAATATTTGAAATTACTTTTTTATGTTGTATAAGGAGAATCTTAATTTTATTTTTAAGATTTTTATTATTTATGTGTGTGTATCTGTATTTGTGCATGTGTGTGCCTTCAGAAGTCATTGGAACCCCTGGAGTTGGAATTATAGGTAATTGTGAGATGTCCAATGTGGGTGCTGGAAACTGAACTCCAGTCCTCTAAAAGAGCAGCAAGTGTTCTTAACCACTGAGTCATCTCTTCAGTCCCTATTTAATAATTTTTAAAACTTTATTATTTTTTAATTTTTTATTTTATGTGTATGAGTGTATTGCCTGTATATAAGTACACCTTTGTTGTGCAATGCCTGCCGAAGTCAGAAAATAACATTGGATCTCCTGGAACTGGAGTTATAGATGGTTGTTAGCTGCCATGTGGGTTCTGGAATTCAAACCCCGGGTTCTCTCCAAGAGCAGTCAGTGCTCTTAACCATTTAACCATCTCTCTAGATCCTTTTTTTTTTTAAAATTGTGTCATGTATGTGGCAGGGGACACATGCCACAAAACATGCATGTAGAGGTCAGAGGACAACTTTGGATCCTGTTCTCTCCTTCCACCATTACATAGGTTTAAGGGATCAGACTCAGGTCAGTGGACTTGCACTGTAAGAGCCTTTACCAGTTGAGCCATCTTGCTGGCTCCCCATTAAAAAATTATTATTATGTGAATGTGTAAGTGTAGATACATGGTATACCATGGTGCTTGTGTGGAGGTCAGAGGACAGCTTTATGGGGTCAGTTCTCTCTTTCTACTTTTACATGGGTTCTGGGGATGAACTTGGGTTGTCAGGCTTGTGTAGCAGATGCCTTTACCTGCTGAACCATCTTCCCAGCACCTAATTTTACTTTAATTCTAATCTTTACAAGTATTAAAAAGATTTCTGTCACTGTCTGTGGTGGTTCAGGCCTGTAATCATTTCAAAGCCAGCCTGGTCTACCTAGTGAATTCTAAGCTAACTTGGCAACAAAGTGAGACCCTATCTCAAACATCAACCAAACAACAACAAAATAAAAAACAAATAGAAAGGACTACTCTGATGTCCTTGTTTTGTGGTGGAGGGAACTGTAAGTGTAGGGATGAGAGCAACATACCTAAACTACAGCTCAGAGTATTTCTATTTTCTTTTGGTTAGTGTTTTTGAGAAGGGTTTCACCATGTAGCCTGAGTGGCCTTGAGCATACGTTCCTCCTGGCATGTCCTACCATGCCCAGTCTGTTCAGAGGCTTTAATCCAGTCTGGTGACAGAGCCTTATTTTCACCACTGTATTTTGTGGACTCTTTGTAGGAATACTATTTGGTAATGTTGGGTAATCTGTGGCAAATTTGGAGGAGTTTCAGGTGGTAGATAAAGATGAATGATTTTTTTTTAAAGTATGTTAATTAACTGCTTCATGTAGGCATCCCACAGGGTAGAGGTATTTTTTTAAACATGCTGTATAGTATTTAACTGTTTTTGTACTAAAAAAAAAAAAAAAAAAAAAAAAAGATGAAAATAAAATATTCCTTTAACTGTAGGTTTTATTTAGTGTGTATATGTGTACTATGGAATCATTGAAAACTTGAGGAAAATAACATGGACAGATGTGGTAGAATATTGACTGAGGCCAGGTGTGGTGGCACACACTTTTCATACCAGCACTTGGGAGGCAGAGGCAGGTGAATCTCTTGAGTTCTAGGCCTGCCAGAGCTACGTAGTGAGAACCTGTCTCAAAAACAAACAAGTAAAAAAGAATGTAGACTGAGGTGCAGTGGGAAGAAAATAAAGGTAGATTCATTTGGTACAGGTGTGAAACTGGAAGGTAGTACTAGGTATGGAAAGAAAGGAGTCCTTAAAAAGCTGTCAGCTTTATGAAAAGAGTTGAGTGGTTTTGAGCATTGAGGAGCCCTACTTCAGGACTTTTCTCTTTCTAGCTACTTTCCCTCTTTCTGGTTTCTGATTTCCGTTTTTCAAATGTTGCCTTATCTGAAAGGCCTTCCTTCACGTGTATGTAAAATTACAACTCCTTGCAAAACGCTTCTGTCGTCTTTGTTCTGCTTTGTTTTTCTGTGTTGTTAGCACTTGATGTATTTGTTAATTTTGTGTTCTCACTTTCCTTGTTAAAATAGAAGCTTTATGAGGGAAGGACTTTTTTTTTTTTCTGTTTGTAATAGATGTTCAGTGAATTTCATTGAATGACTGCCCTGAAAAGTAGACTGGGGATTAGATTGGGAAGGTAACTTTTAGCTCATCTCTTTGGTTATCTAAGGGTTATCTAAGCTCTAAATACAGATCCTCCTAGAAGAGGGGAAAGACTTGATGCTAAAGTTGTGTTTGTTAACATGCACAGCATGATAAGTGCATTGACTGATAGGAAGATTCTAGAAGTGCTGGCTAGGCGAGGTGGTACACATCTATAATCCTCACACTTGGGAGGCAGAGGCAGGCCAATTTCTGTGAGTCTGAGGCCAACGTGGTCTGCATAGAGAGTTCCAGGCCAGCCAGGGCTGTATAAGTCCCTGTTTTTTTGGTTTTAAGATTCTAAAAGTGCCTTTTGAACATGAGACTTAAAGTTCTGTTGAAATTATGTTTCCTTTTTGTGTTTTGTGTCTTTGCTGTTACTCTTTGAAAACTGATGTTAACACAGATTTATTGGTTGCTAATGAATCTGTTAGTTTTAGTGCTTTAAAAAATTTATTTTTAATCCTTTGCAAGACAAGTGAAAGCCCACAACAGCACAGAAGGGAGCCATGGTGCACTTAGGGGCTAAGGTAGAGGTGCACTTTGGTTATGGTTGACTAAGGCTGTGTGTGCTCTAGAGGGCTAAGTCCTCACTTCACATGAGGACTTCCTCTTACTGTTTGTTTTGCATTTTAATTTAATGTTTGTAATACAGTGATGAATTAAAGACTAGTCATGCTGGGTGTATGGCACACCCTGGTAATTCCTCCTGTGGCTGAGGTGGGAGGATCAGGAGTTCAAGGCCAGCCTGGCCTATACAGAGAGACTGTTTCAAAAAGCAAAAAAGCATTTCAAGGCTATCCTGGTCTCCATGTAAGTTCTAAGCTAGCCAGTGCTATGTAGTGAGGTTCTGTCTTAAAAAACCAAACCAGAAAAACAATAGAAAAGGATTTTCTGTCCTTTAAAATTTTTTTCTAAAGGTTTTCCTTGGTTCTTTCTCTTTATAAACAATTGAATGAATTATGTCTGCTTCCTTTCTTTTTATCTTTCAGTGGCTCTTGAAAGGAAGTACAGTGTTCTATGTATACTTGGTGTTTCATATTCATGCTCTGTGTGTGTGTGTGTATATGTGCGTGATTTTTTTATTCCTTGACAGTTTCATACATGTAAACAATATATCTTGATCATATCCATCCCACCAGTGGGTACATCTTTCTTGACAGGTTGGTATTGTAGCATACAGGGTTCGTCACTGGGTAATACCTTTGTCATGTATTTTTTTCTGTTACTCCTTAACAATTCAGTGAAGAAGCCTCTTTTTTTTTCTGCAGCTCTCTGAAAAGTTTTTGTTTCTTAGAGTTCCTTCCATTATTTATTTCTTCTTCAGCTGTTGACCTATGTGTTTACTTCATGTTTTTCCTTCTACCACAAACTCCAGGTATATATATGTTCATATTCTTTCTCTCTCTCTCTCTCTCTCTCTCTTTCTCTCCTTCTCTCCTTCTCTCCCCTTCCCCCGTCCTTTTGAGGCAGGGTCTCTCTCTGTAGCCCCAGCTATCCTCTACCTCCCGAGTGCTGGGATTAAACTCCAGATAATTCTTGTACTTACATTATGTAAAAAATGCCTACTAAGTTTCACTTGGTATCCTATAACTATAGCAAACTATAACTATAGGTTTGAAATGGAGCTAATTATCTCCTAGTAGCCTAAGCCTGAAGCAGGGTCTAAAATAATACCAGGTGCTTTTAATGTATACAGTTCTGTATATTCATGTTTTCCATATTTCTTTCCTTTCGAATTTTTGAGGCAGAGTCACACACATCCCATCTGGCATGGGACTCATTATGTAGCCCAGGCTGGCTTCAGACTTGTAGCAATCCTCTTGTCTCAGCTTCTTTGATGCTAAATCATGAATACTCAGCTTAAATTTTCATTTAGTCCCTCCCACACCTTATTCATTTTACAAATTAGCAAAAGAAAATTTGAACAATGAAGGAACTTAACAAGGAAGTAATATAAATGAGAGTTAGGTTTGAAGCAGATGTGTAGTTTTAAATTCCATATTTATCATGTCTCCTGCACCTCTGTTCTCACTCCCAACATGTATATGGATAAGGGCATATGAACATCTCTGAGAGGACACAGTCTTACAGACCTCTTGAGTGACTCTGAAGTATTTTATGTTCCTTTATTCTAATTGCTTTCCCCACTCAGTTTATTCTAATAGCCATTTTTAAACTTCTCTTAATATTTTTTTTTTTTAATACTGGTCATAAATCCTAGGGCCTTGTACATGTGAGGCAAGCACTCTGCACTGTATCCCTAGCCTGGTAATAGCCATTTGACAATCTTCTTGGCTCAGTTACTTCTCCATCTATACTGCTGTTCAAAAATTTCTTCTAAAGTATAAATCAAATTGTGTCATTTTCTTGTTGCCGTGAGGATAAAAATCAAAGTCCATGGCACAGCTTTCAAAATCTAGCTCGTAGACTGTTGCATGTCCTTTAGATTCATCTGTTATAAAGGCACATGTAGTTCCTGGAGCTGTGTTTCACTGTTTCTCCTTTGTTCTTTTGGATACCTTTTTCTGCCCTGTCACTTCCACATTCCCATTTTTAAGAATTGGATCAAGTGTTTCTCTTTGACAAAACATTGGCTTTCTCTCACACATCTTGGCCACATCTTTTGTGATAGGCAGCCCCCGAGATGATTCTTAATTGGTTCCACCTCCTGGCGTTCCTGCCCTTTTTGTATTATCCTCGCCTTGAGTGATCAGGATCTGGTGACCCAAAGAATGTATCATAATTGGTGCCATGTTGCCTCTGAGACTAAGTCACCAAAAGATTGTCTCCCATCCCGCTCTTTCTTACTTTCTTTTCTAAATCCTCACTCTTTTAGAAAGCAACTTGCTGTGTTTATAGCCTCTTATAGGAGAGGCTTATATGGTTAAAAACTGATGTTTCTGACCAAAGACAGGGAGAAGGGAACTGATGAATGTCAAAAGCCATATGAATCAGAAGCAGAATATCTTACACTTGAACCTCAGTTGTATTCCAGCTGATGCCTTCATTTTACCCTTCAAAGACACAATCGCAGTGATTACTTTCTTCATGCTTAGGTAGGCTATTTCTTACAGGTTCTGGAACACAGAGCTTTCCTGAAGGGCAATGAACCAGCCATTTTCAGGGGTTAGATAGTATGCAGTATGAGAATGTGATTCCTGAGAAAAGTAAAGAATCATAAGGTGAACTCTGTGATTGCCCTGGATTTCAGACCACTGTGTAGGCAGGGGAGTCTCAGAGCATGGTGCTTGGTTTGATTGATGGGACAGAGATAGGCTTTAGGGAAGGTACAGTAGCTGAAAGGAACTGGATGGTTTCACAGAAGACAGAGCTGCATAAAAAGGATCTATGTGAATCTACAGAAGGTTCTGCTTTAGTCTTTGCTAAAGGAGTATGTAGAACTTGTTTACTATGAAATTCCCATGAGGCTGGACCATGAGTGACTTGAGGGATCTCCAAGTTCAGTTTTCCAAGTTAGGGAGTTATTTCAAAACTGACCAGACAGAGTGATGTTTGATCATTCATTCACTCTATAAGGGCCATGTCTTAGTGGTAGCTTTAAATTCTAAAGTAAGGACTATCCTTAGCTTGTCCTTAAATAAACTTAAAAAAACTTAAAAGATCAGCTGACCTACAGATTTTGTAACTGACTTTAAAACAACAGTCTTTAAAGAAAGATAGCAAAATCTAAATATTTCAAAACATAGTAACAGTGTCCAGGATCCAATAAAGCAGTTGATTAGAAGCAAGAATATTAGCAGAAACAAAGTAATAACAGATTTATTTATTATCCTGTGTGTATGGGTATGTGTGTAGGTCAGAGGACAACTTTGTGTAATTTGAGGACAAAAAAATAAATAAAACCAGTGAACTTGAAGGCATAAGAATAGAAGCCACCCAAAAATTAAAACACAGAATAAAGACTAAAGTTAATCTGTGCCATAATATTGGTGTAATTGTATTACCTGAAGAAAAGGGAAAAAGGCAATTTAAGAAATAACGGTTCAGTGCATGATGGCATATGCCTTTAATCCCCAGCATTTAGGAAACAGAGGCAGGCAAATCTCTGTGAAATTCAGGCCAGTTTGATCTACATAATGAGTTCCAGGCCAGCTGAAGCTATAGGGAGACCCCCATCTCAATGAATGAATGAATGAATGAATGAATGAACGAACTCAGTGGTTAAGAGCACTGGCTGCTCTTGGAGAAGACCTGGGTTCGATTCCCAGCACCCACATGGCAGCCAAGACTGGTCTATATCTCCAGGGTATCGTTCCAGGGGATTTGATACCCTCTTCTGACCTCTGCGGCCATTACACGAAACATGTGCACTTAACATTCTTATAGGCAATATACTCATACACATAAAAAAATAAAAATAATAAGTAAAATTTTTTTTAATGACTGGAAAATTTCTCAGCTTTATAAAAATTGTAAACTCATTTAATTCAAGGAGTTAAATTAATCCTCCAAAAGAATAAACACAAAGAAGAGCATAGTAAGCATATTGAAATCAAATGGCTGAAAACTTGAGAAAATTTTAAAATAGATAAAGAAAAAAAATTTACAGAGAAACAAGATGATAAGCTTTCTTGTCAGAAATCAATAGAAGGTAGAAAATGAAATGGCATTTTTGAAGTGCTAGAAGATAAAACTGTAAATCCATATAGAATATCACACACAGTCAAAGTATTCTTAAAGGTGAAGGCTAAGTATGTTTTCATACATAGGAAATCTGCCCTACAGGAAATATCAGAGGTGGTTCTTTATAGGGAAAGAAAATGGTATCACAGGAAACTTGACTTACAAAGGAATAAAGGGCACCAGAAGTAGTAAATGAGTAAGGTAAAAGTATTTTGTGATTATGTAGTTTCTTTAGAAGATAATTGCTTTACTGAAAAATTGTGAAAACATGCTGTGTGGCTCTACAGTGTAAGATCCATGACAGCAGTAACACAAAGAACAGGAAGCAGCAGTGGAAATATCATAATCTTCAGTCATGTTATATGTAAAGAGATATAATTTTATTTGGAGATACATGGTGATAAGGTAAATGTGCCTGTAGTAAAAAACTAAAGCAATTAAACAAAAAGTAAAAGACATAGTTAGTATGCCAGTAGATTATTAACTAAGCCAAAGTTATGAAAGGAGAGAAAGAACAGAAGAGATGGGTTAAATTGAAAATAAATAGCAAGATAGTAGCTTGGTATGACTACTATATAATATTAATTAATGTAAATACTTCAGTTAAAATAGAGATTATCACCTGACTATGTTGATGTATATCTGTAATCCTAGCACTTGGGAAGTAGAAGCAGGAGGATCAGGAGTTCAGCCCCCAGCACTTTCTTAGTTTGAAGCCATGTTGGGCTCTGAGGGGGACGGGCTGACTGAGAGAGAGTCCAGAATAAGTAATATCACTGAAAAAAGAAAGGACTATTTTTTGCTAGAGTTCAATTCCAGGGTGAGAATTTTGAGAGGTAGTAGGGCCTTTAGGCGGCAGAACTTAGAGGAAAGTTTTGAGTCCTTGGTGGTCTGCCCATAAAGACGATTGTGAGAGCCTGTTCTCTTTCTGATGTTCTCTTTGCTTCCTAGCCTTGAGGAGAATGGCTCCCACTGCCATATAGCACTCTGCTGCTGTAGGCATAGATCATTCATGAACTGAAACCTCCACATCCTGAAGCAAAAGAAAACCTTTCCTCTTATAATCTTAGTGTTTCTTATAGTAACGGAAATCTTATTAATAAAATTTCTTAATGACAGTGGGACCAGTTCATCAAAATGCGTCATAATTCCAAAGTATATGTATCCAGCAGCAAAGCTTTAAAATTTGTGAAGTAGGGTTCAGTTTTTGTTTTCTAATAAATGATAGTGCAAGTAGACCGTCAGAATTTAGAAGACCTAGTGCATTATCGGTATAACCTAGTTTGCTTTTGTAGAGCACTCAGCAGCATAGTTCAGTCTTATCAACTCATGCATGAAACATTCACCAAAAGTAATGTACTAAACCATAAAATAACTCTTGGTAACTTGAAAAGGAATGAATTAATAATGTGTTCTTTGACCACAACAGAATTTAATAAAAAAATCACCAACAGAAAGATACATGAACAATCCTTCTAAAAATTGGAAACTAAAAAAGAATTCTAAATAATCAATGAGTCAGAGAGAGAGAAAAAAAAATACTTAAAAAATGTTTCAAGCTGAATAATAATGAAAACACACCCTAAATTTGGGGGCATACAACTAAATTTACAGGGACATTTAAGTTTTAAATATGTAGAAATATCACAGTTTGAATGAACTGGGCAAATTCCTTGAAAGAGACTACCAAAACTGAGTCAGGCATGCTGACACATACTGTGATCACAAATTCAAGGCCATCCTGGTCTTCATAGCAAGTTCCAGGCCTGCCAAGGCTACATAATGAGACTCTTATCTTAAAAAGCTAAAAGAGTGATGCCTAGGTGACATGGATCAGCAGTTAAAGTAATCTGCCTCCAAGACTGAAGACTTGAGTTTGATTCCTGAAAGGAGAGAACCACCACCTCCAAAGATGTCCTCTGACCTACCTACCTACACACACACACACACACACACACACACACACACACACAACCAAAAACAACCTTACAAGTATTAGCAAGTTGAATTTAATCTAGGTAGAGTTAATGCCAAGTACTCAAGTTTCACTTAATTATATAAAACTCAATAGATAGTACCTTTATTTGTAGATTCTGTATTTACAGATTTGCCTATCTGCTAAGATTTATTGTAACTCCTAAGTCAATACAGAAATACATATGTAATGGAAAACTGGAGGTATTAGTCATGCATAGTCTTAACCAAGAATCAAGGCATTTTTTAGTTCTAATTTTGTGAACAAAGCCTCTTTTTGTGGTCTATATAGTGCCATGGTTTTTGCATTTTTTGTTAATGATTTTGTGAAATGCCCACCAAACATTGTTGCTGTCTAATGTTTGTAAGTACCAGAAGACTCTTGATGTGACATGTCCTGTAAAGAAATTAATGTGTTTAGATCAACTTCATTTAGGCATGAACTATACTTTTGGTCATGAGTTCAGATTTAATCAAAGTATTAAATAGTATATATTAAATAAGGCAATTTTAGGTAGTTACATGAAACAGGTTTGATAAGATGATGAAAATGCTGTGATTAGGCATGGGAATGTAGCACAGTGGTGGAGCACTTACCTAGCATGCTGGAAATCCTTAGGTTCATTCCCTAGTAAAGGGTGGGCCTGTGATAAGACTCTCAAGAATATAACACTGTTTCCTCTAGGAGGATGGTTCACTGTTTACTAATTTACTGTGCATGTTGACTTTGTAGACCATGACTGCTACCAGTAAGGAGAGTTAACTATATTTCATTCAAGTCCTAATCAGGAAAATCACATGATTATTTCAGTTTATACAGAAAAAGTATTTGTTGATGTTTAAAACTCTTAGGAGGGGCTGAGAAGATAGCTTAGTTGGAAAGGTGCATGCCTCACATGCATTATGATCCCCAGAACCCACATTAAAATGCTGTGGGTGATATTACGCACTTGTAACCCCAGCACTGGAAAGGCGGAGTAGGAAGATCCCTGAGGCTTGCTGGCTGCCGTTGTAGCTTAATTAGTGAGTTCAGCCGATGAGAGACCCTATCTGAAATGAGGCGAGTGGTATTTCTGAGAACTTCTGAAATTGTCCTCTAGCTTTCACACACACATTAAAAAACAACTACCACCCTCTCAGGAAACTAGGACTAGATGAGAACTTACTGATAAAGGCCTGCTTTATTCTATTATGTATAGTACATAATACTCTGCCACTAATACTAAATTTGTTTACTCCTAAGATCAGGAGCAAATCAAGGCATGGCATGGCAGCTCTCATATTGTGGTCTTAAAGCTTATTTGTGTGCAAACACACAAACAAATGTAAAAAATAAAAAAGATCAATTTTTGCTGGATATAGTGGCCCATCTTAATAGCAGCTCTTAAGTGACTGAGGCTGGAGGATCACAGAATCAGGCTAGTCTGGACTGTGTAGTAAGACCTGACAGCCCTGTGTGCCCTGCCCCATGGGTACCTCAGGTTTAACAAAATAAATGGTTACTAAGTAGATTTCTCAATTTAGGAAATAAGTTATTTTTTGATACTATGCTTGCAGAAAATCAGTTTGGTTAAGTTAGTATTTGGTGCTTATTAGGGTAAACTTAGGAACTGCCTTGCCTGTATGAGTTTTTAGCTATATAGTATATTCATGTTTCATTGAAGATTGTGGAGAAATGAAAAAACACATCAGTTAACTTACTATCCAGTTTTAAGACTTAACATTATTATTATTATTATTATTATTATCGTTATTATTTTGGTTTGAGACAAGGGTCTCCCTGTAGCCCCAGCTGGCCTGAAACTTGCTGCGTAGAACAGGCTGGCCTTGAACTCAAAGGTGTAAGCCACCACCACTCTGGGTCTTTAACATTAATTGACTGATTATTGTGAGTATATTTAAATTTAAACCTTTTTGTGTTTGGTTACGTTCCTGGGTATATACCAACATTTAGAGTCATTGAACAAAGGACTATGAAATTTTAAATATATATAATCTCGTATATCAAAGAAAAAGTAGAGAATACAGTGAACTATTTTCCATGTGCTTCATCTGTTCACCAGCCATCCAGTTCTGCTTTTTTCCTTTAAATTTTCACTGTGTATATTTGTTATTTATGGTACTTTGTCACATAAGTACACTTTCATATATCTGTACATTGGGCATACTTCCCTCCATTGTAATGTTCTTGAAGGCAACCAGAGCCATCAAATTTTTGTGCTGCTTTTCAGAGGCATCTGAGAGAGACAGACAGACACACACACACAGAGAGAGAGAGAGAGAGAGAGAGAGAGAGAGAGAGAATATATGTGTGTGTGTTTAAAGAAGTTTATAGACAGTCAATGAAAGACTAGTACGCCAAGTAGTTTTATAAGAATTTATAAGACTTGGTGCTACAACCTTTTCTTTTAGTTCTAGGGCTGAACCCAGAGCTAGTCATGTGCTAGATAATTCTACTATTGAACAATATCCCAGCACTCTACATTCTATTTTGAGATAGGGTCTCACTAAGCTACTGTGCCTGGCTCTTAGAGGTTTTTGTTGTTTAAGATTTATTGTTACTTATGTGTGAGTGTATGTGCATGCTACATATGTGTGGGTGCCCACAAAGGCCAAAAGAGGGCATTAGATCTATGGAGCTAGGGTTATAGGCAGTTGTGAACCACTTCATGGTGCTAGAAACTGAATTCAGGTTCTTTGGAAGAACAGCAAGTGCTCCTAATTACCAAGCCAGCTCTCTAGTGCCCTGGAGTTGTTGTTTTTTTCAGAGATTATTAGCATAAAATATGGCTGTTATTGGAAGTCTGTCAATAAAGGATTAAGTTATGGTTTATTGAACTAATAGAATAATAACTATTAGGAAGGGTGGGATGTTGTAGACTCAAATATACTGCCATGGAAATAGGTCTTCCACATGCCCCATTATCTCTCAAAATAAGTAATTTGCATGCCTGATAGGACCTCATTTATGTAATGTGTATATGATTGTATGTGTGTATTTTGTAGGTGGATTTCTGGGAAGAGTTGAATATGGCAGCACCTACTTAGAATCTCACATTTGGGGAGTGAAAGCAGAAGAATCACTACACAGTGATCAGCTACACAGACAGTTTGAGGCCAGTGTGGGTTCTATAGAACCTTGTCTTAACATCCCTACTCCCCACCCCCTGCCACCAAAAAAACGGGAAAAACCAAAGTATCATCAGAGGATGGTGTATTGGGAATTTGGCAGGGGCACTTAGTCTTACTTAAATATTATTTTTACACATGAAAATGAAGTTTTTCCAGTATCTACTTTACCCTTTCTGTTTGCTGATTTTGTGGATAATGGGAAGCATAGCTTTGAAGCCAGTGCTTAGTCAAGTTGTACAGATAGGTAATCTAACACAATTATAACACTACTCATAGCAAAGTCTATAGAGTCATGGAAAGTAATACCTAGGGGCCATGATTTCAGGTGCTGTGCTCGTATCCTTGAAGTTACCAAGGAACCAGTTGGTCTGGAATGGATACTTGAAAGCTCTAAACTCCAGAGCCCAAGGCATTGACTGAAATTCAGAGCCACACCCCATTGTATATAGTTAGTCTTTCCATAGGCTTAGATATTTAAAGAACATGTCAAGCATGTTTGAGCCATTGTTTTGATTTATTTTGACTAGAAAAGTGTCTGAATTTATTGCACCTGTCCTTGTTGATAGAAAACACATTAGAAGGTATTCTGTTCCACCATATTTAGGATTTTTTTTTTTAACCAATAACATTATTTTTTTTCATTGACCATTTGCAGAGATATTTCTTGTATGCCAGTTACTATCTTTTCACTGGAACAAGAAGTGAAATCACTGCCTTACTTTGTGGTGCACAGGACCTTTGTGTTGAGTCATGTTGCTCAGTGCACCAAGGGCTTCTGACCTAGCTTTCATTTCTTGGGTTGAGAGTGCCTGTTCAAGGAAGATATTCTAGAGGAAGTGATGTCTCAACTGGGTTTTGAAAGGTTGACCATAAATTAGCCAAGCTAAAGAAAGGGATAGGAGGGTGATCCAAGGAGAGACAAAAGCCTGGAGGCATGTAAAGGCATGGCACACGTTGGGGACTGTGGTTCCATGAGGCTCAGAAGGATTGAGGCAGAAGATAACAGATCATGAAGGGTTTAGTCAGCTGTCAGAGTCTCTTCTCTGGACTTCCGTATAAATACAGCCTTTGTTCACTGAGGCTGGGAATCTCTGAGTCATCTTTTCTTCTGCAAGGTTCTCTCCCCTCCCATAACTTCTTCATAATTAGGGCAACAAACCTTGTCAGTTTGCGGAACTTGAATTGAAAGAGAATAGTGATGAACTAGGTGTGTAAACTGTTCTTAGCAAGCGGTGACTTCTTATTTTTATTTTCTAGGCTTACTACTGTCTCATAGTCCCATAGTAAATATTTAGATGAATGGTTTGAAGAAAAGACGTTGAAGACAAAAAATATTTAGTATTTTAAAAGTTAAAAATTTTTTTATTAGTTTACATAACAGTGTAACATTTTTAGAATTGTCAAAAAATGTTCTCACACATTTATAGCCTTAAGAAGATTAAGGTATTTGCCATTATATAGGACTGGAATTATAATGTCCTTAGTATAATCTCACTTTTGTTGTATGTATGGTTTGTGTGTGTTGTACATGTGCATGTGAATGAGTGTGCAGGGAGGCTAGGGATTGGCATTGGGTGTCCTCCTTTAGTTGCTCTCCACCTTACTTTTTGAGACACGGTCTCACACTGAACCTGGAACTCAGTTTTTGGCTATATTGGTATCAGCAAGCTCCAGAGTTCCTCATGTCTTCGTCTTCCTAGCACTGGGATCAGAAGCACATGCCACCACACTCAAATTTTTATATGGGTGCTGGTCTTCATGTTTGCAAGCACTTTGCCAACTAAACCATCTCTCAAAGCTCCTTAGATAGTTTCAAAGTAGGTGTGATATTCACCATTAGTTTCAGCAGCTCGAATAGCTTGAGCCCAGAAGTTTGAGACCTTCTTGGGTAACAAAGACCATGTTGGGAAAAATAAAAAAGGATTGTAAGCTCCTGTCAGAGTTAAACTTAAGTTGGCTAAGCTCACTCCTGTCCCCCAAGCAAAAGAAAAAGAGGAAAGAAAAAAAGATAATTAGGGTATTTATATAGAAAACAAGACAAAACCATACAGTGTAAACCAGGGATCAGCTGACTTTCTGTACTGAACTAGATAGTAAATTTAGACTTTGCAGGTAAAGAGGCAAAATTCAAAGGTATTATTTAAAATGTAAGTACATAACAAAAGGGAAGACAATTTTTCATATATTTTAAATTCATGGACTTTGAAAATATAATCAAATACATTAATTTTTAAAATATTTTATTTTTGGTGTATGTACATGTATGGGCACATCTGTTACTGCTGATCTTTAATGAAAATTTACATATCTTTTGCATTTCTTATTTATAAAGTACATGAAAGAACAACATATGAGGGTTTATTTGGGCTCACAGTTTGAGGGGATGCAGTTCATTTTGACTAGAAGACTTTTTGGTGGGAGCACCTCATGCTCTGTCTGCAAGAGCTTGCTCAGTGTCTGGGCAGATAAGAAAGTAGGTGTAGCAGGAAGCAGGCAGGACTGTAAACCTCAAGATCTACCTCACCAGTGGCCCCATTTCCTCCAGCAAGGCCTCCCTTATAAAGGCTCCATAATCTCCCAGAATAGTGCCATGAGCCTGTGGGAGACGTTTCACATTCAGAGTGTAACATTTTGAATGTGGCATTTTGTCCATATAAGTTTTGTGCATGGTGTAACTTTGTCACTGTGAGTGACAGAATGCTGAACAGCAGTGTGAGGCTGTGAGAGAGCCACAGAAGGTTTTTGCTGCAGATTTTAAATTTTGCTTTCACAGCATAAAGGCAGGAATACACAATACGCATCTGTGTTCCAATAAAACTTTATTTATAGACACATTTGAATTCTATGTATTTTTTTTGTATTACAGAATATTTTCATTCTTTTTCTAACCGTTAAAAAATGTATGTGCCATTTTTAGCTTGATGATCATATAAAGAAGGGAAGACCAGATTTGGCCCATGGGGTGTAGATTCCCTAAACTCAGGTATAAACTCTCAAGAAAACCTCAAAGCCTAATAGTCATTTTTATATTTTTCAACATTTATGATTTTAAAAAAAACCAATCCTTTGGTTTAAATTTTAAAAATGTTTTTGTGTTAATTTTTATGTTTAAATATATCACTTTGAAAAGTTCAAACAGTACAGGAATGCCTGTTAGAAATTAAAGTTCTTATTTAATACCAAAAAGGTTAGATGCATAATTCTTTTCAAACTTAATGACTGTACTGAAACATCTGTTATGTCTATTTGTTATTTATTTATTTACTTATTTATTTTATTTAGAGAGATGGTTCAGTGTGGCCTTAAAATCTGTGTAGAAGAGAATGGTCTTGAACTCCTAGTCCTCCTGTCTCTATCTTTCAAGTGCTGGGATTTCACACATGAGCCACTACACTGGTTTATGTTGTGCTGAGGATCAAATCTAGGGCCTAATGCATACTAGGTGAACATTCTACTAACTGAACCAAATCCCTAGGCTTATTTATTTTTTCTGAAATAAAAGTGAGGGCATACCTTTTGTAAATGTGTAAGGACTTGTGTTCTCATTCTACACACCCTCTCCCAAGTTCACCATGAATGACTCTTTAGAGCAGAACATGGCTACCTATATGTTTATTGTTTTGTTTTATTTGAGACAGTGTCCCACTGTATAGCCCTAGCTGGCTTCGAACTTACATTGATCCTTATTGCTTCTGCCTTAAATGATAAAGTTACAGGTGTGTTCCACCATGTCCAACTGTGTGTTTATTCCTTTGAATGACCTAAACTATTAGACTATGACTCTGCTATAATGTATTCAATCACTTTTTCATTTTAGACATTTTGTTTACTGTTTTCCAAAATAAATTTTAAGTGAATAAAATCTTTATAGTCTTATTAAATGATTATTTTAAGTAGTTTCTTAATGTCACTCTGATTTGAAAGATCTTTTTTTTTATTATTGTATGTGTATATAATGTGTGGTAGAGGATGCACACATGCCATGGTATGCTTGTAGAGTCAGAGAGCAACTTCGTGGACTCACTTTGCTCCTTCCACCTTTATGTAGGTACCAGGAACCAAATTCAGGTTGTCAGGCTTGCAGGGTAAATGTCTTTGCCCGCTGAGCCATTTTGTTAGCCTCAAGGAATCATTTTTAAAGGACTGCACATTGGATGTAGTTTTAAATATAGTCCAAATATAGAAAATTATTTTCTGTTTTTTACTAGAAATTATAAGGGTGAAGCTAGAATCAAACACAAAACAATATATGTGTCTATTTCCCAGTTAAAAATCCTGTGTGAAGTTGATTGACACTAAAGTTTATTTTGACTTAGCAAAATTTGGTCAATGTTGTTGTATAATTAAAATATTTGTAAACAAATATTAATTGAATCACACCATTATAGATTCCTTTATAGTAAACACTTTTTTAAGGGTGTGTGCACATGCATGCATATGCATGTGGAGGCTAGAGATTCATGTTGGGGGTGTCTTCCTCTATCACTTATCCGTCTTGTTTTTTGAGGCAAGGTCTCAGCAAAACTGAAGCGTACCAATTCAACAAGACTAACTGGCCAGCAAGCTCCAGGGATCCTTCTGTCTGGCATCTCTAACACTGGGATTATAGACGTGTATCATTGTACTTGGCTTTTTATGTGGGCACTATGGATTCAAACTCAGGTCCTAATGCATGGGTGGCAAGCACTTTACCAACTGAGCATCTCCCCAGTCCCTGAACACTATTTCTTGTATAGTGAAAAAGGTTGTTGTTGTAGCATGTGCCTTTTTTCACTTTTTGATTTGTTTTTATTATTTTGCGACAGGATGTCATTTAGCCCACGCTAGTTACAAACTCACTTTGTAACTGAGGCTAATCTTGAAATCATGCTCCTTCTACCTCCACCTCCCTAGTGCTGGGGTTATAAGAACACACCAGTCAGCATTCACGTTTTATATGCATTTTTCATTATATATTACATTTACTTGATTGCCATTGTTAGTATTTTTATATTGCAATTTACATAGAATAGCTTGTAATTGATTCTTATATATTAGTACTCCTATTTTAAAATTTTGTTTTTATTTCATATGTATGAGTGTTTTGCCTGAATTTACATACATGCTGCGTGTGCATGGAATGCCTATGGAGGCCAGAAGAAGGTGCTGGATCCCTTGGAACTAGAATTGCACATGTTGTTAACTGCCATGTGGATGCTGGAAACTGAACCCAGGTCCTCTTCAAGAGCAACCAGCTCTTAAATACCCCTATTATTTGCTCAGAAATTAAACCTACTCTTGGCAGAAAGGTCATGATTGATCTTTCTGTTGACTTGGTTTACTATATCTCTTAGGATATTCTGAATATGAAAGATCATTGAGCAGTTTGTTAATAAATTTGTCATTATACCTGAATTTTGAACTTATATTAAGTATACCCAGTTTTTTTTAGAAAAATTTATTTTTAGTCATGTGTATGTATGTACATGTCTGTGGGTATGTGCATTTGAGTGTGGGTGCCTGCAGAGGGCGGAGACATCAGATCCCCCAGAGCTGGAGTTTCAAGTGATTGTGAGTTGGATCTTCTGCAAGAGAACAGCAGGTGCTCTTAACCGCTGAGCCATCTTCCAGTCCCCAAGTGCACCTAGTTTTATGTGGTCTTCGAATATAGGACTTTATTTGTGGCAGGCAGCTCCCTTCTAGTATAATTTTTATTAAGCCTTCATAGTTTTCTAAAAGTATAAAACTAGAGTTTAACTTACAGTTAAATAAGGAAGATGACCCCAGGCTGAACTGTAGCTTAGTGATAGAGTTCTTGTTAGTATGCTGAATATCCTGGGCTGAATCTCCAATCCTGAAAATTAACCAATTCTGTGAAAAACAGAAAAGAATTTGCTGGGGGTGGGGAGTAATGGTACCTAGAGAGATGGCTCAACAGTTAAACAGCACTGGCTGTTCTTGTGGGAGACCTGGGTTTGAATCCCAGTACCCACGTGGTGGCTAACAACTGTTAGTAATTCCATTCCAGGGGATCCGATGCTCTCTTCGGTCCTCCTTGGGCACTTTATGGTACAGGTGCATCTACGTGCATGCACCAATACACTGATATATATATAAGTAATAAAATAAAACAAAATAACAAAATGAATTTTCTGGGTACCAGGGAAATAACCAATTCTGTGGGAAAGTCCTGGGCTTACCCTTAGTGATTTTGATTTGGTAGATTTAGGGTGAGGGACAGGAATGCACTTCAGTAACATGAATGTTAAAGTGATTTTGTTGCTTGACATGTAGCTTGAGAAACCGTAGATATGTGTGCCTGCTTTAATTTGGGTTCTGTTTGTATCCCATAGCATTCAGTTTCCTGGAACTCACCATCAGGAATTGCTAATTTGATTTTTTTTTAATCAATAGAAATTTCACATACATAGAAGTGGAGTGAGGCTTCATACCATATCCTCCTAAAGGGAGAGAACATGAGTATCATGCAAAGAATCCCAAGACACCTGTATTCAAATCTTAGTACTACAACAGATACCTATTCAGCAACAAATAACTTCCATGTACCCAGCCCTCTCTTTATTCACCCCATGCCTTTTCAGGTCCCATTTTTCAAATGAGGATAATACCTACCTATTTCACTGGTACTTAAGAAATGACACACAGATGTAAGGAAGGGATATTAATGATGGAATTAGAGCTGGATTGCTATAATCCCTTTGATCCTTTGTGACTGGTTTGAATTTACATATAAAACTGATATTTTCTTTATCTTTAAGTAGTAAATTTCTCCCTTCTGTAGCCCTCACTTGCACTAACACTTGTCTCAAGTATGTCCTGTGAGGTTATTCCACCTGCCTTTCAGGACCTGCCCTTTCCTCCTTACTCTGGTCTGGGTCTCATATCTAACTTACGAGGGTGTCCCTTTGATTTGTTGATGGAAGATGTCTAAATGGTAGTTGTGAAGAAGCCCCAGTTTAGAATGACCATAGTCAAGGGCATTTTAGAAGCTAAAAAGCAGCCGAATTCCTGGGACTAGAGAGCATTAGGGGATATATTGACCATCAGTAGCAGTTTGAAGAGGAATATTGGCATATGCTCACTATGTTTTCAGAGTTAGTGTCACATCATTCCCCAGGCTGAATTCCAGGTTTGTGTGTCTTTCCTCCAGTCACCCTTGTCCTAATTCTCATTTGTGTAGTATTTTGGTTTGATTTGTGACTGAGCTCTTTAAATTAGCAGTGCTATTGTATTTTGCCATAAGTGCTTATTTAAACTAGTGTATCTGTTTTTGCTTTGGTTCTTACACTTGTCTCAGTTTCAGTTTCCATTTTTCTGTGCTACTTTTCTTGAAAATAATTTTGTCAGAGATTGTTTTTGGTTAGTAAGTCATTTTTTGTCTTGATTATCAATGTTTCATCCATAAATAGCATAGTGAGGTATCAAATCAATTTTTTTCACATTTTGTGTATGTGTATGCCTGTGCCACAGTACATGTGTGGCAGTCAGAGAACAGCTGTAGGGAATTGTTTTCTCCTTCTACCATGTGGGTACTGGGGATCAGACTCAGGTTGTCAGCCTTGGTGGCAAACACCTTTACTTGCCATCTTATTGGTCCAAGGTATCAAATTTTAAACTAATAGTTTCCTTATTCCAGGAAGTTTTCCCAGCCTTTGTTGTTACTGATGAGAATTATTGATCCTTTTCCTTTTGTGTTGCTTTAGGATTTCTTTTTATTAATATTACTAGTAGGAGTCTGTAGTTTCACCATATGTTTGGATCTTGCTTCAGATTTTATTCTGAAGATTCCCATCTTTCATCAGTTCTGGAAAATAATTATTATCCTTTTCAATATTACCCTCCTTTCTGATTTCTCTCCTTGAATGCCTGCCTGCTGAAATACTGCATTTGTTCATTCCCTTTCTTAAATTTCATTTCGTTTGTTTGTGTTGCTTTTTTGAGTGATTTCTGTCTTTCAGTTCACCTGTTTCTTCATATTTATTCATTCTCCCAGTTTTTCAGAGATAGGATCTTACTATGTGGCCCTGACTGGCCTCAAACTCAAGAGATCTCCTAAGTGCTGGGGTTAAAGGCATGTACCGTCTTGCCTGGCCCACTAATTCTCTTTCTTTCTCTTTATTTTCTCCACTGAGTTAGAAAAAAATTGTTTATGTATTTGCTATAAGGATCAAACTCAGGCATGCTAAGCAAGTGCTCTACTACTGAGCTATATCCCCACCCTCAGAAGTCTCCTTTTAAAATTTTATTTATTATTGTGTATGTGTGCATGCAAATACGTTATAGCACAGATGTGGAGATCAAAGGGAAATTTTGTAGAGTTGGTTTTCTCCTTCCATCCTTATGTAGTTTTTGGGAATTGAACTCAAGTCATCAGGCTTTTGAAGCAAGTGTTTTTACTTGCTAAGCCATCTTGCTGCCCCAGAAGTCCCTTTAGTTAATTTATATATATGATAGCTATTTGCCCTTACCTCCAGACCCCCAGTTTAGGAATTTTACAGGATTTTTAATCCACATTTTGCATTCTTAGAGTCAGACTTAGGGTATGTACAGTTAGTTGGTAAAGAGAAATGCTAGCCTGAAGAGTAAGGTTCTTAACCAGTAGCATTTACTTTAAAAAGGTTACATAAGTGAAATTACAGTATATTATCATTTGGGATCAACTCCTTTTAGTCAGTGTAATTCCAGAGTTTATTCTGAGCTGTGTGTATCAACACATTGTTCTTCAGTTTTTATGGAAATGCTGAGGATGGAGCCCAGGGCCTTCGCATTAGCTTGTTCCGTTTTATTGCTTGCTTTTGTGATTTAAGCTGGAGAACTTCTATAAAGCTTAAAATGTACTTTCTGCTATTCTTCCTAAGCTCTTTTTTAAAAATATTTTTGCTTTACATCTAGGTGACAAAACACGCCCACCTTCCTCCAGCCCCTCCAGTATTATCCGCCGCACTTCCTCCTTGGATACACTTGCAGCTCCATACCTTGCTGGGCACTGGCCTCGTGACAGTCATGGGCAAGCCGCACCCTGCATGAGGGACAAAGCTACACAAGTAGGTTTATTATGAAGCTATTTCTCATATTACTACTTCTGTTCTGTGTTGATGTGTGTGGGTACATGTGTCACAGTATGCATGTGGAGGTCAGAGGACAGCTTTGTGGAGTCAGCTCCTTTCACCTTTATATGAGTGCCTCATGGAACTTCAAACTGAAGTTGTCAGCCTTACTTAGCAAGCACCTTTACTCCCTGAGCCATCTTGCTAATTGAGTTCTATAAATGTAAATATCCCAACAAATGAACTCTGAAAGTGACTTTTCTTAGTTTTACATTTATAAAATTGATTAATTAGAAGGATCTTAGAAAGTCATTCAGATACTCTTAGAATTATGGCTAAAGAATTGAAGTCCAAGGTCATATAGGCAGGCAGTTATGACTGCATGCTAATTTGGAGTTTCTATTGTAGTATTACCATAATTGTAAGCAATTAAATATTTGTATAAACAACTTATTCAGTGTTTCTCGTACTCACTAGACTGTGAATTCCAGGTTCCTGTCCAGTAATATTTTATTGTTAATGGAGAATAAAAGCAATTAAAGGTTTTAAAGACCCTTAATACTAATTGTCAGAAACCAGCCAAGGGATATCCCCATTCTGGACTTCAGGTTTCTGTGATTAGTGATTGTTCCATCCCAGCATTTTTTTAGAGAACATTTTTTGTGCAGAGGCAGGTAAACACAGATTGGGTGTTCTGAAGTTTTCTGGTTTGAAGTTTTCATGTAGGTATCCAAAGTTCTAGGTGTTCTTGCAGATGTGTTTTCTGCTCTGATACTCTTGAAGCTGAGTCTGCCTGTGAGAGCAGCTGGTTTGGGATTGCTTGAGGTTTGTGCTGAAGGGACAACTGAAGGAAAGAAATGAAATGAGTCTATTACTTATACATAATGTCTTTTCTGAAATTGTGACTTTAAAAGACTTCTGCAAAACTCTATTTTAAATCTAACTCTTGTTGTGCTTAGAGCCAAAATACTGAGGAAAATGAGTGTGTCTCTACTTGTTTTTCTGCTTAACACATGTCACATACCTGTTTGTTTGGACTTATTTCCTTAAACCTTTGTACATGCTATTTATTTCCATTACTGTTTTTTTCAACTTTTTGTTGAAATACCCCTATTTTTCCACTATAGACTGAGAGTGCATGGGCTGAAGAATATGCTGAAAAGAAAAAAGGATCTCACAAGCGCTCTGCATCCTGGGGCAGCACCGACCAGCTTAAAGAGGTCCACAGATTTGCCATTTTCCTCTGTGTGTGTGTGTGTGTGTGTGTGTGTACATATATGTATATCTGTTGATGAACATGTCAAAGGTTGATGTCAGGCATCTTGTCTTCTTTCTCTCTGCATTTTTAAAACAAGGTCTCTGTTTAAACCTCACGGTTTCAGCTACACTGACTGGCTAGTGAGCACCAGGAATTCACTTGTCCTTCCCCAGCCCCCAGCATTGGAGTTAGAAATGTATACTTCCACCATGCCTGGTCTTTATATGAGTGCTGGGGATCTGAACTCAGTTCTTCATGCTTATACAGCAAGCACTTTACCCACTGAGCCATCTCCCTAGCCCACCCCTACTTTTCTTTTGATTTAAGAAATAACAACAGAAAAGCAATTACTATGTTTGTTTGTTTATTTAGTCTTTTTGAGACAGAGTCTCCCTGAAGTCCCAGCTGCCTGGAACTCATTATGTAGACCAGGCTGGCCTGTTACTCACAGAGATCCACTGCCTCTGCCTCCTGAGTGCTGAGATTAAAGGTATACACCATAGCACCCAGGTTTTACTTTATTTTTTTAATTTAAAGATTTTGGAGCTGGAGAGTTGAACAGTTAAGAGCACTGACTACTCTTGCAGAAGGCCCAGGTTCAGTTCCTAGAACCCGTGACAGCTAACAACTGTTCATAACTTCAATTCCAGGAGATCCAACACCCTCTTCTGGCCGCCATAGGCATTGCATGAATAAGTGCACTTACATACATGTAGTCAAAGCAGTCATACACATAAAACGAAAATAAATAAAAATTTAAATTTACAGTTTTGAAGCCAAGCATGGTAGTTTGTACTTGTAATCTCAACACTTAGGCTGAGTCAGGAAAATTGCTTTGCATTGTGTGCCAGTCTAGGGGCTACAGAATGAGCCCTTAATCAATCAGTCAATCAGTTAATCAACCAATAAATAAAAGATTTGAAGAGGGACATATACACGTTATTAGCCTGATGGTGCATGGCTTGTTTTAAATAGAGCCTGTACCTAACAATACAATATAAACAGATTTATAAAATTAAACTGATTAAAAAACTGACATTTTTCTGCATATGATTTGGTAACTCAGCATAATTTACTTAATAATGGATATCTGTTATGATGATTATTCATTCTGTGTCTTTAAGGAATAACATTTGCATTTTGCCTATAATAGAAATAAGAGAAAAATTCAAAGGATAATGATGAGATAGTCATTAAAATTATATTTATAGCCAGGTATGGTGATGCATGCCTATAATCCCAACACTTGGAAGATGGAGGCAAAAGGATTAGGAGTTGAAGGCTAGCCTTGGCTACATTAGACCCTGTCCTGGAAAAGAGGGAAAAAAATCATTTGCTACTTTAAGAATTTAGCTATAATGTATTTCATGGCTTTGGCATCCTGTGTTCTTTTCTGTTGCTATAATAAAACACTATGACCAACTTGGGGAGGAAAAGATTTTGTTAGAGGGGCGGAGGGGAAGGCAGGGCAGCAGGCAGCGAAAACCTAGAGGTGGGAGGAGAAAGCAGGCAGGTCTCATTTCATTCTGTGCAGGCAACAGAGAGACTGAGAACAGCAGGAGATAGGGTGAGGCTATAAAACCTCAAAACTCACCCCCAGTGATGTACTTTTCCAGCAAGTCACCACCTCCTAAGTAAGGTTCTGTAACCTCCCCAAACAGTACCATCACCTGGGGACCCAAGTGTTCAAAACAGGACCCTACAGGGGACAGTCTTCATTTAAACCACCTCACATGGCTTGATTTTTAAATATCATTTAATTTTTTTAGTTGTGTAAGTTTGAATGTTCAATAAAGAAGTCTGAGTAAAGGTTGATTTATAGTAAAGCAATAAGAAAATAATTATTTTAAAAGTTATTTCTAGAAGCATAATTTAAAGTTGAAAACTTCATTTGCTTGAGACTTGAAGTTTAAGGGCAGTATTGGAATATGTTTTTATTTCTCTTTTAAAGAAAGATACATATATATAAAATGACTATAATAAATCAGATTTTGTGATATTGTTTAAAATTTCAAAGAATTTATTATGGTTTGTACTAAGCAAGAATGTGTTTTTATTTAGTGTGGAAAACACTCTGGTGTGCTTGTTTTTCCTCTTTGCAGATTGCAAAATTACGCCAGCAACTGCAGAGGAGTAAACACAGCAGCCGTCATCATCGAGATAAAGAAAGACAGTCTCCATTCCATGGCAACCATGCAGCTATTAACCAGAGTCAGGTAGGCAATATGTTTTTCTAGTGATTTGTAGTTGTTTAGGACAAGAATGTCCAAAATCATGTTTCAAACAATGGTATAAATTCTAAATCACAGCCTTTCCACTCCAAAGTTTACAAAATGGTGTTTCATTCTGTGACCTGGGTATGATTTGTAGGAGGCGTGCCTGTGCTGCTGGCAGGATAATACGGAGACTTTGGCCATGGACAAGACCGTGATCCTGACTTTCAGTTTCCTTGTCTGAAGATTGGGAATAATTCCTGTCTTTTGGGAGGGAAAAACCTTTAATGGCTTTGATTCCTTAAATGGAGCCCTACGACTTGCAGTCGTGGCTCGCTGAGTGAGCATTTTTTCCTGACTGAATCGAAACTGGCTAGAGTCCCTTGGCAGGTTCATTTCAGGTGTCATAATTGAATCTTTGAGCAACCTCTACGAAGCTATCTGAAGAGTAAGCCGATTGACTTTGGAAAGTAGAAGGGAACTAGGGGCTGAGTTCTGTGACCTTCAGAGCACAGTCTGCACTGACATTGGCAGTAGTATTCTGGAAGCTAAATGGCTACTGCTCGTGTTTTTGTAAGTGAAGTTTTATAAAATATAACCACTCTTGGATTTTTGTTTGTTTGTTTGTTTTTGGTTGATGAGAAAGGTTCTTATTCTGTAGACTGGCTGAACTAGAACTTGCTATGTAACCAGGGTAGCCTCAAACTCAGAGGTCCTCCTGCCTCTGATTCTTAAATATAGCTATATATTTTTTCAAACTAATGTTGATTTTTACAAATTTATAGTTTGATTTTAGTTTCTAGTAGTTTTTCCCCAAGTATAAGATTTAAAAAAAGATTGGGAGGCTAGAGAGATGGCTTAGCAGTTAAATGAGAGAGTTTGGTTCTCAACATCCACACTGGGTGGCTCACAACTATCTGTTACTGCAGCACCAGAGTATCCAGTGCCTCGGGCACTTACACTCACATGCGCTTACCAGCACACAAACACACACATGTAGATAATTTAAAATAAAATCTTGGGGTTGGGGATTTAACTTAGTGTTAAGAGTGCTTGTCTTGCAAACCCAATACTGTGGGTTTTGTCCTCAGCTCCAAAATAATAATGATAATAATAATAATAATAATAATAAAAATAAATGTCCTTTAAAAATAAATTTAAAATATGATTAGATAGTACATTAAAACTATACATAAATTGGATTTTTTTTTAAGATATTGAAATGTAAAATGTTAAGAAATGTAGCCAGGCATGGTGGTGAATTCCTTTAGTTTCAGCAAAGGCAGAGGCATAGAGGCATGCAGATCTCTGTGAAATTAAGGCTAGCCTGGTCTACATAGTGAGTTTCAAGGTAACTGGGGCTATGGGAGACCCTGGCTCAAAAAGACTGAAAAAGAAAACAGAAATATAGGAGCTGGAGGTAACTCAGCAGTTATGAGCAATGGCTATTCTTGCAAAAGACTCAGGTTCAAATCCTAGCAGCCACATGGCGGCTAACAACTATCCAACTAACTCCCTGTTCCAGGGAATTGGACACCCTCTTCGGTCCTCCACAGGCACTGCACAACACAGGTGCACTTTATGCACATGCAGGCATAACACTCATACACAAAATAAATAAAGAATTGTAAAATTTACATAAAGTAGTAACTGTTAAAATTGGAATATTAACTAAAAACCAGCACCTTCACCTTCAAAATATTAAAGACCCAGATGGTTTACAGATGAATTTGCCATCTCTACCTTCTTAATTCATCCGTAGTAATTCATGTGTATTTTTTATAATAAGTTACTCTTTATTTCTAGTTTGTTTTCACTGCAGGTCAAGTTAGGGTTAAGACTGAATTTTATCTAATTAAATGGTTCTTTATAGGGGTTTTCAAAGTGATTTTCATTAAGTTTCAGTAATGTCAGCAGTTTTAGCTGTCATCTGAGGCCCAAGATTGAGGCCAGTCTGAGCTATGTATTATTTACATCAAGACCATAAACACAAACACACTCACCAATTTCAAAGTAAAAAAATTATCCAAAATATCCCTTAAAAGATGAATTTGCTTAATAAAAATTATTAAATTTGAGTTGCTTGAGATGTCAGGAGCCTGCCACCAAGCCTTATGACCCAAGTTTAATCATTGGAACCCACATGGAAGGAGAGAACTGACTTCAGAAAGTTTTCCTCTGATCTCCACACATGTGCTGCGACATACATACATGCATACACACACAAACACACAAATAAAATGTAATATTCAAAAAAGAAAAGAATAGATATTCTAGCTTGAGTTTTATGCTTGACAAATCAAACATCTTGCCTGCTGTACTTGTTTTGTATGTTAATAACCAACCCCCAAATCAGGCACAAATGCATCCTGCCAGTTGTATGGGTAGTACTGATATTTAATTGAAACTCTCAGATTGTAAACACGAACACTTGAACACTCTCAAAATGAGTTATTGGTGTGATGTTAATGGAAAAAAGTACCACATTATTGAGGCCTCGAAAACGTCTGTTTACACAGTTTATTGAATATCTGTCCTCTGGTGTATTGTAGTACTCATTGTAGGAAAATTGACAGTAACAGAATAATTCAATGTTCCCACAGAATCTCACATTAGAGAGATATAAGTAAATAGTTGTAATAGTGTGTAGTGAGTAGGTTGGTAGGGAGAGGTCAGAGGTGGATAAAGTCATGGTCCCCAGTAGGATGGTAGCAAAAGATGGGGTTGCAAAGGTAAAAAGCAGACAAACCTGAAAGCCTCTGTAGCTTGGTTATTAACACATTGAGGCTTCATCCTAGGGGCACCAAGGAGCATTTTTTAAATGTTGGAAATAGACTCATGATCTCAAATGCATTTTCTAGTGGTCATCATAGGCTCAGTATATAATGAATTTAGGAGTAGACAAATTTATGTAGGGAAGTCATTTAAAGAATTACTAATATAAGGAACAATTGTGACATGAGGTAAGGTAGAAAACTTGAAATTGATGAGAAGGTAATAATTAATAGTTGAACTCTGTTGGACTGCTTACTAAATGGTAAATGCTCTTCTAGGACTTGGGTTATTAGCATTTAACCTTCATTCATTATCTCCAGTTTACAGATGAGGAAGTGGAGGCCCTGAAAGATCAGTTATCTTAAAGGTTACATGAGACAAAGCTGGGATTCTAACCTAAACATTCTGACGTCAGATTTCAGGTTTTCACACTTTCTGCCGACTGATGGCTGTCAGGAGGTAGAAATGATGGAGATGATAGAAGATGAGGACAATTGTAGCCTCTAAAGTACAATCCTAAAATTTTGTTTATTGGAACGAATATACAAAAGTAAGTTAAATGGGACCCCAACAACACGTACCATTAAGATGAGTGCTGTGTCCAGTCTTCACAAGAGAAGCTTTGTTAGAAAATACAGTGACATATTTCAGAGTTGTCTAAGGACTAGAGTAGATTTAGTAACAGGAGAGTAGCAGATGTCAACATCTTCACAGCTGCGTAAACTTACTTTGAGGCAAGAATTTAAAAATCATACAGGTGTTCTCTGGCTACCATTACAGCCTCAAGCAAGAAAGCTTTTCCCACGAATTTTTAAATTTCTTTTTGCTGAGTTTGAGGACTAGAAGGTGTCTGAAGGAGTTGAAGGCTAAGGAAAGGTAGAGAAGAAAAAACAAGCTGTTCTCATCTGAGGAATGAGAGGCACATTGCAATCTAAAACGAAAGTTGCTGCGCTGTACTGGAATCTTTGGGTACCAGTTCAAGGCATGATTGCTATTTTAATTTTTAAAAGATATTTATTATTTTTGTTTATGTGTATGAGTATATTGCCTACATTTATATAAGTGCACTTATGTTAGGCAGTGCCTGCGAAGGTCAGAAGAGGGTGTCAAATCCCCTGGAATTGGAGGTATGGACAGTTGTTAGCTGCCATCTGGGTACTGGGAATCAAACCCAGGTCTTCTGCAAGAGTAGCCAATACTCTTAACTGCTGATCCATCTCTCCAGCCCAACTTTTAAATTTTTTCAGGTTTGGCCATTTAGAAATCAAGAGATTAGGTACTGCTATGATCTCTGTTTCAGAGGATAGCTGTATCTTATGAGAGCTAAAGAGGTGAACCAGGTGAGAGAGTGGATAGTTTGCCATTCATTGAAAGACAGAAATAGTAATCATGATAAAACAAGAATCAGGGCCCGTGGAGGGTGAATGAAATGCTCTTTCTCGAGTTCTTTCTGTTCCTGAGCATTGTAAGCAGCTGCTTTCCCTCTGATTGGCTGTATGAGGGTTTGCAGCACGTTTACTGAACAGCCTTTATCAACAGCCCTCTTGTCTACCAGGCATTTTTTTTTTCCATTTTTGGGTTTTTTTGAGATAGTTTCTCACTCAGAAATCTAGGCTGGCCTGGAACTTAGTGTGTAACCTAGGTTAGCCTCAGAATAATGGCATTCCTCCTGCCTTGGCCTCTCAGATGTTTATATAAGCTACTGCTTTCAGGTCAAGGTCCATTTTTCTCCTAAATTTTTACTCTCTTCTCAGCCCTGCTCAGCTAGCTGTCCCAATAGTTACTGTTGACCACACATTCTGTTGGTTCATTGGCTAACTCTCAGTTTTTTTACAGAGTGTAATGTCTCTAGGTAGATGGAGAATGCAGTGTTGATCCACCTAGTTAGAAACTGCAATGGGCCAGAATCTACTGAAGTATTTGCTTTGAGGAGAGAGAATCAGAAACTGGGAAAGCGGGGAGCACTGTAAAATTTTTTTTATCTATTTTTATTTTTATGTATCTATTGCCTGCATATATGTAAATGCACCTGTGTCATGGTCCTGAGGAGGTCAGAAGAGGGTATTGTATCCCTTGGAAATAGAGTTACGGATGGTTGTTGGCTGCCATGTGGATGCTGGGAATCAAATCCAGGTCCTCTATAAGAGCAGTCACTGATCTTAATTGCTGAGCCATCTCTCTGTGGCCCTTCCCAATACACACTTTAAAGGTAGGGTCTCCCTGTAGCCACAGTTGACCTAAAACTTACTGTATAGACCAGGCTGACCTCTACTCACAGAGATCCACCTGCCTCTTGCCTTATGAGGGCTAGGATTAAAGGCATGAACCTACTATGCCTTTACTTGATGCTTTCAAAGTACAGATCAGATGAGAAAGAGATTTTCACCTCATTTTGACCTTTCTTAGATGTCTGTGGAAGAGCCCTCAACTAATCTGATAGCCATATATTGCATACTGATTTATATTTAGAGTTCACATTTTATTGGAGAAATCTCTATTGATCTGGGAAAAATAAATTTTCTTGGTATTAAATTCCTTTAAAGATCCCTTGAAATAAAAGACAAGTTAATTTTTTTTTCTTTAAATGTCTTATAATGTAGTTGATGAATGAAACTGAAGCACAACTAACTGCCTTCTGTATCTTGAACAAGAACAGTATGTCTGATGAAGAAATCCCTCCCAAGAAGCAGGTGTTACTTTCCTTCTGGTGCTGTTGTGATTGCTGTTCGTTGGTGGCTTCACTTACTCCGTGTGGTGTGTGGGCCTCTGCAGATGGCTTGCTTAGTCCACTCCTCCTCTTCTCTTTTTCTTTCCTTCATTACTTTCCTTTGCTTGAAATAGATTAAATAATTGATAAATAGTTGCTATAGCATAGATTATATTGAGAAAAATCTTTTTATCAGGTGTGTAGGATGTAAATTCTTTCATTGCCTTCATATGCAGTAGAGTGTACCAGATCTATGAAGTTAGTCCCTGTACTGTCAGGTTCCTATATGTGTGCATTTCTCAACACGACAGCCAGGAAGCTTTCTGTACTAAACAAGCTTATACTAATCCATATTTATGGTTCTAAAATCAAAGATCAAAATCTTGCAAAACCTGTGACACATTATTTTTCCTTTCCTTCTCTTCCCCTGTTTCTGTAACCTAACAGTTGTAAAACTAAATGCATACCTGAAAGCAGTCTGAAAATGGCGTCCACACCAGACATTATTTTAGTTCTATGATGATTCTAAGAGGAAATAATCTTTAGAACTGAGTACCATCAGAAAGTGGAAAAAAAATTTTTGTTAAGGGTATGTTTACTTCATGCACCCCTTTATAATTAAACTCTCCCCAGCCCTAATGTCTTGTGGCCACTGATCTGCTGTCCACCATCCAGTTTACCCTTTCTGAGATTGTCATATAGATGGAATTATACAGAATGTAATCTTTTGAGATTGTCTTCACTCAGCAGCAATGCTTTCTAAATTTATTTGAGGTGTGTGCATCAACAGTTTGTCCCTTTTCTTAGCAACTGGGATTTTGTTGAATAGTTTTACCGGCTTATTGAGTTGAAGTCTTCTTGAAGCACACCTTGAGTTTATGTGCATTCCCATTCTCATTTCTTTTCATCTGTATGTCATACTTACAGAAGTCTCTTCAATTCTTAATGTCTTTGTTGAGGTTAGTCTTTTTGTTTTCTTGTTGCATTTTGAGAGACTATTATATAGTCTAGATAGAAGTCTTTTGCTGGAGATAAGTGTAAATATTTTCTCTCAGTTTCAGCTTACCTGTTCATTCTGTTAGTTTCTCTCATACAAACAAAGGAAATTAAAAAAAAATTTTTGATCAAGTTTAGTATATCATGTTTTTCATTCATGAGGATCACTTTTGGTGTCATGTCTAAGATATTTTTGTTTATCTTAAAAATATTTTTATTGTATGTGTATGAATGTCTGCATGTGTGTAAGTACACCTGTGTTATGCAGTGCCCTTGGAGGACAGAAGCAGGTGTCAGATTCCCTGGAACTGGAGTTAGAGACAGTTGTTAGCCACTATGTGGGTGCTGAGAATCTAGGTCCTCTGCAAGAGCAGCCAGTGCTCTTTAACTGCTGAGCTATCTCTCCAACCCTTTTTAAAATTAAAAATTTTTTATGTGACTGTTTTGCCCACACATATGTAGATTTACCGTATGTGTGCAGTGCCCATATAGGCCAGGAAGGGGCATCCTGGTTGTTAGATGCCATGTGGTTGCTAGGAACTGAACTCCAGTTTCTGTAAGAGCAGCCAGTGCTGTTAACAGCTAAGCCATCTCTCCAGCCCCAGTTAGAGTACTTGTAGGTGAATATGGGAAATCTTCAAAGAAAGTAAAAGTGAAGAAAAATTATATGTAGTCTCACAGCATAGCAGGAACTGTTTTTGGTGTTTGTAGGTTTTTTGTTTGTTTGTTGTTGTTATTTGGTAGAACCTTAAATTCAGTCTCAGTTCTGTAATTCTATGTTAGCTCCTCAGAATCTCATTTTTAAAAAATTGATAAAAATGGGGATACCAAAATTGCCTGTTTTATAGAGCTTTTGTAAAAGTAAACATAAAAGTAAAAATTACTTACAGAAACTGCTTAGAGTGGACTGGAGAGGTAGAGTTCTTGTGTAGCATGCACAAAGCCATGGGTTCAGTCTGTAGTACTGCATAAACCAGACACAACAGTTTATACCTATAATCCCATCACCTGTAGAGACAGAAGGGTCAGAAGTTCATGGTCAGCCTGGGATATGTGATACAAAATAAATACAAATTATTAAAGTGCTTAGAAGAATGCTTGGCACGCAATAAGTGCTTAAGAAAAGATACTAATTTTGTAAAACAAAGATAAGCATTAAACCTTGTTTTGTTTTTTCCCTTAACATTAAATGTTCTTGGTACTGTTGTTTGGCTTATCAAAAGAATGATTTAGGGTCGGGTAAGGGTGCTGGGGAGTGAATTCAGGGCCTTTTTCTTGTTATACAGGCATTCTACCAAGTGAACTATATCTGTGATTTTTAATGGTTCTTTGATGTCATATCATATCTATGCTTTGTTATCCTCTGTTACCACTGATTATTATTTCCAAATTCTTATTTATGTGTGCCATTGAGATGACTATCGGGCAACTTGTCATCTTCATCATTTTTCATACTAGAAGATAATAAATTGACGACCGGTTGATGGCCCCATATGTAAAAGGCACTTGCCATAAAAGCCTGACAACCTGAGTTTGATCCCCAGAACCCATGTAAATGTAGATGGAGAGAATTGATTTTACATAGTTGTCCTCTGGCTGCCATATACACGCATTGGCATGATTCCCCCCATTGTACAAATACTAATAATTAAAATTATTTTTTTAATTTAAATTATTTTTATTATGACTGACAGTTCAAGATAAAAACCAGGTCTGATATGCTACATGTGTAGGAAGATGTTTGTATGTATGTACATGCATGCATTTTTAGAATTCTAGAGTACAGTGGTCTATTTGCCTTATTATATATAATGTATTTCTGCTCACTTTAGCTCAGGGAGTAAATGTTACTGTCTTAAGTCATTTTTGTATCTTGAATGACTGATAACTAATTGTTATGGGCATAAAGTGTGAATGAACAACTATTCCAAATCTAAAACAATTGGTTTTGGTACCTATTCTCTAACCTTTAACTGGTTTGTAGCCATTTAGCTATGCAGGATATGGTGTTACCTTGTAGTGAATTTTATAGCTTGTTCATATTTGGGAGACTGATTGTAGAAGTCCTGTTGCTTAATACTGAGTTTTAACAGCCATGAAAGATATTTGCTATACCTGCTTAAAAAATTTCCTAGGTTAAAAGATAGATTGTCTTTAACTTTAATCCCAGCGCTCGGGAGGCAGAGGCAGGCAAATCTCTGTGAGTTCAAGACCAGTGTGGTCTACATAGCAAGTTCCAGGCCAGCTGGGGCTATAGGAAGACCCTGTCTCAAAAAGACAACAAAACAAAACAAAAAGTTGATTGGGGAAGGGGTTTCCTGAGAAATTTAGTAACCATTTGTGTCTTAAAAAATTCAAAAGGTTTGGGGGGTTGCTGGAGCTCTGGATGCTCTTCCAGGGGACCCAAGTTTGAATCCAATACTGACATGGCGCCTAACACCCATCCGTAACTCCAGTTCCAGGGAATCTGACATGCTCTTCTGTCCTCCACAGGCATTGAATGACACGGGTGCACTTACATACATTCAGGTAATACACTTATACACATTAAATAGAAATAATAAAATATTTTTTAAAAAAGGAATTGGGGCATCAGCTCAGTGGCAGAACATTTGCCTAGTATGTACAAGGTCCAGAGTTTGATCTCCAACATGGGGCTGAAGAGAAAAAGAAAAATATTCAAGAACATGAGAATTAAGGAATACTTTCTTAATGTGATAATATATAGACATAAGCCTTAACATTAGAGCCATTGTTATTAATGGGAGTGTTACAGACCTTTCCACTGTATTCCATTCAGTAAGAATACAAAGTATTTCAATGTCTTCACTTCTGTTACACTACTCTAGTGTCTAGTGTAGTAGCTAATATATTTAGAAAAGAAATTGTTACGGCCATTAGAATTGGTAATAAAGAAACAAGACCCTCAAATAATATGATAGGATACCAGAAAAACTTCAGAAAATAAAAAACAAGATTTCTGTAAGACTGAGTCTGTAGTAATAATTTTTAAGTACCCGTCAAATGTACAGTGACTTGTTAGAAGATGTATTGGAAAAAGAAAAACCCCTAGTTTACATAGCAGCAACAAAGATTATTTAAAGAACTTAAGAGCTTTAAGTTTTGTATAAGGAAAATTTAAAACACAGAGCAGATGAGCAGATTACAAAAAATCCTTCTGCTTAGGTAGGATGTGTTCACATAGTGCTCTTTAATTTACACATGCAGCACAACGCTAGTAAGAATGACTTCAGCAGCTTTGCTGTGGCATTAGAGAAGTTGATCCTGAAGTCCTTAGAGAAAGGAGCATTTGAGTATAACCAAGAAAACTATGGAACAGAAATGAATAGGGTGTTAGGCTTCCCAGGCATCATTACTTTAAAGCTTACAGTTAAAACTGTACATGAATAGACAAATCAGCCAGAGGAACAGGACAAAAAGCTCCAAGCTGACTCAGGTATGTGGAAGATTAAAACATGGCAGAGGCACCTGCAGGGAGGTGAGCTTTTGAGCAGCCATCCCTGGGACAGGTAGTAGTCATTTGGAGAAAGTAGAATTAGACTTCAACATGTAGTTCAGAAACAAGTCCTAAATGAATTGAGCATTTATGTGTAAATCAAAACCATTGAAGTATTAGAAGAAAATACTGGGTAAAGTCTGCTGTAATCTCAGCACAGAAAAGAATTTTTAGGACTCAAAATCCATGACTAATAAAAAAGACTGTTAAACTTAACTATATAAATTTTTCATGACAAAAGACATCATGAGTGAACTAAAACAAGTGAAAAACAGAAATATTTGCAACATACCACAAGGACTCTGGTAAAAACTCTTAAAACAAAGAACAAGTGACTAAGAAAAGAAAAAAAGATAAATTACCTCTAAATATTGTGAAAATATTAAGAATTTGAATTAAAAAATGTTTTCACTGTATAATACAGGGTAAAGAGTATGTGTAAACACTTGAAAGAGCTCACTTAAGTTAATTCTTTAAAAATGGTCCTAACTTCTGTCTACGAAATGACTGCTGGTAGTTTAGTAAATTCATCGTCACTTATCCTCAACAATATGTAAATTCAAAAAATGAGACTTTTTTCATCTGTGAAACAGTGAAGGTTAAGAAAAAGTAACGAGTTCAGGGACTGGAGAGGTGACTCAGGAGGTAAGAGCATTCGCTACTTTTGCAGAGGAACTGTGTTTGAATCCTGACATCCATGTGGCAGCTAATAATCACCTCCACTTACAAGGGAATCTGACACCCTCTTTTGTTTGACCTCTGCAGGTACTGCATGACATGGGTGCACTGATACACATGCATGAAAAGCATATTAATTTTTTTAAGTTTCAAAAGTAATACTACAACACTGAAGGCACTTTTAATGAAAAGAAAATTAAAGATAGACGAGAAAAAAGAAAAATGGGGCTAGAGAGATGGCTCAGAGATTAAGAGCACTGGCTGCTCTTGCAGAGGACCCACGGTCAATTCCCAGCACCCACATGGTGACCAACAACCATCTGTGCTCCAGTTTCAGGGGAATCCTTTGCTCTCTTCTGACTTCCAAGTGCATTACATGACACAGGTACACTTACATACTTGCAGGCAATATACTCATACACATAAAAATAAATTTTTTAAATGCATTGTATAATTTTATTTCTTAAACATATTAAGACATTAAAATAAATGTATAAATAAGCATATTGCACAGGTATATTATTTTCACTTATACCATTCTTCTGTTTTTGTGAGCTTTGGAAGTGGTTTTGTTTTTCCAATCTGAATACTTTTTTTTTCTCTTTTGGTAAATTGATGTTTCTTTCCTGAGCTAAAGATCACTGTGATAGTAGGGAGTTTACAGTTAGTTCTGAAACTAGGTTACAATCAAAATGGCATTTCTTTTTTAAATTACATGTGTGTGTATGTGTGTGTGTGTGTGTGTACACACTGCATACCTGAGACAGAGGACAACTTTCAGGGGTTGGTGCTCCTCTTCTACCATGTAGATCCCTGGATATTGAACTCGGGTCATCAGGTTGGCAGCAAGCAGCTTTACCCACTGCACCATCTTGCCAGCCCCATAAAAGCATTTCTGAGATTGATATCTTTCAATATTTTCATTTATCTTAATCTGTCACAGATGTGGATACATTTGTAAAGATACATTTGGTTGTCTGGGACTCAGATGTTAAATTATACTTCATGTACTCTGAAAAGCAGATCCTATTACTTTCTTGAGGCATAACAGCATCATTCATTTTGACTTGTTTTTGATTTATGCCACCTTGGAAACCTCTCTTCTTCCCTCATTTTCTTAAGGCGCCTGTTCCAAAGAGTGCACTTATTCCAGTAATTCCTATCACCAAGTCAACAGGTTCCCGGTTCCGGAATAGTGTGGAAGGACTGAATCAGGAGATCGAAATAATAATTAAAGAAACTGGGGAAAAAGAAGAGCAGCTTATAGTAAGTAGTTCACGTTTTAAAATCAGCTTTACACAGGAATTCTTCAAGTTATTAAATTCACCATTATGTTTTCCATATTTGTTTGGGTTTCTTTTAATTAAAAGAGTGAAATTTTAACTATTGTGAAAAGCTTTTACCTGTACAGTGGTTGAAAATTTAATTTCTTGGCATCTCACAGAAGCAACTGATCTGACTTAAAGGTAGATCCTCAAACAGAAACTGTTTTTCTTTATTTGTGCTTAGAAAACCATGAGATGGATACTGCTTGTTTGCTATAACTCCATTTAACAAATTTGAGTTGTTTATTGTTTCTAAGGATGGGTCTGCCTGTACATGCTTGTTAGTTACTACTTGGTTGGGGTTGGCTTGCTGGAATGTTTCTTCATGAATTGTGCTTGGAAGTGATTTATTTATCCTTTCTACATAGTGAGAAAACTTGCTATTTAAATTAAAAAGTCATGTGCCAGAGTTCTAATATACCTAAGCCTCTATTCTTTAGGGAGGAATTAGAATTTAAAGTAATATTTACAGATATTTAAGGTTCTCTCCCTTAAGATAAAAAGAGCTGGGTGTGGTGATACCTCTGTAATCCTAATTACTCAGGAAGACTAGCTTGATAACTCAGATCCTGTCTTAAACAGACACACAAAAGATAAAGGTTGATTTTGCTTAGAAAACACTCCCCCCATTCTGTATGATGGGGTGTATGCATTTCCTGGTTATTTGAAGCTAAGTAAATCAAAGGTGTACAAGGAGCTGGTTTCTCTGCTACGTGATCTACACAAGCTGTTCTAAGTGACTTCTTGATTTCATCCTGTAATTAGAACTGCTGTGATTAACCTGTCATAATTAGGGAGATTTCTCTGGAAAACACTAGGAGGGGGAATGGGCAGGAAGGAAAGGCAGGAAGGCCCATCAAGTGTCACTGGTTCTCATGGTGGAGGGCTGAGTGTAACATGACTTTCTTTACCATAATAATTCATTATGGTTTTAGGAATAACTATACATGAACCACCTACCTTCTGTCTGCCATGCCATGGAAGGACACATTCTCTTTAGCCCATGCCAACTGAGAAGTCAGGTTAAGCCCAGGTGTCACTGATGAACAACATAAAGGACTGATGACAGGAGAGGATGGGGGCATTGCTTTTGAATAGGGTTTTGCTCTGTAACCAAGACTGGCCTGGAACTCAGAATCTCCCTGCTTCAGCCTTCCACGTTCTAGGAATTCAGATTTGTGGTACCATGTCAGGCTTAAATTTTGATTTGTGAGTTTCTGGCACTAAAGAGGAATGTTGACATTGGGTACGTGGCTGGTCAGTTTAAAAATCAGTGGTGTAAATATATATATTTAAAAATTTTCATCACAGCCACAGGATATTCCAGATGGCCACCGCGCACCTCCCCCACTGGCTCAGAGAAGTAGCAGCACGCGAAGCATCGACACCCAGACCCCTGGAGGGGCAGACAGAGGGAGCAACAACAGCAGCCGCTCTCAGTCTGTGTCCCCCACATCCTTCCTGACCATCTCCAATGAAGGCAGCGAGGAGAGCCCTTGTTCAGCTGATGACCTGCTTTCCGATCCCAGGGATAAAGGTAAGGAAGCCAGGGGCATTGTCACTGGGTGGTAATGAAATACTTCCTGTTTCATCATTCATTCTGTTGGTTCTGTGGTGGGACACACACATCAGAGCAATGGAGTCAAGACACAGGATCTGATGCTCATATGCTTAAATGATGGTCTATTAGAGTGGGTCTTTGGGCTTTTGTTTGTACTTTTTTATTTGGGGGCACTTAAATAAAACTTCTTATTAGAGAGTAGGTGAACACTTTCTGGAAAACACTTTGTTCTCTATCATCTGACTAGTCAGGATTTTATTACCTTGATAATTTTTACTTAAATGTGAAGCCTTCAAGTTGGTAGTTTTTCAGGACACTTCTAACAAGGATTAAATTAATTTATTGAAAAGTAATATGAATGTTCAAAGCAAACATATAGTTAAAGGTTGGAGGGTACATGCATATAGTAAAAACAACCTAAAGGCAGAATCAGTTTGAATTAAGTACAAAATCAGGCCTTTTAAACTGGGAATAGTGGAAGCAGAGGTAGGTGGATCTCTCTGAGATTGAGGCCAGCCTGGTGTACATAGCGAGTTCCAGACAGCTGGGGCTACAGGGAGACCTTGTCTCAAAAAGGCCAAAAAATGTCTCCTTGTAACCCAGGCTAGCCTTAATTGTGATCTTGGAGGTCCACCTGTGCCCAGCTTAGTTCCTTTTTAAATATTTTTATTTATTTAATTTTATGTGTATGAGTATTTGGCCCAAGTGTAAGTGTACCAGCGGTATGCCTAGGACCTCCGTGGGAGTTCCGGAACTGGAGATATGAATGGGTATTAGCTGCCACGTGGGTGCTGGGAACTGAACCTAGGTCCTCTGGAAAAGAAGTCAGAGTTCTTAACCACTAAGCCATCTTTCCAGCTCCTACTCATAGTTCTTGTGTGCACTTGAAAGCAATAATGTGACAGTTATTAAATAACTCCAGCTTGGTTAAATAATTCTATATTTAGAATTTCCTATGTAAGTGTATTGAATGTCTGAAAATCTCCATTGTTCTGACTGGCCATTACTACTAACCACCTAGATCACTGAATCGGTAACAGCAAAAAAATTAAAAGATAAAGAAGTTGCTTTAAACTATAGCTTCCTAAACTTTTTCTACTTGGGAACCCTTTTTTCCTGAGATTTTTATGGGACCCTGGGTACATATATAAAAGAGGTCTACAAATCGGACTACACGATTCAGTGGTTTAGAGCATTAACTGCTCTTGTAGAGAACCTGGGTTTGTTTCCCAGCACCCACGTGGTGGCTGACAACCACCTGTAGCTCCAGTTCCAGAGATCCAGCATTCTCTTCTGGCCTTTATGGGCATTGCATGCACAGTTCACTTACATACAGGCGGAACATTCATAGACATAAAAATAAAATAAATAATTGAAATAAAAAATTTTTAGAGAGGTATACAAATCAGACATTACCTGATTGTTGGCACCCTAGCACCCATGTAAAAGGCAGGCCTGGCAGTTCTGTGTCTGCAGCTCCAGTGCTGGAGGGAACGGAGACAGGCAGCTCCCTGGTGTTTGCTGGGCAGCCAGTGTCGCCTAAATGACAAGCTTACATTCAGTGAGAGACCCTGTTTCCCAGGAAAAAGAAGGAAAAAACAAAAGATGACGACACGGAGTGGAGAGAGCCTGCTAGTCAGCCCAGCTGACTACAGCAGTGTCTGCATGCACGCTCACTACCTGAGTTAGATCCTCAGATCTCACTGTGAAGACAGAGAACTGACTTCCAAAAGTTGTCGTCTGACTTCCACATGCATGCATGCATTCCTACACTCTCACACACATCCTATACACACACCATGCACATTAATTATAAGTCAAAAAGAATTTAACTATAAGCCCTTATAATGGCAAAGCAACCACTGAAGAATCATTTCACATACTTGTGCTGGGAAAAAGGGACATCCTGTGACTGATTTGCAGCATCTAGAGCATACAAATAAGTCTAGGATAGTGTTTAATGTTGAGGATTAGGTGACATAGGCCTAAGCTATGATAATTCTCAATGGAGAAAAAGCAAAGTCTTTGCGTATTACATAGCAAATATTCCTGCTATTTTTTTTAAACCAGGAATGTTGTAGGTTGATATTGATTAAGAAAACACCCTTCCTACCTTCAAGCAGTTCTTGTGCAAAAGTCAGGAATGTTAATGTGGTGAGACAATGCTTTTGTAATAGTATTTCTTAGTAATCAAGTGTGTCATTTCTTACAGAAAATGGAAACAACTCTCCTTTGCCAAAATACGCAACTTCACCAAAACCTAATAACAGTTATATGTTCAAAAGGGAACCTCCAGAGGGCTGTGAAAGGGTCAAAGTCTTTGAGGAATGCTCGTAAGTATCCCTGTACAAGTTATTTTTAGTTAGGATTTTCAAACAAGTTGAAAGAACAGTACAGTACTCACCTATATATCTGCCACTCACATTATGAAATTATTAAGATTTTGTAGTGTTTATTAAAAACAGCTACAGCATGCTAACACAAGGCACTGTCATCACTGAAGAAAACAGCAGTAGTTAATAAAAGCCAACATCCAGTTGTTATTCAGATTTCATCTGTCTCCAGATTATCTTCTTTTTTAGACTTTTTTTGGTTACATTTATTTATGTGTCTGTGTATTGGTGCTTGTACCATGATATATCTGTGACTGTAAGGAAGTTAGTTCTCTTTTTCTACTGTGTGGGTCCTGGGATTGAACTTAAGTCATAAGGCTTGGCTGAGAGGACTCCCCCACTCCCACCCCCTGGTATCATCTGTGATTGTTGTTTTGCACCTGTATCCAGTCAAATTCATGCATTAAGATTAGCTCATGTTTATTCAGAGGTAAACCACAGATTTCATCCAGTGTGGCTGCCTTTTTTCAGAGATCACGTAACTTTCAGTTTTTGTCTACTTTTGATCTCCATTAATTCCACAAACTTTTAAAATACTTTGTTTGCTAATGTACTTACTTTGTAGACCCAGTCATGTTACTGTTATAAAAATACTGTAAGAAGCAGATGATTTTTCTGTGAGTATGTGATATGAATAGAATTGGATCCAGGGCTGCGTGCATGCTACACAAGCAGTCTACTGCTGAGCTATTCCCCTAACCCCAAGAAGCAGAATTTTAAACTAGCAGCTCTTGGTATTTGATCTTCTATCCCAATTCATACCCTTCTTAGAAGGTATGGAACCTTGACTTTCCATTGGTTGTGTCTCCTTGTTTATAAGTGATGGCTACAGGATTAGAAGTTATGTATGGTACTGAGCAAGTGGTAAGCATTATTTGGGGATATGATGGTAATAGCCTTAAACCTACAATGTCAAATCTAAGAACTTCCCCCCTTCTCTCCTTTCTTCCTTTCTCTTACTGTTGTTGTGTTGGGGATCAAACCCAGGGTCTGTGTGCGAAACAAGCTCTCTACACTGAGCTGCATCCCTAGCCCTTTTTTGCTTTTCTTATGTGAAACCTAAAATTCCATATGGAAGTAGTCTAGCCTTCTCCGTTTCACACAGTTTGTCTTTTTCTCTCATGAGCATCTTGAGTGATTTGAAACCTGTACCTTTTGTTTCTGTTATGTGTTCTGTTCCCTCCTGTTGATGCTTCCTTTAACCTAAACTCTGAACAGTCTCACCACACAAAGAACATTCATTGTCTTTGAATTGGTTTAGCTTCTCTATTAGGAAACACCAGCTGTCAGTACCAGTCTGTTTCTATGACAGAAATTGAAAACTGTTATTTTAGCAACTGCTTATTTTAGGTTTTTCTACCATGTCATTGTAAAAGTTTTAACTGATGGCAGCTGAGAGCCAGTGTTTCTGCAGATTTGTTCCATGGACTCTGCATCATAATCACCTCGGGGACTCACTGAAACTGCAGGTCTCTTCCCCAGATCAAATGAATCAGTAAATTTAGAGATAGTAAAGATACCAAATACCTCAGATGATTTTGCATTCAATTTAAAAAATACTGGCTTAGACCTTTTCCTATAAATGTGTCCTTCTATTAAGTGAAAGTCAGTTGTGTTAAGTGTCCCTCTTTTGAGTTGCTCTTTGATTTTATTTATTGGTGCTCACAGTTTGCTTAAGTACAGAGAACTGGCTTTATTTCCTTTTAGAAATGAGTTTGAATATTTGCTATATAGATAGATGGACAGAATAAGGAATAAGGTAAACTAATTATTAATGTGCTTTATAGTACATGAACTGTTAACAGAAGGCAAATCTGCTTTTACACATTTTTACTGATATAAAAAATTTCTAACATTCTGAGTTAAAAAAAAAGTCTCTTTTTCTTTAGCTATATCAAAACTAGAACAAAAACCTTCAGACACACAGGCCTAATTAAAAGTTTAGTGTTTTGGGCTGGAGAGATGGCTCAGTGGTTAAGAGCACTGACTACTCTTGGAGAAGACAAAGACTCGATTCCCAGCACCCACATGGTGGCTACCTACTGTTTGTAAGTCTAGTTTCAGGGCCTCCAATACCCTCTTCTGACCTTCATGGGCATTGTACAGCACACATGCAGGCAATATACTCACACACATAAAATAAAAATAATAAATACTTTTTAAAGTTTAATCATTGTTTTAAGAATACATAGTAAAGGTGATAAGGCTTACTCTTGATTTAAAAATCATAACTATGATCTTGATTGGTATTTAAGATTGGGTGAAAGGTTTCTAGGAATAAATTAAACAAGGAGTTTTTGTGTTTTTTTGTTTGTTTTTTTTTCTTGAGTTGCTGAGGCTCTAACTCAGTTCCTTTGCATTCTAGACAAGAACTATGCTTCTGAGGTCTGTCTCCAGCCATTTAGAGTTATGTCGGTTTACCGAATCCAAAAATGAAAAACAAGATTTTGTACTTCTATTCCTGCTCCCTCCCCATTAAATTTTGTAAATGTTTTGTGTATGCGTAATGGAGTCTCGTTACTTAACCCAGGGTGGCCTGGAACTTGCACTCTTCCTGTCTCACTCTCCTTAGGACTAGGATTACTGTGCACCGCTATACCTGCTTTCATATATATCTAAAGACATAAACACACACACACAACCTGCACGCACACCGTTCTTTTTGATAATACTTTGTAACAGAGCTATTGTCTATACCTACAGTAAGTATTTTTTAATGAAGTTGGTTTGCATTTTCTTGTTGAGCTTAGTTTCTTAAATATTAAGGCCTCCTCACAGTCGAAAGATTTTTTTAAAGTTATGCCTACTTTGAGACACTGTCCTTTTGTAATAACTGTTTAAAGAAAAAAAAAGATATAAATCAGTTCCGAGATACTCTTTTTTAAAAAACATCCATCTCTCAGGTCCCTTTATTTAAGAACAAACTGACTTGGAAATTAAAGTCAAAAGCATGATTTAACTGCACCTTCTCTCCAGCCACTTCCCCCCAAATTCCTTGGCTGGTACAGGGTTCATGCTCTTTGTCCCTAGGTCCTCCACTTGCTTTTGTCTTATACCTGAGCAGGGCAGCATCTCAGTTTAGATGCATAGGAGAGTCCAGAAAGGTGGCAGAGCGGGGCTCTGCTCCCAGGAGAGGGTACCTGGAAGCACCTGAAGTCAGACCTCCCATAGCCTAGGTCAGTGAAATGGGGCCCAAGGCCAAGGAGAGTCTCCCACAGCCTAAAATCCTCTTACTGGAAATAGTCACCACTTGATTATGATTTGCCTTTACAGAACCTCAGTTGAACCCTGTCCTCGATCCCATGCTGCTGAACACTGTAACTAATCTGCTGTGTGGGTTTTGGACACAGGAAACGTCTCTCCAGGTTGTCTCTCACACGGTGTTTAAGACTCTCCTTGGATTTCTCTTTCTGGCTTACTGGAGAGTTTCTACCTCACTTATATCCTGAAGGTTTTTCCTGTCAGCTTATTCCACTCATTCACACAGCAGGAATTGGAGCTTACAATTAAAACGGCAGAATAGGTATTTGATTGAACAGTCATCCCAAAGAGAATCTCCGGGGTGATCTTCTCCACTGTCTTAGTATCTCAGAGAATCCTTTTCTGTTTGGGGAGCTTGGCAACTTGCTTGATTTTCTCCTTTACAACTTTGATGTCCTAGGACTTCCCAGGGCTTTGCTCCAGCTTCTCCTTTTCCAGCTTCTCGTTTTCTAGCTTCACTGTGTCAGGGGAGGGCCCCTGAGTTGCTTTCTACCTCTGCTTGGGCTGAGGTCTTGAAGCTCCCGTGGGGGCACTAGGCCCACTCCAACCTGAGATCCACCCAGCTTACATGAAAAGGAAAAGTGTGAGGGATGTCTCCCTTTCTCTGATTCTTGGCTCTCTTTAAAGACCTTGGATTCTCAGCCAGGTTCTGAGGGTCAAGCAAGAAGGGAAAGAAATTTGGGGTCCTTTTCAATTCTGCATTTCTTAATTTGACAGTTATTGCTTATGTGTTGTATATTCTCTCTGTTTCCATTAAAGTAACAAGGAAATTAAGTATGTTAAAAAAATTTAATTACTGTAAGAAATAGATTTGGGGACTGGAGTCAGTGGTTAAAAGCACTAACTGCTCTTACGGAGTACCTGGGTTCAATTCCCAGCACCTGCATGATGCTCATAACTATCTGTTACTCCAGTTCTGACCTCCACAGTCACTGCATGCACATGGTGCACATAAAGAGAAGCCGAGACACAGAGAAAATAGATTTCATGATGACATTCATACATGTGCACAGTTGTGCTTTACTCTATTCACCCCACCAGCACTTACCTTCTCTGGTTCTCCCCTCCTCTCATTCCTTTTCTTTCCCCAAATAGTATCCCTTTTACTTTCACGTCATACATATGTGTGTATACATACACACACACACATATATATATAATATATACCACATATGAATAAAAGCATGAGATCTGTGTCTTCTGAGTCTGACTGACTTACGATCATCTCCAGTTCTACCCATTTTCTTGCAAATGACATACTTTCATTTTTCTTTATGGCCAAATAAAATGCCACAGTTATATGTACCACATTCCCTTTATCCACTCCTCTGTTAATGGCTATCTGGGCTGACTCTGTATCTTAGCTTCTGTGAATGGCTCCACAATAGGCATGAATGTTCAGGAGTCTCTATGTGTGCTGATTGATAGTCTTTCAGGTGTGTGCTCATGAGCTGGATCATGTAGTCATGGTATTTTAGGTTTTTTTCTATTTGGTTTATTTATTTTTATTTTATGTGTATGAGTGTCATGCCTGCATGTGTGTAAATGCACCCTTATCATGCAGTGCCTGTGAAGATCAGAAGAGGGCATCAGATCCCCTAGAACTGGAGTTATGTATGGTTGTTAGCTGCCTTTTGGGTTCTGGGATTCAAACCCAGGTCTTCTGCATGAATAGCCAGTGAGTGCTCTTAACTGCTAAGCCATTTCTCCAGCCCCACATTTTAGTTTTTTGAGGAACCGTCACAGATTTCTATCGTGACTCCACTATTTTACCCTCCCACCAGCAGTCTACAAAGGTCATTATGTGGCCCCACGTCTTGGCCGGCTCTTGATGATAACCATTCTGACTAGGGTGAAAGGGGATCTTAATGTAGTTTGGATTGGCATTTCCTTGATGGCTTTTAGATTCCTATCATTTAAAGAAAAAGTATTTTCCAGATTTAGAACTTTATCATAAAGTTGTGTCTTTTCAAAAAAAACAATTTATGCTAGGTGTGAGATACATGCCTTTAATTGAGGCAGAAGTTAGGTGGATCTCTGTGAGATCAGCCTGGTTTACATAGCAAGTTCTAGGCCAAGCTGTTGCTATAGGGAGATCTGTATTTTTTTTTTTTAAGTGTGTGTTCTTATAAAATATCCAGAAACATTCATGACGTAGCTACAACTAATCAGCCTGTCATATTTCCTCTGATTTAAATAATGTGCTTTTCTTTGTTCTTTGGCCGTACTTGGGAAAGCTATCTTTGGGTGGTGTTCCCTGTTCACTGGTAGAATATGCCCAGCTGATGTACTGCCTCTTTGAAACACACAGGTTTTGATGCCCAGTCAATAGGTCTGTTATTTACTAGGTCTGTTATTCGTTCTCTGAAGCCCAGCTCACAGATAAATTACTTTGAGGAGGCCTTCCTTCTTCCACACTCTGACTCCCTGTCCCAGGTTATCTTCCCCTTCTGTTGCCTCTAACCCTTTGAAAGCCTTGGTAATCATGCTTTTCAAACTCTCCTACAGATAACCACCTCGTGCTCTGTTCAGTTTGGCAGTCTGACAAAACTTAGGCATAAATACATAAAACATGTAAGATTGCAAAAGAGACTAATTATATTGAAATACAGTTCTATCACCAAAGCCCCCCCGCTCCAAGAACTGTAGATTTAGTCTCATGTTTTTCTGTAGGCTGTTTAAACTCTGTTCTTAGAATCTCCTGCGGAGTTGGCACATCTAGATCTTTATTGAATTCACTTACTATTGGGAGAAGTGAGACAATCCTTTTATAAAATGTTTTTTGTTTTTTTTTTTTAGTGTCTCTGTGTGTGTATGTAAATGTATGAGCACATGTGCTCCAGTGTGTGTGTGGGAATCAGAGGACAGCTTGCAGGAGTCAGTTCTCCCCCTGTTGTGTGTTCCAAAGATCAAACTCAGGTTGTCAGGCATGGCAACCTCTTCTCATCTCGCCAGCCCGAGAAAAATAGTTCAGTCATCTGACAGTGGAATAAGAGTCTTTTCGATCTAAGTTGACTTATTCAGGTTTTCCCACCTTGAAATTATTTTAATTTTCTGACATTTCTATGTTATTTTAACATTTTTTTAAGATGAGGCCTCAGTATGTAGCCTGGCTAGCCTGGAACTTGCTATGTAGATCGAGCTGGCCTTGAACTAACAGAGACCTCCTGCCTCTGCCTCCTGAGTGCTGGAATGAAAGGCATGTACCATCATGCTTGGCCTTTGAAATATTTTTCATTTTCATGGGATACCTGTTAACACTAAAAGTATTCTTTGGGGGATGATCTTCAGGAGGACCTGGCAACAGGAAGAGCTTTGCCTCAGTAAAAACTGAAGGCTGAGATGTTTTTTAGTGGTAAGGCCCTGGCTTTGATCCCCAGCATCCCCAAAACTAAACCCCACAATCTTCCAATGATTTCACATTTACCTTATCCTTATTTTGCTCTGAAAACCATTATAGGTAGCTCAGAAAATGCTTCTGAGATTTTTTTTTTAGGAGTCCATAAAAGAAAACCTCTGCTTGCTAGGGTTAGTCCTACAATGGCGGATACGAGCAAAAAGTGGACATTGTATATTTTTAGTTCGTCTTCTCCCGTCAGAATAGAACAGAGCTTGGAAAAATCATGGTGGTGGCATCCGTATTCGTTAAGAGTACAGATTTCCTTTTGCCCTGAGAAAGTCCATATTCCTTTTGCTGTCTGGGAGCACCTTGAATGCAGTGTCACGAGGCTACATGAGACGTGGAGGCAGCCTGGCATGGTGTCTGCTGCCCTTGGAAATTCATGTTTTGAATCAAATGCCTAATGGTATTTTGGTCCTTTGTGTTGAAGTTTCTGATATAGCTACAGTTGTATTTTATGTGTCTGTGTTACCTATTTTAAAAAATTAAAGAGCTATTTCTAGTGTTCAGTGACTTAAAGTATTGGGTTATCTGTTCTGTATTTAAGGCCCAAACAACTTCATGAAATCCCAGCCTTTTACTGTCCTGACAAAAACAAGGTGAATTTCATCCCTAAAAGCGGCTCTGCTTTCTGCCTCGTGAGCATCCTCAAGCCACTCCTTCCCACACCAGATCTCACCCTCAAGGGCTCTGGCCACAGCCTGACAGTCAGCACTGGCATGACAACCACACTGCTGCAGCCTATCACCGTGGCCTCCCTGTCCACAAACACAGAGCAAGACCGAGTCTCTCGAGGAACCAGTACGGTCCTTCCATCAGCCTCACTCCATGCACCACCAGAACCAATCGAGGAGGCTGAAGGATAGGTCCAGAGCATGTGCCATGGTTCCTGGAAACTGGGAACCTCCTCAGATCACGTGACTGTGATGGCATCATGTCCTCTGGGTTGGCTGTGATGTGCTTTGACTTTCCAGTGATGTGTGACAGCACAGCTTCTGGAAGAACGCAGCCCCAGTGACTGCTCTACCCTACTCACGAAGGCCAACCATCAGTGCTTAGCCTGCCTTTCCTTAAAGCACTGACTGAAACATGAAAAGTCTCATTCTTTACTTTTGGAGGAACAAAATCACATTTTCTTTTGTTTTCAAATTAAACTTGTTTTAAAAAAACAAAACAAAACAAAAAAAAAAAAACCCACCAAACCTGATCCCTGAAATCTGATTCCTAAAGGGAGATGTGATTGATGCTGCAAGAACCATCTTTTATATGAAAATGACTATTTTATATTCCGATGTTACATTTTCTGAAACGTAGCAAACAGGATGTTCAAAGATTCTTTGGCCTCTGTTTCTTGTTTCCCTTTCTAGATGTGTGCTTTTCTCAGCTGTTTTCAGCTTTGGGACCAAAGGGATTGTTGACATTTCCCCAGCAATGTTAATCTCATGACTATGTCCTTTCTCCCAAATAAGAATTGATAGGTAAATGCATTGAACAAGTATATATAAAAAAAGATACAAAGCAATATTTGTACATTATGTGATTTATGTTTTTTGATGTCAAAAGTTTGTGCTAAGGGTGAAATATTTGTAAACTGCTGCTTTCTGCACTACTCCTGTACACGTTTCCCCACATGGTCAGAAGAGTTACAGTCTAAAGACAAGTGCTTACTACTACTCTCCCATATTGGAGCTTGATTTAAAGGTCAGTGAGCCAAAAGGAAGCTCTGAAGTGTAGACTGTGAGCTAGGCGTGAGGAGCTCTTTGGTTTCTGTGTTCGTGTGTCATGTGGTTGCCCTCCATTGCTGGGTGCCCTTCTGCCTTTAATTATCACTGTATCATAGCCCCAGAGACCCTAAAATGGCTGTGCATGGATTTCCTCCTTTGCTTTTGTGGTGTTGTTGTCTTGTGGGTTTGGTTGGGATTAGTAGTTTGCCCGGAGTGTAATCCATTGAATAGCGGTTGGTAGCTGCAGAATCTTGAGACTTTTTTCTTTATGGCACTTGGCACTGAGATGTGTTGCCTACAGATTTTCCTAGTTCTTCAGCATTCCATAGAGTGGGGAAAATAGATGAGAGGAGGTTTGGGGCCTAAAACAGCAGGCACCTTTGAAAAATCAATATAGTTTTGGATTTGGGTTCGTCCTAATAACCACTGCCATTGTCATATGGCAGTATTTAATTTCTAGGTATGTGGTAATAAAATTAAGGAATGGCTCTTTACAAATTAATTACATTGGTGTTGATAAAGCATCATTCTAATATCTTCATGTACTACCTTATGCTCTAGTAATTTACTGTTCCTACACACGATAGGCAGAAAAGGAGGTCTTAAAGCCCTCATAAAAGGGCCTCTATTTTGAAGGCTAATTATGTCAGTTGGTTCAGACCTTCCATCTTGGAAAACCTACGGGTAAGCAGTGAATCTTCAGAAAGTTCTTAGATACTCAGAGACATCTAGGAAATTTAAAATTAGAGTATCTTTTAGGTAAATCAGATAAAATCAAGCATATCATTGAATCTGTCAGGTTGGAAAGACTGGTAAATTTTGGTACTTTTTCCAGCCAAAGCTAGTGAGTTGTAGCTTCTAAGTTGGTAAAAATGCAGTTCTTTGGGTGGATTAGGGGCTGGTTTTTGGTATAACTTGGTTGTTTCATTCTTCTGTCCTTTGACTTTATTGGTTCAGCTTGAGCATCTGCTCTGTCAGAGTACAGAGAGGTTGGCTGCGGTTGGTTGAGTTGATCCTAACAAGAAAGGGAGGGAGGGTAAAGCAAGGTTTGTCTCTTTTTTTTTTTAACCCAGTTTTTATTCCAGCTGAATTCTAGTAAATCTGCTTTTCCTTTGCTGTAAACTTCTTTGCCTTTCTCATCTCTGCTCCCATGATTCATGAGTGCATTTTACAACTAGAATGTAACTAACAAGAGTCTCTCTTTATTCTGTTGTATACATTTGGCAGATTCACATCTATTTATAGTTCTATTTGTCCTTGATGTAACTTAAAATTAGAGTGAATAAACAAGTTTCAGGTTTAGTATCTACAGGCTTACAAGTAAAACTTTTAGTCTAAAGTTTGTTTTGAAGGAGAGTGAATTTGCAGGTAAATGAGTTGTATGGTGACCAAACACATCCCTTTGGGTGTTGGAGAAATGGAACCGGAGATTCGAAGATGATGAAGAAGGAAAAGGTCTAAGGTGCAAACACAACTCTTAACTGCCAGGGCCAAAGGGCTAATTTCTAAGTATATAAGCTTTATTACATCTTAAAAAATATTAATCATAGATCCACCTAGCTATTTTATTTAACTCTTAGTTCCCAGAGTTTTTCTTAGTTTCTTTTTTTTTTTTCCCCAGAGAGACTACTCTCAATAGAATGCATAGTATTGTATTTACAAATCCCACCCTGTAATTGCTGTAAAGTTGTCCACAAGGTAGAGTAGCTCAATGGAAATACAGTTGTTTTTTTCTGTGCTGGGGACCAGACCCAGGCCTCACACATGCTAGACGAGTGCTCCGTCACTGACATACTTCCCCAGTCACTAATTTAAAATTTTGATTAAAAAAAATTAACTTCCATTGCAGTGAAAGTGGGTGGCATGTATCTTTTGGCCAAAGGAGCTATTCTCTAGTTACTTGTCAATCATAGTTATTGTTTACTCTCAAGCAATTTCTTCCTTATGATGATAAACTTATAAATTTGCTGTTTCTGATTGAGATAAGTCTGTTATTTATCATTGCTTTGTGGGCAGTTGTGTTTTAAAAAATAATGGTTTTGCTTTCTTTGTTTATAATGGCATGAAAGCCGAAATCTTTTTGAGCCCACTTCTCATTTTGTTTACAGTGTTTCTTACACTTGGAACCACAGGCACGTCAGTGTGGTAGAAGGCACTGTTGCTGGCTAGTGCTGGCCTACTGTTGCTAACTGAGGGATAGCTGGCGATGATGAAGGCCACTTTTTCCCTTTGTTTTTAAAAAATAATCAGCTTTCACTGGAAGAAGACCTAAGAAAATGTCAAAATTTACAGTTTCTCTATATCCAGGATTAGAACTGAAATGTCAAGATTTTTCTTTAAAGAAAACTAAAGTAAAATTGCTATTACTAAATTTCTGAAGTCGAGATTCATTCCTTAATGTTAGGTTTTTGATGTGTCAAAACGACCAGTGGAAGTGCTGAATTTGCAAAATAAAGCCAAGATACTGAGCTCTGCACTTTAAGGTTTGTGTTTTACTCTGCCTTATGCCAGCCAGAGTAGCCCTGGACAATATTTTGTTTATACAGTCTTATTGAACATAATTTATGTTTTGTTAAACTCTGTATCTTTTGTTTTTGTTGGCTCTGTAAATCTTTTTGTAATTCAGTTTTGAAACTTTCTAACAAAATTCTCCCTCCAAACAGCATTTCCAATGGTAATAAGTATTGTTATTATGTACTATGTATTCCCTGTACATGAACACTTGTTGCTGCCTCACAAGAAAATAGAACTTTTGTGTTAAAATAAAGTCTGTTCTTCTTGAGTTTTTCTCTGTGTTTCTGTGAATATTGTCTCAAATTCAAATTTTATTTTTAGACATTTGTAGCTGAATGCAGCATATATAAAAGTAAGTTTACATAAAGCAATAGATTCTTTGCTACTCTACCTTCTCCAGAGTTGAGGGTACCCAGATCTGCTAAGTGCTGAGCTGACATTAAATTACAAGCAGCGCACTGAAAGGTGTAGTCATTCATAAGCAACTCATTAATTCAAAGTATGCTAGAGAGTATCTAGCTAGGATAGTCAGTTTTACTCTAAAGTACCATAAAGAAGGCTTTTTCCTTTTTAAGATTGCTTAACCAATTGTATCCTTCCTTTGTAAGATGGTTGTTTGGACTCAGGTTCAGTCTGTCTACAGAACAAATGGGCAAATCAGCCCAGTGAAGACTATCGTGTGAGCCCTTAGAAAGCAGAGGCATGGGGGCTAGAGAGTTGACTTGGCAGTTAAGAGCACTGGCTGCTCTTGCAGAGGACCCAGGTTCAATTCCTAGCATCCACCTGGGGGCTAACAGAAGGGCCCTCTTCTGACCTCTGCAGGCATTGTACAATACGGGTGCACTTAGGCATATAGCAACATGCTCATACACAAAAAGCACGTTTTTGAGAGTAGCTTCATCATTAAATTTGTTAAAAATTTAAAAATATATATTTCTGAGCCAAGCATGATAATACACACCATAATCCCAGCACTTGGAAGACTGAAGAATCCAGTTCAGGGCCAGCCTATGCTACATAGGATTGACAACAATTGGTAGCCTTTGTATCTCTGGTTCTGTTTTTAAACAATGGTTCGGTCTTGAATTATTAAATGAATCTTGCCAGCCTTTTAAGAAACGAAGCAGAGGAGAAAACAAGTATAAAAACGTGTATTTACTCTTAAGGACAGTATTTTTGGGTTAAACTTTTGTCCTGCAGTGCTGGGGATCAAGTTCAGGCCTTCAGCATTGTAGTCAGGCTATCTACCACTTGTCTACCACTGGTTAGGAGATAGTCATATATAGCAGGTTACATTGTAAAACTTTGCTGAGGGTTGTAATCAAAATGATACAAAATACTGCCAGAGATACAGCTTCTGTGTGTTTGGGTTGTGATATCTTAATGCAGAAAGCAGAACATTCTTTCTGCTTCCTTTTGGTTAGCAATCTCTAAACTGCTGGCACAGTTTGGACATTAAGTTCTAGCTCTATTATTTAGTGGTTATGGGACTTGGAGCAAAAAAGTCACCTTTTGAACCTTGATTTTCTCATTTGTGTGATTAAAGGACTCTTGACAGTGCTGTCATTAAATGGGGTTGTGTAAAAATAATGGAACCGTAAGCAAACATTACCTTTTCCTCCCTCCTCCTCAGGTCCTCAGGTAAGTTTAATTCTATAAGGAAGCCAAGAGTGTCTGGTCATGGAAATGACCCCATAATCTTCATTTTAGCTACTGATGTATAATTTAGTCCAGAAATTCAGCTGAAAAGATGGCAGTTTCCCAACAGCTTACCAATGGCCAAATAGTAATTGTTACTTTAATCTTTATGATGGCCCCACAAGCAAGAAACTGCATTTTTCCACTGCCTTACAGAAAACAATTGGAAGTAACTACCTACAATCATGTGTCTGGGAGAAGGCACTCTGGTTTTGTACCATGTCTAACTCAAGAACTTAGTTGATGTGCTTGGCCTTGCGCCCACTCGGGCTGCACCAGTGGGACTGAAGCAGCGTCGTCGCGGTGCTGTGTCGCGCAGCTGCTGGCTGCTCTGCTCAGAGGCCAGACAGGAAGCTCCTGAGGCACCATATCCTCACCAAGGACGTTAGTGGCATAAACTCTCAGGCTGTCTGGTTTGTGATTTTGGTATACCCACGGAAATGAAAAGAGAAATGTTTCTTTTTAATCTGGGGGGACACCTCTTTCACAAAAGAAAAGAACTTCAATCACATTTTTTATTGTTTTTCCTCCTTTCAACTACTTGAGAGATTTACAAAGATTATTACTATTATTGCAGTACTGGGAATGAATACAGGCCCTTGAGTGCGCTAGACAAATATTCATACAATGCGCTACCCCACCCGTCTCACAAAGGTAAGTTTTAAATCTCAGACTCATGAGTCTCTGCATGTACATACATGCACCTTGTGGGTGCCTAGGGCCTGCAGGGTCCAGAAGAGACCTTGGATCTCTGTTACAACCAGTTGTGATCTGCCATGTGGGAAGTGGGAACCAAACCTCGGTTCTCTGTGAGAGCAGCAAGTGCTCCCATGTTGCTTGTTTAGGTGATGGTCTGAGGTTCAGTCAGAAGAACACAGGTTTCCTTTGGCACAGAGAGGCAGCCAGTTACACATGACAGTGGGTCACATGGAAGGGTGCACCAAGCATGTCTCCCAGTCCAGTGGGAATTGAAAACATGCAAACGTGCTCAAGGAACAGTGCAATACACGATGGGTGAGACTGCACCTGCGCAGTTTAGTGTTTCTAGGTGATGGAGGAACAAAGGCTTGGGGGAGGTGCTGAAACAGGAAAATGGGAATTTTTTAAATATACAAAATGCTAATGTAAGTACTTAAATCTTACCATCAGCCAGACCTTTTACTCTTCTTTCTGTATTTGCTGTTTGGCCAATGACTAGTTGATTTACACCACTGAGTAGAGAAGTGTGTACTGACTAAATGCCCAGGACAAGGCTGGGTGTGGGAGAGTTACAGCATTCATGAGGCCTTGGATTCTGTCCCCAGCACCAAAACAAGGAAACAGGAGTTTTCATTGCACTCGTTAGTCTTGTTAAATGGTACACGTGAACCATTTTAGAACCATTTTTCTCCTAGCCTGTGCATAGCATTTTAACTCCTTACTGTGATGTGTTTTAAATGTGTCATTTTCAGCACTACTTGATTACTTAATATTTTCAGGTTTTATTTTCTTCCTAATTCTTTTATTCTAAGATTCAAGGCTGCTGCTTCATTCCTCAAGGTGAAGAAAACACAGGGCCCTGCCACCACTCTGGAAGACAGAAATAGTAATCAATTTGGACTGTCTGTTCTTGCCTTCAACAAATCAGGTTAAATACTGACTTAGATTTCACTGGTTATTATTTCTAGACTCAGATTTGTGGTACTTGATGATGTATTAGGAAAAGTATTTACAGAGAACACACTCTCTTCCCTTAGATAGTTCATCTGTGTTTGTCTCACAAGTGTATTAACACCCTTATTTTTATTTTCATTTTGAGGTATGTACTCGCCCATGTGCATATATGGAAGCCAAAGGTCAGTGCTGGGTGTCTTCCTCTATTCTGTCCACTTTGTTTTATGATTTATCTTAATTGTGTGTTTGTGTAGACATGTGCACTTGTGAGTTCAAGTGCCCATGGAGTCCAAGACAGGGTATGGGATTCCCTGGAGCTGGAGTTAGAGGTGGCTATAACTTATCCACCTTAGTTTTTGAAACAGAGTCTCTCACTGAGCCTGGAGCTCACCATTTCCGCTAGGCTGACCAGCCAGTGAGCCCTCAGGATCTGTCTCCAAGCAGTGAGGTGACAGGTGTACAACTCTGAACCTGGCTTTCTCTAGGATGTTGGAAATCCAAGCTCAGGTCCTTGTGCTTACAGAGCCAGCACTTTACACATTGAGCCAACCTAGCCTTTGAAGTGTCTGTCAGCATCTCTTGCTTTCTTTGTACTGTGATCCAGAGGTAAAACCAAGTTTATTTTATTTAATATGCATGAGTGTATTGCCTACATGTGTGTAAGTACTCCCATGTCGTGCAGTGCCTGTGGAGGTCAGAAGAGGGTGTTGGATCCCCTGGAACTGGAGTTAAGAACAGTTGTTAGCTGCCATGGGGGTGCTAGGAACTGAACCCTGGTTCTCTGCAAGAGTAGTCAGTGCTGTTAAATGCTGAGCCAACTCTCCAGCCCTTCCAAGTTTTAAAATAGGAAAAGGATGATTTTATTTGTATTGAGCACCTTAGGAAACAGGTTGCTTTATGCCATTTACAATCTATATTAAAAGAAGCTCAAAAACATAGAGCACATTCAAACTTCCTTTGTTCTGGTATTCTAAGGCCTCCTATATTTTAGGTGAAGTAAATATCCAGAACTAAAATACACGGTTTTTCCCCAGTATACAAATATTGAAGTCGATTTTGTTGAAACAGTTTATTTATAATCATCAGAGCTATGTTTTACAATTAAAGAGCTCAGGAAATATAAATGACACACTCTGATCTTCTGGCCCGGAAGTCCTGCGCTTCTGCAGAGTGCTCTAGAGAGTCAGGCAAGTGTGGTTCTGTTGGGGCTTTTCCAACCTTCTGTGCACTTCATGTGGAATAAAAGAGGCTGGATATCGGTGTTCCTCCTTTAATAGGAAAGTGTCCATCTGACAGGTGTTCTCAGCCATCCCTCAGCCCCAGAGCAGATGCTCCTGCTGAGCGGACAGTCTAGTGAGTGAACCAGATTTTCTGGCACTTTCCCAGGCCCCCTTTCTTCCCTTCTCAGTATTTGTTTCATACAGTGAAATGTCTCCTTCAACCACCAAATTATTATGCCTCAGATTACTTTTGAAAAAAATACTATAATTTATTAAGTTATTGATACCTTCCTCTAAGATGGGATTGTTGGACTTGAAGTTATTAACTAGGCTTAGTAAGGCAGTTTAAATGGCTTCCTAGTTAAGTGAGAAATAAAGCACACACTGCTGAAAGAGAAGACTATAACTAGGTAGCGATAATCGTGGGTGTGTGGACATGTGCTGATTTTGATCTGGGAAAATAGGTGGTGTCCATTCATGTTCACAAGTCAGAGGCTCAGGCTTTGCACTGATTTCCTTCCTCGATGAAGCATTTTTGTTAGACGAGATAACAGGCTGCTTGGCATGCATGTAAGGGAGACAGACATCTGTGAGCTAGTGCACTGGAGAGTCTACCAGTGCAAAGAAAACTGCACAGACCATAGACGGCATTTCTTGAAGCACTCAAAGTTGACAGTGCCAAAGTCACTGTGAGAGAGGATTAGGCTGTGATTCAGAATCATAATCCTGGTGATTAATCTTGGCAGTTCTGCATCCTGAAAGTTTTTACTGAATAACAAGGAAAAGTTTTAAAATGCTTTTGAGGAGATGGTAGAAACATTGTGAAGCGATATTAAGGGAGACTTTCTCACATGCTGAGTCCATTCTGGCAGCCTGTGTCACAGGTGGCATAGTGCTAGGTTTCTGGAGAGCACACGGGTCGTCCCCAGTTAAGCCAGACTGCTGTGGGTGGAGAGTGGATGGCATTTTACCTACTCTAGTTCACTCCTTAAAGTTCACTGTGTACTGTGGCTTAGAGTAATTCTGGTCTGAATCAGTCTGCTTATGACTAGACGCTCATAAAACAGTATACAAAACTTCATTCAAATGTGACCTTATCGAGCCTTGGTGGACAGGAAACGGAGTAGTGACTGGTGCAGGCACACGTCTAGTAGATGTTTCTCTAGCTGCCACTAAATAGTCTTCTCTCCAAATCTTAGATTCTAAACCCTATAAGGCCAATATCTTTAGCTTAGTAATCAAATAGTGACTCAGATAATGTTATACAGAAAGAAAGAAGAAAAAAAAAAGAAGACACTTCTTTGTTGGTCATAAAGAATTTTCGGTATCTTTCAGAAAGTATTTTGGTTGAACTGTGCAAAGAAGAATGAGGAAAGTACCAGGTTTGTCAGGAGAGGTCGTTAGCGCTGACTCCCTCATTCAGACAGAAGTATAATCTGCTAGAAAGGTAAGATTCTCCCCTTATTTTCTGCAGGAAGTATGTGTAACTATGTTCTTATTGCAGTAGTGTGTGAGACCAGGCCTGGGTGCCTACAGTGTCTTAGACACTGCTGCACATTCTCTAGCTTATGATCTGGGAAGGTAGCTTCCCCCCATTTCTACAGAAGACAAGTTTGGCATCCTGTTATTTTCTCCATGAAAACTTAATAATGGAACTAGGGGTGTCCATGATTGTGTATGAATGAAAGGTAACATTACATTTAGCCTCTAAATGAGGAAAAGCAAGCAAGCATAAATCTGATTTCATTAAAGCAAATTCAGTTCTCTCATCTTACTATTCTACCTTCCTAGAATAGTAAGACAAAATTCTACCAGACAAAGCTGGTCTAGTTCTGCTGCTGTTTTCCACAACAGAAATACCCCCTGCCACTTTTATTAAAAAATAACTCAAAACTACAGCTGGTTTACATTCTATCCTTTATCTGCACATAGAATTCTCATAGCAAGTAACTTAAATATAAAACACATCAAAGAAATATGCCCAGTTCCTGTAATTCAGACATAAATTTTGGTATCTCAATATTGCACAGTTTCTAAAACTTTCCACAGACTATTAACAGCTTGCAAATCCAACATAATAAATAGAACCTACTCAATGCAAATGTCCTAGCAACCTGACTAAAGCTGGCCTGCAGATGTTCTGTTCACAAACACCATACTTTTGTGTGGATCCTAGTACAACTCCTTCCCACAAAAGCAGCATGTCCAAAATTGATGTCTGTAGACCCCTAAAATGAGGAGACTTCAGTCAGGCGTTCAGGAGTTCATCATCGGAGTGTCCAATGGCATCTGGGTTTGAGAGTGGATCCAAGTCTGCAAATAGATTGAACCAGGCTGACATGTCTTGGTTACCATTGTTGGGGGCTATTAAAAAAAGAAAGACATTAAAGAGTTTTAGCTTTGGGAAAAGATCATTTTGTTCTACTTTTGTGATTTTGAAGCAGATGCTTTTTTAAAAAATACAAATTAAATCGGCTGAAAGTGATCCATTATATCTATCCCCTTAACGGTAACTGGCGAAGCTAATGCAGATACCTCTTTGCTCGGGTTCTACAGCTAAGTATTGCATACTGCTCTGAGAAAGGAGTTGAGTAACATGGAAAAGGCGGACACAGTCAGTGTAGAGACACTAAGAGATGATTCATGGAAGGCTCTTAGATAAGGGCTAAAATTTTAACCAAGAAGAGATTGTATTTTTAAACTCTGCTTCAAATCTTTGTTGTGGCCCCTATTAGGCCATGATGCTCTAGGATGGTGCCATTCTCAAGAGTATCTGGGGAGCATAAATTGAGCTCAGTGGTGGAAAAAAATGAAAAAGACATAAAGGTAGGTGTGTAGGGAGGTGGGGCAGATCTAGGAGGAGCTGGGGGAAATATCAAAATGCATTGTTATAAAACTCTTTAAAAGTTGAAAAAATTCTTTTTATTGTAAAGGAAATCCTCCTCATCCTACCACATCACACACCTGACAGTTGTCTATTTAATTTTTCTAAAACATTTTTAAAGAACTTTAAAATTTTTTATTTTTATTTTGCATGTATGAGTGTTTTGCCTGCATGTAAGTGCACCCATATTATGCAGAGCTCATGGAGACCAGAAGAGGGGGTCACATCTCCTGGAACTGGAGTCATAGATGATATTAACCACCATGTGGGTGCTGGGAACTGAACCCAGGTCCTCTAGAAGAACAACCAGTGCTCTTAACTGCTGAGCCATCTCTCCAGCTGCTTTAAAATTGTTTAATTATTTTCTTGAGACAAGCCTTCTTCAAGCTTGTGACCTACTTCAGGTTCCTAGGCTCTGGATTACAGGAATGCACACCATGCCCAACACGCATCAGAACATTTTGGTAATGTGGGCTGGCGAGATGGCTCAGCAGGTAAAAGTGCTTGTCACCAGGCTTAACCTGAGTTCAATCCCCAGCACACGTGTAGTGGAAGGAAAGAACCAACTCTTAAAAGTTGCCCTCTGGCTTTCACATATGTGCTATGACATTATGTGCACACACATAAGCACACAAATTAATTTAATTTCAAAAAATTAAAGCATGGATAACTATTTTACAGAGCATACTGTATTTCAAATCCAATTTCTTAATTGAATCTCATCTTTCTGGTAGAATGAAAATGTGTGTGTGTACATAAGTAGTCTACAGGTTTACTGTAGCAGATATTCAAGGATATATGTTTAGACAGGGCTAGAACTAACAGATCATGCAGTGGTGATACAGAGGGTCATCTCCTAAGGCCAAGGAGTCTAGAAAGCAGGGTGGAGGCCCAGAGGACAGTCCAAGAACTGCATAGAGCTAAGTCACTAAGCACTATACTACTGACCTATATTCCTAGCCCTGAATTTTGGCTTCAGTTTGCATTCAGTGATTAATGAAGTGGAACAGTTAATTAATTTCTAAGTACATAAAATACCCTAGGTTATCAGATTTTTAGGCTAATACTTACATAGCTTTATGCCCAGAGTCGAGGGTGTCTTCCCTACTGTCCTTCTGTCCCCAGATCAACCTCAGTGATTACAGGTGAGCGGCGCCTTTCAGTACCTCTGCTTTTTGTGTTCACTATAGATTGAATTTTGACTGCTTGCCAAGTCTGGGCGCTGTGTTTGAACCTCAGCCCGTGGCATTATTGGTAGAAACTTTAGGAGTGGGTTGAAGATGTAGCTCAGGAATAGAGCACTTACCTGATATATTCAGGGCCCTGAGTCTGGTTCCCAACCACACACACACACACACACACAAAATACATAGCAAACAAGGTGAGGTTTGCTGTATTCATGATTACCAAACATGGCAAAATTTTGAGAAACCTATTAGAAAACCACATGGAAATACTTTATATTAACTTTGTAGTTTTCCTATAATGCTGAATGTATTTTTTTCTTAAAAATTGGGGTTAGAAAGATGCCTTGGCAGTTAACAGCACTGGCTGCTTTTGGAGAGGACCTGAGTTCAATTCCCAGCACCCGCATGATGGCTAACAACCATCCTTAACTCCAGTTCCAAGGGAATCTTATACTCTCTTCTGACCTCCGTGGACATTGCATGACACAGGTGCATTTACATGCAGGCAATACACTGATACACATAAAATAAAAATAAAATAAAATATTTGAAAAAATTTTTTTGAGACAGGGTCTCACTATCTAACCTTGGCTGGCCTGGAACTCATTATGTAGATCAGGCTGACCCAGAACTTAGAGATCCACCCACCCCTGCCTCCTGAGTGCTGGGATTAAAGGAGTGCACCACCACCTGGCTTATTTCAAAATTTTTAAGTACTGCTATTACAAGAATTTGGATGCCTAAAAAATCTTCCATAGTAAAACACTGAAGCAGTTTGATCACAAAATGATTACACATAGTAAGGACTACAAACCATAGGAAAATACTAATCTGTACTGATGAACAGATAACAACTGGGGAAGAAAAGGTCTCTTGTTTACTGGAGATACTGAGAGTCAACCGAGGGAGTAAATTATATCCTAGTAAGGCTGTTTGTGAACCGTGGGTGAGTAGACAGCCAGATGTGACATCATCTGTTCAGTGGAATATTACAAAGCAGAAAATGCTTCATGATGAATGAAACTTGAAGTCATTATGCTAAATGAAGTGCCCTGTCACCAATAAACAAATTGTATCAATCCACTTGCACGAGGGATCTAACATAATCAAACTTACAGAATTGGAAAGCTGGAGGATCGCTGGCAGTGGTGGTACACACCTAAAGTCACGTCACTCAGAGGGCTGAGACAAGAGGATAGTGAGTACAAGGCTAGCCAGGGCTACACAGACCATGTCTCAAGGGAAGGAAAGCAAAGATTAGTGATAATTAGTCAGTGCAGAGCAAAGAGGTGGGTACAGAGTTAAAACGAGGAAGTTCTGCTCCCTGCAGTGTGAACATAAACAGCTAAACTGGGGACCAGGATCATTAAAAGTGGGGCGATAATTCACCTCTACAGTCAGGGAAGGCCACAGCCCTGGGCTCAATTCTTAGAGGAGCGAGAGCTCGCTTAGGATGTGTGTAAGTGCCTGGATGCATTGGTCACCTGGCTTCCTGGGTTCCAAAGTACCTTCCAAGCTGGGGTTGCAACTCAGTGATAATAGTGTCTGCCTACCACAAGCGAGGCCCTGGATACTCAGGACTGAGGGAAAGAAATGCTCCCTGGCCTTCAGAAGTTAGTGTCCTATAGTAGTGCTTCCTGTAGAAATGGCAGCTTTTGTTTTAATACTACTATTAAGTCATTAACCTTTTTTTTTCTTCACCATTTGAGATAAACACTTTAAAGTAGTCTTTCTCTAAAGTCACCCAAACTTAACTGATTCTTAATGCAATGAGAAAGAAATAACTTACATCTTGGTTTCTTTGGACTCTGTGAAGGCACGGGCAGGTTATCAGTATGTTCTGATCCCTCCTGGGAGACCCAACCTGGGGTGGGGGGAGAGAAACAGCCATCGTTAATACTAGGAAGTGGTATCAGAACAAAAGAAAAGATTGGGGAAAACAAGCTAAGCTCTCCAGCCTGTGCCAGAGTAAGAATCTTCATGTAAGGTGTAAAAATACAAGGTCTTTCCATGGTTTGGCATTTTATTCACTCATTGAAGTTCAGAACAAGCGAGACGTACAGTAGACAGACATCTCTATATTTTCCAAGTGTCCTTGAAATAAAATATATAGTTTTAAAATGCTGCAGATGGAGAGGGTTTATAAATTTTAAGCCATCGGGAAGAAAGGGTTTGACAATTACAGTGTTGAAACCCATTCCTAGAAATTTATCTTAAGGAACTAATGCAGGCATGATTGCGTTTGCTGCTGTTGGTAGTAGTGAACGGATAAAACAGTAAGAAGGGAACTAGATGACTACTGGCCAGGTGTGGAGGCTCACAACTGTCATTTCAGTGCTTGCAAGGTTGTGGCAGAAGGATTGCCACCAGTTTGCGGCCAGCTTGGTTACATGTGACCTTGCCTTGCCCCACACAAACCCAGAGAGGAGGTCATGTATGTGTCTATATTTTTGTACTATGCTGTTTTTGTTACTAAGGCTCTGTGGTTGAATTTGAAATTAGATGTCATGAGGTTTCCAGTGTTGCTTCTTTTGCTCTGAATTTCTTTGGTTATTGGGGGTCTTTTGTGCATTCATGTGAATTTTAGGATTGTTTTTCTCTAATTCTGTGAATAATGTCATTGGAATTTTAAAGAACATTCATTATTTATTCTTTCATAATTACATACACATAATGCGCTTTGATCACCCCCCCATCCTCTCTGACCTCCCTCTCATCACTGGGATTTTGTTGGGAATTACACTGATTCTGTAAATTGCTTTCAGTAATACAGAAATTTAAAAATACCAATTTTGTGAATTCATGAGCACAGAGATCTTGCCATCATTCAGTGCCTTCTTTCTTCAGTGTTTTAAAGTTTACAGAGCTCTTTCATCTTCTTGTTAAGTTTTTTGTATTATCTTGAAGCTTTTGTTAATGAGATTTGAGTGGATGTGTCTGTGTGTGCATGTGTATAAGTGCACATGAATGTGGAGGCCAAAGGTTCACATCCCCAACCCCAAAACAGATCATTTTAATAGATTAAGAAAAGGTCAGTGACGAAGTTCAGCATCTCTTCATGAAGCTACTAGGAATAGAAGTAATACGCTTCAACATCATAAAGGTGATGTTAGAAAAGAGCTTGCCACACGAGCATGGGGGCCTGAGTTTGGGTTACCAGCACCCACGTGGAAAGCTCACATGTTGCTGCTGTCACAGAACACACGGAGAGGAATCATCCCACACATGCCTTTGGTTTGCATTTAGATACAGGATGAACAGAAGGATTTTAACAGAAAGCACAACTTATTAACTACTGTTGGGTACCTTAGAGTTCTTCAGAAAATATCTGGGGATGAGATACAGGGATGTGAGGGAAGATAAACTATGACTCCAGCTCTGAAAACAGGAAGCGGCACTGGGGAAGTGCAGGAGGCGGAAACCGCTTCCCCGTGGCAGCACTGAGAAAGAGTTCAAGACCAGAATAAACACTGGCGTGGGAATCCTAAACTCAGGCTCAAGTCCAAGGTCATGAAGAATAAACATCACAAGCCAAACAAGCAGCCCAGTGGTGCCCTCCAAGGGGAACATGCTGATGGAAGACGGCATTCTGAAGTAGGCCTGGAGAAGAGTGCAGAGTAGCCCTACTACTTAACTTTTTAAAACTGTGAGCGGAGCCGGGCTGGTGGTGCGCACACCTTTAAAGCCGGCCCTCCAGAGGCAGAGCTAGTGGGGGATCTCTGTGAAAAGCCATCCTGCTCTACACCACATGTTCCAGGCTGGCTGGGGCTACAGGAAGACCCTGTCTCAAAACAAAAGTCAGCAAAGTGCTGACATCAGAGTCTGTTAGAAAAGTCACTCAGTGGGGGCCGGGGGGATATATCTTTTCTGTGGAGAAGAAGACCTGTCAGGCTCTCTCCTGCAGCAACATAGGAAACCAAATGAAGCTCTTAAGTGGCTCTGGAAGAGGGGTGGGAGAGTCAAGAGATGTTTCAGAAACAGAAAGGACACGGTTTGATAACCAGCACGGATACCGGGCAGAATGAATGGCCCTCGAGGTGCAGCACAGGACGCGGGCTGGTGGAGCTGTAGAGTGAAGGCTTCCCTCACAGGAAGAAGCCAGTGGCCTCTTCTTCAGGAACCCCTCTGGCCTCAGCTTGCTTCAGTGGTTTTCTGCTCTTCTAGGCTGCCCTGCTTGAAAGGTTTTTTTTCTTGCTAACTCTGAACCCCAGGAAGAAAACACCAAATTTTGCTTGATGGGACAATAAATGGCATTACTTGACCCAGGGGTTCAGCAGATCAAATGTTATAAATCAGACCTGGGAGAGTCAACAGGAAACATGGGCTTGGTGGAGGCAGCAAGCAGACGGCCCTCGTTTAGGACTTGTTGTTGGACTATTAGTGTGGTGCATTTGCTGTTTCTTCCAGCTGATTGGTATGACTACAGATTTTTTTTTTTTAATGGGTATGTGTGTTTCACCTGCATGCATGTAAATACCACATGCTTGCAGTACTTGCAGAGTCCAGAAAAGAGTGTTTGCTCCCCCTGGAACTGGAGTTAGGAACAGTTGTTAGCCACCATGTAGGTGCTGGGAACCCAACCTGGGTCCTCTGCGAGAGCAGCCAGACCACTTAACCACTAAGCCATCTCTCCAACGCCATGACTGCAGATTGAGCTAGCAGTCTGAAGTTAAAATCCATCTCCCTTGATTCTAGCATCAACAACCACAATAATTTTGCTTAACAAATATGAGGCACATGTCCACTTACTGTTGAGAGCTCCATCAGCATGAAGGCCAAGGTCAAAGAGTTGTGAAGGAAGGAACTGTGAGGAATAAGCAAGAGGCTCAGATTCCACAGAATGCTCCTGGGATTTGAGACTGGCACTGGGGCTCCCAAAGGAAGCCTGGCATTCTTGCGTAAGTTCATTAGCACTTGGAGAACCAGGGCTTAGGAGGCTGCTCAGAAATGAGAATTCCTTCTCAAAATCAGCTCTTTCCATTGAGTCTGCAGGTAGATCTTTCGCAATTGCTGATTGAAAATAAAAGCAGAGAGGGTTTGGTTTCTTTTTGAGGACATGAGAGTAGAACGTGGGAAAGCTAGCTTTGTTTTACATAATTAACATAATTTTCAACCAAGTATATTAGAAGTTTATGTAATATTTCTAATTAGGCAGGATTTACATCAAAATGGTAACAATTTCATAGTGAAGCTAGAATAGTTATGAATACCTATGTACAAACTAAGGGGACCGAAGACTCTGCCACTCCCTCCTGCATCAACTTAGAGCAAGGCTGTCACTCAAGCCACTGCCTACGCTCCAGCTCAGTTGCTGACACAGAAGAGAAGCAGACGAAGGAAATACCTTCGTCTCAAAGGCTTGCAAAGTTCAAGCCCAAGAATTCTCTCAGAGATGTGGGAGAAGTGGAGGCTGTGGTAAAAAGCCAAGGAAGACGACCAGCAGTTCTGCTGGGTGTATAGGCTGAATCTCGGGCAGCTACTTTCCCTGAAAGAACACAAATAAAAGCTGGTTGGGATCAGAACAACTTACCTACCTTGAGAACTATTCCTTCAAAGGAGTCCAAATTTGGCTGATCTAGTCTGCGGAGCTATTTGTCCTGTGGCATTTTAAGATCATTAGAGCAGTTAGCTGGAAATGGTGGTGCCACTGAACAGCCGGGTGTGGTCAGAGAGACTTTGAAAGACAGCTCTAAGGGACCTGCAACACTGACATCAGGTGAAGCCTTTGAGGTGCTAGCTGCATCACCAGGAGCCACACTTGGTGAACAATCTCCTAAAACTGTGGTTGAGATGTAACCTTGCTTAGAGTCAGTCAGACTAAGTGTCCGCTTCTACCAACCCTCCCATCTTTATTTTGGGTGGACAAAAAGAAGAAAGACTGTTTTGGAATTTGGTTATAGTGCTGGTAAAACCTAACCCTGGGAGAGTCCTAAGGATCCCTGTCCCTAGGCCCGTGCCTGTGGATGGGGCTCTGAATCTGCCCTGGTGCCAGGTGGAGACCCTGGGCCCATGTTGACTGGACTTGCATTCTGCTTATCTGGATCTAGTTGCAGTGGTCTCTGGCCATGAGTTCACCCACAGCAGCAGGTAATCAATCTACAGTAGCCTGGGCCTTGGTCCTGTCCCACCCATCTCCCACTATGTTGGTCTTAGCAGGCAGTAGGCTCCAGATGTGTTCTAGCATTGCAGTGGTGCTCACCACAGGACTGGCTACACTGAGAAGCAATTGTCTGCATGGCAAAGAGAAGGGAACTAGATGCCAGTTTACTGTACAAGAGCCCAGGGCTGGTCCCTCTTAGTGATCACAGTAAAAGAATTCTGTGTATCTGACTCCAGGCCAGTGACAATGGAGTATCTGGGGCCTTCAGAGCCTAGAGGCTTATGACAACCAACAACTTGGGGCTAGAAAGATGGCTCAGTGCTTGAGATCAATAGTTGAGAGCACTGGCTGTTCTTGCGCTCAGCACCCACATGGCGGCTAAGAACTGTCCAGTTCCAGGGGAATCCAACGCCCTTTCCTCACCTCTGTGGGCAATGCATGACATGGGTACACTTCATATATGTAGGCAATGTACTTAAGGAGTTGCTGGTTCTTTTATTTTATGTGTACAAGTACATTGCCCGCATAGTTCTTTCCAAGTAATGTATCAACTGCAGATTTGGGACAAACATGGCTGCGGGGGGAGCACCGTTTTTATCTTATTGGGCAATCCTCCTGCCTCGGCCTTTTAAGTGTTGGTATCACAAAGGTAAGGGACCACACCCCATATTGGGGGCACATTTTAGTACTGAGGACAACCGGATGCCTGTGGCAAACTTGGGTGTAGAGAGCCATCTAGTGCTAAATAGTGGAAGTGTTCACAGGTTCAGAGAATAAGACTTGTTAGAATTTCTGAAGGGACAGACAGACACAAAGCTAGATCATGAAAACAGGAATAAATACCTCATCTTTCAATGTTAAGACAAAGTCATAAGGACAAGAAGAAAACACATCAAAGGCAATTGGAGAATAAAAATAAGAACTGAAGAAAACAGGAAATTATGTGTGTTATTAATGCTCAAGAGTCATTGAGAATGTCAAATAACTGAAAACTCTCAAACCTAGAGGAAGATACTGTGATATAGGGAAATCAAAGTTCGACAGTCATAGTCAGCTTAACAAGAATACTCTGAGACATATAATTACTCTCTACTGCCAAAGACAAGATTCTGTGGAAGTAAGAGAAAAGCAGCAAACAGCACACGACACTGCCCAGATCTGCCTAATGGCAGACCTTTCAGCAGAACATTTACAGGCGGGCAAAGGTGCATGAAGATGTTCATGATAATGAAAGAAGCTGGCAGCCAAGAGTACTATACCTACAGAAGCTACCCTTTAACAATGACAGAGAAGGAGACATGCCCACACAGAAGCTGGGAGAATTTACCTTTACCAGGCCTATTCTACAAGAAATATCAACTACAAAAGAAGGCTGTAAGACAAGAAGAAACTATAATGAAACTAGAAAATCAGGATTAAAATAGCAGTAGCAAGGCAGGGAGTGGTGACACAGGCCTTTAATCCCAGCACTCAGAGGCAGAAGATCTCTGAGTTCGAGAGTTCAATCTGGTCTACATAACAAGGTCCAGGTCAGACAAAGTTACACAGTGAAACCATCTTTAAAAAAAGGTAGCAAGACCCTACCAATTAATAATAAATATAAATGGATTAAATTAATTAGTTAAAAATCATAAGGTGTCTGGTGACTGAATTAAAATTTTAAAAAAGAAAGACCAAGCTGGGTGTTGTGGCATATACCTTTAATCCCAGCACTCAGGAGGCAGAGGCAGGCGGGTCTCTGAGTTCAAGACCAACCTGGTCTACATAGTGAGTTCCAGTCCAGCAGGGGCTACAGGAAGAGACCCTGTGAAAGACCCAACTACATGCTGCTTACAGGAAACTTGTGGGCTGCTAAGATACCTCAGTGGGATAAAGTACCTGCCATAGAAACCTGATGAACTGAGTTCAGCCCCCAGATGCCATGAGCTGAGGAGAGAACTGGAAGTTGTCTTCTGATCTACACACACACACCCAATAATTAAATGAAATGAAAATCAAAAGTAGTAAAGAGAGACAAAAGTGATCATTATAAAGGAATCAGTTCAGAAGAAGAAATAATAATCATAAATATGTGCTCTTAACATCAGGTATCAGAGCACTCAAATATAAAAAGCAAGTATGTCAGGTATGAAGACATGAAGAGAGACTCCAATGTAAGGAGAGAACTGACTCCCACAGGTTGTCCTTTGACCTCCATGTATGCACCATATCTACGCACATGTACACATGTGTACTAAGTAACAATTTTAATTAAAAAAAGACAATTTAAGGATAAATAGGGAACATAACAAAATGAAACCACAAATAAAGGGAGACATTATAATAGACATCACAGTACTACAAAGTATCATTAGAGATTATTATGAATAGCTATGAGCCACTCTGACAACTGCCAAGAAATGGATGAATTTCTCAACATACACACTTTACTAAAATTGAGTTAGGAAGAAAAAGAAACTTGAATAGACCATATAAGTGATGAGAGTAAATCAATAACCATCTCCCTCAAAAAGCCCAGGATCAGATGATTTCACTGCTAAATTCTACCAGACAGTATAAAAACTAATATTTATCCTTAAATAGTTCCAAAATTTTGTAGAGGCCATGATTAATTTGATTCCTTAATCAAGAAAGGACACACCAAAACATAAACGAAACAAAAACTACAGACCAATATCCTTGAACAAGGATGAAAATCATTAAAATACTAGCAACCAAATTCAATAGGACCTTAACAACACAATTCACCTGGGTTAAGAAGGATTCATCCCAGGGATGCAAGGACAGTTGAACATGGAGCTAGAAATAAACATGATATACCACATCAGCAAAAAGAAGGATAAAACCCAAATTATCATCTCAACAGATGCAGAAAACAGACTCTGAAAGATACATACAAATAACCTTTAACAAATGAAAAAAAAGTTCTTTGCTTTTGGTTAGGTCTCAACATCATTAACCTGCAGTTTTCAGTTTTAATGTGATCACAAAGTATCAATGGCATTTTTTAAGCTACACAATTTGATATTCCTACTACAAAATAAACATCTAATATATTCAGGTATGGTAGTCCACAGCTGTATTCCCAGCACTTAGGCATCTTTAAATAATGATCTTTCTTTAATACTTAATGACATGTTGTGTGAGCACCACATAATGCTGGATAGACAAACTATACGCATTCTCTCAATATTTACTGAAATCCAACACTGCTGGATGTAACAGCAGAATAGTTAACACAGATACATTTTGACAGGGACAAAATATACAAAACAATTATTTCATCTCTATTGTGATATCCACAGGCTAGAAGTACATAATCAGATTCTTCTAGAGAGACCTACACAATTCTTAATGCCAAGGAAATGTCAAATTGAATGGTTTAAAATAATTATTTAAAATAATTCCTTACCATTTTCAGAGTTAGAAAACTGAGATCTCAGCCATGCCTGGTGACAAACACCTTTAAGGCCTTCAGGAGCTACAGTGACATCCTGTCTCAAAAAAACAAAAAGGTTCTAGAAAGATGGCTCAGCAGTTAAGAGCACTAGCTGCTCTTGCAGAGGACCTAGGTTCAGTTCCTAGCACCCACATGATGGCTAACAACTGTCTGTAACTCCAGTTTCAGTGGATATGACACCCTCTTCTGGCCTCTATGGGCACTGCATGACTCAGATGCACATAACAAACATGTAGGCAAAACACTCATACACAGAAAGTAAAAATAGATATATAAAAAAAGAAAACATATCTCCAAATTCTCTCATTTTGAAAATTTTTCTTTTTTCGGACAGGGTCTCCTTGTAGCCCCTGCTTGCCTGGATCTGGATATGTAGACACCTATTTTTGCCTCTGGGATTAAAGGTGTTCTCTATCATACCCAACCTGAAAATGTATTTTTTTGTGATTTTGGTCGCCAGAACAAAAGTACCTAAAAGATAAGTTGATAAGCATTATTTTGATACCAACATTCAAGGAGGAAGGGAGGGAATTATAGGCCAGTTTCTCTGAAGCATAGAGATGTAAACATCCTTAACAAGACATCAGCAAGCCAAATTAAACAGCCTACCCAAAAAGATTCTCTACCATAATCAAATGTGATTTAGCCCAGATTTGCAAAGATGGCTCTACAATACACAAATCAGTAAGCATAATACATTACATCATTTGAACAAAAGACAAAAACTATAGTCATCTAAATAAATGCAGAAAAAGTATTCAATAAAATTTAACATCTCTTGATAATAAATACTCTCAACAGGTTTAGTATCAAAAGAACATACCTCAATACAATTATGTGAGGCAAACCCACAGATAGTATTACGGGGAAACATGGAAAGTGGTTTTGGGTTTGTTTTCCACTTGTGGTTCTGGGGACTGAACAAGGGCCTCATACATAAGCTCTTTACTACTGAGCTGTATCTCCAGCCTGAGGATGGTTACTTTAAGATCGAGAACAAAACAATGATGTCCACATTCACTGAAAGTCTTAGCAAAGCAATTAGGAAAGAGAAAAAAAGAAGGCATCCAACTGGACAGAAGGAAATCCAGCTATACTTGTTTTCAGATGCCATGAACTTTTATATAAAAAAATATGAACACATTACCAAAAATTTAGAACAGATTAACAAATTCAGTAAGTTGCAGGATACAAGGTCAACATACAAAAACTTTTAGTGTTTCTTTCTTTGCTATTTGTTTGTTTTATTGGTTTTTGAAGCAGAGTCTCAAGTAGCCCAGGTTGGCTTTGAACTCACTATGGGACTGAGGCTCGCCTTGAATTCCTGATCCTCCTGCCTCCCCTTCCAAAGTACTAGGATTACCCTACCTAGTTGTGTTCTGCCATGCCTGACTAATATCAAACTAGTTGAAAAAGAAATCAAGAAAATAATCAGATTGTAATAGTAATAAAAATAAAATACCTAGGGCTAGAGGATGGTTCAGTGAGTAAAGCGCTTGCCATGTAAGCATGCGGACCTGAGTACAATACCTAGCACCCACATAAAACCAGATGTGGCAGAGTATCCTTATAACCCCAACAGAGGGGTGTGAAGAAAGGTGGATCCCTGGGCTCAATGGCCAGAAGCCTAGCTGAAATCAATTAAGATTCAGATTCTGTGAGAGACCTTGTCTCAAAAAATAAATGTGGAGGGCTATAGAATGGCTTAGTGGTTAAGAGCACTGACTGTTCTTTCAGAGAACCTGGATTCAATTCCCAGAACCCACATGGCAGCTAACAACCATCTGTAACTCCAGTTTAAGGGATCTGACACTGTCTTCTGACCTCCATGAGCACTACATGACACAGGTTCACTTACATACATGACAGCAATAAATACACTCATACTATATAAATATATATATATAAATAAAAATACTAAAATATATTTAAAAAAATTTTTTTAAAGTAGAGACCAATCGAGGAAAGATTCCCAATGTTGGCCTCTGGCCTCCTCACAGACACACATGCACATGTGCACACACAAACAACATTACACAGACACACAGGTACACAAACACACTAAAAATATATGTAACCAAAGAGGTGACAGAATTCTCAATGTAAACTGTGAAGAACTGGAGATTAAAAGGACACATAAAATCAAATAAATAAAAGGCATCCCATGTTCATAGATTAGAAAAATTAGTATTGTTGAAATGCTCATAACACCCAGAGTGATCTTAGAGTCAATGCAATCCTGTGCTAAATACTAATGACTTCTTTAGAGAAATAAATGTTCTTAAAATTTGTAATAAAACCACAAAGATCCTGAAGAGCCAAAGCCATCTTGAAAAAAACAAAGGAGCAAACAAAACACGGGAAGCATTACAATCTCCTAAGTCAAAGCACATACAGTGCTCAAGCAGTCCAAACAGGATGGCACCTGCCTAAGAGTGGACCCGCATCTAAATGAAATTAACCAAGCATCAGAAGACAAGTATCGCATGTTCTCACACATGTGTGGAAGCTAAAGTGTTCTCATAGAAGTTGAGAATACAGTAGTGGTTACGTGAGTCTGGGAGATGTGGAGAGGGGAGACAGGAAGGATGGGTAATCGGTACATGGGAAAGCTGGCTAATGTTCCTATCCTTGTTCAGTAGGATAAGCCTGGTTCACAGCAGCTGAGTAGTGTAAAATAGCAGGAAAGATTTTGAAAATTCTCAGAAAAGAAATAAGTTTTGAAGAGGTATACCAGTTACCTTGATCGACCATTACACATTGTATACATGTAATAGAATGACACACTTTACTCCAAAAATATGTACAGTTATGTGTCAAATATTTTTAAATATATGTTGATTAAAAAGAAATTTAGCAATCTTTTTTATTATAATTTATAATAGAATCTTCTTTTGAGAATTGAAATTGATAACATATAAAGGGGCAATGCAAAATTTTAAAGAATCTTAAACATATAAATCATATCTGAATACATACAAAACTCCCTAAAGAAAATGAATGGGAAGGTAGTTCAGTCCATAAAGAGCTTGCTGCATAAACTGGAGGACCTGAGTTTGATTCCCTTTGCCAAGTGTGGCAGTGTGTGCTTGTCATTCCCGCACCAGAGAGGCAGACAGGCCAGGCATTCTAGCCTAATTGGTGAGTCCCAGGTCCCAGTGGGAGACCCTGTATCAAAAACAGGGATGGTCACATATAAGGTATGACATCTGAGGTTGACTGCTGGCCTCCACACTCACACATATACACACATATATATCTCCCCATGAATACAGACAAAGACTACCAGAGCCTCCAACTAGGTACCATTAGGAAGATAATTGAGAAGTATACAGAATGGACTTATAAAGTGAAAACATTTTAAATGCTACTAATAAATCTTTTAAAAGAGTGTGATAAAATGTTTTGACATTTAAAATATGGCCAATTCAATTTAATGAATCTCCCATCTTACCTGGTTCTCTCTCACATCTCTCTTCTTCTGACAAAGCTACCCTGAGGTAAAAAACAGAAAATGCATAGATTTTGGTTAAAATACATTTGAAGTTCACAGTCCTCAGCTTCATATAATTAAAATTCTCTCAAGACATATATATGTGTTGTGTAGAGTACTCAAAGCTATGACAAAGTACTTCCTACCTCTACAGATCTGTACAGACTATGGAAACCCTTTATTCTTATTTTCACCCCTTATTCTGATAAACATTAACTCAGGACAGCAACATTATATGCACTGTGCCAAATATAAAGTTGAATTATCCTCGTTTGAAAATGTGAAATCCAAAATGCTCTACAACTTTGTGAACACCAAGATAATATAAGGGAAAGTCTCCGTATCATGAACTTTAGTCTTACCTACTCAAGTATTTAAAATATGGCATAAATATACCTCAGGCTGTATACGTAAGATATACAGGAAATAAATGAACTTCATATTTAGACATGGGTCCTATCCCTAAGATATCTCATTATGTTTATGCAAATATGCTTTAAAAACCAGTCTGAAAACTGAAACACTTTACAAGCATTTTGGATAAATGTTGCACACCCCTTTACCATCCTACCTCTGTCACCAAGGCCACAGGGTGTGAAGCTGCATTTTCAAGAACTGAGGGGTTTTACTTAAGCACATGTAAGAACTAAGGAGGGGACAAAACACCCCAAACAAAAAGGGGCATTCTCTCTCTCTTTTTATATGGAATGCTTCAGGAATTTGTGTGTCATCCTTGCACAGGGGCCATGCTAATCTCTATCATTGCGGCTTTAGTGTATGTGCTGCCAAGTGAGCACAGGCATTTGATTTTGAATAATGAAGTGATATTTGCAAAAGAATACAGAAGACACATCAGCCTCAAATAGCTTCACAATCAATACTAATTTTAGATATTTATAGTATCTATCTAATAGGCTGACTTAGAGCACCTATATAATAATCAAAAATAGAGATTTAGTCATCATTCTTGGGCATGACTTCATAACTATTAGTATCAAAGGCTGGCTCTAATATGTCTTTAAAGACAGATCAATTCAGTATTGATTTAAAAAGAGTCTATTTCTATTACAAAAGAAATCTACACCACAAACAGATACTTATAATTTGGAATGAAATTTCTAATGGTAGTAGACTCACTCACATGATATTTTAAACAACCTGAATGGAAGAGAAGCTTGGGAATATGTTAGCTAACTCAAAAAATAGCTCTCAGGTATTGAAGATACATGAGCTATTTAATAAAACTTCATTTGAGAATGAAAAAAAAATTCAACTATTCTTTTAGCATGATTTTAAATGTCAACTTTTAAAATTAATTTAATTTATACTACACATCTGATAAATGTAAATCCTAAAACACTGATATGTTCAAGTTAGCCAAAAATCTGGTTTGGATTTCCACTAGAGAAATAACTTACACTCAGGATCACCTTCTGCTTACTATTCACTACTTTGGGGACTGTACTTCAAGTTTATTGGTATTTCAATCAGTTTGGTTAAAGTGAGAATTAAACAGCAGCTCTGGAAGGGAAACAAGAGGGCAGATGGAAAGTGCGTGGCAAGGCCTTAACGTCCAAGGCCCAGTCCCATCTGCTCTGTTTGGATGTAGATTTCTAACAGCTGCTGGCTCCTGGCCCTGTTTTCTCTCCTGCTGTCCCTTCCAAGCATCACTACAGGTGATCACTTGTGACTCTCAATGCAATGCTGTCTCCCAAATGATGGAATCTGGAGGAATCACCACAATATGTTTGTTACTTTGCCTTCTTTTTTGCACTAAAAATGGGAAAATATGGAGACCCACAACTGGCCAACATGTAGACAGTAAGAGGCTACAGAGTGCTTGTTCCTGAACAGGACACCTATATTAAACTTCTGCCTCCCAAGGCTCAGGGATCATTGTGGAAGAGGGGGCAGAAGGATTTTAAGAGCCAGAGGTGGTAGATGACCAGAAGGAAACACAGTTTTCCAGACATCTGGGTAGTTACTCATATGAATTCATAACAATGGAGACAGCATGCACAAGTCCCATGTAAGCTCAAGACAGACAAAATCCCATTATAGATATGGGGAAGTGGGTATGAAACCCCAGACCTAGCTGTCGAACTACTCGCAACCAATAGCTACTGGAAAGGGGAGATTCGGTCTTCTTTCAGGGTGTGATTCATGCTAGGTAGTTAACCAGGCTCCAGGAATGCATATCAAAGGGCATTTGGGGCTTCAAATTTGACTCAGATTTCACTTTTATATATAAAACAGAGTACATGAAAACATAAAATTGTGTGTGTGGTAGTAAGGTGGTGGTAACAGGGGAGGGAGTCTAAATAAGATCAAAATATATGAAATTCACAAAAATTCAATAAAGGGAAATATATAACAAATGTTTGCATTGTTTAGAAAAATGACAGAGCAATCATTGAGCCAGAGAGAAAAAGATCAACTATTTCCATATGTATTATAGGATGGCATCCAGGACTTTCATAGCACTATAAGTAGCTTTAGCCTGCTTACTTATTGAAGTTTTCAGTAAGACAACTGCCTCCTATTTGTTCTTCTTTGTGGTCTTCGGTAAGCTTGCCTGGAGTATCTTGTAGTCGCTAAGGATAAGAAATTCAACATTAAATCTTCTGAAAGACTATTTCTCTGGAGACTAAAATTTATAAAGGGCAATATAAAATAGGAACATTTCTGATCTAGAGAGGGAGAGCTGTGGTAATGTGTGTTATGTAAGTTGGACTGACCCCATTCCCAGCCCATCCTGCTGCCTGTGGGAACACACAGACTGATGGGTGCTAAAGAAAGGTTCACAAATTTGTGAAAGCCCGCCCCCACCAAAAAAAAAAAAAAAAACCAAGCTGCATTGCTAGCCTGACACAGCTCAAGATGTTCCCTTTCAATATTGAGTAGAAACTAGGCACAAAATTTGCCCAAATGTATAATATGTTATTCACTGAAGTATATAATATAGAAAAATAAAACAAAAACCCAACTTAAATCAAGGGCAGCTTTTGGGATTAAAGGTGGTATCTCATTGAGAACTGATGACAGCTAGGTGTGATGGCACATGCCTTCGGTCCCAGAAGCTGTGCCAATGTGAAGAGTATTATAATTATACTCAGGAGCACTTCCATGTGTTCATGCTACAGACAGCATTCATCTCTTCAGCTGCAGCCACATTCATGTAATGGCCATAGCATAATTTGAGCACCATGAGCCACATCTGTGACATCAATGTAAAGACAAAACAGAAATTTGCCTTAAGCTTCTGAAGTTTCTGGGTGGGCAATCTGGCCAATATTTAGAATCCCTGACTAACTTCCATTATTTGTTAATTAAATTTTTCCTTTCAACAGATTTTCACATACCTTGTACATTTATAAAAAGATTTTATTAACTCCACTTCCCATAAACCTTAAAAAAAGACTTATCTTTAAATATGTTTGTTCCTGTGTGTATGTGTGTGTGTGTGTGTGTGTGCACTGAATGCAGGTGCTCATGGAGGCCAGAAGAGGACACTGTGAGATCCCCTGGAGCTGGAGTTACAGGAGGTTGTGATATGCATGCTGGGAACAGAACTTGGGTCTGTCTCTTAACTGCCAGCCCAGCTCTCTCCAGCCCATATCTCCTGTGCATTGTAGTTTTCACTTTCTCACTTCCCAATTACTTTTTTATACTGTTCCTTCAGTCTGCAAGGTTCCCATGTATTTTAGTGTTAGTGGAAGGTTTTAGACCTAAAAAGTAATGATCCTTGGTTGAAGGAGTGGGGAAAATGTTTCCTAATGTTTTATGAATTTGAAAATAAGCCTAGAAAAATAGAGTTTCAGTGCAAAATGAAGCACAATACATCTAAATAAGAGAAGGGGGCTGCGATTGGCACATTCCTTTAATCCCAGCACTCAGGAAGCAGAGCAAGTGGATCTCTGTGAGATTGAGGCCAGCCTCATGTACATTGCAAGTTCCAGGCCAACTGGGGTTATAGGGGGACCCTGTCTCAAAAACACAAACACACAGAAAAAGAAGAAAATGTTGAGGAAAACATACCTTGATTGCTATGAAATCATATGGATGAAAGCCAGTACAGGCCTCCTGGATTTGGGACATCATTCGAGCTGTTTTCTCCCAGAATCCAAGCAACATTCTCTGAAGAAAAAGAAAATGCAACACTACAGTTCTGCCCTCCTCAAGGAGCTGTTCATGAAGTGCTGATTTCCCCACTAGTGTACGGTTGATTAAGAAGCAAGAACTAATCGAACTACCCAAGTTCAGGGAACCAAAAGGAATTTTGTAAAAAAAATTAATATCTGTGTCTGTGGGTACATATGCTTATCTCCATATAGCACTGGAATATACCTAGAGCCACCTAGAGAAATGACTATAGCTAAGAAAGAAAACCAAGGGTTCAAAACCACTGAGGATTCCAAAAGAGAAGCATCAAAGACAGAAAACGCCAATCTCTGTAGAAGGGAACGCATGTGTGATCTCTATGTTAGTAAGTATATATAAGCATTTTCACATTTCTCTGTGTGTGTGTGTGTGTGTGTGTGTGTGTGTGTGCGTGTGTGTATGATGGTATGCCTATGAAGGTCAGAGGACAATGGAGAGTTGGTTCTCTCTTTCCAACATGTGTGTTCCAGGAATCAAACTCAAATTGTCAGGCATGGTGGCAAGTGCCTCTATCTGCTGGGCCAGCTTGTCAGCCCTTAAGCATCTTTACTGGAGAAAACATTTATCACTAAACTTGGCCTTTTATTAAGAGCTCAAGCAAACCTTGCCCCGACCCCCACCCCAAATGTGTTCTTATGCTAACTCAAGTAATTGGGAATCTTCCTTATTGCTTCAAGGATCCTGTTCCAAGACAGGGAGGAGTGGACAGCATAAAAGAGGACTGAACCAACAGCTGTTAGACTACACAGATCGTCGAACGATTCTATTTTAAAGACATTCTCGAATTCTATAGTACTAGTGAGTTAGGTAGATTCCTTAAAACCAGCAATGAATAGCCATTTCCTTTCACTTTTTATTTGTTATGCAAATACAGTTTTTCTATTTGCATGTTTGAGATGGCAATTGCTACTTCTAAATATTATCTAACTTATTCATTATAGAGTGCTTATGTGTGATTTGAGGGAAAATAAACACAAATAAGACTTCTGAAGTTAGACTTGTGTAAAATGGCAACTTAGAAGAATGCAAGGAGCATATGGCCTAGATTGGGCGAATGGGTTTTGAAGTCTGACATTGCCATTAGATGAATATCGTTGGCTCCACATTCTTTATCTATAACACAACACAAAGTTTTCAAACTTTCTGGACCATGGTATTCTTTTCTTGTTTGGTTTAGTTTGGGGAGTCTGGCCTTGCACCCTCGGTCCTCTTACTTCTGCCTCTGGAGTGCTGAGATTGCTAGTATGAACCATCAAAACTGGCTGGGTCCACATTACCATTTCTTTAAATGAAAATGTCTCTTGAAGGTCAAAACCAGAACTTCAGCAGCTCTGGTTCAATGGGCCTCGAATTTTACCTCTTCACCATTCCCCTTTTCAACCTCAGAAGGTCTCTAAGTCCCTCTCCCTGTTCAGACCTCAGAGAGAATAATGTGAAACCACAAGAGTGGATACTTTCTAAGTCTTTTTTCAGTTTAGAGTTTTATGATTCTCTACTATAACTTCAATAGATCAATTACAGCAAAGTCAAAGGAATCTGACAAATTATATAAGTTTTCTTGTACACTTTAGACAACTTTTAAAAAGGAATCTCACCACTCATCTTTACTGCAAGGACATGCTGACCATGGAGGTGGGTACCTGGTAGGTAGTGAGTGAGTGAGATAACATATTGCAGCGACTAGCTCCAAGTAAATCCACTTTCTGACAGACATCCATCTTTAACTTGTCAAAAGAACCTTTGCTATTTCTCACTTGGATCTGTACCTGCAATCACAAAATGTTCGTTATTATCAATACCACAGAAATAGATGTTCTCAGACAGATGAAATTGTAATTGTTCCTTTTCTCTGCATCATTATCATCCCATAGTCAATTATGAAGATTTGGGCTATTTTTTGATAACTGTAAGAGATTCTTTCCAATAGTTAATTTTTTTATATTTATTTATGGGGTGTGTGTGTGTGTGTGTGTGTGTGTGTGTGTGTGTGTGTGTGTGTATGTGTGTGCATATTTGAGGTCAGAAGACAACTCTTGGGAGTTGGAGCTCTCCTTTTACCATGTGAGTTCCAGGGATGGAATGCAGGTAGGTCATCAGGCTTGGCAGCAGGCACTTTTACCTACTGAGCCATCTGGCCAACACTCCAATAGCTATCTGTTTTTTGCTTGTTTGTTTGAGACTGGGTCCTTTAATGTAGTCCTGGTTGACTCAGAGATCTGCCTGCCTTTGGCTCCTAAATTGTGGGATTAAAAGCATGTGCCACCATGCCCAACCTGATAGGTATCTTTAAGCTGAGAAAGTATGAAATAAAAAAAGTGGAATTACATAGTTAAGAAAAAAAGGGGGCTGGGGAGATGACTCAGTGGTTAAGAGCACTGGTTGCTTTTTCAGAGGACTTGGGTTCCATTCCCAGCACCACATGATAGCTAACAACTATCCAAAACTCCAGTTCCAGGGGATCCAAGGCTCTCTTCTGACCTCTGTGGACACTGCACAACATGGGTGCACTTACATGCATGCAGGCAGGCAATAGACTCATACACATAAAATAAATTTTAAAAAAATTAAAAAAAAAAGGATATCAGATTTTATTAAAAAAATGAAATGTTCAGGAATATATATAGTATTTAGCTAAGAACAGAAGAGTAAATGCAAGGGCCAGTTAGATTGGTCAGTAGGTAAAGGCACTTGCTACCAAAGCCTTTCACTCGATGGAAGGAGAGAACCAATCAGGCAAGTTGTCTTCTGACTTCCACTTAAGCTTCATAGCATGCATAGACACAAATAGATAAATAAATTTTTAAACTGTAATAAAGATTTTTTAATAGCAAGAAGACCTAGTCAAAATGTTGAGACATATTAATATTTCTGAATCATGTACATATTTATATTTAAATTTAAGTTTATTTCTTAAATATAGACTCATATGGTGGACAATATGAACAACAACTTTTGAGAATGTTCATTCATTGATGCAACTAATATTTACAAGTTATCTGTTATACACAATGCACTATTCTAGGCACTGAGACATTGTGGTAAACAAAACAAATGTTTTTCCCCACCCGAATCATCGGGTAGAGGTAAACAAGAGAAAAGATAAATATGTATCATCATCTCAGGTTGTAAACATACCAAATAAAAGTGACTTCTTTTTTAAGTTTAGTTTTTATTATTTTTGTTTTATGTGTACGAGTGTATTGCATGCATGTATGTAAGTGCACCCATGTTGTGCAATGTCCACAGAGGTCAGAAGAGGGCGTTGGATCCCCTGAAACTGGAGTTATAGATGGTTGTTAGCCTCCACGTGAGTGCAGGGAATCAAACCCAGGTCCTCTGCAAGAGCGGCCAGTGCTCTTAACTGCTGAGCCATCTTTCCAGCCCCTGGGTAACTACTTTAAATAAAAAGCTCCGGGAGGCCCTTGGAGAGTTTATATATAGTGTTTGAACTGGACAGGAAGATGATGAGCAAGCCATACCAAGACCCTTGGAGAGAGTACTCCAGGCAAGGACATGGGTTCCCGGAGCAGTAAGGCAGAAAGTGCTTGTCACGTTCTCAGAAGAGAAAGGAATAGGTAGAGCCCATCCTTCCTGGAGCACAGGAAGCAGGTACAAGAAGGGGCTGTGTGGGCACCAGGGGTCAGAGCATGCAGGGCTTCTGAAAGGTTTTGCCTTGTTTTAATTAAAGTGAAATTCATATAACATAGTTAACCATTTGAAAATGTGCAATCTGGTGGCATTTAGTGCTTGCACAGCATTATTCACCACTCTCATAGACTGAATTTTACTGTCAAGGATTTCACTTGCTTAAGGTCAAGTGTTCATCTATTTTACAGGGCTGTTGAGAGTAATCAGTAAGGCAAACCACTTAAATAGCTGACATAGGGTAAGTTCTACTAAACATTTATTATTAGTTCTATTTATGAAATGAATGAGTAGATGAATTTTAATATCCATATATGGTAAATTTAGGGATATATGTGTATTTTTTTCAGTGCTGAGGAAGAACCCAGGACCTTGGTATACTATGCAAGAACTCTATCAGCGAGTTTCATCTTTATCTCTAGGAGATATAATTTATAATAAGTTTACTTAACAAATAAACATGCTTATGAGGTTTGAGGTATTGTGGCAAATAAAAAATTGATGACCTACACTTTTTTCCTAGAACTAATAGCCATTTTATATAATTTAACTTAAGCAATTATGTATTTTCCCCTTACTAATAAACTATTCTTTCTCTACATAAAATCCAAAAATTTAGGTAAGCAATATTTAAAATATTAGATTTATTAATAAAATTAAAATATAGACAAGGTGATAGGGTAAGATATTATTCAAAGAGTATGCCAACCAAAATCTCTAAGCAACCTAGAATTTATAATAAGACATATTTTTCAAGAAAAGAGTCAGAACAGGATACAGTGGCATGTACCTGTAACCCAGAGTACAGGGTTATACATTCTACCCAGCCTTAGCTATACAGTGAGACCCTATCTATTAAAAAAGCCTAATATTTTATGATTTCCATTACATTATTCTATATTAGTAGCAAGAGAAGGGAAAGGATACACTTACTTTTCTAAACTTTTCCATTTGTTTTAAGGTATCTGGGTCGAGTTCTTGGGATACATCTTTCATCCACAGCAGAGCTCCTCTGTATTCTGTGCGTGCCTGCTCCATCCGATTGATTGTCATCAAGGTATCAGAAATGGCCCTTTGACTGAATGTGGCTACTTCTTGCTTAAGACGAGACAGAGGAGTGCACAAGGCCAATCTAATAGTAGAGAGGTAAAAATCAGAGGATTGTACATTCATAAACAAAAGGTTAGACCAACTGCAACATATATTTACTATAAAGATGAATCTACAAATAGGAAATTCTTGATGTCTAAGATTTAGAAAGTGGACTTTGGGTTACTGGTAAAGATGTTTCTAGAGCTCCTCCCCTTTTAACTTTAGGAACATGTTTTTGTAGCACTTTGGATGTTAATCCATATATAAATAACCTGCCAGGCACATCTGCTACTTAGAAAAGAATTTTAAGGGTAACAAAGAACCTACATTCATAAATCACAACCTCGTTTACAGAAAGCATTTCATATGTCAAGTTTAGGGAAGACTTGGGTTTAAAAGAGTAGACAAAAATGCTAGAACTAGCAGTAGGCATGGTGTGCACACCTTTGATCCCAGCACCCGGGAGGCAGAGGCAAGATCTCTGTGAGCTTGAGGCCAGCCTGGGATACACAGTGAGTTCCAGGCCGGCCATGACTACATAGTGAGACCCTGTCTCAGGAAAAAAAAAAAAAAATGGCTAGTACTAATGAGTGTGTAGTCCTTAACAGCTCAAGACAAGGATAAGAAGGCAAGCATTTAAGAAGCACAGATCAAATCCAGCTGCTCGGCACTGCGTTCAAGAATGGCGCTGGAGGCCCTGCTCTCTCTGGCACACACACCTCAAGAAGAATTCTGCACTAATTCAGGGTTGTAGAGTAAAGCCACCCAGGCCATACATCACATTACAGGCCTGAGAAGGTTTGTTTTCTCTGTAATCTAAGAGTTTGAGCTTATTTAGTAACTGCATACAGGAAAGTCTTTGTAATGCATACCTTTATGCTAAAAACTGAAATAAGTGGAAAGTATGTAATTAAGAAGAAAAATGTCACTTAAAAAGAATAGTTTCAATGTAGTTATAGATAGTATATATATATATATATATACATATATATATATTTTTTTTTTTTTTTTAAAGGTAAAGACCTGGAGGAGGGGTATAATATAAAGCCCTGGGTTTGACTGTCAGCACCATCAAAAAAAGGGGAAAATGTAAAAAAGTAGAGATAGACATGTTTTAGATGTTAGTTATTCTGGGACTCCATTATATTAGGCCATTTAAGAAATAGAAATATAGTCCTAAAAGCTAGTTTTAGGAATTAGGCAACCAAGGACATCAATTTTAAGTATTTTTTAAATAAAAATGGAGTTAGGCATCAAACAATTATATAACCAAATACATTTCTCTTTAGTGCCTTATTAGAATTATCAGTGACCTTTCTTTTCTAAATATGTAAACCATAGCACATAGGTCAGAACTGTCATACTGACTACAGATTTAAGGATGATGAAAAGCTGTGGAGAACCTTTGCTTGGCTGAAGAACAGAGTGCCTTGCCAGTGGCATCCATCATTTTGCCAGCTTGAGTTGCATCCCGTTCTGCTTGAAACTTTAAAAAGAGCCCTAGCTCATTTTCTTCCTCTGATATAACTAGAGAAAAAATTACAGTATAGTTAATTGTTTCATTTCATCATTTATTTAAAACACACAACAGGTGGGTGAGATGGCTCAGCGGGTAAAGGCCACCAAGCCTGACAACCTGAGTTTTGATCCCCAGGACACACGTTAGGAGAGAACCAACTCCTGCAAGTTATCCTCTCACCTCCTCACATGTGCTATGGCACATATGTGCACACACAGACACAAATTAATGCAATGTAAAACATACACAACTAAATTCTCACAATAACTCTCTACTACGAATTACTTGGGGGAAGAAGAGATACTTGTTTTAAAAACGCAAATTCCTATGCTCCATGTCCGTGACTGGAGAGGCTGATTTTGCCAGTCTGCTTTTTTATAGGCACCCCAGATAGCTTTGATGCTCTGAATCAGTGGCCCTCCCTTTGTGAAAATTGATTTTTAGTGACAATAAATTAAATAAATCCATAAATGATTCATGTTCTAAGGCGCAGATACGATTTTAGGATTGTTGATTTTTACACATTACTTGTTTCTTATTATAGTTGTTAATTTATTCCTGGCTCCCATCCAGCTTTGGTTTCCTATGCTTTTATCGCAGACCCATAAATATGTACAACCCTGTTGCAGCCACCCTGAAAGTTGTCATCTGGTACACTGACACTCAGCATGGGCCAGGAGCTAGAAATGGTTCAGTGTCTGCTACTGGCTGTGAGAGGAAACTGAGAGGCTTTAATTAATTTGACTACTGTGTATCTGTTAAATCTAATAAGTTTTAAAAGGGGGGCTAAGAGCGGAGCTCAGTGATGGAGCACGGGCTCGGCATGCATGAGGCCCGAGTTCAGTCCCCAGCACACATAGGCACAAAATTAAGCTTGTATTTTCTGTCTTTTTGCTTTGTTTGGTTTTCTGAGACAGGATCTTGATAGGTATAAGATGACTTTGCTTCTCTATGTAGTCCAGGTTGGCCTCAAGGTTGTGATCCTCTTGCCTTAGCTGCTCAAGTGCTGGAATTAGCATGCACCACCACACCTGGCTTCCATGCAGATTTTATGTAATTTCTGTAGAAACTCATCTTTATTATATTTTATAAAAGTGTCAGACTAGAAGCATGCTCCTTCACCACAGAGTTTTAGGAGCATCAATCTAGTGTTTGGTACCATATAACTTCTAAACTACCAAAAATGTTCCACCCGAGTTAAAAGGAACATGAAATGACAACAAACATCATGCCTACCTTCACCCTAGCCTATGAGAGAAAAGCTGAGGTTAAAAAGAGAAAGGATCCAGGCGTGGTGGCACATGCCTTTAATCACAGCAAAGACAGGCGGATCTCTGAGATTAAGGCAAGCCTGATTTGTATGGCAAATTCCAGACTAGCTGGGAGACTGTCTCACAAAAACAAAACAAAACAAAACAAAATAAAATAAAAGGAAACAACAATAAAACCTGAAAGGGAAGAAATCTGAATGGTTCAGGGAAGTGGCAACCCTGAGGCAGCAGTGGGACTCTTTTTGCAGGCTCTTCTCCCTGCTCCACCCTGTGTATCCACAGGGCGGCATCAAAGAGTAAGATGATGTAATGGGGTGTGACTGCACAGTCTGAGTTGTCCATATTAAAAAAATCATGTGCCGTATTCAAAACAGCTAACATAAACTAGAGTGGATGGGATCTGGGGAATCATGTTAATTTAATATTCTATTCTGATTGCTTTAATATTCTGATTTTCTTTGAATCATGACTTTCTAAAACACACCTCAATGAAGATCACTAATACCTGGAAAAATACTAATTTCTGTATATGAGCTCTCTGAGAACATGGAACATTATTATTAAGTCTGAAGTAAACATAAATCATCACTGAGTCTTACCTTTATCAATGTTGAGAGGGCAAGAGGTGAGGCTCAACTTGTGCTACTTTTGTGTTGGGGCCTGCCTGCGGACATGTACTGAGACCCCACTGACAGGCTCATCCCCCAGGCAAGGAATTCTATAAAGATGTGCAACACTGGAGGCTGGAGGGTACCGTTCATGGATACAGGAAATGGTGAGCATGAATAATGCCCAAGGTTCAGTCTCCGTTACCAAAAACAAAAAAAAATATTATAGCATTTATCTGATTCTATTACTAGCAGAGGCTTACCAGTAAGGGTCTTCAAGACGTCACATATTTATATATTATCTCAAATATAAAGCACACAATGAAATTTATATATATGATTTCCTCCTTATTCTGAAATCATAATGCTAAAGATATAGTGATTTCAAAACACAAAAACTTGCCAGGATTTCTTGACAGTTCCATTTCAATAGATTTTGATGGTCCAATAGTTATGACAGCCATTTACATACATCTCAGTAAATATTTTTGACCCTCAGCAATCTGGTCCCAAGCCTTCTTTGTTGCATTAGTCTGTTAGTCTCAGTTACTAACACTCCACATGCAGGCTGCTTTCATTCTCTAATCCCGGGACTCCAAACCTCTTCTCCCCTCCATATGTCCACCTTTCATGAACCACCCATGCTTTATTGTGTTCCCAATCTGCAGATTTCCTGTATCAACTACCCTATTCCAGTTATTCTTCACTTGTTGGAGTTCAGAGATCAATCATTAAACTGACCTCAATTACATACTTTTGTTACAAAAGGTTTTCCCCAAAATATTTTTTTGGAGAAAGCATATATGTAGCCCTGTATATATCATTTTCACACACAAAAAAATCACTTGTATAACTATGCCATATTGTATTTTTTCTTTAATATGAACTTTGATTATAAAATGGTAAGCTTAACTTACACAGCTTCACAAGAAAGCAATTTATTTATTTATCTAATTTTTATTATTTGAGGCAGGGTTTCCTTTTAGCCCAGACTGACCTGGCACTAACTCTATAGCCCACACTAGTCTTCCAGTGATGGTAATCCTGTGCCCTCAAGTGCTGCAATTACAGGAGAGCCACCACACCGACAAGAAAACAATTTATTAACTGGACAAACATTTACTGAGTGCTGACCATATGCTGGCTATTGTTTCTAAGCTTTGGGGATACAGAAGTAAACAAAACAATTCATACCTACAAAAAGAGCATTATCAGAGCCAGGAAAAGCTCGGTGGGTCTTAAAGGTGCTTGCTGCCTGGCCTGATGACCAGAGTTCAGTCCCCAGAACCCACATGGTAGAAAGAAAGAACTAACTCCCCCAAGTATCTTCTGACTTCCACATGTATGCTGAGGAATATGTACATACACACACACACACACACACACACACACATGCAGTAAATAAATGTAATAAGTAGAGAATATTCTAGTGTTAAGAAAAACAATAGATAAACTACATAAAATGCTGAATATTGTGAAGAGCACAGGGGAGTTACAAAGTGGAGGGGTTTTGAATTTTAGATATGGGGTTCAAGGATGACATCTGACTAAATATCTAAGGGAAGTTAGGGAGTCTACTCTGCAGATACAATTGTTGTGAAAGAAGTCAATAGAATTCAATAACAGAGGGTTTTAGGAGATGAGAACGGAGAGGTAGTCAGGATCAAGAAGTAGCTGCAACCAGTAGGCCTCTTTGATTAAAGCAAGGAAAGAAAGCCAATGCTGAGTTCCAACCTGAAGAGGTCAAGGACAGAGAAGAATCCACCAAAGGCAAGATGCTGAGGAGTTTAGTTGAAGTGGAAAACCAAAGGAATGTGTGGCATGTGGAAGCAGAGTGAAGGAAGTGTATCAAGGTCGAGGAAGAAGTCAACTGTGCTGTCGTGTGGAAAGTAAGAAAGGGCTAGGAATTGGTCATTGGATTTAGCTTTTCATGACTGGACAAACACCATTTGGTGGGGTGGCGAGGATGAAACTAGAACAGAGCATAAGATAAAGCAGAAGGAAAGCCTGGTGTGGTGGACGCCTGTACTCCTAGTACTCAGGAGGGTGGAGGCGTGAGGATTCCAGGTCAGCAGGGATACACAGCTGGAGTCCCTGAACAGCATACAGACAACCATGTCAAATGTTTCTGTGAGAGAAGCAGAAAGATGACGTCTTGGCTATGGAGTCTGCAGGGGTCAAAGACGGGCTTTTAATGACAAACACAAATCCTCTGAAGACTCTTAGCCAGAAAACTGGGCAGCAGCACAGTGAACCTGAAAAAGGAAAAGATACTGGGGGACCCCGAGAGCAGGTCACTATAAATATTCACATTTTGTCACAAAAACTCACAAAATAGTTCAATGACTATTTTCCCATTAAATGACTCATTTTCAAAACTGCAGATTAATATTTGCTTTAAATGGGAATTATCAAATAGCTATGATATCATACCATTGAGTCTTAGCTGATATTTCTCAACTATCTTCAGAAGTTCATTGGACGTCTCTTGAATGGAGTGAAAAACCTTAAAATAAAATTGTATAAGGAAAATTTAAACACCAGTAAACAAATACAATTTATAAGCACTTTAAAAGCAGAACATGTGTATCTCAGCATATATCTCAGCATTTTTCATAAATACATTCATTTTCTTTGGCTGTGGTGTACTTCTTTTAAATACATATATATTATGCCTGTTTTCCTCAGTTGTGATATACTTCAGGCTTGGTTTTACTACTGATGTAGAAAGAACATTTAAATTTTCCCTGTAAGGACGGTAGAAAACAGTGATAAATACATGGAATAGAGCCACAAAATCTGCCCTCCCCTCAGTTTCAAACTATCTGAACACAAAAAAGTCTTTCTAAAATAAAATGCACCAGATATTGCCAATAACAAACAAAAAGAGAACACTTTACAAAGTGTTAACTTTCAGTAAGGCTTTTTTCTAATACTAGTTCAGAGCAAAACAGTAAGTTTTCTGTAAAAAAATAATGTAATAACCAAGCATAGTGGTGTAGCTTATAGTCCCAGCAATCAAGAGAGGAGCCAGGAAGACTGAGTTCAAAGCCACTGTGGTCTACATAGCACGTTTTAGGGCAGCTAACACCACATACTGAGATCCTGTCTTAAAAAAGCTCCCTCAAAAAAGCACTACTCCCCAATGTTGACTGAAGATAACCGTTATGAACTGTGCAATTCAAAACATGGTGAGAGTTTGGCCATTCTCACCATAAAGGAATAATAAATGTTTGAGCAGATATGTTTAACTTGATTTAAACATTATACAAGAGATATATGTTATAAAGATTTCATGGCATGTGATTAATATGTACAGTTTTTTTATGTTTTATGTATCACTTAAAAATCAGGCATTTTTATTAATGTATATTTAATAATGTATTTAATAATACATTTAAAATATTTAGTATAACACTAAATATAAGTTGCTTTTGGAAGAGAGATAAGGCCCAATGGTTGGGCTTTTGGCTAACATGTACAGGGGCACAGGTTCAATCCAGTACTGCCAATAGGAAAAAGAAAAGGAAATGATTTTAAAATAAGTAAAATAATAAGTAAAAAACTTGCTTTCTTTTGGGTTATTTTTGTTTGGAATTTTCTGTAAACATCCCTTCATTGCTACAATTGCTAATCAGTAACAGAAAAGAAATAAAATATCCAGTAGACTTTGATTTCAAAGTTAAGCACACAGATCTTGAGATAAAGATTATACACATGGCATAGCTCTTCACAGGTAAATTTAACTTCCAAAACAAATAAATCCATGTAGATTTCAGAGTGAATCTCCTTTCACAAAGTCTTATGCTGAAGAAATTTTATGATACTGTTCAAAGACCCTGATGTTATATTAAGACCTAGATCTTTGATTATTAAATAAGTTTTCAGTATCATCAAGAAACCCACAGAAGCTATCTCTGGAAGTTTTACTTCAGTTTTTATGCTTAATTAAACCTAGAGAATATTTGTAATAAGCACTAAAAATGTGGTGGAGGAATAAATTATTTCCATAAAATAATAAATTTTCCATAAAAGTTTATACATATTTGAATTAGATTTGATACCTAGTTTAGGCAATTAAAAATCAATTTTTAATGTTTATGGGAGATTAGAAAACAACCCAAGATAGTTCTACTAAGATTAAGTGATTATGATTAATTTTTTTCCATAGGTCCTTGCAAGATTTATTACTTCTGTGTCTTATTTTTAAACAATGAATGGGTTTTGGGGGAGGGGTTTGTCTTGTTTTTACTTTAAGAAAATATTTCTAAAAAATGTATTATTTATATTTTATGTGTATGAGTGTATTGCCTGCATGTATGTAAGTGCACCCATGTCATGAAATGCCCATGGAAATCAGAAGGTGTCAGATCCCCTGGAACCAGGGTTACCAATGATTGTTAGTCACCATGTGGGTGCTGGAAATCAAACCTTGGTCCTTTGCAAGAACAGTCAGTGCTCTTAGCCATTGAGTAATCTCTCCAGCCTATTTTTACTTTTTTTTTTGTATGTGGGGGGGTCTTTTTGAGAAGGGTCTCCCTCCCATAGACCTAGCTGACCTAGAACTCACTATGTAGACCAGCCTGGCCTTGAACTCACACAGATCCGCTTGCCTCTGCCTCCTGAGTTTTGGGACTAAAGGTAGGTGCCACCACACCTGGTCCGTTTTTACTATTTTTGGTATATATTTTATTTATAATTTTTATTTTATGTGTATGACTGTATTGCTTGCATGGTGTTTGTCATGCAATGTCCATAGAGGTCAGAAGAAGGCATCAGATCTCCTGGAACTGGAGTTACAGATGGTTGTTAGCCACCATGTGGTGCTGGATTTTTTTTGTGTGGGTTTTTTTTTTGTTGTTTTTTTGTTTTGTTTTGTTTTTTTGAGACAAGGTTTCATGAGGCTCAGAGTGGCCTTGAATTCACTCTGTAGCCAAGGTTGACCTTGAGGTCCTAATCCTCCTGTCTGCACCTCCCAAGTGCTGGGATTACATGTATGAGCTAACAAACCCAGCTTTTTGGTTCTTTTACTTTTAAGAAAAATAGTATAAGGGCTGGAGAGATGGCTCAGTGGTTAAGAGTACTGACTGCTCTTGCAGAGAACTTGGGCTCAATTCCCATCACCCCACATAATAGCTAACAACCATCCGTAACTCCAGTTCCAGGGGTCTGATGCCCTCTTCTGACCTCTGCAGGCATTGCATTTACATACATGCAGGCAATATACTTGCACAGATAAAACAAAATAATAAATCAATTTTTAAAAAAGAAAAATAGTACAAATAGAGGAGGAAGTTCATGGCTAATTCTAAATTATCTGTGTAATGGACAATTTTACAGTAAACATAAAATATACTATGAGTTACCTAACAACATAAAAAATACAGAAATAGTTCCTTCTGTGGGTATACACGTGGAAACAGTGACAAACTGTCTTGGTGTTGAGACATACATTACTGCTAATAATGGAGTTTTCTCAGTTCTCCACAGCCATTATTGAATCATAAGAGGAATACTTCTCAACACTGATAGTAAAAGCTTCTTAATTTGTTATTTCTGTGTTTGTTAGAATAATGGCATACGCTTACTGATTTGCAAAATGAAAATACTTTGTAGACCAAGAATTATTCAATTATACCTACATTTTTAAGAATCCCAATATAACAATCAAAGTCTAGGCAAAAAAAGAACTCGTACTTGGGAATGGTTCAAGATATATGATATGTGCATGGAATTAGGAAATGTACATTTAAAAATCCAGATCTTTTAAAAATTATTTTACTTGCGATGCTCTTCCAATTATTAATAGCAGGTTTAAGCATATTTCAAGGCAATTATCCCTTTTATTTAAAATGAAAAACAGGGTTTAAAAAGGTATTAGAAAATATTTCAATAACTTTATCCCTTAATAGAAACAAACCAGGTATGGTGGTTATATGTTATAATCTTAGCTCTTGGGAAGCAAAGATGGGATTGTTAAATTTTGAGGCCAGCTTGGGCTACATACCCAGTTCAAGGCCAGCCTGAACTACATAGCAATTCTGTGTCTCAAAAAAAAAAAAAAAAAAAAAGTGTGGGGTGGGGAGTAGTTCTTAAGGACACAGCTCAATGGGATAGTGCTCGCCTGGCAGGTAGAGGGCCCTGAGCTCATCGCTAGTGCCACAAAACAGAAACCAAAACCTAGGAATAGATAAATAATAGAAACAAAAACTCTCTATTCTCATTCACTATTTTATTTCACTTAATTTACTTCAGTGAGGTATAGATTTTATACCAGATACTACAAACATTATGACGTAGCCTATAATGAGTATATAGTCTCAATTGTAGTTTTAATTACTACATTAGCTTAATATTAAAATAAATGTGCCAGAAAAATTACTTGATTCATTTATTTTAATACCAATTCTGCAAATCTTCCTTCTAGTCTTGAGAATTGTAACCTCTTAACCACAGTCTATGAGTGACAGTTAAACACAGTAAGTATTCTGTATCAAACTTGCCTTCATCCCCTTAAATATTCCTTAAAACTCCTTGGTGTGAAAGCTTGTCACAGTCCCCCTTGCAGTCCCAAATATTCACTAGGTGTAGTCAGTACACATAATCTTCACATTTACCTCAAGTTTGGCATCCAGCTCAGCATCAGATGCAACCACATGTTCATCTTCTTTCTTTCCTGTGGCTTTGATAAAGACCTGCTTAGTTTTCCAGTATTTCTTCTGCATTCTGCTCACTACTGACTGGTTATCTTCTGGTCTGACTTGCCCAAAGGAATCCATGGAGTAACTGAAACAAATAGACTAACATTAAGCTTCTTTTCAAAATTTGCCAACAAAGTAAAAAATATATTTTTAAAAAAGTACCAATAAGAAATAGCTAGTCAGTATTTAATCAACAAACAAAAATTATTTTAAATAAAATATTAATATAAAAATATGTTAATGCTTGTTTTATATGATTTGTATTTATTTTATAATTACAGCTTAAGAAAGAAATAGGTAAAAAGATAGTTACTTATATTAATTTTGGTTAGGAAACAAAAGAAATAAAATTGTTGTGATTTTATAATTATGAGTGAAAATAATTCTATTTGACCAATCTGTATTGGTAGACATGTATTATTTTATTAATGCCTCTAATTTTTTGTGTATGTTTTTGAGTCAGGGTCTCCCTATAGCTCCAGCTAGCCTATAACTCCCTATGGAGACCAGGCTGGCCTCGATCTCAAAGAGATTTGTTTGCTTATGCCTCCTGAGTGCTAGAATTAAAGGCATGTACCACTGTACCTGACTAATACCTCTAATTTTTTATTTTGCAGTAATACACATACATTTACATGTTACTATAATTTCCTTACAAAAAGTTTCTATAGTTATAGCAAATGACTACAATTTCATAAATATTTTCAGATATATAAAGATTCAGATACATATTCTTCTTTAAATAGCAAAGAAAATATCCAATAAACCAATAAAAATTAAAACCTTAGATACAAAGCGACATGTTATAAAAGAAAGATAATACTGTAAGCCATCATAAAATGATGTAATTGCTCTTAACGTAGTTAACATAGTCATGGACAAGGAAATATAAAAGTGAAAAGCATTTAAGATGTTTAGAAAGAAAAAAAGTTTGATAATAAAGCCCAAATTATTCCAGTAAACCATGGGAATAGGACAGGGAGGTACATGAATGACTCCGTCACTGTATTCTCCTTGTTGGTAAAGAAATACAGGTTCATTTCCCTTTTGCTTTGAAGCACTTACTAATCAAATTTAAAACGGGCTAATTTCTGAATTACTAATTACTGAAAATAAGAGAGCAAGAAAACCCATCAAGAAGCAAAAGCCAGACTAGGGAAAAACAGGAATAAGGCAACATAACAATAATATCTATCAATATGCTGGAATAGGACTGTATTATTTAAAATGATACCCATAAACTTCTTTTTAGATGCAAAGAATCTACAACCAAAAAAAGGGGGCGGGGCTGGGGAAAAGCTCTGTGTTAAGAGTTTTTGCCTAGCATATATGAGTCCCTGGGTCCAGTCTTCACTGATGCAAAAATAAAATTCAATTAAAAAATAAAGACCTAAAAAACTAAAACCCCAAATCCAATTATATACTATTTGACATTCACACAAAACAAAATAACACAAAAGGAATAAAAATAAAAGTATGTCTTAAGATACACCAAATATACTTAAAAATTAAGTCAGGATAGCCATATTAATATAATAGCATAAGATAAAAGGAAGAAAAAGCCCATATTTCCCACATATTCTCTGGATACCTAAGGGGGAGAACCAATAAATTTTTAAAAACCTCAAAAATTTTATAGATATGACAATCATTAAGCACTTTAAAACAGATATTATTAATACATACAAAGACTTAATGTGGGATGTGCATATAATAAATAGAAAGTATTGAAACAAGTCAGAGATTATAGTTATGATGTTCAATTATTGCAATTAAAACTTGACTAAATAGCCCAGCATGATGGTACACCCTTATAATCCCAGTTCTTGGGAGGCTGAGGCAGCAAGATCTCAAGTTCAAGGCCAGCTAGGATATATAGTAAGACCTGTTAAATAAGTAAATAAATAAAATTTACAGAGGAGGTATCGGAGCAAGGAGAATAAAACTAAAGTGTAATTCAAAATGAAGCCACAAAAGTGATCAAATTTAAGAAGAGAATGCCTTCAGCACTGGAGAGGCAGAGGTAGGCAGATCTCTGTGCATTCAAGGCCAGCCTGGTCTATACAGTGAGTTCCAGGCCAGCTGGAGACCCTGTCTCAAAGAGACCAACAAACAAAAAAATGAGAGAGAATGTCACGGGCAGAGAATGGGAAAGAAAGGACCTATAAGAAATAGACAAGGCAGAATGGGGCAGAAAATCATTCAAAGAAGCAAGACATTCCCAAATATGTCAGTGACAAACATAGATAAAGTGAGTTGGACAAATCCTGGCAGGATAATACAATGAAAATCATGAGTCAGTGCATCATAGGCAAACTGTTTACATCCAAGGATAGAAAAAAAGCAAAGAAATTACCTTGAAAGCAGAGGGAAAATTTTTTTTTAATTCTTTTTTGAGAGAGACACTGGACTGGACCAGACTGGTCTGGAACTCACTAACTCACTAGACAGACCAGGTTGTCCTGAACTCATGGTAATCCTTCTGCCTCAACTTCCTAAATGCTGAGATAACTGACATAAGTCAACAGGCCTGACTGAAACAAACTATCTAGAAAGCATGTTATATACAAGGAAACAAAAATACAGATGAGATGTGAGTTTTCAATAAAACAGTGGAGTTAGGTTAAATAGAAAGCTATATTTAAGATATGGGAAGAGGGGCTGGAGAGATGGCTCAGCAGTTAAAAGCACTAGCTGCTCTTGCAGAGAACACAGGTTCAAATCCCAGCACCCACATGGTGGTTAACAACTGTCCTAACTCCAGTTCCAAGGGATCCAATGCATTCAAGCAGTACATTCAAGTGTACATTCAAGCAGTACACTCATACACACAAAATAAAAAATAAGAAAAATATTTTTTAAAGATATGGAAAGAAAAAAATCTCTGTTAACCCATAAGTCTATATTTATTGAAACTGTCCTTTAAAATAAAAATAAGCTGGGGTTGAAGAGATGGCTCGGTGATTAAGAGCACTGGCTGCTCTTGCAGAGGACTAGGGTTCAGTCCTCAGCACCCACACAGAGGCTGACAACTGTCTGTAACTCCAGTTTCAGGGGAATCCAATGCCCTCTTCACACCTCCTTGGACACTGCATGACATGGGTGCATTTACATGCAGACAATACACTCATACACATAAAATAAAAATAAAATATTTAAAAAATAAAAATAATTGTGGCAGTAGAAAGCTACAGCACTAAGGAGGTTGAGGCAGAAGTGCCCTAAGTTCCAAGGTAGTGAGGGCTGTGCAGTGAGACCCTGTTTTCAACCACAAGAAAAAAAGCAAAGTTATAAACAAAAATAAAAGCAAATGGAGACATTTTCAGATGAAGACCCTGGGATTAATGGTGAAGTTACTCTTAGAATTGAAACCACCTGGCTAGGATGTGGCCCAGTGGCAGGGCTCGCCTCACATTCCTGTTGGCATTAGTTCAATTCCTAACACTGCTAACCAAAGAGGAATAACAACTGAACTGACAAGAGCTAGTCATATCTGAAGAGTGATCACGAGCCTTCAAGTAACTCTTGTAATCAGAAAAGTCATCTGGCAGGAGCAGTAAGTAGACTCCGTGGGTAAAGGTGCCTGCCACCAAGCCTAACAACCTGAGCTCAATCCCCAGAGTTCCTGCAAGTTGTTCCTTAATCTAGATTTGCATTACATGGTACAAACACACACACACACAAAATATTAAAATACTAACAGGTCATCATAAATTGACAAAAAGAAAATGTGGTATTTATATCAGAGAAGACTATTCCACAATAAAAAGCAATTATGACCATGTGGATGAACATTATGCCAAATGAAATAAACCAGGCACAGAAGATCAGCAATAGCATAGCATCTTCCAATCTGTAATTCTGCTTCTGTTGCCCTCTTGCCTTCTCTTCCTCTATCCTCTCTGCTGTCTAAGGGCCTTCTGATTACATTTAACTCACCTAGATGATACATTTCCATCTCAAGATCCTTAATCACAACTGTAAAGTCTCTTCTGCCACAGAAGACCTCCTGGAGGTCTCAGGAGTTAGGGACACCTTTGGAGGCTAATTATTCTGTTGACTAGAACGCTGAGTTTTTAGCAAAAGGAGAAGCTCTAGTGCTCAGGGAAGGTACTTGGAAGATAAACTTTCTAAGTCCCTGAATGCTTTAAAGTGGCTTTGCTTTGATCTCCCATTGGACAGCTGGATATAGGTCTTTTCTGTTTTGTTTTCTAATGCTGGTTTCCTGATAAGTTTTCATGAGTATCTGATTATTGTTCCTAAAAGGTGGTCTGTATTAGTTCTCTACAAGCTTTCAGAATCTCCCTTTATTTTACAATGGTGTCTACAGATTTCCTCTGAAGCAAAAAAACTTCAATCACATTTCATTATGTTCATGGAATTTCTTGGCAACAGCTGGAGGATGTTAAGCAAATGGGGTTAACTGAACAGCGGACTGGCAGGGACTTGTGGTTATCACTTGGCACTTTTACATTTACAGGAGTTCTTGCAGCATCTGTGGCTGTGCTCAGCAGGGGATGAGGGGTGGATATACTCTGTGTTATGGTACACTTGCAGCAGGGCAGCTCTGTTCTGAGAGAGGTCATCCTGCAAGGGATCCTCCAAAACCAGTGATCCATTCTCTTTGTATGACTCTTAAATAAATGTAAAAGAAAGAAGTTATTATTTAGTGTGTGTGTGGAGAGTGCCATAGTGCCACGCATGAAGGTCACAGAACAGTTTTCGGGGAGTCAGTTCTTTTTTACATCATGTGTGTCCTGGGGATGGAATTCAGGTCATTAGGGTTGGTCCTATGCTCTCATCCACTGAGTCATCTTCTTTGCCCCAGATGACTCTTAATTTCTTTAGAGAATAGCCATTTTCCCCTTACCTGAGGGAAAATATGGCTATACTTTGGCTTGATATTGGTGTTATGAAGGAAAGTTACTATTATTTTATTTTGTGTGTGTGACTGGCTAATTAGCTCTTCTGCTGTCAGTCCATAGATCTTCGGGGGAGCACATCGACTATCTACAGCAGCTTGTTTCATGTGTATTCTACTGTTTCTCTATTCTGCTTTTCTGTCAAAAATTTTTATTGCCATCTGTCTTCCAGAATTGCTAAAATCTCTTCTGTACCCAAAGCTCCTTCTGTCATTTTGTTGATCTAAAAGTGTGTGCTTTTTGGGAACTCCATGTCAGATTATAATATACCAGGAGGTTAGGAGCAAACGAAGTCAGAAGTATTTTAGTGAATTAGCTGTTTTTAAATGAAGAGACTATGCCATAAATATTGGACCTAGAATGTTTTAATAACCTAAAGTGACAAAAAAATTTAGGAAATCATACTGAGGTGACTAGATCCAGCAGACCGCAAGGTAAGAGAATTAAAACCAATGGTTTTGCTTATGGTTTTACCATAGCTGCTGCTACTCCAGGCATCACTCAGAAAGTAATAGACTTCTTCCCTCCTGCCTCTTGTTATGCAGGAAAATCTTTCTGTTAAAAACTTGTCTTTCTTCAGGCTTAGGAAGCTTTTCTCTATCTTCTGTCAGCAAGGAAGAAATGGGAAATAATCAGCTGATCATAATTTCCTAGAGAAAATGTTTGAACTTATAATTGTCATTTTTCTATGTCTTATAATGCTTGCAGATACATGTGATTCTCTGTACTTTGAGATATGTACTTTGAGGCTTGGTTATGGGCAAATATGCTCAAATGAATGTTTTAAAAACTCTTATCATTATGGTTGTTTCTCTTTGTTCCTATTGCACAATCTTACTTTCAACTCTACCATATTAAAATTGATATACTACCTTTACCATGATTAATGTTTACAGTATATCTATTTTTTCATAGCTTTGTTGTCAGCTTTTGTAGAATGGTTTTATTTCAGGTATACTATGACACTTATTTATCTGTTATTAGATAAAATGCATCAGTTTACATTGAATGCAGCTACTACAGAATCAAGTTTGTTTCATTGTTATATGTTGTGCTTATTATTTTTCTTTACTTATTTTTTCTCCTTCTCTTCCATGTGCATTATTAGATTCCTTGGCAAACATAACATCTTCACAACACAATAGTAATACAACATAGCCCAAATCTTATTTTGTTGTATGGATTTTTTAAAACAATAAACACATTTTACTAATTTTGAGTTCACCATTATTTCTTATATTTATTTCTTATACTTTTTTCTTTGTTCTTGCTAAGCCCATTTTTTACCAGTTCTTTTAATAAATCTTGTGGGTAAATTATCTTGGTTTTGGTATAAATAAAATTCCCTTCACTTTATCCTCATTCATAAAATATAATTTAATTGTGAATAAATATATAAACTGGCAATCATTTTCCTTTTTAAACTACCATAATTAGGGGCTGAGAAGTACCCATGAATATGCTGGTGGGTGTGATGCCCCACCTGTAATCTCATCATGCAGGAGGGGGGAGACACATGATGGCTAGCTGGACTAGTTGAATAGAAGAGCCCTGGGTTCAGCGAGAGATACCCTGTCTCAAAAAATAGAGATCAGATGGCAACTCCTGGCCTATACACACACACACAGCATTATGAATTTACCCAGGGTTAGTATTGTTTGTCCATTCACTTGTTCATGCAATTCATTTTAACCTCTTCATTCCAATTTCTTCCAGAGACTGTCAGGTACTTTACTATTTTTATTTGGCTACTTTTTGCTGCAAAGGCAGAGATGGATTGACCTGGCAGAAGGTATGGCCTGCAAAACCAAAAGTATGTATTATCTGGAGTTTCACAGAAAGTCTGAAGACCGCTAACCTAGACCATAGTTCTCAAAGTGTAGTTCAAAGAGCCATTTGTCTCTGTAAGCTTACTGCTTGTTTTGAGACAATGCCTATTCTTTGTTTGTATGCAAAAATACACATATATGTACACACATATATGTCATATAGATTATATACATTACATCCTAAAGGCACTGCCCATTATTAACTGTCTGTTAGTTCAGGAATGGATTTAGGCTCTGGCATATTGTAAAATACAAGTCATACTAATTAGAGTTACATCTTTTAAATTGTTTTAATATTGTAGTATTTGCCACAATGTTATATCAGATATGGATGACAAAAATATTTAATTAAACCTGGATTATTATAATATGACTAATAGATATTTTGACCCAGAAATGTCTTAGTGGCTTTTAGTAATCTTTTCTCTATCCTGGACATCTGCCTTCCTGTATCTCAGCTCCATCAGGGTCTAGGATAAGTTCCTGACTGTGTTTGGACATGAGCCACACTATACTATAAGTTGAGGCTTCAAACAGAAGCTACATCTGTGTTGGAACTTCAACAAGCTGCACCTGCTTTTGTTACAGTTTCTAAGATGGATGTCTGTAGGTGTGGAGAGTTAAAATGTTACCAGTCCAAAGTCAAAATTATATTGGACTATTTAGCCTTTTTGATAGCCAAATCTGTTACCTTGACCTGTATATGACATAACATTCTTGTGATCAACTCTCAAAAACTATGTATGCATTAACTTTAAGGAACCTTGCTGAAATCTTTAAAATTAAAAAACTCAAATCTTAGGGGCACTCCTTCCTCTGATGCCTGTTCCATCATTTCCATCTTCTATTTACCCATTACCCCTTCCTCTTGATTCCAACTCAAAATTATTTCAAAACTTTTCATGGACTTCCTGACTTATACTTCTGATTACTCCTTTAATAACTGCTTTGACTCATATTCATAGCTAGGCCCTTCTTCAATCTGCAGCTAATCCAGTTTATCTAGAATACTGTCTAGCACACTACTTGGGCTCAAGAACATCTTCCTGATGCATAAGTGCAGATGACAACCTCTGCTCTAGAGGCCAACACCCAATTGCCCAGAGAGAAGAGGAGCCTTACCCTCCATCTTTGTCCCGGTTCAGTTCAGAACTTATACTGAGTTCCTCTATCCCTTCGGTCTCCTCTTCTACCTCCCTTTCCTGTAAAATCATTTATCTATTTATCTATCCATCCATCCACAAGTCTGGAATGTGAGGATGTAATATTAGAATCCAGCTGTGTTCAGGCCACAGTACTTTGCAGCAGCTCTCCCCTTTCACAGATACAAACAGGCATCCTACTGAGACATTGTGAGTTCCTAGTTATTACACTTCCCAGTGCTAGGATCTCTCACCTGGAAAGTGAGTTTATATCAAAGGGGATACTGGTCCTGCTTTCCCTGCCTCCTACCTAGGAATTTGAGAGACTGGCCGCAGGCTTGCATTGTGAAACCTCCACCATTCTCAGTTATAAAGAAGATATAAAAAGGAAATCCCATTTCTTCCATGTAGGCTGATTCCTCTTTTCAGAGATCCCATGGTGCTGTCTCTGGTGCTAGGGCCTGAACTCTCCCAGGATCCTGCACCATGCTGTTGTCTCTCTTCTGCCTGTCTGTCCCTGGTGCTAATAACTTTTCTAATGCACTCCTTACTCCCCAGTAATCCATTTCAGTGTCCCTCTTGATTCTCACATTCTAACCTGTTTACTGGTACATAAAAAAGAAGCTTGTAGAGTTAATATAGCCCTGATATTGATAACAGACTTTGATGGCCCAACACTCAGCCCACAGAGCACCAGCCTGAATGGTTTGTTTTCTCCTCTGAGTGGTACAGGGGATGGAGCCCTTAAGAGAAAGCTGTTCACTGACAAACCCACAGATGAAACTAGGAAAACTGTCCATCCCAACACACTGTGGTTGAGAAATACAAGAAATATGAAAAAGCAAGGCACTGTGACTCCCTTCAAAAGTTCTTGATTCAGTAACTTAATCCAAAGATACTGAAATGGCCAAAATGCTAGACAAAGAATTCATTCAAGTCTAATTCTTAAAATGATCAATGACCTCAAAGAAAACTCAAACAGATGAATGAAATAAGGATGTCAACGCAGGGTGGATACAAGAAAAACAGCAATATAGATAAGAAATTCAGCAAGGAAATTTGAAGTTTTGCAGCTAAAAAACATACTAGAAATGAACAACTCAATAAACAAAAACCACAGTGGAGGCCAGGTGTGGTAGCACACCCTTGTATCCCCAGAATATGGGAGAGGTAGAAGTAAGGAGCATCAGGAGGCCAAAGTCATCCTTGGCTAAAGAGTAAGTTTCAGGAAGGCCTAGCTAGGTTGCAGGAGATCCTTGCAAGATGGCTCATTGAGTGAAGGCACTTGCTCCTGCCACCAAGCCTAATGACCTGAGTTTGATCCTCAGGACCCACATGGTGGAAAGAGAGAACCAACAAGTTGTCTCTGACCTTCCCAAGCAGCACATTGTGGCATGTGGTTATGAGCATACATACACAAAATAAATAAACGTAAAAAAACATTTTAAATGTCACAAAATACACTGGAAGGCTCAGAAGTAGAGCACTTGGGGTTGATGTTATAGCTCTTTTGGTAAAATGTTTGCCTTGCAACAGTAAGAACCTTGAGTTTGGTACCCAAGAACCAATATAAGAAACCAGGCATGGTGGGCATGCACTTGTAATCCCTGTGCTGAAGAGGCAGAGACAGAAAGATCTTTGAGGCTTGCCGGTCACACAACCTAGCCTGCCAGACAAACTCTGAGCCAGTGAGAGACCCTGTTTCAAAAAGTAAAGTGGACAGTGACTGAGAAACAGTTGCCAAGGTTGTCTTCATTCATGTATACACATGTGCATATATACTCTCACACACAAAAAATTAATAATTTTTAAGTAGATCACTTGCCAAGCATGTGTGAAACCCTGGGTTCAAACCTCAGTACTTCAATAAACAAAATGAACTAAAAACAATGAAAAATATCATCAATAAATCTATCACTAATTAATAACTAATTAAATAGGAAAAAATATCAAGAATTGAAGACAAGGTTAAAGAAATATCACATATAGACAGCAATTTTTTAAAAAAGTATGATCACAAGAACTTACAAGAACTCTGGGACATAATTAAGAGACCAAACTTGAGGCAGGTGTGCTGATGCAGAGGCAGATGGATCTTTGTAAGATCAAGGCCAGCCTGGTCTACATAGTGAGTTCCAGGCCAGCTGAGGCTATATGGAGACTTAAGAATCTATAGGGAAGAGAAAGCTGAGGTAGAAACTAAAGGCATAGAAAACTTTTCCAATGCCTTGTGTCATATTGTACTCCTGTAACCCAAACACTTGGGAGGTGAAGGCAGGATGATCTGGAATTCAAGGCCAGACTCCGAAGTTTGAGTTTGAGGCCAATCTGGCCTACATGAGATCCAGTTTCAAAATCACCAAAACCAACTAACAAACCAATTCCAAAAACCCACACAAAAACTATTCAATGAACCTATAGCAGAAAAATTTACACATTAAAAAAAAAAAAAAAAAAAGACATGGACATCTCAGTATAGGAGGCATTTGGGTCCCAAATGGACAGGATCAGAAAGAACCTTTCCAGCTGCATTGTAGTTAAAATGCTAAAACTACAAAACAAAGGAACAATATTAAAGTTAGGAGAGAAGCTAGGCATGATGATGTACACATATCATCTCAATATCCAGGAGGCTGGAGGCAGGATTCCTAGAGTTCAAGGCCAGCCTTGAGTATATAATGAATACCAGACAGTCTATAAGGCCTTATCTTTAAAAAAATTATTTTAAGCAAGAAGAGGAAAAATGCCAGCTCACAAAGGCAAATATATCTGACTTCTCAACAGAAACCCTAAGCCAGAAAAGCAAGAAATAGATTTCAAGCTGAGAAATAAATGTCAAGCAAGATTACCATATCTATTAGTTATCATCAACCTTCCAAGATATGCATAAACTAAAGCACTAAAGCAGGCAATACACTCATACACATAAAAGGAAAATAAATTAAAATTTAAAACCTGACAATAACAAAAATCACAGAAATCTGCAAATACCTCTCAATAATAACCCTAAATGTAAATGGTCTTAAAGTTGCAGACTGGCTGATTGGATTAAAGCAAGATCTAGGATCAGTGAGATGACTCAGTGGATAAAGGTGCTTGCTTCAAAACCTGAAGATGTGAGTTCAGTCCCCCCCTCATAGAATGAGAGAACCAAATCCTTCAAGTTATCTTCGGCCTCTACACCTGTACCATGGCACCTATGCACTCCCCACTCAACATGCATAAAAAAAAGTCTAACAAAAGCAATCTTAAACTGTTTATTTCTATAAGAAACACATTTCAGGGCCTGGAGAAATGACTCAGTAGTTAAGAGCACTAGCTGCTCTTGCAGAGAACCCAGGTTTGGTTCCCAGAACCCACATGGTGGCTAACAACCATCCATAACTTCAGTTCCAGGGGATCTGATTCCCTCTTCTGACCTTCTCAGGCATTGCACAGCACAGGTGCACTTACATACATGCAGGCAGTATGCTCATACACATAAAATAATAAAAAACTCCAGTTCCAGAGTCTCCAACCCCCCTTTCTGGCCTTTGTGGGCATTACACACACACGATACACTTACATACATGCAGATAAAACACTCATACACATATAAATATATTTTTTAAAAGAAACACACTTCACTTACAAAGATAGACATAGATCCAACAGGGGCAGAACACATGTTCTTCTCAGGGAACTTTCTCCAAAATAGACTGCACTTTAGCCAGGCATGAGGGTGCATGCCTTTAATCCTAGTACTTGGGAGGTGAAGGCAGAAGGATCAAGAGTTCAGGGTCATCCTCTGCTACATAGTGAATTCAAGGTCAGTATGGGATAAATGAAACTCTGTTCTCCCCCACTCACCGGCAAAATGCATTGTATTTTAGGCCACACCACAAGGCTTCGCAAATATCAATAATTTAAAATGATTTCCTGTATCTTATTAGATTATAGTGGAATAAAATCGTTAAGTCAGTAATAAGAGAAACCACAGAAATTATATAACTATCTGGATACTGAACAATAATACGTTGTGTATATGTGCATGTATAGGTGCATGTGTGTGCAAACGTGTAAGACTGTGGAGGCCAGAGGACAACCTTAGGTATCATTCTTCAGGTGTGGTCCATCTGTTTTGAGACAGGGTCTCTCACTGGTCAAGTAAGCTAGGCTGGCTAGTCAGTGAGCCTTTGAATTCACCTGTCTTCACCCCAGTGCTGAGACCACAAACACTGATGACTATGACTGTCATTTTTACCTGGGTTCTGGTGACTGAACTCAGGTTCTCATGTTTATAAGACCTGCATTTTATCAATGGAACTATCTTCTCATACCTGAACAATCCATTCATCCAGTGAATCATTGAAGAAATCAGGGAGGAAATTTTAAAATTCCTACATTCAAATAAAAATGAAAGTACACCATGTACCACTAGTCAAAGCAGCTTCTTTTTGCAAAAGATGGAGGGTGTTGCAGAGTTCCATAACTGGTCACATGCAGAGAATATATGTCTGTGAGATGCCCAGCTCTAAGAGACACATCTACAGTGGAATCTCTACAACTAAGACTCATGGAACAGAGTGAAACAGAGGGGTAGAGAGAACACTAATACATCCCTCAATTCTCACCAGCAAAGCTTCCTCATACAGCAAGAGTGCAATATACACAGGAGGCCAACAACTGGCAAAGTTTTAGAGAATGAGACTGCAGAGTGTGTGTCCCTGGATAGGACTCCTGTAGTATACCTCACCCACCTGTAGCTCAGGGACCATTTAGGAAGAGGGGATGGAAGGATTGTAAGAGAGAGTTGGTGCATGAACATGACGAAACAGAGGCTTTCCAGCCTCTGGGAACTTGTTCACATAAACTCACAACAATGGTGACAGCATGCACAAGACCCATGCCAATGCAATCAAGACAAAAATCCAGCATGGGGTGGGGGAAATGGTCAGCAGGCCCCAACCCTAGCCAAGGTTGGCACAAGTTGTTGGCACAACTATTGGCACAAGATTACTATGGGGTGAGGCAGTGACTCTAGATAGGCCGACTAGACTCCAGTGGATGAACTTTCATGAGCAACACCTGGATATAACTGCTTGACAGGATAGGATTTAACATATATTACAGAATACCTAAATCTGGTGGAGGGCTACAGGGAGCTGGGGAGGGGTCTAAATTTGATTAAGATGTAGTATATGAAATGCACAAAAACTCAGTAAAAATATTAAAAATGAAAAAAAAAATACAACTTACCAGAACCTATGAGCCTCAGCCGAGGCAGATCTAAGAGTGAAGTTTATACATATGAGTGTTTACATTGAAAAATTAAAGAGAGATTTAAATAATGTGCAGAGAGGGTCTTAGAAAACAAGAATAAACCAAACCAAAATTATCTGCCAGAAAGAAATCATAAAGACCAGGGCAGGAATAATGAAATGGAGATTTAAAGAACAACACAAAGATTATAATGAAAAGAAGAGTTGGTTCTTTGAAAATATAAACAAAATTGACAAATCTTAGCCCAACTAAACCAAGAGAAAATGCAAATTAATAAAAATTGAGATGAAAAAGAGGACATTACAACAGATACCAATGAAATCCAGAGCATTAAGGAACACTTTCAAACCTATATTTCAAAAAGTCCAAAAAATCTAGACAAAATGGATAAGCGTATATGAAGCTTATATGAATACACATGGCCTACCCAAAATTCAATTGAGAGGATATTAACAACTTAAATATTGATAATGAGCAACGAAATTGAAGCAGTAAGACTCTCTCAACAAAGAAAAACCCAGAACTAGATGGAGTCTTTGCAAAGTTCTACCAGACTTTGAAAGAACTAATACAGGGGCTACAGACGTGACGTAGTTGACAGACTGCTTGCCAAACACGCACAAGGCTCGAGGTTTAATACTCACCATTGCGCAAAAACAGGCGAGGTGCACATGCCTGTAATCCCAGCACTTGGGAGTTGGTGGCAGGGGATTAGAAGCTTGAGGTCATCCTTGGCTACATAGGATGGTTCAAGGCCAGTCTGGGCTACATGAGAGCCTGACTCAAAATAAAACAAAGCAAAACTAACAACAAAAGAACTAACACCATCACCCTTTAAATTATATATATAACAAAAAGGGAAGGAACACTATCAAACTTATTCTATGAAGCCAGTATTACTCTAATAGCAAAACTAGATGAGGTCACTACAACAAAAAAACTATAGACCAATTTCACTGGTAAAGACAGGCCTAAAAACCTCAATAAAATACTTCTAAACTACAAACAAAATATTTCAAAGATTAAGGGCTGAATATGTGCCTTGGTTGGCTGAGTACTTGTCTAACATACATGAGTCCCTGGGTTTGATCCCTAGCACTGTATAAAACCAGGTCTCTAGACCTGTATTCTGAGCACTTCAGAGATATAGGCAGGAAGATCAGAAGTTCAGGTCTTTAAAAAAAAAAAAAAAAACAGTAGGGCATGGGAGCTCATGTCTTTAACCCCAGCCCTCGGGAGGCAGAGGCAGGTGAATCTCTGTGAGATGCAGGCCAGTCTGGTCTACATAGCAGTTCCAAACCAGCTGGGTATACAGGGAGACCCTGTCTCAAAAAGACGCCCCGCCCCCCGCAAAAAATCTGCACCATGATTAGATTGGTTTCACATCAGGGATTCAAAGATAGCTCAACACATAAATAAAATACAGCACATAAATAAACTTAAGAACATACTGCTCAGTTCTCAGAGTGTTTTTGCCTAAGGTAAATCCAAGGACAGAAATTGTATGATCTTTTCAATAGATACAGAAAAGGACCATTCCTTCCTCATAAAAAACCCTGAACAAACTACGAATAGAACATACCTCAACATAATAAAACTATATTTGACAAACTATAGCCAACCTTTAACTAAAGGGGAAAAACGGAAAACATTTCTTCTAAACTCAGGAATGAGATGCTGGTGTCATCTCTCTCTACTCTTGTTCAGTATAGTGTTTGAATTCCTATTCAGATCAACAGGGCAAGAGAAAGAAAAAAGATGCAAATTAAAGCTGGAGAGATAGTTCAGGGGTTAAGGAGCATTAGCTGTTCTTGCAGAGGACACAGGTTCAGTTCTCAGCACTCACGCTGACAGCTAACAATCCTTAACTCGTGTTCCAGTGTATCTGATGCCCTCTTCTGGCTTCTGTTGGTATTGCATGCACAGGTGCACTTATACATGCAAGCAAAACACTCATACACATAAAAATAAATCACTTAGAAAGCTCTTTAAAGATGCAAATGGGAAATGAAGAAATCAAATTATCCCTATATTTAAAATCAAATTATTCTATATTTAAAAGATCCTAAGACTCCACGGAAAATGCTTAGATCTAATAATATGCACTTTCAGCAAAGTGTCAGAATACAAAATCAACACCAAAATGCTTAAAGCCACACTTCATTTCCCCCCTGCCCTGGAGGCCAGAAGATGAAAATCAGGATACTCTTAGGGATGCATACCCTTATTGTCTCTCAGGGCAGACAGACTCCTGCTTCTTCCAGTTTCCAGTAACTGCTGCATTCTGTAGTGTACCTCTGCCTCTGCCTCTGTATGTCTTCTATGTGTTTATTCTCCTTCTTCCTCTTTGTTAAAAGGTGATTTGTGATGGTACTTAGGAGCCATCAGATAATTAAGGATAATCTCATCTCAAGACATTTTCCTTCCTTTACTCCAGACAGTCTTATGTAGCCTAGGTTGGCCTGGAGCTTACCAGGTATCCCGAACTGGCCTCAGTCTCATAATCCTCCTGCCCAGCCATTCAAGTGCTGAGATTACAGGCATGTGCCACTTTTTAAACTAAATCACACTGCAAAAACTTTAGAGCAGGAGGTAATATTCATTTATTCAGAGAGTTAGATCTATTATTGGAGGTCGGGGAGAGCCAAACTACTGTGATCAAATGGTATTTCAAATCTGAATGTGATCAATTATTTTTTTAAAAAATGGTATTAGGACAATTTATTATCTGAAAAAAATTAATATTTATTTAGTCAATGAATCTCAGCACTTGGAAGGTTGAAGCAACAGTATTTCAAATCCTGTTTCAAAAAAACAGAGGAGGAGGAGAAAGAGGAAAAGGAGAAGGCAAAAAAAAATGAAGGAGAGGAGAAAGGGAGAAAAGGTAGAAAAAAGGATTTATATGCTGAAACCTCAAAATTATAGGAAAAATATAGGTCAATGTCTTGTAAATTTGGGGTCAGAAATACCAGACACAGATATCATGTAGGAAAACATTCTACATCATAAAAATTTAAAACATATATAACAGATAAATTTTGAAAGCAAATATTTAACCAGGTACTATCATATATGAAGAAGAAAAAGTGTTTTTAAATAGAGAACAGTCGTGAAAAGGCAAGTTCAAGGATGGAAAAATAAAGCTGGGTTGGGAGATGGCTCAGTAGGTAAAGTCCCAGCATAGCAAGCAAGAGGACCTGAGTTTGGATCTCCAGATACCACTTAAATGCCAGGCAGGGTGGCATGCATCTATCACCGAGCTCTGGGGTTGGGGAGGGACAGGTGAAGACAGATGAATCTCATTGCCTTGCTGGCTAGCTAGCTTACCAGCTAGCACACTGGCAAGCTCTGGGTTCAACAAAATAGAGTGGAGGGGCTAGAGAGATGGCTCAGCAGTTAAGAGCACTGACTGCTCTTCTAGAGGATTTGGGTTCGGTTCCCAGCACCCACATGGCAGCTAACAACCGTTAGCAACTCCAGTTCCAGAGAATCTGATGTGGTCTTCTTGTCTCTGTGGGCATTGCTCACGAATGGCCACACTACATACGTGTAGGCAAAACAATCATACACATAAAAATAAAAAACAAAAACTTTTTAAAAAATTAAAAAGGAGAGTGGAAGGTTATAAAGGAAGATAGTCGACCTCTGGCCTCCATGTATGCACACAGGTGAGTATGCCCCACATACACACGTGAATACACCACACACACACACACAAAATAAAAACAGTGACAAAACAATAGTAAGTTCACAAAAAACCCTTTAGAATTCAATACACAAAATTGTATCACGTTGATAACTAAAAAAATAGAAATAAAAGAAAAATGTCAGATGAGCAATGATTTAAAAGTGCTATAGCTTCTAGGGAAAATGAAATAGTATGAATGCTTCTGTACAGAATGCTTCTGTACAGCTTTTCTTGTTTCCCCTGTGAGAAACCTGACTGGGGATTTTATAATTGGCCCACATTCCTCAGTGGGGTAGAAGCATCATAGTTCTTGGCTGATAGACTGATTCAACAAGTCTTGAGGTTGGGGAATTTAGTACTCCTTGCCCCTTTTAATCTGTCACCACCACTTGCAACCTACAAAAGCAAAAGTCTTAGGCACTCTATTCTGAATACACTTTCACTTGGGAGAACTATTCCAAGGTCTAGAATGGAAGACTGAGGAATTAGGAAACCACTGATACCATATAGACTTCTATCAGCTCTCCCAGCAATATAACCTAATTTTAAAAAATCTTCATCTGCCTAACTCCTTTGGTTTTAACCTCAAGATTTAAAAGGCAGTAGGTACTCAAATCCACAGTAGTTTGTGGAACTTTAAAAAAAATATTTCCTACCTGGAGACAAGGCATAGCTATGGAGAAAACAGAACAGGAAGCACATCAAACCAAAGTAACCATTAACCAGCTTTTCCTGGCCTCTAAAACCAATGATTAACACATGCTGAAGAAAAGAGCCTAAAGAGAGAGCACATGGGAACTGCAGTACCAAGCAGCCAATTACCCAACAGTGATTACAATCATCAGTATCCAGCCCCTGGTCTCAGACTCCAGCACAGCTGTTCCAATTGCTAGGTGAACAGGTAGAAATTATAGTGGGTCTGCTTACACTACTGTGGACAAAGATTAGGCTAGAGCAGACCTGCCTCCATTGAACAAGAAATAATATGCAAAATAAGATGAAACGTAGCACTATAGGAAAAGAAAAAGAGGGGCCATCTGTTAATCCAATGAGCTACAATAAATCCTGGCAAGACATGCCCACTGGTGCAGTCATCGTGTTATGGGGGTAACTGACCACTTTTTTATTGGATTTAAGGTCTGCTTCACAAGATGGAGCCCATATTCGACACTTATATCAGGCCTAGAAACTTGGCTAGACGGGTCACAGGATGTAGGGAGGAACCTACTATTATTATTCTGGTAAATGAAATAGGATTAAATTGACTCCTAATGACTGTTATATCTATAGAAGAATGCATCTCTCAGATCTCATCAGAGAAGCTTCTTCATGCAGCAGATTAACACAACGACCCACAAATAGTCAACTGCAGAGTACGTAGCCCAAAATATGTCACCAGTATCAAACTTCTGCTTTGAAAAGCTCAGGGATCATTACAAGAGAGGGGACAGAAAAATTCTAAGAGACAGAGAGGGTGGAGGACCACAAGGAAACAGTTTTCTAGACAGCTGGGCAGTTATTCATATGAACTCACAGCAATGGTGATAGCGTATACAGGTCCCACGTAAGTTCAAGCCTGATAAAATCCCAGCATAGAAATGGGGAAGTGTGTAAGATGCTCCAACTCTAGCTGAGTTGGATAAGAAACTTATCTATAACCAAAAGCCACTAAAAGAAGGAGAGTCAGTTTTCCTGATGTGATGCTGGATATATTAACTAGCCTCAAGTGGGTGGATCCATACCAAAGGGCATTTGGGGACACACATTTGAATCAATATGCAGGACCTGGGCCTATTTTGTAAAGGCATTGAGCAGGCATTGTGACCCCAGAGACACTGAAGGGATGGCAGGTGTCCTAGCCTGCTCTGCCTGAAGCCGTAACTTAAGTCCCAGGAAGACACTGCAGGTACGACATCCTTGTTCCTCAGCAGTTGCTTAATCTTCTTTTCCCCCCACAAAGATCACCCCAGACCAAAACCAGGTTTTTGGATTTCATTTCCTCATTCCTTAATTCCACATCAGCCCTAGAACCTCCCCACCCTTAAAAGACCCCCACCTTTAATTTTCCCACCTTCCCTAAGACCTCCCTATATAAACCCCTGCCTTGGTTTCAATAGATGAGCTGTCCACTGACACAGTCTCCCGGAAATTTTTCCCATTGCACTCTGGGCTGCCTGAGGACCTGTGCGACCGCCCTCCGTTCTCTGGGATGGCTGGAGCACAATGGCTGTGCTGGAGATGGAGACCTACCCACATCAATATATATATATATATGTAAAATAGAGTACACTGAATTGGGAAGAGACAGGAAGAAGATGCAGATAGGGGAAGAGGCCTAAATATGACCAAAGTATACTTTATGAAATTTGCAAAAATTCAATTAAAACAAAAAAAAAAAAAAAAGAGAAAAAATGTCTACTTGAAAAGTTACTCCATAAATACAAGTTTGAAGAACTCCTCTGCATGCAGATAAATACAATATAACTTCACCCACCTGATCATAAAAGAGCTGAAAGAAACAAGACATAAAAAAATGTAAAGAGAAAAAAATATAGTGAATTTGAAACTTCATTACAGGTGTGAGGGCAAGTCTAACCCCAGTACCACATGAGGGGGTGGGGGCAGGTAAAGTAGGTAAGGTACTAAGGGAAGAAGAATGAGATATGGAATTGTCTACTCGGCTGGAATACAACTTTAATGGGTATGTAGCACTCCATTGTATGGATTGTATAGTTAACTGGTTTCTCATGGATGGATATTGACATTATTTTCAGACTTGAGCCACAATACAATGAATAAATTAATATGTATATTATTTAAACAACACACAAGTATTTCTATTAGATAAGTTCCTGGAAAAATAAAAGCTAAATCAAAGGATGTGTACATTTTTAAGTGTTTACATTTTGCTAGATTGTCCTCCAGACTATGCCAATCAGCATCACTGTACTAACAGCATGTGCTCATTTATGTGTCTGTCACATTTTGGTAAATTCCTCAATATCTCAAACTTTTCATTACTATTATATCTGTTATGGTGTTGTGGGATGCTGTCCTTCCCATTGCTATCAGAGCAGCTGTGATTACCCCAAGAGACCCCAAGAACTCACAAAATGAGTTCCACTAACATTCTCTTGTGGAGGATGGAGAGGGCTCAGAGGACTCACAAGGCACATGATGATATACATGAGAAGCTCACAAGGTAACAGAGAAGACTCAAGAACCCTTCCCCTTCCCAAGATATAGAAGCAATTAATTGCTGAAGGAGGAGGCTCTTACCTGGTAGTAGAGCTGCCTGTAAGTTGCCCATGCTCCTGTAATTAACCTCCAATTAAACTCATTAGGCCACTAAGTAGACTTGGGTGGGATTCTTTCATCTGTCATCTTTTTGGTGTCCTATCTAGGGTGGATATATTTCACCTGGAAAAGGCATGAAAATATGGGGATCTGTGACTAGTGATCTTTGATGTTACAATTATAACTGGTTTGGAGTTCTGTGAGCCATATTCATATATACAGTCAACTAAGTAAATATATTTCTTCTGACTGCCCCATCAATCAGCTATTCCTCCATCTCATTTCCTTGCCCTGGGACAGAATAGCATTGAAATTAGACCAATTAATAACCCTAAAGTGGCCTTCCTCTAAAGGGAAGAGGGGCATATCTCTCAGCTTAAATCAAGTTCTAGAAATGATTAACTTAGTTAGGAAGTTAATTTGAAAGCTATACCAAGCTTATGCTTTACTTATGCTAAACAACTAGTTTGGTTGTGAATGCAAGGGAAAAGTTCTTGAAGTAAAATAAAGGTGCCACAAATGATGAGAAAGTGAACTAGGCTTACTGCTCATAGAGAAAAAGCTTTAGCAATCTGCACAGACCACACCAGACATAGTATTTCTTAGCCAAAGCCTAATCCAGAACCAGGCCCTTATCTTTCTTCATTTCCATAAAGGCAGAGGTACAGAAGCTGCAGCAAGTTACCTGGAAGATCAACCTAAGATCATTAAGGAAGGTGCTCACATACTAAACCATAGGTTTTTCAAGGGAGATGAAAAAGCCTTCTGTTAGAAGATACAATTTAGGGATTTCAAAGCTAGAGAGAAGTCAATTCCCAACTTCAAAGAACAGATTGACTATCTTGTTAGGGGCTAATACAGCTGATGACTTCAGTTGAGGCTAGTGTTCATCTATCATTCTGGAAATCCTAGGGCTTTTAAGAGTCATAGCAAGTCTGTGCTATGGAAATTCAACAAACCTGGATGACAGCACCTCTGTTTACAACATGGTTTATTGACCGTTTTAATCCTACTGTTTAGAAAAAAGGATACTGTGAAAATATTACTGCTAAGCTTGGCACAGTATGTTTCTATTGTTCCAGGTACTAATTGGAAGGCTGAAGCAGGAGGATTGCTTGAGCCCAGGAGCTTCAGAACAACCTGCATAACAGTGATACTCTTTATATCTTTATATAAAATATATAATATACATATACTGTCCATTGATAACACACCTAGTCACTCAAGAGTTCTGATGGAGATGTACAATGAGATTAATGTTGTTTTCATGTCTTCTAAGAAAGCATCCATTCTGACTCAATGGGTCAAGGAGTCATTATTTGATTATTAAAGAAATGCACACCACAGATCTATAACATCCATAAATAGTGATTCCTCTGATCTGAGAAAATACATTGGAAACCTTTTGAAAGAATTCACCATTCTAGATGCTATTGAAACAACTCATAATTTATGGGAGGAAATAAAAATATTTCAGAAGTCTGAAAGAAGCCAATCTGAACCCTCAGATAACTTTGAGGGATTCAAAACTTCAGTGGAAGAAAAAAGCTAGAACTAGACATGGAACCTGAGGTTGCAGCTGAGTTACTGCGATCTATTGACAAAACATCAGTGGGTAATGAGTAGCTCCTTTTTAAATTTTTTTGATTGGTTTATTTTTACTATATATACCTGTGTGTGTATTTTGTATGCATGTATGTAAGTGCAACCCATGCATGCAGTGCCCACAGAGGCCAGAAGAGGGTGTTAAGCCCCCTGGAACTGGAGTTAGGGATGGTTGTTAGTTGCCATATGTGTGCTGGGAGCCAAATCTGCAAGAGTAGCAAGCACTCTCAACAGCTGAATCATCTCTTCAGCCCCAATGGGTAACTTCTTGAGATGGAATATACTGGTGAAGATGTGGTGAATGTTGAGATAACAACAAAGACTTAGAATATAACATAAACTTGGTTGATAAAGCAGATGCAGAGTTTGAGAGGACTGACTCCATTTTGAACAAAGTGCTAAGTTGGTACGATGCTACTAAGTCATATTAAATACTACAGAAAAATCTTTCCTGAAAGGAAAAAAATCAATTGGCATGGCAAACTTCATTGATGTTTTAAAAAACTTCCAGAGTCAGCCAGCCTTCAGCAACCACCACCTTATCAACAGCAGCAGTATACCTTTGAGCCTTCCACCAGCAAAACAATTACACCTTGCTGAAAGCTCAGATAATTGGCATTTTTAGCAAGTGTATTTTTAAACTAAAATCTGCACAATTTAGACATAAGCCATTGCACACCTCACTGATATGGCTTTTAGATGGGTTTGGTGGTGTATATGTATAAATCTAGAACTTAGGAGGTGCAGGAAGGATGTGGAGCTCCTCTCTCAAAAAAGAGTAACAAAATAACCTTTACATACACCAGGAAACTAAAATAATGATGTGGCTTGCTTATTGTGGTTGCTTGGAACTGAATCCATAATATCTCCAAGTTAAGTCTGACCAAAGTTGGTCTGGGCTATATTCTAAAAAGAGAATTCCAAGCCTGGTGTGGTGGGCCATGCTTTTAATCCCAGCACCTGGGAGACAAAGGCTGGTGGATCTCTGTGAGTTCAAGGCCAGCCTGGTCTATATAGAGAGTTCCAGGCCAGCTGAGGCTATAGGGAGACTCTGTCTCAAAAAGATCAAAAGAAAAGAGAGAATTCCAAATACCATAATCCAGAATGTTGAAATTCTGAACTATCACAATCCCTAAACTACAATTCTGGAAAGATAATATTAAACATGCATTTGGGCTCGATATGTAGCTCAGTGATAAACTGCTTACAGGCCCTGGTTTCAATTCCCGGCACCATAAATAACATTTTAAAAATTAAAATACTGCCAGAAGTGATGGCCCATGCCTTTAATCCCAGCACTCGGGAGGCAGAAGCAAGTTGATCTCTGTGAGTTCAAGGCTAGCCTGGTCTACATAGTGAGTTCCAGGCTACCTGGGGCTACAGGGAGACCCTGTCTCAAAAAAATTTAAAATAGCTGAAAGAAACATGTTAACACTTGCTAATGCTGGCTTTTGTAACACCTTTTTAGCTTATTTTTAGTATTTTACACAAATGTGTCAACAATGACAAAATAAGGTATAGAGAATGTAATTAACTTTTAATGATAAATACTGGATATAAACAGATGTCTGAAAGTTTTACCACAGAAAAAGGTCAAAATGTAATCAAGATATTTTTTTTTAAAAATAGAAAACTGAAAAAAGGCAAAACAGAAGTGATAAATGAAAAAGACAAAATGACAAACGAGGAAATGGCTCTTATTTAACAAAAGTCATTTCACACAAGAACATTTTAGTTTCAGATGTATTTTAAAGTCCTTTACACATCCCATCTGTTGTTGTTAAAGACTATAAAAATTTAAAGGGGTATTGAAAAAAGCAAAGAAGAAAAAGAGTTTACTTAAAGTATATATTACACAAACCTAGTTTGTTGGCATAGAACAAAATACTACATTATGTTTCACATATATATTTAACATTTTGATATTTGGTCTTACTTCAGTCACTGGAACAAATTTTGTTTTCGTCTTTTTGAGACGGGGTCTCCCTGTAGCCCCAGAAAAATCTCTTCCTACTGCTTCAACCAGTCTCATGTTTGCAGTTTTTTGACATTTACACTGGTTGACCTCAGTACCCTTCTAATATAATGATTTGCCTTGCAATTATAATTGCTGGTAATTAAAACAGTGCCTTGCTCACAGCTGTTTCCAATGGCTACATGGACAATCATTTTGCATTATTAAAATAAATACAAAAAGTTCAAAGAAAACTATGTTATAAACGGGTAACAAATATGATTTAAATTTTTTATTATATAAAAATTATACCCAACATTAGGAGACATTAACTGGGCCAATAAATGTATAATTAATCCCCATTCAGGTACCCGTGGCTACTACATAAGTATTGCTGTGAAGACGATTAAAGTAATATCACTTTACAGCACATTGCATGTGCCAGAATCAAATATATCAATGCAGAAATACTTAGCACTCAAACCACTGAGAAACGTCATCCTCCCTACAAGCTCCTTCAGTCACCCACAGTTTATAAGAGGGTCTTATGTTCTGTGCATCAAGATCATATATTAACATGCAAAATAATCCCGCCCCCTCTGCTGGCAAGCACACAGCATCACGGGTAGGATGCCAAGTAGGATTGTTTTCCCCTTCTCCATCTTTCTTAGAGCATCAGGTATCTAACCGCCGACATGGTCGCCCCGGTGTCAGTGGTCAGACACTGAACCAGATAAAAGATCTGCGTTTCCAGGAGCTGAATCCCTTTGGGGGGACTGGGGTCACCACCTGGGAGAGGAGCCTTCGCGCACCAACACCCTCCCGAAGTAATGCATTCCGCGCCTCACCCTAAACCCAACAGTTGCTTAGACTATGTGTGTACCATAGCGGTCGGCAACTGGTCTCAGGACGACATCCCCATCATACTGTAGTCATGAAATAAGCGAAGCACAACGTACAGAGGCGGTCAGGAAAGCACCCGAAGGCTGTGAGCATCTGCCTCCAACAGAAGCGACCTCCACCTTCCAGAGGAATCCCCCGACCAGCCACGGGCCGCGGGAAGGCCGCCAGGCCCGCCAAACACACTCCCTGAGGGTCAGCCCTGAGAGACCCCAGGCCCCGGAACCCGCGGCCCGCGCCCCCACCCCGGCGTCGCCATGGGAACCCGGGTTAGGCCTCCCGGCCGCCCGCCACCCTAAGGGAGCTGCGGGCCCGACCCGGACGCTCACCGCGCCGCCGCCGGAGCCGCGCCGTCCTCGCCGCCTGGCCGCGCTCTGCCGCGCGGGACTCGCCCGCGCACCCGCGGCAGCCGCCGCCGCGAGCCCGCGCCCTCCGCACTGGTGCGCTGAAGTGCCGAGCTCTGCGGCGGGAGATTTAAAGCCGCCCTGCGCGTGCCGGCGGTCGCTGCGCTAAGCCAGGCTCCGCGAGCACCGGAGCCCGTCTCCACCCGCCGCTGGACTCCCGGCCCCTAGCATTGAACATGACAGGCACCCAGCGGGGCAGACCCCTGCGAGACCCGCCCGCCCGCCGGGGGAGTGTTAGAAGGGCTTGGCCTTCCCCAGCTCCTTGGCCCGCTTTCCTCCCTGCCTTCCCCAATCGCCCTGCGCTAGAACCTCTGTGCCGCGGTCATCCCTGAGTGGTCATCCCTGAGCGCCCCTTAGGACCACTGCTCTGGAAAAGCAAGTGTTCACGGGCTGCTTTAAAGGTTGACAACCTTTAAACTGGTTGTTTTCCTTGGGGTGGAATTTACGTGGTGAAATTTGTTGAAATGACAAGAGATTTAGAATATTACAGAAACTTAGGCGATAAGGCAGATGCAGGACTTGAGAGGACTGACTCCATTTTCAAAGAGGTGCTAAGTTGGTTTAATGCTACTAAGCGATGACAGCTGTTAATAACTGACCCAAGTGTGTGCATGTACGTAACTATTGTGCGTGTGTGTGTGTGTAATTCCAGCTCTAGGAGAATCTAATGCCTCTGACCTGTACTGGTATCTGCAGTTAGCGTGCACATACCCCCACACAGATACATACACATATGCATAGTTAAAAATAATAAAAGATTTAAAAATTCTGGACCTAAATCCTCAGGAAAGAATGAAAATTGGATAAAAGTCAAATTGTTATTAATAGGAAACAATAAACTCAAAATTCTTTCTTTTTTGTAAAAGTTGCTTCCAAAGTTCAACAACTTTACTAAATGTTTACAACATAAGAATGAATTGTAAATGTGATACAGGCTAGCAAGGAAAAAAGCTTGCACTAGTGATAATTAGTCTATGAGTTCATGAAAGACATTACAGGAGGTAACGGTCTAGATAGAATATTAATTGCAAAGTACTCACTGTAAAATAATGTTTTGTAATAGGAATTAATGTACAAAGGGTTAATTTGGACCAAGGCTATTAAGATGAATTTATTCCTACACTAAGATATCTGGGCTTTAAAAAAATAGGTAAATACTTGAAATTATATGCAAATTTTTACTTCATTTTTTTTCTTCTAGGAAAGCGTCAGGAGCTCTCTTGCTTTCAAAGTCCAGGTGCTTATTAAAGGGGTATGAGTTAGCATTTGGCAAACATGGATGATTACTGTCTCCAGTTCTTTTTGGGCCATATGGATAGGAGGCATTCCAGCTGAATTCAGAGTTTTCTGAACAGCCAGGAGTTCAGGGCAAGGAGTCTCTTGCAGTAATGCATGCAATCCATTGACCGATTCCAGTGGGGAGCAAAGCAGCAGTAAGGCGAGAAGTAAAAAAAAACCTAGGCTGGACTAAAATGTGAAGAGCTCCCAGCACCCTCAGGACAAGGAGCAGGCTGCAACTGGCTACAATGACCAGCAAATTGGAGACTGCTGTGATTGAAGAGGGAAAGCTCTTGGCAGATTGCTGCAGCAGCTGCATGGGAACATTCCCACCCCTAACAACCAGAAACTCCTGGGCAACCTTTTGACAGCTCGGTACCTGTTTCTCTACCAATGGCAGAAGCAAACCACCAACCTAAGCAGGTTTAGAGAATATGTTAAGTGGACTCAGTGTTCTTCCCCTCCACCTCCACAGCTCTTCCCTAACTGATCCCATTTTGCATCTTATTTTCATGCACACACATTCAGCCAGTCAGAGTCTGTCTGGCTCTACATACTATAGAACAGTCAAAGTCTGGACATTTCTTGTGAGATTGAAGTTCAGAGGAAAAGAATACTCAGAGGCCGGCTCCTGGATGCTCCTTGGAGTAGGAATATTACTTTCAAGATCCCATGAGCGATAGACCCTTTGAAGGCTCATGAGGCCTGAGGCTTCTCCCTCAGGCTGGGAACTTGCTCAGGTACTCCAGCCTCCAGGACTTGACCTGCAGCTGCAGGTAGGGGGACCTGTTTCTGCCTCAGCCTCAAAACTTGATGTTTTGGCTGCAACTGTCTCCAGTTTTCAAAACCGGCTCCAGAGACTTTCAACTCTAGTCTTCAAGACCTGCCAGAGACAGGCAAGTCACCTATTCTCATCAGACCTGATGACTGAAGACTTGCTCTGCAAGGTCCTGGTTTTGGTTAGCACCCCAGAGCCCTCAGAGCTTTCACTGTAACACTTGCCAACAATCTCTCAGCTGTGCCACATTTGCAACCTCTCTTGGTTGACACTCTGAAGCCTGCTGAGCAGAAAACCTGTCTTCATTGGCATTGTGTTGCTATTGAGGGTACCAATTTCTACTTTATTTGGATTGTTACTTCTGTGTGGCAAATAAAGTTCCCCTTGTTTCACCATCTGCCCACTCTATTCTTGGAGGGAGGGCAAGACAAGAACCCAAGTAGGAGAACTGATTGTCTCAATTCTAAGTTTGAGATCCTCGTAAGGCACATATCTGGTCTCTTAATACCTTGTCCTGTAGCTGTTTCCTCGGAATTCATTCCTTTCTGGAAAGAGGCTCATAAGATTCAAAAAGCTTATGAAAATTACAGGATTCAGAAGACTCCTTCTCAAGGTTATAAAGCAATAGACAATTGCTGAAAAGACGAGATTTCCTTCAGTGGAGCTCCTTGCAAGATGGGCAGGGAGCTCTAGAGAGCGGTTTTGGAGAGTTGTCACTTATGCTTGAGTGGGCTTTTGATGCTGCAACTACCATTTAGTTACTCATGCTTCTCTAAGTAACCCCAATAAACTCACTGGCTCATTAAGCTAGACTTGGGTGGAATCCTTTCTTTGGTCAGTGGGTAGGATAAACATATTTGTTCATATGTCTTCAGGACATCACACAAAACACCTATACCATAAGTATCTATCAGCTTGTCTTCCCCTTTAGATGCTGCACTACTCCAACCATAAGTATTTCTGCAACCTTGACTCCTAGCACTGTGCCTAATACATACTTAGGTCCTGAATCAGTACTTATTCCACCAATGAATGAACTCAGAGAGATCGCTAATGGCCAAGTGAAGAATCTAATATAAACTAAATAGAAATGAGCATCTTTCCCCCCAAGGAACAAATGACTTAAACACAGTAAGCAAAATAACTTTAAGATGTTACCATGTGGGGCTAGAGATGGCTCAGTGATTAAGAGTGCTTACTGCTCTTGCAGAGGATCTGGGTTCAGTCCCCAGCACCCACATGGTAGTTCACAAATCCCTGTAACTTCAGTTTCAGGTGATCTGATGTTCTCTGGCCTCTGTGGGTACTTGCACACACATGATTCACATAAACTCATGCAGGCACACACACATTTTTTTTTTAAATCTTAAAAAGATGTTACCATGTCCCAAGGTACTTTAAGGTAACACTTATTCCTGTGGTTGGAACTGAACTTAGAAGAATAATCTGTCTTTTTCAGTCCTACCTGAAATGGAGAAAGACCCTTCAAGGAACACATCAGGAAGCTAGAGAAGTAGTGGACAGATTTTCTTGGTTCTTTTCATTTAATCAGGGAAAATTACAGAAATTCAGAAGCATTTGCATAAGTCAATGGCAGTGAAGACATGGAGAGCTAATTTTCTGGTGCTCTGGTACTATAATGCAACCTAAACATGTTCTTCTCACCTTTATTTCTTTAGGTAGGTCTAGAATTAAGACACATTAAGATTACTTTTTAAAAATATAAATTGTTATGTTTTAAAAAGTATTTTCTTCTTTAGCAAGTATAGAACTTAGTCTAGTGTTAATACCACAGATATATTGTTTATACATTGGATGGTTTGACATATTTCTAATATTTCTATGAGATTGTTCTAACACAACCAATTCTTTTATTACTCAGGAGCATGTCTTTTAATTGGCTGTCCACTGTCACACTAGGTACTTAACCAGTCTAGATTGCAGTCTCTTAAATAACAATTCAATTAATGAATAACAAGATAATACCTAATATTCATTTTTTGTACTTTAAAGTATATGTTTATATAGTATTATAGTAATATACTGAAATTAGAAGCAAAAGCATGCAAAACAAAACATCACTATGGTAATTTGGTACCAATAAATGCCACTTAAATTTACATATATATGTCACTTTATACAAGGGACTTGAGGAACAATTTTACTAGTTCAGAACAAGGGCTCTAACTGGGTATAGTGGTGTATGCTTTTAATCCCAGCACTTTCGAGGCAGAGGCAGGTGGATGTCTGTGAGCGTTAGACCAGCCTGTTCTACACAGCAAGTCCGAGGCCTGCCAGTGCTACACAGTGAAGCCTAGCTCGATTTAAATAAACAAATACGCTGAAAATGGGGTCTAGGGGCTAGAGATTGGCTCAGGGGTTAAAGCACTCGCTGCTCTTCTAGAGGACCCAGGTTCAGGTCCCAGTACCCACATGGTAGCTCATAATCATCTGTATCTCCAGGTCCAAGTGATCAGATGCCCTCTTCTGGCCTCCGAGGGCACTAGGCATGGGCATGGTGCACATACATACATACAAGTAGAATACTCATAAAAAAATAATAAAAAAACTAGAACTCTAAACTCACATAAGTCCATGTTCAAATCTTGACACTGTCATTTACTGGAAGTATGACTGTCCAAAAAATTTACATTTTCCTATTCTTTAAAATGAAGATAATTTAGTACCTGTGTCAGTGGACTGTTAGGGAGAGACTTGTCATTTTTATAGACACTCTTAAGAAAATAATTTTCTCCCTTAAATCTGTAAAATCAATGGATCAAAGATCCCAATTCTAACCAACCAAGCCAACAAAACAAAACCACAAAAACTTACGTTAAAGGTGTGGTTGCTTCATATAACAAAATAGTGCTCGGCACCTAATAATAGTTAAAAATGTCAGTATTGAATTAACTAAAAGTTCTTACTTTTTTTTTTAGCTGAAAGTCTGATTAGCCAAATAGGGATTTGCTTAATGAATTCCGATTCTAAGATTAACTGAATATGTCTTGTATGTGGTCTTAAAATGTTATTTCCCTCTCTTAATCATCAGAGCTTTGGTAATACCTATTAATATTTTTCCTTATATTTGCTTTATATAAACGGATTTCTCAAAATTAGAATACATTAAAATAGTTTTACCATGTGTAAACAGATTTCAATGCCATTATCAAAACTTTCAGGTGTTTGTTTTGTTGGGTTAATTATGTGCACCTCGATTTAAACATTCAGCCTTTCTTTCCCTCAGTTAGAACACAGATATATTATGCATAGCTGATAATGGTTCCAAATGGAATTCTAATTTCAAAAGCATAAGCAAATGTTGGCATTTTACATTCTACGTAAAATTTAAAAAATAAGATAACTTGTTTCTAAATTGGTGTTTGCCAGATAATTATCACAACAAGGTTTTCTTTTCCTATTTCCCAATACTGAATATCATCCTGTCTATGAAAAGACTACGAAGGTGGCTTTAGGGCAAACATTTTGGTGTTGGCGATGTAATATGCCCAGTTCCTTCTTCATACCCTTGAGCTGCATCATCACCTGCCCAAAAGTGGCTCAGCTGTTGCTCTTTCACCATGAATTTTTAAGTTAAAAAATTAGTTTTATTTCATGTGTTTAAGTGTTTTTCTGCACGTAAGTGTATCACATGCATACAATGCCCATGAAGGCAAGGAGAGGGCATCAGATCCCCTGAAACTGGAGTTACTAATGGTTGTTAGCTGCCATGTGGGTGCCAGGAATCAAACCATGGTCCTATGCAATAACTATCAGTGCTTTTAACTGCTGGGCCATGTCTCCAGCATCATTTTTTTTAAACATAGGAAAGACATTTCAAATAACTGACTTAAGGCTCAATCAGAGACTACCCAAAACAGGATTATAAATTCATCTTTGTCCTCAGGCAATGACTGATTCAGAGACTACATAATCAAGAAAATTTACATAAATTAGCATAAAATGAAAAAAATAAAAGGCTCTGTGTATTTTTTGCGGGGGGGGGGGGTTCTACCTTTATTCTTTTGTGTGTGTCTGTGTGAAATATACTTTAAGAAATGATGTGATCATCCTCATCCCTGAGGGGCTATGGACAGCTTATGGCCTCTGAGGGGGGGTAAGTCAGTTTTAAAGATGTGCTCCTGGTAGGTCTACCACACTCCAGTGGATGTCCCCACACTCAGTGTGTAGCTAGTACAAAATAGAGTTGATGGGTTATTTTTTTTAAATGGCACAAAATTGGGAGGGGGGAATAGGGAGAACCCTAGACAAATGTATTTTCTTACTATGTGTAAACTATGGATCCTTAAATTTACAAACAAGTATCCCAGTCACCACCCATCAAAGAAGTTTCTTTTTCAACAGAGATTATTACAGAGTTCCATAACTGGTCACACAGAAATTGTGAATTGCCCAAGGCTAAATGGCACATCTACAATGCAACTTCTACACCCTAAGGATCACTGAACATAGAACAAGGGAAAAAGAGAACACCAATGCATCTTTCAATTCTCATCAATGAAACTCTCCCATGCAACAGAGGGCCAGGAACACAAAAGGTCACAAAAGGCCAAAATGTAGAGAATAAGTCTATAGAGTGTAGGTCCTTGGACAGGTCTCCTATTTTAAAATCCACCCACCCAGGGCTCAGGGACCATTTTGGAAGAGGGGGCAGAAAGAGTCAGGGAGGTGCATGATCATACGGAAATAGAATCCTACAGGCTCTTGGGACCCTTCTCATATGAACCTACAGCAATGCTGTCAGCATGCACAAGACCCATGAAAACTCAAGGAGACAAAAACCCAGTACAGAACTGTGGAAATGGACAGTAGTCCATTTAGTCAAAGAATTCTGGGTGAAGAAAAGCTGAGGAACTACTGATAGGATGACTAGACCTCAGTGGATGAACTGGCAGTGAGGGATGTCTGGGGACACTAACTTGACATGATAGGTCTTAACACAAATGACAGGATGTATGAGATCCAGTGGGGAGGGGCTATGGGCAGGTACCAATGGGGATATGTTCTGTATGAAATACAAAAATTCAATTAAAAAATAGCACAAAATTGGGGGGAGTAAGGAAGAGAGAGGAGATCTGGGAGGAGTTAGGGGGAGGAGCTGGAGGTGAATATGATCAAAATGCTTTTTTGTATGAAGTTCTCAAAGGGTCAAAAATATTTTTAAACTTAAAAAAATATGATTAACTGGCTGTAGCTCTTGGTCTATGTAAAAATGAAGCCCATATCTTAGGAGTGGAGGGAGCCTGAGTACCTAAGAAAAAGTAAAAAAAAAAACATTATTCTAGCCATAACGGACTTTGAACTTCTACATACAAGATAACTAAGCTCCTAACTGGTCCAATGTACTGTTATATTTGGTTTTCAACTGCAGCCAGAATATACGTTGTTTCCCATACTTATGTGCCAGGAACAATCATTTTGAGAACCAACTGATTTCCCATATATAACTAAAAGGTTTAGAAAGGGCTCTGCTTGAGGAATACTAGTGTGGTGACTCACACCTCCTAATCCCAGAATTTGAGAGGCTGAGGCAGAACTGCTAAAGTGGGCCACAGACAGAGGTGTTATCAAAAATCACAAAAGCAGGAGCTGGAGAGATGACTCAGTGATTAAGAGCACCTGTTGCTCTTGCAGAGGACCCAAGTTTGATTTCCAGCACCTGTATCGTAACTAACAACAGTCAGTTGCAACTCCAGTTCCAAGAGAATCTGATGACCTCTTCTGACCTCCATGGACATTGCATGACATGGGTGTACTACTTGCACACATGCAGGCAATACACTCATACACATAAAATAAAAATATATTTTTTGAAAAACACACAAAAGCAAACAAAAGACAAGTAACATTTTAAACATTTAAAAAAGATAATTACAGTTGGAGACAGAGCTTAGCGATAGACCAATCACTCAGCGTGCACAAAGCCCCAAGTTCAATCTCCAGTACTGTACTATAAAAATTAAAACTTTTTTTTTCAGCCATATGTGGTGGTACATGCCTTTAATCCCAGCACTCAAGAGGCAGAGGCAAGAGGATCTCTGTGAGTTCAAGGCCAGTCTGGTCTACATAGAGTTTGAGGTCAGTTGGGGCTACAAGGATACCATCTCAAAAAGACCAAATAAATAAATATTTTAAAACTTATTTAAATAGTTTGCATGTATCACTATACAGAGAAATGCTAATGTTATAAACTTGTACAATATTCATTTCATACTGACTGAAAGGTTTTATCTAAAGAACAAATTATCTACATACCAGGACAGGCTAGGAAGAAAGGATATTTTGGGTTATCATGAAAATTTTATGTAATTTCTATATGAACTGACATACCTTAATATGAAATACTTCATTTAAAATGGCTCAATGAATTCTTTTAAAATATTTATTTTTGACAGGTATGGTGACATATGCTTTAAATCCCAGCACTCAGGGTCAGAGGCATGCAGACCTCAAGGCCAGCCGGGGCTATACACTGAGATCCTATATAAAAAATATGTATATATATATTTAAATTTTTAATTTTATGTGTATGTCTCAGTGCCCGTGTGTATGTTTGTATGCATGTGTACCATATCAGTGCCTGGTACCTACAGAGGCCAGGTATCTAATCACTGGAACTGGAGTTAAAGGCAGTTATACGATACTATGTGGGCACTAGAAACCACACCCTTGTCATCTGCAAGAGTAACAATGTTCAGCAATTCTACATTTTTTCAAAGATTATTTTTAATTATGTGTGTGTGTCTGTGTGGGAATATGTGCATTATGAGTACAGTTGCCTGCTAGGACAGAAGCACTGGATTCCTTAGAGGTGGCTATGAGCCATTCAATATGGGTATTGGGAACTGAACTCAGGTCCTTGCAAGACCACTATACACTCTTAACAGCTGAGCCATCTCTCTAGTCCCAGCATATATACTTCTTAATCTTCTGAATACCTAATAAAGTCTTATTTTCTTATAAACATTACTTATCAGTAATAATGATTACAGATTAGATTACTAATCTAATAGGAAATTTTTTTCCTATAGCTTAAAATTTTTTAATTATTGGGGGGGAACTGGGTACATTTATGGCATGTGTATGGAGATCAGAGGAAAATTTGCAGGAGTCAGTTCTTAACTTTCAGATCTGGGAACTGAACTGAGATCATCAGGCTTCGCAACAAGCCTACCAAGTCACTTCACTGGCCTCCCTGTAACTTTATTTTCTTCATTTTTTGAGACAGTCTCATTTAGTCTAGCCTGACCCTAGTGAACTAGGTGTAAAGCAACTTATGACTCTGAACTGAGCTTTGTGCCTCTACTTCCTAAATGCCCAGATTACAAGTGTATTCCAATGCTCAGTTCCTGTAACATTTTTATTAGTCTTTATTAGACTTTTTCTTGAAATAGAACAAGCCAAGAAATAATATATCCTTTGATAACATGTCAAAAGCAAACTTTAATTTGCATATGGTAAGATCACGAATTTGAGGGATGGGAGAACATGGAATTGGGGGGAGAGAAAGGGTCAGAAATGATGTAAATACAGTACTTGCATATAAAATTCTCAAAACAATAAAATTTGGTCAAAAAATAAATAAAAGGTAATGGAATCTAAATTATATTAGACTAAAATGAGGACTTGTTCAACTTCTGAAAAAGAATCTGTACATGATAGAGAATACAGGTGACATATTTATTGTACTGTATAAAAAAGAAAGGAGACAGTGAAATGTTAGCTATGAAGAAGGATGAACCATCACACAAACTTTACAAGGTCACTTCCTTTCTCTATATCAACAATGGTATCTGATGATTTCCTACTGATTTCTTTCTTTTTGAGACAGTTTCATGTATCCAGGGCTGGCCTTGAACTTGGAATGTTACCAAAGATGACCTTGAACTTCAAATCATCCTGTTCCCAACCTCCCAAGGACTAGTCCAGGGATGCCTCACCACGCCTAGTTTTTGTGTAGTGCTGGGGATAAAACACAGGGCTTTATGCAAGATAGGCAAGCCCTCTACCAACTGAGTTACATCCTCAGCCTTCTCTACCAACTGCATTCAAAGTCTCTATGACATAACATATCTCAAAACCAAAACAAAACCCAACCAGAAAGTCTCTTTGATCAAATGATTCATTTTCAAGCCCCAACATGGGAAGTGGTAGGCAAATATCTGTAGGAATACAGTTTATTGTCTGCTCCTCCACTCAGAAGTAGCTGTGTAAAGAGAAAAAGACATAAAAACACTAGTGAATGCAAACATCTCATATTATAGTTAGACATAATTAAACACAACTGGTTGCAAAAGGAATTAGAGATGAGAAGTCAATGTGCAGTGAAGACAGTATTTAAAGGAACCAGTCAGAGCAGGCTTGAATACTACTCAGGTTGAGCATTCTCAATCTCAAAATCTACAAACTAAGCTGCTCATGTAGCTCAACAGTAGAGCATGCTGGATACATTAAGGACCTGCACCAATAACCAAAGGCAAAAGCAAAAAGACAAAAAAGCCCAAAGTCTAGATAATCTCAACTCCTGAATGCTGACACGATGCGACAAATGGAAAAGTTCCACTTGACCTAGCATAACAAGCCAGGTACATTCAGAGTATTTTACAAGATTGCCTTTACACAATGTGCCTAAAAAAAGAGAAACAAAATGGAATTTCACATTTAGTTTGGGTTCCACCTCCAAGATTTCTCATGTATGTGCAAATATTCCAAAATTTGAAATCTGAAATATACCTGATATATATATATATATATATATATATCTGTATCAGGCTGGCCTCTATCTCAAAGGGATCAGAATGTCTCTGCCTCCTGAGCACTGTGATTAAAGATCTGTATCACCATGCCCAGCACAAATTATAATTCTTTAAGTGTATTTTATAATTCATATTTATTATGTAACATTTTCCTAGCTGGGTATAGTGTTAGACATCTCTAATGCTGGCACTTAGGAGGCTGAGGCAGGAGGATCATTGTTGAGTTTGAGGTCAGTCAGGGCTACCTCGGAAAAAACAACGACAACAACAAAAAATACAATTAAGATAAAAAACTCCCCCAAAAGACTTTTTAAAAATTGGTTTCCTGTGACAAGGTCTCACTATGTGATCCTGGCTGTGTTTGAACTTGCTATGTAGAACAGGCCAGCATGAAATCACAAAGATTCACCTGCTCTTAACCACTGTGCCCTCTCTCCCTGATGAATACTTTAATTCTTTATTTTTATTTTATTTGAGTGTTTTGCCTGCATGTATGTAAGTGCACACTTGCATGTAATGCCCACAGAAGAAGCTGTCAGATCCCCTGGAACTGAGTTACAATATCTTTTGGCAAGGGGGCTGGAGAGGTGGTTCAGTGGTTAGGCGCACTATTACTATCTGTTTTTGCAGAGGACCCAGGTTCAGTTCCCAGCACCCACACATGGCAGCTAACAACCATCCAAAACTCCATTTCTAGGGAATATGATGCCTTCTTCTGATCTCTGCAAGTATTACAAGGCGATACACTCATATACATTATATACACATACAAATATAATATGTATAAATTCATAAGGTAGAGGCAGAAAAGTCTAGCCTAGTTCTAGGCTAGCCTGGGCAACTCATTGACATTCTATCTCAAAATAAGAGGGGTGAGCCAGGTGTGGCAGTGTACATCTGTAAACCCCAGCACTTGGGAGGTGGAGACAAAGAATCAAAAACAGAATTAGAAAAACTGAAACTATTATCCTTAAACAACAGATTTACTCTGTTTTCTTCTTCATCAAAAAACTTCTTACCCCTGTGTCTGTCCAGTCCACACTTAGAACTTTGTCTTCATGAGCAGCTAAGTCATAGAGAGGAGCCTTACAACTAAAAGATGAAAATATAAGCATGTTATATACATTCACATTACTAAAACAAACATGAATAATCCTATTTTTCTGAAAACTTTACTGGGTTTATCATCCTTATCTCCTAATAACCACTTAATGTTAAAATTCTGATTATTTGACCACTAGTGTTTTTTTCTACATTATTATCAGACTAGAGATTTTGCACAAATCATTCAGGAAAAATGCTATTCAGTTGCAAAGTTTTATTCACAACAAGGCTCATTTTCACACTTCAACAGTTCAGTGTTTATCCCTAAATCATGACTTGTATACCGTTTGTCTAGCCATTTATATAAGGATAACTCCTATTTATATTTCCAGCTTAGTCCTTCTCCCTGAGCTTGAAAAGTATATTTAATACCTGAGAGCTAGATGGGCAGTATACTTTTAAATTAAAACTCCCAATTTACCTCACAAACCCAATCTTCTACTTTTCCTACCATAATAAGAAGCATTAAGCCATCCAATTGCTCAAACACAAAATGTGGACACTATTTCTTAATTACTATCTCCACATTTAATCCACAAGAAATTAATTGTGCCAAAGACCTATCTTCCAAATACACCTAAAACTCAAGCACTTACTTCTAATGCTACCACCACAGTCTAGGCCACCGTGATCCAGTTCTTGAATTTTAAGTCTTTCAGCATCTAGTCTTGGTCCCTTGCTCAGATCCTTCAAAGCTTTGCTTGGTGCAATCATTATCTACCTCATGCTCTGACACTCCTATTTATTTCACCAATCCTGGCCTTCTTACTGTTTTACTAATACTCCAAGATGTGTCCCACCATATCTGTTTCCTCTGCCATATAAGCATGACTTAAACCTTCCAAATGTACTACTAAAATATCATCTTTAAAGAGAAGCTCTCACCATGAAGTGCAGCTTTACCCTGCTGCACTTTGTGCATAATACTACTATTATCCATAACTCTGTCACCTACACATGAAATGCCAATTAAAATGTGTAAGCCTTCTAGATAACAGGTAAGGCACCTTAAGATATAAAAAGGCAGGTCTAAGGTTTCTGTTAGAAAGCAGATTTAAAATCAATTAACAACATATACAAATGGGTACCTAGTTAATGCATCTTTTCTACTTAGAAAGTGATATAAATAAATAACGTGTGCATTGTCACTTGGGAGCAATTTGTATGCACTAGTATCCCAGCCACGAGCCTTTAAGTAAGAAAGATCTTATTGGCATCTAATTATCATTAAAGATATGTTTACTGAACTTTCTATTAACAAAATCTATATTGAGGTTTCAAATAATTTTTCTAAACTTTCTGTTTAATAAAAAAGATGGATTTTATCAACTGTGAGACTTTTTTAAGAGGGGTAAAAGTAAGTAACATGGATTTTAATTCTTTCAGAATGACAGAAACACATTAACATGAATAAAATTCTTTTGTTCCAGGGCTTTGGATGTGTTTATGCACACTCACACACATGTTCATGTGCATACAGATGTGCATATGCGTGTGTAGGTGAGAGGTTAAGATTCACCAAATAGGGTAGGATGGCTAGCTAGCAAGACCAAGGAGCTTCCTGTCTCCATCTCCTCAGTGCGAAGATTATTGCACCTGGCTTTTGATACATGGGTTCTGGGGTCCTCATGTTTGCAAAGAAAGCACTTTATTGTCTGAGTTATGCCCATAACCCAATCCTGGGATTTTTTTGATTATCAGTATTTATCATATCAAGTAATATGCATTTGAATAATTATTTCACCTTCTTTATATATCATGGTAATTGACCTGTTTTGCTAATTATAATCAAGACGTACCTTCTTTTTAACTAAAAAATTATTTTTATTTATATTATTTTTAATATTTTATTATTTTTATTTTATGAGTATACTGTCTGCATGTATGTAAGTATATGTCATGCAATGTCCACAGAGGTCAAAAAGGACATCAGATTCCCTGGAACTAGAGGTACAGAGACAGCTATTAACCACCATGTGAGTGCTAGGAACTAAACCCAGGTCCTCTGCAAGAGCAGCCAGTGCTATTCACCACTGAGCCATCTCTCCAGTCCTTTATTTTTAACTATATGTATGTGCATGTATATATGCACGTGAGTGCAGGTGCACGGTACCTGTGGAGGCCAGAGTTATCAAGTCCCCTGGAGCTAGAGTTCCAGGTGCATGTGAGCTACCTAATACAGGTGCTGGGAACTGAACTCAGGACCTTTGCAAGAACAGCAAGCACTCTTAACCACTGAGCTATCTCTCTAGCCCTAGGATTTACCTTCTTGTATCCCACAGCTTGACAATGTTGTCTAAAGAGCCTGAAATGAGCTGCTGCTCATGGGTAGGAGACCACTGCACTGATGTTACCCAGCCTGTATGAGAGGTGAGGGACAGCGACACCAAAGAACCATCTGAACAAAGAAAAAAAGAAAAAACAAGCATTGACTTTTAGAAAAGAGAAGCCAAACAAACCTAACGAATATCTGCACAATATTTTTTAGTACTCCTTACTGGATACAATGTACCTTTTGTTCGGGGATCCCACAGTCTGATATGTCTATCTGTGCTTCCAGATGCCAAACGTTTACAAAGTGGAGAATAGGAAATACAATTAAACACTTTATTTCCTGTCTGAGAATGAGAGGGGAAGAGTTAACCACAGTGGGTTAAAAGTAATCATCTTTAGAAATTTACTGAAAAAACAAAATAAATCAGAGGAACACCAAAATTAAGTCTTACCAAAGTTGACTTAAGACCGCCAGACTCAGCATCCCACACTCTGATTGTATGATCCCATGAAGCACTGCAGATTTCTTCAGCATCTGACCACAGCACTGAGGAAATTGCTTCTGTGTGGCCAGAGAGGGTCACCAAGGGAGTCTAGAAATAAAAAGTCCCCAAAAGGGGGAAGTATTTTCACTTAAGATTAACTGAAACAAGAGTGGATAGAAATGTCCAAAGCTCACATGCCTGTTGTTTTATTTTATCAATACAGGGTCTCATTATGTAGCTCTGGCTAGCCTAGAATTCACCATATAGACCGAGGATAGCTTGGAACTCACAGAAATCAGCCTGCCTGACAACTTGAGTTCTATCACAGGGACCTACATAGTAGGAGAAAACAGATTCCTCTTCACTTCCACACCCAAAATAAACTTCAAAAAAATTTAAGGCTGGCCAGAGGGGGTGGGGGTGTGGGGGTGCATACCCTTAATCCCAGCACTCAGGAGGCAGAGGCAGGCAGATCTCTTTGAGGTGGAGGCCAGCCTGGTCTATCTATATAGAGAGTTCCAGGCTATACATACATACATACATATATATATATATATATATATATATATATATATGGCTGTTGAGATGGTTCAGCAGGTAAAGACACTTGCTGCATCAGCCTGAAGACCCTCCACTCTCTCAAATAATACATACTTTAAAAAATAGTTTATTTTTACTCTTTTGGGGATTCACATTTGTTTTATGTCTATGAGTGGTTTGTCTGCATGTCTAGGCACACCATGTGTATGCAATTCCCAAGGAGGCCAGAAGGTGTCATTCCCTGGAACTGGAATTATAGACAGTTGTCAGCCACCACATGGGTACTAGGAATTGAACTCAGGTCCACTGCAAGAGCAGCTAGTATTCTTAAACATTGAGCCACTCTCTAGCCCCAAGTAATTTATTTTACATGTGAACACACTAAAGCTGTATTCAACGTTATACATCTTTTAAGTAGCAGACTCAAATTCAAACCCAAACATTACTCCAAAGTTTCTAGTGTTTCCACTGCATTCTGATACTTCATCCATTTTAATTTTCATTTGGTGCGATATAAACAGTAACTCTCCCAACTGACAAATATTAAAGATTAGTGATGGATAGTCCCCGGGGGGGCCTTGGCCCAACCTACTCTCTCTCCTGTCTTCTTGCAGAGTTATTCTGGCTTGCAGAATAACTGTAGAATGTGCTGGAAATACAACATCCTAAACAGACAGACTGACCAGAACAGCCTGGGCTCTGTTCCAGTCCCTCCTAGAAACAGGGTGTCCATCAAAGCCTCATGACCCATGGGTACAAACCCAGGGTTGGCTGCTTTTGGTATCCCTCAGGTGTGGTGTAAGTTGGGTACACACAGACTATCCTCCCTGGACAGCTTTCCTGAGCCTTGAGAGATCAGATCACAATGGATCCTAGGTTTCTGTTGGACACTGTTGCCTTCTGTGATAAATCCACTTTATATAACTTGCATGTCAATGTATTCTATCTCACCAGATTCAGGTGATTAGCAAAATTCCCAGGATGCACGGAGGGAAGTACTAATACTCCTATTTTCATTGGGTAACTCAGAGATATCTTTACCACCTTCCTGGCTTGGGGAGTGCCTTTTGGATTGCCAATCAGCGAATCTGCTTCACAGCAGAAAATGTTTCAAGATCTAGATTTGAGTCAAGGTGCTATCAACTTCTCCTGATTCCCCTAGGTAAATTAATCTCAACAAATTGTTCTTACCACACCATTTTCACAGTATCTTTTGGTCCTACTACCTAATATTTAAATAATGTCCTCCATTCACTTATCAATGCTCCAGAATCCTTCATATCTTCCTCAAACTGGGTAAAGGGCCTGTCTTAAGCATAAGGAACATGTAAGAGCAAAAGGACAACTGTGGAGTGAGAAATAGCCTATCTTACAACAGCTATAATTTAACATCCTTAAATATACCACATCTGTAACGGGGCGGGGGGGGGCGGGTTATACTTGTTTAGGTCCCAAATATTTTCATTAAAGGGCCTGCAGGTAAATGTAATCTTTGCAGGTCACATGCAGTTACTGTTGCATATTTCCCTTAACAATATAAAAAATCTCTTAGATCTCTATATAAAAATAAATGATAAATTGGCTTTTTGGCTGGACCAAATAATCCTAAAGTTTCTCGTCCAGCTCTAAAAGAATTTCCTGAAGAAGTGATGGAACCTGCTGGAAAAGTGAGGAACAGGACTGATAAGATCCTTAAAAAATAAAATAATAATAATAAAAAAAGCACAAGCTAGCCTTCCTCATGTTCTAATATGACCAGCTTGATATAATATTGAAACAAAAAGTAAAGTAAAGGAACCCCCTCAGATAAGGTAGAAATAACAGGTAAATTTCCATGAATTAGTATCTCATTCTTAGACAGCAAAAGAAAGCAAAACTGGCATACACATACACAAAGTGAATATAAATGCTGATGGCTGTTCCATTCAAAACTTCTAAATGGGAAATTACCAAGTAACTGTCAACTTATAAATGATTAAGTGAACCATGGCATGTTTCTATAACAGAATCCTGTTCAGCACCTTGCAGACAGACCCACTCAAACCTTCAACAACACAGATGAATCTCAAATACTGAAAAGGACCAGTTCAAGACTATACACACTGTCAAAACTTAAGACATTCTGGAAGAATCAACAACTCAGGAAGGAGAACAATGAACGTTCTAAAGGACTGACACGAGAGGATGAGCAGACAACTGAGACTGAGTTCTGGGGGACAATCCTCTCTGTCTTAAATGAATAACCATCAACACTAACACTGTTACTATGAACAATTAAAGTGGAGTAAATACTGGAGAAAAAAACAACTAGAGTTAGAGGGAAAAAAAATCTTCTGTATGTTACTATGTGAGACAAGTGACAGATAAAGTAACTGATTAGTAGCATTAATAATATTAATATGGGTCTGGTACTAGAAAGTAATGCAGAAATACAACTTTTAATAGATTTCTTTGCTATTTTTCTAAAATCTAAATTTTTCTATTTCTAATCCTAGGCTTCTAGGGAAAAGGAATAACCTTAACTCTCAGGTTCTGTTACAATAAAAACTTATATAACCCATTTTGGGAAACCTGACAATGCTTAACATTCAGAAAAGTAACAGGGCTAAGAATAAGAATAACTCAGTCGTACAGCACTTGCTGAGAGTGCATGGGACCCTAAGTTTAATTGTTTTGTTTTTTAAATATTTATTTTTATTTTAGTATATAAGTGTATTGTCTGCATGTGTGTAAGTGCACCCATGTTGTACAATGCCCACGGAGGTCAGAAGATGGCATTGGTTCCCCTGGAACTGGAGTTACAGATGGTTGCTAGCTGTCATGTGGGTGCTAGGAATTGATCCTGGATCCTCCGCAAGACAGCCAGTGCTCTTAACCGCTGAGCCATTTCTCCAGTCCCTCTAAGTTCAGGTCTTAGCACTGCAAACAAACATTATGACTCATTCAGTAAAGTGCTTGCCTTGAAGCACAAAGACCTAAGATGGGTCCCCAGAACTCATGTAAAAAGCTGAGCATAGTTGTCTGTGCTTTTGTCCCAGAACTGGGAGAAAGGGTCAAATGGATCCCTGGAGCTCACTGTCCAGTCAGTCTAGCCTAACTGCTGAGCTTCAAGCCAATGAGACCCTGTCTCAATGGAGAAAGATGGCCTTCCTGAGGATGTCTTCCAGTCACCATACCTGCGTAGCAGAATATATGCACACACACAAACATACACACACACATACACACACTTAAAAAAAAAAAATCAACCATATTAACAATCTGTGTGACCCCGAAATTCTATTTTTACAGTTCCACATATGCATAATGACTGAAAACATAATCTAAAAGACAATTTCTTAGCAGATTGATTCATGGTAGCAAAAACCTGAAAACCACCTAAATGTCCATTGAGAGAATGGAAGAAGTACAGTATATTCACGCAATACAATGTTATATGCAATGAAAAGAACCACCATTACATATAATAGCATGAAGTAGGAGAATATAACCTGAGAAGGTATAAATCAGAGGGGAGCTACTGACTGCAAGTCTTTCCTCTAAGGTACTGATTTGAATAGTGATTATTTGAGTATACACATTAGTAAAAATTCAGAGCTATAAACTTAAGCATACACTTTGCATGTGGCACATTTTAATGAAAAAAAAAAAAGGTTTACTTTCTCATCATTTTCCAACTCAAGAAACTTTGCTAAAATATTCAACTAGCAAGGCATTTCAACCTTTAATTTGTCCTAACAGCATTTCCTCCTACAATCTAATAGTCTATCTTTAAAGGTATTAAGAAATTATATATCACTACTTTCCGTTAGAACCAGAAAGTGCTACTGTTTACATCATTCCATATACATGAGTTTGATGAATCATTCATGACCATTTCATTTCTAATTTTCAATAACTTCATATTTATGACATTGGTCACTACAATAATTAATGCACAGCTATGTGACTAATGCCAAAGCTGCTAAAATATGAATGAAAAATATGTTTTCATAAACCAGACTCAGTATCGCCCTTCCCATTAAGTAAAGCAGGCTGGATCATGTTATAACAAATATCTTTACAGTAAAACAAGATGTCCAAGAACCGAGATGAAAAATCTGCCTCACAAAGACTGAATGGTCATTGTCAGGTGTAGTGAAAATGGGGCAATATTGGTTGAAGGGTAGAAACTTTCAGTTAGAAGATGAAATTCTGGAGACCTAATAGGAAGCATGTTAGTTGCAGATATATCAATATCTAATCATGTTGTACACCTGAATACATTCAATTGCTATTTGTCAAGTAAATATTTAATTTGGAAAAAAGAGCCAGGTATGGTGACACATATCTATAATTCCAGGACACAGTAGACTAAAGAACTGCTTCATGTGAGGATGGCTACCTAGTGAGTTCCACACCATCCTGCACTACATAGCAAGGTCTTTTCTTAAAACAAATAAAAAGACTTTGGTTTAGATTTGGTGGCTTAATTCCAGCACTCAGGAGACAGAGGCAGGAGGATCCTTATGAGACTAAAAGCATCCTGGTGTACCCAGCAAGTTCCAGGCCAACTGAGGCTGCAGGGAGACCCTGTCTTAAAACAAACAAAAACTCACTTTGGTTCAATGAACTCTAAAAGCTAAATGATAGAATTATACCCTAAACCAAACCCAGGATTTCTAGTGATTTAGGATATAACTAGGAATTCCTAAAAAGAATTACATCTTCAGTATATGAAATAAGTATTATTAAACAGTCGGGTAATTCGATGTTTCACCTAATTGTACTACAAGCTTTAATGATTAGAAGATCCTACTTCAGAATATACCATGACAGCTCTACCGACCTGTAAGCCTGATTCAATGCTACAACAGTCAAGACTCAGATAAATATAACAGTACAATGTTTATAATAAAGTTTTATAAAACTCACAAAAAGAAAGCATAATCATGGGTGACAAGGCAAAATAAAATAAAACAAAATATAAACAAAAGGGTGACTGGATTATTATATTTTCATCAAATAGACCAGTCAGTTCTCATGAACACTTACCCTTGTTAGTCCCAATTGCTCAGTCTTTTGTTTTTTTCTTGGTCGGTTTGTGGATTCCTCCATTTCATCTTCTTCATCTGTAGGAACTGCATCATAGAGATAATACTTGATATATGAAAAATTTAGTCAATATTAATTGCAAACTGAAAGAATACTTTGTATTTCTGGGTACATGGTTTTTGTGTTAACTAATTAGAGATTGGATATATAGTTCTATCATTTTGGTTAACAGAAAGTTACACTCATATAAAGAAACAATTATCTGATTGCTGAAGGATGCAGCTCGGTGGTAGAGCACTTGACCAGCATGCATGAGGTCCTAGGTTCAATCCATGGTCATGGCAAACAAAACAAAAACAACAAACAAACCCCCACCAATACCTGGAGTAGCAATTGCCAAACATTAAAGGGGGGGACACATTAAAAAACTCCAAACTAACCAGTTTGAAATCTCATTATCTTTAAAGTCATCATTATGAATACAGATCACTTTACCATAGCTACAAAAAACTGCTGTTAGTTCTAGACTATGACTACATTATATTTATGTTATGCAGGAATAAGGTAAACTCAGGTTAGGCGATGTGCTTTGGCTGTGTTTAGACAGTGACTATTTCCTTTTCCTAACAAAAATGAGTGCTTCACAGTTTTTTTGTGGTGTTCTGGGTTCAAATCTCAGAACACCAGGCAATGGCTTTATCAACTGAACTCTTTGGAGTTTTTAAAATCTTGTCATATGTATCATTTGGCTACATAGCATTCCCAGACTGAAAACTATAGCTCTTAATATTTTGTAACTTTCATGAATGTTACTATATTTTCTAACAGTATCTCAGCCTGTTTCAAAAGAAAAATGCACAGTAAAATGACTGAAATTCATTTTTATTTTATAAGTGTTTTCCCTGCATGTAAGTACACCCACGTTGTACAATGCCCAAAGAGGCCAGAAGAGGGTATCAGATCTCTTGGAACTGGAGTTACAGATGGTTGTTTGCCACCATGCTCATGTTGGGATTTGAACCCGGGTCCTCTGTAATTTATTCTCTGAGCTATCTCTACAGCCCCAGAAATGTACTAATTTGTCTTCACACTATATTTTTTTTGTATATACTAAATCACTTTGCTCTATTTTTATAGAAAAATATTACTTATAAAGTTCTTTTACTGAAATTTAAAAAATCATTAATAAGTCAAAATACAAGAAGTATTTACCTGTAGACCAAATCTTTAGCATCTTATCCCAGGAGCCACTGCAAAACTAAATAGATACATATTTTAAAGGCAATGTAATATATAACTCTTATTATCTCTCCCACACCTTTTAAAATTTTTACTTTCAAATTTTTGCTCTGCTGGCATAATCTCTCTTGTATATAGGTTCTGAAATCCTTTTCTACTAAGATATTATATTTTTGACTTTCCATTTGTCCTGAAGTTGTACCTCAGTCTGCATGGCATTCAGGAGAAGCTGGCATTCTTATATAGTCCTATGCCTGGCCATAGCTTCTGAGGTCAAAGTGGGAACTGACCTATACTACACAAGGAGATCTTTTCTGCATTCAGAACTTTTTAAAAATAAAACCCGTGTTTCAGAGAAATGAAGTTAGACTTTTTCCAAGGACAAAAAATGCAGGATGTAAAAACCTCAGAAATAGCGCCACACAAGGAAAATCAGTGTAAGGTTCAAAATGAATAATCATGACTTGGGGAACTGAGAAGGACAGGGTGTGCTGGCACATTCAGGTCTCCATTGAGGCCACAAAGCATCACCACCTTATATTGGGTTGTTCACTTTCTTTGACTATCACAATCAAATTTTCTTTTGAGCTTTAACAAGTTCAAGATGAGTTTCTACCTATGTATAGGCAAAATATAGATCTCTTAACTTCCTAGTCAAAAGACAGGGACTATCAATATGTAAACTGCTCTTTGGCTCAGTATAAAAATCACAAACCTTTACTTTTGAATGTATCAAATGTGCTGTTACTCTAAGTTTCAAAGAAGTACTAAGGAAACACTCTTAAACCCAGGATTCTCCAGTACAGCACAGATTAAGTCCATATGTCATTCTCTGGCTCCTGTCCTTTTAACAGACTTTTACCACATTGTCATGATAAGTAGATCAGTAGGGCATAGTGGCTCATGCCTGTCATCTCAGCACTCAAGAGGCTGACAGAGGCAGACCAACAGGAGTTTGAGGTCAGACTGGACTACACACTGAGAGTTCCAGGACCGCCTAGGCTACAGAATTGAGAACCTATTTCAAAACAACAAAAATAAGAGGTTGAAGATTTAGCCCAGGGGCAAGTGTAAGATGTAGATTAACACTGACAGTACCATAAACTTGATTAACATTAACCTTGGTGTATGGTAAGGCTCAGCTGTCATTTAGGCATTTTAAAATATTTATTATTTTTATTTTATGTGCATCTAAATGCTCTGCCTACATGCATGTAAGTGCACCTGTCACGAAATGCCCCTGGAGATCAGAAGAGGGTGCCAGTTCCCTTGGACTGGAGTTATAGATGGCTGCTAACTACCATGTGGGTAGCTGGGAATCAAACCGGGGTCCTCTGCAAGAGTAGCCAATGCTCTTGACTGCTGAGCTGTCTCTCCATCTCCATCTCTCCAGCCTCTCTTCTCTCTTTCTATTTTTTTTTTCCTTCCTTTTGTTCTTTTTGGGACAGGGCCCAGCTGGTCTGGATCTTACTATGTAGAACAGGCTCTGATCTCAGAGATCCACCTGCCTCCTCTCCACTCCTGACTCACTCCCCAGTGTGAGGATTAAAGGCATGTGTACTATGCCTTGCTAAATCTGATTTCTTTAAAACCCAGACTGGGGAAGTAAATCTATTTTACTTATTGTATGAGTATTTACTTTGGGTCTAAAATCATAATATTCTTTAGTTAATGACTGTGATGGAAGCTAGAAAAATCACAAAGAATATATGTACATGGGAAAAAATGTTTATTAAGATACTGAAATTCTGAGGTTGGAGGGAGGGCTAAGCAATTAGGAACACTGGCTGCTCTTGCAGAGGACCCTGGTTCAGTTCCCAGCACCCATATGGTGGCTAATAACCACCCTCATCGCCAGTTCTTGGGGATCCAATGCCTTCTTCTGGTCTCCGCCGGCACTGCATGATATAGGACACTGGTGTACTTACATACATGCAGGAAAAACATTCATGCACATAAAATAAAAAGAAACCAAAAGATGCTTAAATTCACAACAGTCCTAAGACATATGTGGTGGTTCCAGTGAGAATGCCTCCCATAGGCTCCAACTATTTGGACATTTTGTCCCTAGCTAGTGGTGCTGATTGGGCAGGTTTTAGGAGGTGTGGCCTTGCGCATGTCACTGGGGGTGGGCTCTAAGGGTTCTTAAGACTTGCCAGATTTCCAGTCACTCCCCACTTCCTGTGCCTGCTTGAAATGTGAGTGCTCTTCTTTCTACTCTGACCACCTCTTGCCACCATGCCTCCCCCACCATGATGGACTCTGATGCCTCTGGGACCATAAACTCTTCCTTTTATATGTTCTTTGGGTCATGGTGTTATATCACAACAACAGAAAGTAATACAACATAACTACTTACTTTAGTTCCTGAGCTATCAACAGCTATAGAATCCACACTCCCAGCATGCCCCCTGCAGCAGTGCAGGGCTTTCACTTTGTTCTTCTCTACATTCCACTCCCATAAGAGAATAGTCTGATCCATAGAGGCACTCAGTAGTAAGCAAGACAAACTGTCTGAAGAAAAGAGAAGCAAGACAAATACAAAACTTTAAGAACAAATACATCACGTTCTTAAATGGCATTCAGTATTTTTGTGGATGTTTTAAAAAGTTATCAGATGGACTACTTTGAAAAGAAAACTAATGACCTTGCCTTCCAACCCAGGAGAAGATTCTTCCTAAACAGAAATATATATGTTCAATATACTTAATAACCTGAAAATGTACACTCCTTGATGCACTTTTTAATGAAGATTTACTTCCACAAATATATGGACTTGTAGCTGAGTATGTGACTCAGTGGTAGAGTTCTTGCTCAGCAAGCACAAAGCCCTGGGTTTAATCCCCAGCACTGCGCAAAAATAAACAGCAATTTATGTATTTTTACAATATAATCCTTTCTTCCTGTGTACTACATTTCTGGAAGACTCCACAGCACCCGAGGCATGAGGCATTTCTTTACTCCATTCTTCCTCTTCTGTGACACTAAAAATGGCTCATTTCTAAATTTCTGAGATTCCTTTTAAGTAGAGGCCTACCTTTTTTCACCCAAGCCACATCTTTCACAACATCTGTATGGCCTGCAATTGTCATTATTGACTTTCCTTCCAAGGACCAGATCCGAGAAGTCTTATCATAAGAACCAGACAGGATCCTATGAGGGGAAAAAATACTATGAAATACAAATAGGCCTTTTTTTCTCATCTTTTTGAGAAAGGGTCTCCATGTAGCCCCAGGTAGCCTTGAACTCAAAGATCTACCTATCTCTGCTTCCAAGTGCTAGGATTCAAGGCATGCACCACCACATATGGCTACAAAGAGGCCTTTTCAAGTCCTGAAAATCAACTGTGTGTCTATGGCAATGACAAAGTAAACTTTATAGTAAATTCTTCAATATGAAAAGCAACATCTCAAAACATGATAAATATTTCAAATGCTACACTTTTTTTTATGACCTACTAAAATAACAACTTAGGAGTCCTAGATTTCGCTTTTATTGTTTTATTGTTGTAAGTACTGCAAATCTCTGCAAAGCAATATAAACTGCTTGTATAGCCTTAGAGTCCTTTGTAATTAACCACTGAAAATAAAGAAAAAAACAGGGTTGGTGATGAAGCTTGGTGGTACAATACTTGCCCAGCATGTACCAGGCTCTAGGTGAATGCCCTGAACCATAAATGAACAAATAAAAACACAACACCAAAGTGAAAACATAAATCATGTAGAATCAAAGTAAACCCAGTACAAACCTAACTGTAATTTTAGGGACTTAACTCTCTGAAACAAGTAAGCAACAGACTGGCAAGAGCGCTCAGATGGTAAAAGCATTTGCCACAAAACCTAATGACCTGAATTCAATTCCTAGAATGCAAGTAGAAGTGGAAGGAGAGAACAGGCTACAAAGTTGTCTTCTGATCTGACATGTACAGTGGCAACTTATAAATACAACTATACGCTGGGTCTAAAATCATATATTCTTTAGCTATTATGAAGGAAGTTAGATAATCATAAGGAATACATGTATGTAGGAAAAAATACTTAAATTCAGGGACTGGAGAGATGATGGCTCAGCAGTTAAGAGCCTTGGCTGCTCCTGCAGAGGACCTAGGGTTGGTTTGTAGCACACACAACTTAAAAATAAAAATAAAATGGCAAAAAAAGAAAGTTCTAAGCTTCTCTTCTGACCAACTCCTAAGGGTTTTTCTCCAAGCAGAGCCAGCAGGGATTTTCTCTAAGCCATCCATATCTCTTTACTCAATTCCAGTCTGCACACAAGTCCTACCTACAATAGCAGGACTTACAGGAGCAGATAGGGAGTTCTGTGACCATAAAAGCTAAAATTTTTCTCTGTGAAATAATCTATATTCCCGGTCTTAACGCTTTGACAGCTGACATATAAAATACAAACGTCACCACAATATTTTGAGACAAAAACCTATTAAGAAACACCTGCTTTCTCATTGAATACACTGAATACAAAAGTCTTTTTCTTTGGCATGGTCACCAATACACAAGTCAAAAAAATTACTTTTATGAAGAAAAAGGAATTAGATAAAAATAGTGAAACTGTAGACTTAAGACTGGAGGTACACAGGGAAACAAAAGTGTATTCTTGTGGCAGTACCATTCCTCTGCTCCTTTGATTGAACTAATCCAGTCATCATGGAACATGCATTGCTCTGGCTGGGGTGCAGTGTATTTCTCCACATATTCCAGTTCCACAACCTCTTCCTAGTCACAGAGAGAACAGAAAAATCAGGGAGACAGTTTTAAAATATCACCTGGAGACTGGAGAGACAGCCCAGCTATTTAAAGCATGGGCTATTCTTGCAGAAGACCTGGGTTAAAATTCCAGCACCCACATGGCAGCTAACAATTTATATCTTCAGTTGCAGGGGATCCGATGCCCTCTTCTGTCCTCCACACAGACATTGCACAACAAGTGTGCACTTACATACATGCAGGCAATACATGTGTACACATAAAAATAATAAAATATAAAAAATTACTGAGCAGACAAAGGACTCCCAGTTTAATGTATCACTTTCATACTAGTCCCTTCATAATCCAGAAAATTTGGAGCTGTTTAAAAAAGCCAAAACTTTGATGTAATATTAGGCTAAGCATAATATAAAAATTAATAGCCTTGGAAGACTTATACTTAATCTGGGGATAAAAGTTTTAATTTAAGAAAATTTTTAGATAAAAATGATACAAGAATATTTAAATGGGTAAAGAGCTTCTGTTTAGGGCAGTGAAAGAATTCTGGAAATAGGCAGTAGTGACAGTTGCACAATATTGTACCTCACGCCAGTGAATTATAAACTTACAAATGGTTAAAATAGCTGGCCATGGTGGTGCATGCTTTTATCAAACCAGCACTCAGGAGGCAGACAGATCCCTGTTTGATCAAGGCCAGCCTAGTCTACATAATGAGTTCCAGGCTATCTGGGTCTAAGGGAGACCCTGTTTCAAAAATAAAAAGGGGTGGGGAGGTTTTTAAAATGGTGCTGGAGAGATGGCTCATCTGTTAAGAGCACTGGTTGCTCTTATAGCACTCAAATGGTAACAACCTCTATAATTCTAGTTCTGGGGGATCTGATGCCTTCTTCTGACTTCCATGGGTATTACATATACAGGCACACTTACATACATGCAGGCAAAAGACACATTAAAAAAAAAAAACTAATTAAAAAAATAAATAAATAAAAAATGGGTTAAGCCAGGTGTGGTGGTATACATCTTTAATCCCAGTACTCAGGAGGCAGAGGCAGGTGGCTCTCTGTGAGATGGAAGCCAGTTTGGTCTGTATGACCAGGTGGAGTTACAGGGAAATCTTGTGTTAAAAAGACCAAAAAAAAAAGTTAAAATGGTAAATTTTCTGTCATGTGCATTTTACCATAATATCTTATTTATTTATTTTTAATTTCTTTAGTCTTTTTGAGAGAGGGTCTCCCTGTAGCCCCAGCTGGCCTAGAACTCACTATGAAGACCAGGCTGGCCTTGAACTCAGAGATTGGCCTTCCTCTGCCTCTGGAGTGCTGGGATTAAAGGTGTGTGTCACCACACCCAGCTCACCATAATATTTTAAATTACCAAAATTTATAAAAATATTTACAGATTATTCTTAAACATTTTTTATTTCATTTATTTATTTGGTACACACACACACACACACACAAACACACACACACACACACACACACACACACACACAGTGCATGTGTGAAGGTTAGAGAATAGTTTGAGGAAATTGGTTTATTCCTACCACATGGGTCCTGGGACTGAATTCAGGTTGTCAGATTTGGAGGCAATGTCTTACCTACTAAACCATCCTGCTAAGTACAAATTATTTTCTTAATTATAAAAACAGCTTTAAGGGAAGTTTAAAAATGACAGGAAGAGAGGCATCGTAGATCCTATAACCGAAACCACACTTTTTAATTTGTGCACAATTATTCTTCCTCCAGTTTTAGTAGCATACATATATTTCTTATTTCTTTTCTTACCTACAGTTTCACAAAATTAAAGACTGTATTAATTCATGTTATTTTCTTGAATAAATACATTTAGAAGGGGTCTAAAAATGAATACACAGAAATTAAGCTTAAATTTCTAAGTATAAAACAGTCAAGGGGGTTGGCAAGATGGCTCAGCAGGTAAAGGGATTTGCTGCCAAGCCTGGTATCTAGAGTTTGATCCCTGGACCTAACAGGACAGAAGGAAAGAACTTATTCCCCAAAACTGTCCTCTATCTTCCACACACTGGCCATGGCTTGTATGCACCAACCCACACACACCTACACCTACAGTAAATAAATAAATGTAACTTAAAAAAATTTTAAGGCTCTTAAAAAAAAAAAAAGACAAAGAATCCTGGCTGTTAAAGACAAATTTAAGCTGATTCTATAAGGAGTTATTCAGAATATTAGGCAATGCCTTAAAAACAGAGGACAGTACTTGAACTTACAGACGAAATGTTCTCCAGTTCCATGTGTTTGACCAAAGGCATTCGCAGAAACTGGCCCTTAACAAGGAAATCAAACTCCACATGTTTGTGGAACTCTGAAAAACGAATATAGAGCAAAGTTATTATCACTCTTAGAGTCTGAAGTGTTATTAGCAGATGTATAAGCACATCTCTGATGTAAACAGGAACCTAATATCCCACCACAACCTGTTTCCCCACAGATTCTTAGGCATTTCAGACAAATGTATTATACGCTAGTATACTAAATGATTTTAAAGAACAGATATACTTTATTCTGTGGGCTTATGTTTGGTTTTGTTGGTAATTATTTTTATTATTTTTGGGTCCCAGGGATGGAACCTAGGTCTTGTGTATGCTAGGTATAGGTTCTACCACTGACCCATATCCCACTAACTAATACCCCCTCTTCCCCAAGAATAGTTTATTGAGGGGGCTAGAGAGATGGCTCAGCAGTTGAGAACAGTAACTGCTCTTGCAAAGGACCTGGGTTCAAACCCCAGCACCCACATGGCAACTAACAACCCTCGACAGCTCCAGTTCCAGGGGATTTGACGTTCCCTTCTGACTTCTATGGGCACTGCATGACACAGGTGCACATACATGTATATAGGCAACACATACACACACACACACAAAGAATAGTTTGTGGAGTATACTGTAAGAGAACAATGGGCTAGGCAGTAACTAAAGTACCATCTGCAACTTGTATTCATTTTTGAAACCTTTTTATTCTGTGGAAAATTTCAAGAATATACAAAAGTATAAATAACAGTGACTGCACACCCATCCCTACTTCATGTCAACCAACTCATGAGCAATCATTTCTACTCCTAGCTCATTCTGCCCCTGGTTCCCTTTAAAGCAAACCTCAGAAACTATACCATTTCATTTGTAAATGCTGTATTAAGAAGCTCTAAAATACAAGGACTTACAAACAAAATCACAATGCTAAAATATTAACTATTTTACTACCAATATTAACTATTAAAAAATATCAACTATTTTACTACCCAATGTTGGTATGGGTTTTATTAATTTTTGTCAATTTAATTTTTATTTTGAAATTGGGTCTCACTATATAGCACAGGCTAGCTTCAAACTTACATAGCCCAGGGCCTAGCCTTGAACTCTCAATCCTCCTGCCTCAGACTTCAGAGCACTGGAATTACTGGTGTGTACCATCATGTCCAGCAGCTCATGCTTTAGGTTTTTTAAAATCACCACCTAAAGTTCAAACATTATAACTGGTTATTGTGCTTCTCCTTGTGGGGTGTCAGATGTGGTGATGCATGCTTTTAATGCCAGCATTTGGGAGGCAGTTGGGGATGGAGGAGGGCATGGGGAAGGAGGGCAGACAGAACTAAATGGTCAGACTTTTGCTATTTTCCAAAAACTAGACCAAAACACATGTTTTATAAGTGGCTAGAGAATGAAAAAAGAGGGTAATTGCAGCCTGAGTTTAACCAATACGCACCTTCCTGATTACATGTAGAGGGAATTTCTTTAATGCATAAGCATGTATGCTTGTATACCTTTCTTTCTTAAAAATATTTATTTTTTATTTTATGTGCTCTGCCTGCATGTATGTAAATGTACCATGTGTATACAATGTCTACATAGACCAGAAGAAGGTATCTAGAACTGGAGTTCCAGACAGTTATTAGCCGCCATGTGGGTGCTGGGAATTGAACCTGAGTCTTCTGGAAGACTTAACCCCTGAGCCACATCTCTAGCATAGTATATAATTAAAATAATGATTGATTGACAAAATCAATAAGCTTGCAACTTCATTGACAAATTCTGTGTCATGGGTTTTCTGAAACAGGGTATCATTATGTAGCCCTGGCTGGCCTTGTCTCCACCTCCAAAGTGTTGGGATTAAAGAGTGCTACCACTTCCAGCTAAAATTGTGTTGTTTTGTATACATGTATGTCAATGCATCATGTGTAGGCAATGTCCTCAGAGATCAGAAGAGGATGTCAGATCCCCTGTAACTGGAATTATGGACAGTTTTTAGCCACCATGTAGGTGCTGAGAACTGAAACCAGGTCCTTTGCAAGGGCAGCCAGTGCTCTTAACTACTGAGCCACGTCTCCAGCCCCAAATTCTCTATTTTAAAGATCATACTTTCTGTGATTTTTCAAGTTTTTATGTTTAAAGTTGTTCTATTTTATTACTTTTGTAATTTTCATTACTTTTGTAGAAAACATTAGAGATTTATTGCAGTTTTCATATACTTACCATCTAACTCCAATAACTGCAAAATTATAATCTTACTTAACGTTTTGCATACACTTTTCAGATTAAATATGTAATATTAATACACACAAGCATAATACTGACTTAAACAAATTAAACAGAAACAATTTTTCAAAAATCTTTTCTTTCAAAACATCCATCACAGAAATCTGTACGTCACAATTTATACATTTTTATGGCTAAAAAGTTCATATACTCGGTACCAAAAATGGAACTAAAAACAAAAGTGTAGTTGGTGGCACTGTGCCCTCTCCTAATGTCTCAAGAGCATACACACCCACCATTTTTGGCCTCCAGCAATTTATTGATGATGTTACTAAGTTCAGCAATTTCCGAAGTGGCAGGGATTGAGAAGGGAACATCATCTACTGCATACCTACAAAAGCAAAATTACACATCAAGATCAAGTCTAGAGTATTTTAGCAAATCTGCATTTATTCATTCAACAAATATTATTGAGAACTTCATGCCAGACATTTGCTACATGGAGTAAACAAAATGAATTAAAATGTTCTTTATTCTTAAAAGTGTTTAGTCTGGTAATCCAGCACAATGAAGCCAAGTAAATACAGTGTCATAAGCAATATGTACATAAAATGAGAAAGTAAGTACTAACTTATTCCAACCAGAGAACAGAAATGGAAGTGCAGAATCTGTTAGGATCACTCTATCTGAACCCACAGCTACAAAAAGTCATTTGGGCCAAGCAAGGGAGGGGTAAACAGGGGATGAGAATGTGGGGAACCAAGGAGAAAAGTACAACAAAGAAACTTGCTGCCTTTTCAGAGTGATTTTGCTTTCAGCATCATTAAACATGAGGAGTGTTTTAAATACTGTATTCTATGAAACAGTTTTCATTCTTTCTGTGGGTAGCAAGGAAGCACTGGAGTAGGCTAAGGAAAAACATCATCAGAATTTTGTTGTTAGACCTTTGTAGCTGTGCAACAGAGACTGGATTAGAAGACTACATGACAGGTGATTTAATTATATAAACATATACAAAGACTTCACAAGTCAAAAACCAGCTCTCCCAACTCCCTATACAGAGATCCACTTTGACTGGTTCAGACAAGCATTTTTCTATCACCTACTTAAAAACAAAAATGAAATTGTACTTTCAGAAACTGTGCGACCCCCCCCTAAGACAACCTGCAAACACAAGGGCCATTGTTCACCGTTCAAATGACACACTTAAGTGTGTTATGCATCATCCAGAAAGCAAACCCGAAGCCCTTCGGTTTCCCTCACACAACAATTCTAATTATGTGGAGTCCACGAAGCTGGGCAGAAAGGTGATTTAGGAAATCGACCAAGGGGTCCCATAGGAAACCCTCCCAAGCTTCAGCTTCCAAAGGAAAGGGAGGATGACACAGGGCTGAAGTGAAAAGCACGTGCGTGTGTTGGGGTGGGAGGAGGGGTATCGTGTGCAATCCTCTTTTGCCATGCTGCACTCAGGGTATCGTATTTGCATTAAATCCTCTTGACTCCAGCCACATATCAAATTTCCTCTTCGTTTAGCTCTAAGAAACTCTTTTTTAATGTACATTCCCAATCAAGCCCGCAAGGACAACCAGGGAACCACAACGCCATCACGGAAAAGGTCTTAACATAAGAGCGAGGGAGGGGAGAGAAGACGGGCTAGGGCCTCACTCACTTCTTGTTGTCGGTGTAGAAGCGTGCCTGGAGCTGTGCCATGGCGGAGAGTACAAGTGAGACTTAACAGAACGTACGCGCTGGTAAAGAGCTAGCTCCAAATCAGACTACACAGGAACGTCGCAAGCGCAGCGGAATGGGCTTCTGCGCTCTACCTTTGCTTTCCTCAGCAGACCGTACCACGAGGTTACGCTTCCACCGGCGCCCAGCCCGGAAACATCAACTACCTATTCTGGGATTTCGGAAACATCGATTAGTAAAGCATAGCCTTAAAAACAGCCAGTCCCCTTCATGCTTTTTAGGTTTTTTTTGCCATCTAATTAGGTCTGTAATGGGCAGGGAAAATAGTAAAAGGGCCCAACCGAATCTGATGAGTTTTAAAAAAAAGTTTCCTTAAATCATGTACTTTAGACAGCTCCTAGACACTACAAATCCCAGAAAGCAGCGCGTTTCAGACCCCGTGACCACTGGGAGTTGTAGTCTTTCTCACCACGCCGTACGCAGGTTCTCTATTTCCATTTAAAACTCCCATCTCCAGTCAGATATTACATTTGCTGTTCCTTTGCCTTTACTGACTAAAACTTCTATTTTTATGCATATTCCGGGCAAAAGCCTGACTCTACCAAGACTTTTTTCCGTGTGTTCTTACCTCTACCTTCAGGCTTGAGATCCCAAAGAGGCGGAGGCGGAAATACGAGGGGAAAAAAAAAAAGGAATCGGAAGGGAACCGTGCAACGGTGGCCGACAAGGGTCCTATCTCTTGGGCCTGCACTGCGCCTCACACTGGGGTGCGCCTGCGCATTGTGCTTGTCTCCATGGCGGGGCCTCGGAGCCAAGACGAGGTTGAGTAGACTCGTTTTGAATTTTCTCCCTTCTGCTCCGGCGGACTCCCCTCCTCGCCTTGTGGGGCTTACTGCGTAGGCAGGGCTGGGGGAGCCGGAGGTGTGGCCAAGCCGCCCGTGCCGCCAGACCGAACGCGTCCTCCCAACCCCCCTTCTTCTTCCTGTCACCTCTTGACCCTCCCGGGCTGAGAGCAACCGCCGTCCTCCCCCCCCACCCCCCGCGCCCGCCCGCAGCCCAGCGCCCACGCCGCTGACGCGCTGCCCGGAGCCCGGCCAGGCCTCGGTGTGGAGTCTTATCTTCCCGGGAGGGGCCCGCGGGTCCCGGGAAGGCGGGCTGGAGACCGGGCGGCGAGCTGTCCTGAGGGGTGCTGAGCCCCAGAACGCGCCCCGGAGGCCGGGCGGGAGCGCGCTGAGAGTAGTCCCCGCAGCCGCGCTCCTCGTGGCCGGGCCTCCCCCTCCCGAGTCTTCCTTGGCCTTGTGTTTAGAAGAAAAGGCCCTCCCGCACCTGTTCCCCTGCTTTAGACTTTTTAAATCTTGAAGTAACCCGAAGGCCTGTCTTGGTCTCAGTGGTCCCATCCTTTCTCTAGTTCGTAGGTGACAATGGATGGAGATGCGACTCTCCAGATCCCAAAGTCACTTTTTAAGGCGTTCGCCCGAAAACCTGTGAGAGGGAGCCTGCAAAATGTGTGGGTGTAGCGGTATGTGTGCAGGTGAACACAACGAAAAAGTTCTTTTTGTCGCCTAATCTTTTAATCATCTGGAGAAAATTAGAAGTGATTGAAATAATTGGAGGCGCAGAACAATCTCGTATTAGAGAGCAGTGACAGTAAAGTTGACTCACTTTATAGGATGCATGCCCTATAACAGGAATGGCTGGGATTGATTCTGTCTGTGCTACTTTCTGTGTGCCATACTTTCATCAACTGTGAGAATTAAATATCACATGAGAAACACTCACTACATGTTAATGCTTGCCATCATGATAGCTATCGGTACAAGTGTTCACTAGAAGCTTTACTAACATGAATGAGGGCGAATAGGCACATAGGTAGAGAAATAAAAATGAGAAAACCTGTGATACTGAAGTTCCAGAAAAAAATCACGTTAGGACTGGGCTTGCTAATAGCCCTGTGGCCCTTTTAAACGTGAGTCCTTGTAATGGTCAGGAATTGCACGTTAAATGTGTTTGGGCATCTGAAACTTGAAATACCTTAATTGAAATGTAACTGTTGGATTCATATTTGTTGAAAGCATATCATTGGTTAAAATAGATTTCCAAGCTTTCATTAATTATGAATACACAGTGTTTTAGAACCAATACAGTTTGATCCTAATTTGAATAGAAAACTATGATTAGGAAGATACAGATCCTGAATACTTAAGAAAATGAGACTTCAGTTTGCAAGGCAGAAATCTTGAATTCACCAAAATACAGTTTTTGTTTGACCAAGAAATTTAGTGAACGAAAAACTAGTAAGTTTTGCGAAATGACTGTTTCCAAGAGGTACCTAGATAGTTAATGCTTTTGGAATATTTTGCTTTTCCTAGGTTAACTAGAACATTAACTGCAAACTTCAGGGTGCTTAATCATTTCACATGGGACTCATTACTATGATCTTCATGATCAAGTACCACACTTGATTTAACAAGCAACTTTGAAATTCCTTTTTGAAAAATAAGTTATTAAAGTATTTGTGAATTAGGATTCTTGGCTTAATTTTGATACTCCTGATTCATAGTAGTTTTGTATAAATTATAAAAGAAACATGTCATTTACTTGTCTCTAAGCAGTGGAAGATATTTTCTAAAGAGCAATATTTTTAATGTAGATTCAAAACTAATACTGAATAGATTTTAAAACCCTTTAACTCCTACCACACAAACCAAGTTACTTGGAACTAAAAGGAACTCTTGAGATTAACCTCCAAGTGACTTCATCCTTCTAGTTAGCCTTTTTGGGATTTATTCTCAGATTGTTGATTTTAAAAGATACATTTTAGCTGGACATGGTGGTGCACACCTTTAATCCCAACTCTCAGAAGACTAAGGCAGGCTGATCTCTGTGAGATTAAGGCCAGCCAGGTCTACATATTGAGTTCTAGGCCAGCTGGGGCTATAAAAAAAAAAGGGTACATTTAATGCACAGAATATATGGGGGAAATTAAGCAATGTTGATGTTGACAGTTTTCAAAAACTGTACCTGAGAAATTATCTCCAAACTTTTGAACAAATATATCTGCTGTTGAACAAAATCAAAAGAGCCATATCCTAAGTGTTGCCCTTACAGACAAGAGTGGCTATAACCTGACTGATTTCTTGCCTTTGCCATGCAGTCACCATGTATGAACAATTAAGAGGCCTTTCTCTATAAATAAAAGTATTGAAGCATGAATTTTACAGTTTCTTCCTTTTACTTTTGATGTAGAATAAAGTCTACTTTTGCAAAATGCCACAAAACATCCTAGAAAGCAATTTACCAGAAAAAAAAAAAGGGTCTTCTGAAGTTTATTAACTAGGCCCTGTACTTAGTGCTTCTTTTTTCTGGTCATTTTGGCCAGCCTTGACACTTCATGTTTACAAGATAAGGATCGGGGTTTTGGGCATAGTGAAGGAAACATTGGTTTTCAAGACTCTTGTGGCTCCAAAAGATGCTCTACTTGTAAATATTTTCAGTGAGGGGAAATAATATGGCCTTTGTTTCAGTAATAGTTGTAGACTATGGGGTTGAAAGAAAACTTCAGCTCAAATGTCTAGTGGTAGATGAGGAAGCAAGGACAAAAGTTAGTCACCAACTCTAAGATATTTGCAGTAGTCAGTCCTGGTCTTTAGTTCTCATCAACTAACTATATTAATGGTTCTACCATATGAACCTGATAATAAAACATGTGTAATGAAATCTAATGGTTTTATTTATGTCTAGAAAAATAAAATATGGATTCAGGTACCATTTCATTGCAGAGAACATGCTGTGGTGAAGACATAATTATAGCTCTCACATGAACAAAGCTGGAACAATTAAGATTTAGTGCCCCCCCCCCCCCGCCCCAAGAACGTCAATGAACACAAAGGGGCATTTCTGGGGCTAATAGGATGACAGAACCTGGATTTGAGACTTGAGCCGCTGCCTGAAGGTAATACTTTTTTTACTTTGTTTCTCCATTAGTTGTCCTTTTATTTATTTATTTTTGTGTTTTAAAAAATTATCAGGGGTTGGAGAGATGGCTCAGCAGTTAAGAGCACTTGCTGCTTTTGCAAGTGGTTCAGTTCACATGGTAGCTAACATCCACCCTTAACTCCAGTTCCAGGGAATCTGGAACTGCAGGCACTGCATGCTCATAATGCACTTATATTTGTGCAACCAAAAATGCTCATATAAAATAAAAATAAATATAAAAATTTGTACAAGTAGATTATCACATCCATATTTCATTCCCTCCCCTCCAGTTCCTGTCCTGCCCCCCTTACCCTGACTATTCCTTCCCATCTTCTTATGCTTTCTTTAAGCCCTCTGAAGCTACTTAGTGCTGCCAGTATGTATATCGGTGTGGGGCCATCTTTTGGAGCATGAGTAGCCTTTTAAGGGCTGCATTCCAGAAGAAAACTGATCTGCCCTTTCACAGTAGCTGTCAGTTGACAGTAGTTCCTTGGAAGTTCCACCCCTATCCTCAGATAGGGTTAGGGTTAGAGTTAGGGGTGGAACTTCATGAACTCTCTCTCTCCATCGGTGCTTGAACTTTGGCTTAATTTTGTGCAGGTCTTGTGTATGTTGTCACAAGTACTGTGAGTTCACTTACCAACTGTACATCGAAAGAAAGTTAGTGTCTTGGATGTACAAGTACCTTAAAAAACTAAACACCAAGGAAATAACCCAATTAAAAGTTGGGCATGGAACTAAAATGAGTTCTGAAAAGAAGAAGTACAGATGGCTAAGACCACCGTGTTTTGTTTGGTTTTTGGTTTTTGAGACAGGGTTTCACTATCTAGCACTGGCTGGCCTGGAATTCACTATGTAGACCAGGCATGCCCTGAACTAACTGGGCATGAACTAACAATGATTCACCTGCTTCTGCCTCCCAAATACCAGGATTAAAGGCGGGCACCAACATGTCCAGCTTAGCTGAGAAATATTTTGAAGAATGTTCAACATCCTTGGCATTAGGGAGATGCAAATGAAAGATTTCAACTTACCTCAGTCAGAATGGCTAAAATTAAAAACAAAAACCAAACAAAACCCTAATGACAATAAATATTTTTGTGAATGCAGGGAAAATGGAAAAGTTATGTTGTTTCTGAGATAGGGTAATAAGGCAAGCAGACCTCAAACTCTCCTGTTTCAGCCTCCTGAAAGCTGGGATTATAGGCTTGGCTACTACTTTTTAGGTAAAAATTTTATTTTTAACCAAATGAAGATACCGGCTTTATAAAAGTTAACTATTACCTGTTACATGTCAATGAAAAGTAGAATTACTCTTTTTATATTGGTATTTTATTCTGTTTATGGTTACCAATTGAAAAAAAACATTTTGTACCCAGTTAGTTAATGTTCTCTTCATTCTTAAAATTTTTACCTTTCTGGCCATGATGGTGCATGCTTTAAATCCCAGCACTTGAGAGGCAGAGACAGGAAGATTTCTGAGTTCGGCTCTACATAACGAGTCCCAGGTCAACTAGGAGTAGTGAAACCCTATCTTAAAAAAAAAAAAAAAAAATGATTGAAGAAAGTACAACACAAAATTGAAGAAACAAGGAAGAAATAATGTTTTTCTAAAGGGTATCTGTAACTTTTTAAATGTGCCTTTTTTCTTCAACAGTGTAGTAGATCACTAATCATATTAAAACTCACTTTTATATATAGAAAGTATTTTTTAAAAATATTTATTATTTTTATGTATATGAGTGTATTGCCTGCATGTCTGCATGTATAAATGCACCTGTATTATGCAGTACCCATGGAGGTCAGAAGAGAGGGTGTCAGATCAGATCCCCTGGAACTGGAGTTATGGAAGGTTGTTAGCTGCTGGGATGCTGGGAACTGAACCTCCTTTGGAGGAGCAGCTAGTGCTCTTAACTACTGAGCCATCTTTCCAGCCCCATGCTAAAAGTATTTTAAATAGTATTTTTCCTCTGTAACCCGTCCATGCATGGAAGTGTATGTGCCAATGTGACTAGTGTTCTGGGTTTTGTTTGTTTGTTTTGTTTTAAAAAATATTTATATTTTTATTTCATGTGTATAAAAGTATTTTGCCTGCCTGTATATAAGTGCACCTTATTGAGCAGTGCCTGCAAAGGTCAGAAGAGGGCATTGGATCCTCTGGAACTAGAGTTACAGGCAGTTGTTAACCACCATGTGGTTGCTGGGAATCAAACCCAGGTCCTCTGCAAGAGCAGCCAGCTCTTAACCGATGAGCCATCTCTTCAACCTGTTTTTGTTGTTGTTTTTTTTTTAAATTTCAAATACCAGTTTTTTATTGCTGGTAGATAGGAAAGCAATAGACATTTGCACATCAATTTTATGTCCTGTAACTTTATAGTTTATTAGTTCTGGGAGTTTTTTTCCTTTGGGTTCTTCCACATAGACAATTATGTCATTTGTGAATTATTGAGGTTTATATCTTCCTTCTCAGTCTGGATATCTTTTATTCTTTTTTTGTTTTGTTGCATTAAAAAATAATAATTTATGATATTGAATATGATATTGAGAAAGTGTCCCAGACTTAAGTGAAATTACTTGGTTTCTCATCAGCAAATGTGATGTTAGCATAGCATAAATTCTCCTCCTCTTCATCCTAATCTTCTTCTTCTTCTGTTTTTTGTTGTTGTTTTTGTTTTTTTGTAGCAGGTTCCCAAATACACATTCCTCTTGCTCTAGCCTCCTTAATGTTGGAATTACAGCTGGCAACATCAGCTTTTTGTAGAGTCCTTTATTAGGTTGAAGATGTTCCTTTTAGTCCTAGTTTGTTGAAGTTTTTGTTCTGAGTGGAAATTGGATATCTTCACATTCTTTTTATGCATCTTTTGATTTAATCATATGGTATGATGTCTAGTGTGATTCTGATGCGTATTGACATTATGAATTACATTAATTATTTTCACATGTTGTCTGTATGCATGTTCATGTTTCTGTGGGGCAGTGTACATGCATGTATGTATTGAAGTGATACTGGTTTTTTTCCTTAAACTGTTCATGGTATGGTACCAGTTGTAGACTTTCTAATTATCTACTTTGTATTTCTGGGAGAATTTCAGACTGGTTGTGACATATTATTTGTGTCAGTAATTCTAGAATGCACATTTCCCCATATTTTGTATCTCTGAGGGTAGCATAGCTTGTGGTATTTTATCTAGGCAAGCATTCTACCTCTGAGCTAGACTGACTCTTGCTATATAGTTCAGTTTGGATTTGAACTTGTCTTAACTTACCTCTGAGTGCTAGAGTTGTGGGCATGTGCCACCATATCTGGTGCTCAAGTCTGTGAAAAATGAATATCCACAGTTTAGAGACTTAGGAACACTAATTAAGTTCCTGGAAACCTAATAGCTATAGGGAAGATTTTTAGGTAGATGAAGGAAAATATCAGCCATGTTTTATCACACATCAAAAGCTTGGCCAAAAAGTTCTGTTCTACATAATTGTAGAACCTGTCTTAAGAGTTTAGAATTTGTTTTTCCTCTCCATAGGTTTTTGTTGTTGTTGTTGTTTGTTTGTTTTTAAAAGAGGATAATATACCTTAAGAAGAGATCGACACTAGCAACTCTAAGTTGAAAGTGATTTCAACAAATCAGATTCAAAATGCAAATGGATAATTTAGCAGATGTAGTTTGCATATACTTTTTTTAAATGTCTGAGTTTTATAGAATAAAAATCTGTTTAATTTTTCAATTCCTTCAATAAATCTTAAATAAAAGCCCCAAGTGGAACGCTGGGTACGGTGGCACCGACTTTTAATTCCATCACTTGGGAGGCAGAGACAAATGGGTCTGTCTGAGGCCTGCCTGGTCTACACAGCAAGTTCTGTGTCAACTGGGCCTATGGGGAGACCCTGTTTGAAAAAAACAAACAAACAAAGCAAGCTTCAAGTGGATAGAAAAGTGATACCATAGTTTCACTCTCACTGTTTTTCTTTACCAGTGGCCCATAAGTTAATGATGTACTTCATAGAATTCAGTGATACCAGATTTTTATAATTAAAAATTTTTATTGTGTGCCTGAGTGCAGGTGTGCATGTGCCAGAGAGCACATGTAGAAGTCAGAGGACTACTTGCAGGGCTTGCTTCTCTCCTTCCATGGGTTCCACTCAGGTCAGCAGGCTTGGCAACAATTACCTTCTCCTGTTGAGCCATTTCACAGGCTCCATTAGAAAATTTTTGTATTAGATACTGATGAGTTTTATTTGCTATCACTTTATTTAGGATTTTTGCATTTACATGTTTATGATTGTTTTAAAACATAGATTTCTTTTTTCTCTTTAGGAATGGTGAGGCCAACAGATAAAGAAACAATTGCCATTGGAAAGATAATATATTATTCACAATTCTGAAGACATGCCATACCATAAAGGGCCCTACCATAAGGTTTGTGGCAGGTAGACATAAGGTAAAGGATGGCAGAAGAGCCTTATTAGTGATTTTTGAGAGAAAGAATGAGTCAAGAAGCCTATGCAAGCAGGCTAAACTGGCTTAGGATTGGCTACTTTGAATACATTTATTGGACTCTGGCACACATTGACTGATCCTGGTCCTATAGTGATTAAGCCTGGGAATAGTGTCCCAAAGGAAAGAGCTCATGAAGAATTTGGTTGATGGAGAACTTAGTGTTTGGATTAGTTTTCATAGGAAGATTAAACTGATTAGACTTGGTTAGAATAGTCCTTCTCTGGACAGTAGGACTCCAAATGTCAAACGATCATATAAAAAACTAGGAAATATGGTTAATATAGCAATTAAAGTTAGATTTAAATTTTCTTCCTTATGCTCTCTCCTCATAGAATGAATTAGGAATAATCTGCCTTTACATTGAAAAAGAGCTTATACAAGATTGCAGTTACTTGATTTCTAAAAATTTGCTTATAAAATGTCTTACCTTAATACTCATTTTGTTGGAAAATTTTTCATTTACAATTAAAAAAATATGTATAGGATAATTCAGCCATTATAATTCTTCTGGAATTTATTTTGGTAAGCTATCTTTTTGCTAGGAATTTGTCCATGGTATCTTGATTATTGTAGTTTGTTCTTAGTATTTATTTGTGCTTTTCTTTTTTTCTTCACTCTTTCTTGATAAGTCTTCTTTTTATTCCTCTAGGAACCACCTGTGGTTTTATTATCTTTATGGTTTATTTTAATAACATTTAATAGAGGTCTTTAGTATACATTTCTTTTGTGTTTGCATTTGTCTTTTTTTTTTTTTTTTGTCTTTTTGAGACAGGGTCTCCCTGTAGCCCCAGCTGGCCTGAAACTCACTATGTAGACCAGGCTGCCCTCAGACTCACAGGGATCTGTTTGCCTCTGCCTCCCAAGTGCTTGAACTAAAGGTGTGTGCCACCATGCCTGACTGACTGCATTTGCCATTTTTTAAACTTTCTTGGCTAACTACCTAATAATTATCTTCTTTCTAGTCCATAGCAGCTTGTTTTTTTTTTTAACTGACAAAAAACATGATATTTTGATATATGTATATATTGTGTGATGGTTAAATCAAACTAATTAACATATTCATTATTTTGCGTTCTGTGTTGAGTGTGTGGTTTTTAAGATTTCCCAGGGTCATACCCCAGCTCACTTACCAGTCTTTTTGTCATAAGAACACTTAAAATCTCTCTCAGCAACTTTCAAATTTATATTATAGTCACTGTCATATATGATGGATCTTTTTAACTTAATTGCCCTCTTCAGTGAAATTTTTTGTTTTACAATATGAGGTCTTAAACTACAAGTTTATAAATTTCCTTTGAAAATTTATTTTAGTTATATTGTAAATTTTGATGTGCATGTATTCATCAAGCTACATCCAGTGCTTGAAATGCTATACTACTCCTCTGATGTTGGGAGTGGAATTTTTTTACTTTTGGTTGTTTTCTTTTTCTTCTTCCTTTTTCTTGGTCCTTTGATACAGGTTCTTATATAGCCAAGGCTGGCCTTGAATTCTCTACATAGCCTTGTAGTTGAGGCTGGCCTTGAACTCCTGATTCTCCTGTCTCAGCTTCTCAAGTTCTGGGATTACAGGTATACAGCACCATACCTGACTAGTTTTAAGTGTACGCATTGCATCAAACTTGATTTGTTTTTGTTTGTTTCTTTAGTTTCATATTTTGGATTTGTTTCACTTCAAGATAAAATATGATGAAGTCTTGCACTATGATGGTGGCTTTGTCAATTTGGCCCTAAATTCTATCCAATTTTTATAACTTATTGAAGGGAAATTTCAAAATACATGTAGTAGAATAGTGACCCAAAACCCGTGTAATTCGTTAAAACCACTTCTGAGCACTCTTGTTATCACCAGGAGGCTAATCTTGTTTTATTTCTAAGCCTATCTAATTGTATCCTTTTCTCTCAGAATTTGATCTTTAAAAAATTTGATTTTTAAAAAATTCTAGGCATTATATCATGATATAATTTTATATATAAATATTAATATTACCATATCATTCTCATACCAAGAAAAAGCTTCTTACTGCCTTCAAATATCTAGTTCATTTCTTGTCCTCAAATTTATCATCCCTCTGTCCTAGCCTCCTCATTTCTGATATAACAGGCATGTGTCACTACAACCTCGTAAAATTTAACCATTTTAAAATCAATAATGCAGTGGCATTTAGGACATTTACGGTATGTAAAAGTGCTGCCTCTAGTTTCAAAATATTTTTGTCTCCCACTTCCAAACCTGGTATTTTCCTAAACTTCTGTCTGTACGGATTTACTTATTCCAGGCATGTGATATAAATGAAATGATTTATGTGACCTTTAGTATCTAGCATGTATTGGTCACCCTTCCCTTTTATAGCTCAGTAATATTCCCTCCATGTGTGACCCTCCATTCTTTATTACTATACCTTTATTTTGAAATTTGGAAGAATGAATTTTGGTTTTTTAAAGTATCATTTTGTTATGTAGAATCTCTTGAAATTCCATATGAATTTTAGGATTGGATTTTTCATTACTTCAAGAAGCATGGAATTATGATAGGGATTATAGATTGCTTTGAGTAATATTGCCATCATAACATTATTTTCCACAAGTATAGTATATCTTATGTCTTCCTACTTACTTAGGTCTTTGTTTTTAGTAATGTATTACAGTTTCATTTTACAAATATTTCCCTTCCATATTTAAATACATTCCTAAATAGTCTTAATGATTCTCACTTCCAACTTTTGGTTTTCATTTGGGGAGACATGGGATGGGAAAATAACCTTTGATTATTGTTATGTCTTTTGGCAGAGCCCCGGCACAAAATAAAGTTTTGTTTTAGGTCAGTTTTCTGATTTTTGTTATGTAGCAAAAGACTCTTTTATACTACATAATTTTTATTCTCTCATGATATCATTAAGTCTCTTTTGTTTTCAAATCCTCTTTGACAAAAATTTTTTGTCAAGTAATGTAACATAAAATTCAAAAATGAAAAATATACAATAAATTGCTCATCTACAATCCCAGAGGTTAAATAACTGTAGGTTATAGGTTTTGTTGATTTTTTGTAATAAATCCGGTCAGGATACATGTAATTTTTGAAAATCTTAAATGAGAAACAATATAAAGATATTTTACTGCTATTTATTAAAATGTGAATCATTTATTGTCTTATATATTCATCCCAAATGAGAATCATGGTACTAGGCTTAAGTGACTCAATGGTTTTTTTATTCAAAAATTTTCATTTTTCAAGTTAATATTAAATAATATGAATATTTTGTCTTCCATTTTTTATTCATAATTTTTCATTTTCCAGGGTCTTTAAGCTAATATTAAATAGTATGAGTAGTAGGTTTCTTTTCTGTCTTATTTTTTTTGAGATAGGATCTCACTATGTAGCCCCAGCTGACCTGGAACTTGCTATGTAAACCAGCTTGGCCTTAATCTCACAGAGATTTACCTTCCTCTGTCTTCTGAGTGCTGGGATTAAGAGCATGTGCCACCATATCCAGCCATACAATATATTTGATTGTATTTAGACCCCCTTCCCCTATCTTCATCCCCACCCCCACCCAATTTCATGTACACACACATATTAAGGCTTATAGAGTCAAATTTTTAACCCTAAATGTCCTTTGGTGTTGACTCAACCACTGTGATGGCTGAGTGTTTTTTGTTTTGAGTTTGGGACAGATCTCAATATGCAGCCTAAACTGGCCCTGAATTCAAGATCCTCCTGAGTGCCAAGATTATAGGCATGCACCACCATGCCCAGCTGATGGTGCATTTTGTTAATGGTAAGAATTATGGCCAAGCATAGTGGCTCACCTCTATAATCCCCAGCACTTCTGATGCTAAGGTGGGAAGATCTCTATGAGTTCATGGATAGCCTTGACTACATAATAGTCATCCTAACCTGAGCTACAGAGTGAAACTCTATCTCAAATGTAAAAAAAAAAAAAAAATCACAGCTGTTATCCTAGCCCTTGGGAGGTGGAGACAGGAGGATCAGGGGTTCAAAATAATTTTTTTAGAAATTTTAAATTTTATTCTTTAACAGTTTCATGCATATATACAGCATATCTTCATCATATCTAAACCAGATACTACCTCCCATTCCCCCGAGACACCTATAATACTTGTCCCACTCACCTTCATAATCTACTGCATCCAGTAGTGCTGCCCACATTGCATGCATTTGTGGGGTCATCCATTAGATCATGGGAAACCTACTGGTGACCACACCCCTGAAGAAAAATTACTCCTTCTTGTCAAGCAGCAGTCTGTTGCCAGTAGGTCCTCAGCTAGGGATGGAGCCTTATGAGTCTCTCGCTTATCCATGCTGGGATGTTGACTAGCTAGGACTTATGCAGATAACCATAGCTGCTATGCATTCATGAGTGCAGTATCCATGTTATATCCAATAGACAGCATTTCACAGCACTCCTCTCCATCCTCTGGCTCTTAAATCTCCCAACCCTCTTGATGTCCCTGAGCCTTGGGACAGTGGGAAGATTGATATAAATGTCCCTTTTAAGGTTGTGCACTTAGCAGTCACTTATTCTGAACACCTTGAACAATTATGTCACAACATTAACTGCTACCCACTGCAAAAAGCTTTTCTGACCAAGGTTGGGAGCAGAACTACTCTGTGTGTATAAACATAAAATATTTAGAAGGTAGTTTGACAACATGCCTGTTTAGCAAACAACAGTAACAGGTTCCATCTTAGTGCCCATGATTCCCCAGCCATGTACTTTTGACTAGGTTTACAGTGCCAGACATGAATTCCTTCCTGTATAGCAGGCCTCACTTTAATTAGAAATCAGTTGGTTATCCCTATAACAGTCATGCAACCATTATACCAGTGGCCATATCTTGCCTAGCAGTTCAGTGTTCTAGCATGTAAGGTCTCCTGCTGGCTAAGTCCATTAATGACTTGTTTCCCCCAGTAACCAGCACTATCAAAGTTAGCCAGTAGGGAAGAAGTTCCCAGATCTATTCTAACTTGATTTCTCCATGTCCTGCAACCAACGTGTATTATATCTTCAGAAGCTGGATCTTACAAGATCATCCTTGGTTGATTACATAGTGAGTTCGAGGCCAGCCTGAGTTACACAAAACACTATCTCACAAAACAAAACCAAAATTTAAAATATATATGTATAGTAGTTCCCCCTTATCTGAAATTTTCCTTTTTTTGAGACAGGGTCTCCTTAATATAGCATTAGCTCATTTATTATATATAATATTTGTATTATATGTTATATATAATATTAAATTCAGTTTTGAAAAAAATTATAATTGGGGCGGGGGCGCACGCATACCTTGCTTGAATGTGGAGGCCAGAAGACAATTTTGTGGAATTGTTCTCTCCTTCCACATTTCTGTGGGTTCTGAGGATCAAACTCAGGTTTCCAGGCTTACATGGCAAGCACTTTTACTCACTGATCTATTTTGTGGTTCCCAGTTTCAGTTTTTATGGTTTCCGTTACCTGCAGTCAACCATGATCTCAAAATATTAAGTTGAAAATTCTAGAAATAACTTTTATTCTAGCATGGTTACAGTTGTTCTAGTTCATTATTGTTTTTGCTTATCTCTTACTGCTTCTAGTATGCCTAGTATATAAACTTTACTATAGGCAGAAACATACGTGAAAAACAACATAGTCCTTTCTCAAGTTTTAGACATCCACTGGAGTATTTGGAACATATCTTGAAGGAACATATCCCATGAATACATAATTCCATCAACACCAAGACATCTTTCCCAGAATTATGTTTTATAGGTTGTATCCAACTTATGATGTTAAAAACTTTTATTTGCATTAAATCATTGTGCAGTGAGTTTAACAGAACCTTATATTGCAAATGAAATTTTAGTGAACCAATATAATGGTATAATTAAGGACAGAATGAAAACTGCATAATCCTAATGTTTGATTTGCCTTAAATGTAGTATGGTATCTTGGCAAGTCATTTAATAAAAATGTTACTTTTCTCATCTATAAACTGTAGAATGGAAATTATTTTACTTAAATTATATAGGGTATCTCAGTAGGGAGGAAGAAAGATGTATTTAAGGCAAATAATCCCAAAAAATATTAGTCACTCTAATTGACCTTATATTTAAATTATTTCAGCTATTAAATTATAGGATAAAATGGAATTGAATATGAAGCTGGCATGGAACAGTGTAATAATTCATTAGGAGTCAACCGTAATGATGGTGGAGAGTCAGAAACAGAAGCTCAGGAATTTGAGGTAAGGATTCAGATAGGAGCTTTCTCCCATTCTCTGGAAAAACATCATGCTATTTAACAACTTTTCTTGCTTAAAGAGTATTTTACTCAGTGATACAAGATTTTTAGTATGCCAGGCATGGTAGACACACCTATTTTCCCAGCACTCAGGAGGCATAGGCAGAAGGTTGGAGAATTCAAAGCTAGGTCTGGGCTACATATTTGAGACTTGATTTCAAAAAAAATTAAGATATATATCCACATATTCTATCATATGTTTAATTTTGTAATATAGAACTTTTCATAATAATGTTTAGATATATCTTAAAATTTATGTATGTAAAATATATGTGTTGTATATTTCATTATTTCAGAATGCATTCCCAAGAAAATAAGAGTGAAATATATAAAAATCAACAGTTTCCTTTAAGAAATATTTTCTTCTGGGTTGGCATGTAGCTCAGTGGTAAATTGTTTGCCTAGCATGTGGAAGACTCTGGGCTCAATATCTAACACTTAAAAAAACTTCTTGAAAAGGAAAATGAACATTTAACTGAAAAATAAATGAAATGTCTATGTTTCTTATATACATTTTTAAAAACTGTAGTAAAATAGTATATTTTACAAACACGGAAGTGATTTTTTTCTTTGCAAAAGCATCTAACCTGTATGGACTCTGGTGATCCTTCCTTTGGCCAAAATGATACTCCTGCCATTTTGCCCATCACTACTTCTGAAGCAGATGATTCACTAACATCACAGGATACACCAGAAACACTGACTGAGACACAGACTCTTCCTGCAGAGCAGTTCCATCTTGTGGACCAAAATGGGCAAGCTGTTCAGTACGAGCTTCAGTCATTGGGAGATTCTAATGCACAAATGGTAAGAATATTTTATAAATATCCAGTATTATGCATGTTAGCAAATATTAATTAAATGACTTTACTTTCTTTTTTAAAATGTCATTTATTTATTTTTATTTTAGGTGTATGAGTGTTATACCTGCATGTATGTGTGTGTACTGCCCCAGAGGACAGAACAGGGTGTTGAATTTCCCTGGACCTGGAGTTAACAGATGGTTGTTAGCCACCCATGTGGGTGCTGGGATTTGAATCTGAGTCTTCTGCAAGAAGTCAGTGCTCTTAACTGCTGAGCTATCTCTCCAGCCCCAACTTTACTTTCTTGACTTATACATTATATCATAAATATTCTTGCCATGACTTTGACATTTTTATATAAGGATTTAAAAAAATCCTGTTTGGAGTACACAGATTACAAATAGTGCTTAAATTAGTTCTCTTTAGCTGCTCATGTCTAGACACATTGGTGCTTTGAGTGAAATTGGAAATGTAATATATGCCAAAGTTTACCTATAGCTTTTTTGTTTCTTTTTAGATGTTTTAAAATACTAATTTTTTAATGTGTATGAGCATTTTAACCTGTATGTATATAAGTGTACCACATGTGTGCAATGCCTGCAGAGGCCAGGAAAGGGCAGTGGATCCCCTGGAACTGGAGTTACAGATGGTTGTTAGTTGCCATGTAGGTGCTGGGAACTGAACCCAGGTCCTCTATAAGAGCAACCATTGCTCTTAACTGCTGAATCATCTTTCCAACTCCCTTTTTTGATGTTTTGAGGCAAGGTCTCATGTAATCCAGGCTGGACTTTCATTAAGAATGCAATTAGACTTCATGCATGTACTGTCATAATTAAGAGCATAGATTGACTAGGCATGGTGGTGCCTGCCTTTAGTCCCAGCCCTTGAGGGCAGAGGCAGGTAGATTTCTGTGAATTCAAGGTCAACCTGGTCTACATGTTGAGTTCTAGGTTAGCCAGGGCTACGGAGTGAAACCCTGTCTCAAAAAACAAAAAACAAAACAACAAACAAACAAACAAAAAAACCAGAAAAATAGTATAGATGGATAATACATAGGCTGTAGGCTTAGCTACTGTTCTGAGTCTTAATTTCACCACTCATGAGTTGTGGCAACTTTGGAAAAGTTAATATATACTTCAAAATTGTATCTATGAAATAAAATTAGAGGATCCATCATAGAAGTAGGTATATGTTTAAATTAACTCTGAGAAATCAGAATGGCATGTGCATTTTTTTAAATGCCTCCAAGATGATCATTACCAGCCCTTCAGGAAATGTACCGGTGCTTGGTGTAATCCCATCTACTCAGACTGGAATGGCACAAGTGGTTATACCTCAGGATCAGCTTGTGGATGTGAATAGTCCTCCAGGTGAGTCATAATGGGATATAGGGATTTTCAGAATGTTTTAAAAATTAAGTGATATTCTAGAAAATTTCCTTACGAAAGTCAGTATTAGAGTTGATCTCTTTAGGTAAGATTATAAACTGAGTAACTGAAAAAAGTCTCTTTGCCCAAATACATTTTGAGTTCACTTTTCAACTCTTGTCTAGGTTAGCTGTATGTTTTATTTTGGAATTCTGTGAATCTGTTTTACTCTTGCCTCCTCCTAAATGACCAGTGAGCATAAAACAAATTCTTAATTAAAACAATAATAATAATAAAAACAATTACACAAATGTAATACTTAGCTATAGGAGTTTTTACATTTATATTTTATTGATGTTTTTGCTAGCTATATGACTCATTACTTTTTTCAACTGTCATTTTTATCCTCTGCCTTTTTTCTCTTTTCCTTTGCTCCTTTGAACTCAGAAGAGAGAGCCAGGCTTCCGACTTCCTTTCACTTAGTCTTCCTTTATCTGTTTGATAATATCCCAGTCAGCTCTCTTCTTTTTGCATCCCTCCCTTTATTGTGGATTGACTCTCTTTAACATCAACACTATACTATTTTGTTGCTCTTTCATGGATAGTGGTTTAAGATAGATATTTTTACATTTGTTTTATGATTGTCTTTGTTAATAGTCATTAAAAGTTAAGTCAGAAACAGTTTACAGAAACATTGTAAACATAATGTATTTTTATGTTTTCCAATTATACAGTGAAAATATTTAACATAAGAATTATTTATATTACTTTTAAATCATAACTATTAAATATAAATTCTAAAAAGTTAATTACAAAATATCAGTAGTCAAAGTAAACAAGTTTATCAATGACATTCTCAATATAGCATATAAAGTTTTGTTTTCTTTAACTTCAGAACTATCTTTTTTCTATCAAAAATATTTGAGCTCTAGTTAGTTTTTTTTTTTTTTTTTTTTTTTTTGCATAGTGTTAATCAAGATTCTGATGTTTCTCTGCTCTTGTTTTCGTTGTTAAGATGTCTCTGAAGAGAAACCTACTGACAGAAACTTACGAGCTGGAAGAGCAGACACTCTAGAAGACAACACTAGTAATTACATTCTTCATTCACAAGCATCCCTCACAGTACCCAAAAAGTCAGTGACCAGGTGAGTGAGTAGGAGAGAGGGGCTTATCTTTTATATTACCATGGAAACCTGTTTTTAAATGATTACATCTAAAGCCGACTTGCCATAAAAAGATAAAAAAATTCGGAAAAAAGGCATTTATCAGCTATCTATTTGAATGGCTTCTTGAAAACAGTGACACTTTCCTGTTACCTTTTATAGCAGTGTAAAATGTCTAATAGGATGTTTTAGAATAAAGATATACCATTCTAATTCCTAAAATTTTTAATGGTTTTACCAAATTTATACACATAAAATTCCTCTATGATAAAATGTTTAAAATGGTTTTTTGCTAATTTTTTTTCCCTTTTGTGGTGGTTCTAGAGATTGAACACGGGGCCTTGAGAATGCTAGGCAGTCATTCTCCCACCTAGCTACAAGCACAGCCCATTTATTGCTGACTTCTATTTCAGTTTTTCTTTTTGCCTTAAAAATAACACCATTCATGAAAATTTTAGAAAGATATTTAAAAATCTTTTTATGTATTTTATATTCGTTTAATTATACTATAAAAGTATTTTGAAATAAAGCAATATTCATTGTGGATGGAGGTTGGGTTTTTGTTGTTGTTTTTTTTTTTCTATGCTAGGGATCAAACCTAGGGCCCCTTGCATGCTAGACAAAACACCTAGCACTTACTACACTATACATATAATATATATATATATATATTTTTTTTTTTTTCAGCCTAGAGCTTTTTTAGTTGGGAGATTTCTGATTATTCTGTCTCATTGGTTGTTATAGTTCTGTTTTAATTATCTACTTATCATGGTTTAACTTCGGTAGATCCTATACATCTAGAAATTCATCCATTTCTTTTAAATTTTCCAATTTATTGAAATATAAAATTTAAAATATGTCCTGATGAGCTTCTGAATTTCCTTAGTATCTGTTGTAATGTTTCCCTTTTAATTGTGGTTTTATTAGTTTGGGTCTCCTCTCTCTTTCTTTTGGTTAATTTGGCTAAGGGGCTGTCAGTTTTGTTTATCTTTTCAAAGAAGCAGCTTAAAAAATATATTAAAAAATATTTCTAGTTAGTTCTGCCTTGATCTTTGTTATTTTTCTCCAACTGCTTTAGGGCTTGATTTGCTCTTGTTTTTATAATGCCTTAAAGTTTATCATGGGGGCATTTGAGATATCTTAATTTTAAAAAATTTATAGTTTTTATTTTCTATGTATTAGTGTATTGCCTGAATGTGTGTAAGTGTGCCTGTGTTGTGCAAAGCCTGCAGAGGCCAGAAGAGAGTGTCGGATCCCCTGGAACTGGAGTTACTAGCAGTTGTTAGCTGCCTTGTGAGTGCTGGGAATTGAACCCAGGTCCTCTGGAAGAACAGCCAGTGTTTTTAATTGCTGAGCCATCTCTCCAGTCCTGATTTTTTTTTTTTTTTTAATCTAGGCACTTAGATCTGTAAACTTCCCTCATTGCACTGTCTTCACTGTATCCCATAGATTTGGGCATGTTATGTTTTCATTATCATTTAATTCTAGGAATTTTTACATTTCCTTCTTGATTTCTTCAGTGACCCATTCATCATTCATTAGTGTGTGGTTTAATCTCCCTGAATTTGTATATTTTCTCTTCTTATTGATTTCTAGTTTTATCACCTTGTAATCAGATAGAGTTTAGAACATTGTTTCAATTGTCCTATATTTGTTGGGACTTGCTTTATGCCTCACTATGTGATCTATTTTAGAGAAAATTCCATGAATATACCAAAGAATGTATATTCTTTGGTGCTTAGGTGGAATATTTTGTAGATGTCTGTTACGTCTGTTTGATCTATGATGTCATTTAATTCCAGTATTTATTTATTTATTTTTGTACAGTTGATCTGTCTAATGGTGACAGTGGATTATTGAAGTCACTGTGTTGAGATTAATATGTGATTTTAAAATTATTTATTCATTTTAATTTTATGTAATGAGTGTTTTACTTGCATGTATGTAAATGCATCTGTATTATGCAGGGTCCTTCCAGCCCAGAAGAGGGTGTTGGATCTCCTGGAACTGGAGTTATGGATTGTTGTTAGTTTCCATGTGGGTGCTGAGAACCTGTGCCTTCTACAAGAAGAACCAGTGCTCTTAACCACTGAGCCATCTCGCCAACCCCTAATCTATGATTTTAAATCTTGTACTATTTGCTCTACAAAATCCAATGAGCCTATATTTGGTAATATAGATTTATAATTATAATTTCCTTTTGATGGATTGTTCCCTTGATCAGTATGAAATAATCCTCTTTTGCTTTCTGAGAAGATTTGGTTTGAAGTTCATTTTGTCATTAGAATAGCAACACCTGCTTGTTTCCTGGTTCCGTTTACTTAGAATACTTTTTTCCATCTTTTCACCCTAAGATATTGTTTATCTTTGAAGGTAAGACATGTTTCTTAGAGGCAACAACAAAAGATTTTGTTTTCTTACTCATCTCTGTTTTCAGTAAATTGAAATCATTGATATTCAAAGTTATTACTGAAAGGTATATACTACTTCCTGTCACTGGGTTGATTTTATAATGTTTGGGACTTCTTTAGTCCTCTTTTGTTTAATGAGTGACGGCATTGTTTTTTTTGTCCTGTAGTATCTTGAGGGTGGTTATCTTTCTCTTCAGCGTAAAGTATTCTTTCCAGTAGTTTCTGTAAGGCTGGCTTGGTGGTCATAAATTCCTTTAACCTGCTTTCATTGTTGGAAGTTTTTCTTTTACCTGCAATTATGAGAGAGAATTTTGCTGGGTGTATTAGATTGGGTTGGCAGTTGTGTCATTTGGGATTGAAACATATCAGTCAAAATGCTTCTTACTCTCATGATTTGTACTAAAATGGTAGCATTTAATAAATGGCCTACCTTGTGTGTGACTTGACCCTTCTCTTATGCAGCTTTCAGTGTGTTCTCTTTGTCTTTAATGTTTTAACACTAGGATATAAGGATGGGTTTTTTTGTTTTTGTTTTTGTTTTTTTTTCCTGGTCCTGTCTGTTTGGTATTTTCTGTGTCTCTTAAATCTAAATGTACTTCTTTTTCCCCTCAATTTCTTTCTACCATTTTATTTAAAATATTTTTGTCCTATTTACATGAAAATGTTCTCCATTTTGTATGCCTATAATTCATGTTGTTCAAAGTTCCCTTCATACATTAAAAAAAAAATTATCATTAACCTGACTAAATGATCCAGTTCCTATATTTTGTCATCATAGCCTGATATTCCGTTTTCCACATGATCTACTCTATTGGTGAGGCTTTCCATTGAACTTTTTACTTAATCTATTGTTCATTTCATTTCTGTCATCATTTTGGTTTTGTTTTTTTCAGTATTTCTTTATTAAAATCTGTTTTTATGTCCTGAGTTGACTTATTTCATTCAACTGTCTCTGTTCTTTTGGAAACCATTCAAGTTCTTTTTGAGTTGTTTTCCCATACTGTAAACAATTTTTTGAGTTCTGCATCTGGAATTTTGATCAGGGGTCACTAATATGGTGTTGATAATTTTTGGAGAAGAAAAGTTATATTTCTTTTTCATGTTACTTGTGTTTTTCTACTGGGATCTGCCTACCTGGAATTAGATCATTGTGTAAGATTTTTGTTGTTCTTTTAATTCAATTTGTGTTTCTTTATTCAGTGGATGTGTTTGTAGTATTCAGGAGTGGCTAGATTGTAGTATAATTGTGGTGATATTTTCGTTTGATTGTTATTCCGGACACCAGGCTGTACTCCAGTCTGCCCCTGTGGACTGAGTACAGTCTACAGCAACAGTCAGTAGTTAATCCATTCTGATAATAGAGGAACAGATGACTGCAAAACAGACACTTGTTAAATACTGATTGGTTTAAGGAGTAAAGAGATCCCATTATTATAGTATATACTAATACGTTAATATGAGTGGAAACGAAGAGAAATGAAGAATCATAAGAAAGCACTGTGAGACTCCTGAGAAATACTAGATTCTTATATGAGAAGTGGAAGAGAGGGACAAACTGAAGAGTGGGAATAATTGAGGCAAAGGGGAAAGTGGTAAAGGTGTGTGAGGGTTTTGGTTAACAGAAGACTGAAAAGAAGGGGTAAAGATATATACTCAGATATCATAAGCCAGGTCAGTCTTTGGACTTTGGGGGATGTTACAATAAGAGGTGTTGGTATAGGAAAAGAGAGAGGGGATGGGGAAGAGGAAGAGGAAAAGCAAGAGAGGCATGAACAGTAGGGGACAGTGTTCAATATTTATATTTACTTTTAGGACTTACATAATATTACTCTTAATGAGTCACCTGAAAATGTTTTACTAGCTCATTTTTTCACAAATGAAAAATAATTATATAATGAGAAGAGCATAAAATATGTTATGGGGGAGCTGAAGAAATGACTCAGGGGTAAAGAGTACTTACCACTCTTGTACAGACTCAAGTGGGTTCCTGGCACCCACACTAAGCAATTCACAACTGCCTGTAACTCCAGCTACAGGTGATCTGATGCCCTTTTCCAACCTCCAAGGATACCTTCACACATGTGGTATACACTCACACAGACACACATACACACAACACATACACATAAATAAAAACAAATCTTTTAAATATATATGCTTTGGGAAAGGTATATAAAATACCATAAAATACATAAATTTGGAGGGCCTGTAAATTACTGGAAAAACAAGTTAAACTTTTGACCCTAGCAGTAATAAAATAGTCACAACTAAAGAAAATGAAATTTCATAAATGACTTGTAGTCTTTGTTAAATTTTTATTTTTGGTCTTTTTGAGACAGGGTCTCTCTATAGCCCCACGTGGCCTGGAATTTGCTATGTAGACCAGGCTGGTCTTGAACTCACAGAGATCAACTGTCTCTGCCTCCCAAGTGCTGGAATTAAAGGTATGTGTGATCATGCCCAGCTTTGTTAACATTTTTTATTGGTAGTCTCTATATTGTTTTTGACACTGATTAAAAAGATAAAGAGGTTGATTCTTGTAAATGGTCAGAGATAACCTGTGAAAATGGTTCACTATTCTCTTGACTCAGAAAACCCCACAAAATCATGCACGTCAAGAGGTTCAGACTTTCAAATTCACTTTAAGATTACCCAGGAAACTGTTCAAGCCATCAAGGACATGTGTATCTGAAAATCCACGAAGTATGTGAAAGATGTTACTTTAAAAAGCACTGTGTGCTATTCCTACAGGACAGTTGTAGAGTTGGTTGTGCAGAGGTCAAACCATGGGTCAGTAGCCTAAAAAAAGTGCTGAAATTTTACTGTACATGCTTAAAAATAAAGAGCAATTCTTGCTGAATGTAACAGTTTTGATACAGATTCTCTGCCCACTGAACATGTCCAGGTGAGCATAACACCCATGATGCACATGGTACATACAAAACTCATGATCAGATTAACCTATATATGTACTCCCTCTGGCACATAGAGATGATCCTTACTGAAAAGGAAGAAATTATTCCAGAATAGGTTTCACAGAAGAAAAAGATATCCCAGAAAAACAAAACAAAACAAAACAAAAAAAACAGAAGAAACATAAACTGATAACATGAAGTAAATTCAGCATAAAATAAAAGTGAATCAGGTTTAAAAAGGAGGTGGTCTCGGGAGATGGCCTAGTATGTAAGGTGCCTGCTACCCACGAGATAGATCTTACCCACAAGCGTAAGATCTTGAGTTCAAAGGGAATGTGGTAGTTTGTGTCTATAATCATGGGTCTGTGGTTGTTGAAACAGTATGATCACTGGACTTCACTGGCCAGTCAATGTAGTTGAATGATGAGCTCCAGGTTCGGTGAGCAATCCCGTCTCAAAAAAAAAAAGATGGTGAGTGACTGAGAAAGATACTGACATCAACCTACACCCTCCATTCATTCACATGTACACATGTTTATGTATATATGTATACATACATCACACTATACATGCACTCAAAGTTAAAAAATAGAGATAAAGCAGTTGAATGGAGTGTGTGTGTGCTTCTAGCTATGTGTTTATGTCTTTCCTCTCCTATCCTAGAATGCTTGAAGAACCTTTGCCGGCTCCTCTTCAGCCACTTTCTTCTAACACACCTATATGGGCCTGCCGTCTTAGGAGTTGTGAGGTGAGTTTAAGATAATCTTCACCTAGATTCCTGTAACTAGTTATTACAATTCTCCGCAAATGCCCACTTTTGAGTACAAATAATATAGGCTGTGTCTATAAAATTCTGTTTGTTTATGCTAAACCTGATCTCATCTGTTCTTTTATTCTTTAGAAATGTAAACTCAGTTGCATAAGTCATGCCTTACATGGTGGTGCCTGCCTGTATCCTAGCACATGGGAGCTAAGAGGCAGGAGGATCTATAGCTTAAAGTCATCTTCTGTTACATAGTGAGTTTGAGGCCAGTCTAGGCTACACAAAACCCTGTCTCAAAAACAAGGGTCTGGAGAGAGATGGCTCAGGAGTTAAGAGCACTGGCTCTTCTTCCCAGCACCCACATGGTGGCTAACAACCATCCATAATTCCAGTTTCAAGAAATCTGATGCCCTATGCTGGCCTCTGTGGGCTTTGAATGACACGGGTACATTTACATATATACATGCAAGCAAAAAACTCATACACATAAAATAAAAAGAAATAAATTTTTAAAAAACAACAAATACCCACCATATGAAACAAGAAAACTTAGTCATGTACACACTTCTCACCCTCACTGTCATTTCTTTTCTGACCACTTCATTATTGGCTTTCTCTACCGCTAAAAGTTTTTTGAACTGTTCCCCCCGCCTCTCTGCTTGGATGTATTTCTTTCCATGTTCTCAGTTTAAATTCCTCAAGGCTCACTTTTGACCTTCACTTTGTCTCTTGGAGGACTTATCTGTTTTCTTGACTTTCATCTCTCACATTTATAAAATCAGTTGCAAATCTGTATTACCAGTTCTTTAATTCTTATTGTTGTCCCAGATCTCCAGACGATTTTTGAAACTTTATTTGGATTTTACTCTGAATTCACTAGTATTCCAAACTGAAATCATTGATCATACCACAACTAGCTTTGCTTCCTAAATTCCTTGCCTTTTTCATAATAAGTACTATTTCCTTAGACATCCAGGCATACAACTTTGGACTAATTTCTTTGTTTTGTTTTGTTTTTTCAGATAACTACCTAATTTCTTTTTTTCTTTGACTGTTTGAGACAGTCTTGATATATAGCCTGTGTTGGTCTATACTCACTGTGTATCCCAGACTGGCCCTGAACTTGTGTCAGTTCTTCTATCTTAACCTCTCAAGTGCTCAGATTATTGGTATATACTGCCATGCTCAATTCCTATTTGATTCTTTCAGAAGTATTTTTTATATTTTGGCACATTTTTCTTCCAGAGACCTTTGCTGTTTTGTACTTGACTGTATTAATAAGTTTCTTTCCTAATTCATTGACTTTTCCATATCTAATTCTTAATGTAGTTTTTTTCTAAACTATTTACTTTTAAATATTGCTTTGACTGCCTTTTCTTGCTGCACAATAAGTTCAGGTTTATTTTTTCCACATTATTAAGCCAGTTTTAGATAGCTTTCAAGGTCTTCCATAATCTGGTGTGTGTGTGTGTGTGTGTGTGTGTGTGTGTGTGTGTGTGTGTGTGTGTGTTGTGTATATGTCTTTTGTTGTTTCTTTTTAGACAAGATTTCACTCTCCATAATCCAGGCTGCCTAACTCTTACTATGTAGCTCAGGCTGGTATTAAACACAGAGCAGTCTTCCTGCCTTAGCCTCCTAAGTGTTAGGATTACAGGCGTGAACTACCATGTTCAGCTTGATGCTATTTTATATTGTTGTTATATTACCTATTTTCTCTAACTTATCTTTAATTTTGCCAGCATAGTTGTCCTATTTTCTACAAATACTCCCGAATTTTTCATTTCCCTTACCTTCCCTATTTCATTTTCTATGTTTTTTTTTTTTTTTCTTAACACATTTCTGAACTGGTGAGATGACTCAGGAAAGAAAGGTGTTTTCCACCAATCCTGACTACTTGAGTTCGATCCCTAGGACTCACATGGTGGAAGAAGAGCACTGACTCCCACAGATTGTCTCCTGACTTCCACATGCATGCTTTCTCTCTCTCTCTCTCTCTCTCTCTCTCTCTCTCTCTCTCTGTCTCTCACACACACACACATACACTCAAAATAAACAAATATGGTAAAAATTTTAAAGAATATTAAATATTTCCAATTATTCTTCAACTCCCACATCCAAATCCTACTTCTCTTTTCTGTTATTTAATGATCATTTTAGTCATTACCCTTTTCTCTAATTTTTGTGTGTGTGTGTGTGTGTGTGTGTGTGTGTGTGTGTGTGTGTGCGCTAGGGTCTCAAGTGGCCTAGGCTGTCCTCAAACTTGCTATGCAGCCAAGGATAACTCTAAATTCCTGATTCTTCTGTTGCCACCTCCCTAGTGCTTGGATTACAGTCATATGTCACCACAGCCATATTTCTTGATATTTGTTATTACCGTTCTTAATTATTTACTATTCTTGAGTTGTACACAATTATATCGTCTGTATGTAACTGTAGATCCTAATGGTGCCAATTACTAAAGTGCTTTATTGTTTAAACAAATCTTAAGAAGTGGGAAAGAATACAGTTCTTTGGTTAGTCTTTTGAGACCGTTGTGATTTATTGTATTTGTTAGGACATTTTAAATTTCTTTGCTACTACATACATGATAGCTATATAATCACATTACGTACACGTACACATGTATGTGTCAGATTTTTCACCTATTTTGAAAAGTTCATAGAATGTTATAGATATTAGAACACTCACAGTTATGTGGCCAAATCACTTTATTTTACATCTGTGATGCCCTGTGTGGCTTACCTTAAAGTCATACATCTTGTAAGAAAACTGATTAAAAGTGACCAATCAACTGAACAATCTCTCAGCCTTTCTCCTTTCCAAGATCTATAAGTAATTTTTTAAACTTTTTTAAATGGCTAAAGTAATATCTTCTGCAGTTTGCTTTAAAATTGTTCAGTAATTCTTTTCACCTTTTGATTTTTCAAAAATCAAATTAATGACTGCTATCTATAGGCTTGATTATTTCCTACTAATTCAGAGTTTTTCCTTTTACGTCATTATATAGTCTATTTGTTTTGTCTTATATAAAAGCATTGCAAGCTGAGTGTGGTGGTGCACACCCTTAATCCCAGCACTTGGGAGGCAGAGGCAGGCAGATCTCTGTCAGATCGAGGCCAGCCTGATCTACATTGCAAGTTCAAGGCAGCTGGGGCTATAGGTAGACAGTTCGATTCCCAGCACCCACATGGCAGCTAACAACTGTCTGTAACTCGAGTTCCAGAGGATTCAGTGCCCTTTTCTGATTTCCACAGGCATTGCCCAACACAGGTGCACTTACATACCTGCAGGCAACTCACTCATACACATAAAATAAAAACGTATAAAAACATTATAGCTATGTTTTATACTCCCAGTTTTATTTGCAGAAGATATTTTGATGAAGAAATATTGAGGCTAGAAGAAAAATTTGCAAACATGGGTATTTTAATTAATTTTAGGGGAAATTTTATATAATATATTATTCGGCTTTAAATGGTCTCTTTTTATTATGCCCAATGAAATAGTAACAACATATTTTTACATCTTCCTTTTTGTTCAGGGAATGATTCCAAGGTGAAATACGTAGTCTAATGAGAAGAAACAGGATCTGTATGCTCCATGTATGCTCATATTGTTACTTCTTCTGAGAACAAAAACTACATGGAGTCATTTCTAGGTCTTAGTGTACTTTATTGTATGACATCACAGTTAACAAATTCATCCCCCCGCCTCAGAATCCAGGAACTTCTGCATGCTAGGCAAGCATTTTACTACTAAGCTGTTTTTGAGACAAAGGCTCAAGGCCCAGGCTAACTTTGAACTCACTATGTAACCCAACCTGACTTTGAACTCACTATCCTCTTGCCTCTACCTTCTAGGATCTGGGATTACAGGTATATATCACCATACATATATACAAACATATATGAAATAGCAAGGTGGGAATTATAAGTGAGAACTAAAGGAGAAACCAGAATGGATTGATAAAATTAAACCAAGAAATTGTATCTTTCTTTTTAAAAAATATTTTATTTATTATTTTAATTTTATGTGTATGAGTATATTGCCTGCATGTATATAAGTGCACCCGTGTCATGCAATGCCCGCAGAGGTCAGAAGAAGGCTTGGATTCCCCTGGAACTGGAGTCATGAACAGTTGTTAGCCACCATGTGGGTGCTAGAAATCAAACCCTAGTCTTCTGCAAGAGCAACCAGTGCTCCTAACCATTGAGCCATCTCTCCATACCCCAAGAAAAAAATGTATCTCTTAATGAATCATTTATATGTTTATGTATGAGTATACACACACTTGTCTGTAATATATCTGCATTTCAGAAAGAAAAAACATAGTTATTAAATTCTATGCTTATTAGATAAGAGAAATTATGCCAAATTCCATAACATAAAAGGAAACTAACAATTATTTTTGGCACTAAAGCTAGACAGAAATTTTTGTCATGAAAGGATCTTCATAAGAGTATCAATAGAGTGAGCAAACTCTGCTGCAACATTTTTATAGGGCATATAATCACAATTCCATAGGATTTCAGATAGACTGTTTGCATCATATCAACATCAACCATAAATTAATAGAAGCCTCGCAAAGAACCAATACTTTGTGGCTGATTTTGTACTGATTTGGATTTGATCTGGGGGTAGAATTTTAAATATCTGAGAGAATGACTATGTTACATGTTCTTCAGACTGTCTTCTTTAAAACCTATTTCTCAAAAACCAAATTTTGGTAAAGATAATATGACAGTGAATTTGTCATTATTTTCCCATATACATACCTAGAAGTTATGTATTTGATGATCTATCGGAATTCAGATCAGACCCCATGGGTTGTGTAAACAAGTGAGCAGAGGGAATAAATGGCTTTCTCTTGTGAAAACTGATGATCTTTCATCTTAGGCAACGTCTCATTAAATTTATTGTTCACTGAAGAATATTGGCCAGTAATTTTCTTATTAAATTTCTACTTTATATAGAAAATTGGAGATTCCTATCGTGGCTACTGTGTAAGTGAGACTGAATTAGAAAGTGTCCTAACATTTCACAAGCAGCAAACACAGAGTGTTTGGGGAACACGCCAGAGTCCAAGCCCAGCCAAACCTGCTACACGCTTAATGTGGAAGTCCCAGTATGTCCCATATGATGGAATCCCATTTGTCAATGCAGGTACTTTTTTAATGGATGATTTTTAAAATTCCTCAGCAGCTTTAGTTCATTGAGAAGATGTGATTTTCATTTTGATAGATGAGAACTGAATATTAATTGCTGAAAATGAGTATTTAAAAAATGTAGTAAATATAGTCAATCACTTTATGTCATAAAAGTTTATTTTAATATATCACAGTGAATAGGTAATGCTTCATTTACATATAGTGCTTATAATTAAAAGTTTTGTAATTCCAAGTAGACCTATAGACAACATCATGTACTCAAACAGTAATTCTTTATGAACACACTAAGAGGAATAAAGAGCTTCTAGACAGATCGATAAATAGCTAGCCAGCTAGGTAGATGTAGATATAAAACCTCACATTGTTTAGATAAGGTTTTATAGCCAAATGAGTTAAAAAAAACTTTAGTTTTCTGAATTTTGTCTGTTTCAGATTTGCTAATATAAATAGGATCAATATACTAATTTCATGCCTATTAGCAATGTTAGAAATTTTTCTTTTCTACATTCAAATCTATCACTTAATATTTCCAGACTTTAAAAAACATTGACAGTGTGGAAATTTTTCATGTGTGACAAAATGAAGGTGGTAATAGAAAAACTTCCATACTCCAGGAATCTGTCATGGCTCTTCAACAACTGTCAGTGTATGCTTCCTCTCATCTCTATCATCCTACACACATGACAGCCCATCAGCTCACTTTAAAAGAATCAATAATAGTGTCCCAATGTTATAAAATGTCTAGTGTTTATGCTTCCATTCATCTCCCACTTTTTTGTTCAAATTCTGAATTAGTCAATGCCCAAAGACTGCATTTGGCTAATTTATCTTTTAAATTCCTTTCCATCTAAAATTTTCTTTCTTCTTTACCCCTGGGTAATTTGTCTTATAGAGTTTTCTGTATTCTGGATTTTTCAGATTCCTTTCTGTGATGTAGTTCAGCATTTTTTATCACCTGTATTTCCTATAACTGTTAGTTAGATCTAGAACCTTAATTAAATACAGGTTTGATTTTGTTAGAATGCCTTATAAGTCATTCTTACATGCACTTTATACTGCTACTTTTGTTTCCCTTTATTTATGAGAATAAGATGAGTTTAAAAAAATTTTTTTATGTGTATGAGTGTTTTGCCTGCACATATGTATGCACACCATATGAGTGCCTGGTGCCTGTGAAGGCCAGAGGAGAGTATCAGGAAATGGAGTTAAGGACAGGTATGAGCCACCATGTGGGTGCTGGGAGCCAAACCGAGTCTTCTGCAAGAATAATTAGTGCTCTTATTATCTTATTATCATCTCTCTAGCCCTAGCCCTGTCAGCTGTTTTAAAAAAATATTTTAATATTGTTAAACATTTTAATTTTTCCAGTCTGAAGAACAAGAGATTTTAGTTTGTTTATTTTTCTTGTTTGTTTGTTTAGAGACAGGGTCTCACTATGCAGCTCTATGGAACTTGCTATATGGACTAGTTTAGCCTTGAACTCACAGAGATCCACCTACCTCTCTCCCTCCCCAGTTCTGAGATCATGTATGCATTACTATACTGGCCATGAGATGTCTTTTTTACTGTTATTTTAATTTTAAGTTCCTTTATTATTAGAGACATTGAACACATTTATTTATTTATTTACTATCATTTATTTTTTAATTGACAAATCACAGCCTTCACCTGGTTTGGGGTTTTTTAAAATTGTTTTTTGTGTTTGTTTGTTTGAGACAGGGTCCCACTATGTAGCCCCAGCTGGTCTGGAACTCACCATGTAGATCAGGCTGGCCTGGAACTCACAGAGACCCACCTGACTCTGCCTCATGAGTACTGGGATTAAGGGATATGATACTATGTTTGGCACTGCACCCCATTTTATATTTGGTTGTTTTTTATTTTCTTTAAGTTTAAAAAAGGATTTGTGGTTTTTTATTATTCTCAAAGTAATTCCCAATCTAATTATTATAAAATTCTGTTTCTCAACATGTTGTTTTTCTTCTACCATTGGTTTTTTAAAAACATTATTTGTAATATTCTTTAAAGAAAGGTCTTAAATTTTAATGTCAGCTTTATTAACATTTTTTATTCACGATTGGAAATTTTTATTTTATATATTAATAAGTAGAATGTTCAACTCTTGTCCTGCATGTTTTTCACACCTAATTATTTGCATTAGCTACTGTGGTGTAACAAATTATTCCAAACTTAAAGGCTGAGAACTATAAGCATTTACTGTCTTAGAGTTTCTGAGGACCAGAAATCCAAGGGCAGCTTAACAAGATGGCTCTGGTTCAGGTTCTTGCACAGACTGAAGTTACTGTGTTGAAGTCCTCTTATGCCATCTTAGGGGAGGAGTTGCTCCAATCTCCTGGGTTTGGTGGTCAAAAGGCCTTATTCCTTGCTATGGTGGGCCTTTGCACAGAACTCCCTCATTATATGGCAACTTATATCACCCAGAGACAGCAACCCAATCAAGAGCAAGAGAATACTCAAAGGGCTGGAGAGATGGCTCAGAGGTTAAAAGTACTGACTACCGTTGCAGGAGACCCAGGTGCGAGTCCCAGCACCCACATGGCAGCTAACAACCGTCCCTAACTCCAGTTCCAGGTGATCCAGTGCCCACTTCTGACCTCCATGGGCATTGCACAACATGGGTGCACTTAGATACATGCAGGCAATATATTCATATACATAAAAAAATAAATAAAATATTAAAAAAAGAGAGAGTACCCAAGATGGAAGTTAGAGGCTTTTATAATCTGTTACCCAAAATAGCATCTTTTCACTTCTGCCATGTTTACTAAAAGGTTGACAGATAAACCCATGCTCAGAGGGAGCAAATTACACAAGGAAATGAATGCTAGGAGGCAGGGATTACTAGTGCCATCTTTAGAGGCTGTTTACCATATTATTCTAACAAGTCAAGTAGAAGAAAATAATGTAAAAAGTAACTAAGATTTTAAATAATAAAACTATTAACCAAATGTAAATTTGCTAATTTCTACATATAAAATGTTACATTTAGTAAATTTGTGTATATATGCATTATAATAAGGCATTGTTTTCTTTCCTTAAACTTGGGTATTAATATTGTAGACTTTGAAATTGCCATCACCAAGTTTTTTATTCTGTCTAGATCTACAGATACTTGAATTACAATCATTAAGGTTTTTTTGGTTCATAGGGAGTCGAGCTGTGGTAATGGAGTGTCAGTATGGGCCCAGGAGAAAAGGTTTCCAGTTGAAAAAAATCAGTGAGCAAGAAAGTAGATCTTGTCATCTCTACAAAGCTACTTGTCCAGCCAGGTAAACTTAATTTTATTTCTTTTACATTTTTTTTGAGACAGTGTCTCACTATATAGCCCCAGCTGGCCTAGAGCTTGCTCTGTAAACCAGGATGGCCTCAAACTCACAGTAATCCACCTGTCTCTGCCTTCTAAGTGCCAGGATTAAAGGTGTGTGCCATACACCCATCTAAATTCTTATTTTTGAATAGCAAATAGGAACATTTTTATTAAGTTTAAACAGTTCAAAACATATAGTAAATTCTAAGTTGGTCTCTTACTTCTCTTCCCTATGTCTCTCATTAGGGTCACAACTCTTAACAGTTTCTTGAATCATCTTACAAAGATATTTGTGTGTGAAAAAGTATATATATACACACACACGCACACACATCTTCTTATAATCCGTAAAGATGTCAGTAAAACCCATTAATATTTTCTTTCCTTAAAATTAAGTAATAGTGCTCCCTCTTTCTTGCTATGAATTAACATTGATTTATTCTTAATCTGAAAGCTTATGGTGATAAAGATATTAATGCACAGATATCATATTACATACTAGTATGAATAGAATGACATATACCATTGTATACTCTTGCTTTTTCCATTCTTAGTATGTCTCTAAACTAGCTCTATATAGGTGTATCGGTATTCTTTATTTTAAAAAGGCTATATAGTACTTCATTTGTGAGCATAGTATTGAATTAATCCTCTACCAAAAGACATATAGAGCTATAAAAAATTGTTGTTGTTTTAATATTTTATTTATTATTTTTATTTTATGTGTGTGAATGTATTGTCTGCATTTAAGTGCACTCATCTTGTACAGTGCCCACAGAGATCAGAAGAGAATATCTGATCTCCTGGAACTGGAGTTGCAGATAGTTTTTAGCCATCATGTGGGTGCTAGGAACCAAACCCACATCCTCAGTTAGAGGAGCCTGTGTTTTTAACTGCTAAGCCTTCTCTCTGGCCCCTGCCCCATGTTGTTCTTGTTTTTCTGCACCAGGATCTCATGTCACCTAATTTGGCCTTGAATTCCTTATCTTCCTGCCTCTGCCTCTGCCTTTGCCTCTGCCCTGCCTCTGCCTCTGCCCTGCCTCTGCCTCTGCCCTCTCTCTGCCTCTGCCTCTCTCTCTGCCTCTCTGCCTTTGCCTCTGCCATGCTGAGATTATAGATGTGCAACAAAATGCCTGATGACAAAATATTATTTATTATTATATTCAAAACTACAATTATAGTATTATATACTTATGCAAGTTTATTAAAGTAGGATAAATCTCTAGAATGATAATTGGTAGGGAAGAGGTTTTATACCTTTTTGTAATGTTTATGTCACCAGCATGCATGTAAGTACACCTGTGTCATGCAATGCCCACAGAGGCCAGAAAAGGCTGTTGGATCTAAATCTGAACTTGAGACAAAATTTTCAACTCCTTTAAATATAAACAAGATAAAAAGTTTCATCTACTGTGGCAGAAAACTTCTTTATATTAATAAATAATTTTATTTTCAAGGCAGCAAGGTGACTGGTGGGGAAAGGTACTTGCCACCAAACTTTTCTTTACCTGAATTCAATCACTAAGTTGTCTTCTGACCCAAACACACATGAACAGATGTAATCTTATTTTCCATAATTTTATAAGTTCTTTCTTGTTTGGGTTTTGTTTTGTTTGAGACAGTTTTGTTATGTAGTTTAGGCTGACCTCAAACTTGCCATCCTCCTCTATAACTTTCCAAATGCAAAAATTACAAGTATGTGGCTCTAACCTGATTAGAAGTACTTTGAATATTTATTCTATGCCCCAAATCACTTTGAGTTTGATAGAAAGGAAGAAGACCAAAAGAAGGATAAGATTTTCTTAATCCCAGGCAATTCAAAATATTGTTAGAGTAGTTCAGGAAAAAAAAAAAACTACTACTTAGCATGAAAGTATAATATATAGTATGAAATGTGTAGATTAGCTACTTGTTACAAATATTCTGAAAGTTAATATATCCATGTTAACTAATAGCAAGAAAGAAAATTCAGTTTCACCTAGATGCTAGAGCTAGAGACATGTCTCAGCAGATAAGAGCACATACTGTAGTTGTAGAAGATCAGAGTTGAGTTTCTGGCACCCACAAAATGTGGTTCACAGCTGTAACTCCAACTTCAGGACATTCAAAAGATCTCTTCTAGCTTCCTTGGGCACCTTCACATGAATAACATACCCACACATCACAGACATATGCACATACATCTAAACAAAAATAAAATAAATATTTAAAAAAATGTATATGGTGAAGTTTCAGTTTGTAGTTAGAGGAGCAATTTTATAGACTAGGAGAACCATGTTTAGAGTTGTGGAACAATTGTATATGATGTTAGATGGAGATGGGAAATTGAGAAGATATGTGAAGAATTACTGTGTCATTAATGTGTCAAATGAATTTAAATAATGAAAAAGGTAAGCAACTTGGAAGAAGTTTGTTAAAGTAACCCAGATATGGGTTAATTATGGCTTATAGGAGAATAAAGAGACAAATTTATAAAAATTTTCTGAGCCAAGGATGGGGTGCATGCAGGCAGAGGCAGGGGGATATCTGTGAGCTCAAGGCTAGCCTGCTCTACATAGTAAGTCCAAGGCTAGGGCTACTACAGGGAAACCCTGTTTCAAAACAACTAAAAAAATTACCTATACTTAAATACTTGTTCTTGTTTCATAGTTAATGTTAATTTTCTAAATATTATGCACTTGATATGACATCTTTCATAAGCGCATGAATAATAAATTTTCTTCAAACTTTTATGCTTAAACTCTTGTTATATTTTTATTGACATTATAATAAATAATTTTTTCCTTATCTTTTATAAAGGATTTATATTAAAAAGGTACAGAAGTTTCCTGAATATAGAGTACCTACAGACCCCAAAATTGACAAGAAAATAATTAGAATGGAACAGGAGAAAGCCTTTAACATGCTAAAGAAGAATTTGGTGGATGCTGGTGGTGTTCTTCGGTATGGCTTTATATAATTCTTTTATTTTTTATCATTAACATAATTTACAAGGACTTTTTTGTTGTGTTTTTTGAAACAGGGTCTCCAGTAACCCCAGGTGGCCTAAAACTTGTTATGTAGATCAGAGATTCACCTACCTCTGCCTCCTGCGAACTGGGATTAAAGGTTTGTACTACCGTGCCCAGTTGAGGACTTTTATTTTAAGAGAAATTATGTTTTTTTCAATTATTTCATTCAGGAATGATTTTATATTAACTTTCACTAGTATTAAACTTATTTGCTATTGTGTGTGGTATTGACTTTATTACCTAAGGATTGCAGATAATTCTAATCAAAGAATTATATCATAGATCTTTGATTATTGTCACAGCCATAAATGAATTCTAAGACCTAAATAAAATTCCATTTTATGGTTCATATTTCAAATAGGAAGAACTCTTATATTTCTTGCTTACTTTCCACTATGTGTTAGTCGAGGTAAAGAATTTATAATATAAATTTATATTATTATAAATTGTATAATAAGATTAGACATAAGCAAAATAATTTCATATGCTCTTTAATAGAAAACTTTTACATATAAAAAACTAGTGATGTCAGTAATTAGATCCCTGAATTTTGAAAACTTGTATACTGTATAATTTTGAATTTGGCTCTGTTTTATTTAATATCAGTTATAAGAAGTACAGGAGACCAGTAAGATGACTCAGTGTATAAATGTACCTGCCACCAAGCCTCAAGGCCTAGTTTCAATGTCCATGGCCCACATGGTAGATGAAGAGAACTGATTCCATCAAGTTGTCATCTGGCTTCCACAAACATACCGAGGCATCCATATGCCTACACACACACGCACACACACACACGCACACACACACGCACACACGCACACACACACATATTAATAATAAATGTAAACATTTTAAAAGAAGTACAGGGCAAGGGTATGTGTCTTAGCAGGAGAGCGTTTGCCAAGCCAAATGCAAGGCCCCAGGTTCAATACCCAACACCACACACAAAGTTTGTATAAGAATATTAATTAAGGGCCAGGTATGGTGGTGTACACCTTTAATCCCAGCACTTGGGTGGCAGAGGCAGGTGGATCTCTGAGAGTTCAAGGCGAGCCTGATCTACTTAGTCAATTCCAGGCTAGCCAGGGCTACAGGGAGAGCCTGTCTCAAAAAAAACTCCTCCCAAAAATATTAGTTTCCCACCAGATTGATTTCCCTAGCATATAGTTCTTGCACTATTGTCCAAGAGACTTGTATTCACATTTTAGTTGATTCTCTTGCTCACTAGGTCAGCAGGAGGAAGGAATGCTCTAGAGGCAGTCTGTTGAACTTCTGTGAAGGAATAGTCTTCCATGGAGCACCATTTTAGCAGGCTCTGAATTGTAAGCTACCCTGGATGGAAGGTGGTATGTCCATCATGGTAGTGTAATCAATGTTTGATGAATGGGAAATACATAATTAAAAGTGGATGATTTACAGTTCTGTGTTATTATTTTGAGTTAACTTTACTTATGAGATTTAAAATAACATTTTCATATATATTTAAATCACAACTTTAGGGCCATAGTGAAAGTTTGCAGTGATATTTATTTAGTTGAGTATAAAGTCAATCTTAGAAGAGTTGAGCATAAGACATTTTAAATTGGTTATACATGGGATAATCATTTGATTTTTTTCTTAAAAGATTATTCTTTCTCTTAATGAATATTAACCTAGATAATTATGATTTCTGCCTTGTCTCATATTATCAAATAATTTTAACATTTGTTTTTTAATAACTGTGGATATTTTCTCCTGTCAGGTGGTACGTCCAGTTACCTACACAACAAGCTCATCAGTATCATGAATTAGAGACTCCTTGCCTACCTTTGTCTCCTTCCCCTTTTCCGATGTCTTCTCTTGAAGAAGAGGAAACTATCATTAGAGATGAGAATTGTGCATTGCCCTCACGTCTCCATCCTCAAGTAGCGCATAAGATTCAAGAATTAGTATCCCAGGGAATAGAACAAGTCTATGCAGTAAGGAAGCAGCTAAGGTACAGTAGAAGCAAAGTTTTCTTTGACACTTGTTTTAAATAATACATGTAACGTAGTAGGCATTTTATAGGTATATCAGAGGAATGTAGTTCTTTTTCTTAATTCTATTCATAGCATTTTTCAACAAGTGCTTGGGAAGCTTTAGTATAGTATGCTTTAGTATAATATTCTAAATATCATTTGAGACACTACATCTTTGGCACATTGAAGTATCTCTTTTTATATATTTAGAAAAAATTTTTATTTTATGTGTGAGTATATTGCCTGCAAGTATGTAAGTGTACCAGTGTTGTGCAATGGCTGAGGGGGTCAGATCTCTTGGAACAGGAGTTATGGATGGTTGTTAGCCACCATATTGGTGCTGGGAATCAAACCTGGGTCCTCTACAAGACCAGTCAGTGCTCTTTTCTAAATTTTAAAAGATTGTTTATTTTTATTTTGTGTGTATAAGTGTTTTGCTGTGTGTATGTAGGTACATCTGTGTCAGGCAAAGCTCATGGAGGTCTGAAGAGGGCATCGGAACCCCTGAAACTGGAGTTACAGACGGTTGCCAGCAGCTGTATGGGTGCTGGGAACTAAACGCAGGTCCTCTGGAAGAGCAGTCAATGCTCTTAACCACTGAGCCATCCCTCCAGTCCCACACTGAAGTATTCTAAAAGATGAATGAATTTAATTTTTTTATAACTAGGGTTTCACATTGTAACCCAGAGTGGAATGAAAGTCATTGTGAAGGCTAGACTGACCTCAGATTTGCAGCAGTCCCCCTATTTCAGCTTTCCAAGTGCTAGATTATAGGTGTGAGCCACTATGTCTATAATGAATTGAATTTCATAATAAGTACCATTATAGGAAAAAAAACTCATAGAATCAAAGAAATGTTTGCATCTTTCTTAAATTTAAAAACTTCTGTGTGTATGTATTTGTATGTATATGTACCTGCATGCATGTATATATGTGTACCACATGTATGCCTGGTATCAAAAAGTGGCATCAGATCACTGGGATCTGGAGTTAAGGATAGTTGTTAGCCACAATATGGTGCTGGGAACTGAGCCTGGGTCCTCTGCAAAAGTAGCAAGTGCTCTTTACCACTGAGCCATCTTTCTAGCCCTAGAACCAAAAATTTTAAAACCTAGGCTAAGGTACTTATTTCAGGCTATTTGAAATGAAATTTAATGTTATTATTGTATGATATAGAAATGAATATAACAAAAATATATTTTATGCTTGTATGAGATTATAAAAAATAATAAAATGTTATATTTTAAAAAGATAACTATTATACTAATATATGATGTTATATACAATTCTGTTTATATATTATATATTACTACAGTGATAATTAAACAAATTATTATCTTGTATATCATTAAAGTTAGCCCAAAGTACTACAAATAAAGTTTCATGAGACAAATAACCATCCAGATTAACCTCAGTAATTATTATTTTAACAATAAAGCAATTGCTACATGTGTGCCATATATTGTGCCGTACATTGACATACATCATCTTACAACAGCTGAGTAAAGCTGACACATTTATCCCTATTTTACACATGAGGAAATAGAGATTCAAAGTTGCTGAATAATTGACTCAAAAGACAGTCAGAACTGAAATCTGGGTCTAATTGTACAGCTTGTACATACTGCTTTGATACCTTGCTCCTACTGGTTACTGTATAGAGAAATCTGAACAACCAAATGAGTGTTTCTTTTTTGGTTGAGGGAGAGAGATTGAGACAGGGTCTCACTGTGGAGTACTGACTAGCTTGGAACTCATTTTACAGACCAGGCTAGCTGTGAACTCAAGAGATTTGCCTGCCTCTGCCTCCAAGGGCTGGGATTAAAGGCGTGTGCCACCATACCCAGCCTAAGAGTTACTTCATAATTACCTTGTGACCTTTTTAATTAGCAGCTCTTTGGACATTTGTTTTCACTGAATCTATGGAACATAGCCAAAATTTAGTAAAGCCATTGACTGTTTAATAAAACTGGGCCAACATATTTATTTTGAACTATTTGAAAAGAGGTTCAGTGAGAACAGAAAAATAATACAACTCTGCAATTAGATGTTTTGAGTATAATCCATAAAACACATGTATGTTAAATGGTAATTTATATATATTTATTTTGATATAATTATGTAGCTATGCTACCTTTTTTCTGTCTTCACTTATTTTAAGAATATCAAACACATCAAATTTCATGTAATATTGATGCCATTTGAAAACATAGCATGATGTTTATGCATATAACTTGGAAATATGTTCACACATTCTGATTTATTAGGAAGGCATATGACTTAGGGCAAATTTAATTTCTACAATCTTCAGTTCTCTCGTTTGTAAAGTGGGAATGATAATTATACCTGGTCATGTGATCACAATAATAGTCAAATGAAATAATTGAAATGTGCAGAATTATGTCTGACATAGTAAGCACTGAAAAATGTTACTGTACTTAAACTGCGACTTGTGGTTCCTTTAAGTTAATTCATTAAAATGTCAAAGCTCTAATATGTGTGCTTTAAACAAATGAAAATATTACACTTTTTTTAACCTGCATAAACTCTATGCTTTAATGAATAGAAAAAATAATGTAAATTACTTATAGAAGCATAAATCATATTTTACAAGTTTATATTAAAGGAGAACCTTTTCTTTCAATCTATAAATATACCTTTACATTTTATATTTTTATTTTATTTTATATTTGCCACAGAAAATTTGTGGAAAGAGAACTGTTCAGACCTGATGAAATACCTGAAAGACATAATTTATCTTTTTTTCCAACTGTAAATGATATAAAAAACCATATCCATGAGGTACAGAAATCTTTGAGGACTGGAGATGTGGTATATGACTCAGAGATTATTCCAGCAACGGTATGAACACAACCTCATGTTTTTGTTTTATTAGTGACTCTTTCTCAGCTTCTAATAGTAGTTGGCCTAATTAAGAGGGCTACCATTAGGCCATCTCATTTACTCTGATAAAAGAAAACACACTAGATATTTTTCTAAGATATAAATTCTATGAGCTCTCAGATAATAATTTGACTGAATTTTAAAATTTTTCTTAAGATTTATTTTTATTTTATGTGTATGAGTGTATTCTCTGCATGTATGTAAGTACACCTGTGTTGTACAGTACCCACAGAGGACAGAAGAGGGCATCAGATCCCCTGGAACTGAAGTTATGGATGGTTGTTAACCAGCATGTGGGTGCCAGGATTTGAACCCAGGTGTTCCTCAAGAACAGCCAGTGCTCTTAATTGCTGAGCCACCTCCCCACTCATAACTGAATATTTTTTATTACTCTCATAAGGGAAAGAAACAGTGTATTTCCAAATCTGAGTATAACAGAAAAATCATTGTCTTTTTCTCTCAAAGAATTATTTATTCAATGTATATGCATTTATTGAGTATGTACTGAGTCCCTCACTCCCACCCAGTTTAAAAACAGATGGTCAAGGTTAAGTAATTCAGACTTGAATGCGCAAAGTGCTGATGTTAGCTCTATATGCCAGTTATGAATATCAATTTTTACCTCATACTTAAAATTTTTTGTTTTATTTATTTTGAGGTAAGGTTTCCCTATAGTCCCAACTGGTTTAGAACTTGCTATGTAGACCAGGCTGGTCTCGGTCTTACAGATCTGCTTGCCTCTACCTCCTGATTGCTGAAATTAAAGGCATGTCCCAATGCACCCAGCTAACTCATACTTTGATATTGGGGTTTCCCTTTCAATGTTAGTAATTTCTAAGAAAATATAATTATCCAGAAGCTAGTGATTTTAATAAAGGCAGTGATTGTGGTATTAAAATCTGAATAGCATTAACCTTTATCTATCTAACTTTTCCAAATTTATTAACTGAATAAATCTGAATTTAAAAGGTGGAAACTGCTGTCTTTTGTATCCAAATCCTTATTTACTGTCCTAAATTCAAGAATAAAGATGATTTGATTAGCAGTGATACTTGCTTTCTATACTTCCTATTTAGATTCTTGATGTCTGAATTCAAGGACCCTAATGTATTTGGACATTGAGACATACTTTTGCTTTGAAAATGTAAACAAGTAAAGAGAGTGATTATAGAACAAAGCACAAGTATGATAGGAAAATAAAATATAGGACTGGAGAGAGAGCTAAGTCAGTGAAGTTCTTGCTTGGCAAACGTGAGGACCTGAGTGTGATTCCCAGGACCCACATAAAAATGCTGCATATGTTGGGACTGGAGAGATGACTCAGGAGTTCAGAGCACTTTACTCCTCTTCAAAGGACCCAGTTTTGTTCCCAGCACCCACATTGGCAGCTCACAACCACTGATAACTCCAGTTCCAGAGGATCTGGTACCCTCTTCCCGCACCAGGCACACACATGATGTACATGCACACATGCAGGCAAAAACAATCATACACATAAAATAAAGTAAAAGCATATTTTTAAGTAATGCTGAGTGTGGAAGCACTGGCTATATGCATGCATACACATGCACACACACGCACACACACACACGAGTAAGAAAAAGATAATAGGGCTGGTGAGATGGCTTAGCTGGTGAAGTCATGTGCCACCTAGCCTAACTATCTGAGTTTGATCCCCAGGTCTTACATAGTAGAAGTTGCTCTGATCTCCTATGTGTGCCATGGCACAAGCATATACATCCATATATACAAAATGAATAAGTAAATATAAAAAATATGTAAAGAAAATATCATAGTTGTATGATATTTTAAGGCAAATGTTTTAAGATTATTTTTAATGTACTTACTTTATTTTTACTGAAACAAATGTTCCCATTTCAGCTTCAGTGGACTACAGATAGTGGAAATATTCTCAGAGAGACTGTGACAGTTACATTTGCAGAAGGTAGGTTATCTTGGAAAAGTTTTAGAATATAAAAAATCAAGCAATGTTAAAACTAGAATGAACTTAGAGATATCTTATGTAATCAAATCAAATTATCTTTATTTTTGTGTGTGCACATGTGTGCAAGTACATGTGCATGTGTATACATGCATGAGTGGAGTCTACAGGTCAATGTGAGGTATCTGCCTCATTTTGTTGTTTTGAAACAGATCTCTCACTAAACCTGGAGCTCCTGTTTGGGCTGTCCAGCAAGTCCCCAGGATCTCTGCTCCCCCATTGCTGAATGGTTACAGATGCTCACTGCTGCGTTCAGCTTTACATGGATGCTGGGGCTCCAAATTCAGGTCCACGGCACTTGCACATCAAGTACTTTACCCACTGAGCCATCTTCCTTCCCATGATGTAATCAGATTTTATAGATAAGGAGATTATAACTCAAAGAGACAAAGAGCAGCCATGTTGGGGTTTATCAAAATATTTCCATGTTCTTAAATTTCTCCTATATTCAATTTTTATGCTTCTTTATGACTGAAAAAAATTTGTTTTTAAGGGACAAGATCTTGGTATGCAGCCTAGGCTGGCCTGCAACTTGTGGTCTTCTGCTTCAGCCCCTAAGTGTCAGAGTTACAGGCATATGCCCCCATGCCTAACTATAACTGAAAATTTGAGACTGATTACTAGCATAGTGAACTCGGAGAATGGCTAGTGCCAGTAGTAACAGCTTTAAGATTCCTTGATTTGCGAACTCTTGTCCATTTTGAATGGTTTGCTTTTTCCTCTATGGTACTACTCCTGTGTTCTTGAAATATTCCAAGCCTTTTTTTAATCCTTTTTATCTTTATTTTAAATTTTTTTTGCTTTATTTTTATTTTATGTGTATGAGTGTATTGCATGCATATATGCATGTGTGTGGGTGGGTCTCCATCTCCAGCACGGCTGTTGTGCTCCAGCCATGCCAGAGAATGGAGGACGATGGAACAGGACCTCAGGTGGCTCAGAGTGAGGCGGGAGGAGTTCCCTCCCAGGAGACTACCTCGGTGGGTAGTTCGGTTATTAGAGCCAATGCAGGGGCTTATATAGGGAAGCCTCCTGACCGTTACAGAAGGCGGGAAAGTTAAAGTGGGGTTTGGGGGTAAAGGGTGGGAAGGCTGTGGAAGTTCAGGAACGAGGAAACGAAACCCAAAAACCTGGTTCTGGTCTGGGGTGGGGGAAAGGAAGATTGATATCACATCAGGCAGAGCAAGTCAGACACCTGCTATCCCTTTAGGGTATCTGGAGTTGCTTGCCTTGCTCAGTACCCAGGTCCCCACACATGTGCACCCATGTTGTGCAATGCTCGAGGACAGAAGAGGGTGTTGGATGCCCTGGAATTGGAGTTGTGATCAGTTGTTAGCTGCCATGTGGATGCTGGGATTCAAACCTGGGTCTTTCTGTAGAAACAGCCAGTGCTCTTAACCACTGAGCCATCTCTTCATTCCCACTTTTTGGCTCTTTTTTTGTGTTCTGTCTTTTGGAGATACCTCTTTTCTGTGGAAAACTCTTCTTAGTACTCAATTAAGTTTTAAGTGCTCTTCTAACTTTATCTCTTATACTAAGGAGGCTTCTCATTTCATTATATTTACTTCTGCATTTAACTGTGCTGGCTATTGTTTACACATCTTTAGCTTTGTCATTCCAGCTTTTAGTGGCAAGGATTATTTTAATCAAATTAGGATAATACCTGCTAAAATGGTAACACCTAAGTAATTGCTCTAGAGTAACTGTATACAAAGTATTTTTTGTCTACTTGTTAACCTCTAAAAGTTTCTTCATCTACATCTTTAGCTCCTTTCAGACTCTTTAGCATCATCTATTTATTTTAGATGTAATCAAGTTGCTTTGCTAAGTGCTGGGCATAGAAAAGAATGGATAAGTTTCCTACTTTGTGAAACTTAAGTTTAACAAAGAAAAACACACCAACCAAATATATTGTAATTAATTGCTATTATGAAAAGTTTTATTCAAGAGTTGTTCAATTATGTGGAAACTATGATAGTAGGGACACATAATGAAGATGAGGGAGTGGGGCAGTGACACTTGAAAAGGGTGATTGAAACTTGAGGACTGAAGTAGGATTTTTTTAGTCAAAGGAATGGCATGTGTGAAAGTCCAACAAAATGAACTTGTCATGTTTAAGAAACTTAAGAAGGCCGATCCAGGTAGTATAGAAACTAAATTGAGTTAACAAAATAGTGTTTTTTTGAGACAGGGTCTCCTGTAGCCCCAGCTGTCCTATGTAGACTAGGCTGGCCTTGATCTCACAGAGATCTGCCTGCCTCTGCCTCTAGGGTGCTGGGATTAAAGGCATGCACTGCCACTCCTGGCTTTAACAAAATAGTTTTAAGAGGCCACTTAACTGCACCAAGGAAAAAGATGATAGTGGTTTAGGCTGCAGTTGGTGATGTATGTTCTAAAATTAGGTGCATTTAAGAGTTTGTTAATTGAATAGATTTTCACACATCTAGAGAGTTTAAGTATAGTCCCCAGCATTATAATATGGGAAATGGACTAGAAAAAAAAATTCTTAGATTCCATTCCACATATTCCGTTCTTGTAGATAAAGGTGCTTGCTGCCAAGCCTGACAGCGTCAATAAAACTCATGCAGGTTGAGGGCTGGAGTTGTATCAAGGTGGTAGAGCACTTACCTAGACTACCTCATTTTCTTCTGCAGCACAGAAAAAGGAAGAAAGAAGTAAGGGAAGGAGGGAAGAAGAAAGGAAAGATGGAAAATAAATGGAGGTTGAAACTAGGAATCTATATTTTTTTTAAGTTCCCCTAAAGGTTCTGATAATCTGTCAGGTTCTAGAAATAGTAAACTAGATACCTGGTATATTTGTTTGTGGGTATGAGCCTGTTTTTCGGTGTGTATTTTGATTTTTACTTCTTTGTTGTTTTGAGTCAGGATCTCACCCCATTCCCAGACTGGTTTAGAACACACTATGTATTTTATACTTTCCTCAAAGTCATGTCAATCCCCCTACCTCAGCCTCAAAAGCACTAGGGTAATAAGCATGAGGCACCATGTCTCGCTGGTTTGGGATACATCTGGTTGGTTGGTTTTTTGTTTTTGTTTGATTGATTGATTTTTGAGACAGAGTCTCATTATGTAGCTCAGCTGCATAGTCTACTCACTATGTAGACTATCCCAGGCTGACCTGATCTCAATAGAAATCAGCCCGCCTCTGCTTCCTGAGTGCTGAGATTAAAAAGTGCACTGCCCTACCTGGCTGGTTGGTTGTTTTTTAAGTAATGATATTGTTTGTTTTCAGATAGAGTATGGCATAGCCCCTGCTGGCCTCAAGCTCCCTCTATACCCAAGGATTATCTTGTATTGTTTATCCTCCTGCCTCTACCTCTAGAGTTCTAGGGCTATAGGCATATTCCACCCTGTCTATCTTACTGATGGTTTTTCTTTTTAAAATCTTTTTCAAACCTTTGACCTGTCTTCTATTCTGATTCTGATAGTAAGAATTGCAGTAAAGTTCAAAATAAAGTTTTGTCTTAATAGTTTCTCTCTTGTATGATTTAGGAAATTCACCAGGAGAGTTAGTTACTACCAAAGTGGGAACAAATCAGACAGGATCTTCTTTGTCTCCAGAGCCAACTCATTTACTTTCTCCACTATCCTCATTTCAGCCCAAAATATTTACACAACTACAGGTAGGTACCCACTAAAATACTAAATCTAGGAATCTTCTTCCTCTGTGATTCTTCTTGTAAGAATTTCAGAGAATTGTTATAAAATTACAGCAATGACCAGATATTTCTTACTAATTTTCTAATCCTTTATGTCTTGATTTAAAATAATAATTCTAATAGTATGTTTTGAATAAGTTTGACAGAAACTATGAATGCAATGAAATTTTATTGTACTATTTTTTCTTTGGTCCTTGTTTCTGTCTTCATGTAATATTTGTTAGTAACATATACTTAATATTTTTGTTTTAATTTGTTGTCAAAAGAGTAATATATCCTATGAGAATATCATACAAAGTAAATCTAAACATTTTGATGTGACTCTCTTTTGTTTAAAAGGGTTTGCAGTTACATCCAAGACTCTCTCCTAATGGATCACCAGCAGTAAATAATCATCCCTCTTCCAGTCCTTCAAGACTTCTAGATTCAGTAGGAAATGCTGTAGTGAATAATTCTCTACTGCTTGGTCAAAGTCAAAGCCTTCAAACAGAAACACGCCTAACCCAAAACAATAGTGCTGCCTCCACCATGAGAAACCTCCCAGAACCAGTTCAAAATTTAGTTGCAATGGATCAGCTGGTGGAAATTGAAGATGTTGAGGACACAGGGAATCTGGAAAGAAATGTACATAGGATTCTCTTGGAAGATGTGCAAACCATTCCAATACAAATCATAGAAAACCACAGAACTCTAAGTAAGTTACAGTTAATTTATAATTTTATTTTTTAGCTTTTAATAGACTATTATCAGTAATCACACCATAGGGGGAAAAAAGCTATCATTTCTACCCAGTGGGTTTATAATATTATATCACTCAAAACTATGAGAGAGAAGAGAGATTTTATTTGCTTAAGGAAAGTTATTCTTGTTATATCTAATTACTTAATCCCATTGAAATTATTCATTTTTTTATCTCAGCACTTAGGGTTGAGGCAGGAGGACTGCAAGTTCAAGGACAGCCTGGACTACAGAGCAAGTCCATACTAGCCTGGATAACTTAGTAAGACCATATCTCAATATATAAAGAGGTCCAGAGATGCAGAGCACTTACCACCTAGCATGCCCAAGAACCTGAGTTCATTCCCCAGTATAAACAGGGAAGGAAGAGAGAAGAAAGGAGAGAGGGGATTTATTCATTTTTTAATTAACCTGCCTTTCCACAGAAATCTTTGGCAATATGAAACTAAGAAAGTTATTTTAGAATGCATAAAATGTGTTAGAAGCAAATAATGTAAAGAAAACCACTTTAGTACAAATACTATTTTAAAAAGTTGATAAATGCAGAGAGAGAGAAAGAGAGAGAATGGAAAAAGTAAGCAGATAAAAGGTTAATATGAACATTTTGGGTAAGTCTTGGGTACATGAATTTATCTGAGGACCTTGTTTTCTCCATTGCATTTCTAAGCTAGTCATTATGGTAGTAAACTCTAGTAACTCCTACTTGATTTTACCATGTTACTTTTCACACAACTTGTTCTGGTCTGGGCACTTCTGTGAGAAAAGATATATGTGCATCATTTTGCTCTGAAGACAAAATCTTCACAGAACTTATTTTTAGAACATATATTTTTTCCTTTATCTTAATCATCATTCTTCTTGGTAAATGAAACTGTGAAAAGATTCTTCTATAAAGAATTGCATTCTTTTGAACTGATTTCTAAGAAAATTTATCCAGAGAGTTATGTCATTTGTAACCACTATATAACTTTAATAGGTGAGGAGAAAAGGAAATACATGTAAATTTATTCTTACAACTCCATGAAGTAGTTATTGATATTCCCATTCTACAGATAGGGAAACCAAGGTTCACGAGATTAAGTAATTATCTAATGCTCATACCTATCTACTAAGTGATAGAGGAGGGAATTAAACCCAGGTTATTCACCTTTTAGAGCTTTCTTCCATTATAATATGCTTCCTCTCCCTGTGTTGTAGCATAGTATTTCTGGGAGCATAAATCAAAATTGCTTTAAAAAGAAAGTCTTTTTAATCGAAATTCGCCTGGTTTATCTAGTTAGATTATAATCTGAGGGTTATTTCACCCAGATATGAGTTCTTGGGGTCATTAAAGCTCATCCTTTATATGGCCAGGCATGGTAGTGCATGCCTTTAATCCCAGCCCTGGGGAGGCAAAGACAGGCAGATCTCTGTGTAGGCCAGCTTGTTCTACAGTGAGTTCCAGGTCAGCCAGAGCTGCAAAATGATACCCTATCTCAAAACAGACAATAACAACAGCAACAAAACTCCACAAATTTATCTTCTATGTTTGTGACTAAACTCCAGTATGCCTGCATGTTACAAGCATTACATGTATATGTTCAGCACACTTCTTTAAGTAAGTGATAGTCCTTCTAACCTTTGTTTTCTAAGCAACTGAAAAACTCATGTTCTTAAGAAAGTATGAAGGTTGGATGTTAGATATTGCATTGCTTGTTAATGGTGGTGTGCATTAATGTAATTAAAGGTATTCTGAAATCAGAATGCAAAATGTATTCTGAAATGTTTCAGATAAGCACACACATAGTTGACACAGCTAAGTTAGAGCTATCATTTTAAGACATGATACTACTGTGTTTTCAACTATATCAACCATTTTTCTCAATTACAGTGTGGCCCTTTTTCTAACCGGTATTTTGCTCTTATTCTAAATTCATGATTTTTTTTAAAAAGATAGAGTCTCATGTACACCAGGTTGGCCTTAAACTGGATATGTAGCTGTTGAATTCTTGATCTCCCACCTTCACCTCCCCAACACAGGGATTATAGGTGTGCACCACCTACCTGGCTTTATATTCATATGATTTTAAAGACTTCAGTGTCATAGTGAACATTAACCTGTCTAACTTTTTCTTATGTTTGGTTTTAAAGTTAAATAAAATCCTGAAGATACTGTTTCCATGAACCAAGTTAAACAAGAACATTAACCTAACTTTTTCTTATGTTTGGTTTTAAAGTTGAAGAAAATCCTGAAGATACTGTTTCCATGAACCAAGTTAAACAAGAACCCAAAGAACCAACACTGTCTATAGAAGCAAAAAAATTTTTGGACTGTAAAAAATTATCTGCTAATTAAGTTTTTTGAAGCTTTTTACAATTCTGGTGACTTTGGATGACTTAGAAGGTGAAGATTATTGAAGCCTGACATGATAACTGGAAATGGAGATTGATTTGATAAGCAATTTTGACTTGAAACTGGCATATTTGTTGCCAATTCCATACTTTTACCTCCTTAGGAAATATTTTATTTTATATTGTATTCCTTTGCTTTTTGATTATCTAATAAGGTCAGTATTTCAAAAGATCGTCTGAAGTTATCCATAGTAATTTAGTCTGAACATAAATAGTTACTTATCTCATCCCTGGAAATACTCATTTTGGGTTCTTAAAAGTCAAAAAAAAAAAAAAACCAGTGTGTGAGTGCATGTGTGGGTGTCTGTCATGAATTTTAAAGTTGTGAAGAAATTTTTAGTTAGCAGATAGGTGACAGAATATTTGTAGTCTGTCTTATTTGGAAAGATAAAGCAATAGATTTTTTCATAGTAGCGCAAGGCCCAAGCAGTCATATCCCTGGCAACTGCACTTGCAGTTTAGCTTCTTGTAAATTTAGTACTTTTAACTATGAATGAATAGCATAGTAATAGTCATCTAATAGAAGTTTAAATGTCTTGCTAAACACTGAAAAATTTAACTTGAATTAACCAGATAAGTAACACAAATAAATATATATTACATGGATTCTATTCAGGATTGAAGATAAAACTCTATCAATAGAAACATGAAGAAATTCAGAGAATTTAGAAAAAATATTGAATTCCACTACTTACAGATCATTTGGGAAACTTTATGATAGAAAAATTTTGCTTTTTTTTAAAGATTCAATTTTGGCTAGAAACTAATTTAAATGGTATTTGCATTTTTCTATGCCAGAATTCTTACAAGAATTGATGGTATTAGGATTTGTATATTTCAAGGTAAGTATACATAGTTTAAATTTTAGTTCATATTTTAAAATTTAATGCTGGATCTGATATTTGATCATTAAATAAGGATATTTACTTATAATACCAACTAACTAGTAATCAGTTCATTCATTATAAATTTGTTTTCTAAAAGATTGTCCAGCTAGAAATTTCCACTGTATCTGTCAAGAAATCAACGTGGCTGAGTGTGATGGTGTGTACTTGTAATGCCAGCACTCAGGAAGTAGAAACAGTAGTAGGCTTGTGAGATCAAGGCTAACTTGGGCTATACAGCAAGATCTTATCTCAAAAAACAGTGTAAGAGTATATGTCCTAAAAAGATTTTTTTCCAGAAACTTACTTGTGGATATATTTTAAATTTTGTTTTTATAAAATGAGGATTCAAAGTGGATATAAATACTTATTATTCAAAACATGAACAACATAATATGAAACTTAACCTTAATATTTTACATGGGTATCAGTCACTTTTGACTTTTCTAAATTCAGTATCCCATTTTCAGTTTACTTTGTTTTAGTACATGACAAATATCTAAATATAAAATACTGTTATTTTAGAAGTAGGTGGAACTTTAAAATTCTTTGCTCTTTAGATAGATTTAATCCTATTCAATATAAAGTTTATTATTTATACCTTATTTAATATAAACTTATATCTACTTGTATGTATGATTTTCAGTAAAAATTGCTTTTCTTTTTCATAAGAACTGAAAATATTTGATGCCAGCACTTATAGAGGTAGGCTGCTAAATTTGAGTAAGTTCAAGAGAACTTAGTGACCTCAGACCTGAAATTCTCCTAATCTATGAGTACTTAAAAGGAGTAAGTCCAAATATATAGTTTGGAATTGTATTATTTATAATATTCTATTTATCCTTTTAATACAAACTTTTTAAAGAAGAATAGGTCTTTACCTTCCAGTAATGATAAAGATTTATTATTAAATGTTTGACTAGTTGAACTGTATTCTTTTGGAAACATTCCTGTTTGATGTTGAGTTGCTAAGGAGAAATGCTTGTTTAGAAACACACTAGCCCATTTCCTGTGAAGATGAAAAATATCAGAGGATTCAGAATTTACATTTGATCAGGAACAAACAGTTAAAATATGCTTCTATCACTCATTCTGTATAAATTTTTTTTAGCATGAGAAAGAGAGTTTACATATATTGTTCCTACAAATAAAGACAAAACAGAAGACCAAACACGTGAAGGAAAATTTAAATCCCTAATTGTATATTCTTGTTTTTTAGGTAGAAATGGAACTGTTAATATTTTTGTGTATTTAAATGAGTAGTTCTTCAAAAATGGTGTCTAAATGAGTTCAAAAATTCATTTGTCTTCTAAATGCATGCATACTCACAACTCATCAGTATTGTTTAAAGGTGCTTAGCATCATTAAAAAAACTGTTTACATATTTTAAATGTACCAGATCTAAACACAAGCACATTAAATTTTCAATTATCTGTATATGGCATTCTCCTAACAACTCTACAGCAAAGTTTGACAAATGTTCTTTTGTGTCATATATTACAAGATGTAATATCTGTAGTACTAAGTTGGACATTCAAAATGAGCCATCAGAAATATATTATTACAGCTCAGCTTGTTTCTTCATTGTAATTTTCATGTTCCAAACCTCCATGTGAACTTTGCCTGTATACCAGTAAATTACAGATAAAAGAGCCATGATAGACTTTTCCCTCAGTAGTAATTTTCTGTGTAAGCAGTTAGCAGACTTAAAAACCTTTAACTCTGTCTGCAAGGTACAGTTTCCTAAACATCACAAAAGTAATAGGAAACAAGTTTTGGGATCCGATCTTTCACTGAAGTTTCTAATTGTGAGGCCCACCAACTTGTATTTCATGTTCTTTATATCCTGTCAAAAATATATACCTAATCATGTGGGTATGAGATATTGTTTACTTTATACCAGGTTTATAAAAGATTTAAAAATGTTTGTATATATAATATACAGTATATATATATACTGTAATTTACTGTACAGTGTACTTGTTATAATGTAATTTTTCATTAAAATTTTTTTGTTTTTTTTCTTACATGTCTTGTGTGTGTGTGTGTGTGTGTGTGTGTGTGTGTGTGTGTGTGTATGAGTGTACTGCCTGCATGTATTTAAGTGAACCTGTGATGTACACTGCCCATGGAGGTCAGAAGAGGGCATTGGATCCCCTGGAACTGGAGTTATGGATGGTTGTTAGCTACCATGAGGGGCCTGGGAATTGAATCTGGGTACTCTGAAAGAGCAGGCAGTACTTTTAACCACTGAGCTATCTCTGGAGGTAATGGAAGTTTTGTTCATCTTAAGTAAGAAGGTGAATAAATACTTCATTTAGTATCTAAGAATTTTTACTAGGGATTTATGACAGTTTGAAGCCTGAAAGTTTTTAAGTATTAACTATTAACATTATATCATTACATTGGAGATATATATTTGTTACTCTGCAACCCAGCCACGCATCATCATTTTACAACAATGTGGGCCAGTAAGATGGCTCATTGGGATGCAGGTTCATGTCTGGCAACCTGAGATCAGTCCCTAGAAGGCAAAAGTGGATGGAGAAATCTGACTTCACAAGTGGCCTCTGACCTTCACACATGCATGTCCCCCCTCATCATACATACACAATAATAAATAAAATAATTTTTTATAAAAGACTGGCAAGCTGAGTGTCTTTAATCCTAGCACTAGGAAGTGGAGGCTGCCAAATCTCTGTGAGATGGGGGCCAGCTTGGTCTACATAGTGAATTCCAGATTAGCTGGGGCTTCAGGGAGACCCTGTCTCAAAAAGAACCAAACAATGGGGACTGGTAAGATGAATGGCTCAGCGGTTAAGAGCACTGGCTGTTCTTTCAGAGGACCTAGGCTCAGTTCCCAGCACTCTTGTGACAGCCAGCTGTCCTTAACTCTAGTTCCAGGATATCCAATGCCCTCTTCTGGCTTCTGTGGGCATTGCTTGCATAGGTGCACTTACATGCAGGTGAAACACTCATACACATAAAATAAAAAATAAACAAAAACAAAAGACTGGAAATATGGCTCAGGGAGTAAAGGCACTTGGTGCCAAGTCTGACCACCTGAGTTTGATTCCCCAGACCCCACATAGAAGGAGAGAACTGACTCCTGCAGGTTGTCCTCTGACTTACCACATACTTGTGACACACATACATGCACAAAAAATAAATAATTTTAAAACAATGTGTATAACAAGGTACAAGTAATTCATTTTTTTCCTCCACATTTGGCACCATGACATCTTCAAATACTGCTTCATATATATGGAGTGATAGCAGAATTATATGATTAAAAGAGAAGAGCTCATTGATCTTTTCCCCTCCCTTTTGCTTTTTCTGCTTTGCCTGCTTTTTAGGGCAACAGAAAATCATGGACTTCGGAGATAGCTCAGTAGATTAATACTTGGCACAAGCATGGGGAATGCAGTTCAGATCCCCACAGCTCACATAAAGCCCAGGCAGGTATGTTGATCACCAGAAATTCTAGCATTCATGAGACAGACTCCAGGAATCCCAGAGGCAAGGTAGCCAACTAAATTAGCCATAATTAGCAAGCTCCAGGTTCAGGAAGAGATCCTATCTCAACAAATAAAGTGAGGAAGACTCACAGAAGATATCCATTATCAACTTTGGGCCTAAATACACACCCACCCACGCAGAGGCACTCACATTCATTCAAACACAGATACATGCACACAGACTACACACACACATACATAGAAAAGTAAATCTTAAATATCCCCAGAGGGAAAAATTAGCTCTTCCCCATTAACTGGTTAAGATTCTCTTAAGAGATACATTTTTTGATATTTAAGTAGCTATAATTCTACTTAATCATAAGAACACAACCTTAGTACTTAGTATACTTTTGTTGTATATATATTAGCTGTGAATCATGTTGTTAAACAACACAAGTATCCAGTACTGATTGAATTCTTAAAACTTTAGGAATAAAATTAAAATTTAAAGAGTATTCATTTATTAATAAAGGGATTCCTAAAAAACGTAAAACAAAACTTAATGGAAATCTCTCAGAATGTGATAGGGTTACATGAATTATAAAATCAGAAGACAGAGTATATCAAAAGAGTTATTTTTAAGAGTCTTTGAGGTACAATTAATATAGGGCAAAGTGCATATTTAAAGCAAACAATTGACAAATTTTAACATATTTGAAACCATCACTGTGATTATGACAGAGTACAGCCATCACCTCCCTTGGTTTCCTAGTACTACTTTGGGTTCATTCTCACTCCTCCTGGCTTCACCCCAGTTCACCATCCCAGCCCACCTCATCTCCTTTGAATGCATTTTTGGATGATTCATAAACTTATTTTAAATTGTTCACTGAAAATTTAACACATTTACACAATGTATTTTGATCCATCCATCATTACCTTCTCCAAGCCTTCCTAGTGTCTGCTACTCCATCTTTCTCCTAACTTCATGTCCTTTTAAAAAATACTAATAACTCCCTGAGTCCAGTGGGGTCCCTTCCTATTCATGCTGGGATTTTAACTGGTTTGATCTTGTGTGGTAACCACAGGTGGTGTGAGTTGATGTGTATAACAGCCATGTCATGTCCAAAGTCAGCATTTCACAGCTCTCTACATCATCTACCAGTTTTTACGTTCCTTTATGCCCACTTTTCCACAATGTTCCCTGAACTTTGCATGGGGGAGGCTAATAGAGATGACTAATCATTTCTTTTTCCTTTTAAATTTGTGACCATCATACATGAGTATAGTCCTTGCACCGTTTCCATCCCTCCCAATCACCTTCTACCTCCTTCCACATCCGTTCACTCCCTCTCCTGTACCCTTTCTTTGTTATTTTACACACACACACACACACACACACACATTGAGTCTACCCAGTTGTGCTCCTATGTACTTGTGTATAGGGCTTCCCACTTGGAGTTAGATAACCTCTCAGGGAGCTAATTCCTGGAGACAACTGATTCTCCCTCCCTCAGCATCCGTTGATTATCTGCAACTCTTCCTCTTCAAGTGCGACCCCTTGAAATCTCCTCCATCTACCTTGGTGTGTCAACTGTTGTATTATTATTATTATTATTTGCAGCTATTGTTAGACTACTATACTGTGGAGATTTTATTGATGTAACTTCCCTATCATGTCTAAAATGCTTTAAGTAGCAGCAGGTATCTTGTCTCTTTGGATATTACATCTTTTCCTTCCTCTCTTCAGTGACATTTCCTGAGCCTTAGGTGTAAGGAGCTGTATTGTAATGGTCTCCATCTGTTGCAAAAAGAAGCTTCTTTGATGAGTAGTGAGAGGTAAACTTGTCAGGAGCTCTCCAGCAGTGTGGCCCAGCCTTGTCCTGGAGCAGGAAGATCAAGACTTAGTGGGTCGGTTCTGACTAACTAGGCAGGGAGCCCAGGAGCAGCTTAGAGATCAGTTTTGATCTAAAGCTAACTGTATAGTGAGAGCTTTTATTTATTTATTTTGGGTATACTATGCTGTACTTCCCTCCAGCGTAGTTATTTTGTCATCTTCATTCTAGCATGTATGAATAGTTCACTCATAGCTAGGCATGGTGGCACATGCCTTTAGTCACAGCACACCGGAGGCAGAGGCAGGCAGATCTCTGTGAGATTGAGGCCAGCCTGGTCTACATAGCGAGTTCCAGGCCAGCTGGGGCTACAGTGAAACCCTGTTTCAAAAAACCAAGAATGAAAAACAAACATTAAAGTCAAACAAACAAAAACCACAATATTTTATTTATTATATTCTTTTTGCATGTGTGTTCATTCAGGTGTTTGGGTATACAGGAACATGAGCACACATATGAAGGCCAGAGGTCAACTTCTGGTGTCTTTTCTTAGGTACTATCTACTTTGGTTTTTTGGCACAGGATCTCTCACTGCCATAGAGCTTAATGATTCTGCTAGGCTTGCCTCCCTAGTGCTGAAATTGCAAGCATTCACCATCTTGTCCAGCTTTTTATGTGGGTGCTGAGGATTGAACTCAGGTGCTTGTTCTTGAATGGCAAGTACTTTACTGACTGGGATATCTCACCAGCTCTCTCATTCATTTTGTGGCAACAGTGAATTTATCTGATTGGTAGACAGTTGGGTTGTTGATAGTTTTAGATTATTATTAATAGAGCTGCTTTGAACATTTATGTACGTGTGCTTTAGTTTTTCTTGGGAAATACCTAACTTTAGAATGGTTAGGGCCTATGATATGTATATATTTAGCTTCTTTTAAAAGTGGCAAATGATTTCCCAGAGTGCTTGTATTTTCGCTCTTAGATTTTGTACATTTCAGATTTTTCTAGTTCCGGGTATATATTGGAGAACTTTTATCAGGTTCTTTTTTTTTTTTTTTTTTGAGACAGGATCTTTTGTAGCTTAGGCTGGCCTTGAACTCATTATATAGTAACTATGAACTCCTGATTCTCTTACCTTCATTTACCGAGTGCTGAAATTACAGACATGCATCATCATGTCTTCTTGAAAATTCACCTGAAAGGAAATGTAACTCCATACAAGATAGAAAGTAGAAATTTTGGCAACAGGAATATAATTCAAATTATGTAAAAATTTAGAGAACAGGGCCAATGAAATGGCTTAGTGAGTAAAGGCACTTACCACCAGGCCTGATGACCTGAATTTTATCCCTACAACCCACATGGCGGAAGAAGAGACTAACTTCCACAAGTTGTCCTCTGACAACTTGATTGTATTCTCTTCATGTTCATGATGCTGTGACTCTCAGGTAACATCTTCGACTGCTTGTGACAGATCAGGATTATGATACTTAACCAAATTTAGAAGTTGAAAAGCAGCCTGACAAGGACTGGTGTGGTGGCTTCATGTTACCACCAGAAACCTAAGCTCCATTCCTCTTGTCATGTAACGATCTCTAACATGAGCTTGACTCTATAATATCAGTATACTTGTTGCCTCTCTGTAATGTTTGTTACACCTCCAGCATCAATTAGTTCACACCTTAAGAGCTGGAAAGAACAAAATACTTGAACTTAGTAAGTCTGTACCATAACTATCCTGACGCTACCCATTAGCAGCTCCCACTTATTAGTTCATCGCTTAGCACTATTATATGATGACCCTTGCTGCAACGGATGCTAGGAAGCTAGGAAATGTTCTTTTCAAAGGGTGCACTAAGCCAGGTGTGATGACACATGCCTATAAGCTCAGCACATGTGAAGCTAAGGCAGAACAATTGGGAGTTCAAGACCTCGCTATACATAGTGAGTTCCAGGTCAGCCTGAACTACACAGGAAGGCCGTGTCTTAATTGAATGATAGAGAGATGATAGTTAATAAACAAATGACATGTGACTGCTCCAAACAGGTTTGCCTTTTAGCAAGAGTGAAAACCTTTAATATCAGATGTATCGCTAATTTTGACTCTCAAAAATGAGAAAACTAAAATTCAGAAATTGAATAACTTGTCTGATGCAGCCACACAGCTGGCAAGCGATGCTCATATTAGTACTAAAATCTGTCCAATACCAAGAACACCACATTCATTTTTCTGCGAAGTCTAGAGAAGCAGGTGATATCTGAGGTGAACCTCTCATCCACGATAGGATATCACCATGAGATTGAAAAGGTAGTACATCGAATTCAGAGATCAAGAACAGAGAACGAGATAATGCATTTAATGGTATCAGTAAGTTCCTTTTGGTGAGAATTTAAGATTCAGCAAATGAAAGATGCTAGGGAAAAGATTAGAAAGATGAAGTAAAGGGTAATCTGATAAGACAGGCTAATTTTTATTTTACATTTTATAGCATGTGAGATAGATTAAAAGCCTTGTGATATGATTCATCAAAGAAGTTCATTGACTCAAAAAGTTTCCCAAGAATATGGGTGAAAAATTAAGCAGCACAAATTCCTGAAAGTAGGTATGATGAATACATGGAGATGGTAGAGTAATTCAAATACCATAATAATATTGAATGACAGTTTTTTCACTGTAACTATGGCTTTTGCAATTTCTTTTAGAAACTTGGGATGTTTATACTTACACTCTATAAGGACACTCTAAAATCTCAAAGTTAGCCATTTATTCAAAAAGATAAGCATATTCCCTATCCTTTTGGATGTTATATTCCAACAGGAGAAGATGGACAGTACACAATGAATATATTACTTGTATTATAAATTATGTATACAATATACTTATATATTCTATTAATAAGTGATATGGAACCAAAAACAGAAAAAAAAGAGGGAAGTAGGAAGCCAGAAGGAGGTTTTCAATAAAGCAATCAGAGGACGCCTCCTTGAGGAGGTCCATAGAGGCAAGTTCTTAAAAGGAATAAGAGAGTCAGCCATGAAGATACCACAGGGCAATGCACTCAGAGGACACGAGATCGGGAAATGCCTGCTATGCCAGAGACCAACCAGAAGGTAACGTGGCTGAGTAGAGTGAGCAAGAGGCAGAGTGCTGGCAAGTGAGATTAAAGAGGTGATAGGAGTCAGGCCTTGTAAATAAAATCTTACATGCCATTGTAAAGACTAGCTTACAATCTGTGTGAAAGTAGAAATGTATTGCTGAATTTTGAGCAAAGGAATAATATAATAGGACATCTGTAGAAGAGTTAAGTTTGAGGGCTCGAGAGATGGCTTAATCAGTAAAGCGCTCATCCTGAAAGTACAAGGACCTGGGTTCAATTCCTTGCACCCACAAAAAAGCTGAGTTATGATGGTGCATTTGTAATCCCAGCACTGGGAAGACAGATACAGTATGATCCTTGAAACCGTCCTTGCCAAATTGATAAGTTTGAGGTTCAGTGAGAGACCGTGTCTTAAAAATTAAGGTGGACAGCCCAGCTTGATGGTTTACACCTTTAATCCCAGCACTCAGGAGGCGGAGGCAGGCAGATGTTTGTAAGTTCAAGACGAGTCTGGTCTACATAGTGCGTTCCAGGCCAACTAGGGCTACAGGGAGACCCTGTCTCAAAGAGACCAAAAAAACAAAAACAAACAAACAAAAAAAAACAAACAAAAAAAACAACCAAAGAAAGACTAAGATGGACAGTGATTGAGGAAACATTCAGGGTTGCTCTCTGGCACACACACGCACACGAACACAATTAAGCTTTACCATTGTATTAAGATTTTATGGTTTGATTATCTGTCTTCCTCTATTAGATGATAAACTCTGCAGGAGCAGGGATATTTATCCATTATGTTTATTGATTTATCACAGTTGTGATGCTTAGAAAATATTTATAAACTGGATGACATGGGAAATTTGTGGAGGTGAGGGGATAGATAAATGTTTTTCAACCAAAGAAAAGGAAGGAATCTAGTGCCCAGGTGAAAGGTTTGGCTTTGAGTAGGCACATGGACACTCCCACCTGTAGACGGAGAGAGCAGGGCATATTACTTGGGTAAATATCTTAGTAGGCAAGAACAAGTGAGGGGCTGGAGAAATTCTCTTGATTGTTTCAACTTTTGCAGTGAAATATGAAACCCATTCCCTAGGTAAGAATTCTATCAATTGGGGCAATGACTCAGTGGTTAAGGGCACTGACTGCTCTTGCAGAAGAGTCCTTCCCAGTAACCACATATAGGCTAACAACCATCTGTAACTCTAGTCCCGGAGATCTGATGATGCCCTCTTCTGGCCTCTGTAGGCATTGCATGGCACAGACATAGGCAAAACACTGATACACATAGAATAAAAATACACTTAAGAAAAAACTCCATAAATAGACAAGTAAATAAAGAAAATATGGAATACAGCACACTGCAATTTGATTTCAACTGTAAAGAAAAATGAAATTTCGATACTTGTAGAACAATGCATGTAAATGGAGATCATTAAGCTAAATAAGCCTGGCACAGAAAGACAAATGCACATGTATTAAAATATATAGTATGTATTTATTCATATTACATAAATATGTAGGACACAAATGTGGAAAGGGGACCATAAAAAGGAAGGAAGAGGTCAGATGGGAGTGGGAGAAGGAAGAGAGAGGATGATGAAATACAAGTGAAATGGAAACAGACAGACTTCTTGAGAGGAGGAAGGCAACCTGCAAGAGAGAGGAGAAAGGATGAGAGAGAGCACTGGGGTGTTAATAAGAACTAAGTACAATAGTGTATGTGTACAAAAGTATCACAATGAAACCCACTACCTTTTTTGGTAATTTAAAATTTTATATTAAAACAACAGGAGCTGGCAAGATGACTGAGCCGGTTAAGGCACTTGCCAGTCAAGCCTGATGACCTGAGCTTGGTTCCTAGTACCTGTTATGGGATTAACCACAGACTAACCTGACCCCTGAGTAAACTCAAACCATACTTGGGATGCAGAGGAAGTTACTCTTTATTCCTGGTGGGCAAAACTTATACTAGAGAAACTGAGGCCCTGATCAGAAACACATACAGGTTTTGTTTTTGTTTATAGGACTTGTCACATCATCTCTTGACAGTAATTATATTGGTGGATCTGAGACAATTACCTCCAAACCTGACAACCTTGGATTCTATCCCTGGAACCCACATGGTGGAGGGAAAGAACTGATTCTTGCAAGTTGTCTCTGAGCTTGATATGCACACCCTAGCACATGCGCACACAAGCAAAATAAATTACATGAAAACCATTTAAAAGAAGGAGGACGGGGAGGGGAAAGGACAGGAAAGGGAGAAAGAGGAGGAAAGGAGTCGAGGTAAGTAGAGCAAAAGTAGCGTGTTGCATATATCAAATACGGTCAGTGAAAACTCTTCCTTAACTCTAGTTATTAGCCCTATGTGGTGGTACACACCTTTAGTCCCAGCACTCAAGAGGCAGAAGCAATTGGATCTCTATGAGATCAAGATCAGCCTGATCTACATTGTGAGTTCTATGCCAGCTAGAGCTACACAGAGATCCTGTCTCAAAAAAAAAAATCCAGTTATTCATCAGGCTTGAAGAACCTTTGCTAGAGTATGCATTATAACAGATGGTACTAATGTTCTGTCTGTTCGTGTCATTTCTTTACTGTGCATAGATAAGGACAAACTTGAATATTCAGAAAGAAGTTCAAATATCAAGAATACTTCAGGCTAGTCCATTGAGTCCCTGTTAAAATTGTGAAGGGATGTGGGGCTCCTAAGTCAAAATCAGGGCTGGAGAGATGACTCAGCAGTTAAAAGCACTTGCTGCTCTTGCAGAGGACCCAGGTTTGGTTCCTAGCACCGACTTTGGGGGCTTATAATTGTCTGTAACTCCAGCTGCAGGGAATCCAAAGCCCTTTTCTGGCCCTTGAAGGCACCAGGCATGCATGTGGTACACCTACATGCATACAAAAATACTCATACCATAAAAATAAATATATAAGAAAGTCAAATTAGTTTCCAATTAAAGCACTTTCTTCAATCTCTTAGTCAATAAATATGTATTCAGTGTATTATCTGCAGAGATCCCCAAGAGGCATTATCTTATTAGATAGCTCTAGTCCAAATGGCCTCTTGATATACTGTTTATCAAGACCATTCCCCCTCTGCACGTGAGGGCATCAGGTTTCTAGGCTTGATCATAAAACTTTCAGAAGTCTTTCTGCCTTTTATGTTTTTGAAATTCCCTGCCTATCAAGTAGCACACACCTTTAATCCTAGAACTCAGAGATCTGCTGAGTTCTAGGCTAGCCTGTTCTACATAGTGAGTTCTAGGTCAGCCAGTGCTATGTAGTAAGACCCTGTCTCAAAAAAACCAAATCCCAAAATAAAAAATAAAAAATAAAATTACCTATCTTAAACTGACAATTTTTTTCTTTTAAAAAAGATTTTATTTTTAATTATGTATATATGTGGGGGGTGGGGGAGAGTGTGTGGATTTATACATGTGAGTCCAGTGCCCACAGAAGCCAGAAGAGGGTACCAGATCCCCTGGAACTGGACTTACAGGCGATTACGAGACTCTAAGTTGGTGTTGGGAACTGAACTTGGCTTTTCTGGAAGCACTCTTAACCGCTGAGCAATCTCTCCAGCCCAAATTTTTATCTGTTTTACTTACATTGCTATTACCTAAAATATGGTTAAATGGCAATATAAATTCTGGCTTTAAAAGATGACTCAATCATGAATATATCAACTGTCTTATGATCTTTCCTCTTTTTCAAGTTTCATTAACAGTTGAAAAATTCTTTGTAATTTTTTGAGCTCAAAATTATATTAATGAAAAGTATATGTATATTTAAATCTTCAAGAAGAATTTAACCAGGAGCTGCAGATATAGCTCAGTGATAGAGCACTTGCCCAGCATGTGCAAAGTCTTGGTTTCAACCCCTAACACTACAAAGAAGAAAAATTTTTAGCCAAAAGATAAAAGGAAGAAACAAGACAAAGTAAAATTTATCTGCTAACAGATATAAAACAAGGTGTGCTTTTCAGGGTAACAGACTTCTATATCAGTTGAACAGTAGCAATTCTTTATTCATGAGGTCTTTATTTCCATGGAAACTGAAGTCATTTAATTTTTAATTATATTAGAGTCTACAGTTCCATAGATTTTTAACTGTGTGGTAATAAGCACAGAAGCTACAAGCTTTGCACATTTCCACTTTAAAAACTATGAAGGAGGAAAAGATTATAAAAATGATTATTAATTTTACTTAATTACAACCTTTATGTAGTATTTTTAATTTCTCATAAATGAGCCTTATAATTTTATATCCAGTTAATTCCCCTAATTTTGTGTAGATCCTGTGGTGAGTAGTAGTATCATAAGAAGTAAACTATTATGTAAAATGTAGCAATGGTGCAGGCACAAACCAGAAAAAAAATCCCAGGATAGAACAAGTGAGTAAGAAGCTCCAACCCCACCTAAGGAAACTGTGTCAACAGATGGCTGCTGGGAGGGGCAGAGGCTGTTTCTTTCAAACATGGGACTCTTGGTAGCCTAACCAGGTTCCAGTGGATGGACCTACACTAAAGGACATTAGACTCTATAGGCCTTATTATTGTATAACAGAGTACATTAAATTGGGTGGGGAGGGGCAATAAGGGGAGGTGAAAATAGGGGAGGGGATCTCAATACCATTAAATTATATTGTATGAAAATCTCAACTCAATTTAAAAGGAGATGAATGTCAAAACGGTAGCATTGAATGTCAGTAGGAGACACGGTTTGAGGTACATGAAATTGCTGTGAATTAACAGGAGCAGAGAGCTAGTTCTGTCACCGAGCTGAGTGTTCCAGAGAATCACTTCTTTGCCCTGCTCCTCTGTTCTTTCATCTGCAAACCGAGGCAGTAAGAATGAACAGGCCATGGTTCCATCTAGCTTCAGACTCTCAGCATTTTCTGAAATGCCTTGGCCCTGTGGCACCCACAATTTGTGAAAACTATCCCCAGGCACCCTGGTTTTAATAATACTTCCTGTGCCTTGGGCACCTGCTAAGAAAAACTGATGCAGAACATTAAGTAAATGAAACAAATTGTTCACAAAGTAAGTCTGATTCAGATTGTAGAGCTAGGAAATATTCTATTCCCCTTGCAGATCATTAAATTTGGTAATGTATAAAGAGTATAGGTTCCATTTCTATTTGATTTGTGGTAAAAATGCAAAGGACAAAGGGAAAGCAGACATTTCTCAAATATCTACCCTCTATTCTGTACACATACATGTGTTGAATAGATACTACACAGCATTGTTTTAACATAATTATCATTTTTCTTTATAACAGTTCCGTGAATTCTGTAAACTCAGCAGTTTCTGTTGCCATTATTTAAATGAAAATCTAAAGTTGGACATTCAGTGCAAGACTATAGTCCCTACACTCAGAAGACTGAGGCAGTGGAGGATCACATGAACCCTGAGCCAGCCTGGGCAACATAGCAAGACCCTATCTCAAAATGAGAGAAAGAGGGAGGGAGAATTTGAGTCTCTAGGTAGGTAACTAAGTCAAGTGCTATTCAACATTTGAAATTATAGTATATTAGTTACTTTTGCATAAGTGTGATCAAAATCACCAAGAGAACAAATTAAAGGATAAAGATTGATTTTGGCTCCTGGATTCCCAGGGTTAAGTCTGTGGTTGCTTGACTTTATGAACTTGGGCAGAATGTCAAGGAGGTGGAAGCCAGTGGAGGAGATTCTTTATCTCACGGTAGAGAGGAAACAGAAGGAGAAAGGGACTGGGGACCAAGTGGTAAACCCTTCAAAGGTAAACTACCTCTTCTAGCAAGGTCTTGTTCCTAAAGTTTCCCTAAATAGTGCTACCAACTGATGACCAAGTGTTCAACATGTGGGCCCTTAGGGGATATTTCACATTTAAACTATAATAGTATCACTTTGAACTTTGACAACTGAAATTTCACTTTTGTGCTATTTGTACCTGCTAGCTAACAATATCAGTAGTTTCTTAACCACTAAGATCCCTGAGGGATTGTTGAGTAACTGCAGAGAAATTTGAAAATCACTTGGTCTTTTAATAACTATATACTTTGACTTATATATGCATAATTATTTCAATGAATCAATAAAATACTAAGGTAATTAAGATAATAACTAACATAAATGATTAAAATAAATAAAATATTAATTTCATAGCATTTGCTCTTTTTTGTTCATAGTATTTGAAAGAAAGGTTTTGATGTGTGGATTCCTTTGTAAGTAGTCACTTAGATATGTAATCAGTTATGACACAGTCAAAAGCCAGTATGAAGACTGGGACTGTAGTTAGGTTTGTGGAGTGCTTACCTAGCATTTACATAGCCCTGGAATTAAACACCAGCACCCCATAAACTGAGTGTAGCAGTGTATGTAATTCTAATACTTGGTAGAGAGAGACAGGATGATGAGAAGTTCAGATCATCCTTGGTCACATAGTGAGTTCAAGACCACCCTATGATACATGAGATACTGTCTCAAAACAACAAATATGATTCCAGGGCATGGTGGGACATGCCAGTAATCCAGCATTTGGGATATGGAGGCAGGAGGATCACTAAATAAACTAGATTTCTTGGTATTTACTATATTTAATAGTAATATATTGTGTTTTCATTGCATTCCACAAAAGGAAAGGATGGAACATACCCAAATTTGTGAAGGAGAGATCAGACTGGTATACTTTCCACATCTTTCTGCTTTGATCTTGGCTCTGAATGCTCACTAACAACCATGCCTCGACTCAATTGCTATGCTGTCTTTGAATTTTTCCTTTCAAGTAAATTAATCCATCTTTTCAACATTCAATCTCATTCAGATTTTCAGGACGTAAGCAAAACATATCCAGATTCTATGCGAGGGGTAATAGAAATGGTCCAATAGAGTCCTTGTTCCCCTCTGTGATGGCTGATCTTGGTTGTCACCTTGATACCTGGAAAGAGGGAGCCTCAGTTGAGGAATTTCCTCCATCAAATTGGCCTGTGGGCATGTGTGTGAGGCATTTTCTTGGTTGTTAATAGACGCAGGAGGACCCAGGCCACTGTGAACAGTACCAATCATGGGCAGATAGGCCTAGGTTGTCTTAAAAAGGTAGCTGAGCAAGGCAGAGGAGTGAGCCAATAAGCAGCATGGGCTGTGCTTCAGTTCCTACCTCCAGGTTCCTTCCTTGGCTTCCCTTGATGATGGACTGTGAGCTATAATATGAAAGAAACTCTCCCCACATCCCCTAGTTGGTTCTGGTCTGCGTTTTATCACAGAAATGGAAAAGCAAAGTAGAACAACCTCTAACAACTTCTGAGTACAGTCCTTCCTGTTTGTACTGGTATTCTAATCTTCTGAACTCTCACCAGAATGGCCTGTTGAACTTAACTTACAGCATTCCTGAGCTTCTATGGTCTATATCTTCAAATTCACCCACGTTCCTCCTATAAACCAGTTTCAAAGACCTAAGAACAATGTGGTAAGGTTTATCATAGCAACAGTACCACACTTGATCACATTTTTCTGTATTAGTCACTGTGACAAAACACCTGACAGAAACATCTTGAGAAAAGACTTATTTTGGTTCAGTTTCAGAAGGGGAGCAACTCTGCCTGTGGCAATTAGTATACACGTCAGAGGCTCCTTCATATGTATGTAGACCTGTAAGTCAGATAAACACTTTCCTCTCCAAGTTGGCTTTGGTCAGTGTTTCATCACAGTAATAAAAAGCAAACTAAAACAATTAAAAGTTTATGCAGCACCAGGAAGAGGGTGGAAGCAAACCAGACCTAAAATGGAGCTATGCATTGAGTGAACTCCATCCTTGACTTACCAACACTTTTTTCCTGGAGAAGTTCAATGACCCTTTCTCTTCCACTTCCCCCTCTAATAGCTTTCCTTCCAGTATTCCTTCTGCTTGTAAGTCTTATGGTTTAATGCATCTATATAAAATCTAGGATCTACAAAGGAGAGATAGGCAATAACTGTCTTTCTGAAATGTGAGGGTCTCAGCAAACACTGGCAGCCATAGGAAGGATGGCTTTGCTTTGCTGCACTCTGATACTTAGCTTCATTCTACAGAATAACAATGGTGGCCAGATTTTACTGGGCTAGAATTTGAATTTTTAAAGTAACTGTCTTAAGACCTTCTCTGTTAACAGTAGGCAGCAATTCCTGAGCCCTTCAACCCCTTGACCAATTCAGTGCTGTGGAATCTATGCTGAATGATTTCTAAGTCTAGATTATAAAAAATCCCTGTATTTCCACCTTGTACTCTGTACATGTTTCGCTTAGTATCCAGCAACCGTGCTCTGAGTAAGCCAAGCCCATACGTATAGATTATGTGTAAAGGCAACAGGTAAGTGTCTTATGTTGACAGTTCAGCTGCCATACATGTAAATGAAGACATTTCCAGATGATTTCAGCCCTAGCCACCGAGTCATCCTTAATCACAGACCCACAGGACATTGTAGACCAGAGATATATCATTCTTTTTATCCTTGTTGGAGATTGAGCCCAGGGCTTCATGCACACTAGGCAAGTACCCAACAGCTGATGTGTATCCCTACTCCTAGTCATCCTTTCTTTGCCTTGCCGAAGTTCCCAGGTCACACAATCCATGAGCAAAGCAACATGGTTATTTTGCACTAAGTTTTGACATGGTTTTTTTCACGGGATTATCATCTAGAATGACACTATGGGAAACATTATAAGAATATTGTGCAACCTCATAGTTTTTAGTCCATGAAGATACTGGTATTTAGAGACTAAAACACATCAAATTCAGCCATCCCAGTAGAGTTGAGAATAGGGCAGTGTGGCAGACTGAAAATTGCGCTCCTTCCCCTGGGCCATTTTTCCTTAGTCTCAGTAAGCCATGGATTCTAATGAGAAATCATCAATAGTATACTTTCTGATTTGGTATTTTTATTGACTGAGTCTTATCTATGGAATGCTCTAAGAAGGGATAGGACACATGCATGGCACTTGCTTATAAGGAAGCTGCTCCTTGGCGCTACTCCTTCCTTCTCGTGGTTGACTACAGCTGCAGGGGCTGGAGCAGTGATGAGCAGAGGAGAGGGGCCCTTGAATCTCACTGTGGAGTGGAGTTTCCCAACCAATAGCCTATCTGCCTTTAGATGGTTATAAGAATATATTTCTGTCTTGTTATTGATTCTGGTTTTTGGTACCTGTGTTATAGTTGTTTAACTGTTCCCTGAACTCACATAAGTAGTTAGAAACAACACTGGAGGACAAGAAGATCTCAGGATTCCTAGGATCTCAGCCTAGGAAGTTGACAATTTGATGTCACTTTGTTTTGTTTTTGAGACAGGGTGTCTCTGTACTCCCAAATGCCCTGGAACTCACTATATAGACCAGGTTGGCCTCTGTCTCACAGAGATCTGCCTGCCTCTTTCTCCTAAGTGCTGTGATTAAAGGCATATGCCACCACACACACTCAGCAAGTTTGATACCACTTTAAAGTAAGTAAACTAAATGGAAAAGGAAGTCGTTCTTGTCATTATTCATTTTCCGTCTTGTCCAGGTAATTATTACTCAGTGTGATAAACACCATGACCAAAAAGAACCTGAGAGGAAAGTGTTTATTTGGCTTATACAATGATGATTACAATCCATCACTGAGGGAGTCAGGGCAGGAGCTAGCAGGAACTGAAGCAGACACTGCTGAGGAATATTATTACTGGTTTGGTTAGCTAGCTTTCTTATAAAGCCCAGGCCAACCTGACTAAGAATGGTTTTGCCCACAGTAGGCTAGGCCCTCCCACATCAGTTAGCAGTCAAGAAAATGCCCCACAGACATATCTACAGGCCAATCTGATGAAGAAAATTTCTCAGTTGAGATTTCCTCTTCCTGGGTGTGTCAAGTTAACAAAGATTAGTGATTACACTCAGGTATCTGAAATTTGAAGATTTTATAAATCTCTTTTACTTTAGTAATGGACAAAATATTATACAAGATGTCTAGCTTGGTCTTTTTACCATAACCCGGTTAATATCTCTCTCTCTCTCTCTCTCTCTCTCTCTCTCTCTCTCTCTCTCTCTCTCTCCCCCTCCCTCCCTCCCTCCTCTCTTTGTGGTAAATTATCCATAACATAAAATTTAACATGTACATTATTTGGTATTTAGTAGATTTGACTTGTTTCACAACCATTACCACAATCCATTTCCAGAACTTTAAAAAACTCTTTCCAAAATTAAACTCTGTACAATTATAACAGTTACTCTCAGGTAGGTGTGTGGTGCACACCTTTAGTCCCAGCACTCAGTTGGCAGAACTCAGGCAAGCCAGCTTGATCTACATAGTAAATTACAGGTCAAATGGGGCTGCAGGGAGATCATGTCTCAAAAAGACCAAAATAAAAACAAAAACAGAACAAAAAACAGTCACTCTCCATTCTAACCCAATGACAGAAGTTCTGCCTCTCATAACAAAATGATCTTTCAATATCCACTTAAAAAAATAGAAGACTTATTTATCACATTTATTTATTGATTTGTGGACGTATGTGTATATGAGAGATACAGAGACAGAGACAGAATGAGAATGCGTGCATGGGTATCACAGGCATTTACATGGAGGTCAGAGAGCTTTCCAGAGTCATGTGGAACCTGGGGATTGAGCTTAGAGTTTTGGGCTTGCCAGCAGGCACCCTTTACCCTCTGAGGCATCTCACCAGCCCTGAGGATGTTTTTAATGGGATATAGTGAGTAACTGAAAACAATGTATAATTAGGAAACTGTGTTTTAAAACTCTATTTCTATTTCTAAAGATTATTCAGCAGGGTGTATCCTATAGAGAAGTTGCTTGATTATTTGGAAACATTAAAAAAAATCTTTTTTTTCCTCTAATTTTCTATCCTTCCTCCTCTAATTTTACACTGAAACAAGCTTCTGTTTCCTTTCCACTTCCTTAGAGCACTTTGTCCTGACTGCTAAAAAACATAATCTCCTTAATTTACTAATCTGTTTCATGGTGATGAATCATGTGATAAACAAAACTTAGTAATTCTTTTGGGAGGACATAGATAGGGAATGGAATGCTCAAGAAACAAAGATCATCCTCTCTGTATTAAAACCATTATAATAAAGGAAAATGAAATGCATAAATTATTCTGAGAATTTCTCTTTAACTTTTGAAGCATTTGAAGTTGAGGAAATTGTTTAATATGTGTGAAATGGTTAAATTAGGCAGGAACTGTTGGTTCTGAGGTTTATGCTTTTCCTTAAAGTGTCATTGATTTTTATTCCTACTAAAATTGCGATATATGAAAAAGTAAAATCCAATGAGTTATAATTATGTATTCCCCAGACTCAAGATCTCAAGATTTTAATTCAAATCAATCAATCAATCAATAATTATTAATTTACTTTATTTGTCAAGTAGATAAAGGTGCTAATAATCAAATTAATAGTGATATCAAAGCAAGTATCTGAATAACTGAAAACACTGCTAGATACAGTTCCAAGGAGTGCTGGTAGATTAATATCAAGAACTTTTCTGTGAGTTGGATCAGTGGGTAAAGGCACTTGCTGCCACGGCTGAGTTCAATCCACAGGATCCACAGGGTAGAAGGAGAGAATCAACTCCTGCAAGTTGTCTTTTGACCTCCACGTGTGCACTGTGGCACGTGTGCATACACACATACTAAATAAACAAATGTAATTTAAACATTTTTGAAAGAAATACTCTATTTTCTTTGATTCTTACTATAGAAGTTGAGGGGGAAACTATTTGAAATGTGTGAGAGTACAGTAGACACAGCAATAGAGATTGCACAATGATTTTTCTTTTGTGTGTGTATGTATGTTTGTGTGTGAGGTGGATATATGTGTGTGTGCAGGTGTATGTAGCCAGGATTGTATATGTGGAGAATAAAGGAAGACATCAGATATCTTGCTCTGTCACTTCACCAACTTATTTTCTCGAAACAGGGTCTCCCACTGAACCTGGAGTTAAGCTGGCTGTCCTATCTCAGATCCCACATAATATTGAGGGTACAGCACATACCACACACAGCCATGCCTGGCTTTTTACATGGGTTCTGAGGATTTGAACTCAGGTCCTTATGCTTTCCCAGGAGGCACTCTTACCTACCTATCCCTCTTTCCAGCCTAATTTTGTTTAGTATTATATTATGTTGTTATTGCAAAGAAATGTTCCTTGTGTATAATAAGGGCTCTCAGAATTTGAATTAGAGAAATTAACCTTCCAAAAAACTGCTTTCTGCCTGGTGTGGTGTTGCATGCCTTTAATCTCAGCATTCAGGAAGCAGAAGCAAGAGGATCTGTCTGTGGTCAGCCTTGTATATGTACACATTCTAGGCCAGCTGTGGCTACAGGGATACTCTATCTCAAACAAAAACCAAACCAAACCAAAGAGAGAGAGAGAGAAGCACAAGAAGGAGGAGGAGGAGGAGGTGAAGGAAGAGGAGGAGGAGGAGGAGGAGGAGGAGGAGGAGGAGCTAGAAAAGAAGAAAAAAGGAAAGGAAAAAGCTGCTTTCTTAGAAAAAGAAATGTGTCCTGATCTAGTTTTTTTTTTTCTCCAGGGGCTGGCAAGATGATTCAATGGGTAAACGAACCTTTGCCAAGCCTGAAAACCCTGAATTTGATCCCCAGAATCTACATGACTGAAGGGGAAATCCAACTCCTGAAAATTGTCTTCTGACCTCTACACTGGTGCTGTAAAACACACACACACACACACACACACACACACTCACACACACACACACACACACTCACACACACACACACTCACCACCACCATCCAAAATGAAGTGGTTTTTAAAAAAAGTTTTCCTTTCTTCAAAAAGATAAAATGCTAATTCTTAAAAAATTTCCCATCTTTTTCTTCTTGATTAAAGTATTTTCCTTCTCCATGGAATGTACAAATCTTACTTTTTAATTAAGTACCCAGTCACCATGGGAAGTCCATTATAGATGAAAGTGGGTTGATTTTCTTTCATGTTTTAAATCAGTTTTCATTACTGTGTTCTGTGTGAGTGCATTTTGTTTTGGGGTGTGTGTGTGTATGTATGTCACCATGGGCAAGATATCACAACTAGAACTTTCATCTTGTTATACCCTTTCTTAAAAAATCTACACAGGCTGGGCATGTCTGTGCATGCTTTTAATCCCAGCCCTCAGGAGACAGAGGCAAGTGGCTCTCTGTGAGACTGAGGCCAGCCTGGTCCACATAGTGAGTTCTACGTGGACTGAGAGTAGGGAGACTCTATCAAGAAACATCTACACTGAATGAAATTTAAATAACTCATTCAGGGACCCATGGTTGCAACCTCTGTCCTCCCAACCTTTTCTCCCAGCTACCTCCACCACATAGACTAGCCAAGAGATTCATGGTCTCCTCAGTACGTGGAGGAAAATGTCCTCAGGAGCCAAGTTTTCACCCAAGTCATTCTCTTTTCAGAATCTTCCTCTTTCTTTCTGGCCACCAGACTTCCCACATTCCTCATTTCTTCAAGATCCCACTCAGGCATCCTCTCCAGAAGGAACCTTCCTGAACTCTTCCCACTAAATAAAACTTTTCCTCATGTATGAATTCTGTTATTTGGGCTGATGAAATGGTTTAGTGGGTAAAGGTGCTTGCTGCCAAGCCTGACAACTGGAGGTCAATCCTAGGGACCTATATAGTGAAAGGGGAGAAGGATCTCTCTCTCTTTCTCTCTCTCTTTCTTTGTCTTTCTCTCTCACATACACACACACTAAATATGTGATATTTTTTTCTTAAATATTTCTTTTCCACCCTTTATTCTGTGTTTCATATATGCTTCTTAGTCCTGAGTGTTAAGAGGTTGTTAAGAGTGGCTATAGAGGAGAAAGTGCATAGCGTTAAAGTCAAATGTGGTTACCTGGTATGATTTTTGCTTCTTTCTTTCTTTTATCAGTTAGCTCTCTGACTTTGTTTCAGTTGCATAAATATCCTGAACCAGTTTTCTAATAAGTTGTAAAATAAGGAGAATTCCTTCTGCATTTCCATGTTAGAGAGTTATGAAAGCCAAAAAACACATGAATCTATGAACATAGTAAGTGCTACACAAATGATTCTAATGTGTCCTTTGTAGCCATTCAGCAATGGCCTTGTCCACTGGAGAGAGTTTGCAGCCTCTAGATCGAGGGATCATTTGGCTGTGTCTAGAGACATTTTTGATTGTCATGACTGGAAGATGCTACTGACATTTCTTGGATAGAGGCTAGAGATGCTGTCAAACACTCCTCAATGCAGAGGACAGCTCTCCACAATGAATATTTGCCTAGTCCAATGGCTAACAGTGGTACACTTGCGAAATTCAACTTTAAATTCATCATTTTATAGGCTCAGATTTATTTATGTTTTGTTTTAATTTTTTGTTATTTTAGAATCATGTGTATGTATAGATATGGGCATGTGAGTAGGTGCATGTGAGTACAGGTCCCTGCAAAGGCCAGAAGAGGGTTTTGAATCCCATGGAGCTGGAGTTACAGGTGGCTGCGAGCCACCTGATGTGGGTGCTGGGAACTGAATTCTGCTCCTCTGCAAAAGCTGCAGGTGGTCTGTGTTTTTAAGGACTGAGCTAATCTCTCCAGCCCCCTCAATGTATTTTTAAAAAGTTGTCATTTGATTTCTTTCTCTATTTCCTGTGTTTCTTTCTATGTGAATAACTTCTGGAGTCTTGAGCTGATTGTGACTATTAAAATTTAATAAACTGACACCTGATTCAGTTGTACAGCCTCAGTTCAATTGTTCAGCACCTGCTGCTGTATAGAACTGCACAGGTGTGGGACATTTCTATCATTGTAGAAAGTTTGCCTGGGCAGTGTGGGGCTAGAGGCTTGGTTAGATTCAGAGTCAGGCCTTGATTTTTTTTCCTTAAGTTTTAAAATGGAAGCATTAAATTATATAATCTGTATATTAACTTTCAGTTCTTTATATTTGGGAGTCCTAAAAAATACATAAGTAATTAATTTTCATAAAAGAGTCTGCAAGAAGGTGACTGAGTACTTTTAATAGCACCTGCAGTTCAATCAGTGTAATCATAATCAGAGTGTTTTCAGGAGCATGTCTGACACTGGCTTGAATGACTATACGGCACCTACTGAAAAGGGACTGCACTTTCAGTGGGAAGACTACCCTAACAACAAATAAAAAGATGAACTGACTGGGAAAAAAAAAAATCAACAGCTATTCTTAGATCAGAAACTTTCCCACAGGAATCAGACCCAGGGCTTGAAAATGTGAACTGTAATTAACAAATTGCTGAAAGCTCACTGCGGCTCTGTCAATTAAAACCTCCAGGGCGGGACTGGTGTACAGACACCTCTCTTTCTTGTGAGGTTTCCGTCTAGGAGACTGCTTGCCAGACCCTTACAGTACCAGGGTAGATTCCCCTCCGGCTTCCAACAGGGAGTGCGTAGGAACGGAGTCACTTTGAAATAAGCAGGGCATTCTGTGTTTCCTTATTAAGCCGGTCCTCAAGAGAAAACATTCTACCAGAATCTGTTGAGGTTTTCTGAGAACTCAACCAACCTGGGGCGGGTTATGGGGAAGGGGAAGGAAGTATCCCATTCCAGCCAGGTCTAGCCTTCCATGCGAGAGAAGGGTCAGTTCCAATTAATTCTAGTCATTTCGTTGCACCTAAAGTGGGGAACACCGGGAAGAAACCCTTGTGAATTCAGTTCAGAAATCACCACCCCCCTAAAAGACGGAGTTTCATTGACAGGACTGTGACAAGCCCTGCTTCCCTCGCCCCACGCCTATCTCAACCCCCCACCCCCATTGCGAGGACATGCACACTGGGGTAGGGAGATGGCTTGGAGGATAAAAGAGCCAATCCTGGAAGCCTGACACCTGAGTTCAATCCTCAGACCTGCTGCAGGCAGTGTGGTCTATCTGTAATCATAAGGCAAGCTTGGCGACTGGAGAAGCCCAGGAGCTGGAGCACTATCTCTCTGTCTCTGATAAATAAATTTAGAAAGATAGTCATACAAAAATTTCTTTGACCAAGTAAATCATGTCTACTTATCAAGAAAAAAAAAAAAAAAAGACTAGGGGACATAGCTCAGTTGATAGAGTGCTTGTCTAATATACATGAAGTTCAGGGTCTGAACCGCATAAAAATGGCTGTGGTGGCTGAAGCTTGTAATCCCAGCACTTGGAAGGTAGAAGTAGGAACACTGGAAGTTTAAGGTCATCTTTGGCTATACAGTGAATTACAGGTCAAGTCGTGTCATTTTAAATAAATAAATAAATAAGCAAGGAAAAAAGAAAAAGGAAAGCCCTACAAGGCATATTAAAAAGGAAAAAAATATTTAAGAGATAAGGTAAAGGTCAAAACTAGACTCATATGACAGATATGTTGGAATTATCACATTGGGGATTTAAAATAACGGATATGCTTAGGGTTTTAGTAGATAAAGCGCACCATGCAAGAACAGATGGGCAATGTAAATAGAGAGATGGAAAGCTCACGTGTCAAAAAGAAGTGCTACAGATCAAAAGCATTCTACTAGAAATGAATTTACTCTAGTAAAACTGGATGAAGATGGACTTATTAGTACACTGGGCATGATGGAAGAAACAATTTCTGAGTTTGAGGGAATGTCAATAGAAACTTCCAGAACTGAAAAATGTCTATAAAGACGAATGAATAAAATGGATCAGAACATCCAGAAGTAATGCTCCTAGTGAAAACTGTTACATACAATGCAATCGATGTTCTAGAAGAAAGAAACAGAAACAATGCTTGAAGTAGTAATGGTGAAGAATCTCTTCTAAATTGATGGCTGACAGGAATCTGTCCTCCAGGAATCTCAGAGAACAGAGACCTTAAAGAGTGAACACTCACCCATATTTCTAGTTCTGTCCAATAGAAACTGTTCTACTTAAGCAGAACTGAGTCTCTTTTACAATTGGCAAGTTTCTCCTAGTGGAAGTGAATATATACAGATTGTTACACAAGATGATACTGCATGTTAGGTTAATCTAATTAATTTTACTTGTTCTGAATGGTGAACCAGCAAACCTAAGATCATACTTTACCACTTTATGCATTTTTTCCCCCTGGTGCTGAGGATTGAACTTAGGGCTTCATACAGACCAGACAAGAACTCTACCATTGAGCTATACTCTCAGCTCTTTTTATATATTTATTTCTTTGGGGGAAATAATACCTTGTACAAAGATAGGAATAATCTGATGCCTTGGCAGATGCAGTTTTCATTATTTGTTAATTGAATTAGTGAATTAATTCTTAGGTTACATCTGGTAAATTGAAACTTGGTGAGATGAATTGAACTTCCTACTCTTGCCATCAACTGAGAAACTATTTGTGTACAGGAGTGTCCAAAAGATTCACTCAAGACCCTTTAACTTAATACGGAGGCTTTCTGTCATGAAAATCAGGTCCTCCATATATGATTTTAATATAAAAGTCCAGGCTATTTTAGAAGATTTTAGTTCACAGTCTTCTTAGGAAAATGAGTTCTCAGGATAGCAAATGTGTTTACCTTGAGGGAAACAAGAGGAAAGGTCATAGCTGGGAAAGGCCCAAGTGGTGTGGGAGGGGTTCCAGAAACAGAAACTTATCCTTACTCCTGGGATTTTCCAGAAGCCTTAGTAGAGAAACTGCTGTCTTTATCCTGACCCTGATGTTATTTCAAGGTAGGACAACATATATATATATATATATATCTCCAGAAGCAGTCCCCATTAACCAACTCCTCAGGGACAGTATGAAAAACTCCCTCATTTTTCCTTCCTCAGTACACAGTTCAAGACTCTCAATGTAACAGAAAGGAGACCTACTACATAAATCCAAAAAAAAAAAAAATCTCTCAGCTATGTTGAGAATAATCCATGGAATGACAAGGGTGTATAATCAGAGACAACAGGATGTGTATAGAGGATGTTATAGCGATGCTGAAATAATTTATTGTTAACTGACCTGAAAGTGTTGTGGGTGGCATGGTGAAGTGGTTAGATTCTAGACTTATTTCAAAGATACATTCAAAGAATTAGACTGGATTTGAAGTGCACGAGGAAGAGGCAAATCACATTTTTTAGGTTCTTGGACTGAGCAACTGAAAGAGTGGAGTTGCTAATTACTAAAATGAAGGATTCCCCAGGAAGGTGCTTTTTCTCCTGAGTCATTTCCACACCCATTGCTGAGGAATAGACCCCGGAGCCTTATGGATATTGTACCATTGAGTCTGTTGGTTTGTTAAATGTTTTTTGCCCCCTAGACTCAGTAAAGTAATTATGGTTTGTGATTCCATGTGGAGACTGGGAAAGATATGGTAACAGTAAAAGGTTTCTGGACACATGAAGACCAAAGCTCACCTTAAAATAAAACGCGTAAGCTGGGTGTGGTGACACACACCTTTAATTCTAGCATTTTGGAGGCAGAGGCGGGCAGATCTCCGTGGGTTCAAGATCAGCCTGGTCTACATAGTGAGTTCCAGGCCAACTGGGGCTGCAGAGAGACCCCACATAATGAACCTGAGATGTTTTGTGCTGCATTGCAGCACGTCATTGTAGACTTGCTCTGAACATACAAGACGTGCACTTCCACACCTTACAAGATGTGAGGATTCTTGTACTCCATACCATGGCCATCACTGCTTCCTGAAATATCTTCACTCACGTTCAAGACCATTATATATTATGAATCCTGTATTTTTATGGCACCCATTACTTTTTTGCTTTTATGTAAACATAATGATTTAATCACGGAAAATAGACCTTTAAAATATCATCATTCCTTAGCATGTAAGTAAAGTATTAAGTTTGTATATCTTTGGATTGTGTTGTGTTAGAATGTTTACTTTTTAAAATTATAGTTTAGGAGTCAGGCATGCATGGTGGTACATGCCTTTAGTCTCATTCTTGAGGCAGAGGCAGGTGGATCTCTGTGAGTTCAAGATCAGCCTGGTCTACACAGCAAGTCCCAGGCCAGCCAGGGCTACAAAATGAGATCCTGTCTCAAAAAAGTAAGTTGCTTGTTAGGAGGCCAGTGAGATGGTTCAGCAGATAAAATCCTGAAAAGTTGAGTTCAATATCCAGGACCCACATGGTGGAAGGAAGGAACCAACTCCCACAGAATTTCCTATGACCACACACACATACTCACACTAAATGGTAAATAAATAAATGTTATTTAAAATTGCTGTTTGGGTTATTGACTTGAGTTTCATTAAAAAAATTTAAATGGGGCTGGAGATGTGGCTCAGTTGGTAGAGTAAATACTCTAACATGAATGAAGCCTCAGGTTCAATCTCAGTACCATGTAAACTGGACATAATGGTACACACCCCTAATCCCAGCACTCAGGAGTAGAGAATCAGGAGTTCAAAGTAATCATTGGCTATATGGCTCCTTTGAGGCCAGCCTGGGATACATGAGACCCTGTCTTAAGAAATAAACTAAATTATTAATGGAATTTTGTTTTGGGAATAGGACCGAATTTTCAACAAGTTCTGAAATAGTTCTAAACATACTTCTGCCATTCAAAAAAAATTTGTGTGCATACACACACATTTGTGTATTAGAATGTGGACCTGAATGTCGTGGCATGTGGAAATCAGAGGACAGCCTTGAATGTCTGTACCTTGTTGGAAAACAGGGTCTGTTGTTTTCCTTCCTTGCTGTGTTTGTCAAACTACTTGACCCTCGAGCTTCTAGGAATTCTCCCAGCTTCACATTCCATCTCATTGTGGGGGTACTAGGGTGACAGGTATACCCTATTACATCTTGCTTTATGTGGGTTCTGGGGATTCAAATCCATGTCCTCACACTTGTGCAGCACACACTTTAACCACTGAGCCATCCTCTCAGCCCAACTCTGCTATTTAGTACCACCTATTTGTGAGAAGTAATAGTCTCAGTTTTGATGATTACAAAATTAAAATATCAACAAAGTCTCAAAAATAAATGTTGAGGATGCTTTACGACCTACAATATTAAATATTCAGTTGATATTTAATTCTTTATGTAAAACATATAAAACTGTTTTCATCTTTAATATAGGGGTAAAATTATATGTATACCAGAGTTGTTTTAAAATAAATCTTATGATTTATTATCAGTAAATCTTTGATTTATGTTACCTATTTTATATAACTATATACCCAAGGTCATGTAAAAAGTTCTCAGGCAAAAAGGTGTTGAAAATGGAAAAATTTTAAGAAGACCTGTGCTAGACAACCAAGGAGAGAGTTGAAAGTAAAATGTGATTTCTGTATAAAAAGTTGAAGGTATAATTTGCAAACAATTCTCCTCTCTGTCATGGTTGGGTAATGACAATAGTAAAGGAATGGGCAGGGCAGGGCAGTGTTAAGATAACTTTGAAATGCTGGGAAATGAATTTCATCTAATATTTGCATACTAGTGGGGGAGGACAAATAGAGGCACTTTTGTAGTTTATAAGGTCACGTTTGTACTTATATTGTAGAAGGAAATCTGCATGTATAGATTGCAAGTAGCTCCACACTACTGTTACTCGTCTGTTTGTTTTGAGTTAATCCTTAGCCCAGGTAATACTGAGGGAAGAATATAGGCCTCAGTGGCCTTGGAAGTATGCAAATCCAGCTGTACAGAGACCATTATGTGGGAAAAGTGCAAAGGACAGAAACAGACAAGCACCAAGCCCATGAACCTTCCAGACAAGGCTGGCTACCTGACCAGAGGGCCAAGACTAAGCTTTGAAATGATCGGCTTGTTTTCACTCTCTTTAAAGGGATGAGATAGAAGGCAAATTTGGAGGGTGTTGATCAGTTGCCTCCTCAGATCACGGGCTTTCTAGATAAATCGCAGCATAAACGATTTAATTCTTGTCCTCTTCTTGTTGGTGTTGTGGTGACAGGCAACAAGACCTCTGGACTCTGGTGACAGTATCACAGATGTATTTTCATCTTTAATAAGCAAGTTGCAACAAGGTCTGCAAAGCTGAAATATTTACTCCACGTTTCTTAACAAGGAAAGTTTATAGACTGGTTCATAGATCAAAATAGCTGACACGGGGCTGGAGTGACGGCTCAGTGGTTAAGAGTACTGGCTGCTCTTGCAGAGGGTGGGGTTTCAGTTCCCAGCACACACATGAGGGTTAACTACCATCCATAACTCCAGTTCCAGGGGATCCCACGCCCTCTTCTGACCTCCGTGGGCATTGCACGACATGGGTGCACATACATACATGCAGGCAAGACACTGATACACATAATAAAATAAAAAGAGCAAGTAAAAGATTAAAAAAATAGCTGAGACAAGGCATTGGTTCATTTTTTTTTTTTAGTACAGGTTATGAGAGTGGGACCTTATGATGTCATTAGTAGCTTTTATAATTTTTATTTAGTGTATGGTTGCCCGTGGGCACGTTATCCTCAGAGATCCGAGGATAACTTTCCGGAGTAGGTTTCTGTCTTCTACTTTGTTGAGTCAGGTTTCTCTACTTTATTGGACAGATGACACCAGGCTAGCTGGCCCTCCAGCGTCAGGCTGGATCTCCTGTCTCCACCTCCAGCTCAGTGGTCAGGCTTGCATGGTGTGAGAAGCAGGACCCTCACTCTGTAGTAACAAATTCAAGCGACTAGTAAAGCCTGACAGTTTTTCCTTTACGAACTCTGTAAGAGCCAGCATTAGTCTAGAGAAAAGGCAAGATGGCTAGTGCGCCACTTGGCCCCAAACAGTGGGGCCAATATTCCTAATCACCTTTCTCTGCTCCCGTCATTTCTCATGGGCTGAGTTCTTCCGGTGTACAGTGTTCCCGGTGTCTAATATTGTCTCCTTCCCCAATTTCCCATCCTATTGGCCTTATTGAATGAGTGTACTGGGGCTCTAGATCCTTTCCCCTTTTCTTATATATGGCCTTAGTCACTTAGGGGACTGCAGACAACTTTGAACTTTAAGAGGAACTGAAAGCACCTAGACTATAGCTTGCTTCTACTGCTAGCTAGGGAAGACAGGGGCCTAGTGCCTTCTGCTTACCGACATTCTCCATTGAGCTCTAGCACTTTTCTTGGCTGAGCCATAGCCCCTGTTCTAAGACAAGGTTTCATGTAGTCCAGGTTGGCCTCAGACTGGTAGAGAAGCAGTGCCAATACAAGACACCAACACAATTAGGGGAAAATTTCTTCTTGGAGGTGTGTTTTTACGTTATTATACAATCCCAGGACCAATGCTATTTCTACACGGAAATCAAAACGAAGTCCTCTCGAGTTGTCAGTGTGGGGTTCCAAGCCTTCAGGGGATTCCAGGAAACTGCCGGCAAGAGCCGAAAGCTCCGCCCGTCCCACCTAGCATGGGCAGGGCGAGGCGCTGACGTCAGACGTCGGTGTCACGTCCAGCTAGGAGACTACTGACCCGAGTGCCCGAGCTGGCGTCTCCAGCTCGCCAAGCCCCAGGAGTCGGCTCGACTGCGGCTGCGTTGGCATGCTGGGGGCGTGGCTTCGGTGCTGAGTGACCAATGAGGAGCGGCCGCCCGAGGGCCGGGTAAATCCCTAGAGGCCGGAATGACTAGCCGAGGGGCTGCCCCGCCTCGCGCCGTCGCCGCCCCGCCTCCGTCTCCCGCCCGCTTGGCTGAGGGGTGACACGGGGCTTCTCCCTGGACAGGGTCGAGGGCTGCAAGGTAGCCGGCGGCTCGGGTGGCGGCGGTGGGCCTGTGAGCGCGGTGAGGGGAGCCGGGGAGAGGGCGAGGCCATGGCGTGGCGCGGAGTGAGAGGGCGGGGGCGCTGAGGTGGAGGGCTGCGGCTCGAGGGGCGGCGGCGACAGGGACAGGGCCGGCCCGGGTGTGTCCGGCCGGCGTGAGTCCCGGCTCGGGTCCTCGAGCGCTCCCGGCCGCGCTTCTGAAGCTGATTGGCAAGCCTGTGGTTTGCCTCGGCTGCGGTGGTCTGGGACGCTGGGAGGAAATGTAAAGATCCCCGGCACGCGTGCACATCCCCGGGGATACGGTCCGGCCCGAGGGGTTGCTGCTTCCCGGCTGGAGAGGTGGACAGGCCAGGTGGGCAGCTGGGCTGTCACTGTGTGAGGATTGCTAAAACAAACAAACCAGGAATTCCTCCCTCCCCCACGCCCTGCCCAGCGACGCAGCAAACATTCCCAGCAACTTTCAAGTAGCTGACTAGACCTCTGGGACATTGTATGCATTTGAAATATGTTCCTTGTCTTTACCGGAAAACCTTTGAGTGAGGAGTCTTGCTCTTTACTCTCATTTAGCACATTCTGGGCTGTGACTCTGCCCCTTAGGATTCCAGGATTTTATTTTGATGTTGCATACTGTGTTAGTCGCGATGGCGTCTCGAAACAGAAGTTTCCGTGACATCTAATCAGTGTAAAAGTTTATCTCTTTGATTGGGGACAAACAAAACATAAATATTTTAGTTTCTGGTAAGCGTAGATTAAAAAAAATATGCCTCCCTTTTTAAAGACAAACCTTTGGGTATTTTTCTCTTTCATAGATTTAAGTGCCCAGCTACCATTGAAGATGTGTTTGGACTAACCGCTGAAATTGCCTTTTATTGACAAGAGACAGGCCATTTGTTTCACTTATTTTTGTTTGCCTCACTGTTTTGAACTTTACTGTAACGACTGAGAAACTTGGAAAATAAAATGAACACGCTGTGGGCTTGAACCTTCTTTTTGAGAAAAAATTTAAAGTGCCAGAGTGAAAGCCAAAATGGCATCTAGAGAGAGGCTCTTTGAACTTTGGATGCTTTATTGTACAAAGGTAATTGCTTTCTTTTTTATTTCTGTGATCTAAAATACTTTATTATAAAAATTTGTAAGTAGCCTTATCACCTTAATGGGAGTGTATTTGTTTATATTAATAATCCTAAATTTAAAACTATGTTAGAGATTTTATATTTCTCACTTTTTTGGATTTGGGTACATCGACAATATTGACCAACTATTAAAAACTTACACATGGATTTTTTTGATACTCCAGTGATCTCAAAGTTAGGTATAAAATTATGCCTATAAGAGAAAAAGCTCATTATTGTGCAGTTTTAATCTTTTTATCTTTTCTTGGGTTCTGGGGATTGCACTCAAGTTGACAGGCATTGAGGCATCTCATGTGACCAAAATATTTTTATTGTTATGCTTATGTTCTTTTTCTCCCTCAAAAGAGAATAGAATAGAGGCATTTTTTGTGAGGACATTTAACTTTTTTGGTTCATCATTAACTTTTTAGTGTACGAAGGTTATTGGTTACCATTGTGTTAATACATAGGAACATTGTCTCATTTGATGCTACCCACTGTCCTGTGAGGTGGGGATTGTAATTTAAGAGAAAATAATGTGGGGCTCTGCCTAGAATTCAGAAGTGCTTGACTCACATCCATGCTTTTAACCATCTGACCCCTTAATATTTTTGTTTTTGCCATTCAAAAATAACTTTCTTTTCTTTCCTTTCATGTGAATTTTCATATGGCTAATTTGATTTTAGGTTATTGAGAAGGATGCTGTTTAAAAGCATGTTTTTCAAGTGAGGAGCCTATTACTACTTTGAAGGTATTGGCAATGGTCAGAGAAACATCCCTAATCTACTGTTTAGGTTAACTTAGGTGTTTGTTTTGGCATTGTCCTCTCAGGCTTTTTTTTTTTTTTTTAATAAATACTTCCAGCTGTTTAAAAAGCAAATCATCCCTTATAAATGATTTCATCTGTTATAATTTAGAGATTTCACTGGAATTTTCCTTAACTTCTCAGTTTGATATATAGTTGTAATTATTAAAGGAAAGATACATGTATATGCATACCTTGAAATGTTAATATGGATTTTTAAAATTAGCTTTTAGTTTTGTATAATTTAATGCCAGAAATAACCTCTTTTTATTTTAGTCTTTTTGAGACAGGGTCTCCCTGTAACCCCAGATATCCTGGAACTTGTTTTGTAGGCCAGGCTGGCTTTGAACTCACAGAGATCTCCCTGTGTCTGCCTCCCAAGTGTTGGGATAAAAGGTGTCCACCCCCACACCTAGCCCGAAATATCTTTTTAAAAATAGATAATTCTAAAAAAAAAATAGACAACTCTTTCACTAAAAAGCATCTATTCATCCAGACACTTTTGAAAGTATTTACTAACATTTTTACTAACTAACTAAAATTACTAACATAATTTTAGCCAAAAATTAAAATTAAATTTTAGTTCAGTAATTTGAAGATGATTTGTTAATATATGAGGCTGGGTGTGGTGGTGCAAACCTTTAGTCCCAGCATTCAGGAGGCAGAGGCAGGCAGATCTCTTTGAAATTGAGGCCAACCTGGTTTGCCTAACAAGTTCTAGGCCAGTTGGTGTTTCTGGGAGATGCTGTCTCAAAAACAAAAAACTAAAAAAAAAAAAAATGAAAATAATATATTAAACTTACAAATTTTCACTGTTTTCAGAATGAGAAGAGGTAACTGTGGTTACAAGTGTTGTACTAGTTGCTTTTTCTAGGTAGATTGACATTGCTTATTGAAAAGATATTATATGTTATTAGCATACACTGAATTTTATTATCTACTTAATAGTGATGTGAATCATTTCTTTTGAAATGCCTTCCCTCAAAAATGAAGGCCCTTTGTGATCTTCTTCTGGGCAAGTGCAGTATCCCTGAACTTTATTTCCAATCAGTACAGTCTAATTTTGAAGCTGTTCAAAAAGATAAATGCCACTTTTATGATTAGTCATGTTTGTACTCAATGAGATTAAGTTTTTTTATATGTTAAAGAGTAGTTATTTAAAAATCGTGATTTTTGTGTTTTATGAGTTCATGGATAATATACTTATTAGATAGTAACTTCTGCAAACATTTTGAATCAGGTAGTTACCAAGCATACAGCTCACAGATTAAACTCTTCTCGAATAGCTAATGTTTGGACTTTCTAGTTTGTAGCCTATTGCCTACTCTAGCAGTTAGCCCCTCAGAACTACCTGACTTTCCCTTCCACCCCTGACACACCTCAAAAATCTTTTTGTTTTGTACATTTTTGATGCGTTTTTATACAACCTGAAGACTGCTCAGATCTTGCAGAAATATTTTTGGCATCTTAGTTCTAAGAGTTTCTTAGACTGTTTTCTGGCTTGCAATTGTGAGATCTAGTTTTGGCTCTGCTATGGCTTTGTTTTGTGATCCTGAGCAAGAGTTACCTTTTGGGAACTGTTTTCTCACTTGCAAAGTAAGATTGTATATTTAGGGAGTATGCTTGTCAAACCATTAAGATTTTTGTTTTGATTTTTGAGGGACTAGTGGATTTGTTTTTGGTCCTTATCTGTGAATTATTATTTAAGCTCTTTGAGTTATCCTTTTTCAAGCTTTTATTATGGAAAATTTTAAGCATGCACAAAGTAGGTAAAATATAGTAAACTCTTATTGGTCACTCATTTCAACAGTGATCAGTTCATGTTGTGGCAGTTCATCTATAACCTTTCATTTCCCCTATCTTACTGAATTATTTTAAGTCAAATCTCATGTAATTTATGAGACTGTTCATAGATATTTAAAATGTTTATAAAATGAAGTCTTAAAAACTGTCAAAATATAGTAGTTCTTTATAAAAATTTTTATTTTTATTTTTTATGTCTATGGATGTATTGCCTGCATGCGCGTAAGTGCATCGTGTGATGCAATGCCTGTGGAGGTCAGAAGATGGTATCGGATCCCTTGGAACTGGGATCCCTTGGAACAGTTGTTAGCCACCATGTGGGTGCTGGGATTTGAACCCAGGTCCCCTGCAAGAGCAGTCAGTGCTCTTAACCGCTGAGCCATCTCCCCACCCCACAGTACAGTAATTCTTTAAATTATAAAATAAGTGTTTATAAGCAAACTTTCTTGCTAATCTTACAATGCTATTTTCTCACTGCGTGATTCACTATTTAAACAAAGTATTTACATGTATTTTATTGAAAGTATATGTGAAGTTTTAATTTAGAGGATCCCGTTTACCACACTTCTCTTTTTTGCTATTGTGGAAGAAAGCAATTTTTGACCTTAGTTTCCTACAGTCTGGATTTTGCTTATGGACTCCCATGATTTTGTTTAATTGTTCCTCTGTGGGTACCTATCAACAGGCAAGTATAGAAACTTCATTGATTCAGGATCTGCTTTGGACATGCAAATCTATAATAATTCATAAATATAGCATTCACCAATGATTTTATCTGTTGCATGAGGATTTTGCAAAACTAATGTTCTAGTACCTTTTCATTTGTTAGGACACCCAGAGAAATGTTCCTTCATCGGTTATTAATGATACTTCTTTAAAAGGAAGGCAGGCTACATGAATGTTTGATTCTCTCTGACAGCTTTTGGAGCAATTATTTGATTGACTACCAAAGTGACCAGTTTTTCTTGAGTATTAGGTTTACTTTTAATAATTAAAATTTAAACAGTGTTTAACATGTTGCTGTCCTACTTGGTTTGTTGAGTACACAAAACATTGTATACATACTTGATTAAAGAAAACATCTTTGAAGACTTATGAAGGTTTACTTTAGGGCAGTGAGTTAAAATAGCTTTCATATTTTCCATAGCCCTAAACTAACCTCAGCACAGTTGTCAGTAATAGGTCACTATTTTAATATTTTGAAGTTGCTACTGAACAGTATGAGTTTTAATAGGTATACCCTTGGATTATACTCTTTTGTCAGAGGAATGGTATGGAATATGTCAGACTGATTAATATATATATATATATATATATATATATATATATATATATCAACTCACATAATTTGTGATGTGCAGTTTGTTACCAAACTCCTCAGGTTTATTTTTCTTACTATGTCCTTTTAGGAATAAGCTTTAATTTCATTGTTAGAAATATGACTGTTCATAACAGATTATTTGTTAACCTTATATAGTAGTCATATAAGTAGGATCGTTTCTGATCACCCAGTATTCTTGTTCTCTGAAGACTGTTTCAGTAGTGCATTTGACTAGCAATTCAAATTATATGTAGTCTAAACTTTTCTTGCTTTAACATAGTCATCCCCACCCAAGGTCAAGGATTTGATTAACATTACATTTCATATAGCTCTTATAAGTTAAACATTAATTTGAGCTGGTCTGATCTGATATCTGAATTTTAGTTTAATAGTCATTTACCTGTCTGGATACACTTTAGTGTAGAAGGCAAAATGACAACTGTTTAGTGTCTTCTGACATCATTTCTTCAGAAACAAAAACAGCAGAGACAGTTTTTTACAACTGTATACCAATTTGTGTAATTGTATATAGTATTGGAATTCATTTATTTGCATATAAAGATCTATCTATCTATCTATCTATCTATATAATAAACTCTTTGTCTCAACTGCTGCCCTTGGACAGGATGTCTTTCTTTTTTCTTTTCTTCTTTTTTTGCAGATAGTTGGGAAGTAAACTACATCCTCAGTCCTCTTTTTATTTTTTGAGTTAGGATCTCACCAAATTCAGTCTTAGGATCTCACCAAATCCAGTCTGGCTTTGAACTCACTCTGTAGTCTAGGCAGATTTTGAACTCAACATTGTCCTGCCTGAGGCTCCCAAGTAGCTGGGATTAATGACTTGTACCACCAGGTTTGACTAGGAGGTATTTTTGCCAGACATTTAGTCTTTCTCAGAGTGCTGCAGTTGGTTACTAGAATATGTTCTTTAAGAATTTGAAATATTCTTTTTCTCTTCATATTGTAGTGACAAACTGCATCTCTGACAAAGATTAACATTTTGTGAGCATTCATATCAAAAAGAACGTACTTTATTTTTGATATAAATGATCACAAAATGTTATAAAACTGTGACATTTTGATGTTTTGGTTGTTAGCCTTTAATGACTGCACCATCTGTTCAGCCTTAAAGTGTGACATTTTGAAATGTGTCAGTATAGGTTGAAATTCAGATTTCATTAGCTTTTATTTATTTATAAAATATTTTATTTATTTATATTTTATGTGTATGAGTGTATCGCTTGCATGTATATAAGTGCATTCATGTTGTGCAATGCCCACAAACGTCAGAAGAGGGCCAGATCCCCTGAAACTGGAATTACAGACTGTTGTTAGCCACCACATGGGTGCTGTACTTGAACCTGGGTCCTCTGCAAAAGTAGTCAGTGCTCTTATCTGCTGAGCCATCTCTCCAACATCCCTTATTTATTTATTTTTTTGAGACAGAGTCTCATTTAGCTCAGACTGACCTAGAACTCTATAATCATGCTTATTCTTCCAAGTGTTGATATTATAGGCCTGTCTAATCTTTCGTTTTTTGTTGATTCAGCTTACTTTGAAAATTGAGTGGAACTAATAGAAATTGAGTTAAAGTTTGGTTCAAGTTCTGCTTTCATGTTAAGGATCTTAAAGCAGGCCACCTAGCTTTTAAATTTAAATTTTCTTATCTGTCAAATGAAAAAGAAAATATAACATTTTATGTATCAAGTTGTTGAGGAAAATGAGCTTGTATTTACATGTACATTAAAAGTAAGAAATATAAGTACATAATTATTATTTTATATTCATATATCTGGGAGTATGTCAAGATAATTTCCATTTAGCCTTTGCATTTATAGTAACAGGCATTTTTTTCTTTATTGGTAGTAATGAAGCTGAGCTAATAAATATCTTAAATTTTTCATCTTCTTTTTCAGTTTGACATTCAAGCATAGTTCTTAGTCAGCTTGTATATGTTGTGAGTCTTTATTTTCCCCAACTCTAAACCAAGTTTGTTTTGGACCTTACTGATGCTCCATTTCCTGCTATTGCTTTTGTCGTTCTAAATCTGGAATATGACTGAAATAGATAGTTTTCCAGTGAGCTCATAATAAAATTCCTTTGCACAATAAAAGTTTTGCTTTGAAATAAAAGTAGACTTTAGCAACATTTTGTTTAGATAAAAATGGCAAGCATTTTTTTATATAGATTTGGAAAATTTGTACTAGTAGCTCATGATTACATGTTTGTTTTAGGAAGGTAGATGTGAAAGCAAGAAATGCATAGTTTGTATCAGTAGATCTGAAGGCTGTCTTTAGGAAATGAAGGTTACCTTTGTGATTTGATTTCAGGAGCTTTCGCAGTACTCTAAAAAGTTAATATGCATGAAAATTTTTAATTTTTATTATTTGGATTTCCCTGGTAGATGGCACTAAGGCAGCACTTAATATGTAGACATGTAGCATTGTGTGAATCAGAGTAATTTTTTGGAAGCTGATACTTGGGCATCCTATTTATAAAGTTAGCTAGCACATGATCACAAGCATTCTAAGTCTTCAATCTTTGAGGGACATTAGGTAGAAATACTTCATATGTGGATATGGTGTTTAAGTGGGAGAACTGTGGTAGAAAGAAATATTTGAGAGTCATCATATTGGCAATTATAGGAGTGTAGGATCAGAAGAGGGTAAAAGTCAGGAAGTCCCAGAGAACTTGTATCATTTAGGAGAGGTAGAGTTCAATATTTCTATGCCTTAAACATGTAATGTGTGTTATGGAGGTTGAATGGGAGAACTGGGATTGATGGTTGCTCCAGAAAGCAGGATGATGTTACAAAGAAGGAAGTAGTACAGAAGAATTTGGCATGACATTCAAGAAAAGCATTAGATGGTCCACATATGCAATGCTAGAAAAACCAAGGCAAGAGAATTCTGGTCCCAAAATGAAACACAAAACTAGGACTAAGATAGATCAGTGGATAAAGTGCTTGTACAAGTGTGAGAACTGGAGTTCTTATCGCCAGAATCCATGTAAAGTAAGATGCTAGATGCAGTAGTGTCCACCTTAATCCCAGTGCACCTGCATCAAGATGGAAATCGAAGACAGATAAATCTCTGGAAGCTCATGGACCCGTTGGCCTGGTCTAACTAATGGTGAACAACAAGAAACTCTGTCTCAAATGAGGTGGAAGGTGGGGACCAATACTCAAGGTTGTCTTCTAACCTCTACATGTATACTTGCACACACACACACAAACCCCAAACAAAAAGCATTATGAAGAACATATTGGAGGTTATTGGCAGCTTTAGTAAAAGCAGTCTAAAAAGTGATGTAAAAGATGTTAAAAATAAAGGTTCTTGGGTTTTTTTTTTTAATGTTAGGAATTGAACCCAGGTACTTGTGCAGGCTAAGCAAGTGTTGTATCATTTGATACATGTCTCTTGTCCACTCTGTTGTCTTTTTATTACTAAATTCAGACTTATATTTGCTACTGTGCTACTTTTAACATCTTAAAATGTTTTCTGCTGATTTTTTTGTACTACACTGGTCAAGGATCTTGATTGGTCTTTATACCACACTTTGGCATTTAAAACATCTGAACATTCTCAGATTCCCAAGATCTCATCTGTAATTCTAGAAGTGGATAATTAGGGAAACTACTCCATGAGTTGAATAGCTACTGATAATCATTTGTAAATGTTCCCTTAAAATTGAATAGCAATATTGCTTACAAGGTAGGATTGATTGCCATTTTTAAGAATGGTTAGTTGCTTAATAGTCAAGATGTTTTTCTAGGAAGTCATAGGTATACGGAAACAGAAAATGAAAAAGTGGTTTTAGTAGTAGTAGTTCAAGCTAGGTTGCTTGAACTAACCTTTATTCTGAAACTACCCAGATTTCTGTATACATGTTAAATACCTTAAAAGTACTGAAGCACTATATAATAAAAGCACTATATAATAAAGCTTTACAAAGACAAATATAGTGAAAACAGAAATTTAGAATGCCATTTTTGTTGATGTAGTTTTAAAATTTATTATTTTTTGGTGTGTACGTGTGTGTATGCATGTGCTTGTCAGTGGACAAGTTGTGAGAGTTGGTTCGCTAGGGGTTGAACTCAGGTCATTAGGCTTGGCAACAAGTGCCTTTTTACCTGCTAAGCCAACTCACTGGCTTGATTTTTGTTTTTTAGAGTATAATGTGACTCTGGTCTTAAACTCCCTATGTAATCAAGGATAGCCTGTATTGATCCTCTTAACTTTACCTCTCAGGCACTGGGATTTCAGGCATGTCTCCCTATTCCTGGTCAGGTACCACTTTAATCTGGAGAACTTGAACTCTGTTTTTTTTTTGCTATGTGTTTATAAAGAAGTCAAAGCTAAGAAACTAACCAGAATGAGAAACTAGTATATCACCAAGGCTTACACCTTTGACGTAAGGCTGATCTAGAAGCAAATTCATGAAGCAAATTAATTTCACTCTCCAACTTCCATTAGGACCTTTCAAAGAAAAGTACAGTGAGAACCAACAGAAATAGACAGTGGGAAAGGCTTTACATATTGATACTAAAAGGTACAGGTGATAAAATTAATATGCTAACTGATTAAAGAAGGAAAAGCTGATCTTGAACAGAATATTTAATAGCATCTGAGACGTTGGTTATAAACTATACCATTTTTAATTTTTATTGTGTGTATTTATGGTATGTGTGCATGAGAGAGAGGGAGCGAGAGAGGATAACTTTTGAGAGTCAGTTCTCTCCTTATCCTTTGTTGAAGCAGTGTTTCTCTTGTTTATTCTGTAATGTATGTTCCATGCTATTGGACCTTTGAACTTCTGCACAATTCTGTCTCCACCTCCCATCTCCCCGTAGGAGTGCTGGGAGTACAGGTGCTGCACATCCAGGTTTTTTTTTTTTTTGCATGTGTTTCTATGATCAAACTCAGGTTGGCAGGCTTGTGTGGCAAGTGCTTTTACCTGCTGAGTTATTTCACTTGATCCATTTGTTACTTTATGTAACAGAAAAAATGCCAGCAATTAAAACTACAGCTTCATGCTTTAAGTCTTAATGTATGATTTACCATAACATGTTGTCATTGTTTTGAGCTAGCTTCTTTTTTTTTGTTGTTTCTCAGTTTCTCTTGTCTTCATTTATGTTTCTTGGCATATGAGAATCTTTTCATATCAATTTCATTTTCATCTATTTGAGATTATCATTCTCAAGCTTGTAAAACATGTACCCAGTTTTGCAAAAGAATGAAGACCATATGATTGTGTGTGATCATTCCTATGGTAATGCATATTTGCTTCATTAATAATAAATTATGCCTTCCTGCTCAGTTTTCAAGCCTTTCTATGTATAAAACTTTATTTTCTCATCTGTTTGTAGTATTTTAAGATTTATTTTTTAATGTATTTTTGTGTATTATTTTTCATTTCTTGGTAAATGAAACAATACCATTTCTGTCTTTGTAATTGTTCAGTTTCCTAGGAAAATTCTGTGCTTCTCAGATACTTGGTAGTACTGACCTTTAGAAACTGAACAAGAGGATTTAGAATGGTAGATCAGTAGTAGAGTGTTGGTGTAGAATTTGAACCAGCTACTATAGAGTTGCTAAATAAAATATGAAGAGAAATACATTAATTTTTTATAGTGTTGTGTGATTATTTTGTGTCTAACTTGCCTAGAAGTAATTCTCTGCTTTGTTAGAGAGAAAAAAAAAACTAGTGAAGAGAACTTTAGGTACTTGTATTTCTGGAGTTCTGCCTTCAGTGTATAAATGAAAGAGTAAATAAGTGAATGACATTCTAATTTGAAAAAGCAAAGGTAAAACTCAGAAAATTTCTCACAGGTATTTTTGTCTAAAATATTTCTGTCTCATTTCTCTTGTGATGTTGTAGATAGTGGCAATTTACTAACTGATTTTAGAACATATTACTAGCAAAACAAATACTCAAAAGGTCAGCAATCCCTATGTGTTCTGGGAATATTCTTTTAGATTCTAAATTATAGTGTAATGCTTTTATTTTAGGGAAACGTTTCTTGAGATCCCTTTGTCTTAGATCAGTGCTTAAGTGGTGATGTTTTATGGCTAAGTAACTAGACACTGGAATCACATATTAAATTTGAGTGCCATAAATAAGTATTGAAGAGACAAAAGGAAAAAAGCAACATTTAAAGAGATAATTTATGTTTAAAAATTCAGAAGCATAGTTTTGTTTTCATCTTAGCTTTATTGAAATGTCTTCCAGGTCTTAAAATGCATAATTTTAAAATGTCAGAGTTGACTGGGCATGGTGGTGCACACCTTAATTCCAGCACTCAGGAGGCAGAGGCAGGTTGATTTTGTTAAATCAAGGCCAGCCTGGTTTATATAGCAAGTCTAAGGAAAGCTAGGGCTGTAGGAAGACCCTGTCTAAAAACAAAAACAAAAACACCCACAAAAAACCAAAAAGTTTCAAAGATGATGATTTTGATACATGTGTACATTTGTATGACCAGTCAGAAAATGGAAAATTTCTATCACCTAGAAAATAAACCTCTGTGCCTCTTTGTAGTCAATTCTCCCAAAGGCAGTCATTGATTTAATCCTGTTGCAATAGCCTGTTCCTAAATGTCATATAAATTAAATCATACAGTATGCATGCTTTTGTCCCTGGGTCCCTGGTGTATTTTGCACAGTAGATTTTAAAAAATTTGTATTTGTTGTTATTTATTTATTATTTTTATTTTTTGACTATCATGAATTTTATTTTTGTTAGTAGCAGATAATTGTTCAAAATTTTATACATATATAAGATAATTTCATTAAAATTTTTTTTGCAGTACTGGTTCTTGCTAGGCAGGCAAGCACTCTCTCTCCTTTATTTATTTGTTTATTTATTTTTGAAGAAGTCTCTTACCTGTTGAGTCATTTCTCCAGCCTCCAGCCTATAATTTTGAATTAAATAATTTGTGATACTAGGGATGGAACCCAGGCCTTTGCACATGCTAGGCAAGTGCTCTATCACTCAGCTGTATCTCTAACTCTATAATGTTTGTTTTTAAATATTTTAAAATTTTTCATTGCATTTTATTTTGTTATTTATGTTTATAGTTTCTATCTATTTTATTTTATTTTATTTTTTTAGAGACAGGGTCTCACCTGACTGGCCTGGACTCACTGTGGCTGGCTTCAGACTCCCAGAGGTCTGCCTGCCTCTGCCTCCTGAGTGCTGGAATTAAAGGTGTGTGCCACCATGCCCTGCTATTTTATTTATTTATTTATTTGGCAGGGGGTACACATGCAAGGCTTATGTGTGGAGGTTAAAGGACAATTTGAGGGAGTCAGTTTTCCTACCTTTCAAAAGTTTAAACATTTTTATTATATTTGTTTTGTTTTGTGTGGGGGTATATGTATATGTATGGAGGAACATCCACATGCCGGAGGTCAGAGGACGGTTTGCAAGAGACTATTCTCTCCTTCCACCATGTAGGTTCTGGGGATCAAACTCAGGTGGTCAGCCTTGCTGGCAAGTGCCCTTGCCTACTGAGCTGTCTCATTTGCCCCATTTTTGTATTTTTGAGATAACGTTGTGCTATGTCACTGTCACAGGCCTAGAACTTGCGATGTAGAACAGGCTGAACTCTGAGTTGCAGGATTTTTCTGCTTCTGCCTTTTGAGAGCTGCCAAAATGTAACTTTATTTTGCTGTGTATGAGTATTATACCTGCATGTAAATGCGTGTGTACAGTGCCCAGAAGGAGCTATGGATGATTGTTAGCTGCCATGTGGTGCTGGCAACTGAACGTAGGTCCTCTGCAAGAGCAGCCAGTGCTCTTAACTGCTAAGTTATCTCTCCAGCCCATTTTCCTTTGTTTTTCTGAGACAGGAACTTGTTAGATAGGCAGATTGGCCTTTAAACTAGAGATCCTCCTAGCTCTGTCTCCGAGTGCGGGGATTATAGATATGTCTTATATGCCTGACTGTGGCCTTCTTCTCTTAGTAAAAAAACAAAACAAAACAAAATACCCTTGCCAAGTCTGTCTCAGACCTGTAATCCTAGCTCTTCAGGTGAGGTATATGAGTATCCAAATTTCAAGGCTGAATGAAACAGGGGCTGCGAAGACCACTGACCAAGACAACTACATGGGGGACAGCAGTTTACTGGGGGCATCAAACCTCTGGACTGTCCCAAGCTCAGAGAGATGGGGACCAGCAGCAGAAGTCAGGCAGCCTATAGGCAGTTGGGGGCTGGGGCGGTTTAGCTTGGTGTTTGTTGGTCTCCCGATAGGCATAGTGACTTGCCCGTTCTAAGCCTGGACTGCCATTTTAGATAATTGGGAACTGTGCTGCCATTTTAGGAGTTTGCCAGGAACATAGCATTCCAGTCTTTTGTTGATGATAATGGGCAATGGTGGTCTTTAGCTACTTCCTGCTGGACAGGGCCATTGGCAAAGAGGATTGAACATTGGTCTGAAGTATGGGGTCAGGCAGACAGGCCTTGGTAGGAGACCTGAGGGAATTCAGTTGCAATTCTGAACTACCATCAGGTCATCTCATTGAGTTTGTCCTGAAAAAATTTAAAAGGCATGGAAAAAATTATCATTATAGGGAGGCTGGATATCAGTTGGCTGAGGAGGGGAAGGAGAAGTAAAGGCAAGAGTTGTTAGGCACAAATTCTAAGTCACAACAGGGTGAATTTTAAATGTTCAAATCAAGAGTTTCTTGATGAGGGCTTCAAAAAACATCCATTTATTGGGTTTCTCCTCATTTTTTGTTTGACTGTCATAACTGGACTCGATTTGCTTTTCAGGCACTTTGATAGTTGTTGGAATGGCTAGCATCACAGTGTGAGTTCTCTCCCAAATATCCTCTAAAAGAACTTGGAAAGGAATGATGTCAGAATGTTCTCTCCCTTTAGTCTGTCCATGACATTGTAACAACCATTGCAACTGTGAATGTGAAGGGATGTCCTCTGGATCTTGTCCTTCTTAGATATAAGCTGTATGGTGTTATTTTTATTTTAATGCATATGAGTGTATTGCCTGCATGTGTGTTGTGCAATGCCCACGGATGCTAGAAGAGGGTGTTGGGTTCCCCTGGGACTAGAGTTACAGATGGTTATCAGCTTCTATGTGGGTGTTGGGAATTGAACCCAGGTTCTTTGCAAGAGCAGCCTGTGCTCTTAACCATTGAGCCATCTCTCCAGCCCATAAAATTTATATTTGTTGTTGTATCAATCACTAATTTTTTTTCCTAAATAGTAATCTGTTGTTTAAGTGTGCTACAATTTCTTTATTTTTTACCTGTTGTCAGAATTTTTTTATATTGTTTCATGCTTTGTAGTATTAAAAATAAAATGTCTGAGGACATTTTCTGTATAGGTGTTTTTGTGCATATATGTTGTTTTTTTCCTATGGACGAGGAATAGCTGGGAAGTATCATATTTATATATAATTTAAATAGAAACTGCCCTATTGTTTTCCAAATTATATATCATTTTATATTTTCACTAATAATAGTTACTCTGTATCTTCACTAACATGTAATGCCATCAATATTTAAAATTTTCATTCTTTTAAGAGGTATATATGTAATGGTATCACTTTTTTTTTTCCCAGTATTTTAAGACAATGTCTCACTAGGTAACCCTGGCTGGCCTTTAACTCACTATATAGATGAGATTGGCCTGAACTTACAGAGATTCACTTGCTTCTGCCTCCTCTGAGTACTAGGATTAAAAGCATGCTCCACCATGCCTGCTGCTTGCATTCTTTGGATAACTAATAATATTGAGCACATTTGTCTCCTGTACCTCTCCCCTCTTCACCTTGTCCACTCATTGTCCCATTCATGCCAGACAAGCACTTCCACAGCCCTGGAGTCTTTGATGAATAGAAGTTCTTAACTTTTTTCTGTGCTTTGGATTGAACCCAAGGTCTTATGCATGCTATACAAACACTCTACCATTGAGCTATACCTCTAGCCTTAAATCTAATTAACACCAGTTTTCTTTCCTAGATCATGCTTTTTGAGTCCTTGCTAAGAGATCTTTATTCAAATCCATGTGGTTGTGAAACAACAGGGTAATGTAAAGGGCGATAAAGTGTGCCTCAATGATAATATGTCATTTAAAGAATGATATGAATAATATGTCATTTAAAGAATAACATGAGTAAGATGAAGGAGTTAACCTTTCAGGTATCTGGAAGAATAATTTTCTGGGTAGAGAAGATAACCAGTGTAAAGGCTTTATGGTGAAACACATCTGGTATGTACAGGAACAGTCAGGAGGCCATTGTATTACAGTGTAAGGTTGAGATAGAGGTCTTGTTGTTTCCAGGCTGGTCTTGAATTTATGATCTTCTGTTTCAGTCTTTCAAGTAGCTGGGATTATAGGTATGTACTCTTTACCTGTACGCTATAAACATTTCTGAATATCACTTAGACATTTCATATTACTGGGTTTTGGGTTTTTTTTTTTTTTTTTTTTGAGGTAGTGTTTTGTGATATGGCTCATGGTAACTTCAAGCTTGTGATTCCTCCTGTTCAGTCTTTCAAGTGCTTAGATTACAGGTGTGTGAACCCATGAATGGCTGTTGTACCTACTTTAGATAGTTAACTTAGATATGAAAGCATTATTTTTCTGACAAACTTAATATTGTAGTGCTCTTCTTATTTCAGAAAGATCCAGATTACCTGAGGCTATGGTTGGACAATTTTGTTTCAAGTTATGAACAATTTTTAGATGTTGATTTTGAAAAGCTGCCTACCAGGTATGTAGAAGCAATTTATTACCATTGGATGAGATTGTTCATTTTTGTCAAGAAGATTTTATTGATGACATATAAGAATGGCAACTGCTAGCAGTCTTTATACTCCAGCATGACCATATTCTCATGACAAATTGCTGATTGATTACAACAGGCTTTCTGGGTGATACTAGACCTGGCTTCTAGAAGCCTCTGCTTTGCTTTGGTGAGATACTACCCATACCCACTGGGTGTCCTGAAATTCATTTAATTGCTAACACCAGCTTAGTACCAGATCTCATAAGCTAAAAATACAGTCTTCCACAAGACTGTCCTTACTTTAGACATCAGTTGTAAGTCTTGACAGTCACCCATATTAAAAAAAATTATTACATTTGTTTTATTTTTTCTTTTTGATGTGTGGGTATGTATGTCACAGTGCACATACTTGACTTGGCAGCAAGTGCCTGTAGTCACTGAGCCATCTCTTCAGCCCCACTCATTACATTCACCAACTGATCACATTCAGGATTCTTATAGTCTCCTCTGGTTCAATAATGAAAGGATACACAAAGGACAAGTACTGTAAGTGTCCTAGATGCAGAGCTTTTACACTCTACCCAAAGATTCAGGGCATACTTCTATCCCCAAACACCAGTATTTACCAGTTAGGAAGCTCTAAAATTTGGGGTATGCAGAGTTTTATTGGGATTTGATTGTGTCATGATCATGTAGTTGAACTTGGTCTCCAGTACCACCCTCACCAAGATTGGGGAAATTGGGAATCAAGTCTGAAAGTTTCAAGCCTCTCCTGCTTGATCTGTGCATATGTGTGTGTGTGTGTGTGTGTTTGTGTGTGTGTGTGTGAATATTCGTGTGTATAGTTATGCATGCATGTATGTGCACATATATTACATAGCGGTTGAGGTGAACATTGGGTGTTGATTATCAGGCACTGTCCACCTTTTATTTTGAGACAGTCTCTCTCTGACCTGAAACTTGCAAAGTATGCTAGGCTGCAGGCCAGTAAGCTCTAGAGACTTCCCTGTCTTTACCTCTGTAGCACTGGGACTGTAGGTATTTGCCACAGGCCTGGATTGATTATTAATTAACTAATTAATTAGTTTATCTAATAGTGTGTGTTCTGGTGCTCAAACTCAGGTCCTTTCATGCTAATAAGGCCAGCTTCTACATCTTCTCTTTCTTTTTTTAAAAAATATTATTACCATATATTAATTGTACAAAATAATGGATTTCATTGTCAGGATTGGTCTTTCTCATGTGACCAACTTTTCTAAGACCACACCATGAGTTACTTCATTTGCATAAATTCATGTGTATTCCAAAGGTGCTGATTATGAATAACAAGGATACTCTTGTCACTCAGGAAATTCCTATGGTTTTTAAAGCTCTGTATCAGGAAATTGAGACAAACATGACACACATCATTTCCTGAAACAGAGGCATATGAGTTGAAACTTGTTCATTGCTGGTTCCCTAGAACAGTTCAGAAAAAGGCTAATTACATTTATTATATATGTTTGTGAGTACTTATTCTATCTGTATTGAACCAAACAGCCTTACACTCAGTATAAAACTAGTAGTTATTGTTATTTGAAGTATATACTACTGTAAATTATTACTTAGAATTTTCTTTTCATATTTTAACAGTGATAGAGAAATTAGTATAGAGTGACTTGTGAAAAGATTCTTAGGCTTTAGTAATACTATGCTTAAAATGTATGACATTTGGGGGTCTAGAGGGATAGCTCAACCGTTAAGAGCACAGGCTGCTTTTGCAGGAGGCTTTGGGTTCTGTTCCCAGCACCCATGTGGTAGCTAACAATCTCCCATAACTCCAGTGGCAAAATACTCATAAGCATAAATTTTTTTTTAAAAAAAACATGACATTTCATAACAAAAATACTACATATTGACTTTTGGGTTTAGAGCCCTTATAATAGGGCACATACTCAAATTTTATATATTAGGAAATATCTCAGATTAAATGACCATGCCATGTTATAGAGGTAGGATTTAGCACCTAAATCTTTAGATTTTAAATCTAGGTATGGATTTTTGAGAGAGGCACAAGTGCCCCTTACATCTGATCTTAGCTTTTGCCTTTAAAGAACCATAAAATGGAGACGGTTCAATGGGTAAAGTACTTGCTCTGCAAGCTTGAAGACCTGAATTTCAGTCAACACACTCACGTATAAACTGGGTGTGACAATGTCTGCCTGTAATCCCAGAAATGAGGGTTTCAGATAGGTGGAACTCCAGAGCTCCCTACCATCCAGTCTAGCTCAAATTGTAGGTTCAGTGAGAGACCCTTTCTCAAAGAGTAAGGTGGTGGGTGATAAAGGAATCTACCCAAAGTCAACCTCTGGCCTCCTGCACACTTGTGCTCACATGGATATACCACACACACACATACACACACACACATGCACGGAAAACATAGAACCACTTTTCAAACTGTAATAATTTAAAAAAATCTATTGATGTTCATATTTGGGCTCTGAATTTAATTCTTTATCTTTTGTTGATTTTCTTTTCTCCCTCTTCAGAACATAATCTATAAGGTAGATCATTAGTGTGAAGTAATATACATATCAAGCATTTAATTATTGTACTTCATTTTATTCATTAGTTAATAAAACTTCTTTTAAAAATAGTATATATACACATGTAATCTTAAATAGAAAATGAAATAATTTTAATTCTGTTTTTATTAAAAATATTTTCTTTGCTTTGCAATAACAGTAAGCATTCTCTCCTAATCTAGTTTAAATCATCTGGTTGTGTTTTGAGGACAAGAAGGTACAGAACATCTGGACATATAAAAGAGCATTTGGTGTCAAAATATAGTTGATTTAAGTGCCAGAGTTTTTCTTCTTTTTGGGCTTCATTTATTTATTGTGTGAGTGTTGGAGGCAGGATACATGGTGTGTGTGTGTGTGAAGGTCAGAGGCCAACTTGATAGCCTCCATACTCCATACCATATGTGTGCCAGGGATTGAACTCATGTAGTCAGGCTTAGTGGCAAACACTTGCTCACTGAGCCATCTTGTTGGCCTCAGTTTTTCACCTTAAAATATACAATTTTTTATTTTCTTGCGTCTATCTTACAGGGTAGATGATGTGCCTCCAGGAATATCTCTGCTTCCTGATAATATTCTTCAGGTTCTAAGGATCCAGCTGTTACATTGTGTTCAGAAAACAGCAGATGGGTTAGAAGAACAACAACAAGCACTATCAATTTTGCTTGTCAAGTTCTTCATTATTCTTTGCAGGTATTTGGTATAAAAAAGTAAACCATTTTAAAACAATTATTACCAAAGTAATAATACATTTGTTAGTAATATTTGTATGAATCTTTTAGAATGTGTATATCTTTTGCAGTAGGCTTTTGGTTTATTAAGCATATTCAAAAGCATCTTAATTACTATATCTATGTAGAGACATTCAACCAAGAATTTTAAATGTGTATTGGTGAGATGTAGAATGTGGAAAGAGAGAATTGACTTCTGCAAGTTGTTCTCTGACCTCTACACAACAGGCATACACGCATGCACTCTTCCTGCCGCCCCTCCACAAATATATATACAAAATGTAATGAAAACTATTATTTTTAAAAACCAGAATTTTAAATGTAACTTTAAAGATGGTCACGGGAAGTTTTACTTCATCAAGATATGATTATACCAATATTTTCTGTATGATTTTTATGTGTAAATATGTACATATATGCATTTTGGGGTGTGTGTGTGTGAGGTCTGAAATCAGCTTTGGGTGTCTTTCTCAATTGCCCTCTGTCTCATTTTTGTGTACCTGTATGCCTGTACATGTGGAGGACAGAGGTCGATTGGTGACTGGCTCAGTGGCTGTCCACCTTTTTATTTATTTAAAAAATTTCTTTCTTACGTTTATTTATTTTGTGTGTGTACATGAATGGGGGCACATGCATGCCATGGCATGTGGGTGGAGATCAGAGGACAACTTGGAGGAGTCGGTTCTGTCCTTCACCTTGTAGGTCCTGGGGATTGAACTTAGACATTTTGGCTTGGCAGCAAGCACCTCTTACTAGCTGAGCCAGCTTACTGGCCCCTTCTACCTTATTTTTTAAATAGGATCTCTCATTTAACCTGGAGCTTGCCAATTAGGGCAGAATGACTGGCCAGCAAGCCCCATGGATCTTTTGTCTCTGCCTCTTCTGGCACTGGGATGAGGTGCATATTGCCATGCCTGACTTTTTTTTACATTGGCTCTGGAAGAATTAAACTTGGGTCCTTATGTTTGCATGGAATTCACTTGACCAGCTCAGCTATCTCCCCAGCCCTTTTAACTTTCATAATCTTTTTCTTTTGGGTTGTGCCAATGCTTGTGTCCATCTTTTCACAGTCTTCTACTAATGCTCGTCCCTTAGCTATACCACCAGATCCTGTATATACATTTTTATTATCATGTATAATACTTCTAAGAATGTGTCTTTTACCTCTTTATTTGGTCAGTTTATTAATAAAGTACAATTATTCTGCAGGATATCATGTTTTTCAGGTTTATAGCATAGGTCTTTGGTTCTTTCTTTCTTTTTTTTTTTTTTCTTTTTGATCTTTTTGAGACGGGGTCTTCTTGTAGCCAGAACTGGCCTGAAACTTGCTTTGTAGATCAACTGACCTAGATTTGACAGAGATCTGTCTGCCTCTGCCTCCCAAGTGCTGGGAATAAAGGTATGTGCCACCTTGTGGTAGTGAATTTGCTGTGTTTTAACCTGTTAACTGCCTACTCAAGTATTGCCGAAATAAAAATCTTATAGATTATTGTTCTAAATCCATTATGTTTAGCTATTGATAATAAAAGGAAGCACAGGAATGACCAGCACATACACACATTTAAAAATAATTATTTTTGTTTTATGTGTATGAGTGTAAGTGCATCCGTGTCATGCAGTCCCCACAAGGACAGAAGAGGGCATTGGTTTCCCTTGGAACTGGAATTATGGATGGTTGTTAACTGCCATGTGGGTGCTGGGTATTAAATCTGGGTCCTCTGCTGAGCCAACTCTCCAGCCCTCATACTGTTTTTAAAATTGGAGACTATTAGTATAATGATATATTCAGTAGCTACTCCACAAGATGTTTGTTTTCAAGAGATTGCATATTAATTGTTTAAGCTATTTAAAAACTTTTTAATAAGTTTTTTTTAGAACAGTTTATGTTAACCTAAAAACTGTGAAATACAGATAATTCCCACATACTTCCCTAGCCTGTGATTATTAACCTCTTGCATTAGTGTGGTATATTTGTTATAAATGATAACCAACATCAGTATATTATTGACTAAAATGTATAATGTACTTTAGGGTTACTATCTGTGTTATTAATTTTATGGGCTTGACAAATGTGTGATTAAAGTCTAGCATTCATTAGAGTTCACCATTTGTGTTGACAAATGAATATTGTCATGTGACCTACTGCTTTAAACAGTATGTAATGATATGTAAGGATAACAATGGCCTTTATATCATGGGCTTCTGATACATGTGAGGAAATATGATGTAAGTCTAAAAATGGCATTACAATTCCCAAAGCAGAGTGAAAACAGTAATAATCCATGTATAATATAATGCCAACTCTTATGCATGATTTTATATTTTGATAATATATAACATATAATAATATATAATGATATATATATATATTTTGCCAAAATCTGTTTTCAAATTTCAAGCTGAATATATGGGAATTATAACATTTACCATTTATATGTAATAAATGTGATTCTTTTTATCTTCTAGAAATTTATCAAATGTGGAAGAAATTGGGACTTGCTCTTATATTAATCATGTCATTACAATTACAACACTTTATATTCAGCAAGTAGGTGTGAACTAATACATTCCTTTTTGTTGCTTTATTGAGACTAGTTTTTAAAAATATTATAGTTATTATTGTTAAATCTTTTCAAAAAAGGTAGTAATTGAAAAGATAATTAAAAATTAATATTGGCTAATAATAGCTTATTTTAGAAATATATATATATTTTAAATTTAGACAAATAGCTACTAATACATATTGGTATTTTAATTTAAAAATTATTTTTTAGAAATAAATTTTTAAAATAACACAATTTGTCATTTTTGTAGGTACTTATTATATATCTTATTGAAAAGCATGTTTTCCAAAGATGTTTGGCTATTTATTTTAAATCTATCTTAGGAAAAAGTTAACATCTGAGGGAATATGTCCAGTCCATATGACTAAATGACTCTTACTGAATCAAAGAGGAAGAGTTATGCTTATTTGACTAAAAATCTTTTTTATTCATAAGTACATTTTTTAATTAAAAAATTTTTATTAGCATTGCTTTCTTAAAAAATAGCATAATTTCAATAGCAAATTGAAAAATTTGTAAAGGTTGGAGAATTTGGAAAGGGAATGAATAGCAAACTCATAGCAACAATGACAAATTTTATGTTATTGAAGCTTGGTAATATAGTTTTGTCAATAAATAATATCCAAAAGTTATGTAGACACATAGAATTGCAAATTTACATTCTAAAATGCAATTTTATACTTTAATTTAAGAAGTATATCAACTTAGTTATTATAGTACTTTTTCTTTTCTTATTTTTTTTTTAGCTTCCTAGACTGTGATTTATCTCTACTTTTTCAGTTAGATGTTTTACATTTTAAATAATCTCTTATTGTGATCTATTGAATAAAACATATCTTTAATATTATGTTTTATTTTGTTCTCAGTTAAAAAGCAAAAAAAAGGAGAAGGAAATGGCTGATCAGACACCTATTGAAGAATTTGTGATCCATGCTTTGGCATTTTGTGAAAGTTTATATGATCCATACAGAAATTGGAGACATCAAGTTTCAGGGTATGTCTTATAAATCACAGTGTGATTACCTGAATATCTGGCTAAGGATATAACTTAGTGAGTAAAAAGTACTTACCCTGCATTTATGAGTGCCTGATCTTAAATCCCCAGAATTCATGTGAAAACAGCATATGAGAACATAAAGGCCTGTAATCTTAAGTGTTCTTGTGAGGAGATAGGAGGTGGAGACAGGAGAACCCTGGAAGTGCTGACCAGGTAGCCTGGTGTATGCAGCAGAAAAAAAAAAAAAAAAAAAAAAGAGGCAGTCTCAAACAAAGTGGAAGGCAAAGATTGACATCTGAGGTTGTCCTCTGATTTCCATGTGCACAGTGCTCACTCCTATTCACACATGGATACACACATACATTGTATATCCAGGATAAATTAAAAACTTGAGTGTCATATATTATTTTCATTTTTTTATTTTCATGTGTATGAGTGTATTGCCTGCATGTGTGTTAGTACACCCATATTGTGCAATGCCCTTAGAGATCAGAGGAGGGCATCAGATTCCCCTGGAACTGGAGTTACAGAGGGTTGTTAGCTGCCATGTGGGTTCTGGGAATCCAACCTGGGTTCTCTGCAAGAGCATCCAGTGCTCTTAACCACTGAACCATCTTTCTAGCCCACATACGTGATTCTTAAATAAGTGTCTTCTGGATGAGAGCACTTGGGAAGATGTATATAAAACCCACAGTTTGAAACTTGGGAGATGATTCAATTGGTAAAATGTTTACTGTGCAAGCCTGAGAACCATATGTAACTCTAGTTCCAGGAGATTTGACATCCTCTTCTGTCTTTCATGGGGAGTGCTCAATACAGGTGCACTTACATACATGCAGGCATAACACTCATAGAGATAAAATAAAAGTAAGTAAATTTAAAAAAATATATAAAAAATGCTTTTCAACAATATTTTTAATTTTGAATGTGCTTTAAGGTCTAATCAGAAAAACAAGAACCACACAAGATATTTAAAAAGAGAAAATGCAGTATAAAGAAATTGGTAAACATCTATTAAAAATCTGAAAAAATTGGACTGGGTTATCTTAGGGGATTAAAACACTTGCCTAATAACCTGATCGTGAATCCCTGTGACCCATGTGATCTAAAGAGAGAGCTAACTCCAGGAAGTTGTCCTGACCTTCACCTGCAATAAATTAAGAAATGTAATTTTAAAAGTTTTTCTTTTTGAGATAGGTTCTCTTGAGATAGGTTGTACTGGCTGGCCTGGAACTTGCTATATAGAGACCAGGCTGGCCTCAAACTGGTAGGGATCTGCCTGCTTTTGCCTCCCGAGTGCTGGAATTAAAGTCATATGCCACTATGCTAGGCTGTTATGAGTGCATGTGTTTGTTTGTTTATATGGCAGCCAGAAGTCAATGTCAAGTGTACTTTTCAATTTCTCTCTACCTTATTTTTTGAGACAGGTTTTCGTTATTGAACCTGATTCTTATTTTACTGGTTTTGCTAGACTGTCTAGCTACCAAGCCCTAGGTATCTTCATGTCTCTTCATCAACAGTACTAGGGTTACAGGTGTATTGTAGCTTTTTATTTGTGTTTATCAGTCTTGGTACACATGTGGAGGCGATAAGAACTTAATTCTCTTCTTTCACCCTGTGGGTTTTGGGGATCAAACTCAAGTTGTTAGGCTTGGTGCAATGTGTCTTTCTCTGCTGAGCCATCTTGCCAGCCCATGTGCCAGACCTTTATGTGGTTGCTGGGTCATGCTGTTAGCACAGCAAGCCCTTTATCAACTGAGCCATCTCCCCAACCCCTGTACTTTCGCTCTGAATAGCTGCCATTAAATGATGATGACGATTTGATACCAGAGAGCATTTATATAGACTATATGACAATTCACCTCATATGTTCTGTATAATGATACCATATTTTACTGACATAAGAATATATATCCTGGCATTCTGTGGGTGGAAGCAGGAGAATAGGAAGCTCAAGGACATTCTCAGCTATATAGTGAGGCCAGCCTGGGCTATTTGAGATGCTTTCTCAAAAATAATATTTTAAAAATGTATAGATATGATACTTATATAGGTGATTCATTATCAGTTTGAATGAAAACTTCTGATGCAGAGACAAAAACTAATGTTTGTGTCCTAATGCTACAAAGTGTGATTGAATTTTTGAGTGAGCAGCTGACCCTGTACAGGAACCATTATTTGAAGTACTAGAAAAATATTTCCAACACCTGTAGATGTTCTCATATCAAATATTATTTCTATGAAAATTTGTCTAAAATTGTCAAGAATGAACATAAAAGAGAAAACAAAAACCTGTGTGTGTGTGTGTATTTTCTGGTTCGGGGAATTGGTAAAGATGTTGGGCAGAGGATACAAAATTTCATTTAGGGGACAAGTTGAAGAGATTGGCTGTACAACACAATTAATATGGTTATTAGCAATGTATTAAAAACTTTAAAATTGCTAAGTGAATGATTTCTAAGTATTTTAATCATATAAAATAAGTATGCGGTAATTTATAGGTTAATTAGTTAAAAATATGCACATATTTTTAAACATTATGCATCATAAAGTATAATTCTTAACAATTAAATGAATCCATCTTAAAAAAAGATCCAGTCTTTTTGGCAAGAAGATGCAGAAATAATAGAACATTGTATTAGTTACTTGTTTCTTTATTGTGACAAAATATATGACCAAACAACTTAAGTAAGGAAGGGTTTATTTGGGCTCACAGTTTGAGGGTATAGTTCCTCGTGGTGTGAAAGGCATAGTGGCAGGAGCCTGAGGTAACTAGTCACACTGTCTGCAGTCAGAAAGCAGAGTGATGAAATCTAGTGCTCAGCTTCCTTTCTCCTTTTCATTCAGTCTGGCAGGGTCTTCCTCGTTCAGTTAACTGTAATCTAGGAAATCTCTCACAGACATCTCTGGAGATTGGTCTTTAAGGTAATTCTGCATTCTGTCTAGTTCATAATCAATATAAACCATGGCAAACATGTATTCCAGTTATTTAACAGAATAGTTCTGTCTTCATATTTTTTATTTACTATATATGTTTGTATACATTGGAGTTCTCCAGAGAAACAGAACCAATGGGGGATGTGTGAGGTGTGTGTGTGCACAGGTATTAAATTACTATAAGAATTTGGGAGATTGGAGAGATGGCTCATTGGTTAAGAACACTGACTGCTCTTGCAGCAGACCTGGGTTTGGTTCCTAATACATACATGGCAGCTTAACCCTCTATTAACACCAGTTCCAGGAGATCTGATGCCAGACTGATGCCTTCTTCTGGCCTCCATGGACATTGCATGTGCATGGTGCAGTTAGCATAAGGCAAAACACTCATATACATAAAATAAAAATAAATTTTAAAAAATTTATAAAATGGGCTTGGAGAGATGGCTCAGCAGTTAAGAGTATTGGCTACTGTTGCAGATGACCCAGGTTCGATTCCCAACACCTACATGGCAGCTAACAACCATCTGTAACTCTAGTTCCAGGGGATCCAAAACCCTCTCCTGACCTCTCCAGGTACTGCGTGACACGGGTATACCTACTTATATGCAGGCAATACTCTCAATATACATAAAAGTAATAAATATTTATAAAAGGAGTTTGGCTCGTAATTATTGAAATTTGCAATTCCAGTCTGATGTATGGGTGAGCAAGCTTCAGGTCTAAGAGAACAAGTGGTACAGTTTCAGTCTGAAGGGTGGCAGGTAGACACCCAGGAGAGCCAGAGAGAGCTAAAGGTACAGGTAAAATCAATCCTAAGGCAGTCTGCTAGAGAATTACCCTATGCTCAGGGAGCATCTTTTTCTTCTGTTTAGACTTTGAGCTTATTGAATGAGACCTGTTTATATTATGGAATACAATATGCTTTACACAGAGTTCATGCATTTACCAACTTATTTCATTCAAAAGCATTCTCCAGGTTAATAAAATTAACCATTACATTGTTCTAAGACTTCTTGAGTATTTAGTATTGGAAAGGTCCTAATGACCTCTTGAGCCCTTCTATTGAACTTTAATATTTATTTTTCTAAGTATAAACAATCCTTTTTATAAAGATTTTTTTATTATCTAGGATAGACTAAATAATGCTGCAATAGCAAACAAGATTCTTAGAATTACAAAGGTCCATTTTTTGTTCATGCTGTCCTTTGTGTGTAGATGGGAACCCTTTTTAATCCTAGTCAGTCAAGATCCCACAGAACAGCCTACATCTTAAGCATTGCTAGTTGTCATGTGAGAGAGCAAAGTAATTTATCTATCTTTTTGGTCATGCCATATAATTTTCATTCTGAATTTATTGTTGGCTAGAACTAGTTAAATGTCCTCAACTGCCACAAGAAAACCAAGTTTCGCTACATGACTAGAAGGACTGCAGAAATAGAAATAGTTTGGCCAACAATACTGCCACTACTTTTTGCCTCTATGTGACTTATAAGACTCTTTAAAGTATACCAGGGACACATACTTCATTTGTAGACTTTATAATAGTTTGGCACTTTCTTCAGTGTCCTCTCTGTTTTGACTTTTATACCTGAGATTTTGCAAAGAAAATTTTATCTCTTCTTCTCACTTTTTTCCCCTCACTTCTTTAGCTTCAAAGCTTCTACTCTGCTTTGGCATTCAGCACTGAGGATCTAAGAACACTTGTCAAGTTTTGAAACAGTAACTGATTTTTCTTCTTTATAGGCACCAAAACACACAGATGTAACATTCTGAATATGAGAAAGGCTTTTAAAGAAATCTTTAGAATCGGGGCAAAATCAATTTAAACATGGTGAAAGGAGAGAAGATTTTTAAAAATTATTTATTTTTAGTTTATGTGTATGTTGTGCCCACACATATGTAAGTGTATCCTTGTACTCAGTGGCCAAGGAGGCTAAAAGAGGACATCTGATCCCCTGGAACTGGAGTTAGGAATGATTGTTAGACTCCATGTGGGTGCTGGGAACTGAACCCAGGTCCTTTGCAAGAACAGTCGGTGTTCTTAACTGCTGAGCAATCTCTCCAGCCTCAAAAGGAGAGATTTATGAAAAGGCAGCTCTGATAGTAAACTAAAACAAGTAAGATAGTTGTTAAAAACACAATCTTTGAAAGATTGAATAAAGGAAAATTTTTAAATAGTGTGCTGTCACATACATAGAACATGATGAATGATGTACATATATAAGGTGACCATAGAAAGAGGAGTAGGGTATAGGATAAGTAATTGACATGTAATAAATGTATATGATGTATTTAGGAATTATGCTTGAAGCTATGTTTATATTATCTCTAATATGTTTAACAAAATCTTTCCAGTAATACAAGAATTGCTTCAGAGGAAAATGTCAATGCAAATTTGCTGAATAGCTTTAGTTGTCAACTTGACACACTTGGGTTGAGGGATCCTCAGTTGGGGAATTACCTTCATTAGACTGGCTTGTGGACATGTCTTTTGACTTTTCTTGGTTGTTGAGTGATGTGGGAGGGCCCAGCACCCACAGGGTGGTACCACCCCTGGGCAGGTGGTACTGAATTGTAAAAGAAAGTTGTTGAGGGCTGGAGATATGACTCAGTGGTTAAGAGCACTAGGTGCTCTTGCAGAGGACCCTGGTTTGATTCCTAGCACCCACATGGTGGCTAACAACCATCTATAACTCCAGTTCCAGGGGATCTGATGCTGTCTTCTGTTCTCCACAGGCATTGCATAACATGGGTACACTTACACACTTGTAGACAATACATTTGTACACATAAAAAATAAAAATAACAAATATTTTTAAAAAGAAAGTAGATTGAGGCTGGGCCAAGAGAGCAGCTATCCTCCATGGTCTGTGCTCCAGATTCCCATCCTGAATTCCTTTCCTGCCTTTCCTTGATGATGAACTGTGTTGTAAGCCAAATAAACCCTTTCCTCCCCAGGTTGGTTTTGGTCGGTGTTTTTATCACAGCAATTGAAAGAAAACCAAGACAGCAAGGGATTCAGACTTCAATTTCTTTGACTTTGACAGATTGTTTATGGAACTATGCAAAGAATCCACAGCAATAACTTACTTCTTATTTGTATTACTGTTCATTTTGTTATTGTGTTTGTTATTTACCAAAACAACCAAATAGAACAAATTTAATTTAAAGTAGCATATATCCCTAATCAGGACCATTTAAAATTATATTTCTGACTTGATATAACAAAGGGATATTTTTCATGCATCATGGAATTTTATTTGATTATTCCGTTAGCTTAATTTTGATTTTACTTGCAGAATCCTATAATAGTCACTCAAATGGAACTAAAGTATAAGAGTAAAAAAAATTTCCCTTTCAAAATGTGAGGCTCAGAAGTAGAGTGCTTGCCTACCATGCATAAGACACTGGATTCCATCCCTACCCCCAGATGGGAAAGCTATACAAAATTATTTGATCATTCATTAATATATTTATTCAAACATATATTATTTCTTATACTCTCTCTACTACAAGTTTAGTAAAAAATCATTGCCTGCTCATAGCGAAAAATAATGTTCAGTTATGCCTTCAAGGTCCTGTTTGCCAAATGTGACACAATATATTCACAAAAAGAATTACCAAAAAACAGTGATAAAATGTTCAAGAAAAAAGAGAATTCCAGCATTCATACCAGTGATAAGTATATAGGTAAGGGAGCAATGAAATATCTTGTTCACAATAGAACATAAAATGCAAATTAGCAAATACAGAGTGGATATTGGAGTTGAAAGAAAATCAGCAATGATTTATGTACTATAATAAAGATTGAAATGACTGAAATATTCTTAGTAAAAACACATACTCTTTGTGTTGGTCTTATCAAAGTCTATAGAAAATATCTGAAATCTCCTGACATCTACTACAATCTCAGCCCACAGTGGATCCATAGCCTTAAAATGGGAGAAGATAGTGGTCTGGAACCACGGCATCCAAATAAAATCTCAGAAACAGATTAATCTAATTTGGGGGAAATTTCAGTAATATTGTAATAATTCACTAGCCTTAACTATTAATTTAGCAGCATTGCTAAGCAAATTCTGTAGCAGATTGGAAATTTTAATTGCTAGCTCCATTTTTAACTCCAGTTATTTGGATATTTAAGCTGACTGTCACAATGCATACTAAAAAAAATTTTTTTTAAATTCCTTAATTGGTAAGTACTTAAAGTAAAAGTTATTGGTTTAACTCCCTTTTCAAGATCATACAAGTCCTGGAGGTGTTTTGGTGTGCAAATCAAAAGCATAAAGTTACAGTTGTTTTATACTTGCATTTTAAATTGTGTCATCTCTTCTTGTCCATGTTATAATTAGTTTTTAACTTCTTTTTGATGATAGACGAATCCTTAGTTCCGTGGAAAAAAGCCGACAGAAATATAAACCAGCTTCTCTCACAGTGGAGTTTGTTCCTTTTTTTTATCGTAAGTAATACTCCTAATTCATTTTACTTTGATTTTGATCACCTCTCATTATTCTTTTTTTCTAACTCTGATTCTGACCTTAATTTAGCTTTCTGAATTTATAAAATAAAGGTTGCTGAAGAACAAAAATCACTGTGTTAGTTAATTTGTGTTGGGTTGTGATTATGGTTCTTGGTTTGATTGATATATTCCAGGTTTTTCTTTTTGAGAAGGGGTGATATATTGTTTTGTTGATCATTTTAAAGTTGGTTGTACATTTTAGAACTTCAGAGTTTCTTTTTTGAGACAGTTTCCTTGTAGCTCCAGCTCTCTTAGAACTCACTATGTAGACCAGGCTGGCCTCGATCTCAGAGAGATCCACTGCATCTACCTCTCAAATCCTGGGATTAAAGTGTGTGCCACTGCACCCAGTGAACTTCAGAATTTTAACCCAAAATAGGAAACTTGACTAGGGATATATTTCAACGGAGAGCACATGCTTAGTATGTATAAAATGTTGGGTTTGATCTTTAGCTCCAGAAAACAAAATAAATTGCTCCAAAACCATTTAGAGACTTGGCCACCATATGTGTGCACAGTTGTATACAGGTTCTAGTTTTCTCTTTTTGTCATTTTTTTTAAACTAAGGCAGGGTTTCTTGTACCTAACCTGGCATCACACTTGCTACATAGCTAAGGATGACCTTGAACTTCTGATTCTCTGCTCTCCACTTCCTGAGTGCTCAGATTATGTACCACCATACCTAGCTTGTTTTCACTCTTAAAAAATGATTATGCCAGTACTAGGTATGAAGTTTAATTGGTGCAATGCTTGGCTAGCATACACAAAGGCCTATTTTCAATCCCCATTACACATGCCTGTAATGCAAGCACTTGAGAGGCAGGAGGATGAAAAGGTCATCATCCTTGGTTATATAACAAGTTGGAGGCTAGTCTGGGATATATTTTGAGACCCTGTCTCTAATAAAAATAAAAACAGAAATACCCTCCTCCAAAACCAGATTATATCATCTTTTAAAAGAATTTTTTTTATGTATATGAGTGTTTTGCCTGCATTATGTTAAGTGCACCTGTGCATTCTGTGCCTATAGAGGCCAGAAGAACTGGAGTTATAGATGGTTAGTTGCCATGTGTGTGTTGGGAACTGAATCTGTGTCCTCCACAAGAACAGGCAGTGCTTTTAATCACTGAGTCCTCTCCCCAGCCTTGTTTATACAACCTTAAGAATATAGAAAGATTGCAAAATATGAAAGACACATTGTGCTCATTAAGTGTATTGCTTATTCATATATATGTGGTCTTAACATTTTGCTGCATTTGCTTTAGGTGTCTTCTTTGCCCCCTCTCTCCTTCAAATAAAGACAGAAGACAGGAATAGTCTTGTTTGCTCAGTGCAGTCATTTATAGTACCCACTTTGCATCACCACCAGTAGCGATAATTGCGTTGCCCTAAATAATCAGACTCATGAGTCCATAATAAGCCAGGCCTGGAATTGGCCTCACTTCAAAGGTAAAGGGACAGGAAACTAGCATGCCAGTATAATAGTATAAGATATTTCTATTCAACTGAAGTCTGTATAGCTATATCAAGGCTATTCTTTGGTCTTTAAATGTAGTTATAAGACCAGAATGATCAGAATGGGACCTACCCAGGTTTAGAAATACAGTATCCTCTAGAAGCATTTATATATTTGCATGTATAAATGGTGCATGTATTCTAATTTATCTAGAAGTTTTTTTTTTTTTTTTTTTTGCTTTGTAAATGATTCCTTTTAGGGCTGAAGAGATGGCTCAGTACTTAGGAGAACTGGCTGCTCTTGCAGAATACCTGAGTTCAAATCCTAGTACTCATCCAGTTACAGGAGTTTGATGCCCTCTTCTGTCATCTTTGGGCATTGCACAACACAGGTGTATTACATACATGTAGGCATAATACTCATACACATAAAATAAAAATAAAAGCATTTAAAAAAAGAAAAAGATGATTTGTTTTGATTGTCTTTCTTATTATTTCTAGTAAATAGAAATATATTGATTTTATAATCTATGACTTCACTTAATCATTCTTATATAAATTGTAGTAATCCTTATGGTATTCCTTAGGGTTATATAGGAATAACGTCATATTGTCTGCAGAAAACAGTCTCATTTTTCCTTTCCATATAGTGTGCCTTTTTATACTATTGAGAAGAGTGGTAAGAGAAGACTCACAACTTGTTTCTAAATACTCACAGTTTAAAAAAAAAATCTGTCTTTCACCTTTAAACATAAAGGGTTTTTTTTTGTTGTTGTTCTTTTTAAAGAAATTACATTTATTTCCAGAATGAAGGCAGAGGCAGGAGGGTCTCTGAGTTTCAGACTAGCTTGGTCTGTATAGTTCCCAGGCCAGCCAGGGCTGTTTATTTATTTTGTTAGCTGAGAAGAGGGTGTATGAACATTCCACAAATGGATGTCAGAGGATGACTTGCCAGTGGAATCAGTTTTCTACTTCTACCGTGTGGGTCCTGGTCATCGATAACTATGTCATCAGGCTTGTAGCACGTACCTTTACCCACTGAACCATCTTGCCTGCCTTGTAAGTTTTATTTGTTTATTTTTTAGTGTCCTTTATTAAGCAGAGGAAATTTTAATTATGAATAATTTTCTTTTTTAACATTTTCATTGCATCTGAGGTGATTTGAATGTATGGTTGTTTTGTTTTTCCTTGCAATATGTTAATTGGTGAAGTATACCGTTAAAATGTTAATTAAACCTAGCATTGCATTTCAGGACCTATACACTTTTGGTCATAATTATGTGATTATTCTTTTTCTATAATACTGTTCTTGATTTGCCAACATCTTGTTAAGGATTTTTCTATCTTATGTTTAAACAAGATATGAAGTCTGTAGGGTTTTTCCTTGTTATATAGTTTTGTTTTTGTTTTTGTTTTGAGACAAGTCTCCATATAGCCCTAGATGGCTTGGAACTCACTAGGTAGACTAGGCTGGCCTTGATCTCACAGATCTCATCCTGAGTGCTGGGATCAAAGGTGTGTGATACCATGCCTATCTTTTTTATATCTTGTGCAATTTAAAAAAATATTTATTATTTTGTGTGTGATGTTTTGACTGCATGTACTGTCCTCATGTCATGCAGTGCCCAAGAAGATCAGAAGAGGGTAAAAGATACCTGGAACTGGTGGGTTCCCGGAACACGTGGGTTCTGGGAACCCAACCTGAGTCCTCTAGAAGAGCAGCCAGTGCTCTTAACCACTGAGTCATCTGTGTAGTTTTAAATATTTTATGTATATGTATGCATATGTGCACCACAGCAACCATGCAGAGGTTGGAAGATAACTTGTGAAGTTGCTTTTCTCCTCTGTGACTACCATTTGGGTCCTAGGGATTGAACTCAAGTGATCAGGTTTGGTGGTAAGTGTCTTTACCCACTGGGCCATCTTGCCAGCTCCCCTGTGTAGTTTTTAATCAGGGTAATTAGCCTGGTATGCTTTGGCTGCTGTAATAAAATATTATAGGCTGGGTAACTAAACATCAGAACTTTATTTTCTTATAGTGTTGGAGGCTGGACAGTCCAAGGTCCTACAGGGTTTGGTTTCTGATGAAATCTCTTTTTGTGACTTGCAGATAGTCTCTTCCTTACTATACTCTCTCATGTTAGAACCACTAATATTTCTTATAAGAACATCATTTTTGTTGGATTAGGCCTTTACTTTTATGATTTTATCTAACTTTAGTCACCCCCAAAGCCCTGTCTCCAGTATAGTAATGTGGGGGTGTAAGGTAAGGCATCAGTATATGCATTTTGGAGGGATAGTTCCATCTATTCTATTATGTCTCTGATCTCTCCAAATTTATGTGTTTTATCACATGCAAAATACATTCTCTCATAGTAGCCCCAAATGTAACTCATTATAACATTAACTCTTTACAGTCTAAAATCCACAAAGTCTCAAAGCCTGGACATGGTGGCATACTCCTTTAATCTTAGCACTTGGGAAGTGGAGGCAGGCAGATCTATGTGAGATCAAGGCCAGCCTTGCCTACCTAGTGAGTTCCAGGCCACCTGAGGCTACAGGGTGAGTCTCTCAAAAAAATAAAAGAGGTTGGAGAGATGGTTCAGTGGTTAAGAGCATTTGCTGCTCTTGCAGAGGACCTGGGTTCAATTCCCATCACACATGGTTAGCCATAAGTCCGGTTCCAGGGGAATCTGACGCCCTCTTCTGAACTCTTCGGGCATTGCACAACACAAGTGCACTTAGATACATGTGGCCAATACACTCATACACATAATAAATAAATAAAATATTTAAAAAAACAACAGACAAAAACCCCCAAAGTCTGTCTTACAGGTTACCAGAATCTGTTATGGGTGGAACTCAGATGAAATTATAGTGAGTCAGCATTCCTTTCAGTGAACCTCTGACACCACTAAGTTAAGTGCTTTTTGAAATACAATGGTAGATTAGGCATAGGGTACACGTTCTATTCTAAAAGGGGTAAATTGCAAGAAAGAAAGGGGTGACATGTTTCAAGCAGCTATAAAATCTGGAAGGATAAATTCCAGTAGACTTTAAAGATTGAGACTAATCTTTGGTTCAGTACTAGGCCCTTCATCTATTAGGGTGCTAGTGTACCCTCAGTTTGTTCATTTATTTATAATTACTTTATATTTCTGTGCATGGTATGTATGTGGGTGTGCTTACTACTGTGCACATGTGGAGGTCAGAGGACAACTTTGTGGAGTCAGTTCTTTCCTGTTACCTTTACATGTGTTCGAAGGAAGGAACTCAGGTTGCCAATATCTTTACTGGCAGAGCTCTCCTACCCACCCCCCTAAATTTGTGTAAGATATTCTTATACTTTCTGCTGTTTTTGAGTGTACAACTCACATGCTTGTCTGTGTACCCTAACTGCCTCTGAAGCTCTGAGTGGATCATCCATTGAAGTTGAGAAATGGGCCCAATCTTTGAAACTTACGAATTGCTTTTGAAATTCCTTTTTCCCTTGCTCACTGTGTCTGTAATAGGAGTGGCACCCAGAGTCTCTGAATTGTTTTCAGAATTTTTCAGTCTTTCTTTCCTTTCCTAGAACAATAGTGCATATTCACAAGTGAATAGTTCTATGGTGTGGTGCTAAAAATCCAAGAACTTCAGCAGTTTACTTTCATTCCTTCCTATTTCTCTGTTCCCTTTAGTTGAAAATGGTAATATCTTTACTTGTATAATCCCAAACTTCTTCCTGACATATACTGAAATGGTTACTTAAAACAGTAAGTCATATTGTCACTTGTATCTGTGATTTCTGTTCTAGTTTGCTTTCAATTGCTGTGACAAAACACTTTGACCAGTACCAGCTTGTTGAAGGAAAAGAATTATTTGGCTTACCTCCCCTGGGTCATAGTTCATCACTGAGGGAGTCCAAGGTAGGAACTCAGGGCAGGAATCTGGAGGCAGGAGCTGAAGCACAGGCCTTGGAGGAATGCTGCTTACTGGCTTAGTTCCCTGACCCCTACTCAGCCTGCTTTCTTATACAGTACAGGACAACCTGCCCAGGGGTGGCATTGTCCACAGTTGCCTGGGCCCTCCCATATCTGTCAACATTCAATTGAATGCCTCACAGACATGGCTACAGGCTAATCCAATGAAGGCAATTCCCCAGTTAGTTGAGGCTCCTTCAGCCCAGGTGTGTGAAGTTGACAACTAAAGCTATTCAGCACAGTCTCGTTGTCTGTCTAGTCTTTATGATCTTTATCAAAATAATTCAAATGATATACATAGTATATAGAAGATAGGGAGAGTTTATTGCCAACTAGCATGCATTTTCAAGGGGTGAAGATATACAGTGGTCAAAGAGGCCTGTGCCCAATCTACATTTTAGAAAGGCTATATACTGTTTCCTAAAAATCTTTAAAACAAAAGCTTTTCCTGCAAGACTTTGTTCTGTCCAAGTGATTGATGGACCTGTTTGGATTGGCTCTTATTGGAGGGAGCAGTGGTATGTCCTTGTTCTTTAGAAGGATATCTTCTTCTCTATACTAATCTTCAAAGGTTTAGAACTTTTGGAGACAGCTTTAGTTATCCATTAACGGTTTTTTAGGCAGTTCCAGGATCAGAGATAGGAACCAGATGTCCTTCCTCTTACTGATAATAAAAACCCTGCAATTTTGGTCCTTTGTTTTATAGGATTCCAGCCTCAGTTTCTTCTGAGTCTGCTAATATCTATTAGCTATCTAACAATCCCCCCCTTAAGAGTTGAGACCCAAAAATCATTTAGAAGAGGAACATTGTGTCAGTCTGGCTGCTTTTGGCTGAAATGGAGTTTAGAAGGATTTAAGTTCTCCATTCTTAGTTACTTTGATTTCTCAGAGTATGATCGAGGGATCCCAGATATACAGAGTTATACTTTATTCTTGAGAATTTCACTAAATGTATAGAATGAAATATTTATCTTCATTTTCCCCTTCACGACTCTTGTTTTGTGACACTGTTTCTGGGGAAATATGAATAAACACCTACCTACCCCAGATAAGGAGCCAGCAACACACCAAATAAAGATACCACCAAAGCCCAACTTGGTGAACCAATGAGTTTTATTGTGTTTGCTTACAGGAGTATGAGTGAGGGGTTATTTACAGGAATAGAAAAAACTCAATGACAGTTGCATCACCAAAACCCCACCCAAGCATGGGTTATGGCTAGGGAAAGTAAGACGCCTGGAGCATACTGCATAACATGTAGGAAGCTAGAGTCTCTTTCAGGTGTTCTAAGCTCTTCCAGACCGCTCAGCTTGTCTGAGAATCTGGCTCAGCAGGCCTTACTGCTTATATACACTTGAGGAGGGAGGGTCCTAATGTATCTGGTCAGTTTCAGGGACTTCCTGAACTCTCTGAGTTGTTTGCTTCCTGAGCTTATTGAGCTTCCCCTTAGAACATTCTGTGTCTTTAGGAGCGTTCCTCCAAGATGGAAGGTTTTATCTTAGGAGAGTCCTAATTGGCACTCCTACATCCCACATATCTCACCAGCTTGTCCTTGTCCCAACTTATGTCCTTTCTTTTTTTTAAATAACCCGCTAAGTCCAGTAAGTGCTTCCTATGTGTTCATGAATGTGGGGCTATCCACTGGAGCGTGGGAATTCTACCAGTGACTATACCCTCAAAAAGCAGTTCTCCTTCCCCTAGCAGCTGTCAACTGCCACTAGCTCCTCAGTAAGGAGTGGGGCCTAGAGATGTCTACCCCATCTGTGTGCGAATTTTGGCTGGCTTGATCAAGTGCAGGTAAATCCAGCTGTTGTGAGTTCATGTTTACGATAGCCATGTTGTGTCCAGAAGACAGCATTTCATAGCACTCCTCCCCATCCTCTGGCTTTTACATTTTCTTCTTCCTGTTTTACAGTGTTCTGTGAGCCTTTTGGGGAGGGAAGGGGGTTTGATATAGATGTTCTGTTTAGGGTTAAATACTCAGTCTCTTATTCCCAGCACTGTGATTAGTTAGGTGTCTTTCCATTGCTTTCTGCCCACTGCAAAAAGAAGCTTCTCTGACCAAGGTTGAGAACAGCCCAGGTCTGTGTTTAAAAGGGAGTTTGACAACATGACTATTAAATAAAATAACAAATAGCAGATTCTACTCTGGGACCTATGAATTCTTGAACCCTGGGCTTTCAGTCAGGATTACAGAATGAGACATGAATTCTCTTTTGTGGAGTAGGCCCTAGATCCAATCATAAAAAGATTGGTTATCCCATTACTGTTGTAAGGCATGGCTTTTTTAATGAGGGAGGGAAAAATAGTGAAACTTCTTATTTGAACATGTATTTAAAATCACTTATGTTGACTTTCTCAAGGTCTTTGGGAACTGTTTCCTCTGAGGGAACTCCTTTCCAAGGTTTAACACAGGAATTATGCATTCAGTTTCTAGACCTTTATGGTTGTTGGAGAAAATAAAAGTATTGGAAAATGGCCTTTCCAAAGAGGAGTTAGTGGGCCAGTCAGATAGCTAAGTGGGTAAAGAAGGTTGCTGCTCTGATGACCTGAGTTTGATCTCCAGGCTCTACATGGCGGAAGGAGAGAAGAAAGGCCTGCAAATTGTCCTCTGACCTCTACATGTGTACTGTAGGATATGGACCCCTCCCCCAAAAAATGTGAAAGAAAAAAAGAGGAGTTAGTAAATTGTTGGGTCTTTGTGCCCTCCATATAAGTTTTATTTAGCATCTTGTTCTCCCCATTAAAAAGAGGTTTATCATGTTTTTTTTTTCCTGTTTTCATACTTTCCTGTTATAGTGTCTGTAACCCTTAGGTAGTACCTATAACGTGTAATTTTTGATAGCCTGTTGGAATATATAAGTTTGTAGGCAAACTGACTTAAACATTTTCTTCAAAGAATACATCTGAATATAGAAAAGGGCATTGATAAATCATCTCAGAGGGGCCTAGGGTGAAAGCAAATTGAAGGCTTGTGTGAAGTCTCAGGAGGGATATTAGTAATACTGTCCTTCAAGTTAAATGAGTCTCCTGGTAAATGTTTCTAAGGATAACTTTAGGGTATGATAAGAATATTCAACTTTCTTAGAAGAGAGGTCTCCAAGAAGAATGAAGATAGTATCTGATTCTGAGATTTAGGTGCAAACAGTGATTTAGGAGGCACATGAAAGGCCATTATCTTTTGAAGAGCTCTTGTGAGGCAGATGGAGAAACCATTTCCTGAAAGAGGGCTTTAGGTATTTTAGTGGCCTTTTCAGATTGAGTAGAAGGCTTCTATTCATCCTGTGTAAGCATCAGCAAAATGCAATAAATATTTGACTATGGAAATGTTCCATGAAAATATAGTCTTCAAAGACCAGTAAATATTGAAATTCCTCACAAAGGGGCATTTGTATAAAGTCTGTTTGCTAATCCTCACCTGGGTATTGTCTGTGCTGTTAGGCTGGTGCCACTAAAGAAGGAACTTTAGTTCTTCCAAGATTGTTAACAGCAGAAAGAGCACAAATTTATGAAATCTGATCAGTGGTCATTAAGTTATATGCCACTAATATAATTGGTCTTTGCTTAGATGACTGGAATCATGCAATCCATTAATGGTATTTTTTCAGCTGCATAGATTGTGGAAGGTGGAGGATTTTAAATTTAAGCCACCCATCTTAGTTCCTGTTATAAGCTCTGGATAAAGCTCAGTTAATTTCTTTTAGAGCATAAGTTGAGGAACAAAGATGAAACACTATAGAGGGAATTAAAGGTAACATAACTTGGGAATATTCAGCTGCCTGTTTGACTGCTGTATGTGCTCTCTGATTTTCTGAAGCTTCTTTAGAAGTTCCTATTTGATGGCTCTTGCAATGGACTGCTGCTGTTTCAGCCAGCAAATATATGAATAATAAAGCCATAATCAGAAATCCATTATTGATGGGACTGTTTTTGACATTAAGGTAACCTCTTAGTCTTCAGATGACAGCATGTTTATGCAGTACCAATAAAATTGTATGCAGAGTTGGTATACAAAGTTTCCCATTTGCCCTGGCTAAATCCCAAAGCACAAGTTAAGCCTAGTAATTAGCCAGAAATCTTTGACAGTAGTTACTACCAGATTGGATTGGCAGTTGTACTGTGTGTTTTCCTTAGAATATAAGGACAATGAGCAATAAAGCACTGGGGAAATGAGAGGAGCCTAGACCGAGATCATAGTAATAGTAAGACAGGGATGGGATTATACCAGTAAAGAACTACCATTTTCACCTTAAAGGGATAAAGTGGGAAGGAATGAAAGTAAACTACTGGATTCTACACATTCTACAGGGCTACACCATACAACTATTCAGTTGCAAACATGTATTTTTCTAGAAAAGAAAGAATAACTGAATGACTATGAAGAAATTCAGAAACCCTGGATGCCACTCAAACTACATTCACAGCAAGCATGGGAGTTTCAGATTCTCCTAGGTTTCAGAAGTAGTTAGGAGGATGTTGATGATGGCATAGTTTCTTCTGGGGAACATTTCTGAAAACATTTGGGTTGCCAGGAGTCTTGTGTGACCAAAAGTGGTAATTTGTGGAATGTTTTTGTAACTCGGTGTGCCTTTCAACATTGCTTTCTTGGCTAAGGCTTTGGCTTTGGCTCTGGCTTTGGATGGGGTAGACAGAGATTTTCTTCACTTTTGGGTACAATCTTTATGAAACGGATCCCTGGATAACTTAATTTTGTTCTTTATAATACAATTTCATTATGGTTAGGAAAAATGGTCCATTTTTGATAATGAAATGTTCCTTCTTACTGTGATATTGGTTGTATACTTTCTCAAATATTACTATAAGTGCCCTAGCAAGAATTTTTAAAAATTTTGTTTAGTGTGTGCGTGTGTGCCTGTGTGCATATATGGGTGTGTATGTGTGCGCATGTGCATGTACACATGCATCTGCATGCCTGCTGTCCAACTGTGGAGGTCAGAGAAATTGGTTCTTTTCTTCTGTGTGAGCTCCAGGTCATCAGTCTTAGCAGCCAGTGCTTTATTTACTGAACCATCTTGCTGAACCCCCTAGCAAGCTTGTGCCTAGTGATTATTACATGGTATATATTTTTTGTATCATTTTTATCTTTTACCTTTCTTGAATTGTCTCCTGTGCCTGAGTCAAACTTTATTCTGCTTACTTCATCTTGGTAGTTTTTTGTCTATCTTGTGAAATTTCACATAATATAAGTGTAAGTCACTTATATTAATCAGAGGCAGCTAAAAAAAACAACAACCAAACATATAATTTTAGGTTAGGTTTGGGTTAAGTTCTAGCACTGCCAGTAAGAGCCAGATTATTTCTAACAAGATATTATTAACTTTAAACCTTACAATTCTTATTTATAAATTGGACAGGGAGTCTTTATGTATAGTAGAATGAAAATTAAATGAGTTATAAAGTACCTGAAATGATAGTTTACTTTTACTTTCCTGTGACAAAATGCTTGTAAAGCCTTGCCTTTTGACAAGTTTTAGCCTTTTCACATGTAGTTTTTCTTCGTGTCAAACATTCCTTAGGCATGAATCGTGTTCTGAAATAGAAATCTTATTTATTTGTTAATTTGTGTATTATATTCACAGAATGTTTTCAGGAAAGTGAACATCTCAAGGAAAGTCTTAAGTGTTGCTTATTGCATCTCTTTGGAGCCATTGTAGCCGGTGGGCAGGTGAGGACAGTATTGAAAGTTAATATGTAAATAGTAGTTAATAGCACAAAAATCTCTCCTTGAATTATTTAATGATTGTCTTTTTATAACTTGATGATTCAAATAATTTTTAGAATTTATATCCTATTTAAAACTAAACTTCTTATAATCTTCCATAAGCATCTAAATAATATTAACATTGACAATAAAATTATTGGATAAGTCACTAGATTGAACAAATTTTGGTGTTGTAAGTTTTTATTTGCCTTGGTTTCAGCTACTAGTTGTTATTTTAGAGTACATAGAAGATCAGCCTTAATGCAAGAGATAAAATTCTTGCAGTTTGATTTCCAAAGACATGAATTTAGTCACCCTGCTGTCTGTTTGTAATTATGAAATACATTTATGCAGCTTTTCATATATATTCCAACAAACACAACTTATTTTTATTTATAAAATTGAATTTCTACTTTTTTTCTGGTTGGGCACCTTTAAAACAGTTTCTGGTAAACTTTGAATATAACTACTAGTTGAGAATAAGATATAATTCAGAAGCACATTCTATGTTGTTAGAGTACATAGAAGATCAGCCTTAATGCATGTGTAAAGAGATAAAATTCTTGCAGTTTGATTTCCAAAGACATGAATTTAGTCACCCTGCTATCTGTTTGTAATTATGAAATACATTTATGCAGCTTTTCATATATATATTCCAACAAACACAACTTATTTTTATTTATAAAATTGAATTTCTACTTTTTTTCTGGTTGGGCACCTTTAAAACAGTTTCTGGTAAACTTTGAATATAACTACTAGTTGAGAATAAGATATAATTCAGAAGCACATTCTATGTGTACTAATGAGCCGTGGTTGAACTTACCAAAGTCAGAAAGTTTCTTATTGAATGTGGTATCAGGAAAAGGAAATTTAGTTGGGTTGAATATCTGATGATAAAAGAATGATCTTGTCATAAAGAACAGGAAAAATTCAAATGTAATGACAGGTCTCTTTTCCCAAAGCATTGTACCTGAGTTTCCCATTGCTATGTTTGTGTTTTAGACCTATGAATACACTCAAGAAAACCTGTTCTGTTTTGTATTAAGAGCAAAGGCATTGGGCCTGACATAGATTTCAGTTCTTTGTCTGTCTCACGAGTTTACCTGTCTTTTGGTTTACCTATTGTGGAAACAGTGACATTTGCAGAATACTTGCAAGGACTAAGTAATAGGTTAAAACAATGAAAAAAAGATGCTCTGTATTTGTAAAAATTAAGTAAGTCTTAATTATATCAGTTCTATTTATGATTTGTTATATAACAATGAAATTATACAAGCTTAAGTTAGTTTACTTTTTTCTTCAATTAAAAACATAGTTGTGGGGTTGGAAGAGTAGCTCATTAGTACAGTGTACATATAGCATGTGTCAGACCCCTAGGGTCTTTCTCTGGCATTGGGGGAAAAAAAAGAAAGAAAAGGCAGCAAACAGTTCAGAGTTAGCATAATGAATCTGGGATCTCCAAGGGGGCTTATGCTTTCTTAATGCCAGTTTGTTAATAGCTTCTAGAATTTTAGCCATAATATCTGCATTTGGGGCATAAAATGGAGTCATGAGGAAGATAAATGACATGTGCCAACTGTCTCTTAAGGAGATATTGAGACACTGTCTTATTTTTTTAAAGTTTTTAAAATTTGCTTATTTTTATTTCATGTGTTTTGCTTGCATATGTATAAGTGCACCATAAAGCCCATGGAGCCCAGAAGAGGACATCAGATCCCCTGGAACTGGAGTTATAGACAATTGATAGCTGCCATATGTGTGCTAGGAATCAAAATCAGATCCTCAGCGACAGCAACCTGTACTTTTAACTGCTGAGCTATCTCTTTAGTTTGATCTATCTCTCTATCTCTCTGTCTGTGTGTGTATGTATGTATGTATGTATGTATGTATGTATGTATGTATCTATCTATCTATCTATCTATCTATCTATCTATCTGAGACAGAATCCCACTATTTAGCCCTAAGCTGGCCAGGAACTTGCTGTGTAGACAGGCTTATCTGGAACTCACAGATATCTACCTGTCTCTGTCTCATGAGTGTTGATATTAAAGGCATGTACCACCACTCCCAACTCACAACCTTTTATATCTCCTTTAGGAAACTCAGTCGTATGACTGCAAAAAAGGGCAAGCATGTTTAGATAAAATATTTGATAAAATTTGTTTCCTGAGCTTTCTTATCAATAGGGTAAATAAGTAGTGTGATCCTTATTCTGGATAGCCACATGTTCAGAAAAACATCAGGGGCTCTAGAAGTAGTAGTAGTAGTAGTAGTAGTAGTAGTAGTAGTTGTTGTTGTTGTTCTAGTAGTAGAATGCAGATATAAAGCTTGGAGCCACCCTTGTAGTAGAAATGATAAACCCAAGTTTTAAATGAGTAGTTTACAGAGAGCAAAACAAGAATATCAAAGGGTTTTAGTCTAATAGTAAAGACATTGGGAGAGATTGAATACTCGGTGTATTATCAATAGTTTCATCATAACATTACTTATTAATATCCTTTTTATTGATAGTAACAAGAAAAAATGACCTAATGACTGTTACTTGAAAATGATTTTGCTCAATTATGTTCATTACCTTTTGTTTTTCTCCGGTGGTACTGGGCAGTGATCCTAGGGCCTCATACATGTTAGGCATTGCCCTACCACTGAACTTTATGGCCCACCCTCTTTTGACATTTTTAATTTTGAGACAAGGTCCCACTAAATTACTTGGACTGACCTTGAACTCACTTTGTAGCCCAACGAAACCTTGACAGTTTTGATCCTCCTGCCTTAGCCTCTTCAAGTAGTGGGGATTACAGCCCTGCAGCACCAGACCTGGCTTCATTATATTTTAACAGCTATCAAACTATTCATTATATGTAGTTTTAGGAATATGTTTGTCTAACAGAGGCAAGCCAGTAATTTTATTTAACTAAGTCGTTTGGGGTGGATTTGCTATAGCCAATAGAAGGCCTAAGAGTTTAGCCGCATTGATATTTTAAGAACTCTTGATTAAGAAATTCAAATGTAGGCTGTTCAGAGTGGGTACAAAAACTCAGAAAAAATGATCATGTACTCAGATTCTTTCATATTTCTATTTTGCTCTCTGTAGACTGCTAATTTAATTCTTGGGCTTATCTTTTCTGGTATAAAGATGGCTCTAAGCATTATGTCTGCATTCCAGGCTGGGCATAGGGGTGGGAGCGGGGTTGGGAGTGGGGGGAGCCCAAAGGCAAAGGACCTTTTCCTTTCTGTTTATAAAGTGTTAACGTCTTCGTAGTCTTTGCCCTACATTCTTGAATAGAACTATCTTATATGGTAACCCTTGGATGCAAAGGATAGAAAGCGAATTTCTAGTTAATAGTGAGCAAAATAAGGCTTTAGGTGTCTGTGAAACACTTGCAATGTCTATCAGGTATATCTTAAAATTTCTTATGTATTAATTTATGAAAAAGTTACCTACAGAATGACTAATTCTCATTATTAGAAATGTATAAAACCTTTAGATTTGGTTTTATCTTTTATTGTTTCTAATGTTTCAGAAGAATGCTTTGCAAGCAATTTCTCCAGCCACCATGGAAGTTCTTATGCGGATTTTGGCAGACTGTGATTCATGGGAGGATGGTGATCCTGAAGAAGTGGGTAGGAAGATAGAACTAACTCTGAAATGCCTTACAGAAGTGGTTCATATCCTTCTCAGTAGCAGCTCTGACCAGCGTCAAGTGGAAACCAGTACTATCCTCGAGAACTATTTTAAATTGCTCAATTCAGATCACTCAGCTTTACCTCAAAGGAGGTCCAGACAGTGGGAAAGTCGGTTTATAGCTCTACAGATCAAGATGCTCAGTAAGTATTTAGTAGGAGAGTTTTCCCTGAGTCTATTTTTTGCTTTCTTCTTCTCAATTTCTGTTGAAATAAACAGGACTATTGTATGAAAAAATAAAAGTTGACCTTTTAATTCAGGTAGCATAAGCAGTTAGATTTTAACTTCCAGAAAATTACTTTAAAAATGATTTATTTACATTTTCCCTTTATCAGTGGCAGAGTCACTGTATTCTGTTTTGAAAGGGTAATCCATTGAGTGTCTGTGCTAAAAGGATAGTGAGCTATGACTCAGATTTATAGGAAGAATAAATTTTCGGAAGTGCCATTTGTAGTCATTTACTTATGGTGAACAGTAGGTAGGTAAATGCCTCTGATATTTCTGTTCTTCAGAGTTTACTTCAGCAGCTAGCCCTCTGCTAGATGACCTTTGCATTTCTGTTTCTGTTATATTATGTATATGTCTTTTGTTTCTTTTCCCTCTGTGTTGGTTGTTTTGTGTCTCTCCATGCATAAATTTTTCTTGTCTTTATGGTTCCTTTGCAAAATCTTTTCCCCCCAATGACTAATTCATGTTTATTTTGGGTAGAGTGTATTAATGTAGTACATACTTTCTATCAGTTGTTTTATTTTAATCCTCAACATTCATTCCTTCTAAAGAATGAATACAGAGATGTGTACAGTTTGTAATGTCACTCACCTCCTAATGAAGAGAACTGGCATGCTAACTCAAGGCTCTGATATTACTAGCCCATCAACCCTCTGTAAATCACCAGCTTTGTGATCCTGAAGGGAGAGAATAATGCATGCTAAAAAGTAGTGGTCTAGCAAGCACATTCCAGACTCTTTAGTCCAGATTGAACATGTCAAGTGGTCATTGCTTATTTGACCATTCATCTAAATCCCTTTTTCAGTTTCATATCTAGGCATGAGTATTTGGAAATGGACACCACTACAATTAATGCATGTGTATTAGTCACTTTTCTGTTGCTGTGATAGAAACATTGACCAAGGGAACTTATATAAGGAAGAGTTTATTTAGCTTACAGTTCTAAAAGGGGCAAGAGTCCATCACAGTGGGAGGCATGGCAGCAGGGGAGGCTAGAGTAGAAGCTAAGTGCTCACATCTTTAATCAGGCACAGGAAGCAGAGCACCACTGGACATCCCTCAGAGCTTCAGAACTCTCTAACCGTCCCCCATGCTTCCTCCAGCATGACCACACCCTTTAAGACCTCCTGAAACAGTGCCACCAACTGGGGACAAAATGTTCAAATGCTTAGAGCCTATGGGGAACATTCTCATTCAAACTACTACAACATGTGACAGAGACTTGTTTAATTTTTTTTTTCTATCACAAAGCTCAAGTCTTACCACTATTGATGTGCTATTAATAACCAATATCTATTTATATTTAGTAATCATTTATATACTATAAAATTAATATAAGGCCTCTGAAATGTGTAACATTTTAGTCTTATTTCATACTGCAGGAATATTCCAATCCATAAATCAAAGGCATCTGCCATAGGCAGTACTGTATATTGTAACAATAAAGAAGTCCCATATAGAATCAAATCTATTTTTAAACTTAAAATTTATAAGTGATGACATTATAGTCTATGAACTAAAAGACTATACAAAACGAGTCTTATTTTCCTATATAAATGTTGCAATGGATGATTTTCAACAAAATTTTCATGTGTATTATTTCTAAATACCGTGTACATAAAATTTAAACGTTAAGACGTTCATGTCTGGGTGGTAAGATATAAAATTTTACTCTTTGAATTTCCTGGTTTATCTGTAATAACAATATATATCTCTTCTTAAACAAATATAACTATTATTAACTGATATTCAGCAATCTAACATAGGAAATGCAACAAGAACTAATAAAAGGTATCAACTACAATTCACAATATGCTGAAATGTCTTCCTGGGTTCCACAGACAAAACTTTGAAATCCAATGTGCAAGATGGTCATGAGCTATCCAGAGGAATTTGATGGGCCCCGGCATGCTATGGTTCTATATTTTGTTTCTCTTCTATTTTACACAAGAACATAAGTTACTAAGATAAAGAGAAATTCCATTTATTTTTGTATTAGGTTGTCTGTTCACTTTTCTTAATAATTGCAGGTTTTGTTTTCTGCCCTTCCTCTGTATTATTTCCCACTTAACTTACATCTCTTTTATCAACTAAAAAGCCTAACTTTAAAAAAATGATGACAATAAATGTTTGATCCCAGGTTTTCATGTTTTTATGAATGATTTTGTTTTTATTTTCATAGACACCATCACAGCCATGTTAGACTGCACAGACAGGCCTGTTCTTCAGGCCATTTTTCTTAACAGTAATTGCTTTGAACATCTCATACGACTGCTACAGAACTGCAAGGTATTGTTGTTTTATTTATAAAAAATCATTACATTTATTGTTTTGTCCAATTTTTAAATTAAACATTTTACTTAATATTCATATATGTATATAATGTGCTTGGATCTAATCTACCCTCCACTTCCTCCCCCACTTCATATGTTTTCTCTCATTTTTTGTTTTCCATACCCACTGAATCCATTTAGTGCTGCTGGTGAAGGATCATTCACTGCTGCATGGGTAGCCTCTCAGGGCCCACCTCCCTGAAGCAAAGCAACTCTCCCTCTTCCAGTAGCCATCAAATGCCAGTAGCTCTTTAGGTAGGGATGGGATTTCATGAGCCTCTCACTATGCTGAAGTTTTGCCTGGCTTGATCTTATGCAGATCTTGCGCTTGCGGTCATAGCCACATGTGTGCAACATGCACCATTATGTGCATGGGTCCTGGGGATTGAATTTAGGTTATTAGGCTTGGTGGCAGGCACCTTAACCTGCTAGCAGCCATTTTACCTGCCCTGTTTATGATGTTTTAAAATGTTTTGACATAGATTTGAGCATGTCAGTACTAAATTTTTTATTGTTAGCTTTGTTTACATTTCATTGTTGTTGTGTGATGCTATTCCTGAGAAGATAGGAACAAACATCTGTCACTCCAGGTAGGGAACCAATGGCAGACCAAAGTAAGGATCACCATAGTCTAACTTGGTGAACCAGTGAGTTTTATTGGGGTTACTTACAGAAATATAAGTGAGGGGTGACTTCCAGGAACAGAAATGTCTCAAAGACAGCTGCATTCTCAAGTCCTACTGTAGCATAGGTGTTGTTTCTTGAAAGCTGGAAACCTGTAGCACACTGCACTACTTGGAGGTAGCTCAATAGGTTGGGTAGTGGCTCTTCCAGGTTGTTCAGTTGGTCTGAGCCTCCTACAGGAACTTAAATCATCTGTGCTTCTTCCAGACAACTTCTCTGGACTGAGTCTGTTCTAGGCAACTCAGCTTGTCTGATAATCTTCTAAGCAACTTGGCTTGTCTAAGGATGTCTCTCAGCAGTCCTTAGAGCTTATATATGTTTAGGGAAGGAGGGTCTAGTGAATCCTGTCAGGTTCCAGAAATATTCAGAAGATATTGATTTATGTCCTTAGGTTAAGTAGCTTTCCAGCAGGGTGAAGTGTTTACCTTCCATTAGAACATCATGTTGTTTTACCTTTCTTTCAATAGAATCTTAATGAGCTTCCCTCCAAGATGGAATGTCTTACCTTGGAGGAAATTGCTACACTGCAATAATGTAATCAAGTTTTATCTTTATTGAAATTAGCATATCATTTATAATTATCAAAAGGTAATACAAGTAATAAGTACTTTTAATATGGTGACATTTCAGTTCATGAAATATTTTATTTTCCATTTCACATGAATATTTGTATGTGTGTGTATGTGTGAACTTAAGGCCATTAAAAGTTATTAGTTGCTTCTGATTTCTTAGTTTGTATAAAGTATACTAAGACAATGGAGATGCTCATGCTTGAGTGGCAAACCCTTTACCAATTGAGCCATTTCCTCAGCCTAATTTTTTTTATATCACGTAATTCTTTGAATTTTATAAATGGAATTCTATTCCTTGTAGAATTCCTATTCATAGACCATAAACTGCATATTGTTTTTTAAATTAGAAGACTATATAAAAACATGTTACAATTAATTAGAAAATATAGAAAAGTAGAAAATAACAGGAATACGGTTAAAGATCTTAGTATACTCTGTCAATTTGCTTCTCCATTATTACTACTATTAACCAATTTATTCTTGCTCCAGCAATATGGACTACATACTACCTAATATTTCTCTTATGTCCATGTATTTAAGGTGTTATCTGCTGGGCATGGTGGTGCACACCTTTAATTCCAGCACATGAGAGGCAGAGGCAAGGGGATCTCTGAGTTCAAGGCCTGCCTGGTCTACATAGCAAGTTCCAGGCCAGCTGGGGCTACAGGGAGACTCTGTCTCAAAAAAAAAGATGTTATTAAAACTTCTTTTCAGAGCTTAGAAATGAAACTTCTTGTAGATCCTAGTGTCTTTCTATTTGTTTTATTTGTAGTATTTCTTTCTTGGACTTCATAGTTAAAAACACTTGGTTTTTAACTATGTTCTGAGACATTATTCTTAAAGATTTTAATATCTGCTTCCTCACTTTTTTGCACTGTTAAAGGAATATCTGAAAGTTTTTATGTTACTTCGTTGCTTATCTTATAGTAACATGGTTAAATATAGCACAAAATATATTGATAAAGTACTTAATAAAAAGTATTTCTAAAGTCATAAAGCTGAATTCTCCAACATAGTCAGCATGCCTCTTCCCTTTTCTTCTAAATATTTCTTATATATAAAAAAAAATCCTAGGGAGATGAAAAGTGCAGATGTGTTTAGAAGATGTCTTGATTATTCTAAAACAATGTGGCTTTGTTACATAGGAAGACAACTTCAAAGATATCTCATATATATAAAGAGAATTCGTTGCTTGCACATTATCAGGTAATCTCTGTATAACACACTGAAGTTTGTTAAGATGGACCTTCCATCAGTATATGAAACTCAGATATATATCTGATATGAACAGTATCTTTTTAAAAGTATAAATCTGTTTCTCAGAGCTATCAGAATGGTAACCTAACACAATCATGTCTTATATAATAATATATTCTGAGAAATAGACCTTTGGCTGATTTCTTCATTGTATAAATATCATACAATGTATGTATTCAAACTAAGATAGCTACAACTTCACCAGGAGATAATCTTGCAGGACCAGTGTTGAATATGTGATCATTTACCAAAATGTTGTTTTACAGCTCATGAGTATATTTGTTATATAGTAAAGTTTCTTATGATTTCCACTGAAAATGTGGAGCTAGTGTTGGCTCTTTTGTTTCTCTTAATTTTTCTAGGTTTTTTTGAGTCAGGGTTTCCCTGTAACCCCAGCTGGTCTAGAACTCTCTGTGTAGACCAGGCTGCCCTTAAACTCACAGCAGCTTTCTCCCTCAGCTCTTTAAGTGCTGCTTTTAAAAAGTTAATTATTTGATGTTATATACTACATTTTGTTTTGAAATTCAAAATACCAAAGAATAAACCTATTTCAAGAGGGAAATTTTTTCCTGTTGGCAGTAGTTTTATTTCAGGGATATTTTTTGTCAGAATTACTACAGAATCTATGAATTAGATTCTATGGCTTTGCAGCCATTGTCTTCTAAAAGTTGATACATGTTATTTATATGTGTTATACATACAAATGTGTATATACACACAGAGAAGAGATTGCTGTGATATTTGCATAAATGCATTTATGCATTCAGTGTGTGTTGATCACGGCCATCTATCCTTCTGCCCCTGCCTCCAGCACCCTCATATCTTTTCTGATTTCTAATGTTCCCTCTTTTGCTTCAGTCAGTTGTGTTTTTTGCTTTGTTTACATATATAAAGAGAGAACATATGGCACTTGTCTATGCTGGATTCATTTTGCTGCAGATGACAGAATTTCACTTTTCTATATGGTTAAACAATACTACATTATGTGTTTACTCCATATTTTCTTCATCCAGTCACCTAGTAATAGGCTCCTAGGATATCTGTGCTGTTGTGCATAGTCCACCAATAAATGTAGGCTTGCAAGTATCTTTGTTGACCTCATTTCCTTTGGATATCTTCCCAGGAGTTGGATAGCTGGATCATATTGTAGTTCTGAGTTTTAGTTTTTTGAGATACAGCCATACTGTTGTGTTAATTTACAATCCCACCAGTAGTGTATAAGGATTCCTTTTTCTCTATCTCTTCTCCAGAATTTTTATATTAGCTATTCAGATGGTAATACAGTATTTAAAACATTAAAATTGTCTTTTAAAAAAATCTCCAAATTTATTCATTACATAAACAAAATTTTCTGAGGCATTAAATTTTGGTGCTAGGATTTCGTACCCAGGTTTTCTGATCCAAGTCCATTGTAATATGTAGTTTTGTAAGGTATTTCTCATATTCATCTCATAATTAGAGTATCAGTTACTTTTCTCTTTCCGTGATAAAACATCATTACTAGATGCCACTTATGGAGGAAAGGATTTATTTTTGGCTTATGGTTCCAGAGGGATAAGAGTTCATCATGTTGGGTTGGGGTGCATGGCAGCAAATGGCAGGAGTGATGGTAAGAGCAGGAAGCTTTGAACTTACATCTCCATCTATACCCAGGAAACAGAGAGAGTGGACAAACTGAAAGTGGGGCAAGGCTATAAACTCTTACAGCCCTCCCCCGGTGATATACTTCCTCCACTAGCCTCCACCTCCTAAAGACTCCACATTTTCGATTTCTTTCTGCCCAGTTGCCGTTTTTTCATTTGTAAACCTTTGTTTTATCATTAATAATCAATTCACAGAATCAAGATTATGCTGTCTTAAATTTCCTCCACCAAAGAAATTAGTCTTTTACTTTTAAATTTATCATCAGGCAAGTTCTTAAGACACAGGCAGAAGGCTGATAGATTATTTTTTCTAGAATACTGCACAAATGGCTTCTAACTCCAGTTGCTAATATTGTTCCCTTCTGACGCCTTAGGAGCCAGGCTTCCACAGTCTGCATTGCTCTTAGCATCGCTAAGGTTCCTACTATATAATGACCTGTAAGTTCCTCTGACAGCACTCAACTTCTTTTTAGTCCAGAGTTACACAATTTTCCACAGTCTTCACCCAACAGAAAACCCAACGTGGTCAGGTTCTTGATAACAACAGCACTCTCTGGTACTACTCCCTTCTGTAGTAGTTACTTTTTGTTGTTATGATAAAATGTCAAAAGTAAAGGTAAACTTGAAAAAGAGTTTATTTGGTCTTACAGTTCCAGGGGGAGCATCCATAATTCTAGAAATGGCGTGATGGGGCCATCACTCAGAGCAGGAAGATGAGAGATAACATTACATTCACACAGAGAAAACTGTGAATAAGAGAACTGGAAGTAGGGCTATAAACTCTCAAATCCTGCCTGGAGTGATGTACTTCCTCCAGTTAGGCTCTATGTTCTAAAGATTCTACAACCTCCCGAAACAGTACCACTTGAGGATCAAGTGCTGAAATTCATGAACCTGTCAAGGACATTTCTCATTCAAACCACCATAATTGATATAAAAATGTTTCTGGTGCATTAAAATATAAGACAATCATAGATTTTATTGATATGTAAACATTTTATGAACATAATTGATATGATTTCTGAATATATAAAAATCTTCGGAATCAAGTTCTCTAATGTATTGCACAATGCTGCATATTTCCTTTATAATTTTGTTGTTGTAAATAAGTCATTTTAGTCTCTTATGCAGTACTGGAGCATCAAGGTGGTTGAGCATTCAGACCCATTGGAAACACTGGCAAGTAATGCTTTAAAATATCACAGATAATTTATTAATCATATGGAAAACCTCAAATGAACTGTTGGTAGTTTCTTTTAAAATTTATTGTTATTTTTGTTATTAGTGTGTGTGTGCACATGCGCACATGTGTGTATGTTTGTGTATTAGGTGAATGTGTGTGTGTGTGTGTGTGTGTGTGTGTGTGTGTGTGTGTGCCTCCATGTGCCTGTGAAGAGCAGATGACAACTTTGTGAAGCTAACTTGATTCTCTTGTTTCATCTTTTTGTGGGTTCTGGGAATGGACCTCAGGTTGTCAGGATTTATGACAAGTGTTTTTACCCACTGAGCCCTCTCCCTAGCCCAGACTGTTGGTTATTTCTATGCTATCTTTGTGTGCAATATTCACCAGTTTAAATATTCATTGATCTTCCTAAGACTTTGTGTAATGGTTTCTGAACTTGGCAGAATATGTTTATTAGTAATATAAAGTACTTAAAATATTGCATGAGAATATTACATTTAATTTTTATTTTATGATTAGGTATGATGAGTGTTGAATATTTTGTTTAATTGTATTGTAAAGATATGATTTAATTCAATATATAATATCATTGTGGAATTTTCAAAGAAAGTGTGTTTTAGTAGATTCTCATGTAAAAATAATTTAAGCTTTCAAAAGACATTTTAACTAGAAGGAAAAAACAAGATGTTTAGTATAGCAAAAAAAGGATTTAAAACCATCATCTTGTCTTTAAGATTGTTAAAATCTTGGTGTTTTCTGACTGTGTCTTAGGATAAATTCTTAGAGTTACACTTTCTCATGGAAGAACAAGAACTGTGGAGACTGGTATATTGAATTCTGTAAAAACTACTTTTTTTGTGTGGAATAGAGATCAGATTCTGGGTCTTTTTCATGTTAGAGAAGTTGTTTTACCACTGGATTGTGTTCCCAACCTTGAGTACAACTTATTTTTACTTTCATCAGCTTTATCTGAGCATCCCTAGTCCCTTGTATGACAATAATATGGAATAATATTTTCAATTTTTGCTGATAATACAAGCTTTGTGCTATTATGCAAATAAACTAGCATAGATTACATACCATTTTATCTGCATAGCTATTTGATGAGCTATATTCTTCTCATTTTGTGAAAATAAGCTTGGATTAATTTATTTTCCCTAAAACAAGACCACTAAGAAGTAGCACCTTCATATATGTGCATTAGGCCAGGTTTGAGCTTGAACAACACACACACATACATACACACACTCACACACACACATGCACACTAATAATAGTAATAATAATATTGAAATCATTTAGGAATTTTGCCAGGTGAGGTAGCACATGAGTGTAATCCAACCTCTCAGGAGCAAAACTAAGATGTTACTTCAACTTTCTGATTTCAAAGCCTATTCTTAGGTTTAACTTTACATATAGCTTTGCGTTCCATACCGTACTACACCTCTGCCCAGTTTATTTTATGCTTTTGTTTTTGTGTGTTTGTTTGTTTTTGAGATAGAATCTCACTGTAGCCCCAGCTTGCCTGGAACTTGCTATGTAGATCAGGCTGGCCTTGAGCTCACAGAGATCTGCCTGCCTCTGCTGGGATCAAATAGCTATGCCTCTGCATGCACTATGCCCAGCTCAGTTCATTTTATGTTGCATCCTTTCAGCATGTAACTCAGTCTGTTTTCATTTCTAAATAATAAAATTTCTTTCTTAGGATGCTTTTAGTTTCTTTATCTTTCTCTGTTTTTCACCTTCATTTGAATTTTCTTTCTCTTATCTGAATTGGCAGAGGCCAAAACCTTTTGTGATACTGAAACTAAAATACTTAATGCCTTTATTTCTTGTGAAAGAGAAGTGATCATGGGTCATTGAGTTGGCTCATCCAGTAAAGGCACTTGCTGCACAAGCCTGGTGACCAGAATTTATTCCTGAAACCCAGGTAAAGGTAGAAGGAGAAAACTGATGCCACAGAGTTGTCTTCTGACCTACACCATGGCATGTGCCCCTTTCCCCTATCATGCACCCACAGTAAAAATACATTTTTTAAAACAAATAAAAAAGAATAATCTCCACGTGTGCTAGAGATTTTTCCAGTCTACCTTTCCATACTACAAACCAAAATGTAAGTTATATTCAACTGAAAAATATTATTTAACAAGATGTACACTCAGATAAACCTGGGCAACATTACATACTTCCATTTATTTGCTTTATCTTTCTTTCTACCTTCTTCTTTCCTTCCTTTCTTTTCTTTTCTCTTTTCATCTGCAGGGTCTCCCTCTAGAGGTGGCCTAGAATTCACTATGTGAGATCAGGCTGGTCTTGAACTCTCAGAGAACTAGAGAGTTCTGCCTTTGCCTCCTGAATATTGGGATTAAAGGCATGAAGCACCATGCTCAGCCCCTGAATTCCCTTTTTAAACTAAGCACCAGGCTCTGAGACTCTGAGAAGTATTACTGGAAAGAATTCTTTTCAAAGTTAGTTTAATAGGATTTTGCAAAATTACTTGACTAAGCACATTATTTAGTAGTATCTTTTATTTATCTCAGCAATTTTTCTTCTTTTCTGAGTGGCAGTCTCTGCTGATTCTTTAAGAATAAGGAATATTAACCAATTGTAATTATTGCTGTTTATTTTAATAATTTTGAGTTCTAAAGAAGAACTGTATCTATAATAATTAATAGTATATAGACTACTATTAGTTTGTTAACCTACAAGGAAATAATCTTCTATTTCTGGAAGTGCTATACTTTATAACTGGATTCTTCAGTTGGATTCAAGAGACATGGAAATCCAGCTAGGCTTCATTCTGCTTATAAGTAACAATTTAATGTTCTTTCTCCATTATTCTTATCTCTGTTTTTAACAGCTATTTTTAAATGCTCACAGTAAGGTGACAGACAAGAACGAGAAAGACCTTGCCAACAAATTACTGACAGAAATGAATGAGGACCAGGTATCTACAAAGCCTGCATCTTGTTTCAGCTGAAGTCCAAAATCAATCAATGGGAATAACTATTCCTGTGCTTTTCTTCTTACTTCTTAAAATATAAAAACATCTAATTCCAATATATTTATATTTATTATTTTTGGTAATTTCTTAAAATAAAAACTGCTTTCATGTAAAGTATATTATCTTGGTAGTTGACATAAATCTTTAGTAAAATTTCACCTGTATCAATGGGTATTCTTTTCACTTTGAGAAGATAAAAAGTACAGGAATGGGAACCCTAGATCAGTGTTGACCACCTGGTGATGACTTCATGTTTGAGGGGCTTCTTTTCCTAAACTGTGGTGTATTGGGACCTCAGGGCTTTGAATATGGATAGCCATTGTTGATATCTTGATTCTTTGCTTCTTATTGACACAATGAGTATGATTCAGTGGACAAGAATCTTGGAGGAAGGGAAGAAAATGGTGAGCCATTTATGTGAATTTAGCATACTGCTTGATTTTTTTTTTCTGTTCTCAGAATTCAGCTCTGTATTGGGATAACAAAATAAATATATCTGTTTTTCTTCAAATATATTTAATAAGTTAGTTTAGGGGAAAAAGCCTACTTGTAAATTGCTTTACTTTTTCAACATGTTGTAAGAGAAATTCCTTAATCTTTCGGATTACTGAGTTGTGATTTTAAAAAAAAGAGAAACTATATTGTAATCTGTTAATTTCTAGTTTGGATGCAAAATAGAGATTCACAGAGTAGTGTATCCTTTTAGATTTTTCTTGTTTAGTCTGCCTTAAGGCCTATTTATGCACAATTATAATTGCTTGTAGAAGGTTATATATGTTCGAATGATAGCTACAATGAGGTCTTTTTAGCTTATTCTTGGACAGACTCCAGCACAGATGTTATTTGTCTGAATTTCTGTATGCAGATTTTTATATTATAAAATATTTGTTGCATATAATGTTTTATCTTATATAGTAATATTTGGCAACAGTACCAACAAAAGCTAGGATTCTAGATTTAGTAACATACTTAAAAGTGATAAAGTTTAGTCAGTATAAGGATACAAATAGTTCCTTTGCTCATAGATCTATTTTGTTGGGAGGTAGAAAAGAGAATATATTCCAGTCATAATAATACACCAAAACAGATTTTCAATGTTGTTTTTATTCTATGTTCATTCTATGTTTTCAAGGTTGATTAAGCTTCACATAGCATTCAATCTTTAAAATATTGTCAATGTTCATTTTTGGTTTGTTTTCTAGCTGTTCCCTGAAACTTAATGTATCACTTATTTAATGGTGAAGCTTAAACAATAAAAAGCAGAGCTAGTTTTTATTTCTTTGATAAAACTTTTGACATTAAAGATCGCCTTCTCCAAAGCATTCAAATGCTTATGTATGCATTTTTCATTTTCACCATTTTCATTTGCCCCCAAATTTTATATAAAAATAGATAATGCCTTGTTTAAAAAGATGATGCTACGTGTATATCGGTTTAGTTTTAGTTCAGAATTTGGGAAGTTAGCAGATAAGATCATTGTAGGTTCTTCCATCATACAAACTATTGATAGTTAAGCCTAGCAAGTTCAAATATATTTTAAGGCAATTAAAGCATAATAGAGTTTCCAGTTACAGACCCCCTCTCCCTTCCTCTTGAGATTGTCCTTTTTTTTTTTTTTTAAAGCATGTGAAAAGCTTGGTGTTCTTTTTTCCCCTTGGAATACTTAAAATAATGAATGTTGTTTCATCCTTCTTGACCTGTATCTTATCTTCTGTTAGTGAAGTAACTTTTCTTCCAGGTTATAGTGTTTCAGTAATCCATTTCATAGGAAGAAGAGTGTAATGCATGCTGTTATTTTTTTTTTCAGGTTTTCAGACAAAGGTTTCCATGTGAATATAGTCTTAAATACATTTGTTAATTTCTTGCTGTTTTTATCCTCTGGTAGGTGTTTCAGGGACCATTGGATTGTTTGGCTGTGTCAGCCATTCAGGCTTTGACAGCAGTGATGAAGAAATCTCCAGCTGCTAAGGTGAAGCATAGATCCTCAAGCTTTAAAATATCTTCATTGTGTCAGTTTTCACTGTATAAATCCCATAATGATGTGTGAAAGCCTGTAATACTGAAATAGCTTACAGATTAACTCATCATCGTATAAATATAATTTGCTAATAATTTTAAAGATAAACCCCTATGGACACTCCAGGATTTTAAAACACATTGACAATAGAACTGCAAATTAATAACAGTTTCTAGTTGATCAAAAATAGGATCATACTACTGATGTTGAAGTAATCATTTTAAGTGAGTATGTAGTTATTGAGTTTAATGAATTAAATTTTGCATCACAATTTTTCATTAATTAAATAAGTATTGTGCTGTTTTATCAGTTTACAGCTATCTAGAATATGACTGTTTTCCACATGTGATCTACCTGTCATATGGGATTTGTTTTCCCATGTTATATAGCCATAGGGTTCAGTTTCTTTGCTTGTCACTAGCTCTTTGGATTTTCTGTTTTTATTTTTTTTAAGTTCTATTTTTATTATCTGTATATGTGTGTCATATGTGCATGTATGAGTGCAGATCTCTGCAGAGACTAGAAGGGGGCATCAAATCCCCTGGAGCTAAAGTTACAGGCAGTTGTGAGCCATAAGATCTGAGTGCTGAGAACTGAATTCTGGTCATCTTCAAGAATAGCAAGTGCTCTTAAACACTGAGCCATTTCTCCAACTTCTATGAGTTCTTACCTCTGTCAGTTTTTACCTTATACTCATATACTGATAATTACCTCATTAAGTGGTTGTAAGTATTATGAAAATGTCTGTAAAGTGGTTAGCAAAGTGCTAGGCACATGGTAAGTACGTAACACATGTTAGTGACATAATTACCACTTTTCCTATTGACCTTCACCACTAACATACTTCATTCCCCACTTTTCTGGTACCAAAAATGTTTCCTGAGCCATGCTTTCAGTTGTATTCCTTAGTTTCCGTTGTTTTAAGTTGAAACTCTGATTTTTGCACTAGAAATATTGTAACTCATGGTTAAGTTTATTTCAAAGTTTATTGTCTGGCTTGTGATTTTACTCACCTTTTAATAATAGTTTCTTATAGGGAAATAATTTTAAATTCTGAGAAATTCACTTAATTAATATAATAAGTTGCTTGTATTGTTTCTGAAATTGAAACCTAACAAGTTGCTAAAATCATTTTAAAAGTATTTTTTTTTTGTTGACTGTGAAATACCTTGTATTGATTAAAATTCAAAGGTTATGTAGCAGGATACACTGTAGCTCAGTGACAGAGTGTATACTTAACAACAAATTTAAGGCCCCTGCCCTCAAATAAGAGGTTATTTAACAAAACCAATCCTTGGTAAGATTTTCATCATTTAGAAACAACTGATTTTGTTCAAAAATAAATTTATGTTAGTGATTATATATTTCTGCTTAATATAATGGATTGATTTCACATTATCTAAATTTTTGGTTGTCTTTATACTCTGGTTTATAGCTTTGAGTGCACAGAGGTTTAAAAATATATGCGACTTAGAACTCCCTAAAATGAACTTATTATTTCAGATAATTTAGGGAAAGAGAAAGTACATTGTACTCTTTTTCTGACAGCTTGAAATTTGAGCATGTTATAAATCTGACTCAGGGCCTCCACTTTCCCACTTAGCTACCTCTCCAGTTCTTGTTGCTATTGTTTTAACTGGATCTCAGTATAGAGCCAAGGGTGTTCTTGAATTCCCAGTCCTTCGGCCTGTATCTCTGTAGTATTTGGATTATAGGTTTAGGGCACCAACCATACTAGACAAGACTCCAAACCAGTCCTTTGATGCTATCTCGTGTATCTCGTCTTACCTCCAAGGATCTTTAGTGTTAATCTGTTTTTGTTTTAACATCACCTATTATTTTGTGTCACCTGCTATTTTGTTAATTATAATTCTGGTTAAGATAGTGAAGAGTCATTTGCCTTAATGTATAGAAAAGAAGGTAATTCCATAACATAATTGTTTCTGATTTCATTGGTGTTGCATTTTGGTAGACTGTTGTAACTTTATTATTATTATTATTCAGGTTATATAGAATCTTATTTAAAGATGAACACAGTCAGACTTGGTGCATATCACCATAATCCCAGCTCCTAAGGAGGGTGAGGCAGTAGGATTGCAAAGTTGAAACCTGCTTGGACAACATAGTGAGGCCCTGTCTCAGAAAATAGAGGGAGAGGGAGAAGGAGAAGTAGAGCAAGAAGGGAAGGGAGGGAGGGAGGGAGATAGCTGAGAAATGATTACATAATCTTTTTCTGTATTTCATATTAAATTAATTAGCTTGAATAGGTACTTAGTATTTAATATTTCAAAAAAATTTAGTCATTCAAAATGTGCTTTGGTACATTATTTTCCCCTCTAGGAAGTATTTAAAGAAAGAATTGGTTATACACATATGTTAGAGGTACTAAAATCTCTGGGTCAGCCACCACTGGAACTGCTTAAAGAACTTATGAATATGGTGAGTTTTTTTTAACCTTTGCCACAAGAATTTCCATTATTTCTACCTCAAAAATAGTAACTAGCCTTTTTTCTTTTACTTTTCAGGCTGTAGAGGGTGATCATACTTCAGTTGGTATTTTGGGCATTAGTAATGTCCATCCTCTCTTGGTTCTTATCCAATGGCTTCCAGAACTAGAATCCCATGACCTACAGATCTTCATTTCTGATTGGCTGAAAAAAATTTGTTGTATTAATAAACAGAGTCGAACTACTTGTGTGAATGCAAACATGGGAATGAGAATCATTGAAACCCTTGGTTCCCATTCTTCCTTACATCGAACTTGTGCGGAGAACTTGATTGCAATCCATGGTTCCTTGGGGAGTCAGTCTGTGAGCTCAGAAGAAATCCGTCAACTATTGAGATTGCTGAGAGTGGATGAATCTGAGTTTATTCACCCATATACCATTCCTGTGACTCGTGCAATCCTCACAATGGCACGGAAACTAACTCTAGAGAGTGCACTGCAGTATTTTAATTTGTCTCATAGTATGGCAGGAATTTCTGTGCCTCCTGTACAGAAATGGCCAGGGTCTGCATTTTCCTTCACTGCTTGGTTTTGCTTAGATCAGGATCAGTTAACCCTTGGCATTGCTAACAAAGGAGGAAAAAGAAAACAATTATACAGGTAATGCTACAGGTTATTGAATACAAATGAATATTATCACAATATTACATGCTATGATTTTCTTTTCAAGAATTATTTCTGTTTTTATTTAGATGTATTTGTGTGTGTCATGTATGGGTATGTGCACATGAGTGTGGGTGCCATGGAGGCCAGTGGCATCGGATCTCCTGGGGCTAGAGTTACAGGTGACTATGAGCCACCTAATATGGGTGTTGGGAACTGAACTCAGATCCTCTGGAAGAATAGTATGCATTCTTAACTGCTGATCCCAGCCTTATGCTATGCAAAGAGGAAAAAGCATCTCTAAGCATCTAGTTTTAAAATCTGTAACAGCTTATGTGAAGTTTCTTCATCCTTTGGCTGCATACGGTTTATAAGCATTTTATTGCTTTCATAATAATTATTATGTTTCTCTGATATTTTTATATAAGATCTAAGTACTAAGGCTCCTTAGGAAACAGAATTAAAAATGGTATAAAAGTGGAGAGTAATTATAAGGTGTTCCATCAAAGAAACTGTGTGCTTATATAAAGCTTCCAGGCTTCAGTAACTAATTTTTAATATGCCTTATGATTTTTATAGTTTTTAAGTATACTTTCTGGTTGTTATTTAGAAGATTTCAAAGATTTGAAAATTTATTGTTGAACTATAGCTTGATACCGAAATCCCTCTATGGTGTTATCTTTTTTAGTTCATAAACTTTTATACTTAAAAAGGATTTTAAAAAATGAATTTGAAACAAGGTTGGACTGATATTTGGCCATAGAATTTAAACTGCAGCATTGTTGACAAAGATATTTGTGATGGCTTTGTAGTTTATGGTGATGTGCTTCAATGATGAAGAAACTGATCAACTTGATCAGAAATTCTAATAACATTTTTTTGTTAGCTTTTTTACAGGAAATGGCATGGGTTTTGAAGCTTTTATTACCCATTCAGGTATGTTGGTTGTGGCAGTATGCACAAAAAGAGAATATGCAACAGTTATGCTTCCTGACCACAGTTTCTGTGATTCCCTCTGGGTAAGACTTTAGGGTACTACATTCAAACTCGTGGCTTTTTTTTTTCCTTTGAAAATATCTAACAAATTGGTGCTTTTTCATAAACTTTGTAAGAGCCAAATTTCATTTCAGTTTTCTATTCATAGTGAAGTTCATCTATAAAGAGGGTAATACTATTTAACATTGTCACAAAGTAAGCAATAACTATTTTTCTGCTAAAAATTAAAATATTTCATTCTTTTAAGATTCTCTTTTTAAAAAGTTTATTTTTATTTTATATGTATAAGTGTATTGCTTGAATGTGTGTAAGTGTATATGTGTTGTGCAGTGCCCGTGGAGGTCAGAAGAGAGTGTTGGATCCCCTGGAATTGGAGTTTTGGGCGATTGCTAGCTGCCATGTGGGTGCTGGGATTTGAACCCAGATCTTCTGCAAGAGCAGCAGTGCTCTTAACTGCTGAGCCATCTCTCCAGCCCCTCCTTTAAGATTTTTTAGAATCAAATGTAATTTTGAGTTTCTATTGAAAATGAGATATTAGGTTGTTAAAACAATGCATTTCTCTTGCTTATCTAACTGATTCTAAGAATACTTAATATCTTAGAAAATATAGAAAAGAGATTTAAAGGATACTCAACAGGACACAACAGGGTAGTTGTACACATGAACCCATCGTGTTTGTGACAGCATGCCAAATACTTGTGTAAGCCCAAGCCAAGCCAGACAAAAGCTCAGGATGGGTGAGGAAGCTGAGCAAGAAACCCCCACCCTAGCTGAGGATCTATTGGCAATTGATAGCTGCTGGAAGAGGGAGAGTCAGTTTGCTTTACTGTTGTGATAACTGGTAGGTTTACCAGACTCCAAGGATAGACTCACAACCAAGAGCATTTGGAAAACACAGATTAGACTTGGTAAGCCTTAAAAAAAATAAAAGATGAATAATAATAATAAGAGGACATGAATTTGGGAGGAGCGGATCTGAATGTGATCAAAATACATTCTTGAATCAATAAATATCTTTTAAAAAACTTTATAATTTATGTGATTTTTCTGGAAAAGGCTTGTTTTTGTAGGACTACATAAAAAATTGTTACTCATTTAGAAAACAAGTTATGAAGTCTTACTCTGAAAGCATGTCACTCCAGAAACATAATGTAATTTTAGCCTTTGAAATGTATGTTTTCCTTTATCAGCACAACGTAACTATTGTTCACATGCCTGGAAAAAGGCCTTTTGGTCAGAGTTTTGTGTATATCTATGATAATGGACAACAGAAGGTTTCTGCTCCTCTCAGATTTCCTGCTATGAATGAAGTGAGTATATAAAACTTATTCTTTATAGGCCCAATTGGTTGCAAAATCCCCCAAAATTTTAGGGACTATAAAATAATCTATGTATTTTCTAAACATGTTCTTCAAAATTTTATGTGTATTCTGTATATTCAAATACAGTGATTAATATTCATTTCTGTCAGTCTGTCATTAGATATAACACCAGACACTGTGAAAACAACAATTCAAGAAAGAAACAAATGTAATGAAAATCTCAGGGAAAAAACAACTTAGCAAAGCCAAAGAATGAATAGAACAAAACAAAGTATCATTGAAAAAAAACCCTCCCAAGTATATAAAATGCTTAAGAAAATATTAGGATGGACTCTTCCATCTCCATTAAATTTCAACTAATGATGAATCTTCAGACTTTCATGTTGTAGGTATAAGAAATAATCTTTTAGGTGATTCTCAAAGAACACTATGGTGAGAAGTTCTTTGAGAACTTTTGGCAAATTTAAGAATGTCTTTTGTGGGGTAATAGGATGGAGTACATTGTTTGTGAAGTCAATAGTATTTGGTAGTTCTCACCTTGACTATTCAGGGTGACCTTTAATTACTATTAAACCGATATGTAATTCTCTTGTTAAATTTTGTTTTCGTAGCTTCTTTTTTCTTATTCTTTATTTTTCTTTCTGGGTTTTTTTTTTTTTGGCCTTTTTGTTTAGTATTTTTTCTTTCTTTTGTTTCTCTTTTTTGTTTCTTCTCTTGTTTTTGATTCTATTTTTTTTCCATGTTTCTGTTGTGATAAAATTTTATGAGGAAAAGTCGTTATCTCTATTTTAGATAACAGTAAAGATGTTTTAAACTTTAAACAATAGAATTCACTGATTAAACATTAAAAATTAAACAAGGGCATATTAAATCATAAATATAATACATCCACATTCTGTTGGCCAAAGGTAACATTGATAATGATGCATTAGGTATATACATATGTATATATGTCATCATCCAATTGAAAAACTGCTTCCACTTTTATTTTCAGTCTTTTTATTTGCTTAGATTTATATACTATTTTGTCTTGTTTGTGTTTAATTTTAAAATTCATTTATTTATTTTTGCATTGCTTGGAATCAGTGTTTCTCATATGCTAGGCAAGTATTTTAGCCTGGAGGTATATCTTCCACTCTGTAGTCATTTATTTTATGGTTTTATGATACAGTCTCACTATGTAGCTCATGATTCACTTGTCCCTTCTCAGTGGTATAACTTTAGGTGTGTGCCACCAACCCCAGCTTTGTACTGCATGATTTTAAATGTGAAAAGAGAGATTTATTTTAAGTGTATGATTTTAAGTAATTGTTATTTTTGTGTCTCAATTTTTAGCCATTTACCTCCTGTTGTATTGGTTCAGCTGGGCAGAGAACCACTACTCCTCCACCATCTCAAATCCCAGATCCACCATTTTCTTCTCCCATTACCCCTCACCGGACATCATTTGGTGGAATATTGTCATCAGCCTCCTGGGGAGGAACAATAGAAAAATCAAAATTAATTACCAAATTAATTTCAGCTGGAACCCAAGATAGTGAATGGGGATGTCCAACATCCCTGGAGGGTCACCTAGGGTCTGTTATCATCTTTCATGAAGCATTGCAACCTCCTCAGGTGAAGGCATTATATTTAGCAGGTGAGCATGTACAGACACATGGTATAAGAATCTATTTTTCCTCTTACTTGAATGTATTCTAAAGAGTATATTTTATTTAAAGAATTTCTTCCTCCATTTGTTCATTTGTTCTTTCATTCATTTGTTCACATCTTTCCAGTGCTGGGGATTGAACACCTGGGCCTTGCATATGCTAAGCAAGTGATCTAGTACTAAACTACATTCCCAGCCCTGTCTCTTTTGTACTATATTTATTTTTAAAGCAGAACTGAAGCCTTTCTGCAATATTTAAAGATTTATTTATTAATTTTTCTGTGTATGTGTCCATGTGAGTTTCTGTGTACCACATGCATGCAGGGGCCAGTGGAGGCCAGAAGGCACTGAATACCTTGGAACTAGAGTTATAGGTGGTTGTGAGCCACCTAGCATGGGTGGTGGGAACCAAACTGTAGTCCTCTACAAGAGCAATAAGTGCTTTTAACCACTAAGCCATCTGTCTAGCCTCACTTGGGACAATATTTAAATTCCTTAGTTATCTATCCATAGTATTACCTGTGTTGGTCTCCTAAGGTTACTGTAACAAAATACCACAGACTGAATATCTTTAATCACAGAAATTTATTTCCTCACATTTCTGAAGGCTAAAAGTCCATGATTGTTTCTAGTGAGGCTTCTTTTTGTTGTCAGTAGCCCTGTTCTTACTGTACTCTCAATGAGATCTTTCTTCTATGTACATGTGGACAGAGAAAAAGACCAGACCTTTGGTGTCTTCCTATTCGTATGATGGACCCTGCCAGATTATGCCCCCGTCCAAAGCCATCATTTAATTTTAATTAGATGTTTTACCCTGCCTACAAATACAGTGTTTTAGTATAAATATTAAAGTCATCCAGTTCTATAACACTTTGGTACTTTTGACAGATTTTAGTGAATTGATGAAACAAAATATAAGCCTAGTACATAAGAAATTATATAACAAAAAAATCATGAATCTTATTCCAGAATTTACTGTTATAATTCATGTATTAATGTACTTGAAAAATTCCTAAAGGCTATAGTTAGGTATTATTGGATAAGATTATAAATGTTCTTGTTTTGCTTTTCATTGAACTGTGATTTTATTTTAACATTAAGATTTTTGCATGAGTGTACCTGTGTGCCAAGTGTGTGCACATGTCTGCAGAGGCCAGAAGAGGGAACTGGAGTTACAGGCAGTTGTGAGCCCCCATGTGGGTTTTGGGAACTGAACCTGGGTCTTCTGTGAGAACAGCAAGTGCTTTTAACTACTGATCTGTTTCCTCAGGCCATTAGCAATGATTTTACACATCTTCATTAGTTATTATTAGATCATTACACTTTAATATTTATAGCTATTTTCTGTCAGAATAATTCTGAATTTAAACCTTTAAGAATCAGTGTACATTAAGTCTGTAGAATAGCTTATTCTTTTGTCAAAATACCCTGCTTAGATTGTATGGGAGTTTTGAGATGAATAGGTTATCTGAACTTAAACTTTAAATTAGAACTTTACCATTTCTTCAACATTCATTGAAATATTCAGATGTAGTCTGTATTCTTAAGTAAGCTCAAGATAGAAATAGGTTATTCAGTATGGTCATTGTAGCTGTATAGTGTAGAGTTTGTTCTTAGAGTTCTCTGAGAATTTTGTTCTTGCAAATAATAATTATATAGTAGTCATAAATGATAATTTTTGAGTTCTTTATATGTCCTTGAATTCATGCTATGAGATATACTTTTTATAATACTTAATATTGGTATAAATTAATAAATTTCAATATGATGAACTGTTGTACTTAAAGGGTTTTTCTTTAGAAATATTTTCTTAATAAATATTAATAAATTCTTTGTTTTCCTTATTTCTTATTTTCTTATTATAGTGGATTTAATGATTAAATTCTCAGAATATTTATAGTACATGAATAAGTTAATGGTCCTTTTAAAGTTTCATTTAAAAAATACTTTATTTTTATGTCTATTAGTGTTTTGCCTGCATGTATGTAAGTGCACTATCTGCATGCAGTGCCTGCTCAGAAGCCAGAACAGGGTGTTGAATCTCCTGGAACTACAGTTATAGTGAGTTGTTAGCTGCCAGGTGGGTGCTGGGAATCAAACCGAGGTCCTCTGGAAGAACAAGCAAGTATTCTTAGTTACTGAGCTATCTTTCCAACCCAAATTAATGGTTCATAATACATGTTGCAGAATCAGTTTCCAGAAGAAACATGCCAACTTACAATGTCTACTGGTAACAGAAGTCTGTCAGTTTTAGCACACCTTCAATAAGATGGAGTATCAGTGCTATTTCCTGGACTGGAAAGATGGCATAGTGAAAGCAAGAGGACCTTAGTTTGGATCTCAGCCCCATGTAAAGGGTGAACATGGCTGTGGGTTCCTGTAACCCCAGTGTTGAGATATGGATACAAGTAGAACCTGGGAACTCACTAGGCAGCCAGCCTAACCAGAATGGTGAGCTTCAGGTTCACTGACATCCAGTGTCTGCTTCTGGCCTGTGCAGGTACACACATCACACATACACATACATATACATACACACTTACACACATAAAATTATAAAGTGCTTTTTCCATTATTGGTTGAAAATAGAACCTTGTTTGAGCTTATATTCACTTTTAAATTAGGTTGACATGTTTCCTAATTACTTGCTTTTCCATTTCTCTGCTGTATGTTCACAGTGGTTTTTTGTTTTTGTTTTGTTTTGTTTTTGAGATGGGGTCTTACTATGTATTCCTTACTGGCCTGGAACTTGCTGTGTAAGTAAAATCAGGCCGGCCTTTAACTCACAGAGATCCACCTGCCTGCCTGCCTCTGCCTCTTGAGTGCTGGCATTAAGTAAGTATGTGCCACCATGCCTAGAGTCACATTGATTTTTAATGTTTCCTATTTTCTTACTATTTTTAATTTGTTCACATTAAATAAATCAATAGAACTTTAAATATTTTATAATAGTTTCATAATGCTTTATATAGTTTCCTTTCTACAGCAGAGGTTGATCTACTTCCCAGATTTTCTAGGTTTTAGATAATTAATAGGTGATATGAAACTTAAAATATTTTTTACTCTGTGTGTTTTAACTTTATAGAGTATTTAAAGATCTTTTTAAAAAGATTTTAATTTATTTTTATTTTCTGTGTATGAGTGTATTACCTGCATATATGTAAGTGTACCTGTGCTGTGCAATGCCCATGGAGGTCAGAATAGGGTATCGGTTCCCCTGGAACTGGAGTTACTAACAGCTGTTAGTTTTCATGTACCAGGTGCTGGGATCCGCCCCCAGGTCTTCTGTAAGAACAGCCAGTGCTCCTAACGACTGAGCCATCTCTCCATCCCCAAAAGATCTTAATTTTACATTTTGTTAGGATATCATAGAACCAGTAATGTGTATGTATGTATATAAATAATTTTCAGGTCCAAATTGCTTAAGCCCTTGGAAGGGTCAAGAGTCTGACATGGCCGACCTACCTAGTAATGTCCTCCTTCACTACACAGCCAAGGTGAGAGTAAGTGCATGGATTGTTCATTCAATTGTAACTCTGCTATCAACTAAAATATGAATGTTTGCCTTTTGCCATTTCAGTGGGTAATTGAAGAGGGCTTTGAACTGACATTTAAAAAACTATGGGATTTTTAAAGGAAGGTGAGAAGCAACAAAAATTAAGGCATTGTGTGGTTCTAATAGTCTGAGTGGGACTAGCTTTTGTAATTTGTGCTAATGAGTTGATTTGGTTTATGAAATATTTTGAACTTGTATTTCCTCTAGTTACCTGGAAACGGGTGAAATAGTCATGCTCAAAATTTGGTTTACTTTTTAAAAGTGTGATATTGGGGACAGGGAAGATGTTTGCTACAGGATAGGAAAAATCCTTACAATATGTCTTCCATATCTAGTTGTTTTCCCTCTAAAGATGTATCTAGTGAAAGTGACTGAAATTACCATGGACTGAGGGAAAAGAGATAAAAGGTAGAATTGGAAAGAAGAAAACAAAAGTGTCATTTGCCTTCATCATATTTAATGTTACATTGACACAAGAATGCTTTAGTTGTGTGAGATAATGTATTATAGAACATTTTGTTTCTAGTATTGCAAGCTAGTACACAATCATATTTATTTGGTACATCTGACATAAAATGAACTTACTGATATATTTTTCTTCTTTATTTTGATAAATTTCAAATGTATGGAGAAGTAAAAAAGAATTTAGTAGTGTAATAATCCTATATATTCACCTAGATTATTCAGTTATTAATGTTTTGCTGTATTTGATGACTTCTCCTCAGGTCACTTGTAAAAACAGATTAATAAGAGCTATAAAACTTTATCTCTAAATATTTCTGCATAATTATTTACCTAAACAAATAATCCATAATTGAATATGTCATCCCTATTCAGATTTTCACCAAAATATCTATTTAGCAAAAATTCATTTTATCTCAGTCAAGATCCACATATTGTGTTGGTTCTAGTATCTTCTAAGTCTTTCCGTTCTGTTCTAGACAGAATTTTTCTGTGTAACAGGCTATCCTAGAAGTTGCTATTAGTTCAAGCTGGCTTCAGACTCATGAACTTCCTGGCAGAGATTCTTGATTGCTAGCATTATAGATTGCTATCACTGCTTTCAGCTGAGTTTAAAATTTTCTGTATGGTTGTTTTTCATACCTTTCTCCCAACAATATGTTTGTTTACGTGACTATACTAACCTTATTTCTTGGCAGCTACTAATCATTACTCCTACTTATGTTCAAATATATAGCATAGAAAGCCAGGAAATCATTGGATATAATCCAAATAATATATTGAGTTACTTGTTCTAGATGTGGTAGGCATCTTGTTTTTTGACATTATGGCTCTTATCTTTCTAAAAAGTAACTTGAAATTTAGGTAAGATTAGGATTGAATTTTTTTGTTACCGAAACTAAAAACTTCTGTACTATTAAAAATTAGTTATTGCCTTATTGCATTCCACCAAAAAATCTGACCAATATATATATAAAACAATTTGCTACAGATATATTTCTCCAAAGTGGTCCATGTCATGATACTTGGGTGTAAAGTTAAATAAGTCCAGGGAGCTGTTACATTTTTCAAAGTCCTCTTGGAGACTGATGATACACTTTGAACATCATGCTGTAAAAATAACACAAAACACAAAGCAAAAAAAACCCCACTTACCTTTTGTGGTTTTATTTTATTTCACCAAGCATTTAAGCACACTTTAAAAATAATTTAATTATTAATAAATGCCAGTTTATTAAATGGTGTTTTTCATTTTTGCCTTCATTTGTAGCATTCTTTAGTCATCAATTTCCTTACATTCAGTGTTTTCTTTGTGCCAAGAATTGAGCAGTGACATGCTTTTGAGAAGTGAGTGCTTTAGAATTTTGTATCTGCTTATTTTAAGAGACATTAATGACTTGCAAGATAGCTAGTGAGAAAAGTCCTTGTTCTGCAAACATGGGGTCCAGAATTCCGATCCCTATGCACCCATACAAAAGCTGTACATTACTATATGTGCCTCATTGCTTGGGGATCAGAGACAAGTGAAGAGATTTCTGGCCAGCTAGGCTAGCTAATTGGTGATCTCCATGTTCAGTGAGAGACCCTCTCTTAAAAAATAATGTAGAGAGTGATAGAGGAAGACACTCAACACCCAGTGTTGACCTCTGACCCATAAAGATGTAGGCACAGGTTGCAGGCACCCACACATATATACCACACATTCATATATGCACACAAAGCATATTCAAATAACAGTAACAGTAAAAGTCAAGGGCTTGGCATAATATCATTGATTATGTAATATACCTTTCAACATTATGATGAAATATTCCATATATAGTTAAAGTTATGTTTTGTTCTGATTGCACTCAGATATATTCTTCTTTTTATTCTTAGGCCTGCAAAAATTCGATTTGCCTTGACTTATCTACTAATTATCTGCACGGAAGATTAACAGGACACAAAGTAGTAAACTGGGACATTAAGGTAAAGTGATAATACATGGTGGGGAAAGTAGTGTAATTTAAGTTTGTTCATTCTTTGAGCAGATCAAGAATCTTTGTTGAACCAGGACTTGATATATATATTGGTATATTGGCAAGTGTTCTACCACTGAGCCACGTCCTAGCCCCAGTATGATGATGATAACGATGATGATGATGATGATGATGATGATATTGTGTGTGTGTGTTTATCCACATGTGTGTGTGTGTGTGTGTGTGCATATACTTTCATGGTGTTTTGGAAATTGCTCCCAGGGACGCATGCATGCAAGGCAAGAACTCTACCAGCTGAACTGTATGTCCAGCCCTAGTCTTTTTAAATAGACTACCTTTAAAAAAATTAACTTATTTTTATTTTATGTGTATGTGTGTTTTGCTTATATGGATGTAAGTTGTCCTCACACATTAATCTGTTAGCTTCTAGAATACTGGGATTACAAGTGTGTGCTACCACACCAGACTCTCAAACTGTAAAATCAAAAGAAATATAAAAGGTATCTATAATGGAACTCACAGGTAAATCGCAAGAAAAAATTTTCTACTTGGTTAACAGCAACAGAAAAAATGATTGTTGTTCATGAGTTCAGAAATCATTAGAATATTTTCCTGTTCAAATCTGAATCAATTGGTTAATAGTAATCTCATGCTAGTCGTGGTCTATAAAACATTTTTCTCTTTAAATTTAGGTAAGAATACTTATGGTTAACATAGTAGCAATCTATGATTGACAGTTTGTAGGCTACCCTTTGCTTCCTTTGTAATACTGACTTTATAAGAATACTTATTGCTAACATAGTAACAATCTATGATTGACAATTGATTATTTTAGGTATGTTGTGTAAATGTGAAAATCAAAACAGTCTTTGCACTTTGTATTACTGTTTTATTATAGATATGTGAATTAACTCATCAAATATTTTGCCTAATGTGAGAAACAAAATAGAACAGTATTATCAAAAAGACACATTTTCATGTGTAAACAAAATCAAAACTGTAAAAACACTGAGAAAAAAATTGCCATTCAGAAAGTACTAAACAAAGAACTTTCAAATCAGCATGGTGGTCTCACTAATATATACAATTTTTCTGTTTTTATGTAGTGGATAAAAATAAATTTTAGAAGATAATAAAAATACACAAAATTGTAGGTATGTAGTGTGAATAAGTCTTGAAATCTCAGGTGTAAAAAAAAGACTATTGTTAATAAAATTTTATTGGTAAGTTTTAATAAGTGGCTTTTAGCTACTGTTGTCTCTAAAATCTATGTAACATGATAAACATGGTTGATTTTTTTCCCATCTTCCCCTTCCCTTTAGCTACTGTTGTCACTAAAATTTGTGTGACATGATAAATATGTTAATCTCTTTCTCTCCTCCCCTTCCCTTTCTCCTCTACTTCTCTACCTTACTTCCCTTCCTCTGTTCCTCAGACCTTCCGCAGACTGGTTTTGAACTTGGAATATTTTTGCTTCATCCTCTCTTGTACTGGTATTACAAGGGCACACACATATCAGTTTGGGCCAGAATGATTTAATTGTTAAAAAATAATAGTAACTTTATACAGCACCCACTATATGTCAGGCATTAAGCACTATGCATATTTTATTTTACCCAGTCCATCTTTCATTAACTAAAATTAAAGGAGTCATTAACCCTTCTACTGGCAAATACTTATTTACACTTCTCTTTTTTATGCCTAATTGTGTAATGCCAGTTGTTTGTTCTTACATTGTTAGAGTTACATTACACGTTGCATATATTTGAAATACCTAAGCTTTAGAAACAAGTACAGAATAATGGTCTGGAATGGTTTCTTTTGAATGTAGGTTATGGTTACCTTTGAGACTGTTTTCTTAAGGATTTCTTCAGCTTATATTATTGCATGTATCACTTAAGGTTTATTAACTTATTGCAAGTTCATATACACTGTAGATATTAAATTATACCTTTGCCCTTGTTTTGTAAGATTATGACATTATAATTTTGTTTTCAGGATGTTATTAACTGCATAGGTGGATTAAATGTACTTTTTCCTTTACTGGAACAAATAAGCTACTTACATGTAGGAAAGACTCCTGAAAGAATAAATGAAAACACAGTTCCTGAATTAGTAACACCTATAGAACGAGAATCTATGGCATTGGCGTCCACAAAGGCATCAGGTACAAATGATAGGACCACAAATTAGTTATTTAGAAATTTGAGACTTAATTAAAAAAATAAAATACCATACCACATGCCATTTATAGCTGTTGAAGCTGCCCTGATTTTAACTGACATAGTTCAGTAAGTTTAATGTTTGGGTCAAAATACTGAAGATAGTAATTTTACTTTAGACTGTCTTTACTTTATACTCCAATGGAGAAAAAAGACCAAATCATTAAATTAATGGTATAGAAAGTATTTACATATACGTATAATTATAAAGTAGGCAGTTGATGCCTTTTCTGATTCTATTTTACAAGTGAATCTTGGAAACAAGCTACGAAAGTATATTAGTTCTTTGTTACAATGTAGATTACGTTGTAAAAAAAGTGATGCAAACTGATGAGAGTAATTATGATAATGACATTTTTCTATTTCCATAGAATCAAGACTAGAGAAAAATCTAGTTGCAACATTTATCTTGATTGTGAAACACTTTATTCAGAGACATCCTATCAACCAGGACAATCTTATTCAGTCTCATGGAGTTGCAACTCTTGGTGCCTTACTTCAGAAGGTAAGCAAATCTAGCTTGGTGCTGATTTATTTAGCTGTTTCTTGTATCTGGTTGTTGTCATTTTATTCTTCCTACTAATAAATGTTACTAAGGATTGCAGTATTACAGCTCAAATTATATTAATGAATGTCATTTGTTTCATAGGTAGCTTTGGGGAAATTTTTAATGGGATAATGCACAATTTTCTTATTTTCTATAAGAGAATATTATCTTTGAAGTATACTTCCATATATATTAGGTTTCATATTTTGAATATTTGATAACTATGACTATATTTCCCATGATCTGATGAGCTGGAAGTGACTACTGCTTGTCATGCAAATTTCTGACTACTTTGAGGGAGGAGAGAACAAGGATGCTTGCAACAAATAAATAAGTCTCTCTGGAGCAATTAAAAATTGTATGAACTCAAGCAAAGATCTTGCTATGTAGAGCATGCTGACCTCAAACTTTACAATCTTTCTGCCTCGGCCTTCTGACTGCTAAGATTAAAAGTGTATATAACTATGCCTGACCTGACTTGTAAAATTGAGAAGACTCCAATTTCACCTGACCCTCAGATAAGCCCCAGTCTCTAATGAATTGTTGTTAAACTGAATCACAAGGCCACTTAAGTTAAGAAACTGTTGACATACCAGGATATGTTTCCTCTCTTGAAGGTTGTTTTTATATAATAGTTATTTAAAAAACCTTATATAAAGAGATTCTGGGAAGGCAGTGGAGCAGGCTAAGAGTCTGATGAGGCCAGCATGCTACTTCACTTGAGAGAAGAATATGAACTGCCATATTCCCAGTGTAAATCTCTCTGGGAGGCTTGTGTTTAGGATCAGTTAGCAGGCCCTTGTAGGCCATTTCAAGTAGCCGCAGAGGTGATCTGAAAGATATTTTGGAAACAGAATCTTGTACACTTGATCAGAAACTCTTACTGCTAGAAAACTGCCATTTAATGTCAGCTGTATTAGGCATTCATTGAAGAACTTTACATTTAAAAGAAAATTACTGAGAATATTTCATGTGGCCTAGAAGACACTCTTATGTATGGCTAACTTGAAGGCCTCTTCCCAGAGTGTTCTTTCACATGTGCTTTCCCAAGAGTGTGGTCTGCAACACAAGGTCCTCTCCAAGGCTAATTGGCAAAGTAGCACATAGGCTGCTCTAGGAGGCCAGTTTATTAAGGCCAAACATAAGGCCACTTTGGGAAACTGGAATTGAAAGGCCTATGGCTATTTTATTAAGTTACCTTGGGATGCCAGTATACAAAGTCCATAGTCTGCACTCCAGGGCACACTAGTCCATTGCCCTTTTGAAGCCTTTTAAGGGATCATTTTATAATGTTACTTGGAGACCAGTTTACAAAATTGGTGCCTAAGACTCCAGTCAAAGCCATTTTTATAGTAAGACAAGTGAACTTCTAGGAATCCTTTTTAGGCTTTTGTAAGAAGCCAAAACCCCCCATACTTTCTTGTTCAGGATGGTGGGTAAAAAAGACCATATTAGAAGGGTGGACTGTGAACCTCTCTTAGAGGCCAACATTGACACTTACAAATCTTTTAAGAAGCTGGAAGTAGAAGCCATCCAGATAATTTGGGCCCAAGCAAACAAGGCTTGCTGAGTTCCCTCATCCAACTGAGTGGACTGGCAAGGATCTCCATAGTGAGCCAAGGACTAAGCAAGGACTATGGATACTAGGTCCAAAAAGCTGATAAAGTGCAACTGTGAAGCCAAGAAGCATTCTGTGTAGCCACTGGGCTTGCGTTGTCATTTTGGTTGAGAGTGGTGGAATATACCTATAATCCAAATACTTGGTATTTAGAGGCAGGTAATCAGAAATTCAAGGCAGTCCTTGCTTACATAGTAAGTTTAAGGATAACCTGACTGCATGATAATTGTCATGAACAAACAACTATGTGGACAATTGTTTAACCTCCCGGAACTTAACTATTATTCTGGAAAACCTTGTATCTGAGATTGTGAGGAATGTGCTAAACAGTGTTCCTAAGGAATGCATCACTGAAATGGCACAGAAGATTGGGCGTCAAGATTGTTTTGAATTTAAGCCTTCTTTCACTACCAGTGATTGGCTGCAGGATTTTAAGCAAATCACTTCATTTTTTTTCTTGGGTTTAGTTTACTCATCATCAAAACAGGACTTGGGGAAATGAACATTCTACTGTTTACCTTACAGTTTTGTAAGGAACAAAATTAGTAGAAAGGAATGGTTGGGAAACCATGTTCTAGGCTGAAGAGGTAAGAACCATTCATGTTATTGCTGTTCCTTTACAAAGGACCCTGGAAGAGTGACTGTAGAATAGTGTGAGAAAGATATGTCTTATTCCATGGAAAATGACTGGATTTTCTTGATATGGATATGGCAGGAATAATTCTTCCTCATAAAGTTTATAGAGAATTGCTTCAGTTTCTCAGCTCTGTCATATGCTGGCTTATGATTTTTTTTTGTGGCTCAGTGTCTTCATCCATTAGATCCCCTAGCCAGACTGCCTGAGCTTGAAAACCTTTGCTCTCCTACTTTAGTAGCTGAATTGTTTGAGTTATGTTGTTTGGTTCTCTGCTTAGTTTCCTTATATGTAAAATTATGTGATGGTAATTTCTTACAGCTTTTGTAAAAATTTAGAGTGATAAATGCCTTGAGCATTAAAAAAAGCATTCAGAAATAGGACATTAAGAAAATATGGTCCAGTGTTATACCAGAAAGATTAGCAATTTAAGTTATTTCTATTTTTCTATTCTAACATTTTAATTTTGTATATGTTCTGAATTAATTATTTGAAATTATGATATACAGTATTATTTCAACTGACCTTTATGAACCCTTTTCTATTGAATTTCAGGTGCCAGGTACACTAATGGATGTTAATGTCTTGATGGCAGTTCAGTTACTAATTGAACAGGTGTCATTAGAGAAAAATCTGCTACTGCTGCAGCAAATGTATCAGTGTTTACTCTTTGACTTCCGTATTTGGAACCGTGGAGATTTTCCTTTTCGTATTGGTGAGAGCAAGCTATTAAACAAAATTTTATAAATTTATGAAAACCTATATGACTATATTTTAGCTACATCATTCACAAGTCAACTTTCTATTTTAGGTCACATTCAATATCTTTCTACTATCATTAAAGACAGCAGGAGAGTTTTCCGAAAGAAGTATGGTGTACAATTTCTCCTAGATACACTTAGGATTTATTATGGGTATGACATCTTCGTTCCTTCTTTGTTTTCTGTTTGCCACTTGACTGGAATGGATAGATTTTTCTTTTTTACCAGAAATTCTGATACTCTTTAACTTCAGAAAAGCAGAGTAGTATGGAGGTTAAAATGATAAACGATGGATTCACAATTACTAGGTTTCTTTGCATATTAGTCTCATTAGACAAATCACTGAACAAATCACTGAATTTCTCTATATTTCAGCTCTTCACATTACCTCCTATGCCTATTTTGAGAATTATATTACTGTGTAAAGCACATACAACTGTGTCTGATTCTTAATGAGTATTATAATTGTATAATGAATATTGTAATAATTTTATTTTTTGTTACTGAAACTCTTCACAGTTCCTTAATATGGAAGAAATCAACTCATGTGGTACAATGCTTACCTAAATGCATAAAGTATAAATTAGATGTGGTGCCGCATACCAGCATGTGGGTAGAATCAGCTCCATAGTCAGTTGCTATAGGCCAGCCTGGGCTATATGAGACCTTATGTTAAAAAAAAAAAAAAAAAAAGAGGTCAGTGGTCAACCTCAGGTGTCCTGCCTCCCCAACACTGGGATTGCATTAGTTTGCTTTCTGTTGCTGTGATAGAAACACTGACCAAGGTTACTTGTAAAAGGAAGAGTTTAACTTATGGATCCAAAGGGGCAAGAATCCATCATGGTAGGGAGGCGTGGCAGAAGAGGTGGTGAGAGTAAATGAGAGAGCTAAGCCTTCATATCCTCAAGTAGGCACAGGAAGCAGAGAGCAACTGGAGATCTGGCAAGGCTTAAGAACTCTCTAAGTCTGCCCTCAGTGACATGCTCCCTCCAGCATGGACACACTTTCTAAGACTTCCCAAAACATTGCCACCAATTGAGGATGGAATGTCCTTAAGAGCCTATGGGGGACATTCCCATTCAAACCACCAGAAACCACTCCCTGGCCCCCATAAGCCGATGACCATATAAAATACAAAATGAATTTAGTCCAATAATAAAGGTTCCCTTAGTCTTTACCAGTTTAAATATTATTTAAAAGTCCTCAGTCCAGAATTTCTTCCAGGACTCAGGGCAATCTCTTAACTCTTAGCCCCTGTAAAATTGAAAGACAATTACATACTCCCAACACACAGTGGAACCGAATACACATTCCCATTCCAAAATGGAGGAATAGAGCCATAGTGAGAAAATAACGAAATAAAACAAGACCAAAAACCAGCAGAGCAAACACCAAATCCAGTAGCTCCATGTCTGAATTCTGGGACTTTATTTACAAAGGGCTTAGATGACTCCATCTTTGCTGCATGCAATGTACATCTCACTCTTGAGCTGGTACCACTCCCTGTATGCAGTTCTCCTTGGCAGATACCTCACAGCTCTGGCATCAAGAACATCTTGGTGTCCCCACTGCCAACCAGGCTTCAACTTTACAGCTTCATGAAAGCACGGCTTCTTTGGCCTGTCAGGGCCTTCTTTATGCAAGGACACCCCTGCTGCATGCTGCCTAGCCTTAGCGGCTCTCTGAAACCACAGAGGAAAAACTGATGACCTCCTTACTCTTGTATCTTTCATGCCTCTAAAGCCAGCACCAGGTGAACAACACTGCCAAGTTTGACTGCAAGTCTGGGATGGACCCCAGCCTACTTCATCTCAAAACTTTTCTCTTCAATGGTTTTCTAGTAGAAAACCCTTGGAGCATTTTTCTTTCACAAGTTGGAGACTTACTTAGCTGGGTGTGGTCTTGCCCTGGAGGCATTCTCTCCGTTGCTTAAGGACAAATCTCCAGGCCTCTCTTTAATCACTTTAATTTCCTTATCAAAGGGATCCTGTGCTTCAGCACTCATCTTGGTTCCAACATTAATCTTCCTAGTGCTCCTTTTCAATCCAAACTGTATATTCTGCATTTCTTTCTGTCCCGTTTGCTTTTTTTTTTTTTTTTTTTTAACTGTAGAGCTGCATAATATTCACCATTAATAGCCACCCCTCCATTTCTGCAGTAGGCTGCCTTGAAATGTCCTCCACCAAAGAAATTGGTCCATTGCTTTTCAACTTAGCCTCAGGCATGCTTTTTGGTTCTGGGCAAATTCCATCCAGACTCTTTGCTAAAATGTTCCAATTTCTGCTTAAGTCCTTACTTTCCTCCGAAACTACAATGTTCTCAGCACTGCTTTCTTCCAGGCTCCTATCACAATGACTTGATAAGTTCTGCTTATAGCAATCAACCACTTTTCTAGCCCAGACTTCCAAAGTCTTCCACTTTCATTTAAAAACTCAAATGGTCAAGATCTTCACAGCCAACAGCCCTACTCTCTGGTACCAGTTACTCTATTAGTGTGCTTTCTGTTACTGTGATAGAGACAGTGACCAAAGTTACTTATAAAAGGAAGAGTTTATTTAACTTATGGGTCCAAAGGAGCAAGAGTCCATCATGGCAGGGAGGCATGGCAGAAGAGGTGACTTCAGTAGATGCAGCAGCTAAGCAGGCACAGGAAGCAGAGCATGACTGGAGATCCTTCAAGGCTAAAGAACTCTATCAGCCCACCCCTAGTGACATGCTCCCTCCACCATGGCCACACTTTCTAAGACCTCTGAAAACAGTGCCACCAACTGAGAACAAAATGTTCCAGTACTTAGAGCCTGTGGGGAACAATGTCATTCAAACCACTACAGAGGTGTAGGCTACCATGCCCAGCTTTCCTAGGAATCTTAACTCAGGGCCTTAGATTTGCACAACAAGCACTTTATCAAGTGAGCTATCCTCCAAGACTAAGATTATATGTGTGCATATATTCTTATGCATATATTCTTGTGTATATGGGTGCATATACATCTGTGTGCATTTGTGAAACCAGAGGACAACATTAGGTTTCATTCCTCTTTAGATACTATCCACTTTAGTTTGTTGTTTTTTACATTTTTAAAAAATTTATTTTTATTTTATGTTTATAACTGTTTTGCCCATTTAAATATAAGTGTACTCTTCTTGTGCAGTGCCCACAGAGGCCAGAAGAGGGTGTTGGATCTCTTGGAGGGAGTTACACATAGTTATTAGCCAACATGTAGGTGCTGGGAACTGAACCCAGTTCCTCTGCAAGTTCAGCCAGTACTCTTAACTGCTGAGCCATTTCTCGAGGCCCTACCCTCTTTTTTGAGACAGAGTCTCCTACTAGCCTAGGACTTGCCCTTAAACCCTAGGGATCTATCATTCTCTGCCTTCTCAGTTGCTGGGATTATAAGTGCATGCCACCACACCCAACTTTTTCAGATGGGTTCTGGAGATTGGTCTCGAGTCTTCATGCTTGCACAATAAGCACTTTAGGAGCTTTATGACAAATACCTGGATAGTTTTATGTTTGTTTATTTGGAGACAGGGTCTCACTGTATAGCCCTGGCTGGCCTTGAATTCTTAGAGATCTAAATGCCTTTGCCTTTGCCTTTGCCAACCAAGTGCTGGAATGTGCACTACCTCGCCGATGTGTGTGGGTCTGTGTGTCTGTGTGTCTGTATGTTCTTGTGTGTACCATGACACTCCTCTGGAGGTCAGATGGCAACTTGTGGGACTTGATTCTCTTCTTCCACCATGTGGATCTTAGGCTTAAACTCAGATAGTTAGGCTTTGTAGCAAGTATTTTTATCTACTGAATAACTCATCAACCAAGATTTTTAAAAAAAATTTATTATTTTAATTTTATGTATATGAATGTATTGCCTGCATGTAAGTGCAACTGTGTTGTGCAGTGCCCATGGAGGTCAGAAGAGGGTGTTGGATCCCCTAGAACTGTAGTGATGGACAGTTGTTAGCCAGCATTTGGGTACTGGGTATTGAACCTGAGTTCTCTTCAAGAGCAGCCAGTGCTCTCAACCACTAAGCCATCTCTCTAGCCTGGCCCAAGATTTTTAATGCTATAAATTATTTTATGTAAAAATATAAATTTGTTAAATTAGTAGTTCAATTTCACACTTTTATTTTTCAGACATGGTTGTACATGTAATGAGCTATCTCTGGATGATATTCGAACTATAAGGACTTCTTTGTATGGACTAATTAAATATTTTCTGTGCAAAGGTGCAACTCATGAAGAGATACAAAGTATTTTGGGTTATATAGCTGCTACTAATGAAGAAGAACAGGTACTAGTACCTGACATGAATTTTATTTTTCTTAATTTAAATTACACTGTCATCTTTTTAAACTTACACTTTAATTTCTATCTAAAACATAGTTGTTCTAACAAAATAGCTGAAAACAGTACTTGTAAAGAGAAAGATTTATTTTGGCTTAGGATTTCAGATATTTTAGTGGCACTGTCACTTGCTGTTTTGCTTCTGGATCCATATGAGATAGAACATTGTAGCAGAGCATGATAGGGCTAATCTGCTCCCTCATGGCAGACAGGAGACAGAAAGGAAAAAGGAAAGGGCTCAGGAGAAGATAGACCTTCCAAAGTCACACCTCTATTTACCTATATCAGGCTGATACTCTTACCTTCTTATAGCCCATTCAACTATTAGCATATCCATTGATAAAATTAGTGCCCTCATGATCTGATTGCCCCAACAGTGCCACGAGCTAGGGACCAAGCTTTTAATACATGAGCCTTTTTGAGGACACTTCGTGTCCAAATATTAACAGTTACTTTATCTGACAATTCTCAAGTTTTCTTTTCATAATCTACTTGGTATATATTTAATTATCATCAACTTGAGATCTTAACTATGTACATAGAATTGTATTAAGCAATACAGGTAATATAATTATGTGAATTGCTCTTTTAACTTAATAGAATCCCACGTAATGAAGAGATATTAACAGACAACTAAGAAACAAGAGCATTTTATGTTTGTAACAGACGTGTCAGGTTTTTGTAGGAGAGTTTTACATGTTGAGGAGATCAGGTTAGACTTTATAGAAGCAATGCCTCTTCATAGAGGCAACATAGGCTAGGTGTAGTTCCCATAGATACCAAATATGTATTATGAAAGGATGCACAAAAGGAAATGAAAGAAGCCAGACATACTGGAGAGAAGCAGATCAGGCTGAGAACACACCAGATAATTCAGTTAAGCTTAGCTATTAGAGTATATAAGATTTAGTTAAATAATGGTTTTTGAGGTTTGTGCCTTTTTCTGGTACTTGTTTACATGAGTGTTTTGTTGTTGTGTTGTTTACTTTAAAAGCTCCTTGGAATTTTGGATATACTCTTCAGTCTCCTCCGTACCAGCCCAACGAGGGGTCAGCTTTTCTTACTGATGTTTGAACCGGGAAATGCTGACATACTTTACGCCCTGCTGTTAAATCAGAAGTACTCTGACAAATTAAGAGAAATCATTTTTAAGGTACAAACATTTTGTAAACATCTTTATATTTGGGCGACTCTTGTGAATATATGATTTACTTACAAAATATCCATATGACTGTAAGTTCCTTTTTTATATGTGTTTCTTAACTTCAATTTGTTTTGATACATATGTTTGTATATTTTAAAAACTATATTCTAGACTGAGTATGTAGCTTAGCAATAGAGTGCTTGCTTACCATACATTTGCCCTGGGTTTCTCCCCGACCCCCCCCCCCCGCCAATCTACCAGCATATCCAAAAAAGAAAATAGAAAATCCTTCAAAACAAACAAAACCAGCTAAGCAACAAACAAAAAATTAATTATAATCTAACAGATCATGTCAATGTAATATTCATTTGGCAATATTGTCCTTAGTATAAAATCTCTCATCTCTTACTTGACATAGGTAGATCTCTGTAGTAATTTAGAACATTTTAACAGTTAATAGCTAAACTTAAATGGTACCTGCCAAATGTCAGACATTACACACTACAGGTATTAGTTTGCTTAATCCTTGCAACAACTTTATGAGATGGGTATTCTTGTTATTCCTGTTTTACAGATAATAAATTGAAGCCAGAGAGATTCATGGCTTTATCAGAGTACACATAGAATATTTTATTAAGCTATCTAAAATATCAAAGACTTTGAACTTAGTGAATGAAGCCACCCATTTCAGATTTTTGTAAGCTAAAAGTAGAGAAGTCAGTCATACTTCTTCAGCTTTTAAAAATTCTCATTTGTTATACTTAATTTCCTGATGACATTGGTTTTTTCTTTATTATTAGAGTTATGCTATTAAACATACTTAAAAGAGTTATGTCTGAATTGCCTGTTTGAAATTCTTAAGCTTTAGAAAACAAAGGTGCTGAAAAATAAAGTTCTAAAATGGTTTGCCTTTAGTGAGGTTATATGTGAGGTTTCTCTTAAGGTATCTCTCCTCACTGGGATTTATTGATGGAGATTAAAGATTATTTTTTCCAAAAATATTTTTAAGGATTATTTATGGTATTCTAACAAAATTATTCTTTCATAGGTTTTATGAAAATAACTTCTTTTTAAAAAATAAATAAATAAAAACAAGACAGGGTCTTACTATATAGCTCTGGCTGGGGTGGAACTTGCTATGTAGACCAAGCTGACCTGGAACTCACAGAGATTCTTCCTGCCTCTGTTTTCTGAGTGTTGGGACTGGGGCTGTGCACCATGCCATGACCTGTTATAACCTCTTTAAAAAAATATTTTTAAATTTATGTGTATGAGTTTTGTGTGCATGTATGGAAGTGCACAGGTCATGCAATGCCCATGGAGGCCAGTTGAGGTTATCAGATGCCCTGGAACTAAATTTAAGGACAGTTGTTAGCTGTAATGTGGGTGCTGGGAACTGAACCCCAGTCCTCTGCAAGAGCAGAGAGTATTCTTTAACTGCTGAGCTGTCTTTCCAGCCTTAAAATAACCTCTTGAAAAATATGACTATACCTCCCAAATTAATGAGGCTATAAGTTCAGTTCCCCTTTTTTGTATATGGATTATTTTATTGCTTCACAAATGGTTTCTGTTCTTGAAAATTGGTAACTCTTACATAAATGAGTTGAGCCCACTGTATACATAATTCTTTCATTTACCATATTTAAACTAGAGTTTTAAACTTTATTTATGGATGCATTTCAATACAGTTTATTCTATTTGTTTTTTTTGGGGGGGCGGGTGTTTGTTGTTGTTGTTGGTGTGTGTGTGTGTGTTTTTCACAGGGTCTCCCTAGTCCCGGCCAGATGACTTTGATCTCAGAGAGATCTGTCTGGCTCTGCCTCTTGAGGGCTGGGATTATAAGTGTGCACCACCATGACCAGTATAATATAATTTACTCTTAATGCTCCAAAATCCAATGTGCAGTATTAATATTTAATTTAATATAAACTTAAGTGGCAAAAATCTTTTATTTCTTTTTATTAAAAAGACAATTTTCTTTCTTGTGACCAGGTCTTGGAACAAATGCTGAAATGCACAAATGTTTATGAACGTAGTAAGCAACGAATCCGCCTAAGAGATGTTGGCTATTCAGGAATGGGACTCCTTCTTAATGAAGTACCCATTAACAGCTCTTTCATTAAAAACCTTGCCAATCAAATCCTTAATACAGGTATGAGTAGGACTTATAAGAGTGATGTGTTTAAAAAATTGATTTTCTTTGAAAGATTATTTTAATCTCCTTTTTCAAGCTATTTTTTAAATTATCTGTTTTTTGATTCCACAAGGTATTCTTTAGATAGTATGTCTCTGTGCTTTTTTTTTTTTCCTTATCAATACGGTATTTATTTGTCTTTTCTCTGTCAAATTTTGAGCCAGCCACTTCCCCCAGACTTCCTGGGGAGGTACAGGAAAATGAACATACAGGGCAGATGTGGGAGACAGCAATATGGGAGGTGGAGACAGCTATTTCACAGGATGAAATAAAGGCCACCGTTAGGCAAAAGAGCCCCATGGCCTCCTAGAGGGCAAAGCCCAGAATTGCTTAGAAGAGCTGTTGCTTCAGAGATGGGTTCCTGCCTTTGATGAGGCTCCCAGACACAGTCCCATTCCATATCCTAGAAACAGCCACCCCTACCGTGGCAGCCCCCGTCCCAATGAATTTGACTGCTGTGTTGATGTCTCTCAAAATGGCATTGGTTTGGAAGCTGTGGCTAGGGATGAGTGAGGTTGGTGACATGGACTGACAAGCTGCTGAAGCTCTCAACTGCCAATATTTGGTCAGTTCAACACAACTACAGGTAGAGGTTGACTCAGTAGCTGAGAGGTGCTCCTGACCAAGGAGCGGGTAGAGACGAACTTGGGGCAGACATACATTTTCAAGGGTGAGTGGCAAAGGCAGGAGAGCTGTTCCCAGGGCAGAGAAGACAGAGAGAGCTCTGAGCTTATTTTCTGATCTTCCCAATAGAATTAGCCTTATGCAGTAAATATTTGACTGAGTAACCAAGTTATAAATGATTGGTTTCATAACCAAGAACAAGATATTAGTGAAAATATCTATAAAAGTAGCCTAAAATCTGGGGGCTGGAGAGCTGGCTCAGTGGTTAAGAGCATTGATTGTTCTTGCAGAAGACCTGGGTTCAAATCCCAGCACTCACATGGTACCACATGGAGGCTAACCATCTATAGCAGGACACGGGTGTGCTTCCTTCCACACATGCAGGCATAACACTCATACAGATAAAATAAAAATAAATGGATAAAATTTTATTTTAAAAAGTACCTTAAGTTCTTAAGACCTGAAGGGTAAACTAAACACTAATTTTGAAATATTTTTCTAATTATTTTTGTAATAAATTTTTTACTACTTAACCACAAACTAGAATTTATGGCAGATGGTCGGGAGTGGAGATAATGTTCTTTATCTTGAGTAGTTTATGAAGTAGTTTATCAGGTTCCATTGATTATCCATGAGATGTATATAAAAAGATTGATAGTGGTATTACAAACATGAAGTATCAACAGTATGCTCACTCAAAGAGAAAGAAGTTATTTAGCCCATAACCCAGCTATTGTCAATTGGAAGCTTGGGGGGGTGGATTTGGACATAGCTATCTATAATTCTCATCTGAAAATGTTTCAGCAGTTATATAAGTAATATTCATAGTCAATTTCTTTATGAAATTTAACTTTAACTTTTTTTCCCATTATAGATCCTGTCATTAATTTTAAAGATCTGTTATCAGTAGTATATATATCTCACAGAACACATGTAAATGTCAGAGTGACCCTCTGTAGAAAGGTTAGTAACCTTGCAAGATATATTTTTCAATAGCCTCATCATACTGTGATTAAATTTCTCATTGAGTACTTTGCAGCGGATAAAACTTTTAATTTTGATTATTTCATAAGTGACATTTTTATATATAATTTAAAATGAACTAACACCATGTAATTATAAGAATGCACATGAAATATAGTTGCTGTATCAAAGTATATTCCCATTTCACATTTTGATGGACTTTGCATATTGTCCTTCAAAATAACTATAACAGTTTACATTTTCACAGGATGTGACTTTCCCTCAACACTGAATTCTAATAATTTGTAGCAGATCATGTACATTGATTCTTTCTTTTCAGCATCCAGTTAGACAGAAATAGCTTTGATTGCAGGTTGATTTTATCCATTATATATATATAAAACAGATATAAAATGAGTTATATTCATGGAAGCTTTGAAGTTATTTAATCATGAAAATTTCTTTGCAAAAAAAGCCTAGTCTGGACAAAAATTAATTGGTGTTATGTACCACTGGAATAATGGTAGCACCATGATTTATAGCATTAGTGGAGAAAACACTGCATATGTCACTGTCCCTCATTAGTAGTATTAATATTGAAGTCCTTACTGACATTACTTTTCTCCTCCTGTAATACTTGTCAGAGTTAGAATTTATGCTTAAAAGGATCCAACAATCTTTTCAAATAAGTAGAACTTGGACTTGGGATTAAAATGTCTTAAGAATCTTAACCAAATTTCTGGCTATATTTAAGACCTTATTTTTAATTGAAAGAATGGAATTTATTTGGATAGAACTCTTACACATGCCATGCCACCATTTATTCTTTAAATTTAACTTATTTGAGCAAATAACTACATCCATCTTCTTGGAATAAATTTTTGGAATTGAAATGATTTTTGTTTTGTTAATATAGGCTTACTAAACAAATGTTTTTGCAAAAATAGTCATTAACTTTGCTTTAAAAAATTAGAAAACATTCTTATTTTAAGATTTTTATTGACTTTTTTGTGTATTTTACACAAAATGTCTTAATCATCTTTATACTTCATCTGCCATTTTTACCCTCCCATAGCACTCACCCCCAATTTCATGTATTTTGTTATTTATATTAAGGCCTTTCTACTCAAGTTAGTGTACTTAGACATTCCTCAGTGCAAGTTCATCCACTGGGGTCTAGTCAGCCTATCTAGAGTCATTCTATTAAAGAAGATCAGCTCTCCCTCACGCAGCAATAATCAGGTTCTTCAGCTGAGATTGGGGTCTGCTGCCCATTTTCTCACTTCTATGCTGGTTTTTTGTCTGTTTGAGATTACATGGGTTTTATATATCCTGGCACCATTGCTGTGGATTCATATGAGAAAGGTCCCAGGATCCTGTAAGATTCTCTTTTCATATGGTCTGCACTTCCTCCCCTGGCTCTTACAGTCTTTCCAACCCCTCTTATGCAATGGTCCCTGAGCCCTTGGTTGGTGGAGTTTAATACGGGAGTCATGTCCAGAGGCACACACTCTGCAGATTCTTACTCTCTATGCTTTGGCTATTAGTGATCTTTTGTGTTCACTGCCTTCTGTTGCATGAGGGAGCTTCTTTGACCAGAGTTAAGAGATGCATTACTATTCTCTCTACTCCTTATACCACTGTGTTCCATGAGTCTTAGGTGTACATTGTTGGGCATTTCACATTTATTCATTTATTCTCTGTGTGTGACTAGTTGTGGAACTCTGTAATAGTCTTTGTTGCAAAAGAACCTTCTTTGATAAGTGGTGACTAGCACACTTGTCTGTAAATATAATTATTCATATTTAGTATATAGTAAGATTGCATTTGTCTAGGGATGTGACAGCCTTAAGGTTTTCTCTAAGATCTATGACTTCTTCAGCCATATATATTTGGCTATGTTTACAGTACCACACATGAGTTCCCTCATGTTGAGCAGGCTTTAAATTCAAAAGGTAGCTTTTGATTATACCCCCAAGATAAAAGTGCCATTGTTGCCCCAATGTAGTTTGCTGTGCTGGTCATTGTTGTGGTTATCAGGCCTTAAAGCTCAGGTTGGACCATCAATTGATGGTCTCTCTTAGTAGCTTTCATAGTGTCCTTCAAAACTATGGGCGCTAGCTTTCAGAGAAATGGCTTTCAGGTCAGTTCCAGCTCTGTTGCTCCAAGTCCTGTGTTGGAAGTATGTCCTATCTTTAGCAATAAGGTCTTACCTTCAAGTTCTAGGAGGCAGTCAAGGACTGTGGCAGTAATAGCCTGGACATTTTGAAAGTCTCTTGGACAACCCTGGCCAACAACTTGAAGGAAAGTTTGTCCTGTCTGGCATTTTTTCTTGTTATATAGCCTTCATCTATACATGAAGATACTTGTAGAGATCTTGTATATATATAATTTTTCAGTAGGCTTTTGAACTAATACATTTCCCTCTGCTTTTTCACACCAACTAAGCATTATTTATCTCTTCGCTCTCCCTGCCTAGCCTTCCCTCTTCCCTCCCCAGTTAAAGAACCCCCATTTTCTCCATTTCATCCTTGATAATACCTGTCTCCTGTGGTCCCCCTTCTCTTGAACTCCTTCCTTTTTACCACCATGGTTTCTTATATAACTTCCTGTGCTGGATAGCTTTTGTTGTCAACCTGACATATCAGGATTGAGGGAGCATCAGTTGGGAACTTTCCTCCATTAGACCGACCTGTGTTGTGTCTGTGGAGTATTTTCTTGATTGTTGATTAACGTAGGAGGGCCCAGCCCACAGTGGGTGGTGCCACTTCTGGGCAGGTTGTTCTGTATTGTATAAGAAAGCAGGCTGAGCATGGGCCAGAGAGCAAGTCAGTAAGCAGTGTTCCTCTATGGTCTGTGCTCCAGGTTCCTGCCCTGAGTTCCTGTGTTGGCTTCCCTTGATGATGGACTGTGCTTGTACGCCAGATAAACTCTTTCCTCCCCAGAGTGTTTTGTGACAGCAATTGGAGGCAAACTAGAAAACTCTCCCTCTTTCCTTCCCATTTAAATATCCCCATTTTACCCATTTCACTTATGATATAACACCTGTCTCCCTTTTGTTCCTTTCTCTCAGGCTCACTCTTTCCACTTACCTCCATGGTTCCTTTAGATATTTCTGACTCCTGAAGTTACATCAGGATAAAAACTCACATATAAGTGTTTGATGCTAAGATCCTCAGATGAGGAAGAACATACGTCGTTACTTCACTTAGCATAACAGTTTCTATTCCATCTATTTACTTGCAAATTTCATGATTTCTTCACTGCTGAGTAGAACTCCATTGCGTAAATTACCACATTTTCATTATCCACTTGTTAGCTGAGGGACACTTAGGTTGCTTCTATTTCTTAGCTATTGTGAAAAAAGCATTCACAGACTTTCCAGTATTTGTTATCATTTGTTCTCTTGATCTTAACTAGTCTGACTAGGTAAGATCAAATCTTAAAGTCCTTTTAATTTGCATTTCCCTAATTAATAAGGATGTTGAACACTTTTTAAGGTGTTTCTTAGCCATTTTTATTTTTTCTTTTGAGAACTCTCTGTTCAGATCTATCTATAGGCCATCTTTTAATTGGGTCATTTGTTTTCTTGATTCTTTCTTTTTTTGAGTCTGGATGTTAAACCTCTGTCAGATGTACCACTGGTGAAGATTTTTTTCCCCACTCTGGGTTTTCTCTCCATTTTCCTTAGTTTTTTCTTTTACTGTAAGAATCTTTTTAGTTTAATGAGGTCCCATTTGTTGATTGTTGACCTTAATTCCTGAGCAACTGATGTCCAATCTAGAAAGTCCTTTACTACACCTATATCTTGTAGGATACTGCCTATGTTTTCTTCTAACAGTTTCAGAGTTTCAGGTTTCACATTGAGGCCTTTGATCCATTTGGAGTTGACTTTTGTTCAGAGTGAAAGGTAAGGGTCTAATTTCGTTCTTCTACGGGTAGAGATCCAGTTTTTCCAACAGCATTTGTTGAAGATACCGTCTTTCCTTGTGTGTATATTCTTGGCACCTTTGTCAAATATCGGGTGGCTGAAACTGCCTGTACTCGTATTTGGGTATTCAGTTATGTTCCATTGATCTGTATGTTTGTTTCTGTTCTAGTACCATTCTGTTTTTGTGACTATAGTTCTGTGATACCATTTCAGATCTGGTATGTTAATCCCCCCAGCATTGCCCCTTATGTTTAGAATTGCTTTGGCTACCTGGGGTCTTTTGTGATTCTGTATAAACTTTAGGATTTTTTTGTAATTCTATGAAGAATGTCATAGGATTTTAATTTGGATTGCATTGAATTTATAGATTGCTTTTGGTAGGTTGGTCTTTTTCACTGTATTCTTCCAATCCATGAGCTTGGGAGGGTCTTTCATCTCCTGGTGTCTTCTTCAGTCTCTTTCTTCAAAGATTTGAAATTTTCATTGTAGAGCTCTTTAATGTCTTTGATAAAGTTTATTTCTAGATATTTTTTGAGGCTATTGTGAAGGTTTCCATGTATTTTTCTCTAATTGGATTGTTACTGGTATATACAAAGGCTGTTGATTTTTATATAGGTTAAATTTTGTAACCTAACACTTTGCTAAAAGTGTTAATCATTTCTAGGAGTATTCTGGTGAAATTTTTGAGACCTCTTATGTATAGTATCATACCATCCGCAAATGGGGATAACTTGACCTTTTTTTTTCCAATTAGTACTCCTTTAATTTCCTTCTCTTGACTTATTGCATGGAAATATTTCAATTTTTTTGTACTTTTTTGAGGTTTGTTTTGTTCCCAGTGTGTGGTCAATTTTAGAGAAGCTTCCATGGATTGCTGAATAGAAAATACATTCTTTGTTGATTGGGAGTTCTCATTGTAGAACTGGTAGTGTTTGATTTGAACATATTATTTTGGCTTTTCATATTATTATTTCATTGTGATTTTGGCATGTGGATTTTTTTCTTTGCTTGTGATTCTGATATGAAACTAAAGCCTTCCTTTGTTGAGTTGAAGTATGATTCTGTTTGTATTATGGATGTACCTTTGTTGATTTCTGATTGTGTATGAAAAACTGATTGTTGTATGCTTCAAGTTCTCTCTTTTTGATCTTACATTAGATGTACTCGATGGCTTCAGTCAGGCTACTTAGGAGCCTTTATTAATTAGGAACACTTCAAAATCCTCAGCTGAATAGTGCCATGGTCCCAGGAGAGGAGATAGGAGATGGATGTCCTTCTATTAAAGAGGGAAGCCTAAGCCGTGGAGCAGTGGGAGGAATGGTCCCAAAGCAGGGGGATAGCCATGGCAGGGGTATTGGTGTGCTTTCTCTGGAGGCCAAGTCAGGTGCTCTCAGATCCTACTAGTCAGCCTCAAAAGGTCTAGTCAGCAGGGAAAACTATTCTTCTTATTAAAATAATAGGTTGTATGTAAATGTCTTATATGTCCTATTCACATCCTTAACCTACTATCCATACTTGTGCCTGGCACATGTCAGGTATTCAGTAACTATTACTGAACAAATACAGTAAGCTAATGATAACTATTTAGTTGGATAATAATCACTTTGTTTGTATACAGTCAGTATTTTAATGTTTTCTATCTCAACAAATTAATAGCATGTTTATCAGGCTAGGCATGATGACATCCATACGCTTTTAATCCCAGCACTATGGAGGTAGAGGCCAGTTCCAGGCCCACTGGGGCTGTAGGTAGACCTTGTCTGTAAAAGACCAAAAAAATCAAACCAAAACAAAACAAAAAACCATATTTATCATGTCATGTAGAATATCTTTTTTGTCTGTGTCTTTAAATACGTATTTTAATCTTTCTCTGTATATGAGTAATATGCGGATTAGGTAGTACCACAATATCAAATAGTTTCAAATTCCTTATAAAAGACAGCATAATCCTGATCTAGAGAGATGGTTAAATGGGTAAGAGTGCTTGTGCAAGCATGAGACTCTTAAGTTCATAACCCCAACAACCAATCACTTTTTGGCTAAGATCCAGTGTAAATTACCATGAAAGCCCAGTGTTGCACTGTTCTGCAACCCCAGTAGTGCTATGGGAGCTAGAGACAGGAGGATTAATGATGCTTACTGAATGCCAGACTGCCTCCAAGTTCAGTGAAACTCTGCCTCAAGAAAATAAGGCACATGGGGGTAGAATCCAGTGTCCTTCTCTGGCATCCATAGGCATGTGTGTGCACGATGTATTTGCATATACCTCTACACATACACATTCATATACATCACACACATGTACACATACAAATATATAGAATATAATGGAAAATATTTCCTTTCATTGTTTTTTATTAATTTACTTTGTCAATAAAATAATTGAAAAGAGACCTTTTTAATATAAAACTGCGTATGTTTTAAAGGATTTTATATTCTTAATCTCTTTGCAGATATTACAAATTTTGCAGACCCAGCCAGATGCATCATATCAGATATCACAACAAGTGGGATGGCAAGACACCTTGGTTAGACTTTTCTTAAAACCAAATTTTGAAAATGGTAATTCTTTTCATAAACATGGAAAGGCTGTTTCAATGAAAGAAAATAAAAATACTTCAACTGAAGATATTAAAACGAACTCTGAAAAAATAGATGAAGAAAAAATGGCATCAGCAAAAACATCTTCAGATCTTTGGAGCTTGGAGGATAGGCACTCCCTAAACTCAAACACACTGTTATTTCAAGAAGATAGTTCTGAAGGAGAATTATCTTTTAAGTCAGAGAATCAAGAAGAATTCTGGCATAGTAACCCTTCACATTTGAGTTTAAATCTTGGTGGAATTGATTCTTGCGAACTGAGTGATAGTGGAAGTCAAATGCCAGACAGCTTACCTAGCACACCATCCCCAGTAGAGTCTACTAAATCATTTTCTGTGCAGTCTGAGAAAGAAAAGAACATCATAAATGAGATGAGCTTTAGTGACGACTTCTCTGTCTTTGAAAGCCAAGAGGTAAAATTACTTTCTTCCAAGAAAGTTTCTTAATATGCCTGTTATATATTTCTAATCCTGATCAGTATGTGAACAGTTTTTCATATTTTCTATTCATGTTCTAAATCTCATGATCTAAAATTTAGGTCTAATTGTCACTAATCACTTATGAATATTTGGGGCTTTTTTGTTTTTATGTTATTGTCTTGAAAGAAAAGCTATCATCTTACACATCTTATCTTCAGGGTCACTCAAGTTCCAGGCCAATAAAGACACTTAAAAAAATATCTTACATGAGTAGAGTCAATATATGTGATGGTTCTTATAATGTCTTTAACTTGTCCCTCCTCCAATAATTGAATATCATTTTATGTTTTTTTACAGAGATGTGAAGAGGAGCTTCTTCAGTTGCTGACAAGTATTTTGAATTATGTCATGTGTAAGGGGCTAGAAAAGTCTGATGATGATACTTGGATTGAACGGGGACAAGTTTTTTCTGCACTAACTAAACCAGGAATATCAAGTGAGCTACTTCGACCATCAGATGAAATAAAACTAATGTAAGCATTCAATTAGTGATATTTTAGGTTAGCATGCAGAGTAATGGATTCCAGTATGGCACTTTCATACTTGCATCATATTTATCATTCTGACTCATTACTCCTCATGTCCTCTGCCAAACCACCTCCCCCAGCCTCTGTCTGGTTCCCTTCTTACCCACAAGTGGTTACCCCATTCTGCTTTCAGGTCACAAATACTCAGTTACTCTCTCTTTTCCATCTGTGTTAAGATCGTTTCCTCCTAAAATTTCCTAGTTTCATGACCTTACAACATACATAATTACACAATTTTAAGACTGAGTTGCATGTATTAGAGGTAACATGGTATTTGTCTTTCTGAGTCTGGCTTATTTCACTTAACATGATTTTCAGTTTTACCCATTTTCCTGCAAATGTCAGGATTTCATTTTTTTTTAATCATTGAATATTCTATATGTGTCCCACATTCTGTTGGTTCATTCATCTCTATTGATGGACCTCTAGGCTGGTTCCATTGCCTAGCTATTGTAAACAGTGCAGCAATAAACATAGATGTGTCTCTGGTTTTTTGACTTGGAGTCCCCTGAGTATATAACCGAAAGTGGTATGGCTGCATCCTATAGTTGTTCTGTTTTTAGTTTTTGAGAAACCTCCATACTGATCTCCATAGTTGTTATACATGTTTATGTTTTCACCAGCAGGTATATGGGTTCCTTTTTTCTCAAACCCTGTTTTCCTGATTATGGTCATTCTGACTAGGGAGAGGAGCAATGTCAAAGCAATTTTACTTTGTATTTCCCTGATTAATGACATTGAACTCTTTTTTTGGTTATATTTTTATTATTTTCTTTTATGTGTACGAGTATATTGCCTGCAAGTATGTAAGTGCACCCGTGTCATACAGTGCCTGTGGAGGTCAGAAGAAATCATTGGATCCCCTGGAACTGGAGTTACAGATGGTTGTTAACTGCCATGTGTGTGTTGGGATACAAACCCTGGTCCTCTGCAAGAGCAGGCAGTGCTCTTAACTGCTGAGCCATCTCTCCAGCCCCATGATATTGAACTATTTAAAAAATATTTATTGGCTGTTTATATTATTTTGAGAGCTGTCTAGCAGTTCATTAAGCCATTTATTGATTGGTTTGGTTTGGGAGGATAAGTTTTTATAGTTCTTTAAATATTTTAGACATTAATATTGTCTGTAGTTGGGACAGCTTGCTTTTCTGTATTCTGTTAGCGATCTGTTTACTGTGAGTTTTTTTTTCTCTTTGTTGTCCAGAAGCTTTTAAATTTCATGCACTTGATTTTCAGTTTTGGGGGTTATTTCTTGTGCTATTGGAATCTTTTAGAAAGTTCTTACCTTTCCCTGTATCTTATGTTTCTTCTATGTTTTCTTGTGGTAGTTTCAGACTTTCAGGTCTTACATTAAGGTCTTTCATCCATTTTTAATTGATTTTTGTATAGCATGGTTATAATACATTGTGGAAAGTTGTTCAGTGGTCGTATCTATTTGAGGTTCTAAATTCCTCTTGCATTTGGATGTCTGTTTCTCTAGATTTGGTGTGTTTTTTACTATATTGCATTGAGTATGCCTATATTTAATTTCTATGCCTTACATGTTACAGACCCTTCTACCCTGTGAATCTTTTCTTATTTTTATACCTATGAGTGTTTTGTCTGCATATATGTAAGTGTACCATGTACATGCAGTGCCCACAGAGGCCAAAAGAGGTTGTCTGATCTCCTAGAACTGGAGTTATGAATACAGTACATGCATTTAGTACATGGGTACTGGGAAGTCAGTGTTCTTAACTGCTGAGCCACTTCTCCAGTCTCCTCCTTTTTTTTTTGGTCTTTTTGTGATAGGGTCTTTCTGTAACCCCAGCTGGCATGGAACTTCCTGTATAGACCAGACCACACTGGCTTTGAATTGAACTCACAGAGATCTTCCTGCCTCTGCCTCTTGTGTGCTAAGATTAAAGACATGCATCACCATGCCCAGCTACCCTGTAGATCCTTAAGTTTGATAAAATAATCATATCTCAGAGTTCTTAGACACTGTGGTCATGGGCATTTTTTCTTTATTACTATTTGAATGTAACATTTTAGTGACCTTGTTCTTCATTCATGTTATTCCTTTTTCTTTCTTTGTTTGTTGGTGAGCAGATGTGTGTGTACTTGCATGTGTAGGTATACATGTACATGAGTGCACATGAATGTGGAGGCCAGATATCAGCCTCAAGTATCATATGTTCCTCAGTAGATGTCTATTTTTTTTTTTTTTTGGTCTTTTTGAGACAAGGTCTCTTTGTAGTCCCAGCTGACTTGGAACTCACTGTAGAGACCAGGCTGACCCTGAATTCACAGAGATCTGCCTGCCTTTGCCTGAGTTCCTGGACTAAAGACATGTGCCACCATAGCTGGCTATCTACCTTTTTTTTTAGACAAGGTCTCCCACTGGGTTTTGTGGCTCACCAATTAGGCTAGGCTTTCTGACCAACATACCCGCGGGAGTCTCCTGTTTCCATCTTTCTAGCATTCGAATTATGTGTGTGCCACCATGCCGAGCTCTTTATGTGGATGCTATGGATTGAAGTCAGGGGCTTATAGCAGGTTACATTGAGTCTTCCTAACCTATAATTGTTCATTGTTCTCAGGCCCTGTGGCAACTCAGGGTTTTGTTATTTGGGGTTTTTTGTTTTTTGTTTTGAGATAGACTCTTACTATACATAGCTTCAGCTAACTTGAATCCCATATGTAGACTAAGGCTGGCTTTGAACTTAGAGATCATCTGCCTCTGTCTCTAGAGGACTGGGATAAGGTGTGAGCCACCTACCTGTTTTTAACAGATTTTTACTGTACATAATGCCTGGTCATTGCCCTCTAAGTAATGTAGAGTAGAATAGTGTCCTTTCATTCCATTGCTGACCCACCCACTAAGAGAAATCAAAGAATCACCAAAACTTGCAGTTAGATTTGAAACTTGTAAGGGCTGTGGACTTATCCTCAGCTTATTCCTGGCTTACATTTTGGAAGCACTTTCTGCTTCCCCTCTCCTTGTAGAGAGCTTTGAGCCTGAAGCTGTGTTCCCTGTCTTTTTCTTCACATCTTCCAGGTTTCCTTTTACTACCTTTGTTGATTTCTGATTACTTCCTGTCTTTCTTTGAAATAGTCTATTTTTTCTCTTATTCTGACTTTTTTCCTTCATCTTGGATCACACAGAAGCAGCTTCTAGCCTCGTATTTTCTCCAGCTATTCTGAATCCCTAGTCTCTTAGTGACACCTCCATGATAATGCCTTTGAAGTTATAATAAGTAACTGCTAATAAGTAACTGTCTTTGGAGTTTTTTTAATTATTCAGTTTCTAAGTTTACAATGGTTTTAAGAGGATTTTGTTTTATGCTTAGTTTATTACAGAAGATGTTAGAATGGGCAGTCACAGAAAACAGAGATGCCAAAAGTAGTCCAGGAACTGCTGAAAATGCCTTCCAACTCATGCTGATCATACAGGACTTTTTGCAGTCTGAGGGAATAGTTAATTCAAACATGTGGACTGAGAAGGTTAGTAATGTCCCTTTGAAATTACATTCTAGAGTAATCTAACCTGTGGTCTCAGGATTTAAGAGGTTGAGGCAGGAAGATTGTCTTTATTTGAGGCCAGTTTGGACTACATAGAAAGTTCCAGGCCAGTCTGAGCTACACTGTGAGACTGTCTTAAAAAATATATAAATAAATATATGTTTAGTTAGTTCAAAGTTATTCAAAAAAAGAAAATTTTCACTTGTTTTTGGAGCATTAAGGCTTAATTAGATATAGTAAACATGAATAAAATGAATAGATTTTGTTAGCTCCTACTGTGATGATTTTGGTTTTGGCACTTGGACATTGAACTAGCTTTAAAATATGTTTTGTATTAGTGTAGAGGGAAACTCATGATCAGTTGATTTTTGGAAGTGAATGTTTTTATTTCTCATTTTTTCTTCTGTGATAGCTTTTAGAGGATATCACCCAGCTCCTCGACTGTCTGTCAGTATGGTATTCTGAAAGTCCACTTTGGGTAAAACTCTCTCAAATTCAGGTCCAGTTGCTTCTGGAATTCATTGGAAGGGGAAGTTTGCAGGTTTGCCTTTTTTCATATTATTTTCTGTCCTTTCATGTACCATAATTATGTAATAACTAGATAATGCCTTTTTAGTATTTCATGTTTTTTATTACATTGTATTTATTTTGAGTGTGTATGTGTGTGTTTGCACACACTTGTGCCATGGCAATTATATAGAGTTCAGAGAACAACTTGTGATAGTTAGTTCCCTCCTTCCACCACATGGATTCTGGGAATTAAACCCTGGTAGTTTGGCTTGGTGGCACACACCTTTACCCACTAAGATATCTCCCACACTTACCTGTTCTTCTAAAAGTATCTATGGTCACTTGAAATTTCAATTGTGTAAGATCAGAAATGAACTTGAAAGTTAGCTATTATTTATTCACATGCTTATGACTCCATCTAATTTTGTTTCCTTTTATAGGATTCACCCATAGATTGTATTAGAAACATCATCTACATTCAGTATAAATTGCTAGGTGTTAAATAGACTATAGGTTTTTCTATTTGTGCAATTTAGGGATTTTATTTTAAAATATTTTATTTTTATTATATTTTATGTGTAGGAGTGTATTGCCTGCATGTATGTGAGTGCACTCATGCCATGCAGTGCTTATGGAGGTCAGAAGAGGGCATTGGATCCCCTGGAACTGGAATTAAAGATGTTTGTTAGCTGCCTTGTGGGTGCTGGGTCTCAAACCAGGTCCTCTGTAAGAACAGCAAGTACTCTTAACCACTGAGCCATCTCTCCAGCCCTGGGGTTTCTGTTTTTAGAAGAAATATGTTAGAATAAATTTCTTTTTGAATTTTTTTCATGTTGCTTTACTAATCCAAAATTTCACATTCTATTTCATATTTGTTCACTAATCAGACACCAGCTAGCTACATGCTACTTGTTTTGCTAGGTTTAGAGCTAAAGATAAAACAAAGAATGTTTATTGCTTCGATTGTAAACTAAAGTTTAAAATGTTGGAAAAATTCCGTGTGAACTTTAGTAGGTCATTTTTCTGGTTGTTTTGGGTAGTGGTGACACTTGGGTCAGTTTAGAGAGGATAAATATCTAATAGCTATTGACTTCTCCATGTTTCCTTTCTTCCTTCTTTCTTTTTTTGTTAGAGAGAGAGTGTATGTATATGTGTGTCTCGGCATGCTTGTGGGGGTCAGAGGACAATATTAGGTTTGACTCTTACCTTCTACCTTCTTTAAGGTAGGATCTCTTTGTTCACTGCTGCATACAGCAGGGGTTAGCTGACCTGTGAGCTTCTAGGAATTTTTCTGTCTTGACCTCTCATCTTGATGTGGGTATACTGGGATTATAGATGAACGCTACCAAGTCTGGCTTTTATGCAGACCTTGTAGATTTAAACTCAGGTCATCATGCTCACATAGCAAGCAGTTTACCTACTGAGCCATCTCCCTAGCCTTGTTTTAATATTCAATTTTAGTATGTGATACAGGAGACATCTGGTGAGACTAGATACTAATACTGTTCATTAACTAGATGTAATGTTGCTAAGAATATGGAGAGGATAAATTCTAATATAAGATTACCCTTTTCAAAAGGGTGTAATCCAATGATTATATTCTCATCCTTTCTCCTTCACTTCCTCCTTTGCTCTTTATCTCTTCAGTTATTGAAAGGGCTTATGCACTGGAGGTCATTGACTTTACCATTGACCTAAACCCCAGCCCAAGGCCACATTTGAATGATAATGTAGCATTCTCTTTTACTTGGCCTTGTACTCTGAATATGTATTTTCCCTGGGAAGTTTAAGGTTTATTAAGCTTCTACTTAAGGACCCAGTCCTTAATATATCTGTACTTTTTGTTTCCAAATAGTTTTGATTCCACATAACAAAACAGCAATTCAGATTGATTTATTTGTTCAGGACTGGGAGAGATGGCTCAGTAGTTAAGAGCACTGTCTGCTCTTGCAGAGGACCCAGGTTTGGTTCCCAGCACACACAGCTGATGGCTAATACCTATCCATAACACCAGTTCCAGGGCATATGATGCCCTCTTCTGGCCTCCATAGACATTGCACAGCGCAGGTGCACTTAGATACATGAGACAAAATACTCATATACATAAAATAAAAATAAATTTAGTAAATAAAACCAAAAATGGGCCATGGTAGCACATACCTTTAAGCCCAGTACATGGGAGACAGAGGCAGGCAAATCTCTGTGAGACCTAGGTGAGCCTGGTCTGGCCAGCTGGGGCTACAGGGAGACTCTGTCTCAAAAAAAAAAAACAAAACTTTTTTTTCAAATAATCAAGAATCCCATAATTAAGATGAGTTTGAGTTTAAGGCATGGTTCACATAGTACTCTGGCTCTACTTATTGGCCATTCTCACAGCACTGCTCTTTCAGGATTCAAAATGGTTGTCAGTGGCAATTAGGCCTACTTTCTATATCATTTCTGTTCAGAGAAATACAGTGCTTCTTTTCGGTGTCATTGTTGGTAGACAGTTTTCCATGAGTCTGTTGTGTTTCTGCCTATCGTGTGAATAAAAGACTCCAACTGCTCTTGTTATTCGTTCTGTTTTTGAGTTTTATATAGCAGACAGCTTTGGAAAATAGAGGTCATGTCTCCTTCCGGAACAAAAGACAGGTTTGTTTACTGTCCAATGTAATAAAAAATAATCCTCATCTCCATGGCAAAGTCAGACACACTTAAAGGCCAGTATAAAGTACTAAGGTCCCCTAGATTCAGTGCACCTCTCTGAGCAGATACTCTTTGTGCAGGTGTCTTCTAGTGTCTTTATTGTACTTAAAGTTGCAACTGGGAATCTGAATGTTGTTAGTGTGATTATTAAAATTTCTTTGTCCATGACCAAAGATCTCATATTTTATGCCAGTGTTTATGAAACACTTAACTTGTTAGCTTGGAAGTCATGTACAATCTGAGACATTTCATGATGGTTGACAGTTATTATATAAAACTTCTGAACTTCTGAAGTGAAATGGAAATTTTATAGCATTAAATGTTTGCTTTAGTCTAGTTTTTTTTTCATCTAATCTATTTTCTTCCAGGTTTGTGCAGTGGCATCAGCTAAGCTAAATACCCTTCTTCAGACTAAAGTAATTGAAAACCAGGATGAAGCATGCTACATTTTAGGGAAACTAGAACATGTTCTAAGTCAGTCAATCAAGGAACAGACAGAAATCTACTCATTTCTTATTCCCCTTGTTCGTACTCTGGTTTCTAAAATTTATGAACTTCTCTTCATGAACTTGCACCTGCCTTCTTTACCTTTTACCAATGGAAGTGCCTCATTCTTTGAAGATTTTCAAGAGTATTGCAGTTCAAATGAATGGCAAGTGTACATTGAAAAATATGTAAGTTTTATCTCTCTCTTTTTAAAGATTTATTTATGTGTGTGTGTGGTATGTATGGTATGCACACCTGTACGTACAGCTGTGTGTTTCTATGCACACACAGAGGACAGAAGAGAGCACTAAATCCCTTAGAGCTAGTTACAAGCATTTGTGGGATACTCAGATTGTTACCTGAAGTGCTAGGATCTGAATGCCAGTCCTCATAACTGGGATCTGAGCCATCTCTCCAACTCCCAAGTTTTATGTTTTTTGATCAAGACTTTTCTACTTGTTTATCATTTTTATAGAAGTATATGTAAAATTTGTGTATTCTTTTTTTTTTTAAAGATTGTACCTTACATGAAGCAATATGAAACTCAGACATTTTATGCTAGTCATGAGAACATGGCACTTTATTGGAAAAATTGTTATGAAGCCTTAATGGTAAATATGCATAAAAGAGACCGAGAAGGAGGAGAAAGCAAGCTGAAATTTCAGGTAAACATTATTTAATGTTTCCAGATTTGTTTTTCTGGTTGATTCCAACATTTACTACTCATGAAAGTAATTCCAAGCCCGAATTTTGGAAACAAACTTGGTCTAAAATTGTTTCATTGAAGAAAAATAATTGATCAGTAACAATGAATAAATTAATAGAAAAATGTTATATATATCATGATTATGTAAAATGTGATATTAAGTTCAAAGTCCATTAGTAGACACCTCTAAGGTATCTGAATGCACACACCCCACAAATAAATAAATGTAGAGTTTAAATATAAGTAAAGGCAGAAAAATAAGAAAGATCAGTGAAACCAAAGTATTATCTCTTCAAAATGTTAGCAGAATCGATAAGCTTCTAGTTAGCTTGCCAAAGCAAAGGAGAATTTAAAGAGTATACCAGAAATGAAACAACTATAGGAACTTCGATAAGGTCCTTTATATCCATCAATATAACTTCTTCAACCAAACAATATCTTGATAGACACAAGTTTTAAAGCTAATTAAAAATGTAGAGATAACCTACATAATCCCGTGTCTGCTAATGAACCTAAATTTATATTTTATATACTTTCCAAAAGTCCTAAGTGGTCTCACTGACAAATTCTGCCTACCTTTTTATTTTTACATTTTGAGAAAAGGTCCCATGTAGCCTAGACTGGCCTTGAACTGATTCTTTATGTAGCCAAGGAGGTCTTTGAACTTCTTATCCTCTTATATCCATTTTCTAAATGCTGAGATTAAAGGACTATGCCACTGGACCCCAGTTAATACAGTTTTGTGGATTGAACACAGGGCTTTGTGCATGCTCAGCACAAAAAAACTACCACCTGAGCACTGCCAAGCATTTAATAGTGTTATACCTGTTCCTTATAGTCTTACAATGTGCTGCCATGCCTGGCTATCCCTGTAACTTTAAGAACATGTCAAGGGCCAGGCATAGTGGCATATGCTTTAAATCCAACCACTCAGAAGGCGGAAGAAGGCCTCTCTGTGACTTTAAGGATAACCTTGTCTACTTAACAAGTTCCAGTGCTATATAGTGAGTCCTTGTATCAAAAAAACAAAAAACAAAAAAACAATTTGGGGTTGTTGGGGGATACATGAATATGTGTTGAGTGAGGTAAAGTGTTGAATTATAGACACCCAGCATTTTACTTCATGTCTGTTTAAGATATGTTTATCCTATACATATGTTCCTTCTTCTTTTCTTTTGTTAATGAGAGTGTAATTATTGTTTCCCATTTTAAATTCTATTTAAATGTTTTGCTTGTTTTTAAGTTGTTAGCATTATTGTATGCTTTTGCTCTTCTGAATAATACAGTGGGGAATGGAAAGTTTAATAAAAGACTCCCATATAAAACATGAGACATCCATGCTAATAAAGACAAAAATTGCAACCTAGAAATGCAATAAATATGAAAAAAGAAGGCAATGTAACACTTAAAGTTTATAACTTAAAAAAACCTAAATCCAAAGATATGGAGATGACTGAAATGCTAGATAGAGAATTCAGAGTTTAATTTAGAAAATGATCAGTGTCTCTGCAAGTAGACAAAAAGATAAGTAATCAGTTCAAGATTTGGGTAAAAATTTGAGATTCTGAAGAAAAAAAAAAAACTTGTATGTTAAAAGCTTTATAAGAAAACCCATTGGAAAGCATCACCAGTAGATTGATCAAGCAACCAAAAGAGGATCACATATTGAAGACACGGTTGAAGGATTAATACATTCAAATGATGTAATAGTTAGTATATTGATTTTCAACCTGACAGAATCTGGAATCACTCATGACACAAACCTTTGGGTATACCCGTAAGGGATTATCTAGAGTAGGTTAGTCTCTGAGCAAGTCTGTAAAGAATTTCCTTTATTAAGTTAATTCATGTGGGAAGACTCACTCTGCAGGAAAGCAGTACCATTCCCTGAACTATATAAAAAGAAAGAACCTGGCCTAGTGCCAGCATTCATCACTCTTCTTTCTGATGGTAGATGAAATATGAGCAACTGCTTCCGACTTCTGCCATATTGACTTCCCTACTATGATTACTATACACTCAAATTGCAAGCCAAAATAGACCTTTCCTTCCTCAAGTTGCTTGTCAGGGTATTTTTGACACACCATTGGGAAGAGTAACTACGACAGATGGAAATAAAGATAATAAGAGCAATGATTATCACAGCTTTCAAGAACTGTGGGATACAACTAAAAGATCAAACTTTTGAATCTTTCCAATAAGAGCTGAGATACAAACTTAAGGTATAGAAAACCTATTCGGTGGAATTATAGAAAATTTCCCAAATCTGGGAAAAGATAGCCCAATATTTTTGTTCTTTAGGATTCCAAATAGACACAATTGGAAGTAACTTTTTCATGCTACCTTGTAATTAAAATGCCAAAGTACAGAACAGAGATACTAAAAATTGGAAGAGAAAATCCTGATAGAAAGGCAAATTCATCAGAATTGCATCAGACTTCCAGCAGAAACCTTAAAATCTAGGGAAGTATGCATCAATACATTTCAGGCCCTATGAGTAATAACTAGAATTATGATTTCTGTATCAAACAGAGCTATCCTTTAAAATTAAATGGAGAAATAACTTTCCAAGATAGACATAAACTAAAATAGTTCATGGCCTTTAAGCCAACATTGCAGAAAATACTGAAAAGGAGTTTTGTATACAGAGGAGGAAGAAAGACATTCACAATCTAGGGAGCACAAAAAGGGTGAATTTTATGAGAATAAATAAATGAAGATTAGAGAAAATCAAACATTATTAACTCAGTAAACTTAAAATGAATGGGGGGGGGCACACAAAATGTTTCAGTGGGTGAAGGCGCCTGCTGACAAGCATGACAACTTGAATTTGATCCCTGCGACTCATGTGGTAGAAATAAAGAACCAACTTTCAAGTTTTCTGATATCCACATGCATGTCAGAGCAGAGAGACACACAGAAATAACTGTAAAAAATAAAATGAGTACAGGAAAAAGATAAACAACAATTACTCAAATCAACAGGAAAAACAACCAAAATGTAGGAATTAGCACACATACCTGTTATTAATAACCCTCAATGTAAATGATAGTAACCTCCCCATAAAAGACTGGATCTGTTTGATTGGATTGAAAACCAAGTTTCAACTCTTTGTTCTATGGAAAAATCCTACTTCAAAAGATACCAACTGAAAGTGAAAGAATGGAAAACAGTACTCTAAGCAAATGATTCTAAAAGCAAGCTATACTCAAATCTGACTAGCTAACTTCAAGGCACAATTAGAAGTGATAGTAATATGACTACATACTAATAAGGAGACTAATACAAAAAGATACAACAATTGCATGCGCTTTTATTACACATAAATGTACAGGTAGGTTCAGATACTAATAATAGGAGATTATAATACTCTGCTTTTTCCTATAATGTATTAACAGAAAGTTCAGAGGTGAACTGCATCATAAAGAAGTGAATTAATAGATATTTACAGAATAGTCTATCCAACATTTGCAAGTGCAAAATGAGTTTTAGCTAGTGATAACACTCTATGTTTGTATCCAAGTTTGCTTTAATTTTAGAGAAAAATTAGAAATGATGTTCTTGGTGTTTGTCTTTGTTGCGTTTTTACTGCCAATTAAATATGTTGTCCACTCTATTATTTTGAACAAGTTTTAGTATATGAAGGGATCTTCAGAGAATTCTCTTTTAGATAATGGTTCCCAAATTGCTATTCTAACCTTGTATTCTTGATCAAAGCAGAAGATAAAGCAAACATTCTCATAGGTTTTATGGCCTTTCATGGGTGTTTACAGGGGCATGTACAAGTTTAGGACAATTTTTCCTCAGAATATTCAGTCTACAACTAATTGAATCTGTGAATGTAGAATCCATGGACATTGATATAAATAGAGCTGATTCTTGTGAACATCTTTCCATGACAATTTTATTTGGCTGAATTTAGATTATTGTGATCTAATTAATGAAACAACTGCCAGGTTTATTGGCATAATCAAAATCATTCCTGTGCCAGAATTATCATTACCTGTGTTTGGAATCCAAAAGCTCTTATTTTTATAGCATCAAATCTTGGCCTTATTTGTTTCCACTTCAGTGTACTGAGTAGTAATTAATCATACCAGGTATCCTTAGAACACCTTTCTATATAATTATGTCCTCCTGGTTCATTAAAGCTTAGGAACTTTGTACAGTTCCATATGAATTATAATGGACATTTAGGTTTGATTAGGGCTAAAATCTTTCGCCAAGCTAAAACTTTTTCTAAAAGTAGAAATAGTTGATCACTTAATGACCGAGGATCTGTAACTTGAAAGCCTCCTCATTCAGCTCTCCAAAGTAACCATTGAAAAGCATCCTTCCACCTACCCGCAAGGATAGAATTTCTTTCATAGTTGGACTGGTTACCATATAAAAGTATCTTTTTTTTTTTTCTTGATGACAAAGTCTTACTGTGTAGCCCTTGCTGGCCTGAAACTCTATGTAGACCAGTAAAAGTTTCATTTTTGTCAAAAATGGATAGAACTTTCAAAAGTGATTAGGTCTCAAACAGTTACTGTTCATTATTAAGAACTCTGGTGACTGGGCATGGTGGCAAAGGCCTGTTAATCCCAGCACTCAGAAGGTAGAGACAGAAAGGTTGTTAATTAAAGACCAACCTGGGCTGTATAAGGAGACCTTCCTCAAAAAGTGTGTAAGATAAGAATAAATACATATAGAGTTTTTATCAGAATAAAAGTTAAATTTATTATTTTAGTAATAAAAACATTAACTGAGACTAGAAAGATGGCTCATCAGTTAAAGAGTCCTTCCTGCTCCTTAAGAGGACCTGGGTTCTGTTCCTAGCACCCACATGGCTGCCCACAATCACCTGTAACTCCAGATCCAGGAGATCTGATGCTGTCTTCTGACCTTTGCAGATAGCAGGTATGCATGTGGTGCATACAAAATAAAATCTTTGTCAAAAAGCATTCAGCATGTTTAATATTGTTCATTTTGAACAGTTTAAAAATGTTCTAAGCCAGATGTGATCTCAGCCCTTAGGAGGCCAAGGCAGCAGGGGTACTGTGAGTTCAGCCTCAGCTGTAGAATGAGAACTTGGCTTAAAAAATAAATGAATGAATAGATAAACAATACAGCAAGTTTAAAGAATAAATATGTTATAAAATGGGGAAGTACAGCATGTAACAGAATATGCAGATGCCTTGTAAGTCAGGTGCCAAAGAAAAATTATTTCACCTGATAGCCAGTTATCTTCATTCTTAAAATACCATGTAAAAGCACCTTCTGTTTTGAAATTCTTCATGTTTATTTACTAGTTTGTTGGGACATGGGGTTTTTTTTTTAACATTTCTAATTAAGTGTGTGTATGTGTGTGATGAGGATGGTGATGCCTGTGTCTTTTGAGAGTCACTTCTAACACTGTGTGTATCCCAGGAATCAAACTCAGGTTGTCAGGCTTGGCCGCAGGTGCCTTTTACCTATTGAGCCATCTTGCTTGCACCAGTGCTTTTCTTTTTTTAATGATTTAAGAAGTCAAAATTCTTTCATGCTTTATCAGAGAGAAATTAGAAAAAAAATGTTTGTTCCTTTTTCATATAATTTTTTGTCAAATTAAAATTTTAAAAAAATATATAACTCAGTGCTTTTATTCCTGTTTCTTTAAGGAGTTTTTTGTGGAGCCATTTAATCGAAAAGCACACCAAGAGAACTTAAGGTACAACAATATGCTTAAACAAATTAGCAGTCAGCAGTTGGCTGCTCTTAGATGCTGGAAAGCAATAAGGCTCTATCTTACAAGTGAAAGAGGCCCTTGGGCTGAAAGGTAGGTGCATATTATTTATTACTACTTTTATTTAGAACTCTGAGCTTAAACTTTCATGCAAATTCTCTTTTTATTCCAGTATTTATTTATTTATTACTGTATTTTATGTTTATGTGTGTATTGCCTCCATGTATGTAAGTATACCCGTGTCATGCAATGCCCATGGAGGTCAGAAGAGTGTGTTGGATTCCCCTGGAACTGAGTTATGGATGGTTGTTAGCTGCCATGCAGGTGCTGAAAATCGAAACCAGATCCTTTGCAAGAACAGCCAGTACTCTTAACCACTAAGCCATCTCTCCAGCTCCGTTATTCCAGTTTTTAAGAGTAATTTGATTTAGGTGGTTTTTTTTTCCCTTTTATGAATATTTCTCAGATGATCAGAGGTTCATGTATATGTGTTTTATCTTGTGGTTACTTCCCTCCTTTTACCCTATGACATTATATTTATTGGACTTTAGACTCTTAAGTAAGCATTGAGCCATTTTACTTCCCTTTCTGGCATCTCATTAAGCGAGAGTTAATGATGCTATGTGCTTAAATATCTTATAATTTACTGCTTTCATTTCTGTTTTGCTGAATTATATTTTATAGCCCTTTTTAAAAGTAGCAAAATATTTTTAACATCAAATAAAATTTGCCATTTTAAAATATAAATGTAATGGCACTCAGTTTGTAATCATCACCGCTGTTGAACTTCAGATCGTTTTTGTCAACCTCAAAGGAAACCCAATATTCATCATCAGTCACTCTATGTTATGTTTATTCCTTGGCAACCACCAGTCTGCTTTCAGGCTCTATGATTTGCCTTGTTTATTTCATATAGTTGGTATAAATAAAGGATGTGATCTTTTCTGTCTGTCTCTCATGTAACATAATGCTTTCATTATGTCCCAGTATGTATCAGTACTTCATCCTCTTTATAGCTGAATAATAATTACACTGCTATTCCACCTTCTATGTTTTCATCAGCTGATCAAAGTATAAATATTTAGTTTTCCACTGTTTGTTTGTTTGTTTTTGACAGGTTCTCTGTAGTCTTAGCCCAAGTGGAAGTCACTATATGGGCCAGGTTCACCTTGATCTCACAGAGAGCCACCTGCCTCTGCCCCCTAAGAGCTGGGATTAAGGCTAGTTTCCACTTTTGAGCTACTCTGATTAGTGCTGAGATAAGTTGTGTAAAAGTTTAGGTTTGAGTGTTTACTTTTAATCTTTTTGGGTATATAATACAAGTCCAATTCCTGGCTCTAGTTTATATTTAATTTCTCTGAGAATTGTCACTTTTTCACAACTGCTGCTGTTCACGTTCCCAGTACTAGTAGTTTTCCAATATTTCCACATTCTCACCAATACTTGTCATTTTTTGATTAAAAAAAAAAACTTAGATTTATTTTATTTTTATGTATATGAGTACTTGGCCTGCCTGTATGTAATTATACCTGTGTGTGCAGTGCCCATGGAGGTCAGAAGAAGGTGTTGGATCCCCTGGAACCTGGACTTACTGACAGTTATTAGCCATCATGTGGGTGCTGGGAACTGAATCATAGGTTCTCTGCAAGAGCAGCCAATGCTCTTAAACAGTAAGCCATCTCTCCAGCCTCCATTTTCTGATTTTTTTTTTAATGGCCCTTTAATGGATGCAAAGTAGTATGATTTTGCTTTCTGTTATCCTAATAACTTAATTATATTGAGCACCTTTTCATGTGTTTATTGGCTATTTATGTGTTTTCTTTGGAGAAATGTTGGCTCCTTTGATCATTATTTGACTTTTTTATTTATTTGTATATTTGTATATATTCTCAATAATAGACCCTCATCAAATGATTTGCTAAAATATTGATTATCTTTTTGCTCTCTTGGTAGTGACTTTTGTTATACAAATGGTATTGATTTTGATAAAAAACCTAGGTGTTTTTCTTTTGCATGTTTTTTGGTATCACATTTAGGGAAACATACTCAAGTCAAAGATCATAAAAATTTATCTTTATCTTTTCTTCTCAGACTTTTAAAATCTTAATTCTTATATTTAGATTGCAGATTCATTTGTAATTATATTATATTTATTTATAATAAAATTATTTTAATACTGTTTTTAGAATTGTAGTGTTGGCAGGATGATAAATATGATCATTAAAAATTTTGCAATTGATTGTTAGCATACAAAACAATATGTTTCATTATACATTTGCATACATATATGACATTGTGCTTTATTCTTATTTATTTTCCGCTCCGCTGTTTTAAAACCTTATACCACCTTTACTTTTCCTGGAATCAAACCTCAGGGTTTATACCTCTGAGTTATAGCCCAACCCCTTGAACATTTTGAAAATGTTGGTAAGCAATTGTTAAATACTTGTTATTTTCTTACATCCTTTCAACCAACCAATCTTTGTAACTCTAAATAATTTTACTTGTTTTTTTATTATTATTTCTAGGAAACCGAATCAGATTCACTGGAAACTAGCTAATGTAGAAAACTATTCCCGCATGAGGCTTAAACTGGTGCCTAATTATAATTTCAAGACGCATGAGGAGGCTAGTGCCTTAAGAGATAATTTAGGTGAGTTCTAGTATCTCCTTATGTATTACAAAGAAGACATTAGTGGGCTGTTTCTTATTGCCTTGTTATTTTAAAAATGTTTATTTATGAAAAAGGGGTGTAATCTATTAAAGCCGATATGTTAATGGTTCTATGTATTCATAGTTCATTTGAATCTATAATTATTTGTTTTTTCCATTGAATGTAACATTCAAAAAAACCCCAAATATTTTCACTATTAAATTTTACTGTATTTTCCCCAGTGTGGTAATGTATGTCTTTAATCTTAGTACTTGGGAGGCAGAGGCAGGCAGTCTCTATGAGATTGAGGCCAGCCTGGTCTACATAGTGAGTTCCAGCCCAACTGGGCTACAGAGAGACCCTATCTCAAAAACAAACAAACAAACAAAAAAATAAACTATATTTCCTTTGAACTGATTGATATATGTTTTGCCATGTAGCAAACAATGCCCTTCTCTCTTAGACTGTTAGATATAATTGGCATTTTTAGCTAAAAACTTCCTGTTAGAACTTTCTTTTATAACATATTTTTAAAGCACTCTACATTCTTGAAGTATTATGTAAGTTCTCCTTTATCACTTGCCACATCTCTTTCTTTTTGTTTGTTTATTCATTTGTTTGTTTGAGACAGGATCTTCCTGTTGCTGCAGCTGGCCTGGAATTCGCTATATAGACCAGGTTGGCTTCAGTCTCACAGAGATCTACCTGCCTCTGCCTTCTGAGTAGTGCACCACCACTCCAGGCTATCTCTTCCTTTTTGAAGAAGTCTGTGAAACATACAAAATTGCTGTTTGTGATGAGTCAGTGGCACTTACATGTTTACCAAATTGTAATTGTTTTCCTGTAGCAACTTCTCCATCTTGTATTTCTTGGCTACTTTATAGATGAAATGAGTGCCAGTTTTTAGATTTTTTTTAAAAAATTAAACATACTGACCAATACCACAAAATTAAAGCCATAGTACCTGCCATTTAAGAGCCTATATTCTAAATAAATCACATATGGTAATTTTCCTTAATGCAAAATAATATTTCTGTCTATGATACAAACATTAGCTTTGAGTGTATCTTAATAGCAACAGCCAGTGGTGTAAGCTTCTCTTTGTTGGTATCCTGGGACTTACATTCTTTCTCTTTGAAATTTAACTGTTCTTATCATCTGCCATACTTTTTGTGAGTGGTTTTAAATTTTGTAAGTATTTAAACAGTGCTATTCTCAGTTGTTTTCCTAATGTTTGCTAAGAAGTCCTACTTCCAGAAATCCCCACTCCCTCTCCTTATTCCTCTACACATGCATGTAGGTAGAATTTTCTTCTTGATCTCAGTTGTTTTAAGTCAGGAAGACCAATGTCCTTTTCCTGTTTTCATTTCAGTTCTACTCACTACATATTCTTAGAATTTACTACCAACTATAGTGGTAACAATAAAACGATACAGATGGGAAAATAGTGTACATTTCATTGTGAAATTGGAGGTAGTGAAAATCCAATAGAAGCAGCCATTGAACCTAAAAATCTTCTGAAACATACATACTTTAGGATTAATTGCTAAATAATTTTGCTTACTTCTGATAAATATTTTGTTCAGTTGCCAAATTTATGGTGTCCATATATTTTTTAAAAGTATTTTATTATATTTTGCTTTTCTAGTACTGCTTTGTCAGTAGCTCATTGCAAATTTACAGAATAGGGTTTATATTATGGACTTTTCTATAAAACATTTATTTGAAATATTTTTAATGGAAATTAGGAATTTCAAATAGCTAGTTTGTAAAGTATCTTTTGAAATCCACTTGTAAATTATGGAATTTCAGTAGCCAAAAAGAAAGTATATTCTTACATTAGAAGTATTTGGTTCTTAAAATTTTGTTTATATATGTCATTTATATATTTAATGTGTAATAGGTGTTTTATATTCACTGTTGCATATTTATAACAACTCTGATGAATTCTTCATGTCATAGTTTAGAAAAATCATATTCATATCTATAATACCAGCCCTTGAGAGGTGAAGACAGGAGTTTAGGAGTTCAATTCCTATCTACATAGAAGGTTTGAGACCAGCCTAGCCTACTGTGAGATTCTGATGCAAAGAAAGAAAATAAACATAGATTCCATAGATTCATGAACTGAATTTGATGATGCAGGCCTGTATTGCCATTTAACTAGGAAGCTGAGACTAGCAGATCTAAAGTCCAACTCCAGCCTGGACAACATAGTGAAACCCTGTCTCAAAGTAAAAATAAAATTTTTTAAAGGAAAAAAAAATATAGCTTCAGAGGAATTAGATTAATAATGACAGGACAGAATTTGAATCTAGCCTGCTACCTCATAACCCATGTTCTTTCCATGACACAGTCTTTCCTTACTACAAAATATTTAGATTAAGAAATATCAGTTTATTGTATGTATGTATCAGAATCATCTATTAATTTCCACCTGCTCCAGAAAGTAACAATTTAGCTCTTGGTCTGTTATCTATTAACTACAGACAACTTGTCATATATTCTTTTTTTACTTTTAGTACAAATGCACAAAAATATTGATATTAACACATTGAGAATTATGTAATTAGCATGCTTTTCAGTTAAGTATAATATGATGAATGGAATGGTGCTATTCATTTATTTATTTATTTATTATTTATATATTTTATTATATATTATTCATTTATACATCTATTTATGTAGATAAAGTCAATTTTCTGTCAGACTATGAATCTCGTACTTACTCTATTTTTAAATCAAATAATCCCTATATTAAAACTAATTATATTTTTAAAGCGTATAGTCCTTTACCAAATGTACAATAATTTAAAAAATCATTAAATATCATTCATTATTTTAAATAAGAGGGCTTTCTTTTTTAAAACTTTTTATTTATTATTTTAATTTTATGTGTATTGAATGTATTGCCTGCATGTATTTAAGTTCACCTGTGTTGTGCTATGCCAGTAGAGATTAGAAGAGGGCATAAGATCCTTTGGAACTGGAGTCAGAGATGATTGTTAGCCACCATATGGGGTGCTGAGAACCAAACCCAGGTCCTCTGCAAGAGCAGCCAGTGCTCTTAACCACTGAGCCATCTCTTCAGCCCCAGGTTTCTTAAATATTGTTATATATTTACCAGTTAGAAAATATAGAAGTGTTATAATATTATTTTGTACTTCTTAATAGATACTTTTTCTTTAAACAGGTGTGCAGTACTTACAACCTTCCAATGATTCATTGCTTTTGGAAGTAGTGAAACAAGTTAAAGTTAGTGATATGGAAGAAGATAAATTAGAACTTCTTGAAGAGGACTTAACAGCCAGAGTAAACATGTATGTACAAGTATTTTAAAGAATTTTTTTGTTGTAAGAAATAGGATTGCAAAACTGTGGATTTTGGGGCTCTGGAGAGATGGCTTAGTGGTTAAGAGCACTGGTTGCTCTTATAAAGAACCAGGGATTGACTCCCAGCACCCACATGGTGGCTAACAACCATTTCTAACTCAGTTCCAGGGGATTCAGTGCCCTATTCTGTCCCCCGTGGGCATTGCATGATATGGGTGCACCCACATACGTGCAGGCAACACAATATTTTAAGAATTAAAATTAATCCACAATTAAGAATTGTGGATTTTCTTGAGATTTTATTTTTCCAATGCTCCAACAGTAATACTATGCCAGTCGTTATGAGTCTGTTAGTATTTACTGATATTATTAAGGAAGGTTCTGTGATCTGAGATCATGAACTCTACCCTGAAATTAGAAAGCATTTTTGACTTAAAAGAAAAGGGAGTGTGGAGAGATGGCTCAGTGGTTAAGAGCACTTGTTGCTTAAGAAGAAATGGAGTGGGTTACAAAGATGGTCCAGTCTGTAAAGAGCCTGCTCTGCTAGTATGAGGACTTGCAGGCAGATTCCCAGCACTCATGTAATTGCTGGCTGTGGTGGAGCATGCCTGTGACCACAGTGCGTGAGTTGGGGTTGGGTGGGTAGAAACAGGCAGATCCTCAAAGTCGTCAGCCAGCTAGTCTAACCAATCAGTGATTTCCAGATTTAGTGAGAGGCCTTGTCTCAGAAGCCAAGGTGGAAAGCAATAGAGGAAGACAGCTGATGTCAACTCTTGTTGCCACATATACATGCATATGTATTTTCATGTACACACATACATTAACTATACACACACATAATGAAAGAAGTAATTACTTCAGTAGCCTTAGGCGTGTACCACTACATATGACTTCACCTTCTTTGTTTTTATATTATCATGTATAATATTTAATACAATGTACGTATAGTTTTGGGTAGATAATGGCAAGAAAAATGTCTGTACTTTTTCAATTCAAATGTAATCACCTCCTTTCTGATCTCCTGTTTCTCCTTTCCCCTCTGTCACTTTGGCACCTAGTAATTCCTCTTTTCTTTTCCATCTCTCATGTATTCTACTGCCCTCCCCATCTCACTCCCTTAAAGTGTCTTTTTACTATCTCATGAGCCCCTCTGTCAAGTTTCCAGGCTTTAACATACACTTACTCCCAGTGAAATATACATTTAACATTTAGAAGCTGGAACGTGTATATGAGAGAGAACATGTAGTATTTGTCTGTCTGAGTCTGTGTTACCTCACTTAATATAAAAGTGTCTAGTTATATCCATTTTCTTGAAAATTTCATATGTTGAATAAAATTCCATTGTTATATGCTGACTTTACTTTTGTCAGTTTTTAAATTTGGTTTACATTTATGTATTATTATGTGTGTATGTGCACATGTGCTCAGACATGAGCATGTGTCTCACAGCACATGTGTGAAGGTCATAGGAGAACTTACCAGGAGTCAGTTCTTTCCTTCTACCATGTGACTTTCAGGGATCAAACTCAGGTCATCCCACATCCCACTGAGCCATCCTACAGGCCCTGCTAACTTTACTTTTTTGATAAATTTTTCATTTCCATGAAATGGAATTTATCATTGGTTTCTTAGGCTTTTAATGTCTACATAAGAAACCATTGCCTAATCCAGAGTTTTTGAATGTACTCATCTGTTCTCTTCTGAGATTTATAATTAATTCTTACATTTAGATCTTTTATCTATTTAGAGTTTATTTTGTATATAATGTGAAATAAGGATCCAAATTTATTCTTTCTTAGGTGATTTTTCAGTTGTTCCAGGACTATCAACTTCATTTATTATGGGCAGTTTTATTAAAGTTCTTAGTTGTCACTTTTTTCTTTTCACATTTGAAATGTCTCCCTTTCTTCTGCCTGATTTGTTAGGTGCTAGACTTACTTATAAACTAAAAGCCTGTTGAATATAAATAGCCTACAGATTATTTATTCAAGTAATTGGTTGCTTCCTTTGTTACTATAAATATTGAATATTCATTATTTAGATGAATATTCTTTGCAATAAAAATGTAACAGCAATTCTCTTATCCTCTTACCTCTGTTCCCTTCCTCCTTCCTTCTCTGTGTTTCTTTTTTCTCTTTCTCTTTAGCTTAAGTAAAGCTAAAACTAAGCTTTATTATTTTTGTAACATCCATATGAATCAAAATCAGACTTAGTCATTGCTATTCTGGACATGAGATATTTGCAGAATATCTAGGCTTAAAGGCAAATAATATGAAAGATTTAATTGGATGATATTCTGAAACTGGTAGGGATTCCCATTTCTTTCCTTGGTGGTTAAAATCACCTAGACATCCAGAATGTTGTCCATTTCTAGTTGTTCCACAAATAAATACAAGTGGTAACGTTTTTGCTAATGCAAGGTAAATTTCATTGTAGAGAAGGTATAGTTATGCTAGCTCTTTGTATGAGCTCCAGCTTCATTGTCAGGAGAATGGTGTAATGGTAATTATTTTGTTTAGTTATTCATGCAAAATCTCATTTTAGAGTTTAAAAATCATAATTAGATTCTGGGTACTATGGCACATGCATGTACTCCCAGCTATTCTGAGATAGCAGTGACATGAATTCAGGGCCAGCCTGGGCAGCATAGTGATGATACTTCTTAAAACCACTTTTCAAAAGAGCAATCATTATTAATGCTTGTAAGAGCATTTCACAAAAATGCCACTAATTAAATGCAGTACTGTATTCATGGATTATATGTTCCTAGGGTCAATTCATGTCTCCCAGAATAGAGCTAAAATGATACTACCAGTTGCTGCATTTTAAAACTATTCATCAGCTAGCTGTATTAGAGTTATTGTACTTTGTTTTAATTAGTTATATAAGATTAAATAGTATATAGTTTTTTAGAAAACTGAATCATTGGGTAATAAAATATTTGAGCAGGATTTAAGTAATTAAATATGCAGTAGATACTTATAAATAATTCAGATACTCATAAATTCAGACATGAAATTTAAATTTGTATTTAAATATGATACTCATTTCTACATAAGCAGGCTAAGTTGATGACTGTTTTTATTTTAATTTTTTGTTTATACAGTGATGAAAAAGAACAGGATCAAAAGGAAAAATTGGTGTTGACAGAAGACTGTGAACTCATTACAATAATTGACATAATTCCTGGAAGATTAGAAATAACTACTCAACACATTTACTTCCATGATAGCAGCATTGAAAAAGACGATGGTGAGGAGTTCATGAAAAATCATTACCTTTCAGTTATTAGGTATTCAGTTCAATCAGTCATAAATAAGAGGAAGAAACCATAAGATGGGACTGTGAAATTATATCTTATAAAATGAAAACTGGGATGTCAGTAAGGAGTATTTCACCAAGTTACCTAGACTGACTTCATATGTACAATCCTCCTGCCTTAGCTTCCTAAGTAGCTAAGATTACAGTTATGTGCCACTGTACCCAGTTGCTTTATTATTATTAGAAATAGCAGCAGCAATTTAAAGAGGCTGGCTAGATGAGATCACAGTAAACGTAGTTACAGAATGGAATCTTAATTTTATTATACCTATATATGTGTGTATCTGCAAACACGCAATCCTGTAGGCTTTTTACCTTTATATGATTAACTTTGAAATGTCAACATCTTAGAAAAAGAAAATTGTTTCTAAGATAATATTCAGAATTATCTGTCCTCATAGAAAGACAAAATAGCTGTGGAATTCTAGAATAATTTGAAAAGAAACAATTTGTAATGCCCAGTAAAATTAATATATTTTTGTTTGTTTTGAGACAGGGTCTCCCTGTAGCCCCAGCTGGCCTGGAACTTACTATGTCTGGCCTCCGTGTCACAGAGATCCATCTGCCTCTGTCTCCCAAGTGCTGGGATTAAAGGCATGCACCACCATGCCTGGCTTAATACATTTCTTTTTTATGATGTAGAATTTCCTTTCCCTAAGTGAGATAGTCTCTGCATAGCATGAGTAACTTTATTTGGTGCATCAGTCACAAGATTTCTTCTGTTTGCAGGAATAGGCTTTGATTTCAAGTGGCCTCATTCTCAAATTCGAGAGATTCACTTACGGCGCTACAATTTAAGGAGATCTGCTCTGGAGATTTTTCATGTTGATCAGTCCAACTACTTTCTCAATTTCAAAAAAGAGGTTTGATAATTTTCTGATAGAGTGTTCGCTTGAAATAATTTTCTAGCTAGTGAGCTCTAATGGGATTTCAAACTGTTTTGTATTCCTTTAAGACAAAATATTAAAGAAAAAAATATATTTCGAAGCTAATCAGTACTTGAATTTTTGAGAATTGAGGTGGTTATTCTCTCTCTCACTGTGTGTGTGTGTGTGTGTGTGTGTGTGTGTGTGTGTGTGTGTGTTGACAGGACACTCAACCTATAGATGCCTGGCAGTATCTAACATATATGTATGCAATATATATAGTAGTACCTGTGTTTCCCTTCTTCTACTTATAAAGGTACTAATGTCAATATGATTTTTCTGTGTTCATGATAGGATTTTAAAATTTTTTAATTATTGTATATGTGTGCAAGCACGCATGCATAATGTGCATGTGGAAATCAGAGGACTACTTACTGGAGTGAGTTCTCACTTTCCACCTTAGAATCCCAAGGATCAAAGAGGTGATCAGGCTTGGTGGCAGGCATCTTTAACTACTGAGTCATCTCACTGACTCTTTGACCTTTTTAATATTGATTATCTCCAAGGGTTCCATCTCCATTGATAAACTTATATATTTGAGGATTAAGTTTCTAACTCAAAAATTTTCATTTAACATACTCAAACCACAACACCAACTAAAAAAATTAAAAGCATAATTCACTTTGTGTATGAAATGGGTTCAAGCAACAGACAGTAGATTATGGTTTCCAAGGAATAAGAAGGAGGCATATTTGGGGATAACTGCTAAGAAGTATCAGGGTGTGATGAAATATTCTAAAGTTAAATAATGGAGATAGTTTCACAACTGTGAAACACTTTAAAAAACCACTTAAAACCAGCTGTGGTGATGTATATTTTTAATCTCAGCACTCAGGAGGCAGAGGAAGGTAGATCTCTGTGAAGTAGAGCCCAGTCTGGTCTATATAATGAGTTCTAGGCAGGCTATGGCTGCAAAGAGACCCTCCCCCGTTAAAAAACCTACTTAATTATATAATTTTGTCTTACTGAAGCTATGTATCTTGACCGGTTTTTAAACTAAATAAAAGTATTTTTTTAATAGGTTAGAAACAAAGTATATAGCAGACTGTTGTCACTTCATTCTCCTAATAGTTATGGAACGAGATCACCACAGGAATTATTCAAAGCATCTGGATTGACACAGGTAGGGAATTTTAAAAGTTGCTGTTTAATTGTTCATTTTATATCTCAGACTTCTACTGTAAATAAAAATTTCTTCTGATTTTTTTTGTGATTATAGTTAGTAGTCTTTGATTTAGACTAATCTTTTGAGTTACCTTTGTATGTTATTTGGTTATTTTCATACATTCAATATCCTTTCCCCCAATCTCTTTTATATCATTGGATTCAGAAGTGCATCTTTCAGTATTTTTTCCCTTTTTTCTTAATGAAAATAGAGACTGAGGTGATGGCTCATTGGTTGAGCATTTACCGTACAAGTATAAGGATCAGAATTTGGTTCCCTAGAAAGCTATGTAAATGCCAGGTGGTTTAATTAGCCTGCTTGTAATTACAACTTCAGAAGGCAGAAGCAAAATTTCTCCAGAGCACACTAACTACTAAGACTAGCCACATGGGCAAGCTCTGGATTGGAGAGACTCTGTCTCAATGAATAAGGTGAAGAGTAACCAAGGATTATTCCCAGCATCCACTTTTGGCCTCCACATGCACTTGCAGACATGTGTGTGCATACACACACTTGTCCACCCTCACACATGCACAGCATGCACACACACAAAAAAAAAAAGGACAAAGAAAATCCTTCATGTGTGAAGTAGGGGGAGAATGAGGAAATTGAGGACTATAAAAAGCACCATGGATTCATGAGTGCATCTCTCAGTGTTTTTCCTTTTTTAGTTTTAAAAAATTATTTATTTTTCAATATTTATTTTATTGAATTTTTTGGATATTTAATAATATATCTTAATCATATTTAGACTCCCTACCCCATCCGTACCCCCCCCATAGCCCACCTGCCATATTTCATGCATTCTGTCCTATACATTAAGGCCTATTGAGTCAAGTTTGTGTCCCCAGATGTTCTTTGGTGTGAGTTCATCCACTGGAGCCCGTTAGCCTGTCTAGCATAAACTCCCTTAAAGAAGACCCAGCTTACCCTCACCCAGCAGTGATCAGCTACCAGTAGTTCCTTGGCTAAGATTGGGGCTTCCTGCCTACTTCTCCAGTTCTGTGCTGGGTTTTTTTCTGATTCATGTTTGCATGGATCTTGTGTATGCTGTCACCATTGCTATAAATTCATCTGAGCAAGTTCCCAGAAGCTTGACAGACTCTTTTTCCTTGTGGTGATATACTACCCTTGGCTTTTACAGTTTTTCCGCCCCATCTTCTGTGATGGTCTCTGAGCCCTGGGTGGATGAGGTTTAATATAGGAGTCCTATCCAGAGACATACACTATGCAGTCTGTTATTCTGTACTTTTAAAAAATATATGTATGAATATTTTGCCTGTGTATATGTAAGGGCACCATATGCATGCAATGCCAGTGGAGGCCAGAAGAGGGCATTGGATTCCCTCAAACGGGAGTTATGGATGGTTGTTAGCTGCCATGTGGGTGCTGTGTTGGGAATGGAACCTGGGTCCTGTGCAAGAGCAGCTAGTGCTATTAACCATTGAACCATCTCACCTGTCCCCACTCTGTCTTAATAATAACAATCACTCTCATGAAGCAAAGTGTGGGGGAGGATGAAAGGGAAAGGAAAAGAATAAAAAGCACCATGAAAATGCAAATACAAAATTTACATTCCTTCTACTACCTAAAACTTATTGCTGATCTTGTGAATTATATCCTGACTTACATGTCACTTTCTCTTGAATTTGTAGTGCCAGGTTTGAAAATAAGGCTATTGCTTTCAAGGACTGTTACTGGTTTCTTAATTAGTTTCTGTGTTTCTTCTTACCACATATACTATTCTTTCTCATATATTGCTCTTCATTAACTTAAATTCTATACTGGCTTGCACATGCTAGGCAAACATTCTGAGTGCTCTGATTTAAGAGCTGTCAGCAATGGGTTTGTGTGATAATTTGATACAAGGGGCTTAGCAGTTAAGAGTAGAGGACCTGGGTGTACTTCCAGCACCCACATAGTGGCTAATAACCGCCCATAACTCCAGTTCCACGGGATCTGATGCCCTCTTCAGATCTCTGTTGGCATCGCAACATGGATGCATTTAAATACATGCAAGCAGTACACTCATAGACATAAAAATTTTTAAATTAATAGAATATTTTTAAAGAAAGATAATTTGATACAGAGCCTCCTGGATGATAAGCTCTTCTATGATGTACACCACAAGCCAGGAATTAGTTTCTGTTGCTCTGAAATAAACCTAATAAAGTATGTTCTGTTTTGTATATGCAATAATCTTTATTCATTATACTGATTCTTCAGCCTTACACCTAAGAACAATGGAGCTTTTACTATATAGAAATATATCTCAATATATAGGTTTCATTTTTTCATCATGAGTACATGCTTTGATTTTGGTCCACAGTAGAAGTTTAATGTTATTCCTATCAGGTAAACTCTGAAGTATACTCCTATTATGTAAAGTAATTAGAAGGTGTCCTAGTTGGCTTTCTAGTGCTGTGATAAAACATTCTGACCAAAATAACCTGAAGAGGACAGGATTTATTTTACTTACAGCTCATAGTTCATTATCAAGGAAGAACACTGCATACTGACTTGCTCCTCTAGCCTTTGCTCAATGTCCTTTCTTTTTATTGTTGTTTAATTTTTTTAAAATTTCTGCCTATTTCATAAATATATTTTAATCATATTTAGACCCCCCCAGTCTATACTCCTCCCTAATACCCCATCTCAATTTCATGTACTCTAGTACACACACACACACAAACACACACACACACTTATTGAGTCAAACTTATGTCCCCAAATGTCCTTCGGTGTGAATCCATTCACTAGAGCCTGATTAACACACCCAGTGTCATACCCTTAAAGAAAACTGCTTTTCTTTCTTCCAGCAGCCTTAGGTTGCCAAAAGTTCTTTAGCTAGGATTAGGGCTTCTTAGGAGCCTCAGCCTACTTTCTTCAACCCAGAACTTCCTGCCCAGGGATGGCACCACCTACAGTGGTCTGGACCCTTCCATGTTACTCAGCCATCAAGAAAATGCCTCACAGACATGTCCGCAGGCCAGTCCAATAGAGAAAATTCCCCAGTGAAGGTTCTCTTTTCAAGTTATGTCAAGTTGACAACTGAAGCTATCCAGCACAGAAGGCTAAATAGCATGATATGGTTAATAGAAAGTAGTGATTTTTTGCTTCCTAATCACATCTTGTATTGCTCTAGTTAATTTAACTACCAATAACCTTAGTTTGTAGGATATTGTTTTACCATATCAAGATACTGCTGTTTAATATATATATAATTATGAAAATTTCAAAAGTGAGGCAGTCCTTTTAGAAATTCAATTTAAAATACTTAAATATTTAATTGAAAAAGTCTCCTTCCCCCACTTTGTGGTACATGAGAATAAACCCAGAATATTGCACATGGTAAGGCAAGTTCTCTATAACTAATTTATATCCTCAGACTTTTTTTTTTTTTTTAAGGGTTGCCAAGTTGATCAGGATACCCTACTTGCCATACTTCTGCTTCCACTTCCAGAGTAGTTAGATATACAGTCATGCATTATTGTACCAGGCAAGGTTTAATTCTTATTCAAGATTTTTTAGGCTATAGTAAATTGCTTAGTTCAGTTATCTGTTCTTTTCTTAGAGATTAATTAGGAAATAAATTCTGATAAAGTATATGTATCTCCATGTTAAACTTTCCTTTTTAGCTTTATCTCTTTAATTATGAAGATGATAGAGAGAAATATTTTTTTAAATTTAGCTCTGTTAGTAATGGTTGTCATATTCCAAGGGATATAGATTATTCTGATATTACTCTTTTTTGTGCTGTGTAGAAATGGGTGAACCGAGAGATAACAAATTTTGACTACCTCATTCAAATAAATACAATGGCAGGACGAACCTATAATGACCTTGCACAGTATCCTGTGGTAAGTTTTGTATAAATCTCCAAAATAAAATTAGGTTATAATATTATAATATGCAAAGTTATATGTATAATACTTAATTTTTTATTTAGAAAAACGTAGGGAGGCTTATGTATTACTCAGTGGTAGGATGTTCATGTAGTATTGTATGGTGCTGATTTCAAGCTTCAGTACTACAAAAATATACACACACATATGTGAATATACATATGTATAAATGCATACTTTCCTTTATGTTTTCTACTTTGGTGTTTTTAGAGAAGTATGTAAACATGAAGAATAACAATGAAAAACAGATCATGTTTTCTTTCATTTCATTAAAAGTGTCCCACTAGAATTACAGGAAATAACACTATTGAACTGAAGATAAACAAATATTTAAAATACTTCATTTTTAATTTTTTAAAATTATTTTTATTTTATGTGTATGAGTATTTTGCCTGCATGTATGTAAGTGCACCTGTGTCATGTAGTACTCATGGAGGTCAGAAGAGGGCATTGGATCCCATGGAACTAGTGTTACGGATGGTTGTTAGCCACCATGTGTGTGCTGGGAACTAAACCCACGTTCTCTCCAAGAGTAGCTGGTACTCTTAACCACTGAGCAATCTCTCCAGGCCTAAAATACTTGTTTAAAATGTTAACAACAGGGAATTTTTTTTAGTGATTATCCATATAAAATATGAACATTTTATGTTAGATATGAAAATTTTAGCTTTTCCAGGAAGGAATGTCTAAATTATAAATTATGTCTCTTTTAGTTTCCCTGGATTTTACAAGATTATACTTCAGAAGAGTTGGACCTTAATAACCCCACTGTATTTCGAGATCTTTCAAAACCAATTGGGGTAGTTAATGGTAAAAATGCCAAAGCTATGAGAGAAAAGTAAGTACTTTTCAAATTCTTTGCAATAGCCTTTGTTTGAATGTATACTGATTTTTATCAAACCCAGCCAGATGTTATCTTTTTTAATTACTTAAATTTTAAAAAACTTTTTTACTGTGTATATTCATTGTACATGTATTCCAAAAGGAACTTTTTCACACTTGTATATTTTGAGCATATCTCCCCATGTCTCTCTCTTTCTCCCTTCCTCTCCTGTTATTCCTCTATGTTCTCCTAGACAGTTTTGCTTCTTCCTTAATATCATATATACATACATGATTTTATGTATATGTATAAAGTTTAGGAACCACAAATGAGAGAACATATACAATGTTTATCTTCAGGAGTCTATCTTGATTCTCTTAATACTCTTGTGTCCACTTGCATCCATTTTTTATGCAAATGATATAAATCCATTCTTCATGACTAGAAAACAGTTTCATCTTCACCCATTCCTTTTATTGAATACTTAGATTCCATAATTTACCTGTTGTGAATAATGCCACCATAAACATTGATGTGCAAGTTGACTTGCATTCTTCTGTTTAAATAGAGAGCTGAATCATATGGTAGATCTCTTAGCTTTTGAGAAATAAGGATTCCCTTTTGTCTGCATTCTAGCCATCATTTGTTGTTGTTTTCCTTTTGTGTAGGTGTGTGTTTTATGTGCATGTGTCATATGTGTGTGTGTGTGTGTTTGAGTTCATAAGCCTTTATGTGGCCAGAGGCCAGCGAAGGATCTATGTCAGATGTCCTGCTCTGTTGCTTTCACTTTATTCCTTTGTGGCAGGGTCACTGAACCTGTAGCTAGGCTGGCAGCCAACAGTTCCCTGCAATCCTTCACTCTCCCTCTCCTACAGTACTGGGGTTACAGGTGCATGCTGCCATGCCTGGCTTTTTAACTTTTTTATTTGGGAATTTCATGCATCAGTATTGTCTTTGCATTACTTCCATCCTTCCCAGTCCCCTACCAACTCCTCCCATGTTCTCCCACTCCCTTTCACTTTCTTCTTTTTTGATTATTATTATAACACTGAGTCCATTTAATGGTACTTTTGTATATATACCTGTGTTAGGGTTGCACATTTGGGATTAGATAACCTCTCAGGGAGATAGTTCCTGGAGCAAATTGATTCTCTTTAGATAACCTGTCAGGGAGATAGTCCCTGGAGGAAACTGACTCTCCCTCCCTCATCATCCATTAATTACCTATGTGAAATCCCATGACATTTCCCCCTTTTACTTTGTATGCCATCTGGTTTTCTTATTATGCAGAGCTTGTTAAATTATCACACTAAGGAGATTTCATGGATGCAGGTTCCCTATCATGTCTGGAATGCACTAACTAGCAGCAAGTGTCTTATCCCTCTGGCTCTTACATTCTTTCCACCGCCTCTTCCTTGATGTTCGTTGAGCCTTTGGTGGAGAGTTGCATTGTGGATGTATCACTTAGGACTGGGTACCTTACAGTCACTTATTTTCTGCATTTGACTAGTTATAGAACTTTTTGATAGTCTCCATCTTCTTTTGTAAAAGAAGCTTCTTTGATATGTAGTTAGAGGTATATTTGTCTATAAATATAAGGATACATATTTAGAATACAATAAGAAATTACTGTGGTCTAGATAAGTAACAGAAGTGGATTTTTCTTAAGGTTCTATGACCTAGTCCACCCTGGTTTTTTGTGGGTTCTGAGATCCAAACTCAGGTATTACTGGGATATGAACTCAGGTCCTCCTGCTTGCACAGCTGAACGACCAGAGTTTGATCCTTGGGATCCATATCCAAACGATTCCTATATGTTATTCTCTCAACTCCATACATGTTCCATGGCACCCCTCCCCTTAAATATATGTAATAAAAAATGTTTTAAAGTCATCACTTGGTATCAATGGGAGATTGATTTCAGGACTCTAACATAAACCAAAATGTATAGATGCTTAGTTTTCTCAAATAAAATGGCATGATATTTGCATATGCCCAACCTACGGTATACCTGCAATCATCTTAAGATTTTTTTATATGTAATACAATGTAAATATTTTTATATTGATCACATTGGTTAAGGAACAAATTTATATGTTCTGAGTATTTTTTATTTTCAGTTGATTGATTTGGCCAGTGTGAAACTTATTGATTCAGAGGAATGATTGTGCTGTTTTGGTTTTTAAAAATTCAGTATTATGGCTGGAGAGAAAGCTCAGAGGATAAAGTGCTTACTGTGCAAGAATGAGGATCTGAACTCATATTCCCAGAATCCATGTAGCACTGACTTGTGTCTTTAACCCCAGTAATCTGTGGGTAGGATAGATACAGGCAAATACAGGGTCCTTGCTGGCAGCCTGTCTACCTGAAACCGAAAGCTCTAAGTTCACTGTGAGGCCCTGTCTATAAAAATACGATTGAGAGACATAAAAAAACACCTGATATCGACCTCTGACCTTTATACATGCACATATAAAAGCACCTACACAAACACCCACATGCACACAAATTCAGTGTTTATTGCCTCTGAAACCCTGTTCATTTTTTAAAAGATTTATTTTTAAATATATGTATGTTTGTCTCTGTGTGGGGGCATGTGCATGTACTGCAGTTTCTCCTTGAGGCCAGAAGAGGTCATTGGATCCCCTAGAGCTACAGTTACATGTGGTTGTGAGAGCTGTTCCAGGTGGGTGCTTGGAATCAAACTCGAGTCCCCTGCATGAGCAGTAAATACTCTTAACTATTTTCCAGTTCATTCTTATTTAAATGTTATATACAGTAATTCTAACTTGTCACTGTTCAAACTAGTTATTCATATATTGGTGATACAGCTTTGCAGAATCATACATCCATTGCCCGTAATCTTTCTAAAGCCTTTCTCTTTTACATCAGTCTACTCTCTTCTTTTTTTTCTTTTGAAACAATAGAGACCAATTTCCATGGATTTTGACAAGTCCTCCATGTCTTTTCCAGTACCTTGGCCACAAAGGGATATCTGGTTTTCACATTGTTTATAAAAGCAAAACATTGGAAATAACCTAAATCTCTGAAAGTAAGAAATTATTAAATGGTGGTACATGTATACAATACAGAACTATGTGTCTGTTACATTTAATAATTTCATACGATATTTTCAGTTAAAAGATCTGGTATTAACAAATAAATATGGATATCATTTTATCTCAAAAACTATTGTGGACAGTGAGATGGCTCAGTGGATAAAGGCACCTCCTATCAAGCCTGAGAACCCGAGCGTGCTCTCTAGGACCCTCATGGTATAAGTAGAGAATTAACTCCTACAAGTTGCTCTCTGATCTCTGTCCAGGCACCATGGCATGAAAGTATCCACAACACCTCCACACACACATAAATAAGTGTAATAAATTTAAAACATTTTTAGTGCTGAGATGTAACTCAGTAATAAACACTTACTTAGTATGTATGAGACTCTGGTTTAATCCTCAGCACTCCAAAAAAATTGGCATAGTAATTTATGCGTTAGAATAGATGTTAGGACCAGCAAGATGACTCAGTGAGCAAAGGCTCTTGCTACCTTTGAGTTTGATTCCCAGAACCCACATGGTAGAAGAAGAAAACCATCTCCTGCAGGTTGTCCACTGACTGCCAATGGTGTGCCTTGGCATGTGTGTGCATGTGCGCGCGCACACACACACACACACAGCAGAGTAAATAAATATTTAAAAATAAGATGAAGGAAAAAATTTTAAAAGAATAGACAGATTCATCAGAAAAATTTCATCCTAAGGAAGTAGAATTAAAATTTATATAAATATTTTCTATTTTAATTCTCTTTTAAAATAATTTCCTAGTAAATACATATTCTTATATGGTAAAAAAAGTGTATCACAATCTTTTATTACTTGATTGCTTGGGAAATAGTCTCAGAAATAAAACTTTTTCTCATAGTTATATTTGGGAATGCAAATACATAATTTGATAGTGAAGCATTTGAATAAGGGTTGACTTTTTTTAGATTACTGTGTTTTAAGCCAGATAGTACAAACTTAGACTCCCTTTTGTAACTTTTGCTGTTATGTTCATAAAACTCTGCTTTCTTTTTTTAGGTATGAAAATTTTGAGGATCCTATGGGAATGATTGATAAGTTTCATTATGGTACTCACTATTCAAATTCTGCAGGTGTCATGCACTATCTTATCCGTGTAGAACCTTTCACTACCCTCCACATCCAGCTTCAGAGTGGAAGGTATGTGTAGGGTGAATACACTGTTTTGTTAGGATGTTGAAAACACCATCTAATGTTAGAAACTTTTGTTGTGTTTTCATATGCTATATACTTAAAGCTATGTCTTTTAGATTCTTCTCCACTAGGTTTTAATTTTTATAAAAATAGCCAAACTACTGTGAGAATAAGTCACTCAAACTGATTGAGCTACAAGACATTTAAGGAGAATTTCCTTCGCTGTTACCATAGTGTATCTTTGGAATCCCTAGCATTTTGAGAAATCCAACAGAGATGTATAGTATGTGTCTGATAGAATGTAACACTGTAGCTGAGCATTTATCTTGAATATGCAGAGCCCTAGGTTCAATCCTCCCTACCCTCCACAAAAAAGTTACAGAATTAGATATGACTTAGAGCTAAATCTGAGCTATTTACAGATAGTCAGATTTAAGCAATGCCTACATAATCTACAAATATTTATCAAGAAGAATAGATAGAGAAAACAATCAGATATCCATAGCAGCCACTTAAACAGATTTTTGCTACTACTGCAGCAGTATTATCTACGTATTAAATTAACCTATGTTTTACATTTTTCTAGTCTAAGAAAACTACATAAATCCTTCCCTGTCGATGTCTTTCAGAGAACTCCCTAATGTTCATTTTTTCCCCATGTTGCCTTAGTCCTTAGCAGTACCATTTTGCTTCTCTACTCAGTCATCAGCTATATAAATATTGCCTATTCTGTTTCCTGTCCATGTAGCTTCTATCTTTGATAACCTGTATCCTTTTTTCTGGTCAAACAATAAGCCTTGGTTTTCAAGAAGAGCCTGTCCCTAAGATCACTAAACATCAGTAAAATGTTACATTGACCATGACAAGAGGTAATTTTCTCCTCATAAGATGTAATAAATTATAACTAGGTGTTTCAACTTTCCATAATTTTATGAAGAAATGCTGTTTACAAAGATTTAAAATGAATTGTACTTCATAAGATATCTTCAGGAAAATTACAAATCAGGCTGGAGAGATGACTCAACAGTTAAGAGCACTGATTGCTCTTGCAGCACACCTGGGTTTGGTTTTCAGCATCCAGTTGTCTGATAACCATCTGCAACTCCAGTTCCAGGAGAATCTGATGCCTTCTTCTGGCTTCCTTAGGCATTGAATGACATGGGTGCACTTACATACAAAGAGAAAAAACACTCATGCTCATATTTTTTTAAGTGTACATTGTTAGGAAAACCTGATAAGGGAATTGAATTTAGAAAATATTCAGAATGCTTACAAGAAAATAATACAAAACCCAGTTTAAAAATGGACAAAGGGAGGCTAGAGAGGTTGTGTAGTGGTTAAGAGCACTGACTGCTCTTCAGAGAACCTGAGTTTGGTTTCCAGCACCCATATGGTGGTTAACATCCATCTGTAATATTTCCAGGGGATATAATGCCTCTCTTCTGGCTTCCATAGGCACTGGATGGCACAGGTGCATTTATATACATGTAAATACTCATAACATGTAAAATAAAATTAAATTAGAAATAGACAAAGGATCTGAATAGATATTCCTCTAAAAAAGTACACAGATAGCTGATATATGCAAAAATATTTAATATTGTTAGTCATCATGGAAATTCAGGTCAAAACCACCATGAGAGACCACTTTACTCCCTATAATCAATCATCTATAATCAAAAAAGTAGATAAAACCTATGATTGATGAATGTGTTGAGAAATAGAACTCTAACATAGTGATGGTAGGAGTATAAAATAGTAGTCTTATGGAAAATAGTCTGGCAGGCCTTCAGAAGATTCAACATGAAATTATTATAACCTAGCAATTTTCTTCCTAAATATATACCCAACATGATTGAAGTCATCTAGTCACACAAAAGCTTGTACATAAATATTTGTAACAACATTTTTGTGAACTGACAAATGGATGGAACCAAGATTAGTGGACATTTTAAATAGTAAAATTAGGTACTTGGTGTTGCTCAATTAGTAGAGTGTTTGGCTCATACACATGAAGCCCTGGGTTCAATTTCCAGCACTGCATATACCACATGTAGAAGTGCACTCCAGTAATCCCAGCATTTGGGAGGTAGAGCCTGGAGGACCAGGAGTTCAATGCTGTCTTCTGCCACATGGAAAGTTCAAGGTCAGCCTGGGTTACATGAGACTCTGTCTCAAAAACAAGTCAAATTGGTCTTTAGTATCACTTTCTTCTTCATATCATGACCTTTACAGACAATAAGCTCATTGCTTAATTTTTTTCAGGAACATGACATCAATAAGAAAAAGAAACAGTTTATACTTTTTGTGATTAAGGAAAGCAAAATACAATGGCTGCATTACCATTTGAGCTTCTTCCAACTACCAGAACCTTGAATACCTGTAGTGAAATCAAATCACCTAATTAAAAATTAAGGGGCTCAGAAAACCTGAGGTCCAGAGCTCAGATCTCCAGCACCTATGTGAAAAGCCAGGCTAAAGGAACAAAGACAAGCTGATCCCAGAACACTGGCTAGGCAGTTTAGCCAGTTGATGAGATCTGGGTTCAGTAAGAGACCTTGTCTCAAGGAAAAAAAAAAATAATTAAAATTATCTAATAGTATATGTATATAAAAGAGAAAATCTTAGCCACCACTGTTCCACTAATTTACATTCTGACTTTGAGCAGAAGAGTTCATATTTATTGAAGATTAACTCAGAAGCATTCCCATAAGACTGTTAAGTAAGTTTCTATATACTTACTGTGTATTCCAGGCTTGCTTTGTACTAGCAGCAATCATACCTCATCATCTCAAGTCCTGGGATTTTAGGGCATTAACTACTGTGCCCAGTTTAAACACAGGCTTTCAAGTATCCAACTAACATTCACCTTTTTTTGGTGGGGAAGGAGGGTGCTTTTTGAGACAGGGTCTCCCAAGCTGGCCTGGAACTCACTATGTAGACCAGGCTGGCCTTGAACTCACAGTGATCGGCCTCCTTCTGCCTCCAGAGTGTGCTACCACCCACCAAAATTACACTTTTTGTAATAAATTTTACTCAATAAAATTTATGCCTTAAAGAATTTTGTGGTATTAGGGTTGAACTGAGAGGCCTTGAGCATTCTAGAGAAGCCATCTACCAATGACATATCCAAGCCCTGTGCTTTAAAACAACAACAACAACAAAACTCTTGATTATATTTAATTTACTTGATTTTCAGATATTTTAACCAAAATGATACTAGCAATTAAGATAATGGCATTTAACTCTTGACAACAAAATATGAATGATTATTATTATAATAGAGAAAATTGTTTTCAGATATAAAGGAGGAAGATTAAGAAAGAGCACGTATAATCATGTAGAACCACAAGGAAGTTTAAAGATTTTTGTCTTGTGCCTCTGTTTTCAATAGTGTTCTCTTTCAATTTCCAAATGCAGGTTTGACTGTGCAGATCGACAGTTCCATTCCATCCCGGCAACCTGGCAAGCTCTTATGGACAATACATATGATGTGAAAGAACTTATTCCTGAATTCTTCTATTTCCCAGAGTTTTTGGAAAATCAAAATCGTAAGAAATAGGGAATTAAAAAATTAGTACCCTTCAGAACATTTTTTATAATGTTGCTTAGTTTATTTAAGATTCATTTTGTGTGTAGATTACTCACTGACAGGATTTAACTCATACCCAGAAATGTGACATAGGGAACTAAGATGAATTAAGTATGAACTGGTAAGAAAATTTATCAGACACAATGTTTAGTAGAGAAACAAAAATGGCTATATATTGCCATTAAAAATATTTGAAATGGATAAGGTGAGAAGTTAGTCCCAGGGCAGCAGCCTATATGTCAGTAGACCAAATCTGTGAACAAACTCAGGATTTTATAAAAGTTTCATTGTAATTCATTGACCAATTTATTTCTGCATCTTTTATGTATGACTCCTTTAAGAAATTATGGCAGACTTGATTAGTCAGAAAAGATCATATCACTCACAAAGATAAAAGTATTTATTCCTTTACCTTTTTATAGAAAATATTTGCTGACTCCTAGTTTGGCCAATACAAAAGGAAACAAATTTAAAACGACTAAATCACTGAACTGTTTGAAAATTGTGTTTTGTTCTACGTTTATTGTTGTTGTTTTGGTGGGATTTTTCATTTTTATTTGATCTTTTTTAAGGCAGGGCCTCCCTCTGGCCCCAGTGGCCTAGAACTCACTATGTAGACCTCAACCCTCACAGAGATCCACCTGCCTCTCCCTCCAGAGTGCTGAGATTAAAGACATGCACCACCACATCTGACTGAAAATTATGTTTTTGAAATAAAGATACAGTGTGCTAAATAGTCTTTAAAATTTCAAAATAATTTTTCTGTAATGTAGTTTTACATTTATTTTATTTTGTTTTGTGATGAAATTGAATCCAACATCTTGCACATGGTAGGCAAACACTCTCCTATTAAACTGCATCTCTAGCCCTACATTTTAAACCACAAATTAAAAGAATAGCAAGATTTTTGAAGTACATATATGTAAACTATAAGTCAACCATCGGACTAGACTCTACTAAAGCTAGGAAATCTGGGATAGGGGTTCTGTGCACGCTGAATTTGAAGGACACTGTTTGCTTGACACTTCATGGCATTTATCAGAGCCATTTGCTATCCTCAATACTATGTCCTTGTGGCCTCTGTGTCTAACTATAATTTTCTAACTGCTTGAAATGAGCTAGGTTGGGAGAAAGCAGATATATCATTTAATATGAATTGGAATAAAAACAAATAGTAATAAAACCAATTCAAAATTGCACAATGAAATTTTAGTGTTTTCAGTAACAAAATCCCAGAGTAGTTTCAGGTCATGCAATATCACTGTGTCCAATTTCTTTCTATATTTTCCTTCTGTCTTTCTAAGTATCTTAGATTTGTCTGTAGCTTATTCCTCTCCTGCAAACATATGACTTAGGCAGCTTTAAAACATGGTAGGTAGAAGCAACAGCATCTTACAAAGAATGGGACATTAATCCATTGTGTCCTTTCTTGAGTATAACAAACTCTCTTACAACTTCATTCTCTAGAACTGTGTCACATGCCAACTTGTAAAATGGAACAAGCATGAATATAGGGCAAATGAATGCTCAAATGAAATAAAGACTCTGCTAGCAAATTAAAAGGGGGAAAGACCATCAGGTGAATAAAGAACAGTAACTTCTACACAGTGATTGGCTTAACATCCAGCCAGGACTCTGTCTACTCTGTCATTCTGTGACATTTAAACCTTACTCATTCTTAGGAATCATGGTGTTTTAAGAAAGCATGCTGTTATTTTAAAACTGGTGTTTTAAGACCTTTTTGGAAGGTCTTTTGTGTTAATGCTTTTCCTCCCACATTGTATGAACAAAACAACCTTATACTTGGGAAAATTCTGTCAAATGTCAGTCTTTATTAAATATCTTTGTGAAATAGTGACATATAGTATATTATTTCATAAAACTCTTTCAGTCAGTAAGTTTAAGGTATAAATTACATCATAAAGCTCTAATGAGCTATGTTTTGTGAATTAAACATTAAAGAGACTGTTACTCATTTTTAGTGTAAAGCTAATTTTTTTTTGCATTAAGGTTTTAGTGCCCCAACCTTTCTTTTTCCTTTCCTCTCCTGCCCTGTCCTTTGCTGCCTTGTCTTCCCTCCCTTTCTTTGTATGGTATGTAAGTACCCATGCCCATGCACTTACATGTGGAAACCAGAGCTCAAAGTCCTTAATCACTCATCATCTTACTTTTTGAGACAGGACCTCTCTTACTGAGCCTGGAGTCCACTCTTTAGGCTAGATTGACTGACCCACAGCCCTTGGGATTCCCCTGTCTCCACCCTCCATGCTGCAGTTGCTGGTATGGGCCGCTGCACCTGGCTTTTCCGTGGATACTGGAGATCCAAATTCAAGCCTTCATGTCTGAGTAGCAGGCACTTTACTCACTGAGCTGTCTTTCTAGCTCCCTTCCTCCGCTTAGCTAAGAAAAAGAATTCTTACTCTGATAAACCATGTAAAAAATAATTTAAAACTTTTATATGTTTTAATTAATGAATAGAGTATACTCTAAGGAAAAAAACGTGATTTCCCTTCATTGCTATTTGTTTTACCTCCCTTATTTACATCTAAAATGTTTTTGATGCTTTTTTATGTGTCTTAGAATTTAATTTGGGTCACCTACAAGTTTCCAAAGAACTAGTAAATGATGTCATTCTTCCCAAATGGGCTAAATCAGCTGAAGATTTCATCTATAAACATAGGAAAGCTCTGGTAAGATTTTTGTTTAGTTGTTACTTAGCCTAACAAGATACAGATGTGTTTTCCAAAGAGAAGATAAAGTATATTTTTTAGATTAATTTCCTATCTGTTATATATTGCTATTCTAGAAAGTACAATATAGTAACTTAATTTTAGGATATGAATCTTCTGATATATTGAGATTATAATACAGTCCATCAATATGTAGCAAGATAGAGGTTGAGGATCTATCAGCTTACTAAAAGTAAGTTTTAGATTTTTGTATTAGGAATGATCAGCTGGTAAAGTCTCTGAAAATAACCCAAAAGGTGGCAAAACAAGAATCTGAGTTGGGCCTAGTGGCACACATTTATAGTCTCAGTTGTTTGATGGCTGAAGCAAGAGGATCCTTCAACAGCATAATGTAGTCTTGTCACAAACAAAAGAAAATGAACAGAAATAAACAAGCCTCCAAAATTCATGGCCCTCATAATTTTGAATAAGAAATAGTCAACCTGTATTTAATATTCCAGTTCTGTGTCTATCTGTAGGTGATGTTGATGACTCTATCCACCCCCACCATAGCAGCCCACATAGTTTTCCTTATCAGCTGAAATATTACAGACTCTAAAACTAAGTAGGCCAGTGCTTAGAAACATGTCTTTTCATTAGTACATAGTTGTCAAATTTACAAAGTTCTGAATTAGAAGCAGTAATCATGTATAAGTAAGGAATTTGAAAAATAAAGGAGCCTTGAAAGCCAACCTATTAACTTATTAACTATCAGAAACTTCTTAGGCTTCTCTCCCTTCTTTTCCTCTTCTTTCTTTGCTTCCCTCCCTCCCTTTCACAGGATTTTTTCTGTATAGCCCAGCTGGCCTAAAACTCACATTCCTCTTTCCTCAATCTCCAAGTACTATGATTACAAGATGTGCCACTATGCCCAGCTTCAGTTATTTTCTACTATACTGTGTAAGACTTCATTTTAGGAAGACATGTATCCTAGTAATAATATGTTGGAAAACCTGTTTTCATTATGTATTTCTGTGTAACAATGATCGTAACTTACAGTTGGCTGGTCTAGTCAAGGCAATTTTGCTTAAGGTTCTACAGTTGCAGTCATGTAGAGTTTGAGGTTGGGGTCTTCTGTAGGGTAATTGATCTAAGGTAATAGATTGAAATAATTTTATACATATTTAATATTTGTGAGTAAACTCGGTTTGTTTTCAGATTATTCCTTTTCTTCTTTTGCATTGTGGTCTCAGGATATCTCTGATCCATGTACTCTTTCCATTGAGGTAGTCAAACTGTTATACATAGTAGCTTAGGACTCCCTGAAAGTGGGAAGCTTCATTACTTTCCTAAGGGTTAATGCTCTAAATTGTCAAAGCATCACTGCCTTGTAGTGCTTATGCTTAAAAGAATCAATGCAGATTAAAGAGAAAGAAGAGTAAACTAATTCTCAGTGGTGAAAGTGAGAAGGAATTTACAGGTAGATTTAATTCATTAAACAGTCTTACTTGTGGCCAAAGCTACTCATTTCTTAACTTCCCTCTTATTAAGGTAAGAATTGGCAAATTTTGCCCATAAATACTAGATATTAAACACTTTAGGATTTTTCAGCGTCAAAGCTGCTCACTTCTGTCATGGTAGTACAAAGCAAATGGATATGATTAGGTTCTACGTGCAAATGTGGCACCAAGTTAGATTTTGTCCCTAGACTGAAGTTTACTTATCCCTACATCAAGACTTGTATATGAGCTGAAATCTAAGATGATGATATCAAATAAAACTTATATTGTGCTAAAACCACTCAGATGTTGCTTCTTTTGGATCTGAAGACTTGAGTAACAATACAGATTATCTACTTCTATATCATAACAGTGGTGTGACAGGACAGGGTCACTATAATAGAAATCCCATTCTCAAGTAGGAGGAGAAGCAGTGGCTCCTAGCAGTCACTTGTTTATGACAATTCAGAAGAAACATGTACACAGAATTTTGTTTATTATTATTAAGATCAGTCATGTCTCTCAGCATGATTCTCAGTGGTTTTTAATTCTGCCCTTGTCTCCCTCTGAACTGTTCTTTCCTTTTCGTAAGAAAAAGACTTCTTATACAAATATCTTTGTCAACCTCTTTCCTAATCAAAGGAAGTTGAAAGCCAAAGGTCTCTCTGCTATTGGAAAAATTTTTATCTTTTAGTATGAAATAATACAGTTCCTTTTAAAATGTTGAATTTCTCAACTGTGTTGATAAAAAAGCTATTTACATTTCTTTACAAAATGGTTTCTTTTCTATTTCAGACCAAATAGGAAGCACTAAAGAAAAATGCCTTTAAGATTATTTGTTTCTTTTCTAGTTCTGCATGCCTAAAAATCACATGAATTCCCTCAAATTTTTAAATAAAAAACTTTTGAAAACTTTTGCCTGAAACTGTATTTTAATGATGCTGTTCTGATTTGATTATTGTCTTAGGTAATTTTTCAGTTTGAGAGTCTTAGCTCTCTAGAGAATCTGGAAATGTAAAATGATTTTGTTTTTAAACCCCACAAAAGCTGCTTCTTCCATTTTTTTTTCTCTACCCAGTGCACTTTCATTGTTTACTTTTTTTTTGGTCATAGTTGTCTAAAACTTTTCAATTCAACAGAAATTGTGCCACTAAGATACAGCATATATTTGGGGTTATTATTAGTTTATTTGTGTTTTCTTCATCCAGAAAGGAAATAAATATGTAAAGATTAATAAATATCACAGTCTGTATTTTAATATATATGAATAGTAAATATATGTGGTAAATACTAAAATAAATAGTATGATTTTGAGAGAATTACTTAAAATGAGAAAGATTTGTCTGTAGAAATTTTTCATTTACCCTTACTTATTCTTTAAAAAGCATGAATTTACATTGTGGTTGGAGGGTACTTACATTAATTATTAAATTTACTCTTTTTCTAGGAGTCTGAATATGTTTCTGCTCATCTTCATGAATGGATAGATCTCATTTTTGGTTACAAACAGAGAGGGCCAGCTGCAGTAGAGGCACTCAATGTCTTCTATTACTGTAGTTATGAAGGTATGAATCTGTGTGATTTTTTTCTTACAGTATTTTGATAGAATTAGTGCTTACCTGATATACTTGGTATTTGAGCCTAATTACTTAATCTAGGAAAGATTACATTAATAAAATAGCTTTCCATTTGGAAGGTTACAAAAGTACTGCTTTTTCTTTCTTGTTTATAATGGTGTATGTATACGCAAATCTGATTATAAATGCCAGTTACTAGTGTCATGAGATTTTAATATCTAGCATATGTATCCTATTTAATTAAGTTTTATAGTGAATATTAAAAATTAGATTGTTAGCAAACTTTGAAAGAAGGCATTTAGAATTACCAATAATAAATTCTAATAGCATTATTTAGCTCAATATTGAGACTGTTTTTGATGGCTTTTGGCTGAAATGTGTTTCCTCTTTCCAGTTTTTTTTTGTGTGTCTATGTGTGTGTGATATATGTATTTACCTGTTTGTGTATCTGCAAGTGTGTTGATATTGGGCATGTTTTCCTCAGTCGTTTTCTGCCTTGTTTGTTTAATGTTTTGCCTGAATGTATATAAGTGTGCCTGTGTTATGCAGTGCCCTTGGAGGCCAGAAGACGACATCAGATTACCCGGAACTAGTGTTGTGGACAGTTTTTAGCTGCCATGTGGGTACTGCAGAACTGAACAGGTCCTCTGCAAGAGTGCTCTTAACTGCTAAGCCATTTCTCCAGTCCCTCTCCACCTTATTTTTTGAGACAGAATCTCTTACCTATACTCACACACATGTGTACATATATAAGCACATACATACAGACAAATAAAAAATAAAATATTTAATGTTTGAAGATTTGCTTGTTTTTGGAAAATTACTCTGTGGTGTCATAAATTGAAGACCAAAATGTTTTGTTTAGATATGTTAATCTGTCCTTGATATATTAATAAGTAATAAAGCATGCTGACTTGTTTTTACTCTATGGTGATTTGATTACTTCTTATTTAGGTGCTGTGGATCTTGATGCCTTAACAGATGAAAAGGAAAGAAAAGCCTTAGAAGGGATGATTAATAATTTTGGACAAACACCTTGTCAGTTGTTAAAGGTAAATTATATGTTATTGACAGCTTAAGAAATTTAGACTTTTTAAGAGATAGTACTACCTTTATGTTAAAAAATGTCAATAATTTAAAGCTTTGAGAATCATTGCTCAGAATTTAGAAAAAAATTATATTACAGTGTCACTTAAAAATAAGTAGATTTGATTATTTGTACTTTGAAGTAACAAAATATTGTAGTAAAGATCCACTTATAAAGCCAGATGCCTTGGCACATGCCTTGTAGTTCCGGCTGCTTGAGAGGCTGAAGCGGTAGAATTGTGAGTTCTAGGCCCTCTTGGATAACATCTTAAAAACAAAATCCACTTATGTAAAAATTTTTGCCAAACATGCTCATTGCCCTCTATGTGATTCTCACACACAATAATAAATAAAATACAAAAATTAATAATAGGGCTGATGAGATGGCTTAGCAGATAAAGGTACTTACCATGCAAGCCTGGTGACCTGACTTCAATCCCCTGAACCCACATAAAGGTTAAAGGAAAGAACTGACTTCACAAAGTTGTCCTAACTCCCACAAGCATGCAGCAGCATGTGTATGCTCTCCTATATAATACATACAATAAATAAATAGTTTAAAAATAGGTCAAGGCAGAATGGTGGTATACACCTTTAATCCCAACATTTGGGAGGTAGAGGCAGGTAGATCTCTGAGTTCAAAGCCAGTCAGATCTACATAGTGAATTTCACGCCACCCAGGGCTACATAGTGAAGCCCTGTCTCAAAATAACTAACCTACCAACTAACTAACTAATTAAATATTAGATGATAAAACTAAGCCTTACAGCTTATGATGCCTTAGCAAAATTACTTTTTATACATTTACAAAACTAGAAAGTGACTAGGATATAATTCATATACAACACTAACTTTAAAGTCTTTCTGCCAACCTATGCTTCTTCTTGATTAGTTGTTGAAAGTTCTACATGTAAACTGCATCTCTTGGGATCTGAGAGAAAGCTCAGTGGTTAAGAGCAGTGGCTCCTCTTGCAGAGGACCTGAGTTTAATTCTCAGCACCTGCAAGGTGGATAACAACCATGTAACTTCAGTTTCAGGGGAAAATTTTTTTTTTAATAATAAACTGCATTTATTTTGTATGTTCTTCTGGGTCTTTATTTAAAACTTGATTATTATACTTTTGCCTTAGTATATATTTATCCATTTTCCTCAGTTATAAATATGTTAAAGGTAACCCTCTCTTAATCATTTTTACAGCAATACTACATATTTCCCAGTTTGAGTTTATAGTAGTACTTTTGCCAGTTCATCTTTTGGACTAAGTTTTATAATTCTTACTATTCCTTAGCTATGATTACTTGGAACTTCCAAATTGATTTTTACATAGCATCATAAGTGAAATTGTTTTATTCCTTTCCTTCCAATAAGTCAAGCCATAGTAGCACACACCTGTATTCCCTGCACTCAGGAGGATTCAGCAGGAAAACCTTGAGTTCAGGGTCACTTAAGGCTGCACGGAGAGTTTGAAACTAGTTTGTGCTATATAGTGAGGCTCTCTCTCAAACATTAAAAAAGAAGAAACAAACAAACAAAAAATTTAGAATAAGCCAAGCTTGATGGTAGAAGCCTGTAATTCTATCCACTCAGGAACTTAAAGCAGGAAATTACAAATTCAAGATCTGCCTGAGCTATAGAGTGAGTTCAAGACCACCCTAGGCAACTTAGTGAAACCCTGTTTCAAAGTAAAAATTTCCAAAAGAACTGGAAACATAGCTCCATGGTAGATAGAATTCTTGCCTAACATATATGAGACTCTAGTTTCAGATAACACAATAAAACAGAAGGGGCTCCTTATAGAGCCCTGAAATACAGTAGTTTAGTTCTATATCAGTTTTTCTTTTTTATTTTACATAACTAGTATCAATTTATTTTGGGTTGGGGGTGATGTCACTGAGCATGTGACCTTGTGTGTGTTTGTGGAGGCTAGAGGATAGTGATACATTTCTCTGGCACTGTCTACCTTTTTGAGGGACAGGATCTTTTACTATACTTGGAACTTGCCAAGTAGGATAGACTAGCCAAGCCTAACCAGCAAGTGCTAGGGTTTCATTTTCTCCATATCATCAGCTCTGAGATTGCAGGCATACACCACCATGTCTGGCCTGTTTCTAAACATGGGTTCTGGAAATCAAACTCAAGTCCTTGTGGTTGCTGTTGGACAAGCACTTTACTGACTGAGCCAGCTCCCCAGTTCCAATACTAGTTCTTATTGTGACAAAAAGATTATAGAGATGGCTAGGTATAGTGATATACACCTTAATCCCAGCACCTGGGAAGCAGAGGCAGGTAGATCTCTGTGAGTTCAAGACAAGCCTGGTCTACATAGTGAGTTCCAAGCCAGCTGGGGCTCCGGGGAGACCCTGTCTCAAAAAGACCAAAAAAAAAAAAGGACTATAGGTATATGCTACTATACCTGTAAGACCATTTAAAAAGACTTCTGTTCTGTATTTTAATTGTGCCTTTGGATTATTATTAATATACTTAATATATTATCAATATATTTAATTAACAATATTAATGTTCTTGATTCTATGTCTCTGACATGAGAGTTAAGATGGAATAATAATTTGTTTGGAAAGTATGCAGTAATATCTGTAATTTCATTTTCATTGATTTTACATTTTAGTCTTGCTTCTGGAATTAAATATTGACCCACATTATAAATTTTAAATGTTAAATACTACATTAATTTTACCAAACATTTATTAAGACTCTGTCAGGTTTGAGATATTGGTCTAGGTGCTGAGAAATCCAAAGACTTGTGGCTGACTTTAAGAGACCTCTAATGAGGAGGGTAAGATGAATCAGCAGGTAAAGGTGCTTACCACCAAACCTGATGACTCGTGTTTGATCCCTGGGACCCACATGGTGGAAAGAAAGAAGTAATCCCACAACTTGTCCTCTGGCCTCCACGTGTGCCATAACACAAAAACCCATGTGTGCCCACAAAATAAACGAATAAAATGTAATAAAAACTTTCTAAAAAAGATTCCAGGGCTGGAGAGATGGCTCTGCGGTTGAGAGCACTTGCAGAGAACTGATGTTTGGTTCCCAAAGTGACTAACAATCCTCAATAACTCCAGTCCCAGGGGAGCCAGTGCCCTTTTCTGGCCTCTGAGGGATTTTCACACGAGTACACTCATATATACATGTAGGCCAAACACTCATACACATGAAAATAAATTTTTAAAACTTAAAGATTTAGTTAAAAAAATGATCCTGTAGCCTAAATGGAAAAGACTGGTCATAAACAATTAATGATTACTAAAATAACAAACAAAACCTAAATAAATTATGAAAGAGCATGGTAAAAATTCATTCTGACTTGGAAATTTGAGAGATATTAGAAGAAAAACTATAAGTAGAAGTGGGATTTCTATAGTGCTCTAGCTACTTTTCCATTACTGTGATAAAACAGTGACCTTTTAAAACCAGCTTTGGGAGAAAAGGGTTTATTTGTTGCACAGTTTGCAGTCTGTTATTGAGTGAAGCCAGAGAAGGACCTGGAGGCAGAAAGTGAAGCAGAGATCCTGGAAGAATGCTGCTTACTAACTCGCTCTGCATGACTTGTTTAGTTAGCTTTCTTATATTGTGAAGGCCTACCTGCCTAGGGTTGACACTGCCAACGATGGGCTGGACAGTCCTCCATCAGTCATCAGTAAAGATGCCCCACAGACATGCCCTCAGGCCATTCTGATGAAGTTTTTCAAATGACGTTCTCTTTTCCCAAGTGATTCTAGTTTGTGTCAAGGTGACGAAAAACTAGCACACATAGAAAAGAAGAGGATGATAAATTTGTTGAGGGGAATAGACTAAGCCGTGACCTGAAGTTAACAGTATATAATATGCATTCTGTTGTAGCACAGAATGTGTCTGAAGGAACTCAAGAGATGGTTTCATGTAACTCTGAAATTTTAAAATTCTTTTGAAGGAACCACACCCTCCTAGATTATCAGCAGAAGCAGCAGTACAGAGGCAGACCAAAACAGATACTTCTACCCTAAACCTCTTTCAACACCTCCCTGAACTGAAGTCATTCTTTATAGAGGTAATTTCCAACTTAGTAATGTCAGTGTTTTCTCCAATTCTATATACTTTATTTTATTTTGTATGTGTATATGTATGTTTGAGCACATGCACTTGTGTGTGAGGGTTGTAGAGGCCAGAGGTCAACTTCATGTGTCTTCCACTATCATTCTTTATCTTATTTTTTCTAAGACAGGTTCTTTCACTGAACCTAAAACTTGCTGTTTTGGCTAAACTGGCTGGCCAGTGAGCCTTAGAGATTTATCCATCTTGCCACGTGTCTTCCCAAAACCAATGCTGGGGTTACAGGTGTGCACTATCCAACTCAGCTGTGGATGCTGGTGATCCAAACTCAAGTCCTTATGCACTTTACTGATGAAGACAGCTCTCTTATTTAATTTTTAATGGAGGACAAATATTGTAATATTTAGTTTAAAATAATAAAACTGTTATCTGTGTTGGCTATTTTGAAAGATTTACATATTTTTCATTTATGTGTATATATGTGTGCATGCATGAGTTTATATTCATCCAAATGCCAGTTGAGGCCAGAAGATATCAGACCCCCTGGAGCCGAATTTAGGGACTGTCATTAACCATCATGTCAGTGCTAGGATCCAAACCTTGGTCCTGTCCAACAGCAGCAGTACTCTGAACTTCTGAGTCATCTCTCCAGCCCCTAGGGAGGGTTTTTTTTGAGCATAATGAACTGCTTGCTAATCAGGGTCCAAACTTGTGGACAGACTTTCTAAGGATATTCTCAGGCTATTGTGTGTAAAAGAATGATCCATAAAACCTGGTTTGGGGGCTGGAGAAATGGCTCAGCAATTAAGAGCACTGGCTGCTCTTGCAGACAACCCGGGTTTGATTCCCAGCACCCACATGGCGGCTAACAACCTCCTGTAACTCCAGTTCCAGAGGATCTTATGCCCTCTTCTGACCTCTGTGGGCACTGCACCACCTACATACAGGTATTACAGTCATACACATAAAATAGAAATAAATAGAACATTTTTTAAAAACCTTGTTTGATCCACAATCTGATGCAGAGTCAATACTGTGTTTATCACATATTGCTGATAGAACTACTCCCATCATCACTAATTTTGGACATTATTTTTATATGGTAATACCTTCAGAATTCCATCTGAAAATGCAATGGTGCATTTGTCCCTTTTTGTACCATGTCATATGGTAACTTACCTTTGGAGGAGTGTTTTGAGCAAGATAAAGAACATAATACATGTCCTTGGCTACTGACTTCCTAGTCCTTTTTTACCCTTGTAGGTTTTTCTGTACAATTAATAGGGAAAGAAGATCTTGTGTGCCCTTACTTCTTAGAAATTAAAATGGGGAAGAAAATGGAGGCAGTAGTGAAAGCAAGGACTTAATAGATTTTTAGACATTTTTAGACATTAATTTATTTTATTTAGCCTTATTCAAATGCAAGTGATTCTTGATGAATTCACAGTGTGAAGGAGAAAGCACATTTTATAAATTATGATGGATTTTATAATTCTTTTTTTTTTTATAAGCCTCTTAGAGTAATACTTGCTACATAGTACATATCCAGTCATGTTATTTACAATAGATGTTAGGTATCACTTTGAACTATTGTCACATCAGAGAAATAAATTCAAATTATTGTTCTGTTTTCACATTGTAATAAGATAATGGTAGTTGTTTCCAGAGAACTGTCTTTATTTTATGGTTGTAATATATGACTTTCAGCAAGTCCTCAGTTAAAAAAAATGGATGTTTTTTAATCTAAGCCCCAAAAGATTTTTTTCTCTAAAATATAACCAAATTTCCCATTTATTTGAGGAATGTGTTCATATATAACTTGTATTTTCTACTTTATATTTGTCTCAGTATAGTAAGAGAAAAAGGAAAGACCATAAATCATTATCTATGATGGTTAATTCTTGAAATCTGCTTCACAGCAAAATTCTGGAATAAAGGTAATGGGTTTCAAGTTTCAAGTGTGCTGAAACATGGTGTAGAATTTCTTTCTTTCACTCTATAGTAAATGATTACTTGATTAGATAGAGCAAAATGCTGTATCATAGGGATCATACTTGTTTAATAAAATAAAATTTTTCACTAATTTATATGTAATAAATGAGAGCAGAACCAGCCACTAAACCTCTTTTATTTTATAGGGGATTAGTGATGGTATTCCACTATTAAAGGCCATCATCCCAAAAAATCAATCTCGTTCTTTTATGTCTCAAGGCAGCCCTGAGTTGCTGGTAAGTTGATTTATACTTTTTTATAATGCTATGTCTGTATTCATTGTAATTTACAATAAAAAGGAAAAAACATTAAAAAATCCTTATGTTTTATGTTTGTGCATGCATGCGCATGCATTTGTGTGTGTGTGTGTGTGTGAGTGTGAGTGTGAGTGTGTGTGTATGCTATAGGTAGGCTATGGTGTGCTTGTGGAGGTGAGAGGACAACTTGTAAGTCAGTTCTCTCCTTCAAAGATGCAGGTCCTGGGAATCAAACTTAAATCCTCAGGCTTGTTGGCAAGTGCATTTAACCCACTGAACCTTCTCACTGGCCCAGGAATAAACTTTTTAAAAGAATAAAAAATAAAATAATCAAGAAGTCTAGGAGTATAGCTCAGTGATAAAGCACCTACTTAGCATAGATTTTTGTCCCCAGTACTACCAAAAATTTAATAATAATAATAATACTGAGAAAATTTTTGCAAAATTAATTTGATGAAATAAAAAAAAAATTTTAGCCCGTTCTCCTAACCTGGGGCACAGGCCTGCTCTTACTCTTAGCACCCAAGATCTCTAGACTACCCTCTTGATCCAGACCCACTGCATCCTGATAACCCCTGGTACTCAGACCAGTTCAATTTTTCAGTCTAGTTTGTTAGAGCCTTCATAGACTATTCCCACCCACTACTTCCCTCTGCTCACCCTAATCTAGCCATCTACCCTGGCTATCCCCTCCCCCAGCCTACCTTGGATTCCTGTGAGCAACCTTCTTCACTGGCACACCTTCTGCTTCACAGTCAGGAAGAACCAGGACCATGCCATGTGTCTCCTCATGTTGGAACAAAGAAGAAGGAATGTGTGCCTGATGACATGGCTCTTGAAGGCCTAGGAGACAACACTCTACAGATGCCTCAAATGGCCTAATAAGATGACTTATTTCAGCATACCTGATCTTGGCCAAAAGACTGAGAAGCAATTCATTTATTTCTATGACAGAGCTATCACCTATTGTGCTTTATTAGTACTTGAATCTATTCAATTTCTGCCTAGCACAAAGTCTGTGAGAAACACTGCTGGATTCTAGGAGAAAACAAATATACAAGATGCCTTCCTCTCATGGACTTTATGTCCATCGGAAGGCAACGCTGTGGTTCTTAGCCCACTTATTCTAAAGTGGCTGTACTTTAGAATCACTTAGCTATTTTTTGAATATATGTGTATGGACTCTTCTCAGAATGTCAGATTTAGTTGTGCTGCAACCTTGATGCAGTGTTTATATTGGGTCTGTTTGGAGTGAGATTGAGGCGAGCTCTGATGGTCTGTAGAGAAGCATCTATTCTTTCCAGGTGTATACTTGGAAAAATCTTCCTCTTCAGTCACTTATTAACATTGGATCATCTGTGTTAGGCAATTTTCTCTTACTGTGCCAAATACCTGCGATAAAGCAACTTCAAAGGGGAAAAAAACAAACAATAAAAGCAGATTACTAATTTGACTCTACAAAGAAAACTTTGGCTCCCTGAGCTTTGGTATAAACTAAAGGTTAAAGACATGTCTTCTGATATAAAATGTAAACAAAATATTGCTAATAATGCTAACAAATAAGACAATAAAGTAAGAATTTTACTGCTGAAAAGTAAAAAAAACAAAGACAAAACACAAAAATGCTTCTTCTGTATATTTCTTTTATGTAGTGACTGTAATTATAACATGTATTTGGAAGAATAAATATGCAAATATAACCAGGAAACTTTATACCAAAAAAACTCAGGATGATATCTTATATTAAAATTTATTTTAAACTATAATGATAATGAGAAATAATATAAATTTTCTTTTTAGTCTTTTTGAGACAGAGTCTCCCTGTAGTCCCAGCTGACCTGGAACTCGCTATATAGACCAGGCTGGCCTTGAACTCTCAGAGATTAGCCTGCCTCTGCCTCCCAAATGCTGACATTAAAGGCATGCACCACCACGTCTGGCTAAAAAGTAATATGATTTTATTAAGGCTTACATTACAGTATTTTACATGAAATTTTTAAAATTTGATCTCTGTAAGCAGCTCTGTGGAGGTAGGCAGTGTTATTTTCCCAGTACAGATAAGAAATTAAAACTCAAAAGGAAGTTGCCCCAAATCAGAGACAGCAAGCAAGTAAAGGACCCTGGGATCTTGCACATATACCAAACCTAGGTCTGTCTTATCCTAATTTTGTAACTTAGGGATGATAAAAATATAGTATAACACAGTAAGCAGTAGAGATTCCAGAATTAGATTGCTTTTTATAATAATGCATTATTTGCTTTATTAGAAAGATTTGTAGAAATATATACAGTAGTAATGATAGTTGTTTTTCAATGGTAGGATTCTGTAATTTTCATCTTTAATACCTGTATTTTTTAAAGTTATCTAAATTGTGTGATGGATAACCTGTTGCTTTTCTAATCAAAGGAGTAAAAATTTTTTGTTTTCAAAATAAAAAACATCTGTCACATCAGGGGAACTATAACACTTCATCATAAATTGTATTGATTTATGATCTAGATCATGTTTATGTCACATTTTTATGATAAAAGTTGACCCTCAGTTTCCTCTTATTGCTATCACTTGCTAATAAACTTGAGAAATAATGAGGAGAAATAATTTACTAAAGAAAGATAACTTTTCTTTTTAAAAAATATTTTATTATTATTTTATGTGTATGACTATATTGCTTGCATGTATATATCTGTGTCATGTAATGTCCACAGTGGTCTGAAGAGGGCGTCGGATTTCCCTGGAACTGGAGTTACAGAAGGTTGTTAGCCACCACGTGGGTGCTGGGAATCGAACTAGTGGTTTTAACTGCTGAGCCTTCTCTCCAACCCCAAGACAATTTTTCTTATAGTGAGATATATAGAACTTTTTCCATTTGAATTTTTTAAAGATGTAATGACTTTTGTATGTCCTTCAATGTTCCCCAAATGATCGATGCCAAAATTTGTGAGCATCTGGTTATTTATTCTTTACAGCTTTCTTTAATCTTTCATTTGAGTTTTCTTGTACTCTTTTTCAGATAACAATAAGCATGAATTATGTTATTGGAACCCATGGATGGCTACCTTATGACAGAAATATTTCAAACTACTTCACATTTATCAAGGATCAAACTGTGACAAACCTAAAGTAAGTAAATGGAACATTTAAGGCAGAACAGCATGGCAGATACCCGATTACCAAAAAAACGAACTAAGTTGATTCCTGTCATTTTGAAAGTAATGTTTTGAGGCCTAGATTTTGTCTTCTTTTCTCCCTTTCCCACCTGTTCTATACTTTTAAGTTATATCCTGACAATATTGGTTTCAGAGATAAAACTAAATTTTTATTACAGCAGCTAGGGAATAAAAAATTACATTGGGAATAGTAGTTAGAAATAATACTGTTAGTAGTATTTAGTATTTAGTTCTTTAGTAGTTAGAAATAAGCCTTATATGTTTTAAGTAATAAAAATTTAGAGGTGGGGCTGAAGAAATGGCTCATTGGTTAAGAGCACTGGCTGCTCTTACAGAAGACCTGGGTTCGATTCCCAGCACCCACATGGTGGCTAACAACCTTCTGAAACTCCAGTTCCAGGAGAATCCAACACCCTCTTCAGACTACTGTGAACTTTATATGACCTGGGTACATTTAACATGCATGCCTGCAATATATATAGTCATACATATAAAATAAAAATAATAAATTGTTTAAAATTAAAATTAAAAAACAATTTAAAGGCTTGCAGAGTACCCAAGTTCTCAGTTCCCAGGACCCACATCAGGTGACTCACACAACCATGTAACTACGGTTCCAGGTATGCTCTGTTCTGGCCTCCATGGTCACCTGTACTCATACACATAAATTAAAATTTAAAGTATTTAGTACTTATCTTAGTTATTTTTTAACTTCTACAAGTTATATTCTAACTAAGGTGATATTTCCCTTATTCTAAGTTGTCTTTGTTTATCTTTTCTGTATTTTTTACCTTAATAATATTTGATATTGTTTTAAAGATCATGTTGGATCATCTGTTTGAAAACTAAGATTACTACTTTATTTTCAATAGAATAAAATTCCTTGAGTGTAGGTGATAAGGGCCTTTTGCAAACTGATTACACATAAAACTTAGTGGTCTTTTTTGGCACAAAGCATATTCTCAGCAAGTTAATATTGAATATTCATAAAGTTCAAATGCTGAGCTTTTTGAATTAGCCCTTATTTTCTGTGCAGATACTGGTGTGTAATCACTTATATCTCCCTACAGAACTTAGAATGGGTAAGCACGGGGATATTTCTCTTGGAAGCAATTAACACTATCTGCTTGTTTTGGTGGAATGTAGAACAGTTGGCATGATTGTTATATATATATTTATCTGATTTATCTCCTTTTAGCACCTTATTTGGGAGATCTTAGTTTTAATTTATTTCTGATTTCCTGGTCCCAGCATATCTTTTCTTGTCTTTATACCTTGAGGCTGCTGTTTACATGATTGCCAGTTTTATCAGGTTGCCCAAATTGAAACCATTTTTACACCTTCATAGATCTTAATTTCCTTATGCTTAGTTTTGAGACTATTTCTTATATATTTTATCTTATGAAAATGTGGGAAATAAAACTGTCTGAAAGTTTTTCATCTATTAATAAAAAATTTCAAATAGAAGTTTTAGAACTTATTTTAGAGATATTTTTATAGATGATAACAGTCTCTTTGATCTCTTAAGAAAAAGTCTAATATTTATTTTGCTTACAGAACTCAGCGTACTATGAATGGTCCTTTTGCCCCAGGGCTGGAAGTCACTTCTAAGTTGTTTGTAGTATCACATGATGCAAAGTTGCTCTTCAGTGCTGGACACTGGGACAATAGCATCCAAGTTATGTCACTTACAAAAGGCAGAATTGTCTCACATAACATCAGACATATGGGTAAGAATCCAAAAAACTTGTTTTTCTATTTAACTGTATAAAAGGAGTACATGTTCCTGATAAGAATGTTTAATGTATTGAGGGTACACTTAAGTACTATATGAATCAAATATACCTTAATAGTGTGTTAGAGGATATTAAACCAAGTTTTATTTTTAAATCGGATGATAGGCCTAAGGATTTTATGACCAAATAATAATAATAAAATGTGTAATTATAAATAAGGATTCAACTACCCTATTCCCATATTTATTAATTGTACATCATAAGAGATAAAATTTTAGATATAGATTAACCTGGTGCAGCTTAGTGTCTTAGTCTTCAGTATAGGAATAAAATATTTGAGCAGTTTTTTCTAATAAACCCATTAGGTAAATTTAGATAGTGGAATTTGTTGCTAGTTCTGTATCAGTGATTCCTACAATATCATTTAGTACAGCTTGTTACAGGTGTAGTTCAAGAAAATTAATTTTTAGTTTGTGAATTTACAGCATAATATATACTGCTTATTTTAGGAACACATTCTGTGAGATTGTAGTTTTCAAAGGGAAAAGGTGAAAGAGGTGAGAGAAAGCAGAAAAATAGAAAAATTACCTAGGGATCCCTTCCAAACTCTCTGACCTAACAAGATTCCAATAACCATCCCACATAACACACATCACTTCATTCCCCAAAGTAGATACTCTCAAAGAAAGCGATACTGCAATTCCTGATATTTTCCAATGTCATTCCTACACCTCTCTTTTAAAATAACTGGCTCAGTAACCTTTTTTTTAATGTCAAGTGTGCGTGTGTGTGTGTGTGTGCGCACGCACGCACACAAACCACATTTGTGTGGGTGCCCTTGGAGGCCAGAAGAGGGGTCTGATGCCTTGTAGGTGGAGTTACATGTAGTTGTGGGCCACCTGATATGGATGCTGGGAATTGAACTCAGGCACACTCTGGAAGAGCAGCAATGTTCCTTTTAACATGGAGCCATCTCTCCAGCCCCAATCATTGTTCTTCATTTTGTATTGCATTTTATTTATTTTTGTCTATACATATATGGACTTATGCACCATAGCACATGTGGAGGTCAGAGGACAACTTGCAGAAGTCAGTTCTTTGTGAGACTGAGGTGACTTGACGCAGGTCATCAGGCAGGTACCTTGATGCACGAGACATCTCATTGGCTATGATTTAGTAATAATTTGAATATCAACTAAAATTTCCCATAAAGTTCTGTACTGTCAAATCATATCCATTTTATTTCATTCCTTTTCAAACAGATATTGTAACTTGCTTAGCTACAGATTACTGTGGAATACATTTGATTTCTGGCTCCAGAGACACTACATGTATGATATGGCAAATAGCACATCAGGTAATCACATATTTAATGTTCTTGGACCATGATAAGCTGTTGACATGTTCTGAAATGGTCGTGAATGACCTTTTGAGCATCTTTGCATTCTGTTTTCAGAGTTCTGCCCTATCTTAACTACTTTTTTTTCTATGTTTATTGTCTGATTCATGGCTTTATTCTCTAGTACTTGAAAAAATTCCTCTTTGTTAACTTCCCCTAGGAAAATATTAATCCTTTTAATTGTCATGGTAGCACAATAATTTTCCTACTGTCCTTTGTAGTGGAACTGTAGAAATTACAAATTCATAAATTTTCATCTATTTGATTACATTCTATGACATTGATTCAGAGTATCTTTTTCATTTGTTTATTTTGAAGTTTTTTAACCTTGGTTAGCAGGCTATCTCCAATCCCAATTTTTCTGCTTATTTTTTCATATTACAACACTGATAATTTTGAAAATGTTTGTTGAATTTTTCTGTATTTCTAAAAATTTTTTATTTATTATTTGTATTTTATATGTATGAGTGTTTTTCCTGCATGTATATTAAGTACATCTGTATCATGCATTGTCCACAGAGGTCAGAAGAGGATGTCAGATCCCCTGGAACTAGAGTTATAGACAGAAATTTTTCTGTATTTCATACAAAACATCTTGATCCTCTCCCCTATCTACAACACCCATACCCCCCAACACTGGATTTCATGTGTTCTATCATATATGTTAAGGTCTATCAAGCCAGGTTTGTTTCCCTAAATGTCCCTCAGTGTGAGTCCAACCACTGGAACCTGGTCAGTCTATCTAGGGTCATTCCCTTAAAGAAGACCAACTCTGTTTCACACAGCAGTGATCATTTGCCAGTAGTTCCTCAGCTAAAGTTGGAGCTTCTTACCCATTTTTCCCAATTCTGTGTTGGGTTTTTGTCTGGTTTGAGTTTGCATGAGTATTGTACATGCTATCACTATTGCTGCAAGTTAATATGAGCAAGTTCCCAGCTGCCTGGAAAATTCTGTTTTCTTATGGTCATCCACTAGTCCTGACTCTCACAGTCTTTCTGCCCAGCTTCCACAATGGTCCCTGAGCCCTTTGTGGCAGAGGTTTAATATAGGAGTCCTATTCAGTGATATGCACTCTGCAGTTTATTATTCTCTACATTTTGGCCAATTGTAACTCTCTGTGTTAATCACCATCTGTTGCATGAGGAAGCCTCACTGGTAAGAGTTGAAAAGTGCATTAATATTTTCTTCTGTCTCCTATTCCACTATGTTCCCTGAGCCTTAGGTGTGGATGAACAACAATGATATTTTAATACATGTTTTATAAGACTTCATTTATGTTTCAGTAGAAAGCAAGTATCCTTTAACCCATTGAATTAGAATTTTTTCTAGACTCCCTATTCTTTTCATATGACTGTCAGTGTTTCCATTTTAGTAGCTTAATATTTGGTAAGGCAGATTCTTGTCTCACTGTTCCCTTTATTCAAATTTTTTTCTCATGTTTTCTTATTTGAGTATTTACTTTTCTATCCAAACTTTAAAAATATTTTAAGCATGGATTAGGGAGATGGCTCAGTGGATAAAGTGCTTGCTGTACAAGCATGAGGATATGAGTTCAGATCTCCAGCACCCATGTAAAACAGGACATAGTTGGGTACCAGTAACTCCAGCATTGAGGCAGAGAGCTGAGACAGAAGGATCCCAGCAGATTGGAAGCCTTGTCTCAAAAAACAAGGTGGAGATGCAAATTGAAACATCCTGACATCAGCCTCGGTCTTCTACACATGTATGCACAGGCAACCGCATCCACATACATTCATAAACCTCATACTCTTAGATACACACACACACACACACACACACACACACACACACACTATTTTAACCAAATCCTCTTTAGTAGTCTTATTGAAAATTGTACTTAATTGGGCATGATGACAAATTCCGAGTTGGCACTTTGAATCCTAAGGTAGCATGCTCCTATGTTGAACCATTTCTCCAGCCCTCATTTTTCTGAAAAAAGATCTTGCTTTGTAACCCAGGTCATCTTTGAAGTCATAACTATAAAGCTCAAGTCTTGAGTTTGTGATCGTAGGAGCATTGGCTACTCTTACAGAGAACATGGGTTTGATTCCCAGCACTTACATCATGGCTAACAACTGTCTGTAACTTCAGTTCCAGGAGATTCTAATACCCTTTTCTGTGGGCATTGCATAACACGGGTGCACTTAACACATATGCATAAAATAAAAATAAATGATACAGAGGTCTGGAGAAATGGCTCAGCAGTTAGCATACTGACTGCCCTTGCAGAAGGCCTGGGTTTGGTTCCTAGCACCTACTTGATGGCTAACAGCTATCTATAACTCCATTTCCAGGGAACTAGACACCTCTTCTGGCCTCCATGGGCATTGTACAACACAGAACATTGCAAGACTTATATACATGCAGGCAAAACTGTTATATACATAAAATTAAATATATAAATTTTAAATGACACATAGGAAGACTTTGTCTCTAAAAAAGAACATAAAAAGAAACTGCTGCTGAGAAAAAAATTGTACGTGTACAGTGACTTGACTGATTTGTATGGTTATATTCATTAACTTTATAAAATTCTTAACTCATAGTTATTGACATTTGTTAGATTTTCTGACCATAAGGTACCTAGCTATACAATACTGAAAATAACGGTTGTTTTTCTTGTTTTCCAATATATCATTTTATTTCCTTATCCTGTTATATTATTTGCTAATGCAGTGGGGTAAGAAAATGATAGTTGCTCTGCCTTATGTCTAATTGTGATTGGAAATGGCTTTACTATTTGCCATTGTCATAGTGTTTGCTGTTGATTTTTATCAGTATTATATTTTATATGTAGTTCTTTTCCTTTTACTTTTTTTCTTTTGATAACTTTAATTTTAATAAAATTTCAAATTTGCAGGAAAGTTGCTTAAATAATAAATTTTATGGCATTTGTCTTAACATCATCAATATCTCCCTCCTTCAGGATCTTTATTTTTCTAACCTATTTAAAAGTTGGAAGTATCATTTCCTTTTTCATTGAACACTTCCATGTGTATCTTATAAGAACAAAAACATTCTTACAACCAGAGTATAGTTGCCAAAATGAAGATATTTAACATTTGTACAGTGCTGTTATTCTATCTACAGTATTACCAATAGTGTCCTCTGTAGATGTTTTTCTAGTTATTTTTATTTTCCTTCTTTTTCTAAATGCAGTTGCTTAAGAAGTTTTGCAGATTTGAACCACCTTTGAATTCATATAATAAATCTACATGATTCCATTTTACTGTTATATTTTATTTGCTAGTATTTAATTTTTTCTCTACTTTTTTTTCTTTCTTGAAAAAAATTTCATATTTTTCTTAAGTGAAAAACCAGTTTTTTTCTGTCATTATCATGCTTAATATTGGGATGTGCAACCTTTATTGAATGAATTTAAGAAGTCTCTTAACGTTTTCTGTAACTGTAGCTTAACATAGAAATTACCTGATTTAGAAACATTAAAGTATGTAGGGGAAATAAAATGTGTCCCAGGATGCAGAGTTTACAGGGGGAATTTATATGTGCATTGTAAAATCAGAAAGTTAGACTAGACAGAGTTGTCTAGTATAATTATGAATAAAACAAATAATACGAGGCCGTTCAAGCATTTTTCAGCATATAAGGTAAATATAAGCAGATCAGGCTTAAAGACAAAGAATCTTCTTTTTTTTTAGAGGAATTTCCTTCAACAAAATTGTGTTTTTAATTAGGGCCTGCAGTCTGATCCTGAAGGAGGCTGAGGCAGAAGGATCACCAGTTCAAGGCCTGCCTAGGTTGCAGTATGAGCTTAAGTGGATAACTTGATACTCCTGTTTCAAGAATAATTTTGAGGGCCTGGGGGCATAACTCGTGGTAGAGTTGTAGCATATGTGGGGTCCGAATTAATGGTTAAAGCACCATTCATGGTAGTGTGCTGCCGCAGCATGATTGCTTGAACTCACTAGCTAGCCAGTCTAGATGAAAAGCTGAGAATTCCAGGTTCAAGGAGAATCTGAAGGGACCAAGACCAAGAACAACAAAGCAGGACACTGTATGTGTACACATGATTTAAAAAAGAATGATAGCTGAGTGCTGCTTGCCAGCACTGGGACGGAGTTGCCATGGGACTGCAGAGGGCCAGGTACAGTGGCCTTGACCCCACATGTAGATGCCCATGCAAACATGTGGCAGTGGACAGCAGCAGTGTTTTTCTCATTTATCAGCTATGGAAATGGAACATGAATAGACGAATGTGAGTAAGGAGTTGGGTCCTGAACCAGCCTCATCCCGCTGCTCAGTGTGTCATGGGGATGAGACCTGAAGCTACACTCACTTCATCTGGGCCAGGCAAAGTCTTGGAGTCTGTCAGCCTCACCCGCCCTGTGCAGCAACCAAGGAGTTCAGGAGGACATGTTCTCTCCATGAGCCATGCACAGTGACCATATTTGGACCAAAGGTCTGTGTGCTGCAGAGTCCCCAGATTATCTTCCACATTCAGGACCCTGCAAGCCAGCGGTTGACATGGAACATATCTCCTGAATGTGCTAGTCATCAAAAGGATCCCTAATACCAGCCCGCTGCAGCCCTTCAGAGAACTCTGCATGTTACCTTATGAAAGAAAACAACATGATTGTGTATGTGGAAAAGAAATGCTGGAAGAGCCTGCTATTGCAAGTGATGGAAATTTTGAACAAGTGAAATTCTGTACTTTCTGTGAAAATTATGACATTTCCAACCAAATAGACTTCATGTGCCTGGGAGTTGATGACACCCTGCTCTAAGCCTTCTTGCTTTTCCATGGCAGTGTGCCTCCTGTCATGGTCTTCCACCATGGCTCCCTGGGATTCCTGATGCCTTTCAACTTTCAGAACTTCCAGTCCCAAGTGAGCCAGGTGATAGAAGGGAATGCAGCTGTTATCCTGAAGAGCCTGCTGAAGGTCAGGGTGGTGAAGGAGCTCAGAGACAAGAAGATGACTGTCCATGATGGCTCGGCGAGAATGGCGTAGACATAGAGGGTAGGAAGCAGGCAATGCAGTTCCGGGTCTTGAACAAGAGCTACAGAAGGCCCTCCTCATACCTGTCCAATGTGGATATCTACCTGGACAGACACCTCATCACCACTGTGCAGGGTGATGGAGTGATCATGTCCACTCTCACAGGCAACACAGCATATGCAACCACAGCTGGAGCCTCCATGGTCTATCCCAAGTGTCAGCCATCATGGTTACACCCATCTGCCCCCACTCTCTGTCATTCCATCATGGAAACAGCTACAGTTATTACTACCTCCTGCTACCTGCTGCCTGTGTAGAGGTATCTGTGTGCGCGACCCTGTGAGTGACTGGTTTGAGATCCTCACCCAATGTCTGCACTGAAATGTTTGAAAGAAGCACGCTCACTTCCCAGAGGATGAGGATGAGAACAAGGATGAGAAGAACAGCTTGACCACACTTCCAAGGCTCTGGCCTGAACCATTAGGGGCCTAGCTTCTCATGAGGGCCCTCTGACTGACCTGGCCTTGACAAAGCAGACACTCCAGATTGCTACATCCCACCTGCCTCACAGGGATAGCCTGGTTCTGCCTTTTTGCAGAACAGATCAGCTTTTTAATTTAAAAAAATTTTTTTTTTCATTTCTAAAAAAGCAAAGTAAGAACTGGACTGGGCATCCTGTACCTCCAAAAGTGGACACATCAAGATCCTAAGTCAGGTACTCCCATGAACCAGTCTATTGAAATTCTGAGGGGTCAGAATGAATTGATCTGCCCTTTGATACTGAAATAAATGTCTCAAGCAAAGAATGATAGCTATAAAAATTTCAGGAAAATCAAAATAGTGATAGTTAAGGTTCCTGAAGAACAGACTCTAATAATTAGAACTATTTAGAGATATATTTATTTGAATTTAAGAAAGAATAATGTTTAAATTAAGAGAACAGATAATTTGAAAAAAATTAATCCAAGAGTGGGTTGGAGGTTGGGGTTAGGGTTGGGGTCAGACCCGGAGGGACATTGTTGCAGGTGGCAACCATGCAGCAGGATGTGCGCATGCTGCTGCTGGATGAAACCCAGGTGGGGAAGATGTCTTTGATCTTTAGTAGTAGGAGAGGAGTTCCCCAAGGAGCCCCCTGCTCATGCAGAGGAGATCACCATCCCTGCCAGTGTGACCCTGGAGAAAGTGCCCAACCACACGTGGATTACTCATAAGTGAGCAAATAGAGGAGCTTCAGGAGATCCACAAGGCAATGTGGTGTGTGTGGTGTATGATGTGTCTGAGGAGGCCACGATCGAGAAGATCCAAACCAGCTGGATCCTGCTGGTGAATGGCAGGACTGCTTCAGAGCCCAGGTTACCCATCATTCTGATAGGCAATAAGTCACATCTGCTGCCAGGGAGTACCATAGAGGCTATACTGCCAATCGTGATTCAGTTTCCTGAGATAGAGACCCATGTGTTCAGCTAAGCACTTGAGGAATATCTCAGAACTGTTCTACCATGCCCATTCCACGACTCCCCTTATGAGGCCAAACAGCTAAGACCTGCATGCATCCAGACCCTCAGTCACATCTTCAAGCTCTCAGATCAGGACTTGGACCACATGCTCAGTGACAAGGAACTCACTGCCTTCCAGAAGTCCTGCTTTGGGTAGACACCTTGGAGGACATAAAAAGGGTAGTGTATAAGACTGTGACAGGTGGTATGCAAGAATCTGCCTGGCGTACTGTCAACACAGTGCAATCACCAGGCAGGAGAAGTACCTGATCCTGTGTGAAGTAGGCTCTGACAGCCTGCTGGATACATCTCTGGACACTACCTGTGATGTCACCTGTTTAATGTTTGACAGCAGTGACCCCAAGACCTTTGCACACTGTGCCATTATTTGGACAGGCAAACTCCCTGCCTCTTCATCTTCTCCAAAAACTGACCTGCCTGAAGGTATTACCACAACAGGCCTGTCACCATCCGAGTTCTGCACCAGCTGCCTGCCTCTACTCCTGCATGAGACCAGCACAACCCAGCAGTGCTGTCTTCACCTGACTAGCTACCATAGTCACTTTCCCACACCTGATGTATTCAGAACTGTACCCCACTTCCTTTTGACCCTGAGGGATGCTGGTGGTCATTAGGACTTCAGTAGCTACTGGCCTTAGCTTCTTACTGTACAGGGTCTTGGTGAAGAACCAATGATGAGCCCCTCCCCTGACCTAAGTGTGGCATACAGCAGAAGAGTGTGGGCTTTCAATCTTCTGGTATAATGGCTGTGTGACCACAAGGTTCCCAGAACTGATGTGAGTCCCCGCTTAGGAACTTCATGTCTGTCTAAACCATGGTTTCCCTGCCCTATGGCATGGCTCTGTTTTGTCATGTCTTGCTGAACCCAAGAGTGCAGGTGCAAGTGTATCAAGTGTGAGGCCTCACTTTTGAAGCATCATGTGTTAGGGGCTGGGCCCTGGGTTAAGGAAGCCAGTGACCTGGACCTGGAGTGCTCAGGGTGCCACCTCCTTTCTGGGTTCTGTGTGACCAGTGTATATGTGGAGACCAGAGGTGGTGGTCAAGGCAGGGAGAGACCTAATGGTCCCAGAGTCCTCATCTTTCCATCCAATGTGGAGCCTCACTCATACTGTACCTACTGTACAGCAAGTGAAATTGGGTTTCTCCTGATTAAACTTCACTTTCTTTTTCCATCTCTTGGGCGGGGGATTTAATCCAAGGCAATCAACATTGATACCACTCAATTTAAGTTTTTGAGCTTCAAGAAGACTTGAGAATAATTTAAGAATCCAACCTAAGACTGAATATTACAGTTAGTCAATTCAGTGGCTATAACTAATTGTAATTTTCTTTGTTATTAGAAAGTTTGAATGCAATGTAAACCTTGTTCCAAAAAAAAAAAAAAAAAAAAAGACGGAGTGGGGTGTAAAAACAAACAGCAAGAAGCCCCTTTACCTTTTCTTTTCTCTTTTAATTTTAGGGAGGTGCTCCTGTGGGCTTAGCACCTAAACCTTTTCAGATTCTTTATGGGCATACTGATGAAATATTGAGTGTGGGCATCAGCACTGAGCTTGACATGGCAGTGTCAGGATCAAGGGTAAGATTTCCCCTGTAAGAAATACTAATTATTCTATTAATTGAGCAGCAGTGTTTATATCTGATAAGGTTTTTTTAGGAAAGTGGATAAAAGAAATTTTATACTATATTTATTTTGGAATTGTGAAAGTAGAGCAGTTATGCAAAAAAGAATAAAGTGACTAGATTGTATTTGGGGATCTTATTGGCCTTACAAGTTAAGGAAGATGCACTCTACAAAATGAAATACTGCTTGAAATTTCAAGGTTAGAATTTTTCCTAAAGAATGTATGTCCTTGGTGAAATAATTATTTCCTCAGTCCCTTTTCCCACAATCCTTTATCTGGTCACTTTATTTTCTCCTTTTGGTTGTTATTTTCTTAGTGTTTTTCATTTTCTCTCATTTCCTGTTTGTAGGATGGCACTGTTATTATACATACCATTCAGAGAGGTCAGTACATAAGGACTTTACGACCACCTTGTGAGAGTTCCCTATTCCTGACTATTCCTAATTTGGCTATATCCTGGGAAGGACATATTGTCATCTACTCCAGTATTGAAGAAAAGACCACACTCAAGGTATAACAATTCTTTTCCTCTTACATTATACAGGAGGTAATTTGAGTAAGGAAGCAAATCTTTTAAAGAGTGTCTTTTCTTTTCATCATTCACTTATTCCTTATTATTAGATTATTATATTTCTATCACATTCTTTACCTCACATTTATATTTTATTTATTGACCTGTATTATGCATGATTTCAAAAGCAAAATTTCCTAGAGCTGTGTAGCTCAGCTGGTAGTGTTTGCTTCATATGCATGAGGCTCTAGGTCCAATTCCCAACCCCACAATAGAATAATTTTTGATTATGTGTGGCTTCATAAAGTTTAAGTAGCAATAATAGCCACTTAAATTCTTTTGTGCACAAGACAGTCTAAATAAACTTGAATTTTATATGTTTCCATTCAATAATGGAGCTTTTGAAAGTAAGAATATCTTTTTTTATAAGCATGTGGAATAATTTTGGACTGGACAATGTTTCAACTCTTGATTTTTTAACTCTTATTTGTTTAATTAGCAGTATAATTTGAACTCACTCTGATATTGTTCATATATGTTTCATTTAAATACAGCCATATTTTTACTCCCAAAATCTGAATAACTTTGCTATATTTTTAACTGGCAGTATAAAAACTCAGCTTATATTCAGGACCTTAAAGTTTCCTTACTAATTCTTTGTAGGATAAGAACACATTACACATGTTCTCTGTAAATGGCAAGTATCTGGGATCTCAAGTCGTGAATGAACAAATATCAGACATATGTATAATTGAAGAACATATTATCACAGGCAGCTTACAAGGGTTCTTGTCTATAAGAGATCTCCATAGGTAAGTAATAAAAATTACTGAACTCTTGGTTAAGAATAGGTTGCAGTAGATGATGGGGAGATGGCTCATTGGGTAGAAGTACTTGTTGCACAGCATGAGAACCTGAATTTTAATCTACAGTACTCACATAAAAGCAAGATAAATAGTGTACGCTTCTGAAATCCCAGCACTCCTAAGGGGAGATGGAAGGCATAGACAGGAGAATTCCTGGAAGCGCACAGGTAAACTAGTCTGGCATACAGAGAAGATAAATAACAACAACAAAAGACTCTGTCTCATAAAAGATAAAAGGCAAGGACCAATATCTGAGGTTGTTCACTGACATGTACGTGTTCACCAAGCATTCACACACCAACATTCACACACATAAAGAAGAGATAGCAGTCTCCTGAGAATGCTGGAGTATGCCTGTGATCTCAACAGTTGGGACTCAGTACCCATTCCAGTTATATCTTGCCAATTTTTTTTCTTATCCTAGTTTGAGGGTACTGTTAGAAGGCTTTCAAATGAGAAAAATCAATGGGCTCTTTGAGATTTATTGATATAGATAGATAGATAGATAGATAGAGAATGTGTATATATGATATAAAATGATACAGCCTAATCATTAAATAAGCACAAGCTTGGATTATAATAGAATATCAGACAAAGCAAATAGACCAGTTTTATTAACTTCAAAATCTCATAAACATGCACTGTTTGAGCTTTCATACCTTTTTATTCAGTTTTCACTTACAAATCAACAAGATAAAAGCATTTAATGAAAGCACTTATGTTCTCAGTATTTTGATGTGATGCTGATATGTAATAATTGGCATTGAAGGGATTAAGGCTTTTTATAAGTTGCCAGGCAAGGCAGCACATTCACATCAGCTCTCGGGAGGCTGAGGTAGTTTGATTGTGAGATCAAAAATAGTCTGGGCTTCTTAGTAAGATCCTGTCTCAAAACAACCAACCACTACCACCAACAAAAAAGAGCAGTTGTATGTGCAGGAAGTCTAAAAGACACTAAAGATTGCTGGGATCTGAATAATCAGCACAGTCTTGTTGAAGAATTAGTAGGATTCAAAATGGAAATAGAGCACCACCTTCCCTTTGTAAGTGAGCATAGGAAGGTATGAGAACATGAACCACAGCTGGAGACAGTGGTGCCTGCCTGTAATCCCAAATCTGTAAAATTGGAATGTAGAACTAGATAATCATTATCTTCCAGGTGTAAGCTTTTGTGGGTCCATTCTGTATGCATGTAATTATGTCTGGTTTTTATCTCTTCTAGTTTGAATCTCAGCGTCACTCCATTAGCCATGAGATTACCAATCCACTGTGTATCTGTAACCAAAGAATACAGCCACATTCTTGTAGGTTTGGAAGATGGCAAATTGATTGTAGTGGGTGTTGGCAAGCCAGCTGAGGTAAAACCTAGCATTGTGGATTTCATTTCCTGTATTGTTATAAATTCCTTTGGTTCTCCTTCTTTTCAGCTGGCTGAGAAGGCTCCATTATGGATAAGTTTAAAACACAGATTTGATTTTTCAAACAGCAGTAAATAAAATCAAAGTATAAAATTATTAAGTTTTTATATTATGATATAATTGAAAGCATACCTGTGAAATTGTCTTTGTACTTATGTGAATAAGAAAATTATTTTATTTCACATCAAGACTCAAGACTACTATGCAGGTTTTTGGCCTATAAAAGCCTTTATTAAAAAATGAAATATAAGCTCAGTAAGACTACTTAATTTGATTTTAACAAACACCAGGCATGATTATAAAAGCCTCAGTTTTTATCTGGAACTACAAATATCCTTTATCAATGTGCTTATTCTCATTGAATTTATTGCAACTATAAATTTACTTGCTTAATATTAGTTTGTCAGTCACTGAATATTCATCTATCACAGATTTAACTTTTTCCCTCAGAAGCTCAGTGACTATACTTCAGGTAATTTAGTGCTTACGAAATTTAACTTACTGCGTAGAGTTAAATTAATCACTACACATGTTTTTGAGACATCCTTGATCTTTTCTGAGAAACATAATTTGACATCTATGCATGTTTCTTCTAGAAATAAATGAAGCTGGGTGTCGAAACACATACCTATATTTCCAGTACTTGGGAGACAGAGGCAGGAGGAGCACTACAAGTTCGAGGCCTGCCTGCTCTACACAGTAAATTCTGGGCAAGGCTGAATAACAAGACCCTGGCTCAAAAAAACAAGAGATAAGAATTATAGTCCTACTATCAGTGGTTAAAGTAGATAAAATAGATCTGTGATAGAACAGAAGAATTCTTTTTTAGGACAGTTTTTTTAATGAACCCCCACATACACCAGTAATGTTAGCAACTCTTTATCTCAGAATTTCCCTCATATTTATAACATTTTTAACATGTTTCCATTCAATACTGAGTTTCTTAATTAATTTCTTGAATCTATGCCACCTTTCCTTTGCTAGTGTGATAATTATATAAAAACTCAGCTGACGTCAGGCATGGTGGCATACACCTTTAATCCCAGCACTCAATTTGGGAGGCAGAGGCAGAAGAATCTCTGTAAAATGAAGGCCAGGCTGGTCTACATAGTGAATTGTAGATCAGCTGGAGTTACATGGAGACCTTGTCTCAAAAAAAAAAAAAGAAGAGGAAAAAACCTCCACTCAAACTTTATTCTTTGAATTTCTTTTTACTTTGTGTGGTTTTCCCAAGTGCCTTGTAAGTTTGCCTGTTCTCCATTTTAAATGTTTCTCAATTTATGATCTTACAAAATTTGGTTTAGTGAATTAACCATAAATGCACATATTTTATTTTAAAAACTGATTGGCAAGGCCAAGTATGGTATTATATACCTGAAATCCCAGTACTCACAAAGCTGAGGCAGAAGGATTTACAGTTTGAGCCAGTCTGCCCACTACAACAAAACCCTGTCTCAAAAAAAAAAAAATATTTTGAGGAAAAAACACCTAAACTAACATTTTATATATTAATAAGTTTGATAATTATAAGATTTATGTAGTTGGGATTGGAGAGGCTGTTCAGCAGTTAATTGCTGCTTTGCAGAGGAACTAAGTTTGCTCTGCAGCATCCACATGGCAACTAACAACCGTCTGTAGTTCTAGTTTCAGGGGAATCTGATGCTGTTTTTGACCTCTTTGGGCACTGTATCACAAGGTTGTACTTACATACATGCAGGCAGTACACTCATGCATAAAATAAGAATAACAAATAAATTTTTTAATGTATATGATCTACAATACATGGAATCTGAATTATTTAAATTGTGAATAAAACTATTTCTATTTCTGTCTTCGGATATAGAGCTGTATTATGGCTCTACTTTAGTAAATTGAACACATACTCTTTCATAATAAAAATACAAATCATTCCATAAATGTGACTTTAGGATATGAACTAGACCATAGTTTAGTTACAAAGACATTTCTATTTCAAGATTTATTTTTATGTAAAACCAAATAAATGTTAATGTGTATTAGTTTAATGGAATATTATTCTCTGTAAAAGACATCTGTGAATGAGATAAGGTAATTAATAAATTAATAATAAGGTATTAATAAATTAATAGAAATGTTTCTGAAAATACATCTGGAAATGAAAACACAAACCAAGAATTCAAAGCCATTGGTAACTCTGTATCATGCTTGTCTTATTCCAATAAACAGGACAGTGGTAATTCAGAAAAGGTGATAGAAGAATCACCATTAAAAGGTAGATTATAGGAGCTGGAAAGGCAGCTCACTGGTTGAGAACATTCACTACTCGTGTAGAAGACCCTGGTTTGGTTCCCAGCATCCACAAGACAGCTCAAACTGTCTATAACTCCAGGTCCAGGGGATCTTATTCCTCCTTTTGGCCTCTGCAGGCACCAGGCACACATGTGATACAATTACAAACAAACAAAACACTCATATACATTTTGGACCCCCAGAAATGAAAAGTGAAGGCTACAGCAAACCTGACTCCATTTTGTTGGAGAAAAACCTCTGCTATGTAAGCTTGATTTCCCAGCTCCAGGAAAGACCACAAACAGTCTTTCCCCACTCATAGGAAAACACCTGCAAGAACATAGCCTTCAAATACCAGATGGTTTTGTACAAACACCCTACTTAGGACTACATGAAATCTGGTCAGGTTGACCAAGGCTAAAATCAGAGACATAAACAAGACCTTGTAACAACATCCTTTGGTCAGCACATTCCACGGGCCCTGTAACCTTAATATGAGTAAGATGCTTTTCACGCCAGCGGGCTTCCTTAACCAATCCCAACCCTTGGCCCTCCTGTCTTTGTTTTAACCCTATAAAAAATCACCTTACCCTCCACTCGGGGCCACTGTCTTATCACCCACTTCGTCGGTGTGTCAGACTATGGACCGAGCTCGAGCTTGTAAATGAAGACCCTTTGTGCTTGCATCAGATTTGACCTCCCTGGTGATCTTTTAAGAGGATTCTATAACCTGGGCACAACAACATAAAATAAGTAAACCTTTTATTAAAAAGTAGATTGTAGCTAGGCATGACAAGCCCACCCAGCTAAGGCTGGAGGATGGTGAATTCAAGGCTCTCATAATGAGAGCCTGTAGGTAAGTTGAATTGTAGGGTGGTGAATGAAAGGAAGGAAGTAGAGTAGATAGATTACACAGAGGAAAGTGATTGCAACAAATTTTGGGGGCTTTTGGTACCTAAATATATAAGCATTTTGATATTCACTGATTTAATTAATGTTTATTAAATGCTACAAGTGGTACTAGGCAACACAGATTTATTGATGAACAGTATGTGACTCTTACCTTCATAACGTTTTGCTATTCTTGTTTCTAAACTACATTTAATCATTCCACTGTTAAATGTATGTTTTAAAATTCTTACATCAGTATTTAAATTTTATGTGTTTGTTTTGTCTGCATGCAAGTGTACACCATAGAGACAAGAAGAGGGTGGTAGATACTCTGGAAACTGAGTGATAGATGGTTGTTAACGCAATATGTACAATATGAATTGTTAGAAAAACCCACCAACCTGGTCAGCACACACCTGATTACTGTAGTTAATGGCAGATCTGTGTGAGTGTTGGAAAGGGAACCCAGGTCCTCTGCAAGAGCAACCGGTGCTCTTAACTGCTGAGAAGTCTCTCTAGCCTCACATCAGTTTTTGTTTTATTAAGAGAGAGTCTCTCACTATGTGGCCCAGGCTGGCCTCTAACACTCAACCTTTGTCTCAATCTCCCAAATCCTGGGATTATAGATATATTCCACCATGCCCACCTCAAAATCATTTTATATTATTTTCTTTTTTATAAGACAGTATTTGACTTTCTTTTTATCCCTACTTTTGGCATTATTAGTACTGTATACAAAAAAAAAAAAAAAAGCCCCCAATCCTGTGTATCTTACTCACTGTAAGTATAGTTTTGGTTGCTTTAATAAAATGATACATATGTTTGTTAAAGTTATCTGAATTTTGACTTAACTGTGACATTTTATTTTTAAATGTGAAAAGTGACATTAGACCTTTCTCAAAAGATATAGTAATCAAAAGCCTTTAACTGGATCTGATGGTGCGTGCTTGTAATCCCATCTACTTTGGAGGCTAAGTAGAAGAACCACATGTTAAAGGCCTGTCTAAGCTACAAAGTGAATTTAAGGCCAACCTGATCAGAACTTGTCTCCAGTTACAAAGGTGGATAGGGATGTAGCTCAACAGAACACTTGTGTAGATGCATGACCAAGCCTTGGGTTCAGTCTCTAGTACTGCAATAAATAAATACTATTAGTGAAAAATCATTTCAAATGTTAGTGATTTTGCTAACAAAACCTAATTCTGCCATTTAAAAAAATTGGTTTTATGTATCCTTTTTTTCCTCCTTAACATCAATTCTTCATTTCTCTGGATTACTTTAAACAGATGCGTTCAAGTCAGCTTTCTCGAAAATTATGGGGCTCTAGCAAGCGACTCAGCCAGATTTCAGCTGGAGAAACTGAATATAATACCCAAGATTCCAAGTGATTGTTATTCCCGTCTTCTGACATGGAGAACTGAACTTCATTTATTGTTTTGTCACTTTAACTACATCTCTCCACTCTCTGAAAGACTTAAAGGCTTTTATCCCTGAAAATCATTTAGGGGGATTAACTTTTTTTGGTATTTTATTTATAATAATATAGGTTGAGCTGGGCTCGGTGACACATGCTTGTAACTCCAACACTTGAGAGGCTGAGGCAGGTAGATCTTAAGTTCAAGGCCAGACTGGGCTGTATAGCAAGTCTTTGTCTCAAAAAAGTCAAGAAATAAGTAAAATTAAAAAAATAAAGATATAGATTGTCTTGTCCATTTTAAAGTTTTCATTAACAGTGAGTGTGCTTTTATTATCTAATTCTTTATTCTTCACTAAGATCGAATTTAGAAAATTAATTTCATTCAGTTTAGTGGTCCATTCCTAAACCATTAAATCAATTTCAAAAAACAACATCCAATATTACAAATTTAGGATGACTTCACTAATTATAAATAACCAAAGCTATGGCATTTCTAATAAAGTCGTATAGATAATAGAGAGTTGAGAGATGTGCTTTTCATATACTCTCTAGACAATAATTTTCCTGTTTACTGACCATTACATAAAAAATACCAGTTTTCAAAAGTTAAAAGTTTGTACAATTGAATCAAAAAAGAAATATTGAGATTGTATGGTTCATTCCACTAGGACAAACATTTAACATACTACTGATGAAAATATATTACATTATTATTTTTAAGTAACAAAAGTTAAATAAGAAAAACTAGATATTTATTTTTTAAATATTTCATTAATAGCATATTTAAGCAGAAATGCTAATTGTGGGTTTGGCAGTAGATCATTTAACTAGCATTTGTGAAATTCAAAATTTTGTAACTTTGTCAAGCAAAAACTGTACTTCTGTCTGTATTGAAGTATTACTTTAAAGATTTGAAGTGGTCAGTAATACCCACATAGTTTTAACCTGGGGCAACTGATAATGGAGCAACTGACTGATGAAGATAATATTTGTAATTCAAAGTAGTCATTTAGATAAAATAATGCTATAAAAATTTCTGTTGCGTGTAATGTACAACTTTCAGGATAAAATTCAGAACTAATTTTATAACAGGTTATTATATTATAGGTTATAATATTACATTATACTTTATTTAATTTTTAAGAAAAATGTTGATTGATTTAATTTGGAATTTTTTCTTTTGTAATATTATCTTTTAGTTATGTCAGAAAGCTTTTTACAATTTCTTGTGTTAATTTGAGGTTCTTTGGTCTTGGAGACCAAATCCTGAATCCCTGAAGTTGTGCAGAAATCTATGTGTTGAGTATATTTTCAGGAAAGAACTATTGCATGACTTTCTTTAAATTATCTGTGAACAACAAAAAAACTTCACAAGAATAGCTTCTCAAAATTATATTCTTTTTTCTACTAATATATATTTCTGTTTACCTAACTGTCTTTTGAGTCGAATCTTGGAGAACTCTCGTCTTTACATTTTCTGTCTCCTGTTGACCACCATATCTGGTGGCATTTTCTTTATAAACCTATAAACGAATAAAAAACAATTTTAAGTAGTAGAAGATTATGTTTAGGAAAACTTTCCAATAGTTTGATTTGCAATAAGTCAGCATTAGTAAAATGTTACAGAATCATTTTCTTTCTAGCCAGTTAAAATTATCTGATTCAGGGAAAAATAGCTGTAAAAAGACACTGAAATCAACTGGCTCAAAAATAGAACATAAGTAAATATGAAGGTTTCCTTTTCAGAAGACTTCAGGAATTAGCTGAGGAAAGTCTTACAAGTCAATAGAGATAATTATGATATATGAGACACTGCTTCTTATAGTTCCCTGTCATCTCCCCAACCCCTCAGTGCTCCAACCCTGGTACCAGCAGGAGCATCTCTGCTTTACATTAAATTTGTTTTATTTTTTTCTCATCTATGTATTTCATGTGTATGAGTGTTTTGCCTGCATGGATGTAAGTGCACCTGTGTTATGCAGTGCCTGTGGAGGCCTTAAGAATGTGTCGGATCCCCTGGAACTGGAGATACAGATAGTTGTGAACTGAACCCAAGTCTTCTGAAAGAGCAGCCAGGGCTCTAACCACTGAACCATCTCTCCCACCCTGATCACCTTAAAAAATTTAATGAGATTTCAAGTCAGAACCAGTGTGATTCAGTTTTTCATTTAGAAAATACTGATTTGGGGCTAGGGATATCTTCAGTGGTAGAGTACTTGCATTCAGTATTCTAGACTTTAAAGTTCACTCCCTAACATTCACAAGAGAGATAAGTAGAGGGGGAGAGAAAGGGAAGAGAAAAACTTTCTAAATCAAGACTTGGAAAGTTTTTTCTCTGGGAAATTTACCCATGAATTCCTTGTTTCTTGAGATCACTTAATATTGGATTTAGGAATTAGTTTGGATACTTGTTTTTCAAAAACTGAAAATCTGAGCAAAATCCCTGTGTATATGGTGTTTCACTGTACTGCTTTTCAATGGGCAAACTGAGCAAGGAGTATTTATTCTATAACCCAAATAATCTTTGTTCACAGTGTAATAGATGCCTGACCCAGACTAATGCTAGCTATTGAAGAGAGAATTTCTCCTTATTTTGCTTTTTTTTTTTTTAAAAAAAGTCAAACTGCAAATTTGGGGTTTTGAAAATACTAACAACATTCTTGAAGAATGAACTTGTATTTGTTAAGCAAATATACTTGAAGTTTTATTAGCTGGGTAGCATTGTCCTCATTTTAACAGTATAGCCCATGAATTAAAAGTCACTAAAGTCACTGGAAAGATATGTTTTTACAGACTGCAGTGTATTTAGTTGTTATTCATAGAAATTACTTCTATACTGTATAATGGAAGAAATTTAAAATATTTTTAAGATAGAATAATTGCTGGATGTTTTATATGGTGATATAAAACCTCAGTGTGGCTGCTTTTATAAAGTCATTTATCTTTGCAGAACTTTTCATCTGCTTTTATTTCTTGGCACTGGCAATCATGAATATAAAAATTCCAGCATTCTAGAGATAGATTATGGTTTAATTTTGAAAAATGAGGTCAAAGAAGAAGAAAAGAAAAAATAAATCAGAATAAACAAATCAAGAAAGTGTAGAAAAATAAAGATTGGCATCAAGTACTGTTAACTGGTGTCAGCTATGAATGAAATTTCTATTTCCTTTATGTCACAGTGTGTCCTTTTGTAGGAGAAAAAATGCCACATGGTTTGGCATCTGCAAAGAAGAACCTAAGCAGTGTTTTCCTTTGTCCTCGTAGATATATCAGATCACTTCAAAGAACTGATTTTGAAAATGTTTCGTGTTTCCAAAAGGAATAAATGTGCCCACAGATTTAGAATTTAGACTTGAAAACTGACTCCTAACCACGGACTTTTTATATTTCACTTGAAGTAGGCTAAGAAAATTAACTTGAGCACCAGATTTTTATTTAATGATGATAGAGACATGGCATTTGCCTGTAAGTATATTTTATATTATTTTTACTGAAGAAGTCACAAAGGAAAGCTATTAATTAAGTTTTAAGAAATTAGTTCCTTTTATATATTTATATTTATAAAATGAATAGCATTGTCTTCCTTTCCAATGTAAACATGCAAGTACCTGGACTATATTATTAAATATAAATATAGTATTAAATATGTAATATGGTATGTAGGGACTGTATATGTGTGTGTAAAGGTGTAAATATCTTCAAACACTGTTAAACCTGTCTTTTGTAAATTCTTAAACCTATCTTTACAGTTTTTGATTGATATATAAGAAATGAAGTGTATTATTTTTATTTACTAAATCTGATGTTTTCTTTTTTCATCTAGAGCCATACTTTAAGTGTTCCATTGCCAATAGAAACTGTTCTTTCCCAATAAGTGAGCAGTCTTAAACATTTTATATTGTCAATAAATACTCATTCTCAGTATTTTTGCCTAATTCATTTACACAGCATTTGCTTTGTTTCAGATGGTCCTGTCTAGACATTCCTATAGTGCTTTTTCTGGTGGCATTAGACAACAATATCGTGTTACTAGTCTTCATTTTAATATTATTTAAAATGTGGACCACAGCCTTACTTATTGAACTTAAATGTAGCATTTTCTAGCCACTACTTATCTCCACCCTCCACCAGAGCCTTGCACATAGCAGGCAAGCACTCTACCTCTGAACTGCATCTCTGCCGTACAAAGTAGTTCCTAATTTGAGATTGCAGGTTGGGTTTGTCCATGGGGTTTGATAAATAATAATGTCTAGGTACTACTTTGGACTTTCTAAGTCTGTTTACTTGATGCGCTTGTTACAAAACAATGTCTCAGGATTATTATGTTATATCTTAAAATGTATGCCACTATTTGAATTATGTCAGTTTATTTTCATAAACCAAGCCTGCCGTTCACAGATTTATTTAGAAATGGGCATAATGATTATTCTGAGAGACATTTTGTCTAAAATTTGTTTGGTATTCCTTTATATTCTCTCTCCCGTCTCTGACTCTGTCTCTGTCTGGTATGGATAGAACCACCGCATTTCTTTCTCATTATTGAAAACTTCATTGCTATCATGCACTCTCTTAGACCTTTCATATTTGAAAATTATAATATTTGGTTCAAGAAATGAATGTATGTTTGATAATATTAGTTCTTAATACATTTCTCTCAACATTTTACATACTTGACTAACATCGTTCTTTTTTCTTTTCTTTTTTTTCAGTATTAGGAATTTAATTCAGGGCCCCATGCATACAAGGCAGGCACTTGGTCACTGACCTGTCTCCTCAGCTCTCTTTAAAAAAAAAAATATTTTGAGACAGGCCTAGGTTGTCTAGGATGGACTTCAACTTACCATGTAGTCCAGGTAGGCCTTGAACTTGGGATTCTCATCCATCAGGCCTCTGGATGTAGCTGAGATCACAGACATATCCTACTGGGCCTGACTGGTAACATCTTAACCAAAGAATAAAAGCATTAGTACCAAGTACTAAATGTAAAACTGAATTAAATCTCTTGTAACGCTGAAGTTTATAATGAGTTGTGTTCTCTCATTAAAAAGCATTGGATAAATTCTTTTAGCTACTTCTGATGACTTTTGCAAGTATGCTTTTGTATGAAAATAGTCTTTAATTTTTTATGGGTATTAGAGGTAATAGAGCATTAGCATCTGAGGAATTTAGGCCTAGACTAGGGGTGGCTTGGTGACTATGCACTTACCTATAATGTGTAAGGCCTTGGGAGTGGGTTGGGGGGACATTGGGTGGGATTATTTTTCTCCAGTGCTGGGGACAGAGTACAGGTCCTCACACATAGTAAGTAGTGCTTTATCACTGAACTCTACATCCTCCCCGCCCCCTAGCCCAGATAGTAGATCTTAATTTGAGATGGCAGATCAGATTTCTCTATAGGATTTAATAAATATACTATGTCTGGATACTGATTGAACTTTCACTGATTTAACAGATTTAATCACTCCTATACTCAAAAAACATAAATCTGTGTCTGTGCATATATATTATATATAGATGACTATATGATTACATTGCAAATAGTTACATTTTCTTTGTTTAAAAAAACCTAAGACCATCTTAGAATATAGGATTTATATTGCTTCTAGGCCTTTGGGCAAAGATAAAGTATAGAATATAGAAGTTATGTGGTTTTATTTAGTATAAGAACCCCATGTAAAAGTGGGCACATTATTAGGTAAGTTTTTTTGACAGATGATAGTGACTCAACAGGCACATCTTTGTAGACTAATGTCTACTAATACTCATCACATGGAGGTGTTTTCTAAATGTATTGCACAATTTGGGCAGGTGAAAGTAATGGTTTTAGTGTCAAATAAAAGGCACAAATTCACTAGTATATATTTCTCTTAATGCTTATAGTCTTGTGAACTGAAAATTCAGAAGGAAGAGAGCAAGAGGAAGGACACTTTCACATCATTCCCCGCCCCCATGGTAGATTTCTATGTTACCTTGAAAATGTATATTTTGCAAACATTACCTTAACAGCCTAGTTTCATCATTTGTAAAGTTGGGAGACTTGGAAGGACTACTTGAACCCTCACCAATTTGAGGCCAGCCTGGGAAATATAGCAAGACCCCTATCTCAAAATAAATAATTCATGTTTGAAAATTGACAGTTAATAAGCGTGTGTGTGTGTGTGTGTGTGTGTGTTTCCATCTGTAGTGGCTTTCTCATTATTTACATTTGTAACTGGTTTGTACAAAATGCTTAGGTGCTTGTAGTATTATTGTAAATCTAACATTGCAGTGTGAGACTAAGAAAGGTTAGGGTTTATGTGAGACTGACAGTTGTTACTATTAAAATATAAACTTTTTTAGAAAGAAGTTTTATTCCTGTTGAACCTTTTAAAATCCAGTTTAGGTAATATAGTTCAACTTAATGTGTATTAAGTTTAGAGAGAGTCTCCAGAAGTCAGTATAATAATTGAGTTTAAAATGGTACTTTAATGTTCTTTCTTTTGATAACATTTTCCCCACACTATTTTAAGGAAGGTGTTTTACCATTGAAGGGTCCCAACTCTAAATTTATAAATGCTATTCTTATATTTTGAAGGGAAAAAACATTTTCTGGAATAAACAGAATTATTTTGCTCTTCACAATGTTAAAAGTTCTTTAATAAATAAATGGCTTGGGCAGGGTGACATCAGTAGTTAAATTTAATTGGAAATAGTTCAGATTTTTAGTTGTTATATTGAGACTAAAGAAAATTTCCTTTGGAAGTTTGATTGCTTTTATCAGATAAGTTCATATTGACTTACAGTCATTTCTATACTCCTTCCAAACTCCTGCTTTGTTACAGGGCATCTTATTTTAAAGACCATTTACATTTTGGACCATTTTTTTTTCCCATTCTGCCTTTTATTACTCTCAAAAACTGTACTTTATAAACATGATCACAAACTTTTTGTATGTGGCTACTGCTTAGTTCCTACTTAGCTTTACTAAGAAAACTTGTTAGGAAACCATGTGACTTTATGTTAAGAAACTCACAGGATAAGGCTTCTCTTTTCCTATCTGTTTCACCTTGATAGATTTGGGTCAAAAAAATTAGGAAAAAAGTATCTGGCCAGTCATTTTCTTTCAGATTCATTGCTTAATGGAGCAATTCCATTAAGGCAGAAAAATAAAAAGCATATTTGATTAGCTCCTTGCCAGTTTTTCTGGGACCTAGATTAATTAGAATCATTTCAGTTATAACACTGTGACAGTGTCTTCAATGCCTGAACATGCACAGTGGTTCAGAAGGGTTAGCTGGAATTTCTTTTTAAAGTACTTAGAAGCTAGATACAGTGATACTCCTGTAATCCAGCACTTGGAGGCTGAGGCAATCAGGGATATAGCATTGAGACTGCCACACACAGAGAGTACGTCGAAATTGTGCTGCTAGTTAAGTATTTAAGGAATTTTATATTTATCTTAAAATGTTCCTTTTATTTGTTCCACTGGAATTGATGATGAAAACAATTAAGCCTTATTTATATGTAATTATTGACTGCACAAACTGTGATTCATTGGGTATCTGTATGCAAAATAAAAGGTTTTAAAGCTGAACAAGTTTTATACTTTATAAAATGTAAATAATTTTGATTATTCTGATAACAAAATTACTGTTTAGTGCAGTTCATTCTTTCCTCCATCATCCTTCTAAACTTAAATATATAAAATGTGTTTTTGTTACATTAACTGTTTGTTAAAATTTCATTGTATATATATATATGAGTTAATATTTGGTTTGTTTCTGTATAGTATGATCAAAAATAATTGAAAATTTTGCACTTTTCTAGTCCCTTGGAAATTTATATTCTAATGGTTTTTAAGAATGTACATTTATTTTGTGAATAATGAATTAGCTTTGTATATGACAGTGGACTTGAATCAAATAAAAGGACGGTGTTACTTTCTTCAGTTGATCTGGACTATTCAATTCATAGAGTTTGCTTAGAATGCAGTATTTATTAAACAGGAAATTGACCACTGTTTATTTCTCAAAAGAGAATTTCTTCTATAATCTGAACAACATGAATATCAATGTTATTAAATCAGGTTTTGTCATTCATAATGAGCCTTTCATTTCAAAACAATCCCCAAACCATTGTACCTCTGTGTGTGTGCGTGTCTCTCTCTATCTTTGTCTCTTTCTCTTTCTCTGTCTCTGTCTCTGTCTCTCTCTCTCACACACACACACACACACACACACCCATAACACAGAGTCTCTGGCTGACCTCCAATTTACAGAGATTTGCCTGCCTTTCATCCAGGGCAAGATAAGCCCTTGCCTTGGATCTCATGCTAGAGATACACTCAAATATCATGAACCAGAAAACTCATTTATTTAAAAACACGAGTCTCTGTCACTCAGGACCTTGTGGTGAGGGTTTTACATATCAGGAATAAATTTTTAATTATGTTATTACTGGTCAAGTTCCCCACATTTCATGCCTTATATATTTGAAATAAAGTGTGACTATTTAAATGTTATAAAAGTTTTTAAATTGTACTGTTGCTGAGGTTCAAAGGAGATTTGAGTAATCAGATACAGCTTTTCAAATCTTTGTTATCAGCACAAATGTAATAAGTACATGCTTAATGAAATATTTCCCAGTAGAGCTGTTTTCATTTACTTCTTAAAGTTACAGTTTGGTGAACTGGAAATACTCAGGGATTAGTGGAGTGACCACAATGGGTTTAAGTGGAGACTAAGAAACAGTCTATTATATTGAGTTACTCTCTTCAAAGGAGATAGGGAAGTGGAGACATGACGTAGATTTAGATACTGCTTTAAGATGCAGTACACAATCCAGGTCTGGTGGCACAGCCCTGTTCATTCCAGCTATTTGGGAGGCTGAGACAAGAGGATTACAAGGCCTGCCTGGGCTGCAGAGTTCAAGGCAAATCTGGGAAACAGTGAGACATTGTCTCAAAATTAAAGGCACCTGGGGATAGAGCGTAGTGCTGAGTGCTTGCCTAAATTGCGTGAGGCCCTGGATTCAGTCCCCAGTATGGGGTGGGGCTGGGGGAGGGTAAGATATAATAAACACATAACTAAATGGAAGCAGCTGTCTTACAGTAAAATTTTATTTACAAAAACAAGTGGAATTTCATAATCCTTAGTTCTCAGGCCCTTGGGGGAAAATAACAGGATATTTGTAGCATCTCAGCTTGAAAAAGTATAGGCACATATTGAAGTCAGGTGTCAACACATTCAGGCCCAATTGAGGTGCTAAAACTAATGTTTGATTTCACAAATCCCAGTGAAACCACATAAATAAGTTTGAACTTAACCCACTCTTGTATTTAAGTTTCCTTAAATAGAGGAGAATCCTTTCCCATACATGCTTCTCAGTTTCCCTTGATACATTTTATGTATAAGCCAGTGATGTGTAAACCAGTGTTCTGAAGGTCTCGCATTGCAGACAGAAAATTTAAAGCAGTAACAAGTGCCTTCACTTTTTCAGTATCACCATGTGCTGCCAACAGTAACAATATCCGTGATAAATTATCCTACCATGCTGCTGGCTCCTTCCTTTTGGGATGCTTCTATTAATGAGGTACTCTAAACCAAATTGACCATTCTCTCCCTGGTCATTGTGGGTTTAACCCTCTTTATTGGTCTTCAGCTAAAGAGGAATGGGAGTTCTTCAGGATATAGGCATTCCTTATGTCACTTATCCAAGGCATGCTTCAGAAAGACACTTTTGTGAGATAAATTCTCTTGGGTACAAGAGGTTTAGTCTTCTTTTTATCTCTGTATTAGACACTTTTCATTTCTATGATAAAATTCCTAAGAAAACAACTTATGGGGAGCTGGAGAGATGGCCCAGTGGTTAAGAGCACTGGCTGCTCTTGCAGAAGACCAAGGTTTGATTTCCAGCAACCACATGGCAGCTAACAACCATCTGTAACTCCAGTTCCAGGGGATCCTCTTCTGTCCTCAAAGGGCACTGCACAACATGGGTGCCCCCACCTACCTACATGCAGGCAATACACTCAAACACAAAAAATAAAAATGATAAATAAAATGTTTTTTAAAGAAAATTTATGGGTTGAAGGATTTATTTTGGCTCATGGCTTCAAAGATTTTAGCCAACGGTCACTTGCCTCCATTGCTTATGGGATCATTCATGGTGAAGTGAAACATGGCAGGCAGGATGATAGAACAAAGCTGTTCACCTCATGGTGGCCAAGAGGTGAACTATACTCCTATACAAAATATACCTTCAAAGGCTCAGCCCTCCCCTCTGTGTGTCTAACTTGGCCATAACTTCCACAGCTTCCTCTGAGCAGGCTGCGGGGAGCAAGCCACTAAGGAGAATACCTCCATGGACTCTGCTTTAGATTCCTTGGGATTCTTCCGATTCCTGTCCTGCTTGCTTCTGTCTTGGTTTCCCTCAGTGATGAGCTGTGATTGAGACATGTGAGCCAAATAAACTCTTTTCCTCCCAAGCTGCTTTTGGTCATGGTCTTTATTGTAGCAACAGAAAGCAAACTAGAACAGTCTTGATTGCTAACTGACAGGCTTATTGTAAGGATTTGAGAACACCAGAAAAACCTTCTGGCTTTTCATCTGCAATACTTTTATGCTATGAGTTCAAGGCTTTAAGCTTAATGTTCTCCTTTCGTAAGATACACAATACAGGTAGGAATAAATGTCTACCCCAGAATCTTGTTGTAGTTCCCATTGTCACTGGCAGCACTTAACCACCCCAAATTTGTCCCTTGCTGACATTCCATGGCATGCCGGCAGTGGTGATAATTTGAACAATCTGCGTGCTATAGAATATCAGGGAATACAATCAGGAGGTCATGAAATGTGTATTCAACCTAGTCCTATAATTCCATTTTGACAAACTGAATTTGGGAACCTCTCCTTGTATCACCAGAGTGTCAGTTATGTCAAAAAATTGTTGAACTCAGATGGTTCAAAAGACTCTAACGAATAAATTTTATAAAGATGTAGGAAGGGTTAAGGAAGCCAATAAGGGATGCTTAAATGTGCAGAGATTACGAACAAGGACAAACATTGTCACATGTGCACATGCACAGATACCCAGGCACATGTAAAAATAACACCAATTCATTCATACATATATGAACTAATTGAAAATGCTTTTCAAGGGGCTAAAGAGATGGCCCAGCAGTTAGAAGCAGTGGGTGCTTTTACAGGGGACCTAAGTTCAGTTCCCAGTACCCACTTGGTGGCTAACAGCTATTCATAACTCCAGTTTCAGGGTCTCCTATGCCCTCTTCTGTCATCCCTGAGCATTGCATGCATGGTGTACTTACATGAGACCAAAATACTCCTATACATAAAACTAAAAAAATAAATTTAAAAACTAAAAAGAAAATGCTTATAAATCTGATGTTTCAAAATAAAATTTTACTTGTTCAGTTTTTTCATTTCTGTTAAAATATTTTATTTTTTTATGTGTATGAGTATATTGCCTGTATGTGTGTAAGTGCACCTATATCATGCAATACCCGCATAAATTAGAAGACGGTGTTTGATTCTCCTGGAACTGGAGTTAACCACTACATGGGTGCTGGGAATTTAACTCGGGTTCTCTACAAGAGCAGCCAGTGCTCTTAACCTCTGAACCATCTCTCCAGCCCTGCCTTTTCTTTTTGTGAGGCAGGGTCTCACATTGTAGTCTAAGGTGCCTAAAACCCACTATGTAATCCAGGTTGACCTTAAACTCATGTTAATCCTCCTACTTCAACCGTCTGAGTGCTGAGATTACTCATATGAGCCACATTTCTAGCTTAGAATTTTACTTATGTTTAATATTTTATCTAATTCTACAATTAATAATTTTTGTCCATTGAGTAACAATAAAATTGTGATGTTATTTTGATTGTACCTGAAGAAATATTGTATTGATTGTAAATTTAAAAATATTTTACTTACATGTTTAAATATTTTAAAATATTTAAATTTTCATAGGAGTTTTTAAACACAAGAATTTTATACCCACAGAATTTATAATTATTGTCATTGTTTTGCGATATATCCCTGGGTGACTTGGATCTCACTGTGTAGACCAGGCTGGCCTTGAACTTGTGGTGATCCTGCCTCTGCCATCATTCCCGGCTCTGAAAACTTTTAAAATTCAATATAAATACATATTCAGGGCTGGAGAGATGGCTCAGCAGTTAAGAACACTGGATGTTCTTGCATAAGACCCAGGTTCAAGTCCTAGCACCCATATGATGGCTAACAGTTGTCCCTAACTTCAGTTCCAGGGACTCTGATACTCTCTCACTCCTCCGTGGGCACTGCATGACCCGGATGTGCTTATACACATGCAGACATAATACTCACACACATGAAATAAAAATAAAAAATAAATCCAAAAAATAATTGAATGTAACTACATACTGAAAAGAATTATGCCAACAAATTCTCAGGAAAAAAAAATCTGTGTTAAAGATTTTACAGAGCTGATTGATTAGAATTTTGTGATTGTGGAGAGTTGGAATGTTGCAAATACAGAGCCAAAATTAACCTGGACTGTCTTCAGCCCTCTTAAGAGCCACTCATTACCCACCTTTTGTCTGACATAGTGTCTTTTCAACTATTGGGTAAAACCTTTGGAATGTATTAACTTAGACCAGTAACTCCACCATCCCAACATCTAAGAATCCCATCAAAGAACACCTGGAAACTAGCAGTTTTCTGAGCTTTGCTGCAGCCTGTCTACTTGATACCTTGTCGAGTGTGTTAGGTGGATGTCTTGACTTGGAACTTTCTTTTGTTCTGTGACTATTACCAATAGCCAGACATCAAGGGAATTAGATACTATTTGGTAAATTTCACCCAATGAAGCCAACAAAACTTTTGAATTTATTGTTATTCAGTAAATCCTGGCATTGTAGAAAGATACAAATTTGCGGCTGGAGAGATGCCTCAGCAGTTAAAAAGCACTGGCTGCTGGGTTTTATTCTTAGCACTCGCATGACAGCTAACAACTGTCCAAAACTCCAGTTTCAGGGGATCTGATGCCATCTTCTGACCTCTGTGGACATTGCACAACATGGGTGCACTTACACACATGCAGACAATTCACTCATACACATAAAATAAAAATAATCAATACAAACTTCTCCATCTCTCTGATTCTGACATAGTGTGCTCACAACAGTCATCATTATCATATTTAAATTATTTTGAAACAGTTAAGAGAAAACTATTTCAAATGTGAATATTTATAATATGCTAGAAACTTAACACCTTAAAGTCAAGCAAAATTTTGAAAGCCAACACAAAACTTGTGGAAGTATATATTGTTGATTATTACAATACTTTAAAACAGTATCTGTGGAAAAAAAGCTTGAAAACAATGAGGAGGCAGATGTCTAGTTGTCTCTGATTTTTTGTGGCACTGCGATTTGAACCCAGGGCTGAAGGAGAACAGCAAAGAAAAGGTTAAATGCATAAGTAAACAAAGTCCAAACATCGCTTGAAAACAAGGATGTTCAATGACTGGGTGGAAAACCCCCATTTTTGTTTAAGTTCAAAACACTGCTATAAATCATGATGGCTATTAGATTAGATTATTAGGACACTTGTTAACTAGTACAAGATGACTGGTTTTTTAAAATTTATTTATAGGAATGCTTAAAGAGTCTTTGTATTCTTTAAAGTTTATTGATTAACTGTAAAAGATCACACACTTTGTGTGTGATCAATGCTTGACTATTGTTTTCATGTATCCCAGCACCTATTGCCTTTAGTCACCCTGAGATCTGACTATATAAGATTGTAGAATTTTGTAATACATTGCTCATGTCCAGCAGAGATGTGAGTGCTTTGCCTTGCTTCGTTTTGTTGTCCATCAACTGATCTGGGTCTTCACATAGGACCTCCATAATAAACAACTGCTCTGCTACTGAGCAGTACCCATGTCTACTGTGTGGTTTTTAGGCAGAGCTTACATTTCTGAAATATTGTGCCCTGCCCACATATAAATATGAAAAGATCAGGGGGCCTAGGGCTACATGACAGTTTAGGACTAAAAAGACCAGAGAGGCTCCATGGCAGAACAATTGCCCACCAGGTACATAGGCCTGGGTTCCAGTCCCAACGCCGGGGAGGAAAACGTCCAGATGTCCTGGGAGATTGGTGTCTACAGTTATTGTTACATTCAAAATCTTGTTTACTGTTGATTTGGAACATCATTTTGATTGGAAATGTCTTTAAAAGAGATAAAATAAACTTCTGAAACACAAAGGACAGTCTGAAATACTTATACTCAGTGTTAAAAAGTACTTCTGGGGCATTTGCTATTAAGAGCATTTGCTGTTCCTGCACAGGACCAGGGTTGAGTTCCCAGCACTCACGTGGCAGCTTACAACTCCAGTCCAAGGGATCTGACTCCCTCTTCTGACCTGTAAGGGCACAGCAAGCAAGTTGTGTACCTAACATACATGCAAACACTCAAGCACATAAAACTGTTTACAAAAAATCTTTTTAAAGGGGCTAGAGAGAGGGCTCAGTGGTTAAGAGCACTGCTCTTGCAGAGGACCTGGGTTCCATTCTCAGCACCCATGTGGCAGCTAACAACTGTCCCTAACTCCAGTTCCACCCTCTTCTGACCTCTGTGGGCATTGCAAGACATGGGTGCACTTACACACATGCAGGCAATTCACTCAAAAATATATTTTTTTAAAGTACAACTTTTGCTGGGTGTAGTGGTACATGCCTCTAATGCCAGCTACTTGGAAACTGAAGCAAGAGGATCAATTTGAGGCCAGTCTGGGTAACATAGACTCTGTTTCAAAATGTGTGTGTGTGTGTGTGTGTGTGTGTGTGTGTGCGCGCGCGAGTGGAGGTTGGGGGGGTGAGTTCTATCAAATGAAATACTAGGTAGCAATAACTGTTATAAATACCAAAGATTTGGCATTTTCAACAAGGTGTTTCAAGCTTATGTAAGTCATCTATCAAAGGAGCTCTAAAATGCAATCTGGAATGACTGCTCTTGCCAAATTGCTCTTTAACACTTTGTTATTAAAGCTATAAAATCTATAAATTCCTTCAGGATATTTTCACTAAACGTAGTGCCAATAATAGCAAGCCTTTCCTTACATTAATCCATATTAAAACTTTCGAATCAGATAAAATAGGTCTTAAGCTACGTTTGTGCTCAGAGCAACTAATGTGAAATGCCAAAGTACTCTGCACTGTTTTTTTCAGTGCTAGGTCTTTTTCATAAAACAGCTAATATCCTACAGGCAACTCTATGTAGTCTCATTTTCAGTGACTTATTTATCTATTTAATTTTATGAGTTAGGGTCTCACGTGGTCCAGGCTGGCTTGGAATTCACAATGTAGGTGAGGATGACCTTAAACTCCTGATCCTCTGGCCTCCACCTCCTGAGTAATGGGATACAGATGTACGACACCCAAGATAAGTTTAAGTGAAGTCAGGGATCAAAGCCAGGACTTTGTGTATGCTAGGCAAGCGTTCTACCAACCAAACTACATCTCCAGCCTCCAAATATCACTGTTTTACATAGGATGAAATGGAGCTTGGAAAATTCAAGGGGTTTAGCGAAAAACAGAGTTAACAGTCTAGAGTCCATCATCGAATAGTCTGTCAACCGGCTCAAAGTAAAGTGTCCTAAAGAACCACATTTACCAGAATGCTTCTGCGAGGCAAGGTGTACCCAACAGTGCTTACACCTTCAGCCATCCCCTTGACTCGGTTAGGTTAGCTTAGGTCATGAGTCTCACTCAATGTAGGTGTGATTTATTATTTTATTTTATGTGTAAGAGTATAAAAATTCGTGTAAGTACACCCATGTCGTACGGTGCCCTCAGAGGTCAGAAGAGGGTATTGGAACCCTGGAACTGGAGTAACGGATGGTTGTTAGCCACCATGTGAGTGCTGGGAACCGAACCTGGGTCTTCTGCAAGAACAGCTAGTACTCCTAACCTGTGAGCCATCTCTCCAGCCCCGGGCGTGATTTTAACAGTATCCTTGAGAGGGTTTTGTGAAAGCCGACTGCTGCACTCTCAGGGCCCTGATCAATCTGCCTAGTAGGTCTAGGGTGAAAATTCATAATCTTTCTAAAGAGCCCTCTGCGGCGGCCAAACTGCTGGATCCCGCACTGCCCTGGAGAACCACTGGCGTAGAGATTTTCATCTTCAACCCACTGGGAAGGCTGTCAGTTGGGCCCGTGCTCTGGCAAGCCCAAACCAAAGTGCCTCAGCAGGATGCTTGGAAGCCAAACCCGCCTGGTCAGGGCGCGGACAGCTCGGTGATCCATTGCTCTCCCACGCCAGCCCGGCACGCCCCCCGCGGCCCATTCGCCCTCAGGCTCCATAAGCGCCTCCACCCCCTGCGGACTCCAGGGCCGGGCCAGGCCGCGGCGTCGCTGCCCGAGCGCAGGATCGAGACGTGGCTCCTGGCCGGAAGCATGCTGGACTTCGCGATCTTCGCCGTTACTTTCCTGCTGGCGCTGGTGGGAGCCGTGCTGTACCTCTACCCGGTAACCGCGGACTCGACCCTAGAGGGCTCGCTCGCCCGGGGTCCACCCGGGGAGGGTCGGAGGAGGAGTGGGTCCCGCAGGTTGGAACCACACCCGAGTCATGTGGCTCCGCGCCGTGGCGTGCTAGCCCTGCGCATGCGCGCGCGTCGCGGCGGGCGCGGTCCTGCGTGGCTGAGTCCTGGTCTTTGGTTCCTGCGTTCGGTCTTCGGAACAGTATTTCCCATGTAGGCTCTGAAGCACTTCTTGTGGCTTTGGGTGCATCGACTCCCATCAAACCCAGATTCCTTTGGCCGCCGCGTCAGAGGAGGAGCTCCTTCCCTCTTCCCCAGGCAGACCCCTTCTGCCCATTCTGCCGCAGCATCATTGCTGAAGGGCATGAGCCAGATGAGTTAGCTCACCTCCAAGTCTTCACTTGTCCACCTGCCTGTTTCACAGGGATTAATGGTAGAGGAGTCATCCTTACAGAGTGACGTTCTAGGCCAGCTTGGACCACATGAGACCCTGTCTCAAATTTTTCTATGTACTAGAAAAAATTCGTTGGTAATATGCAGAAAAATGTTCTTTTTTTGCATAAATGCAAACGTTAGGGCTCAAGGAATTTTCAGATTAAAAAGAAACTTAAATTTTAATTTGGGAGCTGGTCATGTCTAATTCCCAGCTCCCCAGGGCCTAAGGTAAGAAGGTCTTGAGTTTGAAGCCACCTTTATCAATATGGTGAGACTTCACTAAAAAACAAACAAAATCTCTAATTTTATTAGGTAAATTTTGTGAGAATCATTCTGGCTACTGTGTTAAGAATAGACACAGAATTACAGCACTAGGACAGAGTGGAAGCAGATAGACTAGTTGGGAAGATAATATAATAGTCCTTTTGATGAGAGATTGTGTTGGCTTGGACCACAGGTGTAGTGGCACAGTGGTGAGAACTACTCCACTGTGAAGACAGAGCCAGAGGAATTGGGTGTAAAATGTGAGCTTGACAGGAAGCAAGAGCCCCCCCCCTCCCCCGCCAAGTCTGGTAGCTAGCTGGAAGAATGGGTTGACCCCAGGGAAATTGGAGGTGGTGTTTAGTTTTATTTAAGTGGGAGTTAGGGGGAATTCGTAGAGATTAAGAGTTTGGTTTGGCTGTGCAAGTTTGTGATGCCTAATAGATATCCAAGTAGCGATGTGGAGACAGTAATCAGATCTGGAGGTTGAGTTTAAAGGAAAGGATGAAAGAGAATTTGGGAGCTGCCAATTTATCAGTGATATTTAAAGCAAGGAAACTTGTTCCAAACTCCTGGGTAATTCAGGTACGGTAAAGATGTTCCAGACCAAGCACTAAATTCTCCTTATGTGGAAGTTGAGGGGTTGAAAGAGAAGTGGAGGGTAATGCAAGGAAACCCAAGAAGGAGCAGCCAGACCAAAGGAAGGCAAAAAAGTAATGGTCAAGTCAAATGTGACTGATGGGTCAAGTAAGGTAAGGCTTGGGAATTTAGTAGCATTGATAATCCAGGAAGAGCAGTTTCATTGGGAAGATGAGAGTGGTGCTCTAACTGGAGCGGATTGAGAGGTACGAATTCTACACAGCTGTAGAGTTTTGTGGTGAAGGGTGTAGTGATTGTGGAGTGGGAAGTGAGGAAAGGAGTTGCTCCAGCTCGGAGAAGTTCCATTATGTTTGTATGCTGCTGAGGACTGTGACATTATGAGGGAGGAAATCAGTTTTTAGGAAACAGAATTGTTGGAGCCAGTTCACTGACAGATGAGAGGGGATGTGGAGCCCATCCACTGAGAGCATAGTTCATAGAATAGAGGGGAAGGTAGACTGTAAGGAAACAGATGGAAGCAGATTCATAAGTGTCATTAAGAGAGGTGTGTGTTGCTTTTATTTATTTATTCATTTCAATGAAACAGAAGTCAACTTGTTGATCATTGGTGAAGAGAGAGCAATGAAATGTTATTTATCACCGCCTAAGCTGTTATTGAATCTGGAATCTTAGAGTCTGCTTCCAGAAAATGTGGTAATCCCAGGGATGAAGGAAGACAGCTAGGGTCAGAAAGGATCTGTATGCGGATTTTTTAGTATCGATTCACATTTTGTATCTTGCCATGTCAGCTAACAAAATAACAGATAAAAAGTGTAAGGGAGGGAAGATTTACTCTGGCTCACGATTTCAAACATCTCAGTCCATGGTCATCGGACTCCATGTCTTTTTGGTCTGGGGCGGGGCAGAAACACCATGGTGACGGGGCATGCAGGGGAAAAGTGAGGAAGCAGAAGGCAAGAGGAAGAGAGGAAAGGAGGGGCCTGCGGCAAGATAAACCCGTCAAGGCTGTACTCCTTGTGACCTTCCTTAACTAAGCTCCACCTCCTAATCATTCAGCTGTGAATTCATCAGTAGTTTAGTCCTTTAAAGTTAGAGCCCCGTTCCCTCAGAACACTGTGGTAGGGCCAAGCCTCCGTTGAGCCTTTGGGGCCATTTCATATCCAAACAGTACACTTGTGTTTGATCCTGCCATTGTACTTCCTAGAGTTCTAATCAAACTGCTCTCTGTAGGAATCTTCCTCCGCAGACCTGAAGAAGTACGGCTGGCCGAGTTGTCCATCCACTGCTGTCTCTTTATTGTTTCCTTCCTTCTTATTTGTTCACTTTCATTTTACTGGAATCTCAGGAGGAAAGGATACAGATGAGTGTTTTCAGTTATGTATTACTGCCTTTGAGGAGAAATAGGAAACTTGTTTCAGCTCTTAATAATTTTAGCCTATGGAGCTGGAGCGACGGCTCAGCAGTTAAGAGCACTGGCTCGACTTGCAGTGGACCCGAGTTCAGTTCCCAGCACCCACACAGTGGTTGCCATCTGTAACTCCAGTTCCAGGGGATCTGATGCCCTCTTCTGACCTACTCGGACGTTGCACAGCACAGGTGCACTTAAATAAGTGCAGGCATTTACACATTAAAAAAAACAATTAGCTTAGAAAATAAAAAGGTTTTCAATCCACCTGTCATTTTTTGTTAGTCTGGCTCAGTTCACTTTCCCCACTGGGATTTATGGGCTGAGCCATCATACCTGACTTTTGTTTTTGTTATTTGACTAGAACATATTTATTTCAGGAATTGGCATTGTAAGCTAGACAATGATATATTTTTTTTCATTTTAAAGCCAAATCAGAAGAGACCATATATAGATTCAGAACAATTGAAACAAGAAAATGTACTTGATGTGGGGGCTGGGGAATAGCTCAGTTGGTAAAGTATTTGCCAAGCATGTGCAAGGACCTGAATGTGATCTCCGGCACACATGAAGATCAGGGCATGGCAGAGCTCATGTGCAGGGGAGGCAGAAACAGGAGAATCCCTAGAGTTCCTTGGACAGCCAGCCTCACTTAATTAGTGAGACCCAGGTCCTAGTGAGAGACTTGTCTCCCCCAAAACAAGGCAGAGACTGGGCATGTCTTTAATCCTGGTGCTCAGGAGGTATAGATAGGCAGATCTGTGAGTTTGAGGCTGGGCTGGTATTCATAGTGAATTCCTGGTCAACCAGGGCTACAGAGTGAGACTGTGTCTCAAAAAAACCAGGAAAACAAGTCAGAGAGTGATTGAGGAAGACACCCGTTTTTGACCTCTGGCCTCCACATGCATGTGCACACGCACCCACAAACAGGTGCACCTGCAACCACACATACACCCACATGTACACCCACATATAAACATACACAGAAAGAAAAAAGCATGCTTGATAAAGACTAGTTATTATATTCTTAGACTACTTTTGAAACTAATGGAAAAATATTAAAGCAGTTCTTTTCTATTTTTGTTTTAATATAGAAATAATTCCTCAGATTCTACAAATTGGAAAGCCATTGTTTATAGTTCTGTTTACCTCATTTAAATGCATCAAACTTATGAGATATATGACAGTTCATTATATTAAATCATTTTAAAATTCTTTTCCTTAAGGCTTCCCGACAAGCTGCAGGAATTCCAGGAATTACACCAACTGAAGAAAAGTAAGTAATTTTTTAAATCAAGTAAAGGCATCTCTTCCTTTTTGGTATTAAAACTCTATTTTCTTTTTCTTTTTCCTTTCAATGATGCTAGAGATGGAATCCAAGGCTTCAAGCACTTAAGCAGGTGCTGTGCCTCTGAACTACATTCTCAGGCCTAGGCTATATATTTTAGATGAGTCATTTAAATTCCTTTTTTTACTTTAGGTTTATCTCTGTGCATGCCATCTAAACTTAAGACCTGAAAGGAAAGCTCTATATTAATTGCTTTCTCTTTCTCTTTGGCAGAGAAAGCTGAAAATAGGACAGAATTAAGATAGAAGGAAAGGAAAAAAAAAAAAAAACAAACAAAAAAACAAAACACCTGTCATAGCTAATCTTAGGGTTTCCTTAGGCTGTGGGAACACAGAAGAAGCATTGCAAAAGCTGAATAGTTGTCCAGTCCTGTACCAGGCGTTCTGTGTGTGACTTTCTTATTTGGTTTCAAGATGTCATGAATTCTCAAAATTCTCAGAAAAATCCATAACTATATAAGAATAATAAATAAGTAAAATTTTAAAAAAGAAATAGCAATGTGGTAAATGTAATCGAGTTTGAAGTTTTTACAATTTCAGTTTTTTGAACCTTTGCCTTTCATCTGTTGACATAGTTTCGTCAGAGTCAGCTGTGGTTTTTCTGATTTTTCCAAGTTAAATTGATTGTATTAAATGTTGCTCTTTCATCAGAGATGGTAATCTTCCAGACATTGTGAGCAGTGGAAGTCTGCATGAGTTTCTGCTTAATTTGCATGAAAGATATGGGCCTGTGGTCTCTTTCTGGTTTGGCAGACGCCTTGTGGTTAGCCTGGGCACTGTTGATGTTCTGAAGCAGCATATCAACCCCAATAAGACTTGTAAGTTAAATTTTCTTTCTATTTAACTGATCCTTATGTTTGAAGAATAAATGTTTGTAAAGAGAGAATTATATAGGGCTCTTGGATAGGAATAGCTAATATTTATAGAATCTTTGTACTGTATATTAGGCATTGTATTAACATCCATATTATATTTTAATGAGATCCAAGATTATAAAATTAAGAATTTTTTCTTTAATTTATAAATACATACAATATGAATCTACTGGAAATTACAACAGGGCTTTGAGGGAACATGAGAAACAGTTCCAGAGTACATCTGAAGAGCTCCTAACTGTGAGCAGTCAGAAAAGGCTAAAGAGTAATAGCCCGAGAAATGCCTATACTGTCACATAGTAATGTGTATGTAAAGTGTAATCTAAAGGCTACGGTACTACAAGAGGATTAGAGTAGTAAGTACTGGACAGGTGCATTTGATAACGATTGCACTTTTGAACAGGATAATGACTGCAAATGTTTCTGGGGAAGCTGAGTAGCTACTTAGAAAAAAATTAGTCCTAGTCCTGTCCTTATTCTTTGTATCAAAGTGAATATCAGGGCTGGGGACATGACTTGGCAGAATTCTTGATGATGCTTAAGCATGAGGACCTGCATTCAATCCCCAGAGCCCATATCAAAAAGCCAGGTGTACTCTCAATCCCAGGCCTGGGGAGGAAGGGACAGGCAGATCCCTAGGGTTCACTGGCCAGGCAGTCTAGCTAAATCAACTAGCCCCAGCCAGTGAGAGACCCTGTCTCATTAAACCAGGATCTCTGGTTTCCACATGTGCATGTCCACCTGTATATACAACTACACATGTACACATATCAAAAATAAAAAATAGCCATGCTGGTACACTCCTTTAATCCTAGCACTCAGGAGTCAGAAGCAGGTGAATATCTGTGAGTTTGAGGCCAGCCTGGTCTATATAGTGAGTTCCAGACCAGCTAGGCTATGTATCTCAAAGAAAGGGGGGGGGGAAAAAAAAAGGAAAAAAATTCAAATTAATTAGAAAATTAAATTTAAAGTTAAAAGTTGTAAATAATAGAAGAAAACATGGCTAAATAGTTAAATAGTCTTGTAGTCACTCAAGATTCTCGGAACCAAGATGCCCAAGGGAGATAAATTTGTCTAGTAGAAAAATGGAAATTTTCAGGGCTGGGAATGTAGCTCAGGGATAGAGCACTTTGCCCAGCATCGATGAAGCTGTAGATTAAACCTCAGAACTTACAGAGATATTTTTTCTCAATATACTTAAAACAAGCACAGAAACAAAAATCCTGAGAAAGGATGAACAAGAGCTGGGAAATATTGGCCACACATTAGTTGATGTGGTGGTTAGTAAGTAATTACTGTTTTTCTGTTAAATAAAGAAATAACATGAATGTGTTTAAAAGCAACAAAAGGGATCAACAGAGGAGAAAAAGGACATCTTGTGAGTGAGGGGAAAGGAGAGAGAAAAAGAGGATAACAAAATACATAAGGCATGAACACGGAAGAGGGTCGAGGGTCACAGGAGAGGAAGGTGACGTCAGGAGCAGAGCGGGGGGTGGGGGAGGGGTTAGAGTATCCATGAAACACCATAATGAAATCCATTATTTTGTATGCTAACTTTTAAATGTAATAAGAGAAATGAGAACTGTTTACTGCTCGGTTATGTGTGTGTGTGTGTGTGTGTGTGTGTGTGTAGGAATTTGGGAAAAATAAGGTAATATCATGCTTCATTGTATGCATGTATGAAGTTCTTAAGAATGAAGAAAAATTGGTAAAATGTATGGTAAATAAAAAGTAATAAGAAAATAAAAATGCTTTTATAGAAAAAAAATGGACCAAAAAGTAATGATTTGTTAAGAAAGAAGAGACATAAATAGCCAGTAAACAGATGAAAAACATTCTGCCTTACTAATAGTAACTCATTTAATTCACATAAAATCTTCATTAAGAGAGTATTATGAATCAAGAGTTCTGTAAAAACAAGGGTTTTACAGAGGAGAAAACTGAGGTACATAGATGTTAAGTTATCTACTTAAGGTCATACGCCTTGTTAGTGATGGAGCAGAAACTTGAAACCAGACAGTCTGGCTCAAGGTTGTGCCAATTTCCATCACTCACCTTTCTGACATGTGCAAAAATGGCCCTGTCAGAAAGTGCAACGAGTAAAAGGAGGCAGGAGCCCTTCAGAGCTCTGCGTGTAGGGTTTGGTTGCGGAGGGAAGCAGGTGAGTACTGAGCAAGTCACCACACTAATGAACTACAAGGAATGCTGCAAAACAAGGAGATGCAGTTCTTTCTGAAATTGGAAAGAATTTTCTGTATCTGGTAAGAAATAATGACAGGAGGCTGGAAGGATGATTTAGTGGTTAAGAGCTTATGCTGTGCTCGCAGAGGACCTGAGTTTGGTTCCCAGCACCTGTGTGGTAGCTCGTAACCATCTGTGACTCCAGCTCCAGGGTCTGACACTCCTTGGCTTCCACAGGCACCAATACTCAGGTGTGCACACACATACACATAATAAAAATATTTTTATTGGGTGTGGTGGCACACACCTTTAGTCCTAGCACTTGGGAGGCAGACAGAGGCAGGTGAATCTCTGTGAGACCAAGGCCAACCTGGTCTATATAGTGCTCCATAGTGAGTTCCAGGCTACCAGGCCACCAGCTGGAGCTACAAGGAGAACTTGTCTCAAAAAAAAAGAACCGATGACAACTATAGAAGTCTCTACATTAATTGCAAGTGAAATTTAGGGTCAATTTTACTTTATGCTTTTTTGTGTTGCTTGAATCTTTTTTTTAGTAACTTATGTGTATAAATAATACAGCCATTAAAGAAACAGAAAAAGGAGAAGAAAACAAAGCTCAGATGACTAACTTGAAAATAACACACAGACTTACCCATTTTGCTTTACAATTAGTAAAAAGCACTTTTCAGTTGTAGTCCTGCGTAGTCATGTACGTAGAAATGTTATGCGAGTATTAATGACTGACAGTGGAATTCTGAGTCAGGGTGGTTTTGCCAGTTGTTATTAACTCTTATATCTGTGTGGATTTATGAAAGACTATTAACGATACTGAAATTGCTGTCTTTTCAGCTATCGTCCTTTACCTCCCTGATCTCTGTTCTCTTGTTGGATATTTTTTTCCCTTTTGAGTGATTATTTTAACTTGGAAATATTGAATCTTTGTGTTTCAGTGGACCCTTTTGAAACTATGCTAAAGTCACTCTTAGGGTATCAGTCTGGTGATGAGAGTGGGAGTGGAAGCCATGTGAGGAAGAAATTGTATGAAAACGGTGTGACTAATTCTCTGCAGAGCAATTTTCCTCGTCTGCTGAAGGTAAGGTGGTAAGACGTTTGGTGTGGTGTTTTTCAATGTTGTTAATAGTATTTATGGTATATTTTAAACCATTGATTATCTTACACTTATTACTTTCTTACCTGTTTTTCAAGCTGATTTTTATTCTCCTGAAATTTTGAAACAAAACAAACATAAGCAAACATATAAAACCAAAAGGAAAACAAAAGTCTCACAGCGCAGACTCACACTGAGTTGGAATGATGAAAATAGAGAAATATGAAGTTTTTTTCAATGGGTTGATTTGTTCATTGTTTCAGGACAGACTCTGTGTGTGTGTGTGTGTGTGTGTGTGTGTGTGTGTGTATGTATCTGTATACATGTGTGAACACTAGAGTTTGATGATGGCGTCTTTCTTGACTGTACTCCACCTTATAAACTATGGCAGGGTCTCTTGCCAAACTTGGAACCAGCTGATTTGGCTAGTCTAATTTTAGCCAGCTTGCTCCAAAGGTCCCCTGTTTCTGCCTCCTGAGTGCTGGGATTAAAGGTAGGCCGCCATTCCTGCCTGACATTTGTTTGGGTTTGGGCTCCAAATTGAATCCTCATAGTCTTTATCCACTGTGCCAACTTCCTATCCCCTTAGGCCATACTCTTTAGACAGTGTTTCCTAAACCATGATACAAAACACTCTTGTTAAAAGTATAGATTATTTGATCTCTACTTGGATATCTTGAACCACTGGGAGGGGAGCCTGACATCTTTAGGAAGTTCTGCAAATATTCACAAAGTCAGAGTACAATAATACTATACTAGTTCATAATGCATTAGTGACTTTTTGTTGCTGTGGTAAAACATCAGAGAAAACAGCCAAGGAAGGAAGGGGCTTATTTTGGCTGATGGTTTGAGAAGTTTCAGACTGTGGCTAGTTCCATTGCTCTTAGGCCTGTGGCAAGACAGATGCCTCATGGTGGGAAGGTGCCATGAAGAAACCTCTATTGTGGTGGCATATGCGAAGTAGAGAAGGACAAGAAGGGGCCAGGGACAAGATGCAGCTTCACAGACCTGCTCCTGGTGGCCTCCTTCCAATCAGTCTACCTCGCAACAGCCCATTCAGTATGAACTTAGTATTGGATTGTCCCATTCGTAAATTTAGTGTCCTCATGATCCAGTTATTTCTCAATAGTGCCACTGGCTGAGGACCAAACCTTCAACACATGAACCTTCTGGAGGGACATTTCCTGTTCAAACTGTAACACAGACCCTTCCTTTTTGTTGCTCAAGGTCCTGTGTGTGCTACTGGACAGTTCTCTGTGTCTCCACAGGCCTGTTCCAAACTGTCAACGTCGTTCCACTCCTGCCTGCCACTCCAGCCTCTGCTTGCTCTAGAGGTTCTTGCTTCCTGCTTTGCCGAGATTGGCGTCTCTAACATGTTAGCTCCCTGCCTTTTCTAGTCCCTCACTAATAAACCCTGCCCATCTCAGAACCTTTTCTTTCTCTTGATTTTAAACCTTAAGGAATCAGTTTTTTCTTTCTTTTTTCCCCTCTTCACGCCGACCTTTGCAGTCTGCTATTTATCCAGGGGCCCCATGTGTCTTAGGTAAGTGTTCACTGACCAGCCATAAGAATTCTTCCTCTGTCCACAGCATACCGACCCAGTTTTGCCCTTTTAAAATAATGTAATTTCTAAAAGTACAATATGTGACTACTATAGAAAATATGGAACAGTATAAAGAAATGATAATTCCACCATATATATTAGTATATGCATTGCTATATATTGTTAGGATCATAGGAATACCATGAGTTTGAAGCTAGACTGGGCAATTTATGAAGACCCTATCTCAGAAAAATAAATAAATGAACAAGAAAGTCAATAAACAGATGAGTGCAGCTAAGCAATTCGTCAGCAAGGAGGAACTGAGGAGTCCTTTGAGAATCTCCCTTCTGCAGGAGGCTTCTTTCCCCTTGGGTAGGACAGTGCTATTCACTAATTACTGCCTTGAGATACATTGTATACTTCATGCTGCCACAGGAAGCCTTTTGGCTTTTGGCATTTTGGTCCAGATTTGAGTTCTGTGGTCTAGTGACTGATCTCCTCTTGTTCCTGTGTGCTCTGGCTCCTTCCTGTCTTAACCATCTTTGCTTCAAGGCTGTGTGTAAAGCTGCACTTTAATCCTGTGAGTGTTCCTTCCCTCTTCTGTGCTTTCATACTGTTTTCTGTGTAAAGGGCCGTATTCTGGTGAAGCAGCTTATATTAACTCATTTATGCTTCAGGAATTTGATAGATAAGTGATGTTTTCTTCCCCTTTTTACAGATGAAGAGCACATTAGTGGTTAAGCAGCTTGTTCAAGGTCATACAACTAATAAATAGGAGGGTTAAGATTGGATATCAGGCAGTTTGATATCAGACAGAGCTTAATACTTATCCACAGGCTTTGTTGCTTCTCTCTAGCCTGCTCTCTTCCCCTGGGATATAGCTTTGCTTGGTCAGTTTTATTATGTGTTCTTAGTATCACAGTTAATATCCTAATCAAAGATAGAATTAAAAATCACTTTCTTAAAAAAAATCACTTTCTAAAAAAAATCACTTTCTTCTTTCAAATATTAATAATTTCACAATAATTAACAAATAATTACCTAAAGGCTTTTTTTTAAAAAAAAGTTTGTGTTTTTTTTTCAGAATAACTCATTTGTATTCTAAAATCCTATGTGTTGAGGCTGAGTTTGGTGCTGCATGCCTGTAATCCTAGCCCTTGGGAGGTTGAGGCAGGAGGTTGTGAATTTGAGGTCACTTGAGCTACGTAGTGAGACTCTGTTTCAGCAAACAAACAAACAAATTCTGAATCTTGATCTGTTGAATTTAGGACTGCCTCTACGTATAATTTAAGATTTGATTTTCTGCTGTACAATATTATATTAGTTGAGATTATCATAATATTTTAATATGGTCGTCCTGAAGATGTCTGTGAGTCATTGTATTCTTTTTTAGAATACATGATTAATAGGCACATGTTTGGGGTTTTAAGTTTATATATTGTATACATGTGATTTATGTCATATAAGGATAGCTGGTAACAGAATTTTGCAGCATAGACGTACTCCTGTTATTCAGTCACTGAACCCAACTGACAGCTCTGTCATTCATGTAAATGTACATTGATCACACGTGACAGAGCTTCAGAAGAGAATTAAAAGATGTCTTTTAGGAAAGGGAAACATTTGTCTTCTATTTTGACATTTCTGCTAATAGAAAATTAATGTGCAATGCTGAATTGGCAAACGAGATTCGTTGGAATTGTGAGCTGAGCTAGCCCCCACTCACGCTTAAAAGGGATTCATTTAGTCTGACAGTACACTAGATTGGCTTGCCTAGATAACAGAAGAATGCTGGGTGAGTCCGTTGTAATATGTGCATCATTTTGCAGAGTACTAAAGAAATAATGGATCAAAGCATAAATGAACAAATCCCAACTCAACTTGTGATGGAAGTGACTTAAGAGAAAAGAGAAAGACTGCAGCATAGGGAAAGTGTGTGTCTCTTAGTGGTGTGATTGCCCCGAATTTCATTGAAAAGTAGCTGTGTGAAAAAGCTTTCAGAATGCTAAGAAAAAGGTAAATCCCAGTAGAAAAATGGTTAAAGAAGTGAGCATGCACCACATGGAGGAAAGCATGAATGGCCATTAAGTACGTGAAACATCTAATTTGTACCAGTGACTAGAAACAAGGTTAAGTCAAATGAGTTAATGTTGAGATTTTAATTATTCATTTATTTATTTTATTAATGTGTACGAGTGTTTTGCCTGCTTGTGTGGAAGTGCACCCATGTACACAGTGCCCATAACGAATGCCAGAAAAGGCACCGGATCCCTTGGAAGTGGAGTTACTGATGGTTATTAGCTGCCATGTGGGTGCTGGGAACAGAGCCCAGGTTCTCTGTAAGAGTAACCAGTGCTCTTTACTGCTGAGCCATCTCTCTAGTCCCAATTCCTTGAATTATTAAGAACAAAAAGATTAATATCATTTTTTTCCATATGGTTAGCCAGTTAGCACAGCATAAGTTATTGAAAAGGCTCCTTCATTCATTGCACTGTAATGTTACTTTTATCATACTTCAGTTATCACACGTCAATTGATTTATATAAAGTTATCTTTACATAAGTTATGTAAAGATAGATGACATGAAATCTGCCTATCCTTGAACATGAAAGTATCATTCTGTTTATCTTGGTCTTTAAGTTTTGTACTTTATAGAAATATTATTAATCTCTCTATTCCTAAGTAGTTTGTGGTGTGTGTGTGTGTGTGTGTGTGTGTGTGTGTGTGTGTGTATGTATGTGTTTGCGTTTGAGATATGGTCTTGCTGTGTAGTCCAGGTTGTATAGCCTCAGCCTTCTAAGTGATGCAGTCATAGGCATGAACCATCACTCTTGGCTATTTAGTGTGTTTCTGATGCTCTCACAAATGATACTGCTTTTTAAATTTTATATTTTGGATGTTGCAGGTACGTACAATTGATTTTTGTATATTAACCTCACAGTCAGTAACTCTTATAGACTTTCTTAGTGATTTATCATGGTATCTGCAATCTTTAAGTTATTTTTCCTTTTCTAATTTTAATACCTTTCATTTCTTTGCCTTCTTTATTTATTGGCAGATATTCTACTACATTTTGAATGACTTTGAGATTGATAGTTCATATTCTCATTCTCTCTCTCTTCCTCCCTCCCTCTCTCTGTTTTCTGAGACAGGGTCTCATTCTGTAGCCCAGGTTGCCCTGGAACTCACCATGTTGCCCAGGCTGACTGTTCAATTTATGACAGTCATCTTTGCCTCAGTTTCTTAAATACTGGGATTACAAGTGTGATCCACCATGCCCAACTCCTCTCATTAATTTTTTTATTACATTATTTGTCTGTTTGTTTTAGTGTGTGTGGGAAAGGGATGCATGTATGTCATATGAGTGTGTAGATCAAAGGACAGCTTTCTGAAATCAGTTCTCTCCTTTTACCATGTGGGTCCCAGGGATCACATGTAGCAGCAAGCACCTTAAGTCACTGAACCAGCTCGCTGGCCTTCTCTCATTTTTCTTGAAAATAATTTTTGACATTTGTTTGTATACATGTGTGTGAGCACATGCCATGATGCTAGTGTGGAAATCAGAGGACAGCCTGTGGAAGCAGGTTCTCTCCATCCATCATGTAAGTTCTCAGGATCAAATTCAGGTTGTATCAGCAAGCACCTTTGTCTACCAAATCAGCATAATGGAAGTTCATGATGAAATGAATAGAGAAAGTTTAATATTACAGTTGTAGTGGGATTGGAGCAATAAGAGAGTACCCAGTCAGAATAAAGAGAATGTCGAAAAACATAAGACTGACACATGGAGGATCAGACACAGATTCCAGGGCTGTGAGAGGCCTAGGAGAGCCTCTCCCTAGGAGTGAGAGCCTGTCCCTGTGAGTGGGGTGACAGCTATGAATGGCAAGGAAGTTTCTGCGGTATCACACAGATGGTGCTTCCCTCTGGCCCTTACTGAAAATCACCTCCTAGTACTCTGCACTCAAGGGTTGTGGGAGAGCTGTTCAGAGAGAGATGTCCGCCCAAGGAGGCACAACTTTCCAAGTGGATTGCACGGCGAGCTGCTGGCCACATTTTGATGATGCTGGCTGCTGTAGCCTGTGACAGCCAAGGGCAGGGAGCTTGGAGTCACCGTAGGAGGTGGTGCGGCAGTTCTAGGTTCCTGCCAGGAGCTGGTGAGGCGGCACCGCGGGAGGCTGGCACTGGGAAGCTGAAGGCTGCACAGAAGCCTGCTGAGCAGGTGCAGGAGAGCCTGAGAGCATAATTTCCTTCAGCAAATGTCTCTTGAATACCGTCTGCTAGGAAAGCTTAATACCACAGAGCAGAAGAAAAATATTTAGTAGACACAGTCTATTTTCACAAAGCAGACCAAAAAAAGAGTGAATTTATAGCTCAGGAGCAGCAGATAGACAATGGGTACAAGACTGTTCCGCTTCGTCTCTGCTTCCTGTGATTGCTGTTTTCCTCACAGATTGCTTCTTTTGCTTCTTTCTTTCCTTTTTTTCCCTTCCAGGGCAAGTGCTCTACCGTTCAGCATATTCCTAGCCTTCGTTTTCTAATTTTCTAATTTCAGCTAATATTTATACTTCTTTCTCTGTCTCTCTGTCTCTGTCTGTCTGTCTGTCTGTCTCTCCCTTCCTGTGATCTTTGGTTTAAGTGTTTCTTGTCTAGGTTGCTGATTTTGATAGTGATGCACTGTTATTTTATTTACTGTCAGGTTTGATTTGCTTATGTTTTGTTGAAAATTTTGGCATTCATGTTCATGAGGGAAATTGGTATACAATTTTCTTTATAATACTTTTGTCAGATTTTGTTATCAAGGTTATTTTAGGCTAATGAAATAAAGAGGAAGGCTTTCCTTGTTTATATTCTGAAAGATTTTATACAGGAATGGCATGATCCCCCCCTTTTGCTTTTTAAATGGTTTGATTGGGGCATGGCTGGCATACAATAAACTGTAAATTATTAAAGTGTGTGATTTAAATGCTTTTTAGGGGAGTGGTCTTTTTGAGACAGGATCTCCCTATAGCCCCAGTTGTCCTGGAACTCATTATGTAGATCAGGCTGGCCTTGAACTCACTGAGATCCGCCTGCCTCTGCCTCCTGAGTGCTGGAATTAAAGGCATGTGCCACCACGCCTGGCTTAATTTAAGCGTTGACTACCACACTGAGGATTTTATCACTAGTCTTCTATCACCCCCTAGACTTTCATTGAGGCCCTTTATATTCCTTCCCTTTACTCCTGGGCCCCACATCATTTTCCCAAGTGATCTGGTTTCTACCACTAGAAATTAGTTTGCATTTTCTAGAATTTTGAGTTTGTATACAGTATGTAATTCTTTTTTATCTGAATGTTCTTACTAAGCATAATTATTTGAGATTTATCCACATTATTATATGTATCATAAATTCATATGATACATATAATTTATCATTTATTTTTCTGTTAAATGGATTTACCATGGTTTATTCATTTATCTGTTGACATAAATTTTGATTATTTACAGTGGATCATAACAAATGGGCTTCTGTGAACATTCATGAATAAATCCTGGTGTGTGGATCTTTCATTTGGTGGGAGGTGAACACATAGGAGTGGATTGGGTGGGTCATATAGGAGATGTCTTTAACTTAAAAAAATGTTTCTTGATTTACTTGTTTTTATTTTATGTGTATGAATGTTTTGCCTGCATGTAAGGGCATCCATGTCCTGCAATGCCCATGGAGGCCAGAAGAGGGTGTCAGATCCTCTGAAACTGGAGCTAAGGATGGTTGTTAGCTAACTAAACCTGGGTCCTCTGAAAAAATAGCCGGTGCTCTTAATTTCTGGGCTGTCTCCAACCCTGTGTTTAACCTTTTGAGAAACTCCCAAGCTGGTTTTCACTGTGATTCCATTTTACTGGGAGTGTGAGTTTTGCATTGCTTCATAGCCTCAGTGCCTAGGTTTGGTCCATTTTTAGTCATTCCAGTGTGTCACTGTGTGTATATCTCATTGTGATTTTAATTTGTACTTCCCTAATAATTAATGAAGCTGAACATCTTTTCATGTCTTTATTTGCCATTCATATATATTTTTAGTGAATGTTGGATCTTTTCTCGATATTTTACTGGGTTGTTATTACTGAGTTTTAAGAGTTCTTAAAGTACTGTAGTTGTAAAGTACTATACTGTCCCTTGTCATTTATATATTTTCAAACTCTGCTTGCATTTTCATTTCTGAACAGTGCCCTTTGAAAAGCAAACATTTTGTTTTAATGAAATGCTCCTTATTGATACTGTTTTTCAGTCGTTAGTTTATTTGTATTAAAATCTCAAGCACTTTTTCTACAAGCTGTATATTTTTCTCATACTTTCAGGTCTGTGATCCTTGTCCATTTAATTCTTGTATATCGTGTGAAATAAAATCAAAGTCCAGTTTTCTTCTACATCTATGTAATTGTTTAAAAGGTAATTCCATTGAGGCCAGGTGTGGTGGCACATGCCTTTAATCTCAGCACTCAGAAGGCAGAGGCAGATCTCTTTGAGATCAAGGCCAGATTGAACTACATAGTGAGTCTAGGCCATCTGGGGAAGACCCTGTCTTTAAAAAAAAAAAAAAAAAAGAAAAAAATGATCCCATTGAATTTTCCTTGAACTTTTGTCAAAAATCTATTGATCATGCTTAATGGGACACTTTTTTTCCTTTGTCTGTCTACTGTCTAAAGTCTACTGTCTCAGACAGTGAATGTATACACTGTCTTCATTACTGTGGCTTATATGATAAGTCTGAAATCAGGGTAAGTCTTCTTTTCTTCAGGTAATTTTCTGCTTGCTCAATTCTCTGCTCCACTCCACTGCTGAATTTATATTGTGAAGATTTAATTTTAAATCATTGTGTATTTCTGTCCCTTACTTTAAGGGCATGTTTTAAAGCTGATTTCTGGTTGATAGTAATTATTTGTTAAGATATCATCATTCAACTTTCCTTTGGGTTTTGCCATTTAAGATAATTTAAGATTTAAGGTAACTGATATAAAAAACTATTTTTAGTTAGTCCCATGCCTACGCTTCCTCATAAATAGTCTGTTGAGTTCCTTTTCTCCTCAGAACCCCCCTCTTTCTCCTTTGTGTGCCTCATTTTTTAAAAAGTAAAACGGCACATTTTAAATATTACCAATGCAGCCGCTCTTGAAATCAGATTTTCCACTTTAGCCTGTGATTGCTGTTCGTTGCTTATTTAGTGACTTTACTAAACTGTCTGTGTAGGGTCTGTATTGTTTGTCTTGTGTGCCTCCTTAGCTTAGTGCTCAGCTCGGGTTTTGACAGATTTACCTGTAGTGCTTGAAGCCAATAAGGGAATAAGAAAGGAGAAAAAAAGAAAAAGGAAAAAAAAGTCTCTCTGGGTGTTTGTCGATTGGCTTTGTGCAGGTGCCTCCTTTAACACTTGCCAGGCCCTTTACATCCTTACCTTAGCTTTTACTTCATAATGTAAAGATCTTGAAGCTTGCCAGGTGTGAAAGCTCGGGGTCTTCTTAGGCTTTTTGAGCATGTGTTCTACGTACAGGCATGCACATTTTGAGGTTCCCTGGTTCTTAGGAGTGTACGTTCTGGACTCTAGTGAATTCTTCAAAACCCACACAGTACAAGCTATGTTTTTTCCCTCCTCATCTCATCCACAGTGAGGCTTGGTCAGACATAGCTCCACACTGCTGCATGCAGATGAAAGAGTTCTTGTCAGAGTCACAGTCTAAGCATGCAGAACAGGACAGTGGACAGAGCAGGACTACATGAGATTTTATCACGCTACTCAGAACAGCATGTAATGTAAAACTTAGAATTTATTTCTGGAATTTTCCGCTCAGTATGTCCAGAAAAGTTGAATCTATAGACAAAGAGAGACTAATATGTGCAGTTATTTTGTAGCATGAAAGTAATGTTTTTGTTGTGTTTGTTTGTTCTGTGGTCCTGGAGATTGAACCCACGACCTGTATGTGGTCTACCATTTAACTACACCTGCAGCCTGAACGTAATTTTAAGTTATGTAGTTACATTGTTTTTTAATTGCTGTTTTTCTATGTTATTCATACTTCACCCAGATCTCAAAGTTCTTTTAAGATTAACTACCTCAAATTGATTAATCTTGATACTTTGGAATCCTTAAGGATTCCTTTCTCTTTCCCCAAGATAAATTTTATATTTTAAATATTTCACCTTAAGTAAGTCTATGCATATGAAATACTAAGTCTTTTAATTTTGAATATTTATTTTCTCAGAAAATTCCATTTTTATTTCTTATTCTGTGAAGAAACTTTATAGAGCTGACATAGAAAAGGAGATTTAACTCTAGGTTCTACCATATTAAGGACCTTACATGTATTAGTTCAGAAAACCTTTACTGTTTTATGTGACATGGGTCTAATTATCTCTGTTACAACAACCAAGGAAAGGCTTTTATACTAACTTCCCTGTGGAGAAATCCAAACTTTAGGTTAAATAAATTGCCTGACACTCCATTACTTCTCAGTAACACAACCAGAAGTAAAAGCAAGGTATTTCTCACCCCAGAGCTTGTGATCTTTTACTACATACTGTTTTTATTCCACAAGGGATTTGATGAGTGTTTGGTAAGTGAAAGAACGACAGAGGCCCTGAAAGTTTCCCCTTACAAAAGCATGTCTAGCACCTTTATATATTCATGTTTATTAAGTCACAGGCCCTCTGGTGAACCTCTATATTCGAAATCAGGTGTTAAGATTTTGGTTTAGGGATTGGAGAGATGACTTCGCAGTTAAGAGCACTGACTGCTTTTGCGGAAGACTGGGGTTTGGTCCTAGCACCTACTTGGTGGCTAGCAACCATCTGTAACTCCAGTTCGAGGGGATCCAATTCCCTCTTCTGATCTCCATGGGCACTGCATGACTTGCACTTACATACATGCAGGCAATATACTCATACCCAGAAAAAATAATAAATAAATGTTTTTTTGAAAGGTTTTGGTCTACCTAATTTCCTTTAGTTTAAGATTTTTGTGTTTTTTCGTTTTTAGTTTCTGTTTTCTGATTTTAGTATTGTGGTGGTTCCGTCATATTTTGTAAATCAGTTCTTTAACAGAAGCTAAGGCTGAACTATTGAAGATGCAGTCGTGTCATAGGTTAAGCCAGAGCCTGAAATGTCTGAAAGTGTAAGTTGGACACACACTTGAACTGTGCATATGACATGAATCATCTTACTAATTTACCTTAAGATTTAGAGACAGAAAATAATAAAACATTGTGGGTTTCCGTTCCCTTTCAGCTTTCAGAAGAATTACTGGATAAATGGCTCTCCTTCCCAGAGACCCAGCATGTGCCCCTCAGCCAGCACATGCTTGGTTTTGCCATGAAGTCTGTTACACAGATGGTTCTGGGTAGTACATTTGAAGATGAACAGGAAGTCGTTCGCTTCCAGAAGATTCATGGCACAGTAAGTCCAAGGCCAAGCTAAAAATTATTTTTTATTAGATTGCATAGTTGAATGCTGACGTTGCCTCTCAGGATTTGTGTATGTTATGTTTATGTGTGTGCTTATGCACATGTGGAGAGTGCTTATGGAGGCCGAGGTTGGTATTCTATGTCTTCTATCTCTTTCTCCATTTTTTTCTTTTGTCGGTTTTTTTTTTTTTTTTTTTTTTTTTTTTTTTTTTGTGACAATGGCTCTCACTGAACCAAGAACTCAGTTGGCTAGACTGACTGGCCGGCAGCTCCAGGGATCTGCCCACCTGTGCCCCTCTAGCATTGGGGTTACAGGAGTGTGTCACCATGCCTGGCTTGGTATGCGGTCCTGGGGATTGTAGCTGCAGTCCCCATGCTTCCATCACAGGCATTTTACCAACTGGACCATTTCCCCAACCACATGCCTCTCAAGGAAATATAAGTATCTTTGTTTTAAATTAAAAAGAAAAAATGGAAACTAACAGTTACTTTAAAAAATAATTTATTTTTATTTTACATGTATGAGTGTTTGACCTGCATGTGTGTATGTGCACAACATGTGCAGTGCCCACAGAAGCTGAAAGAGGGAGTTGAATCTCCTGGAACTGGAGTTACTGATAGTTGTGGTGCTGGGAACTGAACCCGGGTTCTCTGCAAGAGCATCCAGGCTTTTAACTGCTAAGCCATCTCTCTATCCCCTGTTGCTTTTCTTTTTTTTTTTTTAAGTGAAGATTATATTTTTTAGGTAAATACTGTTTGAAATGTAAAAATTATATGATTAAAAACATTTTCTTTCAATACTTAATCAGTATGTTTTAAAAATAATATTGAATTCCAGAATAAAGAGAAAAGCTATATTGACTCGAACTTGATTGTGTCCTATTTTGAAAGCGGTTCAACACAGCAGTAGAGCATGAAAAATGCTAATGAGGGAACATAATTAGAAGCAAGGCTAATTCGGTCTAAAATTTAATTGCTTGCCGTTTCTCTATTCACATGTGGAATTTTAAAAAATCAGTTTCAACATGAGATTAATTTATTGCTTGAAGTCATATTTAAGTCATGTATTCAGACTTTTCAGATTTGAGAAATTGTTTCATACATTCTTTAAATCCATTATCCAGGTTGACTAGTTAAAACAATATGTTCTAAACAAAAATTACCAGGAATTGGAGTATATTTTTAAAATATACTTTTTGTTAAAGTGTTTTTATTGCTTTGAAGGTGTGTGCACATGTGTTGACAGTGCATGTGCATGTGTGTGTGGAGGCCAGAGGACAACTTAACATGTCATTCTCAGGAATCTGTTCACCCACTCTCTCATGTATCTCACCAATTAAGCTATACTGGCTGGTCTGCAGGCCCCAGGGATCATCCTGTCTTTACCTCCCCAGTGCTGAGATTACAAGTGAGGATTACCACATCTACTTAAAAAACACAAGATTTAGTTATTTGTGTGTGTGTGTGCGTGCATGTGTGTGTGTATGTATGTGTGTGTGTGTGAGTATATGCAGATTTGCATGTACAGGTGCATTGGCTACTGCATTTCTGGATACCAGAAGAGGGAGTTTGGATCTCTAGAAGCTGACATTATAGGCATACATGCTTGTTACATGATTGTTGGAATTCAAACTCAGGATTATGCAGCAAGCACTCTTAACCCGTTTCTGTTTTTTGTTGTTGTTGTTGTTGGTTTTTTAATTTGTGTGCTAGGAATCAAACTCAGGTGCACAGACCTGTGAGATGGCAAGTTCTCTACTAACTGAGCCCCTTCTATGTTTTTGTGTTTGTTGAGACAGAGTCTCTAGTCTCCCTGTGGCCTCAACTGGACTGGAATTTGCTTTGTAGACCAGGCTGACTTTGATCTCATAGAAATCTGCCTCCTTTTGTCTTCTGAGCCCTGGGGTTAAGGGCATGTGCTACTATGCTCAGCTAAATACTCTTTTTCACAAAAGATTTATTTTTATTATTTCTATTTATGTGTGTGAGTGAATACTACATGCGATGGATGCCCATGGAGACCCAAACAGGGCTTTGGGTTCCTTGGATCTAGAGTTGCAGCAGATCATGATGTCTGTGTCCTCTGAAGAGCAGGTGATCTGAGTCATCTCTCAATTCCAGAATTAAGCACTTGTATTAAATTCTATTGTTTTTCAGATATTTAGCCATTGATTTGTAAGTAGTTTTTCAGGACTTTTGAATTGTCATCAAGTTAAAGATTCTCTTTTTTTCTATTTATCCCTTTATGCCATAGAAAAAACTGGTGGCACCTGCCTTTAATCCAGCACTCAGAAAACAGAGGCAGATAGATCTCTGTGAGTTCCAGGCCAGCCCTGGTCTACAAAGCAAGTTCTAGGCTAGCCAGTAACATAGTAAGACCCATCTCAGAAGCAAACAAATGAACAAACGATCACCTATGCCCTGATTGAAATTCTGGAGATAAAAATCACCATCTGGGAAGTTTAAAAAAAGAGAGAAAAGAAAGAGAACGTAGCTTAATAACTAAACTGATATTATCTTCATACTAAAAATAATTTTATCTTAGAATATAAATTCAAAATTCTGTATGTCTCCTATACTTTGTGAATATTGTTTACTGACAGGACTGTACTACCAGGGTTCAACAATAATGTGAAATTTGTCATTGTTCCTGTAATTTGAATTTGCCATTTACTCCCTTTCCAGATTCTCCAACCTACACAGTCCTTCAGTATAACCATGTTACTTCTTAAAGAAAACAGTGCTAGTTAAAACATTTTTAAATTAAAAAAAAAAACAACAAACAACAAAAACAAAATAAAACAAAAACAAATCTTTTCCCAGGCTGGTTAAAATTAGTTTGAAAGTACCTTGATTGAAATGATTTTTTAAAAATATTTGAATCCTGTGCTCAAACTACGGAGAAAATAATTGTGCAGCCAACTTAAAAGAAAGAGCTTGAATGATCAGATTTGTTGGTAAGGCAAGAGTTCTTCATTGAACTGCTTAAATTGCTCAGAATTGTTTAGAAAATCTGTTTACTACATAATACATATTTTTTCCTGTTTTTAGGTTTGGTCTGAGATTGGAAAAGGCTTTCAAGATGGGTCACTTGATAAAAATACCACTCGGAAAAAACAATATGAAGATGGTAAGTTTGACAATCCGTAATAAATCAGTTTTTTGGTTGTGTATGCTAAGCAGGTGCTCTACCATTGGCCTGTATCCTGAGCTTGGATTTTAATAAGGATACAAAGATACGTGCCCCAGTTTTAGTTGGGTTATCTCTGAGTGATGAGATTGTAGGTCAGCTGTCTTCTCTGTGCTTTCTCCCCTCTACATTTCATTCAGTGGTAGTTTTTCTTTAACAAAAGATATGTAAAAGCAGTAAGTAAAAACTCTAGCACTCACTGCAGAGTGTATGCTGTGCATGGTTTGTGGGAAGTATAGTGCACACTAGAAAGTCATTGGATAGAACATATTATGAATGATAAACAAGAGATGAAATTATCTAAAAGAAGAAAATATTAGTGAAGATGTGTGTGTGTGTGTGTGTGTCTGTGTGTGTGTGTGTCCGTGTGTGTGTGTCTGTGTGTGTGTGTCTGTGTGTGTGTGTGTCTGTGTGTGTGGTGCTGAGAATAGAACCCAGGATCTTCTGTATGCTGGGCAGGTGCTAGACCACTGACCTGTGCCTCTAACCCTTAATTGGTACTACTATTTTGACAAGTTGAAAACCAAAAATAAACCAAATGTTTACTGTTGTAGGAATTACTAAGGAAATAAATGTCAACATAATTAGATATACAGATATTTGTTTAAATGTGCCCAAATAAAAAATCTTATCATTATAAAATTGAGTTAAATAATTTCTAACTTGTCTGGCCGTGGTTATAACTTTATAATTTTACATAGAGAAGCTGGAGAAGTGGCCCAGTGGTTAAGAGCGCTTGCTGCTTAATCATGAGGACCAGAGTTTGCAACCTAGCAACCACTTCAGGGACTCACAAACACCTGTAACTCCAGCTTGATCTGATGTCCTCTTCTAGATTCTGAGGGTACGCACATGTACACACATACCCACATACATAAATAAGAAACAGAAATTATTATTATTATTATTATTTGAGACGAGGTCTCCCTGTAGCCTCAACTTGCCTGGAACTTTATGGAGACCAGATTGGCCTCAAACTCACTGAGTTCCGCCTGCCTCTACCTCCTGAGTGCTAGGATTAAACGTGTATGCCACCACTCCAGGCTAGAATGTTTGATTAAATGATAAAATTTGCATAGAAATGTAGTGTTTTTAGGGCTAGGAGGATGATTTAATGGGTAAGTGCTTGCTATACAAGCTTGAAGACCCTAGTTCACATCCCTAGCATCCACATAAAGTCTAGATGTGGTAGTACACAATTATAACTCCAGCACTTGGTGAGGTTGGGAGTGGTCTTGAGGGATTGGTGGCCAGCCAGACTAGCTGAAGTGGCAAGCTCTAGTTTCAGTGAGAGATATTGTCTCACAAAGTAAGATGTCAGACCAACAGAATGGCTCAGTGAGTAAATGTGCTTGTTGTGCAAACCTGACAACCCACATAGACATGGGGAGAACAGAGATCAATGTTAGATTCCTTTCTGTATCACTCTCCACTTTAAAAAAATTTTAATTTTTATGTATATGAGTGTTTTGCCTATATGTATATATAAATGTGTCACATGTATGCAGTGCCTACTGAGGTCAGAAAAAGGTGCCAGATCTCCTAGAACTGGAGTTGTAGATGGTTGTTAGCTGCATGTGGCTACTGGGAACTGAACCTGGGTCTTCTGCAAGAACAGCCAGTTCTCTTAACTACTGAGCCACCTCCCCAGCCTTTCCGCTTTATTTTTTGAGACAGAGTCTTCTCTTGAACTTAAAGCTTACTGATTGGGCAGTTCTAAGTGGCCAGCAAGCTTCAGTAACTCTCCTGTCTCTGTAATCCCCAGTGCTAGGATTACAGGCATGTGCATGACTTTAAAATCTAGGGATCTGAACCCAGGTCTTCATACTTGTGCAACAAGCACTTTACCAACCAAATCATTCCCTAAGCTCTATGTTTAATTCTGTTATTCTGACCTGCTTCATTTTCTGTTTTGGACACGGACAAGGTAAGCTAAAATACGTAGCCTAATGAGGTGCAGTAATAGTATGTACCTGTGGTCCCAGCTGCTTGTTAGGCGGGGACAGCAGGATCATTCATTTGACCCTAAGAGTTGAGAGTCCAGCATGGGAAACAAAGTGAGATCCAGTGCAGCAAAAGACAAAAAAGGCTTCATTAGAATAACAGATGATTTTCTATACATAATGGTATTGCTTCATAGGATTCTCTTTATTCTTTTAATTATGGCCTACTATATGCTAGTTCCTAACCTATGTAAACAACACAAAAATCCTGTACTTATTAGCTTACTGTTGTAGTGATTCTCCGGATACCCGACAGAAGGCTTTAAAAAAGCAAATTTGGGGTGGGTGGAGAGATGGCTCGTTGGTTACTAGCACTGGCTGCTCTTGCAGAGGACCTGGACTCATTTCCCAGCACCCACATGGCAGCTAACAGCTGTCTGTTAACTCCAGTTCCAGGGTAGCTGATGCCCTTATTTTATACTCGTTACTATTCTCATCAATTATAGGTACATTTTTCTTAATAAAAAATATTCTTCAGAAATACTGGCAGTAAGTCCCAAGTTTTGCTACGCTGAATTTTGTTTTGTTTTGTTTTAATATTGAAGCCTGGTTTCTACTTCCAAACTCTTAGATTCAGTTGCTCTGAGGTGTGACGTGTGTTTTACTATTCTTAAAAAAGCTTTCCAAGTGATTCCAGTGTGTCACAGTATGGGGAATTACTGCATTGTACTATCAGCAATTTCTCCTTTCTGTCATTCACGTGCAGTCATTCAAGTCTTTGCATATTTAGTGAAGATTTATGATACCTTGGTAGATTTTAGGTGCTAGGGAGATGTCAATGAATAGGCAAAAATTCTTGCCCTTATGGCACCTCATCCTAATCAGAACACAATAATCCAAACCAGTAAACTTATTAATAGAGTGTGAAAAGGAGACAAGTGCTGTGGAGTACAACAGGACCAGCAGGGGTAGAGAGTGAAGTGCGGAGAGGTTGCACTTTTAATTATCGAGCTGACTTGAGCAGACAGTGCTATGCTAAGAGACAGGAAACTAGCCAGGTGGACCATGTGCATACTTGAGTGTCCAAGGGAGAATATTCCATGTACAGGTGACTGACTGCAAAGTCTTGAGGTGGAATGATTCCTGGAATATTTGAGGCTAGTCACCTAAATTACGAGATGAGCCAGTGGTCAGAAAGACTGGAGAGAGGTACAGAGTTTGATGCTTACACACAAGCATGTTGCTGTTATGAAATAGGGAGCCAGTAGGTGGTTTGAGCTCTTGTGATCAGAGTTATTTGTTTTTTCAAATCACAGCCTTCTCTGATAAGACAAAGGTCCCCGAGCATAAGCTGGGGAAGTAATTTGAGAGCTCTTACAATGAAGTAAGAGAGTATGGCTTGGACTGGGGGTTGGGGAAGTGGGGGTGGGTTGGGGTGGGGGGAGGAACATAAAGAACAGCAACAAGAAAGGAGTCAGGATAATTCTGTATTTTGAAGACAGAACCGTCAACGTTGGGTAATGGGTTAAATATAGAGTACAAAGAGTGTAAGATAGGGTTTTTGGCCAAAGTAAGTAAAAAATAAGATTATTAAAAATAAGATAGGGAAGACTGGGAAGATCCGTTTTCTGCAATGAGTAGTTCAGTATGTTGGATATGTTCTATTTAACATGATACAGACGTCTAAGTAGATTTGTTGAGTTTATTGTTAAGTACATGACTCAGGTCTTGACTACAAGTAAGTACTACAAGTACAAGGAAACAGGTCTTGACCAGAAGTTAAATTTTGGAAGTGTTTTATAGATTCATAGATTTTATTTGTAGAGATTTAAAATCTTGAGAACAGAAATTGAGACTCTGTCTCAAAAAAAGAAAGAAAGAAAAGAAAAGAAAGAGCTAAACAAAAACTGAGCCTAGTCCTTGGAATTAAGTCCTTGAATTAAGAAATTCAAGAGCCAAGAAGGAATTAAAACTGAGACTTGAGAATGGTCAGCAGGAAAGTGGGGGGTCAGGTCCCAGAAGCAGTGTTTCCCGGAGAGTCCGTTGTTAACACCACCATGATAGACTAAGTCAGATAAGCACTGACATGAATCTTGAGATAGTTTTAGTGACCATTGGTTGTCAGTTACTTACCTCTTTTAAGTTGTGGAATTTACATTTTTGTTACTTCTTATCATTTCTGTCTCTCAGTGAACAGTGCTTGAGACAAGCAATGGACTTAAGCCGGAATTTGAAGGGTGGATTAATGGAGCCACTTGTGTTTTGGGAAGCTGAGTGGTGTTGACATAGTTTTGTGTTTTCACCTGGGTGCTAGTGATAAGGGTGTTTGCTTTAAAATTAGTCACTGCTTGAACTGCACCTATGGTTGGGGCACGTTTTACCCTGTATCTTAAATTTAGCAAAAAGAAGGAAGAAAAGAAATGAATTTAAATATAAATTCGCTTAAAAATTATTGGTTATTATCTTCAAAGGTTTTGTTCCACACTTAACATTGTACAGAATTACTTTTAGAAAGTTTAATCTCCATAAATGTTTGTATTCTAATGTGTTTTTTTTTCCCCAAATTTTCTTCTTTAAGCCCTTGTACAGCTGGAATCTATTTTAAAGAAAATCATAAAGGAACGTAAAGGAAGGAACTTCAGTGAACATATTTTCATTGACTCCTTAGTGCAAGGAGATCTTACAGAGCAACAGGTGAAGAAATCACTAAATGTTGGGACTGGAGAAATGGCTGGATGGTTAAGGGCACTGGCTGCTCTTGCATAGGACCTGGGTTCGGTTCCCAGCACCCACATGGCCGCTAACAACCTTTCATAATTCCAGTTCCAGGAAATCTGACAACGCCCTCTCTTGGCCTCCCTGGGCATTGCACAACATAAGTGCACTTACATACCTGCAGGCAAAACACTCATACGCATAAAATAAAAACAAAAAAGTCAGAAAACTTATTAAATGTTTATGAAATCTTTAAAAATCACATATGTGCTTGGCATGGTGGTGTATACCTTTAATCCCAGAACTGGAGAGTCAAAGCAGGCAGATCTCTGTGAATTTGAGTCTGGCCCAGCCTGCATAGCAAGTTCCAGGCCAGCCAGTGCTACATAGTGAGACCCTGTCTCAAAACAAAAATAACAAAAAAATCCCATGTGTGTAGAGTGCCTTTCCTTCATTGTAGTCCAGATGGCCTCTGAGAATTAAGTGGCTTCTCTTTTATTATATCATAAGTAGCTCAGATAATTAGTCTCCTCCTGGCTAGCATTTTGAGGCAGTTTTATAGTGTTTAAAATTTGGATAAGCAAATATTGAGCCAAAATTCTCTGATCATAGAGGAGAAAAAGAATCTGTGTAAGCCTTAATGGACTAAGCCGTCTACCAGGTGTGGCAATGGGGCTTGGTTTCCAGTGCTTGTCTGTTACCACCAGCGTGATACAGTGGTGTTGTCAGGCAAAGGTCAGGAATGGTGACCTTGCCACAGCATGTCATTATAAGAATTCTAGTTTGGCACATTTGGTAGGCAGAAATGGGTTTCTAGGTGTTTGTGTCTATAGACATAGAATCAAGTTCCAAGGACAGTGGTAGACATATCTCTACTGATCCCAAGGCTTTGTTGTCCCAGACCAGTCAGAAAAGTAGTACTGAAGTGGTTTGTTGGTTGAGTGTAATATGTAAAATTATTAACAAAGGACTGGAGAGATGGCTTCACAGAGTGCTTAGTACTTTATCAGGGGACCCGAGTTCACTTCCTAGCACCCACATCAGGTGGCTCACAGTTGTTTGTAACTCCAATTCAGGGGCATCTAATGTGTTGTATTCATGTGCACATATCCCCAAACTGACACACACACATACATACATATAATTTTTTAAAATAATAAAAATAGAGCCAGGCGTGGTGATGCTCACTTTTAATCCCAGCACTCAGGAGGCAGAGTCAGGCAGATCTCTGTGGGTTCAAGGCCAGCCTGGTCTACATAGTGAGTTCCAGGCTAGCTGGGGCTACAGGGAGACCGTCTCTCAAAAACAAAAACAAACAAAAATAAATAAGTAAAAATAAATTTAAAAAGAAGATTGCTAGCAAATAAGTGTTGTATGAAGAAGGCAGTGCAAGGTAGGGTCCCAGAGGGCGAGTGGGAGGAAGACAGGAAGGGTGGGGGTCGGAGCAAGCAGACACGGCATATGCATGGACAAAATTGCCAGAGAACAAGTTTAATTAAAAAGAGAAAAGGTAAGGTAAAACTAGCACAGTTTACAAAAGAGGAGGTAGAGTGTTTAGGTGGGTTCTTCATTGCACAGATGTTATCTTGGTGAAGACACAGGAAGGAAATAATCTAGTCTCACCCTCTTTTTGTTACCCCTAAATTTTATACTCTAAATATCTTAGTAAAGCCTAATAAGAGCCATCTTGTATTTCATGTTTTCTAACCTTAATTTTGTTTTGTAGATCTTAGAAGACACTATGATATTTTCTTTGGCTGGTTGTATAATAACTGCAAAGTGTAAGTATGCGTTGATTTCCTTTTCAGATGAACTACAAATATACAGTGGTAAATCTATTCTAAAAGAAAAAGCACTGCAAGACCTCTTTAGAATTTCCCATCTTTGCTTTTTATTCTTGTTAAAAAGCCTGATTTTCACAGGTGTTTTTTCGCCCAAGTGTTTGATTCCAACTCTGAAAATGGCCATAAATTTCCTGACACATTTTATGGATTGTGAACTTTAGTTAGTGCCTTTCAGATGAACTGCTATTGACACCATCCCAGGTGAGCAGTGAGCCTTTCCATTTCCTGCTGCTGCTCCTCCCCCTTTGGTACTGGGGATGGAATCCAGGTCCTTGTGCATGCTGGGTGAACCTTCTGCAGCTGAGAAACGACCCCAGTCTCTCTGCTGCTGCTTCTCCTTGATTTCAAGTTGGTCTGCTGTCGGTAAGATCTCTACAGTTAAATGCAGGCTATGGTAAGCATGATGGGAAAGAGCTTTTCTCTTGGAATTGAAGATAACTTCTATTTGAAATTCTAAAATGTGGGATGGGAGAGACGGCTCAGTGTTAAAGAGCACCGACCGTTCTTCCAGAGGACCTGGTTCAATTCCCAGCACTCACATGGTGGCTCATGGCTGTCTGTAACTCCAGTTTCATGGGATCTAATGCTCTCTTTTGGCCTCTGTAGGCACGTGCACACACACATACACACAAATAAATCTAAAAAATAAATTCTAAAATGTATGATCCTCACTGGTTTGTAAATTAGTGGAGTACCATTAGTAAACAGTAGTTATAAAATATTTATAGATATAAAAATGCGTAAGATAAAAATGATGGTGAATACTAATGTAAATGCTCCACCAGTTTCCTTAACATCTAGATATGTCTACATAGTATAGATTAAATGAAATTTATGCAAACATGTTTCAAAACTGATTACTCAACAATTTAAAATTTTTATCATATTTATTTGTATCTATTGGGCCAGTGGGCATGTGCCATGGGACACATATACAGGTCAGAGTTCAACTTGCAGGAGTTGGTTCTACCATGTGGGCCCCAGAGATTGAACTCAGGTTGTCATACTTGTCAACAAGTGCCTGTGTCTGCTCACGCATCTCACAAGGCTGTCAACTATTTTTAAATGCTTATTTATTTTAAAAATATATTACATTAAGATAATATCTTTTTTTAAAACTTTCAAAAAATTGAAATCAATCTGGCGTGGTGGCACATGAGTGTCCTCAGGAGTGTAAGTCAGGAGAATCATGAATTCCACACCAGCTGAGCTATATAGTAAGACCATCTCAGAAACAAGAACATAGCAAAACTCAACTCATTATACTGTAAATGCCACAAAACTGGTCATTTCAAAGGTAAAATTAAATGCTGGACACGTGCTTTTAATCCTAGCCCTTGGGGGGCAGAGTCAAGGAAATCTCTGTGAGATTGAGGCCAGCCTGTTTCACAGAGTGACTTCCAGGTGGACTGGAACTAGACAGACTCTGTCAAAACAACAATAATATCCTCCCCAAAAGGTAGAATAGTTTAATCTTGTTTTCAGCTTTCAGGAGGAATCTAAAGAATATTGTTATTTATTTCTTTGTCTGATATGATTTTTTAAAAAAGATATATGTGCAGTTCTTGAAAGAAAAGAGATAGGAAACCTTAATTGAAGTTCTTACTATGCTGTTTACTAGCCTTGAGAAATTACCGACTTCTCTAATTTTCCAAAATAAAATGGTAGAAGAATAAAGAGGTCTTGGTGACTCTCAAGATGTTTCAGCTATGAAAGTATGTCTGGTTCAGTTTTATATTTATAGAACATTAAATGTCTTCAGATCACATTTTAAAGCTATTTCCACTCCTACTTTTTGAGTTCTAAAACAACACCAATGACAAAAAGCTCAAAAATAGTGCTTCCCACCTATCCTGTGGGCCTGCTATGGTCTTGACCCCACTCAAGGGCACCCAGGCCTTGATACTGGACCTCTCCCATTCCTAGGTACTAAGAGGTTTGCCATTATTTTTCTATTACTCTGCTATAGGCTTTTCCTGGACCTACAGAAAACGTAAAGCACCTAATTGAATTTCTAGAGATAAAAATAACAGTCTAGGAAGTTAAAATGAAAACTATTGTAATAACTAAACTGATATAATTCGCAAACTAAAGATATGTAATTGTATTTTCAAATGTAAATTTGCAATTCTATATGTCAGCTCTATCTTTTGAGTATTGTTTACTGACAAAACTATAGTACCAAGTTTCAACAGTACTGTGAAATTTTTCACTCTTGCTGTAATGTGATTTAGCATTCACTTCCTTTCCAAATTCTCCTATCTATAAAAATAGAAAAAGTTTTTCAATGTAGTCATGTTAGTTTTCTTAAAAAATAATGCTAATAAAAAAGAAATTTCAAAGTATATATTAATTATATTACATATATTTGCTATGTTATATTAACATATATATTATAAATTTTAAGAGATAATTGACTCAAGTGGGACATATGAATGATGATGCACGTCTGTATGTCACGTCCTTCAGTATTTAGAGTTGTATTATATGGATTAATATATATTGTATATTACACACATTTTCTTATCACTTGTGAAATAGAAATGCAATGATTCACTCAAATGCCATAATGAAGAAGCATATACAGGAAAAGTTAAGGACATAGGCAGTTACTGTTGACTAATTGAATTAGCAGGTAGCTATTGATTTTTAGTAACAATAACAGGGGTAATAGGTGAATCAGGCAGACATTTCAAAAATATTAGCTTTGGGTGCTGTCTGTGTGGCTTAGTGTTACAACACTTGTCTTGCATGCCCAACATCTGACATAGAAAAATAAAGCTATAGATAATGTTAACTCAAGCATAAAAGAAGATAATATATATCGGAATGGTTCTTAATTTAAATATTGTTGCACACATGCAATCTCTATACATTCCTGAAGGAAGCATAGTTAACTTTATTTCCTCTGTTTTATGTGCATTATGCAATTTCCCCACATTTCTATTTTCTCTGTGAAAATAATCCATAAACCACTTTAAAGCAAAACTAAGCCACGAACCGGTGATCTAGTTTGGATGTTCATCGGAGTGACTATGAATCTTGTTAGAAGTGTAGAAGTGGGGCGGCGGGGGCACTGGAGGAATGACTGCAAGTGAGAGCTTTTGGCTGCTCTCACAGAGGACCTGGGTTCAGTTCTCAGCACCCACATGACAGCTAACAACCATCTGTAACTAATTCCAGGGGATCTGACACTCTCTTCTGGCCTCCAGGCATTGTATGACACAGGAGCACTTACATACATGCAGTCAATACAGTCATATACATGAAATAAAAATAATAAATAAAAATGTAAAGATAATTTTTTTGAAATAATACAGGTGGCTGGACCTCATCCCCAACCTTTTGAATCAGAATCTATGGGTGTGAGGTTGTAGCATCAGTCAGCTCTGAGGTGTTTGGGGGAACTGATGGCCTGAATAGTAATCAATTAGTATAAGTAAAAAATTAGCATTTTTTTATATAAGTAAATCTCCCACTAGTTTGATATATATATAAATCATTTAATTAGAACTCCTGATTGAACAATTTTATGTGAGTATATTTATTATCAGTTTTATTTTATTTGATATCATATTTTATTATCATAAATTTTACTTTATGAGATTGAGTGAACCAGGTAATCCATCAGTCTCCTTCATTGATTATTTCCTTAGGGGTGGGTTTATTATTTAACTTAGGGAAAATGGGTGTGAGTTACTTGTCAGTTTTCAGAAAGTATCCAAAGTGTACTACATATTTTGGCAACCTTCTATAAATATTCATGTTCTGTTCAAAGAAGCATAGATCTTGTGAAGAATTTTGTTTTACTTTTCAGGAATGGTTATATATCATCTCTATCAGAAAAAAAGAAAAAGAAAAAATTTACAATCCAAACCATTAGTTGTTATTTCTTTTCTTATTGTCTACTAAAAACATAAAGTAGTTATTTTCATTGTTACTAATAAATTTCTCACTTAGTGTGCACCTGGGCAATCTGTTTTTTAACAACCTCTGAAGAAGTTCAAAAGAAGCTCTACAAGGAGGTAGACCAAGTTATTGGGAAGGATCCTATTACTTCAGAGAAAATTGAGCAGCTCAGGTAAGAAAACAGTAAAAGGAAAAGATCATTAAAAGACAAGTTTGAACTGGTTTATCTAACTTGAAGCTTCTGCCAATATTTAGGAAAGAGGTGTTTACATAGATTTTTTTTTTTTTGGTTTGTTTCTGGTTATTTTAAAATTGTGTATGTGTCTGTATGAATGTATGTGCACATGTGTATGTGGATCTCCACAGAGGCTGGAAGAGGGCATCACATTCCTCATGCCACCCAATATGGGTGCTGGGATCCAAACTCCAGTCCTCATAACTGCTCATAACTGAGCAAAAGCACTCTTAACTGCCTTTACCAGCCACTGTTTCTGTTTTTTGATGCAAAGTCTTACTTTGTGGCTAGGTTGGCCTCAAATTTGTAATCTTCCCACCAGAGCCTCCTAAGTGCTACAATTACAGGTATGTACTACCACACCCAGTTACATATAGATTAATTATTTGTTTGTTTATTTTTGGTCTTTTTGAGACAAAGTCTCCCCGTAACCACACCTGGCCTAGAACTCGCTATGTACATCAGGTTGGCCTTGATCTCACAGAGATTCTCTTGCCTCTGCCTTCCGAGTACTGACAGTGAAGGTGTGTGCTATCACACATGGCTTACACTATTCATTAATGAATAATTTAATCTGCTGTTTTAAAATCATAAAGTGATTCTGGGAAAAGTTTTAATTGGCCTGTATAAAATAGCACCAGTGGGTCCAGGGCTGAACATGTAAAAGCACTGGCTAAGAAAGCCCTAAGACCTGAGTTTAAGAATACAAGCCAGATGCAAGGGCTGGTGAGACGGCTCAGTGGGTAAAAGGCTCTTGCTGACAAGCCTGACAAGCTGAGTTCAATACCCAAGACCCACAGTGGAAGGAGAGAAATGGATCCCAAAAGTTGTCTTTAACGTACACATACACACACACACACGCACACACACACACACACACACACACGCAGAGAAATAGAGTGCCTGCTTAATTTTTAAGCCTTTGTGTTCTACCTTCTTTGTCTTGCGAGCTTGATTCTGACTTCCTTGGATAGTATTCATCTATTCACTGCTGTAGCTCAGTGTCTAGCATATTGCTTCAAATGTAGTATGCAATAAATATTTGTTCAAAAAGGAAGGGAAAAGTAGATGTAACCTGTTTTGATTTTGATATTAGAAATATTACGATACTTATTACTCTGCTTAAGTCTTTGTCAGTATTTTTAATTATTTCTTTTTTTAAAATTATTTCATTTTATGTGTATGAGTGTATTGTCTGCGTGTACACCTTGTGCAGTGCCTACAGAAGTCAGAAGAGGGTGTCAGATCCCCTGGAACTAGAGTTCCAGGTAATTGTTAACTGCCATGTAGGTGGTGAGAATTGAATTCGGGCCCTCTGCAAGAGGATACACACTGCAAGTGATACACAGTTCATATTTGGATACATACTATCAAATTGTACAGCAGAAAATTGTACGAATTTGTATGTCCACCAGCTGGAGAGGAGAGCATCTTTTTCTCCATCTTTTATTAGTAATATCTATTGTCAGGCTTTTTCATCTTTGCCAGTTTGGCAGTCTGTGAATGTGAATTTCTTTCCTTATTATGTGTGACATTGTATCCTACAGCTTTGCTAGATAAGTTTATTAGTTCTAAAAGTTTACTGAACTTAGGGTTTTTAATGTATAGTCAGTTTGTCTTTCTGCACACAATGGCAATTTATTTTTCTTTTCCAATTTTGATATCCTTCAGTTTTCTTCTCTTGTTTGATTACTCAAAGACTTCCAGTGTTATGTTGAATAAACGTGGTTAAAAAAAAAAAGGAGGGGGGGAGGCATTCTAGTTTTGTTGTAGATTTCACAGAGAAAGCAATGCATTGTCCTCATTTATGTGCATTTGGTAGTTGGCTTATTATATACAGCCTGTGTTATATTGATGTTATTCCTTTTACACTTAGTTGTTCTGCATTTTAATCATAAAGAAGTGTTGAATTTGATTATACACCTTCTCTGTCTGTTGAGATGATCGTGAGGTTTTTGACCTTCATTCTGCTAATGCCATCATGTATATTGACTTCATGTCAAAACAACATGTAACTTTTTTTTAAAAAAAACAGATATTGTCGACAAGTGCTTTGTGAAACTGTTCGGACTGCCAAACTAACCCCAGTTTCTGCCAGGCTTCAAGATATTGAAGGAAAAATTGACCAGTTTATTATTCCTCGAGAGGTAGGAAATATTTGGTGTATTTGGCTCAGTGATTTTTTTCTCACTTACTTTGGTTTGGTATATTTTAAAATTTTATTCTGTAAAGTTATCCAGTAAGTGCTACCCATTGTTAAATCCAAGTCACAGTCACTTTAATTATAGAATAATATGAATTTATTTTAAATTTCAAATAGTTTAAAATTTTTCCTTTTTCTCTATAGTGTAATTGTTAATGGTTTGTCTCTGGTTTTATAGACTCCTGTGTGTTATGCAGTGTATGTATGCATATATAAGCATTTATGTCTTTTAAGAAATGTTTATTTTTATTTATGTGTATGAGTGTTCTGCCTGCATGTGTGTAAGTACACTACATGTGTGCTTAGTGCCTGCAGAGGCCCAAAGAGGGGGTCAGATCCTGGAACTGTAGTTGCAGACAGTTGGGAGCTGCCGTGTATATTCTTGGAACAGAACCCAGGTCCTCTGAAAGAGCATCCAGCGTTCTTAATCAGTGAGCCAAGTTTCCAGCCCCAGGCATAAATATCTTACAAATGAATTTAGGTAAGACGGTTCAGCAGGTAAAGCCCCTGCTGTGCGAACGATGACCAGAGTTTAATCCCCAGAACCCACAGAAAGCTGAAAGGAGAGAACTAACTTCACAGAGTTGTCCTCTGACCTCTGTACATGAGCCATGGCACATGTATACCCATACTCACAGATCAAACAGAATAATAATAAAGATTGTTTTGTATTTTACAGTAATAATTTATATTATAAATAAATATTTTGCTAAATATTTACAATAAATAATAAATGTTTTAATATTTTTCATTGAAAAGTTCATATATGAATTTGATGTGTTCTGATCAAATTCCCTCCCCTCTGATTCTTCCTCCCCCATCTCTGTCACTTTTCCTTCGCAGTTTCTTATGTTCTTTTTTTTTAAATCACTGAGGCCACTTAATGCTGCCTGATGTGCTTGGGTGTGGGGCCATCTACTGAAGCGTAGGTGGGTAGCCTCTCAGGGCCTCGTCCTTGAAGAAACCCACTTTTTCTCCCAGCAGTCATCAGTCGCCAGCAGCTCCTCAACTAGGGTGGGACCTCATGAGCCCTTCCCCCAGCCTTGCTGAGATTCTGGCCGGCTTGGTCTTGTTCAGATCTTTTGCATGCAGTCACAGCTGCTGTGAGTTCCTCTGTGCAGTAGCACTGTCATGTCCAGCAAATACTGTTTTGCTGCAGTTGGCCTCTACCTCTGGCTCTTATAATCTTTCTACCTCCCCTTCTATGATGATCCTTGAGCCTTGGAGGTAGGTGGTGTGGTATAGATGTCTCATTTAGATCTGAGCTCTCCATGGTCTCTCACTCTCTGGCTGTTGTGAATATAGCAGCAATGAACATGGATGAACAGGTATCTCTGTAGTAGGATACAGAGTCTTTTGGGTATATGCCCAAGTGATATATAGCTATATCTTACTGTAGATCAGTTTCTGCCTTTTAGAGGAACCTTCACATTGATTTCCACAGTAGCTGCACCAGTTTGCACTCCCATCAGCATTGAATACGTGCACCTCTTTCTCCACATCCTCACCAGCATTTGTTATCCTTTGTTTTCTGGTTTTTATTTTGTTTTGTTTTTCTTTTTTTTTTTTTTAATTTTAGCCTTTCTAAATAGGGTGAGATGTAATCTCAAAGTAGTTTTATAATTGGCAAATGGGAATTCAAATGCTTTTGTATAGCAAAGGACACCATTATTTGAGTGAAGAGGCAGCCTACAGAACATGAAAAAGATATTTACTAGTTGTACATCTGACAAAGAATTAAAAAAAAAATAAACACCAAAAATTGAGCAACCCGATTTAAGATTAGGCTGTGGAACTAAACAGAGAGTTCTCAAAAGAAGGAATACAAATGGCTAAGATATATATATATATATTTTTTTTCAGTGTTCAACATTAGTGTCCATCAAGGTAATGCAAATAAACTGGATAGTATCTTAAAAATAGAATTTTGCAAGCTAGGCATAGTGGTGTATGCCTATAATCTCAGTACTTGAGAGACTGAGATGGCAGGATTGCCTTGAGTTTGAGGCTAACCTGGGTTGCATAGTGTGTTTGAGGCCAGCCTGGGATACATAATGAGGAAATGGAGTGTTTGGATCAAAAGCCATGCATACTACATTCAGATCATCCTGTAGGGACTAAAGTGTAATTCAGGGATAGAACACTTGCCAAACCTTATGTAAGGCCCTGGGTTCTATCCCCAACACCCACAAAATGAATTATCTTATAAAAGTCAAGTTATACTTCAAATAACAATGATAATGTATGCTTTCTCAGGGCTAGGATGTAGCTCAGTGGTGGTATCTTCTTAACATGTCAGAGCCCTGAGGTTAATCCTCCACACAGCTAACTAAACAACTAAATAACTAACTAAATAAATAACATCCTGTTTAAGGCTCGAATGCAGCTCAGTGGAACACAGAATGCTTTTTTCCTCCAAATCCTTATCTCTTTGGATTTATTAATCCTCTGTATATTTTGTGACTCATTTGAAAAATCATCTTATTATTTTAATTTGCTTCTTCCTGATCAGTAGGGAGATTGAACTGCTCAGACCTGTATTAACAGTTTCTACTTCTTTTGAGGATTATCTCTGAATTCCTGCTCATCTTTCTAGAGAGCTTGTCTTTTTGTCTGTTACTCTGTCCATGCTGTAGTGAATTTCTTTCTGTTGTGATTAGCTTCTACTGATGCTTACGTCAGTTTTTTTCTTTATTTTTTTTTAACCAAATTTTCACATAGTTAAATCTGCTCCTACGTGGCTTCCGGCTTTTGTGACATGCGTCAGGAGCCCTTCTCTATCATCATAAGATCATCAAAGTGATTATTTTCTGTCACTTTATATTTTTATTTTGTTTTCATAAGCTGTATTAAGAGAGTCCTTTGTGTCCTCATCATGGTTGAGTAACTAGACAATCTTGTTTACTTTTTTCAGACCCTGATCCTTTATGCCCTCGGTGTGGTTCTTCAGGATCCCAGTACTTGGCCGTCACCACATAAGTATGAAATAGTTATTATGTCCTTTATTTTATGTGTGAGTACATGCAGTGACCTACAGAGGCCAGAAGAGGGCATTGCATCCCCTGGAACTCGAGTTATGAACAGTTGTTAGCTGCCATGTGGCTGCTGGGAAGCAAACCCAGTCTTCTGTAAAAACAGTCAGTGCTCTTATCTGCTGAGTCATTTCTCCAGCTCTTGTTATGTCTTTTTAATTGCTGATTTTTATTTGTTTACATATTTGTATTCTTTTCCTAAATTTCTTTTAATTTTTAAATTAAAAAAATGGTTATGTATGAATGTTTTGCCTGCATATATATAAGTGCACTATGTGTACAATGTCTGTGGAGGCCAGAAAAGGGCATTGGATCCTAAGAACTAGCATTACAAATGGTTGTTAGTCACCATGTAGGTGCTGGAAATGGAATCCAGGTCCTCTTCAAGAACAGCAAGTGCTCTCTTAACCACTGAGCTATCTTTCCATCCCAGATGCCAAGTCTGTTTTTTGTTTTGTTTTGTTTTTTGAGGGGAGGTGTTTTTGTTTGTTTGTTTTGTTTTTTGAGACAGGGTCTCCCTGTAGCCTCACCTGGCCTGGAATTTGCTATATAGACAGGCTGGCCTTTAACTCAACTGATATCCATCTGCCTCTGCCTTTCAAGTGGTAGGATTAATGGCTTGAGCCACCATGCCCGGCAATGCCAAGTTTTTGCTAAGCTTTAAGTATAACGGATAAAATGGAGCTGGACATGTTGCTCGGTGATAGGGTACTTGCTTAGCCTGGGCTGTGCTGGGTTTCATCCTAGTACTTACTATACAAAGAGAGAAGGGCGGAAGAGAGAGAAGAAAGAGGGAAAAACATCACTGGAACTTTTGACATTATTGCTATTCTCAGAACACTCAAAGAATCTGGGCTACAAATGAAATATTAAACAGAATAGATCAAGTCAAGTGTGGAGTCAAATACCTCCATACTTGACACCAATCCCAGCACTCAGGAGGTAAAGGCAGGGAGATGGAGAGTTTGAGGCCTGGCTGGGCTGCAGAGCAAGACACCATCACAAGCAACCCCGCCCCCCAAAGTAATAGATGCCCAAATCTGAAAATCAGTTTTAGATTTCAAATTTGGGAGATGTAGGTATTAGTATTATGACCAAAGAGCTTTCTGAAGCTTTGCACTGCCTTGTTCATGTCAGGTGGAATGGCTGTAGATTTATTTTTGTCAGTACTGAGAGAAAACTCACAGAGAAATGTATGCAGGACTCTGACTCCATTAGACACAGTTGATTAATTATAGCTTAATATAATTGTCACTCAAAGAGAAAAAAGGAGAGAATGAAGGGAGGAGGGGATTGACTTTTTTTTTTTTTTTGATGTAGGTAAGTTGTTACATGTCCCTTTATGTCTGAGTAATATTCTATTAAATGGATGTACCAGAATTTGTTCAACCTACAAAGTACATTGGGTTATTTCCAATGTTTTACTATTATGAATGAAGCTACTATGAACATTTGTAAGTCTCTGTTTGAACATAGGATTTCAGATTTTTATAATAAACGTCCAAGAGTATAATTATTCCAAATCTATTTTTAAAATCAATTTATTATTTTATGTATATGAGTGTATTGCCTGCATGTATGTAAATGTACCCATGTCATTCAATACCTGTGAAGGTAAGAGGAAGACGTTGGATTCACCTGGCACTGGAGTTACACACGGTTGTTATGTGCCACGTGGGTACTAGAAATCAAACCCAGGTCTTCTGCAGAGCAGTCAGTGCTCGTAACTGCTGTGCTATCTCTCCAGCCCTGTGTTCTGTATCTATGAAAATAAAATTAGAAATAGTAGTATGGCCTGGGCATGTGGTGTATGTATGTAATCTTATCATTAGGCAGTAGTGAGGTGGGAGGATTGTGACTTGGAGGCTAGCCTGTGGTATAGACTGAATTCCAGGGAAGCCTTGGCTGCATAGGGAGACCCTGTTTCAGAGGGAAGAAAAGAAAAAAAAAAGGGAGGGCGAGAAAGATGAGAAGGAGAAGAGAGAGGGGAGGGAAAGGAAGAACGAAAATCTGCAGACCCAACTGTTTGGACTTCAGTGTTGGTTCACTTCACCAAGAAACTATGTTGCTCTTTTTTATTGATTTATATGTTTGACATATTTTATTTATTTATATGTTTGACTTGTCCTCGTATTTCATAAGTAATATAAGCTCACAGTACATGCTAGATCTGAGAAATGTATTTTGTATCTATTGTTTAGAGATAGTGTATTCAGAACAGCAGGAGATTAAGTATCTGCAGTAGTTTGCCAGCATAATAAATACACTGCCACTACATTTCCCGTTTTCAGCATATTTCGACCCTTTACAGCCCGCCACTTGAGCGTCATATGTACGACGCCATGGGACTGTACTGTGGTAAACCCCTCTTTTTTTCTTTAGGTTTGATCCGGATCGCTTTGCTGATGACTCGGTGATGACAGTGTTTTCCTCACTTGGCTTTTCAGGCACACAGGAATGTCCAGAGCTGAGGTAAGCAGCTGAGGAAATTGTGGGAAGAAGAAAGATGTCAGCTCTCTGCTTGGAATGTGATGGCTGCTCTTCGAGAGAGGGAGCAGTCTGTATAATTTGTAGTGTTGAACTTTTGCTCCTTAGTAACCATACAGCTTCCTTCTAGGTTTGCATACATGGTGAGTGCAGTTCTTCTGACTGTTCTTGTGAGGAGACTGCACCTCCTCTCTGTGGAGGGACAAGTTTTTGAAATGAAATATGAACTGGTCACATCATCAAGGGAAGAAGCTTGGATCACTGTCTCAAAAAGATACTAAACTCTAACACATTTGAAATCCTTGTTAAGTAGACAAAGGAAACTAATTTTGAATGTGTGGCAAATCCTTTTATAAACCAAGCATCATTTTGTAACACAAAACCTGTTAGTACTTCATTATGTAAATTTGGGTTTTGTATATCAGATTTTCCTAATGCATGATATACATTTATACTTACTGCACCAATATATTGTTAATTTTAATAGGAATATTTAATTTTCTTTCCATCATTTCATTTTCTAAGCTTTTATTTTATGTCTTAGTTTCATCTCTAAAATGAATAATCTTAAAGAGATAATTATTTTGTATAAGTTGGAGAATCATGTTTTCTGAATATTCATAAAACAGAAACATAATGTTAACTCCTTTTTTACTTCTAATAAATCATATACAACTTTGTTTGGCGTTATATTTTTTTCTGAGTAATTAGTTGTCCATTAATCACTTTAATCAGGTTTTAGGAATTCACTGGGCAGCCTGTTTTGCGCCTGCTGTTTCTGCCTTTCTATCTACATGTTCATCTAATGGCTTACTAAAGGCTCAGCTTCTTGAGCAGCTCTGAATCATCTGGAAAATAATACAGTTGCTTCTGACTGTATTTTAAAATGGCCACCCCGCCAATGTGACACTTGTCCTGTTTGGCTGGAAATCTCACAGTACTATATTAATTCCACTAATTTTATAGAAAGGGACAGAATTCCAAAGTTCAGAATTAAGTGTTATGTCATTATACTAAAAAAGAAGAAACTTCTAGTCAGAAATCACAACCAGAATGGAGGTCATAGAGAAAGAAAACAGAGGGATGAAGAAGTTGTAAGACTTAGAACACACAAGGAAAACAGCCATATTACTCAGGAAGAGCTCACTCAAACTGTTAAAGGTCTGGGACCGTGGCTGGATGGTAGAGCACTTGTCCTGCTTGTCGTAGGCCCTGCGTTCACTCCTCAGCTCCTCAAAAAATGAGAAACCAAGACAAGTGGGTAAGAAAATGCACAGTAAGATGCTCAGACAAGAAGGAAGAACAAACAGCTTTGTAGGAGGAAATGGCCAATGAACGTTCATGGCAGTGTTCAGCCATCAGCGAGCAAAGAGGTACTAGAGTTGTTTAGGGAAAGTTTTCAGACTCTTCTGAAGTGTACTTTAGCACTAATAAGTTTTATTTGTAATGCTTTATTGATAGCATTCTATTTTAGTTCTTTTCGGGGGAGGTGGGGGTTATGCTGTAAATGAAGAATTCGTTAGGGAACTGTGGATTAGACCTGGGGCCTGATGTATTTGAGGGAAGTGTTCTGACACTGAGTCACCACTCTACTGATGCTGCTTCCTTGTCTTTTCCTTCCTCCTCTTACTCCTCTTCCTCTTCCTCATTTTCCTCTACTTTTTTCTCTTCCTAGTCTTCTTTTTCTTAGAATTTCTTTCCTGGGCCTGCAAAAGGACTGAGCCAGTAAAGGTTCCTGCTGCCAAGCCTGGTGACCTGAATTCAGTTCCTGGAACCAACACGGTAGAAAAAAACTGGCTCCCACAAGTTATCCTGCAACCTACACACACGCACACACACACTCACACGCACACACACGTGTGTATGTGTGTGAATAAATTTTTTTAAAATTTAAATAATTCCTTTATTTCTTAAATATTTGTTTTTAGACAACTATGGGAAAAATGCCAACTACAGATACAATCCTGGCCTCCCTACCCCAGTCCTCCCATCCATCACAATTCATGCCAAGTCATCTACTAGGCACTGATGTTGATACAGCAGTGAACAAAGCAGGTACGTCAGGATGGGGTTCAAAGAGAAAGTGCAAGCCACTCAAGGCTGGCTTCAGCCCCCAATACCAAAGCAAACAACTGCACGACAGGACGCTAGTTTTATGATTATTTGCTCTGTCCTTAATCTTTTTTTTTAATTATATGAGTGTATTGCCTGCATGTATGTAAGTGCACCCATGTCATGCAATGCTAGTGGAAGATAGAAGAGAGTGTTGGATCTCCTGGAACTGGAGTTACAGATGGCTGTTACCCAGCATGTGGGTGCTGGGATTCAAATCCAGTTCTCTTAACCACTCAGCCATCTCTGCAGCCCCTGTCCTCTGCTTTTTTTAATTGTATGTGTATGAGTGTATTGTCTGTATGTATGTAAGTGTACCCATGTCATGCAGTGCCTGGAGAGGTCAGAAAAGGGCGTCAGATCCCCTAGAACTAGAGTTACAGATGGTTGTTTGCCACCATGTGGGGGCTGGGAACCAAACTTTGGTCCTTTCAAGAACCGTCAGTGCTCTTAACCATCAAGTCATCTCTCCAGCCCTGATTGTCCTTAATCTTACAAAGGAAAATCCCAGTCTTACGTCCAGAACCTTCTAGCACTCAGAGCTCTCAAGTTTCCAGGAAGGGATTTTTAGGTGATTACATGATTTAAAAAAAAAAAAAAAAATCCACAAGATACTTCAGTTACAGGCTGTGGTGTGGGGAGACTATTGGGAAGCCAGACATGGTAGCACAGGCTTGTAATCCTAGCACTTGAGAAGCAGAGGCAGGAGGATTGTGAGTTTAGTATTAGGCTGGCCTACATAGTGAGACCCTGTCTTAAAGAAAAGGAAAACTATTGGGAGTGAAGCCATTGTTTTAATTTCAGTGTATGAACAAGAGAATCAAATTAGGTTATCTTGCCAAGGAAAACCGTCAACACTGGTGCTGATTGGGAACACCGGAGAGCTTTTGAAGTAAAAAGGAACAATGCTAAGAATTGGTTTGGCTGTGGGAGAGCATATTAGACAGTTGCATGGATTGGTTCATTATACTGCTGCACTTAGTCTGCTCACTTCAGTTTTCATGATGCGTTGCTTGTGTTGCAAGGTTAGGTGCTGATAGGTAACTGAGAGCTTAATGGAATCTTCTAGTGATTTGGTAGCATAGCCTGGAGGGCTTCTGGGAGTAGAAGTATTAGGCTTTCATTTTGGATCTTTCTCACATAAGGCCTTTTGAAAATACATGCTTAAGTCTACACTGCTATTACAGTCACAGGGTTTTGCTAAGCTTTGAAAGTATAGATTCAAAAGGAATTTGAAAACAAGTTTTAAAATATTCTTGATACAGAACCTTTGAGGGAGATTCAAATGTGTTTTGAATGCTAAATTTACTTAGATTTAAAAATACATATCTTCCAGCAAAGTTGCTATGACAACCTTTTTTAAATGTGTGTGTAAATTTTATGTCTGTCTCTTTGAGGTTTTCATCTTTTCCTATATAGAGTCTAATTACAAGAATTGGGCACTGTGGTATCCTTCTATCTGGGTGGTACCCCTGGAAATTATATAATTTGGGGAAATGTGAGTCTAGCATTGAGGCAGTTCTTTAACATGTGATCCCCAAAAGATGCCATCTTGCTTTCTCTGTCATTATGACTGATCTGACTTCAAATGCAAGATAAAATTTAGGATTGAAGGGAATTCATGCATTTGCTCTGCATTTCTGTTTATTCTTATCTAAGGATTTATGAGAAGGTTCCAGGAAGCTTGGTAAATGCTGAATCAAATATCTTGGTTACCTCTAAAACTGATCCCACTTTCCTGAGAGATTCTAATGTAATCCTTAGTTGATATCAGAGGGTGACACAGAACTGTGAGACACTTCTGCAAGGTCATACATGTGCACAGGGGTAACTCAGAGGCTGCTCCTGGCCGGAACTCCAGCAATGTGAGAGATGCTTTTGTCCCATCTCCCCTTTCGCTCCATTTCAGGTGTGCTTTTACTTAAGAGTTCCATTGTGTGTCGGGAGCTAGCAGAGGAGTAGCAGAGTTTGGAAAGGCCAGGGTTTCGGGCAGATGAGTTTCCTCCTCAGTTTGGTGTTGCGGATCTCTTAAGCAAATGGTAGTCCCTTGTGTTTTTTAGTAATAGTATCATTATTAGTTGTGAACGCTTAACATGAGTACTCAAGATCCTGAAATGTTTGTTAAAGAGCTATATTTGTGGTTTTGTTTTTTAATTTAAATTTAAAATATTCAAAATGGCCCCTGTTTCTTCAAAGTTGTCAAGGTCGGAAAGGCAATAATACATTTTTCCTCCTTTGGTGGTCTACCCTTAAGTTCATTATATCAAAAGAACAAAATGGGCTTAACATGTCACCAAAGATAACTCAACATTTTCAGTTTTAAGAGAAATGACCTAAGTAGCAATTGAGTCTGCCTCGGCAAATTATAGTCAAGACAGTGACAGCCTTTCTCTGAGGTTTACAATGAGATTTCAGAGTTGTAAGACCCTCTTCAAAAAGACTGGACTGCACAGTGCTGGGCTCAGTCAGGTATTTCTGGGCTTTCCTCATGTCCATTGCCATCACTGATGACACTCTCAGCTTCCTGTATTTCAGGTATAACTGAGAAAGAATTTTTTTCTTCTGGAAAAATTTCTGATGATATTTCCTCTGGAATATTATCACAGGACCCATGAAATAGTCATATGAATCACTCACTTATTCATACGGATAGACATTAGATAACGGTATTTAACAGTGATCTGTGAGAAATATATTGTTAATTCTTATGGAGGAGGAAATCTGACAGATGTATTTTAAGTATAGTTAAATTCACTGCCCCCTGCCATTTAAAAATATCGAGATTTTTCTGTGTTCCTACATAAAATGACTTTGACAAAAATCACAGATCAGTTTTGTGGCTCTTTTCTGTTGACCTCTTCATTTTATTTTATGAAAATAGCAATCAATGGCTGCTATGGTTTGAATGTGTCCCTAAAAGTTCAAGTGTTGGGAATTTATCCCTGAATTCAAGAGTCAATAGTCTTTGGAGGCCTTCAAGAGGTACTTAGGGCCATGTGAGGCCTAAGAGGATCTGGGTTATAGTTTGGACTGAAGGGTCACTTGTTCAAAGCTAGATCCCAAGTGCCACTGTTGGAAGGTGGTAGAAACTTTGAGAGATGTAACCTACTGGGAAGTCTTCCCTAACTGAGGTTACTCTTGAGGAGACTGTGGGACACCTGCATCTTCTTGTTTCTCTTTCTATTTCCTGGTTCCTGAGATGAGGGGATTCCTCTGTCCTATGCTCTTGCATGATAGGTTGCCCTTGAAAAAGACCCAAGAAATAGGACCCTTGATCTTACACTGGAGCCTCCAGAAATGTGACTTTTTATCTTAATAAGTGAACTGCTTTGGTTATTTTATTATAGTAATGGGGAGCTGACTAATATAGGACCCCAGAATGGTATTTGTGACCTTATAAGAAAAGAGACCTGATGGAGCTGGAGAAATGGCTCAGTGACTAAGAGCACTCCGTTTTTCCAGAGGACCTGGGTTCAGTTCCCAGCACCCACAGAGCAGCTAACACCTATCTTTAACTCCATTTCCAGGGGATCTGACAACTTCTTCTCACTTCTGTGGGCACTAGGCACGCACATGGTGCATTTATGTACATGCAGGCAAACAGACACATAAAATAAAAATAAATAAAATATTTTTAACAAAAGAGACCTGAGATAACATTTGCTATGCCTCACCATGTATTGTTTCCTGCCATTTATGATGCTACAGGAAGATCCTAACCAGAAGCTTTTGCCAAGCTTAGACTTTCTAGTCCTAGAATGGCTGTTAAATAGCCCTTTATTCCTTGTAAATTACCCAGTGCATAGTATTCAATTATAGCAGGAGGTAACAGATTAAATAATAGCCCCGGATACTCTTATCAAGCTTATGCTCTACTAGTGAGCCTTATTATCACCACATACCATAGTATTTAATCAGCAGTTTGGCCAAAATATAACTTCTTTGTATAGTATCAAAATTGACAAGAAATAGATTGTTATAAAAAAAAATAAGCATGGCACTGGCAGTATAGATCATTGGTAGAGTGTGTACTCATCATGCTTGGAGCACTGAGTTCAATCCTCAGCACCCAAAAAACATCAATTAACAAGGCTTAGAAATTGTGTGTCATAGGTCAATTTATCTTCAACATAATCATTAATGTTCAACATAATAGTGTTAATGCATGTTGGAAAAACAAGTACATTTCAAACACAGGGCAATTCATGCCATTAAGTGAAGGTTATTGCAGTTTTTAGTAATCAAAATCCATTCAATCAATTCTGAAAATTGAAGTTTATAAGATCCACGAGAACACTACAAATGAACAATAGATATTGTCCATAGTCATACACATTTTAAAATAATTTAGTATTTATTTAATTAGCATTAAATAAATGTCCCTGAATTTGGAACCCACTTTTTTGATAATAAAGCTTGTCTAGAAAAGCTGTTTTTCTTTTGCTCACACATAGAAACTTTTTGTTTCAAAGATTTAATATGTTTGAGTTTAGGCATTCAGTATTAAATTTTTTCTTTTCTTTTCTTGTTTGTTTTTGGTTGCAGTGGCGGGATGGTACTCAGGGTCTTGGGCATGCTAGGCAAGTATTCTACCACTGAACTACATCCCTAGTCCCTTAATGCCTTTTTTTTTTTTTACAGACAGTTTAAATCTGATTAAAACCCAGAAATACACACACACACACACACACACACACACACACACACACATTTATATATAAAAGTGTTGGGTTAGGGATGTAGCTCAGTTGTCAAGAGTGCTTGCCTAGCACACATGAATGCCTTGGTTCAATTCCCGTCTCTGCATAAAATGGGCATGGTGGCACACGCCTGTCATCTCAGAATTCATGAGGCAGAGATGGGAAGACCAGATGTTTAAGGTCATCCTTAGTTATATAGTGAATTCAAGACTAGCCTGAGGCACGAGAGACTGTGTCTCAAAAACAACAAACAAATCAACCAGCCAACCAACCACCAAACAAACAAAGAAGATATCTTATCACTGATAGGGATTTTTCTTCTTTGGCCTGAAATGAGAATCCAGTTAACTATGTCTTTGTGTGTGTGCTGGAGATTCAATCCAGGACCTCAAGCAAGCTAAGCACACACTACCACCGGGCTACACTTCTAGACCTTTAACATCTTTTCTTTTTCTTCCTTGAGATAGTCTCATATATTTGAGGCTGGCCCTGAATCTGTATGTAGTAAAGAATGACCTTGAACTTCACATGCCCAGTTTATGCCTTGGGGAGCTGGGAATTAAGCCTCGGGCTTAATGCATACTAGGGAAGCACTTTATCACTGGAACCATATTCCCCACACATCCCCAACATGCTCATTGAAAGCCCTCATAAACCCAGTGATCATGCTTATTTATCCCAGTCTTAAAGTGGTATGAAACAAGATTGTTTAAGAGATGAACGAGGATTCAAATTTGAGAAAAGGCCTGTAGTATAACTCATTAGAAATAAATACAGTTGGCCTGCTATACCTGTGGCTTCTGTTAACTATAGACTCAACCAATTGTAGGTTGAAATTATTAAAAAAAATTTTTTATCGGGTTTTTGTACATTTCATACATTTCTTAATCAAATTTAGACCCCCCCCCATCATGTCTCCCCAACCACCCACCGGATGTCATGCATTCCACCATACATACTAAGTCCTGTCTAGTACAGCGTTTGTACCCAGATGTCCCCTGGTACAAATTCATCCACTAGAGACTAGTCAGCCTATGCAGAGACCTTAAGTAAGGCATACTCTTCCTGGGAATCAGTCTCCAATAGTTAGCAGTCTAAGACCCAGCCTGCCGCCCATTTCTCCTGCTCCACCCTGGGCTCTTGTCTGATTGAGTGGGCATGGATCCTGTGCTCGACGCCACAAGTTTCCGGTGGCTCGAAAGCCTCTGTTTCCCTGTTCATGTACCAGCCTTGACTCTTAATTATCTTTTCACCTCCTCTTCTGCAAATGTCCCTGAGCTGTGGGTAGGTGAGGTTTAAAGTGGAGTCTTATCCAGGGACATACAATCTACAGTCTCTTATTCTTTTACACTTGGCTAGTTGTGGCCTTCTGTGTGCACTGTACTCTGTTGTATAAGGATGCTTCACTGGTGAGAGTTGAGGGATGTGCTAGTCTTCTCTCTACCACTCATTCTGCTACATTTCTTGAACCTTAGGTGTAGAGGTTCAACTGTAGGTGTGTCACCCAGGACTCGGTGTCTCTCAGAAATATATTCTCTGGGTCTGACCAGTTGTGGGATTCTGCAGTAGCCTCCATCTGTTGCAAAAAGAAGCTTCTTAGATGGGTGATGTATGGTATACTTGTTTGTAAATATCAGGGTCCATATTTAGCATATGGTAAGGAATTTAATTTGTCTAGAGATATGACAGAGACAGAGTTCTCTCTAGAATTTATGACCTCTCCGGCCATGTGTATCTGACTGTGTTTACAGTGCTACCCACGAGTTCACTCCCACTGAGTGGGCTTTAAGTCCCCCAAATAACAGAGCCACTACTGCACAAATAGAGGAAGTTTGTCGTGCTGGCTGTTAGAGTTATTAGTCTTTAGAGCTGGGTTGGATCATTAATTGATTTTTCTCTCTTAGCAATTTGCATGTTATCATCTAGTATTATGAGACCTAAACTTCAAGTAGAAGGCTTCCAGGTCAGTTCCTGCTCCATTGCTCCAAGCCCTGTGTCTGAAGTATGTCCTGTCTTCAGCAGTGGGGTCCTATCTTTCAGTTCTGGGATTACAGGTGCATGCCACCGTGCCTGGTACTTGTCTTGTTGACTTATAAGTGTCCCTTACTCTTTGCATATTAAGAATATTAACTCCCTGTCATATACATATTTTTTCTGATCGCTATTTTGACCATTTGTGCTATCTTTAATTATATAGAAGCATAAATATTGTACTTCCCTTAAAAAGCAATTTAGAAGAGGTCATTGAAATTCTAGGGTTACATATTTATCTGTGTTTTAAAAATTACTTAAAAACCTTTAAATCTTGAGTTTGTGTCATCAGCTCTCATCCACTCATTCTAGTGTTCGCTATTTCCCCTTGATTTGAAATGTTGCCGTAGGCTGGTACTATAGCTCAGTTGGCAGTGTGCTTGCTTAGCACACATGAAGCTCAGTAACACATGGGGGTCAATCCTTGGCACTACATGAACTGAGTGTGGTGGCCCGCACTCTGTGTTCTTGAAGCTTGATCTTTGGCTTTTTCCTGCACTCAGTCATAATTTCCTGGGTTTTGCATTCGTGCACTCTCCTTAATTAGAACCCTAAGTTGTTTTTTTTTTCCTGTTTATTCATTTTCAGAACTGTCCTGAATACTTTTGTGTTTTTATGTTTATAAATTATTTTTAGAACCATGTTGACAAATTCAAAAATGTGTTAGAATTGTTGTCTAGTGCCATTTTTGTTTTGGTGGAATTCTGAGTTAAATTTGTGGTTCATATTTTAAAGATTTTTGACAAGATGATGATGAAAATTGAAAAAAGATAATGGTCTGTAAGGATAGGAATTGAATTTATTACCGGGTTCTGGGCTGTTCCATCCCCAGCATCTACAGGGCGCTCTCCTGAGCCACAGAAGGAATGGTCTGGTGGTGAAGATGCGCACAGCCTTAGAGCTGTCCACAGTCCGCAGTGGTGGTCTTGCTGGTCTCACTGTTCTGAGACCCAAAGCTCTCCATGGCTTCCACAATGCTCGTGCCTTCTTTCACCTTCACAAAGACCATGTGTTTGCCATCCATCCCCTCTGTCTTGGCAGTGCGGATGAAAAACGGAGCCGTTTGTGTTGGCCCAACACTTGCCATGGACAAGATACCAGGACTTGTGCGAGGACTAAGTTCTCATCCTCAAATTTCCCACCATCGATGGACTTGCCACCAATGCCGTTATGATGGGTGAGCTCACCACTCTGGCACATGAATCCTGGACTAATTCTGTGAAAGAAAGAACCCTTATAACTAAACCCTTTCTCTCCAATGCTGTCTTTGCAACTTTGTCTGCAAACTGCTCAAAGGAGACATGACCCGAAGGCTTACTCTCCACTATGATGTTAAACATCGTGGGGTTGACCACGGTTGACCACCAAGTGGCTACAGCTACTGGGGACAGCCGCCTCTGCAAGGCCTAGTTCATTATTTTTAATGTTATTATTTTTCATTCTCCATAGCTGTTAAAGATTTTTGTGAAGGGCAAAAATGATAATTTAAATGGAAGCTCTTGAAAAGAACTGCAGCTTCCACTGAGCCTTCTGCAAGACCTGTTACAGCTTCAGTGCTAATTCAGTCCAGAGCCGGATTATCTTGCGTAGCTTAAGCCCCCTTAGTAGCCATTTATCGTTCTACTCTGTAGGTTACCTACTATCTTTTGTGACCATTAGGTGAATCCTTTGGAATGTACAAAGTTTCCTAGTTTCCAACCAACCAAAGGGCATTCGTAAATGCTGTCACATAGCAGCTAAGGCCTATAGCAGAATTTCAAAACTATTTCAAATGTATGTTGTTTTGTTTTCTTTGTTTTTGTTTTCTTTCTTTGTTCTCTTACTATAACAAATTAATGAAATTGCTACCCCATTGGAACATGGATTTGGGGTTAATCTAAATATGTGTTCCTGGGCTATGGTTATTCATATTTGGCTCTAAAATAAACTCTCTCGTATCCCCTTTGAGGTGTGAATTATGTTTTTGCATTGACAACATACTACTTAATGACTGTATTTGTGTATTAAATAACTTACCAAGTGCAGCAGAAGTACAACACAGAATCCAGTGCAATGCCTTTTATATCAGTGTTACTGACAGCAGTAACCAAAACCAAGCTGGGCATGGTGGCACATGCCTTTAGTCACAGCACTCAGGAGGCAGAGGCAGATTGGCCAGCCTGGTCTACAAAGTAAGTTCCATGCCAGCCAGGTCTACATAGTGAGACTTTGTCTCCAAAAATAAACCCAAACAAACAAACAAAATCAAAGAAACATTTGCCTGCTATGAACCTGGAGCTGTTTTTGGTTGCCAACCTTGAGCTACAGTTCCACATTCCTCTGGTGGTGGGCGGATGGTACAGAATGGAGGATGGAAGAATTCCCAGGGTTGGGCAGCAGTATCAGCTTTCTCTGAGTGACTGCACTCCCCACAACCCCCTTCCAGGTTCTGCATGGCAGTGGCTTTGCCTCTGTATTGGGCTTATGCTGGGGAGGTTTCTGTCATTTGCAGATTACAGTCTTGAGAGGAGGGTCTCAAGAATGAACTTCCCACTTCCCTTGATGGCCAGCTAGTCTTGACTGCACACGTGGCCCTGGGCACCCGGGCCTTGACAATTGAACCATTCCCATTCTCAGGGACCAAGAGGTTTTCCATAATTTTCCATTATTCTTTTACAGCCCCAGTGTACCTTTACCTTTGCCCTACAGAAAATGTAAAACACATAACTAGGCTTCTAGAGATAAAAATCACAATCGAGGGCCAGAGGAAAGTCATTCAATGTATAATGATTATGTTGTTATTTATATGTGAACTGTACAGAGCCTGAAAAGAGCAGCAATTTATATTTATACTGGAGATGGTTCTGTGGTTAGGGAGGAATGATTATTTAGGATAGGAGAAGAGCAGAAACTAAGGACTCACAATGGCTTTTGATAAGGTGTGGGTTGGGGAATGCAGCTTAGTGGTGAAGGAGGGCTTGCTTGGCTTGTGCAAAGCCCTAAGTTCTGTCCCCAGCATCAGATAAGGAAAGGAACTAACTCAAAGGAACTAACTCAAATAAATTTTAAAAAGATTGGATGGATTATAACTTCACAGCCCATAAATGGATATATTAGATATGTATAATTAAAATAATGTTTTTAGGGTTCTTTAAGTATGTCGTCTTGTCCCAGAGGCAATGAATTTTCTTATTTCTATATAGAGTGTACTACTATTTTACTTGTTTGTCTCTGATGGTTTAAATGAATTCCTATTTGACCATAAAGGTTTATCTAAACAAATTAAAAAGTGCATACATTTCAATTACCTGCATCAACTTAAACAAGCCTGGGCAATTAATGGAAGATTTTCAAGAGGTACACAAGCCCCATCCTAGACCGTAAATGACTATGAATTCTTTTAAGGATTTTGATGCTTGTTTTCCTTGCTCAAACTTGGTGGCAGTAAAAGAGTATGCGTATACCCTCAGATCTTGAAATTCTCTGGGTGTTAAAAGCATTTCTCTTGGTGGAGATGCCCAGCAACACAGAAACTGGAATCAAGAACTTCACAGAGACAGAAGGCCATTTTCTGGCTATTGCTTGTGGACTTGTAAGAAATAAAAGTTGTGCCAGACCAAATGAATCAGAAACCCTGGCATTGGGGTTAGTCAGTTAACCAGCACTCCAGGTGATTACAATTCACTTTGAAGCTTAAGAACTACTAACCAAATTTAACTCTAAATTTTGAGGTACCAAATGATCAGACCCAAGGTCTTATGCATGGTAGGCAGGGGCTCTCCCACTGAGCTGCACTCCCCAGTTCTGATCCTTTGATATTTAGAAAGGAATCAAAGATCCAGAGAAGTTGTTGCCAAAAAAAAAAAAGCACCACAAGCTTCCCTTGGTAATTATAGGATGATGAATCCTCTGTCAGGAGTTTTTTTTTTTTTTTTTTTTATTGGAATAATTGCTATACAGTGTTTGAAAGAATGCTAGGTAGGACTAGATATGTGGGGTAGGATTCTGTCTATGTTTCCACTTACCTGATGGATTTCTTAAAAGTTCAACACAGTTTTTATCAAAGTTTAGTGTAAAAGTTGACTGGATCTGGTATTTGTACCTTATTCCCTGAAGCAAGTGTATGTGCTATTAATGTAGCTATCTCATTCCATCATTACTGCTCTCAGTCATGACTCTCGGCTCTACCTTCTCTCCCAGCCCCCCAGCCCCCTTTTTCTTTTCTTTCCTGTGCTGGGTACTGAAACTGGCCAGGGTATCATGCACACACACACACACACACTACCTCTGAGCTACAAACCCCTGCTTTACCTTTTAACAAGCTTCTCACACTTGTTAGAGAACATTCACACTAATACAAAAGGTGTTTAAAGTGCTTAAGAATAAATCCAGCTGGACAAGATCAATTTAAAATATTAATTTGGGTTGTAAAACAAAAGCTTGTATGTACTAGATAATTTCAATTGTCAACTTGACACACTTAGGTGGAGGGAAACTCAATTGAGGAACTACCTCCATTGTGGCCATCTCAGTGGTGCATAATGTTTTTGATTGTTGAGTGATGTGGGAGGGCCCAGCCTGCTGGGAGCAGTGCAGGTGGTTCTGTGTTATATATGAAAGCAGCTGAGCACAGGCTAGAAGAGCAAGTCAGTAGGCAGTTTGTCCACTGTCTGTGCTTCAGATCCTGCTTCCAGGTTCCAGCCCTGAGTTCCTACCCTGACTTCCTTCAGTGATGAACTGTGACCTGAGTCACAGAAAACATAAATCTTTTTCTCCCCAAGTTGGATTTCGTCAGTGTTTTTATCACAGCGATTGAAAGTAACTAGGATACTCATACCTATCGGAAATGAATTTATTATAAAGCTAATGTGTCACCACAGGATTTACTCCCAAATTTTGAGCTATTGGTCTCACCACATAGCCCAGGCTGGGTAGAACTCACTATGTAGACCAGGCTTGCCTGGAACTCATGGAGATCCTTCTGCCTCTGCCTCCCTAGTGCTGGTATTAAAGGTGAGTGCACCATACCTGGTTTTTAATTTTTTGAAACGAAGATGGATTGTAGGGGGCCCAAATGATCACAAGAGCAAGAAAGGATTGAAACTACTGATCCTATTCTGAACTACGCCCCTAAGATGGTTTCCCTTTGGACTTTCACAGTACAAATAAAAGTCATGGCCTAGTATCTCTACAGCTGTTTCTTTTCCTCCAAATTTTCGCAGTGTGGGGTAAACATATTACCTACCTTAAATTTTTGCAGTACTTAACCGTTTAAACGTGCTTTCATTTGATTTTATTCACAGCACACCACCCTCTAAATTAAAATACTGCTTATGAAGGAAAACAACTGAAGTGAGTAGGCCCAGGAAGGACACCACAGCACGTGCCTGTAATCCTACTCTGGGCTACCTAACAGACCTTGCTTCAAAAAAAAAACCCACAACAGCAACCAAAAATCAGAACCCAAACAAAAGACCTGATTTTGGGCTTAGGTAACTGCAATTTACGAACTAAGTAACGGGGAGGATGAAGTACAAGATGAGGTCCAAGGTGGCACTCAGCTTTTGGCCTGTCCTGAGGAGGTGTGGTCTTTTCAGAGGATGTGAGACCTTGCTCTCTCCTGAGAGGCCTGGAGAACTTCCTCAGGCCGCTGACCTCTAGGGAGGGACCAGCGCTGAGATGAAGGATGGTGAGCGCCGCAGGGGGCCGGGACGCATTCCTGGCTAACAAAGGCAGCGGAGGGACTTCCAGGGCTCGGAGACTAGCACCGGACCCAAGGGTTAACCCGGCGCCCCAAGCACGCATCTCGGTCCCCGCCCTCCCGTCGCTAGGCGACGCCGGAAGTGGGGGAGGGGAGGGCGGCGCGGGCGCGGGTGGGAATCTTTTTCGGGAGCTCGGGGGCGGAGGGAGGAGAGCGCGCGCGCGCGTGCTCGCGCGCGCGCTCGGCCGTCGCCGCGGTGACCGTCCTCGCCGCCCGTCGGCTCGCGCCCCGCCTCCGGGCCCGCCGCCCCCTCCCCGGTCGCGCGCCGGGGGTGCCGCTCGCTCCTCCCGAGCTCTCGCCGCGCTCGCCGCGGCTCCTCCTCTCCCAGTCGCGGGCTTCCCTGGCGCTGCGGCCGCCGCTACCTCTGCGGGCTGCATGAGGAAGAGGAGGAGGAGGATGTGAAGATGGCGGAGCTGCAGATGCTGCTGGAAGAGGAAATCCCGGGGGGCCGCCGGGCCCTCTTCGACAGCTACACGAATCTGGAGCGGGTGGCCGACTACTGCGAGAACAACTACATCCAGGTGCGACGCGGCCGCCGGAGCGCGGCAGGTCGCGGGGGTTGGGGGGCGCTCTGGGCGCCGCGGGATTGAGGAGGCCGCGCGGGACTCGGCCGGGGAAGCTGCGGGTCGGGAGCGGGGCGAGGGCGGCGGCTGCCGGAAAGCGGGTCCGCAGAGCGTCTTAGGAGCCCGGAGCCGGTCCTCGATGCGGTCCGCGGTGCGGTGCCTGTGGCGTCCCGCCTCCTCGCTCCTGTGCCCCGCCGCCCCCGCGCCCCTTGCCTGTCAGTGTGCGGGGTGGAGGCGGAGGCGCAGAACGGCATTTTCTAGATAACGGAATCCTCAAATGCCGGCGTATGAGACAATTGATAGGTGACACCCCCTCCCCAAATTCTGAGGGACTTATAAGGGACCCTGGTACTGCAAAGTGAATGCCCCTTAAAATGAAACGATAAACCTTAACTTCCTTTTTTTAGGTTGTAAAGGGGACACGGTAGAAGAACTGTTGTCTCTTATTACAAGTTAATGCTATTTTTCTCCCCATGGAGAATGGGAAACTGCCTGATAATGAGCCGCTTTTCCTGGCCAGTCCCGTTAGAATAGATAATTTTCCTGTGGGAAAGAGAATTATTACTGTTTTTCGTAGAGAATTAGGAAAGTGAACCACACGGTTTAATTTTTTTCCCATGATGGTTGGTTGGTATGGCTCTGGGACTCGTGTGTGTGTGTGTGTGTGTGTGTGTAGGCGGGCGAGGTGGTGAGAGAGAATAGTGAGACCATTGGTGAGATGAGAACCAGCTGGTCGTGGATGAATCGAAGAATTGTACGGATTTAAAAAAAATTGTTTAAAAATTATTTGAAAGGATAACCGATTAAAACGGATGGTGTGCAGATCCAGCATCTTTTGTTTTCCTTAGGGTTTATCCTGAATTATAGGTTCTGCCTCCATTTTTTTTTTTCCTGTTCCCATTTAAATTCTCTTTGGATAAAGGCAGAAATGGAAGCAGTGTGTTAAACTGTTTGCTATCCATCTTTAATTTTATTGTTCCTACTCCCGCCCCTCCAGGTATACTGCTTAACATCAATCACATTGGAAAGCATTCTCAAATCTTAGTATAAAGTTTTAAAAAATAGATGTTACAATTTATGGATTCATAAATTTTTTGAAGACCACATGTTAATCAAGGATAATGTCATTAGATTTTATTTGGTTAGACATATGCTGAACTCTATTGTCTAGTAAACATTTGGGTTGGGAAATGAATCAGACATAATCCAATTCTTTCACCTCCAAAGAGATTGGTGCACGTGTATGTTCAGTAGCAACAGAGTGTGTTTTGGGTCAAAGATTAATACAAACCCTTGACAAATGTCTATATTTGTAAGAAACTTTACTAATACAGAGCTGTACAGGAAAGATACAAAGGTTTTGTTGCTTAATTTTTACTAGTTCTCTTTGACCCAGAACCGCTTCCAGAGTCTTCAGAGTTTGACAGTGTAGCTAGTTTAAGAAGCTGATCTGTGAACAGTTTGATACCACATACAGTGAGTCCTCCTTCATGGAGGGGTCCACATTGGTGATTTCAATCAACTGAAGATTGAAAATATTTGGAAAAAAATTGTCTCAGTATAAACATAAACACTGTTTTCTTGTCACTCCCGAAGTGAAACAGTATCACAACTATTTACATAGCATTTATATCTTATCAGGTATTGTACTTAATCTAGAGATTTAAAGTATTAGAGGTAGATATGTAGTAGGTTACATGCAAATATTAATGCCATTTTATGTAAGAGACTTGAGTATCCAAAGATGCTGGGATCTGGAAGGGATCCTAGAACTCATCCCTAGTGGATACTAAGGGACAACTAAGCCTGGCTCATTTATACTCTAGTGGATTGTGTATGGGAAGGACTGGTTGAAGATGCGCTTATCTTCAGAGATTCACAACCTCTAGGAGAGGCAAAAACTTAAAAAGACTAAAGTGTTAATTCTATTGCCTTGTGTAGGGAATTTTGGGGAAGAGTTGCATGTCAGGAGAGAAATTGAGATGGAAGTTTATTGAATTGCATTTGCCAATAAATAATAAAAAAGAAACATTTGTCTGTCTTGAAAGATGGATGTTACTATAATTTGGATGAATAGTTCCTTTTAGATTACAGTCTAAACTTTTATGGGTAAAAGTTCATGAATTCATAAAGTGGAAAGGTTAAAGAGATCAGCACTTCCCTTGTATTTTATACTTTCATTCCATTCAGAAGAGAAGTTGAGCTGATCATGGTGGCACGATGCCTTTAATCCCAGCACTTGGGAGACAGAGGCAGGCCAGCTGGAGCTACAGAGACTCTGCCTCAGAAAAACTGAGAGAGGGAGGATTAGGGGGAGGAGTAGGTTCCTGTCACTAGTAACTGTTTCGGCAGTGGGAGTCAAATGTTTAGTGTCTTGGCATGTTATTTATTTATTTTTGGTACTGGGGATTGAACCTGGGTCATTGTGCATGCTATGCCTTCACTACCACTGAATGTATGAGGACATACACCCCCAGCCCAATGTATGCTGGCATTTAAAATTTAAAGTATATAGATATCATAGAAATGGATTTTGTTTTTCAAATGATCTACTTCAGTTTAACATCTGAAGTAGATGTTACACTTTTATCTATTTGGTTATTTATTGTAATAACTATCATTTGTTGTAATAAACTGGGCTTATTATTACTGTACTATCCCACGATGATACATCTTACATGATTTGTTTGTAGTAAAATTGATAAATAGAGCTGGTGGTGTGGATTTGTGCTGAGCCAGCTAGCTGTACGTTTGGCTAGCTCTTCTTGTGACTAAAGAACTGACCAGCAGGATTTTTGATGCTGTCTATGAACATGAAAGTTAACTGGCAGGATCCGTGAGCAAATGGGCTATTTAAGCCTTTTTGTGGTAGTATGTTTTAGCTTCTAGCTCCAGTTAACTAACTCAGCATTCATATTATTGCACTGAAATTTACCTTTTAAGGCAGAAAAAAGAAAACTGTGTTGATCATATTTAATTGTTATTCTTTGTTGAGCATCTGGATTTCTGTCTAGAAAAATTTTAAGATAGGTAAATAAAATATAATTGTAGATCATAATTATTAGTGTGAAAATTGAGCAAAAAAAGGAAATGATTGTTGCCCTGAAAACACTTGCATTCTGTTTAAATTCTTTGTCACAGAAATTTCCCTTCAGAAATACTAGTGGACATTAGGAGTGATCAAGTAATACTTGTATTAAAATATAAACAGAATTTGTAGATAGAGAAATGTTGTAAATAGTTATTTTCTAAGCTAATATACTTAGCATTAGGATTTTAAATGTCATTAGTAAAAATTTAGATAATTTTAGTATATCAATCTCTAGGAAACATGCAAAATTGAGTGTGATGATAAAGAATCATAACTATATTAATACTTATATGTTGATTTTTGTTACTTGTTTGTTGTTTATTGGGACAGGGCTTTACTATATTGCCCATACAGACTTCTTGTGTCCCTCCTGCCTTTGACTCCTGAGTGCTGGCTGGGATCATAGATGTTCACTATCATGCTCAGCTTGATTGTATTTTTTGGTGTTAACAATTTCTTAATAGGGGCTGAGGAGATGACTTAGCAACTAAAACACTTGCTGTGCAGCCAGCAAGCATGAGGACATATCCCTGGAACTGCTTAAATGCTGGGTGGGCATGGTGGCTGCCTATAATTCAGTACTCTGAAGTAAGCAGGCTAAATGACCAAATCATATCTACCAGCTGTGGGTTCAATTGAGAGACCCTGACTCAGTGAGTAAGATGGAGAGCACTTGAAGAAGGATTCTCTTACTTGGGCTTCCACATGCACCATGGGAGCGTACATACATACACATGCACACATACATGTGCATGCACATACACACATGAAAAATCTGCTAAAAGAAGAAAAATAGGGTTGGAGAAATGTTCAATAGTTAAGAGCTCTGACTGCCCTTTCAGAGGACGCATATTTGATCCCAGCACTCACATGATGGCTGACAACCTCCTCTAGTTCCAGAGGAATCTGATGTCCTCTTCTGACCTCCCCTGGTATTGCAGGACATGGTGCACTTACACACATGCAGGCAATACACTAATATATGTCAAATAAAAATAATAAATTTAAAAAAATAAAAAATAGTAAAGACATTTTATTGCCGCACTTTTGTTTCTTCATTTATTAATGTAAACATGGAATGTCCTTTCTCCCTGCCCCCCTTCTACTCTCCCCTCCCTCTTCCTTCCTTTTGAGACAGTCATATATTTCTCACTAGTCTCAAACATACTGTGTAGCCAAGGATGATTTTGAATTACTGGTCCTCTTGTCTTTCTCTCCCTCCCAAGTGTTGCAAATTATAGGCATGTACCACTACACTTGGTTTCATGTGGTGTTGTGGACCAGTGCTTTGTGCATACTAGATGAGCATTTCCAATTGAGTTTTATCTTGGAATTTAACATATTTTTAAAAAAGAATTTTATGGTATGAGTCATTTTAATATTTTAAGTAAGTTTATATTGTTACTTTCTTATATAAAGTCTGAAAGACCAACTTGTTCTTTTTATATTTTTTTCCAAAAAATGATATTTTATGTATATGAATGCTTTGCCTGAATGAATGTATGTATGTATGTATGTATACTCTGTGCATGCCTGGTGCCTGTGGAGTCCAGAAGAGGACATCACATCCCTTGGAGCTAGAGTCACGGAAGGTTGTGAGTTGCTTTGTGGATGTTGGGACCTGCACTTGAGTTCTTTGCAAGAGCAAAATACTCTTAACTGCTAAGCCATCTCTCTAGCCCTACATTTTTCTTTTTGTTACATACGTGAAAGTTACTGCTTTCTGTATGTGGCAATTCACATATGTAGGTAGAAAATCCCATTGTTTATTTAAATTAATGGCAGAAACATCTCAATAGGATGTAGAACAGAAATTATGAGTTAAATATTTTTGTGAAGTATATTTTAAAAAATATTTAATTTTTATGTGTATGCTGCATGTATTGCCTGCATGTGTGTAAGTGCACCTGTGTTGTGCAGTGCCCAAGGAGGTCATAAGAGGCTGTTGGATCCCCTGGAACTGGAGTTCCAGATTGTTGTTAGCTGCCATGTGGGTGCTGGGAACTGAACCCCTGTTCTCTGCAATAGCAGCTAGTGCTCTTAACTACTGAGCCATCTCTCCAACCCGGAATTTTTTAAAAGATTTATTTATTTGTGTGTATGTGAGATGTGTATGCATGAGGGCAATTGCCTGTGGAGGCCAGAAGAGGGTGTCAGATCCTCTGCAGCAGGAGTTATGGGCAGTTGTGAGCTGCGTACTGTGAGTGCTGGGAACCAAACTCAGGTTCTTTGCAAGACCAATACATACTTTTAAGCACTGAGCCATCTTCACTGTCTCCCCTTTCTCTCTTTTAAATAATTAAAAACATCTCAGTAAATAGCTTTCCCTGTTTTCTCTTTGTCAACATGAATTTTCCCATAATTCATTAAAAACTGTGTTAGAACTTAATAAAGTGATAAAATAGTGTATTGTCAATTTCATAAAGGTAATTAGTAAAAGGATACGAAGTTAAAAAATTTTAACTTAATGGGAATTATTAGAATACATGCTTATTATTGGGAGTGGTGGCACATGTCTTAAATCCCAGTACTTGGGAGGCAGAGGCTGGTGAATCTTTTTGAGTTCAAGGCCAGCATGGTCTACATAGTAAATTCAAGACCAGCCAGGAATATCTAGTGAGACTGTGCGTCAAAAAAGCAAAACAACCCCCCCCCAAAATAACATGATTATTTTTGAAAGATTAATATAAGTTAGATAGGTATTAAAGGAAGAAATTGAAAGTTACCCAGTCATCTTGAGTATATATCTGGCATTTATATTCCTAATATATTATGTACTATTTTACAGAAATGGGTTCATATTCTGTATTACTTCTAGTTGAGAATTTTTGTTTTGAGAAGACACTTCGTGTTTGTGAGATAGTCTTGCTATGTAGCCCAGGTTCGCCTCCAGTTCTCTTCTTCTTCTGCCTCAGCTTCCTGCTTGCTAGAATTACAGGCATGTGCCTCCATGCCCAGCTAAGAGACTTTTAATGATTCTAGACTTGGTTTTTTTTTTTTCCTGTTTGTAATACAGGAATGAGATTATTTGTGTTTGTTGTTTGAGTTCACAAATGGAGGCATCTTAAAAAGTACCTAAGAATACATGAGGATGAAGTCATTAGAGTGTACATTTGAGGGCAGATGTTTATATCTTTCCCTCAGTTCACAGAGAGGGGTGAACTGAATTAGGTGGCTACTAGACTGAGTTAGGGAGACTGAATTCCCCTAGGTGTAGGTTTGTCATCCTCTGAAACTAGTCCTAATTCCTAGCAGAAACATTTTGGTGAATGGGTTTTTAGGGGCAAACCAGTCATCTTCAGTACTTTTGATTGATTATAAAAACACGTTAAATTGTACTCTGGAGTCCTTGTTCTTTTTAAAATTCTGTCATTTGTGTCTTCTTGTTCAAGGTACTTCAGTAGCCTTGTAATTTATATTGGTCCAGAATCTCCAGCTGCGTCTTGTTTTGCCCTTTCTTGAAGAGTTAACTTCCACAAAATTGTCCCAAACAACACATAACCTTTCCATTTACTTTTTATGTATTCAAAGTGTTTTCTCTCCTAGAGAGCAATTTATAAGTGAAATTATTCTGCTGATGCATAGCATATATAGTGCAGATACTTTTGAGCATAGACTCTTTTGGCTTCTTTTAAAATGGAGGAAACAATAGTATCCTGTGGCCCTGAGCTTGAAGGTACTCTTTCCATAGATGAATGAAAATATCCCCAAATTAGGTTATTTTTAGACTTTATAGCTTTATGATTATATTTTAATGGAATAGGTTAGTAGTTTGGATTAATGAAATAGTATGTAAGGACCATGAAATATATTGAATTTTTTTTGTATTTTTTTCCTTCCAGATAGAAGCCTTCTAGAAGATACAGTCATATCTTCAGCATTTTTATATTTTCCCAGTAAGCCACAGTACACTCTACAATTCTTATAGACAAATGTTAAGTAGTTGAATGTCAAAATTCATACTTGCATACACTAAAATCTGTGTATCAAATTACTTATATATAGAGTGAAATTACCTGTAGATTTGCACATGTACCTGTATAGGCCAGAGGCCAGTGTCAGGTATTTTTTTTGGTGTCACTGCTTTTGAGACAGGGTCTCTCACTGAGTCCAGAGCACACTGTTTAGGCCAGGCTGTCTAATTGATGAACAAGCTCCAGGGATCCACTTGTCTCTGCCTCCCCAGCACCTAGATTTTTATGTGGGTCCTGATGTGAATTAGGTCTTTATGGTTGTTGGTAAGCACTTCTAATGAGCACTAGCCCCCTGCAAGTTTTCTTTCTATCAGATATTTTGAGTGACCTATTCATTTTCATTTTTTATTAAAAATTTTTAAATACTTTTTTTTTTTTTGGTCTTTTTGAGGTAGGGACTTCCTCTAGTCCTAGTTGGTCTAGAACTTACTATGTAGACCAAGATGGCCTCAGTCTCAGAGAGATCTGCTTGTCTCTGCCCCCTAAGTGCTGGGATCAAAGGTGTGTACCACTATATTCATCTTTATTTTTGTGTGTGTGAACATATGCCTGCCACTTGTGTTACAGCATACCTCCTATAGAGATCAGAGGACAACTTGTGGGATTCTGTCCCATCCTTCCCCATTTGGGTCCCATGGATCAAATTCAGGTTGTCCGTCTTGGTGGCAAACATCCCTACCTGCTGAGTCATCTTCTTGCCCTTAAGTGATGCACTCTCTCTATATATTACTTAGTGTGGTCATTTTGCAAGGAAAAACTTTTAATTTTGATTATTTTCAGCAGATACTATGCATTGATACAGAAATATTGGGTCATAAAACAGCTTTGCATTAAATCATTAGAGCATGACTTTTAAAATTTGATTTAAAATACTTTATTTTTTATTTGTATGAGTGTTTAGCCTGTGTGTATGTAAGTGCACCATGTGCATGCAATTCCGACAGAGGCCAGAAGAGAGTGTCAGATCTGGAACTCGAGTTATGGACAGTTGTTAGAACTTGGGTCCTCTCAAAGAGAAGCAAGTGCTCTTCACCACTGAGCCATCTCTCCAGTCCCCAAAATTTGAGTTCTTAAGTCAACTTTATAGAGATTTACACATAACTTAGTACAAGTCAATCTTTTTTGGCTATGAGAGTAATTAATTTTGATAAACAGTTACAGAAGTAGGCACTGTGGATGTAGCTCTGTGGGAGTGTGATTGTCTATATGTATTTGACTCTCAGTTCAACCAAAACCAACCAAACCAAACAAAGCTTTTCTTTGTATCATTTGTGGTCAATTCCTCTCCCTTTTATGTAGCCTTTGGCAAACACCGTTTCCTGTCCCTATACTTTTTTTGCCTTTTCCTCAGTGCCTTCTATATGGATATATATATATTCTTTTATGTTTGCCTTCTTTCACTTAGCATAATGAATTTGAAAATCATTAGCGTTACTGCATTCTGTCAGTTCATTCTATTTTGTTGATATGTAGTATTGGGAAGATTTAGAATTTATTCATTTACCTGTTGATGGATTTCTGGGTTGTTTCTAGCTTTAGTCAATAATGCATACAGCTATAACCATTTGCCTAGAGATGCTGGTACGACATGTGACTTTCTTGTCTGAGTAAATTTAAGAATGGTTCCTTCCATCATTGTGTCGCTGTGACCTTATGTTTATCCATATGGGAAACGTTTGACTTCAGCAGATCTGAGTCTGACAGAGCACCTTTGGATCTCTTTGTACTGTCAGATGAGAGGACTGTTACAAAGCCTTTTCTCATTCATTCACTAGCCTCTAACAAGGATGCTGTCTTGATAGTTTCTCATTTCCTGATTGTGTTGAAACAAGCCTTTCTACTGCACTCCTCTTGGCCACAGCTGCAGGATATAAAACTTCAGTTTCAGGATGGCGTTGACTCCTCAGCAATGGTGGTGTTCTCTCTCACCCACAGTGCAGTTATCTGGCTCCTTTTGTCTGGCGTTGGACAAGACTTGAATGCCGTTATTTTTTTATATTATTAAACTATGAGATAGAGAACTCTTCTCCGTTTCTCACTGTAAAGAAAAAGCTTTCAGCTTTGCATGGTTGAGTATAATGTTGGCTATGGGACTGTCATATATGGGCATATAGATAGCACAGCTATCTATCACAACAGCTGTAATCAAAATACCAGACAAAAACAAATGTCAACAAGGATGCAGAATAAGTGAGCCTTTGCTGGTGGGAATGCAAAATGATACTATAGAAAAGAGATTGGGCCAGAAGTGGTGGCACTTGGGAGGCAGAGGTGAGCCTCACAAGGGCTTAGATGAGTGTCATGCTTTGTTGTTTCCCTTGGCTTTGAAAAGAACTAACAGTGCTCTTACTGAATGTTTCTTTAGAGAAAATTTTGCTTTAATAGCACTAAGAGAGTAAAATGCCTACTCTTATTTAGAAGCTTTATATTGTTCTAACTATATAAAAATATTGATTCTTCTAGATCAGGCAATTGGGAATTTGGAATCATGGTAGTTTCTACAAATGAAAGAAACTATAGACTGAATCTTTAAAGTTTTCTGCTAATATGAGGTTTAAGTATCCACAAAGTAGAGTGCTTGTCCAAGTCTACCCTATCTACACAGACTAATCTTCAACAACATCAAAAACAAACATTAGTGAAAGACTTTGAATAGAAATAAGGCTTCTCATAATATGTAAATTTAAAAAACTTTCCCAAGAGGGTTTTTCACCTTATGGCATGATTTAAAGACATTTTTACAGATTAAAATTAAGATATCACTCAGAAAAGTCAAGTGAAAATGTCATCAGTGACAATGCACCCTTCACCTGGGAAGTAGAAGACAGACGTACATGGAAACGAGAGGAACGTAAAGGCGTGTGTAAGAATGCCTCATGTGATCTATGTGACAAGTTTCATCTTGCAATACTAGGTTTCATTTTTTGTGGGAGACACATTCTTTCCCTTTTGTTTAAAAAGGGGGAAAACAGTGCCTCCTCTTCACTCCACATGCCTGAGGGTCTGATCTACAGTAGTCACATTTCAATAATTTTGCTCACTTTTGCCACAAGGATTCTGTTGAAATGATAGGACCACAACACATCCCTCTCAGATTTTCTTCAACTAGTTCTATGAGACAGAACTCCTTTTCCTTTTATCTCACAGCAAGTAGTATATGTATGTATATGTATGTAAGGTAGGAAATATAAGTAAGAATGTCTCCCACTAAACAGACTGTGTCTATCTGAAGAATGAAGCCAGTGGGAGAAAAACAGTGTTTGGAAGAGAGAGTTCAAAGGTGTTTGATTTTAGTCATCCCAGCTCATTTACATGGTTTACTTAAGAAATGGGTTTATTTTTTTGTTGCTTAAGCTTGTTCAAACAGAATTCCTTCCTATCACTTGAGACTAAAGATTTCCTTTTAAAAATATTTTTATTTTATGTAAGAATTTCAGGGCTTGAGAGAGATGGCTCAGCAGGTAGGAGCACTGGCTGTTCTTGTAGAAGACCCAGGTTTAGTTCCCAGCACCCACATGGCAGCTAACACCTGTCTTTATCTCCAGTTTCAGGGGATCTGACCACCTTTTCTGACCTCCATGAGTATTGCATGCATGTTGTGTACTCACATACATGCAGACAAAACACTCATACACCGAAGATAAAAGTAAATAAAATGATTTCATATAATGTATCGTGGTAATTTTACTCCCAATCTTCCCTCTACCCTCACTTCCCTAACCCTGCCCTTAACATCATGCCCTCTTTTTTTTCTTATAGCCCATCAACTCCATTTTGTGTTGTCTTATTTATTTCTGCCATCCACCAGAACATGGTCAACCTACCAAGAGCCACACCCTTGACTCTTCCTCCCCTAGAAGCCATCAGCTATCCTTATCCATAGCTCCTCAGTTAGGGGAGGGGACTCATGAACTCCTTCCTTACTCACTCCATGCTAGTATGTTGACTGACGTGATCTTATATAGGTCTTGTGCAGACAACTATAGCTGCTGTGTGTTCTTGAGTACAGTGGTCCTATCATGTCTAGAAGACACAGTTTCACTCTAGTCCTTCCTAACCTCTGGTTCTTACAACCTTTCTGCGATGGTTCCTGAGCCTTGGGGACAGGGTGTGATACAGATGTTCCATTTGTGACTGAGCACTGCATAGTCTCTTATTCTTTGCAGTTTTACCAACTTTGAGTTTCTCAGTTAACTACCATCCATTGCACAAAGCAGCTTCTCTGATGAGGTCTGAGAGCTGCATTAATCTAATATACAGATACAGAATTTAGAGAATAGTTTGATATTATGTCAGTTTAACAAAATAGTAGTACATTTATCTTTGGGGCCCATGAGCTCCCCAACCATGGGTACTTCCTCCTGTGGAAGTGGCCTTAAATCCAATCAGAAAGTGATTATTCCCATAACATTTGTGCTGTTGTCCATGGCCTATCTTGCCTTACTAGTTACTACTATAGTTCAGTAATGTAGCACTTCCAGTACTGTGAGAAGTAGACAGCAAGAGGAAGCTTCCTGATCAGTATCAACTTGATTTCTCCAGGTGTGGTTGTTGGAATTTGGTTTGGGATGTGAAGGTATGGGTTTTTTGTTGGAGACAGACTCATGAAGCCATTGTTTTAATGTAGTTGGGTGAATCAGAGTTTGGTGCATATATATGCATGATTGTAATATCCTCTTGGTTTACTGTTCCTTTGATAAGAATGAACTAATCTCTTCTGATTAGTTTGAAGTCTGTTTTGTCAGTTAATTAAAACTGCAACTCCTGCTTGCTGCTTAGTGCTATTTGCTTGGAATATTCTTTTCAATCCTTTCACCTTAAGGTGCTGCCTGTCCTTAAAGGTGAGATGGAGTTCTTGCAGACAACAAAAAGATGAATTTTGTTTCTTAATTCATTCATTCAACTAGCCTTTGTCTTTTGACTGGGGACTTCAGTCCATCGATAAAGTTATTATTGAAAGGTATATATTGGTTCCTGTCATTTTAATTTCTGTTATTTCTGCATTCTTGGTACACATTTATACCTTTGAAAGGAGAAATTAATAAAGAGATCAAAGTGTTCCTGGAATTAAAGGAAAAGGACAAAGCAATGCAACAAAACCTCTGGGACACTTTAAAAGTAGCTCTAAGAGGAAAGTTTATAGCTCTAAGTGCCTATGTTAAAATATCAGCGCTCGAGTAAATGACTTAACATTGCAACTCAAGACTCTTGAAAGACAACAAAAAATGAAACCTAAACTGAGCAGACATGAAGAAATAACAAAATTCAGAGCAGAAATTAGTAAAATAGAAACAAAGAAAACATATGCAAGGAATTAATGAAACCAAGAGCTGGTTCTTTGAAAAGATAAGGAAGATAGACTGAACCTTCATCCAGGTAATCAAAAGAAAGAAAGAGCAACTCCAAATCAACAAAATTAGACATGAAAGGAGAAACACCACAACAGACAACAAAAAGATCCAGAACATTTTAAGGGACTACTTTAAAACTGATACTGTATTAAATTTGAAAACTTAAAAGAAATGGATGTATATCTAAAATCATGGGAATCACCAAAACTAAACCAAGAAGAAGCATTCTCCTTAAAACCAGGAATCCTACAAGGCTGTCCACTATCTCCATTCCTTTTTAATATGGTACTTGAAACTCTACCATAAGACAGGATAAGTAAATTAAAGGAATACTAGTTAGAAAAGAGATCAAATTATCCCTTTTCACTGATGATTTGATACTCTACCTACAAGATGCCAAAACTTCCACCAGAAAACTTCTAGAACTGATTAACACTTTCAGTAAAGTGGCAGGTTACAAAATTAATTTACAAAAATCAGTAGCCTTTCTATATACCAGTAACAAGTAATTGGAAAGAGAGTACAAGGAAACTTTCCCATTGCAGTCACCTCAAAAAAATATCTATGAATAAACCTGACTAAAGACATTAAAGATCTCTACAATGAAACTTTTAGATCTTTAAAAAAAGATTGATGAGAACATCTTTTATTCCCAAGGTTCATTTCTGTTTTGCTAGCTCTTACAGTTACATCAGAATGTATACTCACATTTAGTGATTTGAAGCTAAGATCTACAAATGAGAGAGAATATATGTTGCTTTGTTTTTTTGAGGCTATTTTATTTGAGTTAGTTTAGAAGTTTCTAGTTCCATTTCTTTACCTACAGATTGCATCTTTACCGCTGAGCAGAACTCCATTGTGTAAATGTACCACATTTTCATTATCAATTTACCAGTTGAGGGACATTTAGGTTGTTTCCATTTCTTAGCTGTTGTGAAAGGTGCAGCAGTAAAAAATGGCTGTACAAGTATGTATGCAGTAGGATGAGTCCATTGAGTACATGCTAAGGAGTAGTATGACTGATCGTATGGTAGATTTCTTTAGTTTTGTTTTTATAAAATTTATTTTTACTGTTATTTTTAGACTTTATTATTTTTATTTTATGTGTATGAGTGTGTTGCCTGCATGTATATAAGTGTCCCCTTGTTGTGCAGTGCCTGTGTGTCGCGTCCCCTCGTGGCTGTCATGATGGGCTCAGCAGACATGGGTCGGTGCTCCTCTTCCTCCTTGTGATTACCTCTGTCCCTGGCCCGCGGAGAGGGGAGCTGGGGAGAGATCAATACGCTGCTTGCCCCAACCCAGATCCCGGGTGCACGATGTGGCGGAGATCCTAAAGGCGAAACCCGGACCCCGGTAGAGCCAAGAAGAGTCTACAGCTGGCTTCTTGTGGTGTTACAGGTCTTTATTGTGTTACAGCTCTTCTTTGGCGCAGCAGGGAAATCGCTTTACAATGCTCAGGCATGCTATACAGTTCTCTCGCCAATCAGGCGCACTTCCTTATTTCTTAACAGCCTATCGCATTGTGTTATTTTCAAGTCTTGTATTAGCATAAATGGGCGGTTACATGGGCAAGCAAACCTACCAATCACTACAGAGGAAAAAGGATGCCTTATTAGCATACAGGTTTCCTTTTCTTATGGCCCCACTCCTGTGGAGGTCAGAAGAGGGTGTTGAATTCTCCTGGACCCGAGATTACAGTCAGTTGTTAGTCACCATGTGGGTACTGAGGATTAACCTTCGTCTCCAAGAGCAGCCAGTGCTCTTAACCACTGAGCCATCTCTTCAGCCCTTATTTTTAGTTTTTTAAAAGTTCTCCATTCTGATGTCCACAGTGGTTGCACTAGTTTGCAATCCCACCAACAGTGTTTTCCTTTGCCCACATCCACACCAGATTTTGGTGTAATTTGTTTTCTTTATCTTGCCATTCTGACTGGGGTTAGATGAAATCTTAAAGTGGTTTTGATTTGCATTTCCCTAATTTCTAATGATGTTTTAAAGGTGTTTCTTAGCCATTGTTCTTTGTTCTTTTGAGACTTCTCTGTTGAGATCCATAGCCCATTTTTAATTGGGTCATTTGTTTTCTTGATTCTTTGTCTTTTCAGTTCTTTGTCTGTTTTGGGTATTCTGTCAGGTGAATAGCTAGTGTAGATGTTCTCTAGAATTCTTCACTAGATTAGTTGTTTCCTTTGCTGTACAGCTTTTTAGTTTAATGAGGTCCCATTTGTCAGTTGTTGACCTGAATTCCTGATGTCTGATTAGAAAACCCTTTCTTGCACCTATATTTTGTAGAGTACTGCCTATGTTTTCTTTTTTAACAGTTTCAGCATTTCAGGCTTTACATTGTGGTCTTTTATCCATTTGAAGTTGACTTTTGTGCAGGGTAATAAGTATGGGTCTAATTTCATTCTTCTAAATGTGGAGATCCAATTTTCTAATACCACTTGCTGAAGATGATGACTTTTCTCCTGTGTGTGTTCTTTGTACCTTTTCAAATATCGGGTGGCTGTAATTGTGTGCACTCATGTTTGGATCTTTGATTTTGTCCCATTGATCTACAAGTCTGTTTTTATGCCAATACCATGCTGTTCTTAGGACTGTGACTCTGTAACATAGATTGAAGTCTGGTATAGTAATCCCCTCTGCGTTGCTCTTTGTGTTCAGGATTGTTTTGGCTCTCTGGGATTGTGTGTAGGTTTTTTATAGGCATATCTTTTTCTCTCGCTTGGGGTAATACAGAGGACCTTGACTTCTGAACCATATGGTAAGGGCATTTAATTTTGTAAGAAACTGAGAAACTGTTTTCCAGTGTGGTGGAGCCATCTTACATTATGACTAACAGTGAGCTGTGTTGTTCCTTCCATATTCTCTTCTTGGTGTGGGATTTTGACCATTCTAGTAGGTGTGTAGTGGCATCTCAGTGTTTAAATTTGCCTTTTCTCATAGCATGCAGTGTTGAATAACTCTTCATGTATTTATTTGTCATTTAGATTTCATTTTTGCTTATTTTTTCCCATTTGATAATTTTCTTACAATATTTTTTCTGTATGTATGTGTGTGCATGTGTGTGCCATGGTGTACCTTTGGAAGTTTGGACAGCTTGTGGGATTTGGTTCTTTCTACCATGTGGGTTCTGGAACTCAAATTCAAGTTGTGGGGCTTGGTGGCAATCACCTTTACTCACTGAACCATCTTGCCAGGTCTTGATCATTTTGTTGTCAACTTTTATAGTTTTTGTATATTTTTGATACCAGTCTTTTATCAGGTAAATATGTTTTATAAGTATTTTATTTCAGTGTAATGAAATCTTTCACAAAACCAAAGTTTTAAATTTTGTGTATTTTAAATTTAGGTTTTTCAAAATTTGCATGTCTCTAGCTGTAGAGAAGCAGTATTTTGAAGCTTAATTTTATGATATTAAAATTTTATTACACTTTTAGAAATGACAGGTTTTTTCTTGAACTTTGATATTATTGCCTCCACCTTTTGAGTGCTGGGATTACAGATGTGGGCCTGGTTTTTTAGGGTGCCAAAGAGCAGACCCAGGGCTTCATGCATGCTAAGCAAGCACTCTACACATTTACCTACATCTCCAGCCTTTAAACATTGCTTTATATTTAGAAATTGTTATTTAGAGATCAGATAATATAAAATGGCTATTATTTATTGAACTCTTCCATGCTCAACTCTTGGGTGACATTTAATCTTGGCACTCTTAATCTTCCATGTTTTCCACTCTCTGAGGTAAGTGTTGACTTCATATGTCTCCTGCCTTTTATTTGAGGTGGGCCAGCTTGAGTTCAGTTTGTAGCCCAGACTGGCTTTACACTCGAGATCTTGCCTCAGTCTCCCAACTAGACCCATAGTTAGATGCCACTGTGACAAGATGTCTTTTCTTAAATTTAAAGTACTCTTTCATTCTCATATGAGTACCTTGCCTCGTACTTGTTGTGTAAGACTTTTCCTTATACAAATATATATTTCTGTACACAAATATTATACATAAACAAATACCTATTTGCCCCTAGATAGGAACCATTGACAAACCAGAGTAACGGTTACACCAAAGTCCAACTTGGCTAACCAAGTTTATTGGAGTTACTTACAGGACTGTGACTGAGGGGTCACCTAGAAGAGCATGGACGACTGGTACACAGATAGCTATATCAGCTAAAAGCCCACCCTAGCCTAGATGCATCCCTGGAGCTCTCTGCAAGGACTCGCAAGCTGTTATACAGGTCACAGAGTTTCTTAGGTAAGGAGAGGCCTTGTGAATTTTATGTGTTTCAGGTTTTTCTGGACTTGTTAGATTTGTTTGCTGCCTGAACCTTATGAGTTCCTCCCCCAATATTTGGAGAATATTGATCCAACAGTATTATATAGATTAAACCTACTAGATTAAAATGCTTTCGTCTTTCTATCTTAAAATCTGTAAACTTGGAGCTAGAGAGATGGTTTGGTGGTTAAGAGCACTGGCTGGGTTTAGTTCCCAGCACCCACAGGATGGCTAGCAACCATCTATAGCTCCAGTTCCAGAGGATCCAGTGCCCTTTTCTGGCCTCTACCAGCATTACACACTCATGGTACACTGACATGCAGGCAAAATACATAACAACACATAAAAAAATTTTTTTTCTTAAAGTTTGTAAACTTTGCGTTTTCTCTAGCAACTTCTTTTCCAACTTTATCAAAGAACAGTTGTTACCATTTTAGTTTTCAAGTCCATAGTCCCTTCTTAAATTTGGGGCCTATTTAAACTCTCTTGTCTTTCAGTCTTTTTGTGGTATTGAATAATTTATTTTAGCATGTAAACACGCTCTAGTATTTCCTATCCTAAAACACTCCCTTCTCAACTCTGTATTATTCCGGCTTTAGTCCCATTTCTCTGTTTTCCTGTATGGCCATTTCTGAGTGTCCACATGTACTCTCATCACCTCTTAATTCATCCCAGTATGACTTTTTACCTACTTTTCAGCTAGAACTTCTTTCTCAAATATATCAAACAATTCTGTGTTGCCATAGATAATCACTGATAACTTAAAAAAAATATTTTAAACAGGATCTTCCTGTAGCTCCAGGCCACCTATAACTTAGTATGAAGACCAGGCTGGCCTCTATCTCACAGAGATCCACCTGCCTCTTTTGGGATTAAAGGTGTGCATCACCACACCTGGCATCACTGGATTCTTTTTAACCTCATTTTTCTTGTCCCCTTTACAGCATTGATTTTGCCATCAGTTTTTGAAGGTGGGCATTATTCATTGGGTTGAATTCAGGGCTTCCTATGTTCTAAGAATGTGTTCTACTACTGATTTGCACAGTCTCATGTCTTCTGTCTTGAGATAGTTTCTTCTCTTTTCACATTTTTTGAAGTGTTTCACGTTGTGTTAATCCTTTGTAGATTCTTCCTTTTTCCCTAATCTCTATGTGTCTGACTCTGAAGGAAAGTCCCTTGTTACCACTCTTCTTTTGCTCTGTCTTGCTCACTCATTCATTTTGTCAGCATCTTTTCTTTTTTGAGATAGGGTCTGCCTGTGCTGCCTAAGCTGGCCTTGAACTTTCAGGTTTACTGCCACAGGTAGATGCGATTTAGGTTTATATGTATATAGGTGTGCACTACCTACACCTGATTGTTTGAGCTGTATGTGCTTTGAAAACCTGCTTTGTATTGCTCATTGTTTTCTGAAGTATTGAGGACACAGTTGTTGTCAGCATTGCCATGCTTTTGATACCACACATGCTATTTACTTCTAAATGTCTGCTTTTGAAAATTAATGTTTTAGACTACCATATTAAGTAATGGGTTTCATCGTGGCCCTGTCATACACATGTGTCATTGTGTTTGATCTTCCTTTGTTCCTTTTCCCACCACCTTCCTTGCTGCCCTACCCCACTCTAGCTGTTTTCATTCTTCCTTTAGTCTCCCTTCTTTCATGTTAAATGTATTCATTATGCCTTCTATTTCTCACCTCCTTTAAGTTTCTTTATGTAAATTTCTTGAGTTCATACAACTCTCTTAAATAGTTTCCCTGGTCCATTTGCCTTTCTAATTATCTAGAAAACAACTTAAATCCAACAAGATCCAAATGGAGTATAAATGATAACAGATTAAGTCTGGTGGTAAATAGTAACTGTGAAGGTGTGATCTTACATTTAATTGTATAATTCTTAGCTTATGAAAGAGCAACATTTTTAGTTTTTAAATCTTCGGTTTTAGTTTATGTTTATATTGTGTAGCTAGACATTTGGGTCTCTTTCAGTACTTTTTTGATGCAGCTAAGTATAGTGTTAGGACTATATTGTTAAATAGTTACTGGTAAGTAGAAGTTGTTTTTATTTCTATTTTCAGAAGCGTAGGAAATTAGTCACTGATTATTAACCTATAAAGCATGATCATTGTTAATAAACACCCTTTTCCTGTAGATAATGAAAAATCTCTAAAAATAGGCCAAAAAAGCTTGACATTCTTGGTTAGAGTTTAAAATAGAACCATTCTGGATTGTACATTTTGTTGACACTGATCCAGTGGCCTAAAGGTGACTAAAAATTCCAGTTTTACGGACTTAAAAAAACTGATACAGCATGGGGCTGGAGAGATGGCTTGTCAGTTGAGAGCATTGGCTGCTCTTATGGAGGATGCAGGTTCAGTTCCTAAACCCACATGTTGGCTCACAACCATTCATAACTCCAATTCCAGGGGATCTGATGCTGCCTTCTGACCTCTGCAGGCATTGTGTAACATGGGTGCACTTACATCCATGCAGAGAATACTCTCATACACATAAAATAAATACAATAAAGTATTGAAAAATGGATACAGCATGATACACCAAGGATACATGTTCCATGAATGAAGTTCATAGTACTGTATTATAACCAATAAGATATGGGGGCACAGCTCTTATTTATTGTGCTCAGAAGAGATTGTCATTCTATCACTTTTTTGGTTTAATAGTTTTTATTATGGTAAGATTCATATCAACTAAAATATATTCATGCATACAAATACAATTTCATAAATTGTATATAACAAAAGTTATCATTTTGAGTATTATATGTACAAGTCAGTGGCATTAATTTCATTCACCAAATTGTGCACCCATCACTGCTTTCCATTTCTAGAACATTTTCATTATCTTAAATAGAAACTAGCCATCTTTCTCTCAGCATTTGGATATCTCTACTATAATTTGTGTCATCTAAGTAACATTGCAATAGTGTCCTTTCATATTTGACTCATTCACTTTTTAAAAATGTGTTCATAAAACTTTATTGCAGACATGTACATTTGAATGACAACAGTATTTCACAGGTCACAAAACATAGGATTATCTCAAAATAAAAAAACTTCTGCACAGTAAGGGAAACAATTACCCCCAAATTAGAAAAAAACCTAAGGGTCAGTCAACTGATGAATAGTTTTAAAAAATGTGGTACGTCTACACTATAGAATACCATTCAGCCATTAAAAAAATAAACAGGGATATAACTGGTGATCATTAATTGAAAGATAGTCTCTTTCAAATGTGGAATCTAAAAATGTTGATCTCATAGATGTCAAGAGTAGATTGGGAATTATCAACACCTGGGGAAGCAGAAGTGGCAGTTGGAATGTTCAGCGGTGAGTAACACTAACCTCTATAGTTAGGAGAAAGGACTTCTGGTGTGTTCTTACAAAGTAGATGACTGTAGATAACAATGTGCTATAGATTTTGAGGAAAGGATTTTGAGTGTTCTGCTGGAGCCCGCCAGCAGAAATCGAACCATACCTGAAGCAGGGAGTGAGGATGGAGAAATGTAGAGATAGATAGATAGATAGATAGATAGATAGATAGATAGATAGATAGATAGATAGGGGGGAAAGAGAGAGAGGGGTGGGAGGAAGGACAGATTCGGGAGGGCTGTCAGTCAATACTGAAGCAGCTTGACTTTATTAAGTACCCCCTATTTATACTCTGTGAAATGAGGAACAAAACAATGGGTCAAAAGTTCAACACAAAAACAATACTAACACAGGCAAAATTACTTAAGCCAATCACATCTTCAAGGGTCTTCAAGGGTCTCAGCCTTGGGTGTAAGATAAACTTCCCCTCAGGTGTAAATTATTTGCATAGGAAAACATCCTGCTCCCACAGCACTTCTGTGCGCAAGATTGACTTCTGCCTAACCCTAGACTAGGGCATAGTTCAAGGCAGGCAAATGGCTCCTGACAGTGTTCTCAGTATAAAGTGACATGGTTGAAGAGATGTGTAACATGATTTTGATATTACATAATACATGTATCAAAGTATCACATAGTATCCCATTAATATGTACAGTTTTTAGGTATTTATGTGCCAGTTAAAAAGTTTAATTTAAATTGAACTAGTAAATAAATTATATTTGATTTTTAAAATTTAATGTAATTTTATTGTATAGATTTGTGTGGTATATGTGTTGTAGCATATATCAGAATTTTATTCCTTAAATGCTGAAAAATAACATCACATTTTTGTTTATATATTCATCAGTTGATAAATAACTGGCTTCACTGTTTTAAGTTGTGCTGCTGTGAACATTGGTGTACAAGTTCCTTTTGAACCCTCTTTTCCATTCTTTTGGGCAGTTACCTAGAGGTAGGATTCCTTGCTTAACTTTTTGAGGAACTGCCAAGCTGTTTCCTTAGTGGCTATGTTCTTCTATGTTCTCATCAACCGTATGCAGGATTTAATTTCTCATCTGCCAAACCTTCTTTCTGTTTTACTCATTTGTTCATTTAGTCATGCGTTTGTTTTAGTAGTACTGGAAATTCAGTGCCTTGGTTATGATAGGCAAATGCTTTATTATTACTATATCCATATTGTTGATTTGAATCTTTCTTTTTTTTTTTTAAAAAAAACCACCATTCTATGTAGCCTAGGTTGACCTTAAATATTAGCTGACTTTAAACTCCTCATGCCTCTACCTCACCTCCTAAGTGCTAAAATTACAAGGGTGCACACTATGCCTCATTTACTTTCTCTTTCTCTCTGCACATGTCATGTATGTTCATGTATGTGGAGGCCAGAGGTCAACTTCAAGGGTGCCTGAAGTTCTTGAGGAACTGTCTTTCTTGTTTTTTGAGATAGGATCTCTCACTGGGACCTAAGATTTGCCAGTTAGAGTAGGATTGCCCCAGGGATTCTTCTGTCTGCACCTTCCCAGTGGTGTGATTTTGTGATTATGTGTGCTGCCACACCCAACTTTTTACACGGGTTTTGAGGATAAACTCAAGTTCTCACTTTCGCACAGTGAGCACTGTGGACTGAGCTATCTTCTCCAGTTCTACTTTCACGTTTTTGTTTTTTTTTTTCTTTTCTTTTTGAGACAGGGTCTCTCTGCAGCCCCAAATGACTTGGAACTGGCTGTGTAGACCAGGCTGGCTTTGATCTTGCAGAGACTCACCTACTCTGCCTCCCAAGGGCTGGGATTAAAGGCATGCACCACGTAGTAGAGACTCTGTGTCAAAAGAAAAAGAAAGAAAAGATCCAGAGCCTGATGAGATGGATGGCTCAGCATAGTTGCTTACTGCCAAGCCTGATGACCTGAGTCTGATCCCTGGTCCCACATGGATTAAGGAGAGAACCAACTCCCGAAACTTGTCCTCTGACGTTACATACACCTGTACACCTGCATGCAAAAAATACATACACATATAAGACCCTTTTTTGCTGAATACATTAGAAATAGTAACTTTCTCTTCTTAATTGCCAGTGGAAACATTTTGTTCTGTCATTTTCCTCAGCCTTTTTGTAGTTGAATGTTTCCTCATGCTTGCTTGTCGTAGGCTTTTTTCTTATTGAATTATCCACTTTTAACTTAATTATGTTTTACTATTCATTGTGGTTGACTCATGTGTACGCCATTTTTTTTTTTTTTTTTTTTTGTAGACTACATTCTTTGGGAGTCTGGGCAAAGTATAAATATAAAGAATAAGTATATTCTTAAACAACTAAAGAATTAACTCTAGAGCAGTTCTTTTGCATGATCTTTTGGCAAAAGCTTTCTACCTGTCTGTTAGGATTCATATATATTTTAGAACTTATAATATTTAAAACAAAATACCAGGTTCAGTGAGATTTAGTGATAATTCCTGTCTTTAACATTCAGTTAGTTAGTTATGAACTTTGTTGGAGTGCAGAATTGATAGTTCATTAAACAGGTAATATAGGAACAATCCCTTCTTCCCAGCTACATTATTGAGTCAAATGTTATATTGCTGTGACTTAATTTTTTTTATGCTACTGGGGATCAAACCTAGGACCTCACACATAGCAGGTAGCATTCTACCAGCTGAGCTAGCGCTACATGCACCCAAGTTTTACTTAACAGTTTTGTGAGGAAGAAAAGGCCTACTTTATAGAAGATGTCACACAAAGTCTTTTAACTTTCTTAAATTTTTCTTTATTATTTATTTAGTGTATGTGCATGCATGAGCATGCATATGTGTGGGTATGAATGCCACAGTGCAGTACACATATGAATGCTGAAGAACAGTTTGTGGGAGTTGGTTTTCTCCTACCACATGGGTCTCAAGGATTGAACTCAGGTTGTCTGGCTTGGGGTCAAGTGCCTTTGCCTGCTGAGCCATCTCGCTAGCCCAGATGTCTCAATTAAAAAAAAATATTTTTATTTTATATGCATAAGTATATTGCTTGCATGTTGGTAGATGCACCCATGTCATGGAATGCTTGGGGAGGTCAGAAGAGGGTGTCAGATCCCTTGGAACTGGAGTTATGGACTGTTGTTAGCTGCCATGTGGGTGCTGGGAATCGAACCTGGGTCCTCTGCAAGAGCACTGAGTGCTCTTAACCCCTGAGCGCTCTCTCCAGTCTCCATATTTCTGTCTTGTAGGAATAGTAGTGATGGGATATATGCCAGTCATACTGAATTCCATGTTTTCTGAACCAGGAAGGTTTTTCATGCTTGCTTAGGCTATTTGCTCTGCCCACAATAACTTATTTTAGCCCTCTTGGTGATGGTATAGACTCCATTCTGTGAGTATCAGTCCGGAGAATCATCTAGGATAATGTTCCTACTTGAATAACATTCATGTCCTTCACCATTTTCCATGAACATTTTCTGTATGTCTTCCTCTGTTGGAATAAAACTTCTTGTGCAGATAACATGTTTTCATTTTGAAATCCTAGTATATTATATATTGTCTGTTATATAGTATATGTTCAGTGAGTGTTTATTCACATGATCTGACCAAATCTAAATTTCATTATAGAGGGTTTAGAAGAAACTGCTTATTACTTTGGATGGCTATCTTTTCAAATCAGATCAAATGCTATAATCTACAAAATCTGGTTACAGTTTATAGCCAGAGCTGAAATAACTGCATATCTCCATGTAGCCTAGGTGAGTGCAGCCTAGGTGAATGCATTGGATATGCAGCTGAACAAGTTCTGCTAGAGGAGAGAAAGGGAATGAAGCTCCAGGTCACCATGCACAGGGGAGGAGTCTCTGTGTTCTCATTCATTCTTCTTAAATATTATTTTCCAGACATCCCCAAGTTGTCTGTATCCTAATTTTTCTGCCAAATCTGTGGTTGGATTAGTAGAAGTAAAATGGTGAGGTAAATAATAGTAGGAAACTAGTGTTAACAGTACTTCAGGTTTTGAGGGTATGTAGGGTTTTTATTTTTATTTTCTAGTGTCAACCAAGAATATCAAATTTAGAAGCAAGTTTCATTGTTTTCCTCTTAGGGGAATATACAGTACATCCATTTGGATGGTATTAAAGCTTCTGGAGGGCTAATTTTCTCTGCACACCCCTCATTAGGTGATGGAAGTAGGCCGTGTGAGTTCCTCCCAGGCTGTGCTGGGTGCTGGCTTAAGTTTAGCTGGGAGGATCAGTGAACACCCAGTGCTTGCCCAGTTCCCCTTTCTTAGGGTTTGGCTCTCTTTATGACTGTGGGAGGAGATAGCCTTGTGAGAAGGACAAAACTTGGAAGACTGGGTTAAATGTTTCATTCTTGTGGATGCCATTTTTAGGCTCTGAAGACAGTGCTTTGAGGAAATTTTTCTAGCCAATAGGAATAGGCAATAGACATAGAAGGAATATAGTATTTAATATATTATGAGGAACAATGAATAATATAATTCAACTGTTGAGATGATAGAAAAATGAAATGTGGACATTACCCATTAAAGAGGCACTGAGCGAGGTTTGGGTTAGTACAGACATCCAGCACATGAACTTCATCCCCAGGACCACAAATAGCAGCACCACCAAAATAAACAAAAAACAGAAAAAGGACAAGTTAGAAAAGAAGTAATTATAATTTTCATAAAATAAACAATATGTAGACAAGGCTGTTAGAGGTGTTAAAGGTGTGGGCTACCATGTCCTGCTGGCTCTAGTTTCTGTATTTTCTTTGTTTTTGGTACCAGGCTAATGTTGACCGTAAAGAATGAGTTTGGAGGAATTGCTTTCCTTGCCCTCCTTTGGAATTGTTTGATGAGAATTGACATTAGTCTTGTTGCTGTTATTTGGACATAGAATCTCATGGTGTGGCCTGCCTCAGTTTCCTAAGAACTAGGATTCCAGGTGTGTGCCACTATTCCTGGTTTGACATTATTTTGTCTTTGAAAGTTTGCTAAATTTGTCAGTGAAATAATTTCCTAGATTTTTCTTTAATTGGGATAATTTGTTTCCCTGATTGAATTTTCTTACTTGCTTTTTTGGCAGTTAAGGTTGTCTGTATCCATGTGGTTCCATTTTGGGTGATTGTATATGTCTAGAAATCCACTTCTAGGCTTTCCAATTTATTACCATATAGTTGCTCACGGTAGTCCATGAGGATCCTTGTATTTCTGTATCAGTTGTATCTTTTTCATCTCTGATTTTATTTGAACCTTTTTTTTTTTTTCTCTTAACCAGTTTCGTGGTAAAACGATGTTATTTGGTTATTTTCTTAACTCCTACTTCAAAAGAATTTTTCTTCCTTTCCTTCTCCCAGCCTTAGAGAAAGTTGTATCTAGGGTTATTGAATCTGATATGCAGACCATTTAGGAGAGACAACATTGGAATAGTGGTGGATCTTTGATAGTCAGCTGTCACTCAAGGCAATGAGAGTTATATACAAGGATTTGATTTTACATTCATTATCTCATTTACTGTCCAAAGTTTCTAGGAGTGGTTCAATCAAGAATTTAGCTTCTCTGTTTTGTGATTGAGGAAATGGAGAAGCAGTGACTATTATTTAAGTTGAAATACTGTAGTATATAGGAATGCTGATAGTAACAAACGATTTTTGATTTCGAAACTTGGATTGTGTACTCTCCCATGAATCACAGAATCTTTCCACAGAATTAGAGTAAGAAGATGGTGTTTGGCATTTGGCAACATAAAACATGTAACTACTGTTGCTTTGCTGTGTAACCTGGGAAATAATCACTTAGTCCCTTTTTGCTGCATAGTGTCTGTTTTTTCAAATGGGGCATATGACTTTGGGCAATTAATGAGACTGATACATTGACTTCTGTGCTAAGAAGGCTCTAACTTTGGGTAGTTATTATCCTGTAGGGTTGTCACATGTAAATTATTTGAGAAAAAGTATCTTTATATTTTTACTTTGTCATTTTTTTTATCTTCATCATTTGCCATTTTATTTATCACTGTTAATACTTTGGTCAGATGTGTAGCCATGTACTCAAATTTCACATGTGAGTTGAAAGGAAATTAGAATTCAGGAAAGTAGAATAAAATAAGACAGCATTTATACATTTATATTCATGGTGCCTTTCTGAATAGTTACAATGGGAGTTTATATATGTGCTGTTACTGTCAAAGTGTTCACTGAATCTTCATTTTTATTTGCATTTATACAAAGATACATGGTTAAAGTGAAAATATCTCTGAACTCCTTGAATTATTTAGGTGACAGTGATAATTTGTTTTCAGAATATCTTTAACTTGTTATAGATTCAGGAACACAGTGGTTTAGATGAGTACATTTATAAGTTAGTTTACTAGAAGTGGATTATCTATAAATTAATGATCACAGTTTTTTTTTTTTCTTAGTCAGCAGATAAACAGCGAGCCCTAGAAGAAACCAAAGCCTACACCACCCAATCCTTAGCAAGTGTTGCCTATCTGATAAACACCTTAGCCAACAATGTCCTGCAGATGCTGGATATCCAGGCATCCCAGCTACGAAGAATGGAATCTTCAATCAATCATATTTCACAAGTGAGACCATGTTATTTTCTGTTTGTCTATAAGAAACAAACATCTTGTTGAGAGCCTTTATTATGTGAGTTGGTATGCATGTCGTATTTGGAAAATACAAACTTGATATTGGATATGATTCTTTTTGTGATGTTACTACATTATTTATAGGAAAGTAAAATTTAATGGATTCTATTAAAACAGGTATCATGGTAACAATCAGTCCTGAAGAGGAAATTTGTCTTGTTTTTTTTTTAAAAAATTGCCAAATTTCATGTTCTTTTAGTGCTTTAAAATAAAAAATTGATAGCTTGGTGGTTGATTTGTTTATTTTTTGCCCAGTAGGCTTCCCCCCGCCCCTTGGTGGTGCTGGGACTTGAACTTAGAGCCTTGTGCATCCTAGGCAAGGATTCCACTACAAAGCTAAACTATTTAGCCCAGGTTTTATGTTTACTGGAATAGTATGTACCGACCATATTTGTAACACTAGAAAGTTGAAGAGATAGCATACTTTATAAAAATACCTTTATATACTGTCAGGCATGGTGGTCCATGCCTTTAATCCCATTTAAAATAATCCTAGCTGGGAATGGTAGTGTACACATATCATATGAGTACTGGGGAGGCTGCGGCAGGAGATTATGAGTTCAGAGTCAGTGTGAAGTGACAAACACAAAGACTTTCTCTCAAAAAAAGCAAAAAATTCTGTGATGGAAAAATAATTTAATTGCAAATACAATTTTAAAAACATTAAAATGATTAACATTTTGCTCTGCCAGCGGAAAAGACCTTTGAATTTATCTCTTTAAACATTTTTATCATTTTGCTTTTAGTCCCAGCACTTGGGAGGCAGAGGTAGGTGGATCTCTGTGTGTTCAAGGTCAGCCAGGACTGCACAGTGTTACCCTGGCTCAACAAAAATTCCCCCTTCCTAAAACTCTGCTAAAATAACTATAATTTCAAAGTGTGTGTGCACACATGCGTGTATATCTTGGGAGTTTAGTACTGTTCTGAGAATGATTAACCCCAAAATTTTTTAGAGTCTAAAAATTTAGCAAATGAGTGTAATTAAGTCAAATATGTTTAGATACATATAGACTAGTCGGGTGTAGTGTGTCTACATTATCTCTCTTCTACTTGAGAATTCATTGTACTTTCATGCTGCTGTCTCCCTTTCTCCATCTTGATCGAGAAGAGGGTTTTGCCATATAGCATACCCTGGTCTTGAACTTAGGACTCTTCCTGTTTCAGCCTCCAAGTGCTGGGATTACAGAATGTGCCACTAAATTTTTCAAGGAATTTTATTATAAACATGAATTTACTATTTAAAAAGGGTTTCTTCATATCCTTCACATTTGTAGATACTTTATTTTTGTATTACTAAGCCTCAGAAGGTAAAACAAAAATAATTGGCGAAGTTTTTTTTGCTCAAGTAAGAGTAAGGGAAAGTTTTATTTTAGAGAGGCCTTCTGAAGAAACTAATCAGTCCTATTTTTACATAATAAATGAATTTGGAGATGGATGTCGTGTGCACACCTTTAATCCCAGCACTTGGGAAGCAGAGGGAGAGGGATCTTTGTGAGTTCAAAGCTGGCTTTCCTGGAACTTGCTACATAAACCAGGTAAGCTGGGGCTATAGGGAGACACAGTCTCAAAAAGAACAACAACAACAACAACAACAGAAAAAACAAACAAAACACACAAACAAACTTGGTTTTCTGTAGGAGAGAAATTGACAAATTCCTAATTTGATACAGAATTTCAAGGTTTACTTGAAGACCTTAAACTGTTTGAATGCTTTGAGTATTGGCAAAGAACCCTTAAAGAAAGTGAGAAGAAAAGAGCAAATATAATGAGAAATTAGAGTTAGAAATTGTGGTGGCACATGCCGTGATCCTAGCACTTGGGAAGTAGAAGTACAGAGGAGGGTCCTCAGAATGAAGGCCATCCTTGACTATGTAGCAAGTTTCAAGCCAGTCTGTACTACATGAGACCTTGTCTTAGAAACCAAAGGAGAGAGAGGGAGAGGGGAACTGGGGGAGGGAGATGTTTTTATTGTTGGTAGGGGAAAGTAGGAGAGAAAAATGAGTAAATAAATGATGACAAGCAAATGATGGTGGTTTATTCTTTGATTTATTATTTTCGACTAGAATTTTGTAATTCTTAGGTAAGAGAGGATAGCAAGCTCAAAAAGGAAGGTGATTGCTATAAGGCTGCTTTCAGTTGAAAGTGAACAAATGTTCTCCATCCATCCTTCCTCCTGTCCCTCCCTCTCTCCTTTCACTTTTTCTCCCTTCCCTCCTCCTGGGAACAGTCTTGCTGTGTATCTTAAATTTAGGATTACCTGCTTCAGCCTCCAAGTGCTGAGATTAACATTCAGCTAGTGAAAACGTTTTATTTTATTGTGTTTGTGTGTGTGTCTTGGGTCAGGTATCTTCCTCAATTGTATTTCAACCGTATTTTTAAAAATTAATTTTAGTATTTTCAAATTATGTGTATATTTGTGTATCTGTGTATGGGTATGTGTATGTGAGTTTGAGTGCCCTAGGAGACCAGAGCTGTTGGGTCTCTCTGGACTGGAGTTACAGGTATTGTGAGCCACCACAGGTGCTTGCTGGGAACCAAACTCAGAGAGGTCCTGCAAGAGCAGGATGCCTTCCTAACTACTGAGCCATCTCCCAGGTCCCTCCAACCTTATTTTTTGAGATAGGATGTCTCACTAAAACTAGAGCTTACCAGTTAGGCTAGACTGGCTGTTCAGTAAGCCCTAGGGCTCCTCCAGTCTCTGCCTTTCCAGTGTTGTGGTTATAGGAACATGCTGCCAACATACATGCAGGCAACACACATACACATAAAATAAAAAATGGATAGAATAGGTCAGAAATTACAAATCTAATCCGTGGAAATATGTTGAGTTCTTTAAATTTAGTTTTGCTTTTAAAGGTCACTACCTAGAGAAGTGAAGGATCTGCAACTCTAACTCTACAGTAGCTTTTGTGTTCAAAGTATATCTTCCTGTATTGGATGGGTAGGAGAAAAGAACTAAGAATATGTGCATATATGTATATATGCTTATGTTATACAGTGTAAGAACAGTAATACAATTTAAAATTTTATAGAATTTGCTTCAAGGATTAAAATTTTTCTCTTCATCTTTCTCCGTGTGTGTGTGTGTGTGTGTGTGTGTGTGTGTGTGTGTGTGTGTATATGTGTGTCCTCATGCATGCATTGTGTGTGTAGGCTAGAAGTCACAGTCACTTTCCAAAGCCTTATTTTTTAAAATAGGATTTCTCACCGAACCTGGAGCTCACCCATTTGGATAGATGGCTGGCTAGTGAGCCCCAGGGATCCTTCTGGCTCTGCCTTCCCATCACTGGGGTTACAGGTGTATGTTGATATTCTCAGCTTTCTTTGAGACTGCTCATGTTTATTGGAATGACAGCAGATTTCAAGAGTTGTAAGGGTTGCCTGATAGAATGTTTTAGGACCAGGAGACATTAGATATCTAAGCCGTTCATCCTCCTCCATTACAGTCCCCTTTACTGTTTTTCTGGATAAGAGCCTCATCACTTTTTAGCTTCCTCGGTGCTCTTGGCCTTTTCTCTATTGCAGTGGATGTGAACATTAAGTAGAATGGGAGGAAGGCAGAGGATCTGGGTTTTACCTTGGCTCATCTGCTGTGTGACATTTGACTTCACTGAACTTCAGTTTTCTCTTCTGTTAAGATTATAAGACCAACATTAGATGATTTCTCAGCTGTCTTCCACTTTGACTCTTTTAAAAAAGATTTTTATTTTAAAGTATATGTTCATATGTATGTCTATGCGTGGATTTGTACATGTCAGTGTGGGTACCCTCAGAGGCCAGAAGAAGGTGTTGGATCCCCTCGAGCTGGGCCAGCTGTTTTGAGCTGCTGCTCAATATGGGTGCTCGGAACTGAACTCAGGTTCTCTGCAAGAGCACCTAGCATTGTTAACCACTGAGCCATCTCTCCAGCTCTACCTTGACTTCTTTATTCTTTTGAGATTCTTGCAAATGAATGTGACTTGTGTTTGCTTCTCTTTCTCTTCTGTTGCTTCAGTTGCTTCTGCCTCAGTCTGTATGTATTTAGTGATTGCAGCCCTCTGAAACAGCTCCCATGTTATTCTGAATTCAGATCTGAGGATGGGAATTCCCTTGACTCTGCAACTATATATTAGGAAACACAATATTTCAACAAAACAAATAAACATGCTTTCTAAATGTCAAAGTTTGTTTTTCTTTTTTTAAAAAAAATATTAGAAATATATAGTATCAAGCACTTCTTGGTAGTAGAAGGACAATATGAGACTTGAGCTGCAGCTCAGTGTTAGAACACTTGCCTATCATGCCCTGGGTTCAGTTTTCAATACTGGAAAGCAAAACAAAGCAAACAGACAAACCAGAGAGAGGGAGGTCAAAGACAGCCCTTCTAGGAACTGAGAAGAACTCTTAGGTTGCAGGTAAAGGAGATAGGAAGGGATGAATCTGATACAATATAAACGAAATATAATTCTTCTAAGAGTTTGTACTGAAGAGCAGTGGATCCTTGAAAAACTCAGCAAGATAATCCATTATTTAAAACTATATAGACAGTTGTTTGAAAGATCAGTTTTTAAGGAATACCATTTAAGATTATCACTTTATACTTATAAAGTAGATTATATACTTATTAATTTCCTGTGTATTTTTATATCTCTTTATAAAATAGTGAAAATTTCCCATTGTTTATTTTAAAATATTCATTTATTTAGTGTGTATGTCAGTGTGTCAGAGTGCAGGCACATATGTGGATGTGAGAAGACAGCTTGTGGGAGTTGGTTCTATATGTGTACCATGTGATCCAGGGAATTGAACTTAGGTTGTTGATGTTGGTGGCAAATACTCTTACCTGCTGAACCATCTAACCGACCCTCTGTCAAGTTTTTAAATAACTGATTTGTTTTATGGAAAATGGATAATTTGGGGCATATTTGTAATTTGAATCAGTAAATGCTTAGTTGAAACATTAGACATTTAAAAAATACCCAATTTAGTTGAGTTAATCAACTGTAACTGTTTGATTGCAGATATTTCCCCACACCGATGGGCAGCTAACTGAGGTAGCTATCCAGTACAGTCAACTCAATTATCTGTGGTAATGGGAAAAAAACAGTGCATGAATAAAACTAAAACCAAATATTTTATACAGTACCTTCCTGTCATCTGCTGGGGCCTGAGCATGTGCTTGGGTTCATGAGGGACATGTGGGAGTGGGGCTTAGGCTTGCAAAAGAGCCGTGGGAGTCAGTATGGTTACTGCAAAGCAAAAGGAACCTGGTTTTGGCACTGTGTGGCTGAAGTGTCATGGGGGAGCCTGAAGCATGCAAGAGCAGCTTGGCAATAGCAGTGAGAAGGATGGAAAAATTCATGACTGAGAAACTGTGGGAGAGTAGGTATTTAAGTCCTGCACAGTTATGATAGTCCTTGGTGTGTTCTTTGATTAACAGGATCTGTAGCAGACAGTAGTAGTATTAACAAAGTGTACTTGTGTTAGTTTTGCCTATTATTTTTGCTAGCTGAACACATATTTTCACTTGCCACATGTGAGTGCTATTATTAAGGCCCTTTCTAGATAAGAATGTGTTGGTTGTTATATAATTGGTAACTTTTGAATTCTGGTATAAATAGGATTTTTTTGTTGTTGTTGTTAAAATTCTTCTGAAATATTACGGTATAACCTGTACTTCCAAAGAGTGAACTTACTGAGTTTTAGCATTATGATATTAAGGAATGTTATGAAGGCAAAGGTAGTAATAATTCCTGAAAGCTGTGCATTTGATTTAGGAAAAGCATAATAGTCACATAATTTTATTTAAAAACAACTTATACAGATTTTATTGACTATCTTTTTAGTTGATGAATGTTGAAGTTTGGTGATAGGTTTGGGTTGGTGTTAGGTTTTGGAGACAGGGTCTTATGTAGCCCAGCCTGACTTTGAGAAACTCATTATATAGTGAAGACTTAATTTTCTTGTCTCTTCTTCCCAAGTGCTGGGATTATAGACATGGATTATAGACACCTGGCTTTTACAAGGGAAAACTTTAAAAGTGTCTAGGTCTTTGGTTTTCAGCCAGGGTAGTTTGCCCTTAAGGAGACATTTGGCAACATTATGCACTTTGGATTATCCCAGAGTGGCGAAGTGCTTAGAGTTCTGTCTACCTAGGCACTTCTTTATATCACATGGTGTGTTGTGGTAGCCAGTCACAACACAGAACTTGTGGGCCCAAAATGTCAGTTGGTTTCAGTTTATTATAGACTTAGAATTCTGTGTCAGGATTACATCTTTAGAGTTTAGTTTCTTAATAAGTTGTACATTTATAAAAAACTCAGGAGAGAAAATAACTTAAAAAAGATTACTTTCTGATAAATTTTCTTGTATCAGTTGGAACAAAGTTCAGTAGTGCCATATTTTTATTGTTTGTTTTAAAGTTACTTGTATAAGGAGTTAAAAGTAATTTCTCTAGCCCATTTTTTAATGAGTTAGAATGACTTACTAATTTATTCAAACTTGCATTTCTTTGAAGTTAAGTCAATTTCAATATAATGAACACAAACTTTTTTCTGTTTTTGTTTTTGTTATTTTGAGACAGGGTATCATGCAGTCCAGGGTTTCTTCAAATTTGCTGTGTTGCTGAGGCTGGCCTTGAATTCCTGATTCTCTTGTGTCTATGTGCTGGGATTACAGATGTGTTGCACCATGCCTGGCTTCCAGTTTCTTTTCTGTTAAAAGTTCTCTCAAGTATTTGAAAAGGAAAGCAACTCTTAAACTTTATATAACATGGACAGAAAAAGTTTATAGACTTTTTTCTTAAAAAGAAATAACTAAGACGATAAAGTTTTTATTTTGGTCAGTTTTTTGTTTTGCTTCATTTATTTATTTGTTAGGAGTGGATTCTGTTGTTTTGCAACAAACACTCTTGGTTGTAGACAAATGCAGTGCTTTGACTTTGTTTCAAGTTTGCTTTGTAAGTTAATGTAGAAAGATACACATTAGCTTTCAGATTTATTCATGTGATATTTAATATTACCAGGATACTCAGTGTCTTTTCATTGCTATTACCCCCTTCTTTCAGAAAGAAGAAATTGATGTAGGACCGGGAAGTAGGAGATGAAGGGGGGAGGTAACTCTTAGTTGCTGTCTGAGCCAGGAATGGGTAAGAGATATTAGTGTGCACCCCTCAGTTCACAGGGTCATGGGGTGGGGTGGGTGGATAGGAATGTATTTTGAATTGTAGGTAGCACATTTTTCATTTATGCGCTTACTTAAACAACAAACATGATTCAAGGAAGAGTATTTATATACTTGCTGTCTTTCTGTTGTATTTCATTTGAAGTAATTGTTGCTTACAGACTACTAAATTGCGACTTGTAAAAATGCTGCCTTGATGTTTTAGTTACCTGAGAAATCTATCTGTTCTTGGCAAATAATAGAATACTAAGTAAAATATATTTTCTAGGGAGGCAGAGTCAGGAGGATCACTGTGAATTCCAGGCCAACCTGTAGCAAGTTTCAGGCCAGACAGGGCTGCATAGTGAGATCCTGTCTCAAAACACCAAACCAAACTGTCCTAGTTTGCCTAGTTTAGTCAGTTGCTGTGACAAAACACTGACCAGTATCAACTTGAGGAGGAAAGAGTTTATTTTGCTTACATCTCCCAGGTCACAGTTCATCACTAAGGTAGCCCAAGGTAGGAGCCCAAGGCAGGACCCTGGAAGCAGTAGCCGAAGCACAGGCCATGGAGGAACACTGCTCACTGGCCTGCTCTCCTGGCCCATGCTCAGCATGATTTCTTATAGAAAACAGAACAAATTGCCTGGGGATGGCACTGCTCATGGTTGGCTGGGCCCGGGCCCTCCCATATCACTCAACAATCAAGAAGATACCCCACAGGCCAGTCCAATGGAGGCAATTCCCCAGCTGAGGCTCCCTCAACTCAGGTGTGTCAGGTTGACACTAAAGCTATCCAGCACACAAACTAAAACAAAACGAATACATTTTTGTTTGTACTGAATTATGTCTGGGAGCAAACCGATGAAATACTTGATCAGCATTTTATTAAAAGATAAAAGCAGCTCGCTGAAGCAAATTTAAGATTGACTTTTTTGCAGGGTGGTTAGTAAGGATGCTGAGGTTTGAATCTAGGGCCTTGTGCGTGATAGGCAAGTGCTGCACCCTTGATTTTCATCTCTGGCCCTTGACACTCATTTTTAACATTTACGTTTTAGCTCTCCCTCCAAAACATGGAGATTATACTGATAGTTTTTAATAAAACCATGACCAGACTTCTGTCTGCTGCTTTCTTAATTTTTCTGTTAGGCTAACATCTTAATGGGGAGGGGACAGTTAGCATGCTTTAACCTAGCGGTTGGCAAATGTTCTGTAAAGAGGCTAGCTAATAGATATTTTAACTTTCACAGGCCCTAAGTTTTTTTAAAAATTGTGGTTAATTACTGGTGTTACTGTAGTTTAAAAGTAGCCATAGACAAGTAAGCAAATAAACAGTATATTTCAATAAAATTTATGGAAATTTCAGTTTCATATAATTTTCATATGTCATGACATTTTAATTTTGATTCTTTTCAACTATTAAAAAAAGATAATGATGGCTTGGGAGATGATTCAGTTGGCAAAGTGTTTACTGAGCAAGCATGAGGACCTGAGTTTGATCCCCAGAACCCATGGAAAAAATTGAGTGTGATGTGCTCACTTGTAATCCCATTGTTGGGAAACAGAGACAGGCAGATCCCTGGCATTCACTCCAGGCAGCTCAGCTATTAGTGAGCTTTAAGCCCCAGGGAGAGACCTGTCTAGAAATGAGGTGAACAGCTCTTGAGGAATGACGCCAGGGTTGACTTCTTGTTTTCCACATCCATAAGCCTGTGCATATACATGACCTGCACTCATATATGCATTTCCACATGTGCACCCCATACCTACACACACAGGTAGATAAATACTGCTCTTAGCCCGTGAATTGTAAAAATCAGGTACTAGGCCGGATTTGGTCTGTGTGCCATACTTTGGCAATCCTTGTAATGAAACCTAAAAATGAAGAAAGTTGGTAATCCAGAAAGAAGAATATTTACCAAATGAACATGAAGCAGTAGTAAGTCCCCAGGCATTTGGTTTTTACTTTTCTGGATATCAGAGCTGCACATTTTTGTGTCATCGTCTTTCTGTTATATCTTGCAGACAGTTGATATTCATAAAGAGAAAGTTGCAAGAAGAGAAATTGGTATTTTGACCACCAATAAAAATACTTCAAGAACACATAAGATTATAGCTCCAGCTAACCTTGAGCGACCAGTTCGTTATATTAGAAAACCTATTGACTACACAATTCTAGATGACATTGGACATGGAGTAAAGGTAGGTGTAATTTTTGTCAAGCTTTCAGAAGCAGTATTCAATAATGAAACTCTTTAGAAAATTAAAGTTATATTTTTCCTAAAGGACCAAGTCTTGGCCCAGTGGTTGTGAAGATTGTTATTACTATTAATTAGTCTGTCCTTCTTAATTTCTTCTTTAGTGCTGTGTTCAAATTTTGAACAATCATCTTTGAATGAATTGCATTTACTTATGGTAATACCTTATATAGATTAAATAAAGTGTGGTATAATCTTTCTAATTTTTTAATGACAGTGTGACTGACTGAAAAAACATTCAGGTTATTGAAATGTTTTACCTAAAAAATTTATCAGCAAACTTTTGGCATTAGTTCAGAAACACCATACATTATCAAACATGAAGTTTGATATTTTTTTCTAGAATAATTTTGTCTCAATATTTTGGTTGAGAATAATGTGGATAAAGATGTTAATTAGTACTTATTTCCAATGCCTTTGGGTATGTAATGTAATCTATTTGGGCTATCTTTTAAGATGTATTTGAGTGTTTACTATGTATATGAAGTACCATATTCAGAACTGTCTAGAATTGGGGTGTGGCTCACTGGTAGAGTATGTGTCAAAAGCCCTAGGTTCCAGCACTAGGCATTCAAAACAACAACAAAAAGAGCCACAAGCTGCCTCTGAGGAACAAATACATTTCATTTAAATTGCTGTTGCACTTAAGAAACCATTTAGGGGCCTGGAGAGATGGCTTAGCGGTTAAGAGCACTGGATGTTCTTGCAGATCTGGGCTCAAATCCCAGCACCCACATGGCGACTAACAACAGTTTATTATTATATTATATATTATATTATTATTATTATTATTATAACAACAGTTTATCCATTTCTAGGTCATCTGACACCTTCTGTCTTCCATGGGCATTGCATGACATGGGTACACTAATGTACATTCAGGCATACCCCTCATACACATAAAATAGAGATAAATAAAAGAAAAAAAAAACCATTTAGAGCCTCAGCTAGGTGTTACATTATTTAAAATTTACACCTCAACTGTGCTTGGAAGGATAATGACTTACCAAGTATGACTTAAAATAAACAAACATATATTGCTATAGTGAAGCTGTACAGTTCATGCAGATGATATTTTTATAATACAAACTTATTTAAATAAAATATATACCACCATTTTTCCAGAAGTCAGTTAAATCTAATTTTAATGTTGCTGTATATAAAAATAAAATATACAGTATAAATTTATTATGTAAACCATTTTTTCTTCCTTAGAATTTTGAATATCACTGTTATTTGGAGTTTTATATTCAATTTTATATTTGAGTCCTACATATACTTATATTACTAATTAGAAAATGTTAAAATATGCAATTAATGGTTAACTAATAACAGTAATTTATTCTAGCTTGGGGAAAATTTGTTGAATAGTTGCTAATAGAATATTTTAGGGTGCTAACAAAATCTAATGCCAAAAGATACTTGGTATATATATTTCAAAAAGTCACATTTGTGCTTGCTTGTTTGTTTTATAAAAGGGGAACCCCCTCCTGTAATTTTTGTTTAATCCTTAAAGTAAAATGTTTTTCTTTTAGGTCTGTATAGTCTCTATTGTTTGTATTTTTGTGTTTAATGTTTGATAATTTGAAGAACTCTTTAATAAAGTTAAAGTTTTGAATGCAGCAATGTCTTAAATACTGTCATCAAAGAAACTCCTGGTCATGACACATTCTGCTTTAACCACTCTTTCTACGATCTACTGAAACATTATTTTGTTAATGCTGATTGCTTAACTTGTTTTTCTTTGTTTCTTTCTTTTGTCTTCACATCCTGAAGTTCCAACTAACCTTTCAATGCTTTTTTTCCTTACCTCTTTTATTTGCTCCATTTATGCATTAAGTGGTTGCTTAGATTTAAGGTAAGAGATTCCAGGGCTGGATTTCCATTCTTTGTTCTTATGTAAATATTACATATGGGGAGTAAAGAGATATTTGGCATTTGGCCTTTTAAAACCAAAAAAATGATTCCTCTTTATTTTCTGTCAGGTAACTTTGTGGTGTGTCTTCATGTTCTTTGAGGGGTAGATACTTTTGTCTTACTTTGTTCACTGCTCTCTTCTTTGTGCCTGTGACAGTACCTGGTGCACATTAGGTGCTTAGTAAGTATTTGTTGAATGAATGGGTTTTTGTGACATTATATTTGATGAAACAAATATAAACTGTGCTGTTGTAAAATGTTATGAGATAAAATTAGCTGTAATTTTATAAATGTAGAAATTTTGTTATTGATTGGAGGGCCAACAAATGTACTTTACTTAACCCTCCCCCTGTGTAATAGTCTTTATTCTATAAATGGTGTGCTTTATTATATATGTTGTAGACAATATGTCATTTGTCCTTTGATGACTACTACAAAAAATTTAAGAAACAAAAACCATGCTATCTTTTTTTTTAAGTTGCAGTATCATATATTTAAAAAAAGAATTAGATAGTTTTAATAGTTGTATAAGACATGCTTCAGTATAAGCTCAGATTAAGAATTTTTTAAAAGGTGAATATTATTGTATGCACATCAAAAGATCATTATAATGTTTAATAAATGCAAATTAAGAATTAGAGACAGGAGCTGGTGGGCATTTCTTTGTGGCAGTACACTTGCCTAGCCTGTCGAAGGCCCTAGGTCAGCCTCCAGCACTGCAAACCAACCACTCGGCTAAAAAAAAAAAAAAAAAACCAAAGAAACAAAAAACTCAAGCCAAACAATAATATTTCTTGATGTGGTTTTAAAAACAGTTTAGTGTTTTGAATGATTCATGATAAAAGCCATTCAACTATATTTACGAAGCCTGTCAAAAAAGTTACCAAATGATTTTCATTGCTTACCATGAATTTCTTTTTTTTGTCTTAGCCAAGTTTGGAATTTCTTTTCAGGTATATATTCTTTCTGATAACCTGTTATTTGCCATGTCCTCAGTGTAGTAAGTGGTAGCAAGAGGACAGGACTACAGAAGACAGGATGGCTACTAATACAGTGAGTGCATTTGCTAGGTTCCTCTAGTCAGATTTATCTGCCAAGACCTGGTGAAATATCTGTGGCCATGGTTAATGCTAGTTAATGATTTGTGATATAGTCATCCTATTAAATTAGTTCAACACAGTTAAATTCATTGGTTCACCAAGTTAGGCTTAGGTGAAACTATTTCTTCTATTTATTATGCTGAATACTGTATCTGAGGTGAATCAATGTTCATTCACTTGTTCCCAGGAAAAGTCATACAACACTTTCCCCTCCAGATTTCTTTTTCTATGACTTCCTTATAATTTGTAGAGCTACCTCTGTATTTTAAACACACAAGTCCTTTATATTCTTTTTATAGACCATTGTATTTCCTTTCATTTTTTTCCCCTTAGGCCTTTATTCTTGTATGCAGTAGTCTGGTTGACAGCTGAAGGATGTATCATATGCCATGTATAGTACTGTGCAGCAAATCATTTGTCAATTAAGATTTCTTATCAGTTTGCTATCACCTGTGACCTAGGGGTACTTGGTTGGTCAGCTTCAGAAACAGCACTGAAGTACTCACCCTGCTTTCCTCCTCCTTCTTTCTTGTGGTTGTAGATCTTAAGCCAGAACCTTAGATATGCTTGCTCTACCACTGAGCTGTATCCCCAGTTCAAGCATTGCCATTTGCAATAAACATATGGTCATATGTCACTTAATGATGGGGCCATGTTCTGACAGATAACAGTTACCTATTTTTTTGTTGGGTGAACATCATGGAGTACACATAGAAAGAATATGATGGCTACAGTTCACTAGGGGTACTTCATGGGACCACAGTATTGTGGTTTTTCCTTTTTGATACAGGACTGTATTATATAATTATGATTCAAGGAGATACTAACTACACCAAAAGAATAGAGCAGGAAAGCTGAGATTTTTGTAGAGGAGATATTGAGGCAGAGCAGTTGACCTGATAGTTACACTGATTGTAAAATCTCCAGAGCCTAAGAGACCAGACTACTCTTGGTTATAAAGGGACGTCTTCCCAAATTCTCTTCGTTCCTTCAGCAGAGGGCTAATGGAAGAGTACTTGAGCTGTGGCCATGCATTAGCTTTCATGACTTAAATATTTTGTCTGTTTTAGAGATTTCTCTGTGGTAGAGAAAGGGAAGAATAAAAGATTTTCTTTTGTGTTCCCTCCTGTATTTAATATGTACTTGACTTAGCTCTTGGTGATTCTTTGCTTTATAGAGTAAAATCTATATAGTGAAAGTATTGTGGTCAGTCACCAAGTTCCAATTTTCAAATGAAACTGAAAAGAAAGTACAGTGAGTACTCCTGCACATGATTCAGGATCATTAACTGTACGTGTCCCTGCCAGATGGTAGCTCTGGAACTTTTTTCCCCCTTCTTGGAACTGAGGTTAGAACCCAGGGCCACATACATCCTAGGCAATGCAGTAACACTGAGCTGTGTATCTTTTTGAGATAGGGCACTCACTATGTAACCCATGTGCTCTCTGACCTTAGTTCTCCCTTAGGCTCTACCCGGAGTAGCTGGACTTTTAGACAGGTACCACCATACCTACTCTAGATATTTAAAAATTATTTTAAGGGCTGGGGTGATGACTCAGTGGACAAAAGTGCTTGGCATAAAAGCCTGACAACCTGATTTTGGATCTCCAGAACCCATGTACAGGTCAGACAGTAGCATAAGCATCTTTAATCCCCGTTTACCTAGGGAGATGAGAATTGGAGATGGGAGAATCTCCAGAAGCTCATGGGCTAGGTAGTCTGGCATACCCAGTAGCACAGAGAGCACAGAGGCCCTGACTTAAACAAGGTGGAAAGGTGAGGACTATTACTCAAGGTTGTCTGACCTGCACACGTGTACAGTGGCATGCTTGTGCCCATACCCACAGACATATGCACACATATATGAACTGAACATCGCCTTCCCTTACATAGACACATACACAATGTTAAGAGGAATTACTGTTAGGAAGTGGCTGCAGTATTGTTTTCTCTGTCCTGAATCTCTAGTATGTGCACACAAACAGATGTACATGTGCATAAGCTGACTTCCTCTCTACCACACACATAATTTAGTCATATATTTTTCTAGTTGTCAGAAAATATTTTCTCTAAAACACTTGCCTCAAAATAGATTTTGGGACCATGATAGCTATTCAGTAAAGAATTTTTGCTAAATTATTTTAGATTTGAACTATATTAGTTACCTGCATATTGTTTTGTATATTAATTATAGTTTTCTTTTTGCCTTTTATAAAGGAATGAAGTTTTGCTTGGTATTTATTCCTGTTGTGTGTAAATTTGATGGCAGCATTTGTATTCTTCATAATACATTTGTTCTATTCAGCACAGAAACATTCATCACAAAGGAAAAATGCCCTCAGAAAATACTGAAAAATTTTAGCTTAATAGAAAGTAGTACAGTAACAATAAAGTATAAAATTAGGTTGTTTGGTCATTGTACAGGAACTCTGGTTTCTTAAGTGATTGTTATTCATCCAACCCATTAACCAAACAAATAAAGCCATTTGAGGATTTTATAGATCATAAATATATTCATTTTGTTTATAGATATACCCATTAAAATATAACTTATAGAGTACTTATTTTTATCCTATTTTAGGGTAGATTCTAGACTTATAGAAGGTACTGCAATTTAAACAAAAACACCTTACATATTAAAACAAAATATCAATTTAAAAGTTATTTTCAAATATCTTAGCTATCCCATGTATAGAATAAAATTCTCTTTTCTTCTTTTTCTATTGCTTCTTTTTCTTCCTGTTTCTAGCAGATTGATTTGTAGTTCCATGTGTGATTCACTTCTCCCTCATCACTTACAGTAACTTTGGGTTTTATGTTGTTTAAGGTTGAGCTTAAAGGACTTTGGTTGCTACTTTTAAAATCATGTATCTTTAAATTAAAATATGCAGCTTTTAAACGTTATGGTTGTGCTTCAGATTACATCTAAAATTTTCTCCAAATGTGAATTTTTTGAAAGCGTCCTCTGACATTTAAAATTCATGTACCCTCTACTTATTAAAGAGGGAGAGAGAAAGGATAATTTAATTTGTATTCTAACTTGATAATTAGTTTGTATTTTTTAAAAACAACAGTAAAAGGATTATAGATAAATGCTTTACTTTAAAAATATTGACATTTAAAGGTATCATTTGTCATTAAAGATTATTTTAACATCACACACAACTTGTTCACTGGGCTATTCATTATTATTGATACATTATTTCTTGCCTATACAGATAAGTCATATTTTAGTTTCTAAGAACTTAAAAAAAAAATTCACTCAGGCCAGTTAATTTTGACAGCCCCAGTACTCTGTAATTTTATTATTTTCCTAAAATTTAATTTTTAAAAATATAATTGTAAATGCATTCTGACTTCAGTGTTATATCTTACATTTTATAAGTATAAATTTTAATTTTGTAGACAGTCTTATGAGAAATTTGATACCCTTTCTTTGAAATGTATTTTGAAGATTGCGATTCAGAATAATAGAGGCTTTAAATAGGGCCATGTATGAACCTTCTTTACAAATAGTAATTTAACCCATTGGTATTCTTAAACAGTGTGACGTTGCATTTGAACTGTGTTCATGATTGACTCCATATAAAATATCTGGATTTCTGGGGTTTTCTGTGTGAGTGCTGACATACTCCGTTGATGATGACATTATTCCCAGATTGCCCGTCTTTCCTATATTTGAGTTTTCAGTTGGGAATAAAATTATGAATATAGTCATGGTCCATCTCTGACTTAGAACTGTGCCACACCTGTCTCATGCCTGAATTATTCTTCAGCTTGGCCTTGAGTGGGTCTAATTCCCACTGGAAGTAAGACTTTGGCAGTGGCTTGTGTTCTCTGTTGAATGGGACACCTCAGCCGTAATGTTGTAGTTCAGATATTTAGGAGTCTACCTTGAATTTCTAGCAGCTTTCAGGTAGGTGACTTCCTCAGAAGAGAACATTAAAGAAATATGAATTGTGAGAATGATCCACAACTTTAACAAAGTAAAATTTTCTTTGTATATCATATACTTTATCTGTATCATATATTCTCTATCTAGTTACAATATGCATAATTGCATATTTTCCGTTGCGGAAGTGTGTTTTGTTTATGATATCCTTGCTATCTAAGGGTAACAATAAAAATAAGGAGTTGATTAAAAGCTTTATTGTTTCTGATCGAGTTACTTTTTGTTAAAACTAAAAATTTTTATCCTATTTAATTTCAGTTGAGTGCAATATCAAATAGTCTAACCAGTGATCTGTTGGTGTGATGGCCTAATGGCAAATAAACTTTTTACGTACAAGTTTAAAATCATTTGAAATCTTGTTAGGAAGAGTCCTTTGAGTACAACTATGGAATAGTAGAGTAGAAATTGCATATGAATTGCATGGCCTCTGATTTTTTTCTTATGTTTAAACCTTCCCCTCCTTTGTTAAATAGCATAGCATTATTCCCCAAGTACCATTTCATTCCACTGTATACAGGTTAAGTTAAGTTTTCCTCAAAATTTTTAGGTGAGTACCCAGAATATGAAGATGGGTGGGCTGCCACGTACAACACCTCCAACTCAGAAACCCCCAAGTCCTCCTCTGTCAGGGAAGGGGACACTTGGGTGAGTATATAATAATAGAAAACCATGTTGTGGAGTGTTGTGTTAAAAAATGGAGCACAACCTCTGTGTAAATTAGTTTTGAATATTTGAAGAGAAACTCCATTTTCTTCCTAGTGTTTGCTTTTTGTGTATGTAACTTTCTTTGCTCCTGGTAAGCACATCTTTCTACTTTAAGACATTAAAAAATTTATTATTTATTTTTAATTATTTGTTTAATTTATATGTTTTGCCTGCATGTATGTAAGTGGACCATATGTGTGCAAACTCATGGAGGCCAAAAGAAGGCATTGGATCCCTTAGAACTGGGAGTGGAGGGATGATTGTTAGCCATGTTGGTGCTGGAAATAGAACCTGGATCCTCTGCAAGAGCAGCCAGTGCCCTTAACTGTTGAGCCATGTCTCTAGTCCCATCTTTATATTTTAAAAGTAGTTGTTTAAAAATTGTTTTTATAGTGAATTTTAAATTTAGACCAAATCCTAGTCTAAATTCATAGTTAATTATAAATTAAAGTCTGATTTTCATTTAGTTTTTCTTTTTATAGATTTTTTATAATCCTTTATATTACAGTTGAAATTACCAAGGTGTCTTGTTAGCCAGGCTATATAGATTATAACAGTCTATAAAACTTGTTAGGATACTCTTGAATTTAGTGCTATAGAATTGGGCTCTAGATTTGACTTTGAAAAACTGTCAATTAGTGGGGAAAGTATGACTTTTTTCTTGAATAGTGTCAGATTGTTTCAGGTGGACATACTGTAACTCAGAAGACAGTTGACTAAAATTTTGATGTAGCTCTGCTGCTTGCCTTGTGGTTCTGTGAAGTCAGTTTGTCAACAGTTGAGTTTTTTCATCTGTAAAAGGGGGTGATATTTGTCCTCTATCGACTTGTCATGTTACTTTACTACAAATTCGAATTTTAAAAAGCATAAGACAAGACAAAATGCTTTCACAACCATTGGCTTTGTGATAGTTTCTAAAAGTTCTTGATTGACTATCACTGGCCCCCTCACCAAAAAAAAAAAAAAATCAACAAAAGCCACTCTCTCCCCAAAATCAAAACCTAATCAAGCCCTGTAGATCAGGATAGGACAAAGATGAATTATATATAACAAAGGATAGTGTTCACCAACCAGGAATAGAATGGCTTTAATGAATTATTTATTTATTTTTGTTTCTGACCCAGAATCTTATATAATGTAGCCCAGATTGACTTTAAACTCTTGATCCTCCTGCCTCAAACTTTGGAGTGCTAGGATTACAGGCATGTGCCACAATGCCCAGTTTAGGCTTTTTAAAAATTTCTTTGTAGGGTGAAGATGATGTGGTAGGATGTAATGATTACAGGGTGAAGGCAGAGTGCTCAAGGAGAACCATTTGCTTTATTTACATTTCCTCATGTATAGTGCCTAATGGAATTTGTTAAGTTTTGTTAAGATTGTTATCAAGATAACCCACCTAACCTCCAGTAAAATAGAATATTTTGCAGTCAAATTTTGAACATGGATTCATACCCAGAGATTTGTTTTCCTTGGGCATTAGCAGGGATGCAGCAGGCTCCTCAGGCCAGTTGATGGTCATGGGCTGTTCTTCTGTTCTTGCGTAGTCACCATGTGTTATTCTTCCTCCTCTTGGTTTTATTTTATTTTACTTTTTAAACCTTGTTTATATCATTATTTTCACTGTATAGCTCTCAAGTAGCAAAGATAAAGCAAAACATTTTTATCTTCTGGAAAACATTGTCTAAAATTTAAATGTTGAAAAATCAGTCAGTTTCCTATTTTCTTTTTTGTATTTGCATTATAATTTCAGAGCTGCTTGAACTTCTTTTTAATATTTTAAATCTAAAGTCCTGGCATTCTTCTTTTTCCTTTTTGACCTAATGTCTCAAATAGTGCATATTATTTATTTTATATTGTTAATGTCTGTGTTTATTTAAGGAGACTTGAGGAAACAGTGCCATTGAAAAATAATCTCATTCAAAAATCAGTGAGCTATAACTTGAGTGACCCAGGAGAGTAGTATTTTAAGGATTTCTGGGAGCCCTGTGGGATGTTAGTTATTAAGAAATACATAAGCTAATTGAGTAGCATTATGCAAGAAGAATCCTTTTTAATGGTCACACCTTGATGCCAAATTGTTTTAAAGACCCAATCCTACCTACAAGATGTCAGTTTCATATTTATCATTGTCATGTGGAATTTGAACACTTGAAATGAAAACTGATTTAATGAAGTTAACTAATGTCCCAGTGTATCTTGCTTCCTATTATAGTTCTCTTCTTAAAGATTTTTTTATGCTTTTCGTTTGAAAGGCAAATTTGGGAAAGAGATTTGTTGATAATATCATCTGGCTTGTATTTTTCAGTTCAAAGTAACTTAGTAAGATTTAAGTGGTCTTTTAAATTTTCTTATCGGTGTTGAGCTCTGAGGAGGAAAAGAGGAAGGAGAGCAAGGCGAAATTTGAGGGAGAAAGTTTGTAAAAAATGGAAAATATTAAGTAGTGTATTTTTAAGCATGCATAGACGTTAAATTTTTATGTGTTTAGTATATAAAAAGGGAAATGAGTTGTTATGGCTGATACTGATCATCATGTGGAGTTTGTGACTCCAAAAGAAATCTCAATTTGTTGTCCGTATCTTTGAATATGTTTGTTAGGGAGAGAGAGGAGAGGAAGATAATTAGTGCATTCATGAGTGCAGTTGGGAGACTTTGATGTGATATTTAAATAATTCAAATTCTTCTAAGAAAAGAGTAGAGTCTAGGAAACATTGGCTTAAAGGAGAACCTTTGTGTTCTCTGAGAATAAATGAAATAAAATTGTATTAGCACAGGGAAATGAGGTTGGAGACTGAAAATTTATAATACATAATCACCAGAATTCTAATGGAGGAGTGATACCATAGAATTAATAGCTGGGTTAAACCACATTTCCCATTTCTGCTTACAAATTGTATTTCACTGGCAACTCTTTGAATTTATCGTGCCGAAACTTGATTAATCACACAATACATACGCTCTTCTTTTTGTAGGCGGCACTCCCCCTATCGCACACTGGAGCCAGTGCGTCCTCCAGTGGTACCAAATGATTACGTACCTAGCCCAACCCGTAATATGGCTCCCTCGCAGCAGAGCCCTGTGAGGACAGCTTCTGTGAATCAAAGAAATCGAACTTACAGGTATTTTCTCTGCTTCAGCGCAAAGCGTGATGGTCACAGTACCATGATCTGTTCAGATGGCTTCAGTTATCTCTCTCATTTTCCAAGCGCTAAGTTCTTTTCCTCACTCTACTCTCCCAAACCTCATCTGATTTTACCTCTCTCTCCTCATGATCTGATGCAGCTTTGAGCAGTTAGGAAGGTAAAAAAGATTAGACACTTCAAAGTACAAACTTCTCAAGAGAGACAAAACTTTAGTCAGTCTAAAAAATATTGACTAGGCGTGGAAAATTTCTAGTTGTTTTTTTGGTGGAACTTTACAGATGAAAAACTATTCATAATAAAATATTGATATGGTGTAATATATCAAGATGTGATTTCAAATTGAAATAAAATGATTTAGGAAAATTTAGTGTTTCTTTAGATAGGCAGTAAACTAGAATATAAAAAGGTAATAAATATTTTGATGTGTTAAGCACCAACAGTTTTTAGTTATATTTACAGAGAATTTCTTCTTTTTCAATCTTTAAATACATCTCATTAAAAGATGTCAAAACAAAGCTTACTAAACTCAGCTTTTCTCCTAATTAAGAAATTCATATTTGAAGTGGAAGCGGTTTTTATTATATTTGAGAACTGTTTGGGGAATTGTGACTTCTTGTTCATGTGCTCATGTGTTGGTGGCTCTTGTCTCTTCAGCAGCAGTGGGAGTAGTGGAGGAAGCCACCCGAGCAGTCGGAGCAGCAGTCGGGAGAACAGTGGAAGTGGGAGTGTGGGGGTTCCCATCGCTGTTCCCACTCCGTCTCCTCCTAGCGTCTTCCCAGGTAAAGCACACGTACTAATTTATCTTTTGTAAATTTGAATTCAGTCTTTCATTTAATTATAGTGGATTTCTTCTTCAGTGTGTATGTTACTGGCAACTGAATCCAAGGTCTCAGAATCTTATGTAAGTGGGTTGGGTTTTCTTCTTAATCAGGTTTTTAAAAAAGATTTCTTTAGGACTATATAAATATTGGGAAGTCTTTCCATATTTGTTATTTCTAGCCAACTGATATTAATGTTTTGCTGGCTTTCTTCTTTGTTACTTGGTTTTATGACTTTGGTGCTAGCTCAGTTGGTTCTTTGAGGTTTCAGGTTCCATTATGATATAAGATACATGTTTAATTCCAGCTAGTATTATGACAGGGCATTTCTTTAGTCAAGATAAGGATCTGGTTTGAGAATCATATTGCTAATAAAGGACAAGAAATATAAAAGTAAACTGTAGAATATTAGAATTCAGTAGTTTCTGAATGCCCCTACCTCCCCTCCTAAATAGAGAAATATATTTACTTGATTTGAGAACACACAGATTTTAAATTTAGTTTTAAAAGCACAAACACAAAAATATCAGGATAGGGCCTGGAGAGTTGGCTCAGTAGTGCACTTACTGCTTTTACAGAGGACTCAGGCTTGGTTCCCAGCACCTACATGAGGTGACCCAACCACCTGTAACTTCAGTCTTAGAGATTTGATGCCCTACATAGACACATTAAATTAAAAAAAAAAAAACTTAAAATAAAACAAGGTAGAGGGTCAGGTGTGGTGGTACACATCTTTGATCCCAGCACTTGGGAGGCAGAGGCAGAAGAATATCTGTGAGATTGAGGCCAGCTGGAGCTACAGGGAGGTCCTGACTCAAAAAAACCAAAGCACATACACCACCACCACCACCACTCTCCACTCAACCCCCCAAAGAGATTATTATATAATGAAACAGGTTTTGGTGGTGCCTATAATCCCAGCATGGAGAGGCCAAGGCAGGAGGATAGTGAACTGGCAGCTGGCCTAAGCTCTATACTGAGTCTCCAAAAATAGATACTTACATTATAATAATACAAGTATTTCATAATAATACAAATATTTAATTTTTAATTTTTTTAACCTGGTAAGACACTTGTCTAGAATACCTGCCTATTTTCTAATTCATGTAATTCAAGTGTAATACTTTCAAAAAAATAATATTCTATTTAGTTTTATGTATTATTTACAATATGTCATGCTAAAACAATGTACAGAAAGCTGCGTTCTTCTAGACTAGTGTCTTCCAGGTATAAAGGAAAGGTTTGTTTTTAATGAATTAAATTTTTTCTGTATTACCCTGAGTATCTTGAAGTATTTGTTGCATACCTAGTAATCCTTTAACCATAAGCTTCATTCTTTTTCCAGCTCTCTATTATTTTGGCTAGTGTTAAGTGCCAAATATCTAACATTTAATATTCTAATGCCTTTTCTAGTCTTGCCTAATGTGACTGCTTTATTAATGCTGCCTCTTACTCCTCTTTCCCATCAGCCCCTGCTGGCTCTACTGGCACTCCTCCCCTTCCTACTACTTCTGCATCTGTCCCCACCCCTCTTGTTCCTGCTACTGTCCCCTCCTCCACTGCCCCAGATGCTGCTGCTGGGGGTGCACAGACCCTTGCTGATGGCTTCACTTCTCCAACTCCCCCTGTTATTTCTTCCAATCCCCCTACAGGTAAGTATTGGCTTATTCATTGGCAGACAAATCCAGTCATTTGGCTCTGGCTATTCTTACCTGGAACTCCAGCTTCATGGTGGTTTTTCTTTTTTTTTGGTGTGTATGTGTCTGTGTGTTGTTGTTGGTTTGGTATTATTTGTATTAAATTTTTTTTCAAGATAATCTAATAAGAAAGTGACATGTGAACAGAGAATTTCCTGAGAAAAATCAGGGTAAAGTCTTTTATACATTTGTCCAATAAGGTAGCACAAGCATACACGTTTTTATTGCTTTAATTTCACTTATTGAAGATTTGTGAACTTAGTGTCCTAGTTTGCTTCTCTATTGCTGTGATGAAATACCGATCAAAAGCAACTTGGGAGATTGGAGAGATGGCTCAGGGCTCAGCTCATGGGCTGCTCTTGCAGAAGACTCAGGTTCAATTCCCAGCACCCACATGGTGGCTAACAACCATCTGTAAATCCAGTTCCATTGGAATCCGCTGCCCTCTTCTGACCTCCACAGGCATTGCATGACATGGGGGACTTAGACATATGCAAGCAATACATTCATACACATAAAATAAAAAATAAAATTAAAAAAAAGTGACTTGGGGAGGAAAGAGTTTACTTCATCTTACTCTTTCAAGTGACAGTCCATCACTGAGGGAGTCAGAGCAGGAACTTGAGGCAGGAACCTGAGACAAGGAACCTGGAGGCAGGACATGAAGCAGAGACCGTGGAGGAATGAGGCTTACTGGCTTGCTCAGGCGCACCGGCACTCAAATGGCATCACTCACAGTGGGTTTGGCTCTTCTACATCAATCAGCAGTCAAAGAAAATGACTCACAGGAGCTGGAGAGATGGTGCAGTGGTTAAGAGCACTGGCTACTCTCTCAGAGGACATAGGTTTAGTTTACAACACTTACATGGTGGCTAACAACCGTCTGTAACTCTAGTTCAGGGATCCAGTGCCCTTTTCTGACTTCTCTGGTATTGCACACATGGAAGCAAAACACTTAAACACATAAAATAGAAGTAAATAATTTTTTAAAAATTAAAAAGAAAATGCCTCACAGACATGGCCACAGGCCAGTTCAAATGGAGGAAATTCCTCAGTTCAAGTTTTCTCTTCCCAGTTGACTAGTTTATGTCAAGTTGACTAACTAACTAGCATACTTAGTATGGAGCTACTTTCTACATGGCCTTGAAAAGTTATCATTAGACGTATTATATGGAACTGGGAAAATGGTTCAGTCTGTAAAGTGCTTGCTGTGCCAGCATGAGAGCTTGAGTTCTATCCCTAACACTCACGTAAAAAGCTGAGCATATACTGGCCTTTGCTTTTAGTTTTAATGTTGGGGAAACATACAGGTGGATCCTTGAGGCTCACTGGCCCGCCAGCCTAGCTTAATAAGTGAGCCTCAGGTCCCAGTGAGAGAGAGACCTTGTTTCAGAAAGCAAGAGGGATGACTTTTGAGGAGCAACTCCAAAAGTTGACCTCTGACTTTCGTATGTACATGCATTTACATTCATATGTATCTTCATACAATACCTGCACACATGTTCATGTATGAGTGTACACACATATACAAAATAAAAACAAAAAAGAAAGATTACTGGTTAAGTAATTAACACAAAGAAATCTATGAGCTGGGTGTGATGGTCTGTGCCTTTAATCCCGGTGCTCAGGAGGCAGAGGCAGGTAGGTCAGAGGAGATTGAAGCCAGCCTGGTCTAAATAGCGAATTCCAGCCCAGCTGGGGCTACAGGGAGACCCTGTCACAAAAAGATTTTTCAAAAGTCTATGGCAATTCACAAATACATTTTACAGGGAGTATTTTATGTAGCAAATTGCAGTCCTCTAAGGGCATGATAGTGGGATCTTTGCTTATTTTAGCAGTACTAGGAACTCATAAGCAGTACTTCCAAAAGATTTCAGGCTTGTTTAAGTTGACAGTTTAGTGTTATATTTAAGATTTCAGTCTAGGGCTGGTGAGAAAGCTCAGCGGGGAAGGATGCTTACTGCCAAATCTGATGACCTGAATTTGATCCGTGGGACTGGTACAGTGGACTGAGAGGGCAGGTTCCCACATATTCCCCTCCCACCTCCATATGCACAGCATGGCATGTGTGTACCTCTACCCCAGTAAATAACTGCAGTAATAATTATTTTTAAAGATTTTAAACATAAAATCTGTTTTGATAAGAGATAAAAACTCTTTAATTACCTCAGAATATACTTGAATAGTTAATAAGATGCTTGTTAGTAAACAGTTTTTATTTGTCCTAAAACAGATAAGACACACATAACCTTATGGTTTAGCTTGCCAGTAAATTATGTCATAGATATGTATTTATTTTTGCTTCCATAAATTAACACTTTGATATTTTAAAAGACTCACATGTGTAAATTGGACTTTGGATGGTGTTCTGTTGGGAATAGCTTCTCTAATAGCCTTCTAAAGAAGAACTTTTTATCCTAGATGAGTGTAAATTTACAGTCCTTTGATGTATATACAATTCTGTTATACCTGTCTAGCTAGTTTAAAATATGAATCTTGCTAATGCTGTCGACTAAAAAGAATAAACCCCTGTGAGTTAGAATTTTAGTAATTAAATGATAATTTAATAATAGTTAACCGATTCATAGTGCTCAATAAGTAAACATTTATTATGAGTGGATAATTATAACTTTTTATCTTTTTGAGACAGGGTCTTCCTGTAGCCCCAGCTGTCCTGGAACTCACTATGTAGACCAGGCTGGCCTTGAACTCACAGAGATCTGCCTGCCTCTGCCTCCTGATAATTATAATTTTTAAATAAAGTAAGGTAAATCCCTTATTAATAATTTGTTAGTAAGGCATAAATTGTGTAGAGTTTTTTAAGTATATATGTATATGAATTTTTTCAGATTTATACCATCACATAGAAATCAGCACAGTTAAGATCTAGAACAGCTCTGCTACCCCCAAATGACCCCCATGCCGTCTTTGTAACCAGTCCTTCTCCTATGCTAATTCCTTCATCTGTTATTACATTTCTTTGTAAGAATGTCATATCATATAAATGGAAGCATATAATATGTAAGCCTTTTGGATCTGCTTTTGTAGTCAGGTGCTTTTGAGGTTTATCATTATTATGTATGATGAGGTATTTATTTCCATTGCTAGTGGTGCTCTTTTGTATGGCTCTGCTACAATATGTCCCATCCTCAGTTGAAAGGATATTTGAATTGCTTTCAGTTTTGAGGGATTATGAATAAAGCTGCCATATACAGGTTTCTGTATGACTTGGATTATTTCATTTGACCTGCTGAAGTAGGATTGTTAGGTTGTATTATAAAGAATGTTTCCAAGTTGCTGGAGAGATGGCTCAGTGGGTGAGAGCACTGGCTGTTCTTGTAGGGGACCGGGGTTCTAGTCCCAGCACCCACATGGCAGCTAACAACCATCTGTAACTCCAGTGCCAGGGTATCTGACCTTGCAGGTGTTGCATGACAGGTGCACTTGTACACATATTGGCAGTACACTCATACACATAAAATAAAAATAATAAAATATTTTTTTAAAAAGAAATACTTCAGGACTGGTGAATTGGCAACAGTTAAGAATACTGGCTGCTCTGGTAGGGGATTGGGTTCGGTTTTCCATGGTGGCTAACAATTATTCAGTTCCAGGGAACCTAATACCCTCCTCTGGCTTCAGGGATTGTATAACACAGGCACATACAGACAGAACACTCATACAAATAACATAAGAATAAGTAAAAAGAAATGTTTAACTTTTTTTTTTTTCTGAGACAGGGTCTCCCTCTAGCCCCAGAACTCTCTCTGTAGACCAGATGGCCTTGATCTCACAGATATCCATCTGCCTCTGCTTCCCAAGGGCTGGGATTAGAGTCATTTGCCACCATGCTTGGCATAGCAAATGTTTAACGTTTTTTCTTTTTTATGTATACGAGTGCGATGCCTGTATTATGTCAGTGTCAGTGTGTCCTTGTACAGTCCCTGCGGAGGAGACGAGGGCGTCAGATGCCCTGGAACTGGAGTTACAGGTGGTGGTTAGCCACCCATGTAGGTGCTGGGATTTGAATCCAGGTCTTCAGCAGCCACAAGAAATGTTTAACTTTAAGAAACTGCCACATTGTTTCCCAAGTAGCTGTGAAATTGTGTGTGTGTGTTTTAAACTTTAGTGGGTTTTTTTATCTTAAGATTTTTGATTTATGTGTATGTATGTGAATCATTGTAAGTATATTTGCAGCACATGCATGCAGGAGCCTGTGGACCCTAGGAGAAGGCATCAGATTCCCTGGAGCTGGAGTTACAGTCAGATGTGAGCCATATATGGGTGCTTAGAACTGAACCAGGGTGTTCTGGAAGAGCACTAAGCACTCATAGTTACTTAGCCATCTCTTTCAACCCTCAGCTTGAGTGGTTTTTCATGTGGTTTTGATTTAAATTTCTCTAATGGGTGTTAAGGGTGAACCTCTTTTCATGCCCCCTCCCACGTTGCACTAAGATGCTAGTTTTAGTTTATATAAATAATGCCTTTTTATGTGGAGTCTTTGAATTTTACTGCAAATGTAAATGTAGACTAGATCCAACTTTATAAAATTCATAATGGTGTTGTCAGATTTTTTTTTAATGCTCCTAGGCTTGTATTAATCTGTTGCAAACTCAGTAAAAATGCCAATGACAGATTTGTATCTAATGATTCAAATGATTAAATGTCCTTTTAAAACAATAGTTTGCATCTTCATATTTTTATCATTGTTAGTGACGTCAGTTTGCAGTGGATTCTGCTTAAGCTTAAATCCTCAAAATTCTTACAACAGGATTGAGTTGTATGTTTTAATGTCCATGATTAAATTGTCCAGTAAATTTTGAGAACTATTAGATTTTTATATGACTCCATATGAATCCAAGTTTTATAAATTTATGGGGCTTCTTAAGTACAATTTTAGTTATGTAAAGCCATTTTATAATGATGAAAAATTATCAAAAATATTTTTCTTTTCACTTCTTCCCTCCCTACTCCCTTCCTCTCCTGCTCTGTCTTCTTTCTCCTCCTTCCTCTTCTCCCTCTTCCCATCTGTCATCTCCTCCTTCTCCCTCCTGTGTCTTGTTGCCTGCTAGACTGTTTTTTCATGGGTGTTCTAGTGCTCTGTTATAGGAGGTCCCTGCTGAGTGGGGACCAAGTAAGGAGAAGTCAAGGTGATAGGAGTTAGATTATATTAGGAGAGTAGATGGATTGGGAAACAGTGTTTCCATTGGTCTTAGCTCTTCTGAAGAAGTGAAATATGTTGAAATTAGTAATAAATATGGGCTGGTTTCTGGGGTCATGTTATGAATTCTGACTCACTTTTTATATTTTATTTTTAACCAGTATAGATTATAAACTAATTTTAAGGCATAATCTAGCTTTAAAAAGATGAGCAGTTTTGATTGGGTAAAGATAGGTTTGTCTTGGAATTATGCCATCAAATATTTTGTTGAAATACTGTTTTCTTTTAAAAAAATTTATTTTCATCATTTATTATTTCGGAATAAGACTTTTATCAAGCATTTTTTTCTTTTGTTTTCCTAAAATATTATTACTTTGTTGAGTTTAGCTTCTAGTGTTTAGTGGCTGGTTTCTGTTGGGGAGAGGGAATTTAGTTTGTTTTATACTTCTATAACAGAATACCACAGAGTAGATAATTTATAAATAATATTAATCTGCTTGGCTTATACTTCTGGAAGCAGAACATCTAATATCAGGGACCCTTACCTTTTAAGAGAGTATGTGCATAGGATAGAAAAGGGAAAAGACAAGGGGCTGACTCAGCCTTTTATCAGGAATCTAGTCCCTTGATAACAGACACATTCCCACAATAATTAACCAACTCTTGTGGCACTGGCATTATTCATCCGTGAGAGCAGAGCCTTCATGACGTAAGCACGTTTTACCATTGTTACTTCTCAACACTGATACAGTGGAGATTTAGCTTTGGGAGACACGTTGAAACTATTGCAGTAGCCATAAATTTTAATTAATTGTGGTGCTTTTAAACACAGTCAAATAAGTAATGAATAAGTAAGTCAGTCGGATGTAGCTTTTTGAAAATTAATATTTTCATTTATTTTCCTTTTGTGCTTTGATAGAATGTCAACAGACTAATAGCTGTCATTTTATCATCTTTCATTGTTTTTCAGATAGCAATTAAATTGGCTAAATGTTTTTAATAATCTTATTAGGAAGTGGATAATATACATAAAGTACTTCATTATCTGAAATGATTTTCTTTTAACGATGCCTTTATGTTCTGTCCCTTTTCCAGGTCATCCTGTTCAGTTCTACAGCATGAATAGGCCTGCCTCTCGCCATACACCCCCAACAATAGGGGGCTCATTGCCCTATAGACGCCCTCCTTCCATAACTTCACAAACAAACCTTCAGAATCAGATGAATGGAGGACCTTTTTATAGCCAGAATCCAGGTTAGATTTTATTTTTTGCCTTTCTTTTACATTCTACCTAATTAAAAACCTCCAACCAAGGTGGGCACTGTGGCACATGACTTTAATCCTAGCACTTGGGAAGAATAGGCAGGAGGATTTTTGAGATTGAAGCCAACCTGGCCAGCTGGGGCTAAAGGGAGACCCTGTTTAAAAAAAAAAAAAAAATTCACAACAATAGCAGGAAAACCTAAACCAAACAAAAAAAACCTTAGGCTGGGTGTGGTAGCTCATTCCTTTTAATCCCAGCACTCAGGAGGGAGAAGTGGGTAGATCTCTGAGTTTGGGGCCAACTTGGTTTACATAGCAAGTCCAGGCCAGGCCAGCCAGGGCTACATAGTAAGACCCTGTTACAGATAGTTAGCACATGCATAATAGATGTTAAGAACATTTGTTGAATGAATGGAAGAATGAATGAATATTAGGTTTTTAATAAAACTTTTTTTTCCACATTTTAAAAAAAGTCAATACGCAATTTATGTGTAAAGCTGTAGAACTCAGTTTTTCTGAATAGGGTCCTTCTCAGAAGTGTGCTACTGGTCACTTGCTTTTAGAAAGTAATACTGAGCCAGTTATGAAGATGTGTACTTGTAACCTTAGCACCCTTGACGGAGAGGAAGGAGGATAGTTTATCACAGCTGTGTAGTGAGATACTATGTCAAGGGGAATATATGAAAGAACTAATTTTCCTTTTATTTAGAGAGATATCCTTGCTTCCTTGTGAGGACAAATGAAGTTGGATAAATGAAACTGCTTTGCATTAGGCAACTGTACTATCTTAATTCAATTTGCATGCCAACTCTCCAATTAGAAAACTAGGACTCAGAGATATTGACCCAAGTATAGCAGTTATAATAAAGAATTGAACTATACGTATAGAAAAACTGACCCGGGACATATTTAATGCTATTTATATTCAGTATTTTGCTCATTCTCTAGAGAATGCAAGAGAAACTTCAGACTTTCTGACTACATAGAAGTATGTTTTTTTGAATTTTTGCTAAGTGGTCATGAAAGCATCTGTGAGCATTTCTGATTTAGGGGACAGTCCGTTCCATCTCTCATAAGCTTTGGCTTTTATGGAGCTGAAATTTGTCTATTGTGCCTGCTGCCTATAATTGAAACCTTAGTTATATTTTTTAGAATCTTGCAAAAGAAAAAAATGAATGCTCCTTTTGCATAAAACACATAATTTAAAGAATACTCTATAATCTCACTTGATTCATGTAAGCATATAAAATAAAATTGATAATTTTACATATTTTTATATATAAAACCAAGGCATGAATACTCAAGGTAGATTTTTAACCTAACATTTTTGAGTCTGTGTTTTTACATATATTTGTATATGAAACCAAGGCCAAGTTGTAAATAGGATACATTTTTAACTTAATGTTTTTGAGTTTGTGTTTAATTTTCTTTCTGTTGTTCTATCTTACTTGCCTTCAAAAAAAAAAAAAAAAATTCTGTTTGACCCTGCAGGCATTATGCTTTTTCTGGTTAGGGGAGGGGTGGGGGAAGGAGGAAAGGGTGTCTCCATTGTAACAGAAAAACACATGAGTGACTCAGTTTTTATGTAATCCAGTCCTGAGAATATTGCTCAGACACTGTTATGGAATAGCAGATGAATCCTTGTTCCTTTATTCATATTTCTTCACTGTTCTAAACTTTCACACATTAAATGCTGTGTTTGTAATTTAGCCAGTGCCAACTGCAGGGTAAATACTACTTTAACTGAGATTCACATCTCTTATGGTGATTAGTGTTTTAGGCTGTGCAAATATGTAAGGTTCATTTTTATCTTAAATTTTGCCAAAATGTGTCATATGCTCTGCTTGTAGCTGTTTTTTTTTTTTTTTTTTTTTTTTTGTCTTTTTGAGATGAGGTCTTCCTGTAGACCCAGCTGTCCTGGAACTCACCTCTGCCTCCTAAGTGCTGCAAATTTGCATTTTTTTCAAGTGTACTTTGTCCTTAAGTATCCGCACTCCCTCCCCCACTTTAAAATAGTATGATCAGACTGTTCTTGAATTTGTGGTTTCACATGGTCTTCCTGCCTCAGCCTTCCAAGTAGTGTATGACCCCATGGCTGCCTCTTCTATGCAATTTTTATCTTAAATTTTAGTTTATTAGATACAGTCTACTTCATAGTTCTGTTGAAGACAGGCTGGCTCTCTTGAGTATCTGGAAATTACTGTTTATGTCCCTTTTCTATCTTCTTTACCTTATGTGGAATTTTGAAAACAGTGGTGTAAGTCCAAAATGGGTTGGATCCATAATGAAGCTGAGCAATCCTTCACTGTTACTATGTACCCTGTATAGCTGGTATCAAGTTGTAAGAATGTGAGCGATATTTCATGCTATATGTGTATACTCACCCAAATAATCGTATAAGAACCCATAAAGTCAAATTTCTTTGAAGACTGTTTAAATGCATTTCATACATCTTATTTTTGCAGTACTAGTGCTTTGCAAGTTCTAGACTGAGCAAGTGTGCTACCCTTGACTTCTATCCCCAGCCCTACTTAATGCATTAAAACCATACTCATTTCAATAATTATTTCTTTGTAAATCATATTCATATATGTGAAAATATATTTTAAAGTAGAGCTAAATTGTTATGAAGTGATTTTTAATCAAAGTATTTTATACACTCAAACAAATAAAGTGATTGGGATTGTTGGACCCACGTGAGGCAATTTTGTTGTAGTTTCATATTTCCCAAACTTCATTAACCTCTGCCTCTTTCTGGAATTTGGTAACTTCAAGGAAGATAATTACAGCTTGATTAATCAGAGTGCTTTGTAAAACCAATAGGGAAAACCCCCAAAACCTAAATTGTGTTTTTTCAGTGGAAAAGGTTGATGTTTGAACCCAGATTCTTGAGCATGGTAGGCAGGTGTTCTCCCATTGTGCTACACTTTTAGCCTCAAGCAGTTTCTTGTTTGTTTTGTGACAGCTCTTGTGACATTTACTTAATGCTTCGTGAACCATTTTGTGAACAAAATGATCCTAGGTGTGTTTTAGGAGCCAATATTTTGCATTAGAACCTTGTCATGTATACGTGCTTTTAAAGCACTGAGTTGACAGGGCACTGGGTGCTTTGAGGTGGAGATCTGGCGGTACTGCTACTAATGTATGACTTGACTCGAGTCTGGTAAACAAAAGAATTTAAATATGGCATGACAGTGCCAAGTCTAAGATGATAGCAGTTGTATTCTTCTAATGAGGCTATTTTGGAAACAGGGTATTGGAAGGGATACTTTGATCAGGGCATGATTGAAACCTGTTTGATTCTCATTGTTTTTTAATATAATCAGCCAAAGAAATGGATTTTTAAAATTTATCTTGCCAACCATGAAGAGAGTACAGAAACACATCGGGATAATCACGTTAAGGCTTCTTTAAATAAGAATATGGAGCAACTTGGTGGTAAAGAATGCATATGTGTTTACATATATGATTTTTTGCATATATGCATAATAAACCTAATTTAATAATGCATCAGTCATATGACCTTTCAAGTATGAAACTTTTTGTAGCAATTTGTATACATTACATTAATGTTTCTTAAAACAGAGGCTTTAAGGAACTGGAGAGATGGCTCAGTTAAGAGCCCTAGCTTCTTTTGCAGAAGGTCTGGGTTCAAATTCCAATGCCCGCATGGTAGCTAACAACCATTTGTAACTCCAGTTACAGGGGATCTAACATCCTCTTGTATCCTCCATTGGCATTGCATGACACAAGTGCAATTAGATACATGCAGCGTAACACACATCAAAAGAAATTAAAAAGCAGAGGGGTTATAGTATCAAAATTAACTGCTTAAATTATTTTCTTCTCTGGAATAGAGAAGGAAATAGTGATAAAACAATTTTGGGACAGTGATATTGCCCTATACTCTGTAAAATAAAGAATGAAATTATAGTATTTCCATAAATCTCCAGGAGACCAGAGATGTGATGTGGCTTCAGCGAAGTATAAAGAACAGTAGCAAAAAGCTATCTTTGATCGCAAATTTAGGCAGTCTTTCCTCAGGGTTTGTGAGGGATGTTTACTTCAGGGGGGGCAGAATCCCAAATGCAACTAAAAAGTGTGAGTATAGTCTCAGTTGACCAAGTAAAACAAGTAGACCCTTACTACAGTCTATTAAGTGGCATTTTAAAACTGTATGTCCTAATCTGCTAATTTTTCTTGGCATAACAGCATACAGTAATTTTCTTTTCATGTGAAAAGAATAACAAAAAACTTCTTAATTCTTTAAATTTTCTGAGACTCCAAGTGTAACACTTCTTTGGTGATCACAGTTCTGTTATCATAAAGTCTCTTCTGACCTATTACTAAAGTTCTCTTTTAAATCTCCTTGTTCTAGGTTCATTTTTAGAAAATACTTCATTTTTGAAATAAGTTGCATAAATTATTTCCCTCTGGAATGTAAAATAAAAACAGGCAACTGAATTTAATGTATAGCCTCTAAAGGTAATGTTCCTTGATTGTTATAGAAGTAATATTTATTGTTCTTATTTTGCGTGTTTTTCTGAGTATTTATAAAGCTGTAAAAATCAGATGTAAAACCCCAACTTTATTTTTTAAAAACTTTTGAGTTGGATATTTGCAATACCAAATCTCAAAGGATGCTTCAGAAGACTTAATAAGCAGGAAATATGTGCTTAGAAAGTCTGCCCACTCAACAGCACTGAGTTGGTTTGCTGAGAAAGCCTTATACTGCTGTTATCTAAATGTTGCTCTGTGCATTCTCAATGCACTTCAGTTTTGCTCTACAACCTCAGTTACTGGGTGAATCTATCTTTTCTAACGAACCTCACTGTTGTTGTGTTGCAATAAAAACAATGTAACTGAAATTAAATTTGGAGGACTTTTGGTAGGAGGTCTTGTCATATGAGGAGTCATCTTGGTTAAATGATGGCGATATAAAGGTTTATAGAGTTGCTCCCCATCCTTTATTTGTTGTCATTTCTGAGGGTGGAACTCAAAGCCTGATTCTACCACTGAGCTGTACCCCCCCAACTCCTACTTCCCATTCTTTTTTGTTCACAAGAACTAGAAATGAATTCTGGTCAGATGAAAGTTTGAAAAGTCATTGAGAAGCTTAAGGAAAAATCTGTTGTTTCAAAGTAATTCTATTTAAGGAAGATCTAAGATTGCTTTTTCTATGACTGCTTTGGTGAACTTCTTAAAAGCCCGATGACCTCATATCTAGAAAAGAAGACATATTTGTCTTTTAAAAAAAATCAGTAAGTTCAACTTAACCACAAAAGATTTGTATTCATGTAATATGCATGTAACTTTTTTTTCTTTTGCCAAGTTGCCAAATATTATCAAAAGTTTTATTTGGTGAAGAACCAATGACTGAAAAGAGAAATTTCCCATTTTCTTTTACAAGGAAGTTTGCTGTGTATGCTAACAGAAGGGGACTGTTAGCTCACTTGATGTGGAATATACATCTGATCTCTACTTTTCTAATGCCATTTGCTCAGAGCTGTTGTTCCACTTTATCTGCTTTGTTTCTGCTGTTGCTGTTCATTGTTTTCTGACTTCATGTATTGGAAATGGTATTGTGGATATTTCAGCAGCCAGTCCAACCCCAAGTCTGAGACAACAATTGAAGGACTCATTTGCCGAGAAGTGTGATTTTAGGGAAAAACATAACCAAATTGTCTTTAAAATGTTTTTGGATTTATTTATTTTTATTTTATGTGGATGAGTGTTTTGCCAGTATTCATGTAAGTGCACCTGTGTCATGCAGTGCCCACGGAGGTCAGAAGAGGGCATCAGATCCCCAGAACTGGACTTGCAGGAGGTTGTTAGCTGCATGTGGATGGTAGGAATTGAACCCAGGTCCTCTGCAAGAGCAGCCATTGCTCTTAACCACTGAGCCATCTTTCTAGCCCCTTACTGAAGTTATTTTTTTAAAGAAAGGAACCAATTTCTGAATTTATGCTGGTCTTTCATATATCTAGACACTCTTCAAGATTCTCTGCTTAACTTTCCTCTGCATTTTGTGTGTTCTCTCATGTCTGTGCACATCGTTAACCATTACCATGCTACTGATAGCTACTGGCGTTATGACTTGATTTTACCTATGCTGTCACTAAGTCCTTTCTGTTCCTTGAAATTGCCTTGATTTATTGTGAGCCATGCTTTGGGTTGGGCCGTTACATTTAAAAAAATTGTTTTTTGTAACTGCTATGTGAAATAGGTCTTATTATTTTTTCATACCACATTTATTTATTAGGTCCAGGTAAAGCTAATTGACATGTTATCCAAACACAGGAAATGGCAGATCAAAGATCTGAGGCTGAACGATTTAAAAAGTCAGCCTCTTTGCATCTTACATCTTTTTCGTGTTTCATATCCACTACTCGCTTTTCTGTGATTTCCACATTTTAACATATCTTATGCTAGCCTTATAAAGGAAGTGTTTCTCACCTTATGAATTCTGCTCTTGCTGTTTTATGCCTCCTAATCTGGTTCTTTCAGCTTGGTTATCTTTCTGAATTTTCTGCCTAACAAACTCCTTTTCTTCAGGGACTGTTCAGAGATCAGTTCTATGTAGCCTCCCTCACTGTAACTAGCATCTTCAGAGAAATTATACAAATATTGTTGTACTGAGATGACTATTTTCTTATAATCTCTTTGAGGGAAGACACACTTGACTCTTTTCTAGCTTTATTAGTTTCATTTGTAATTTGGAGTAAATAAAGAGATTCTATTAAGAAGATGAACACTACAATATTGCCCTTTCTGATCACTGTTACTATAGAAATAATCTTATCAGATTATTTGGCTATATCTGTCTTATTTATGCGTTCATACAGGTTAAATATTTGTTGAAGGCTTACTATAGTCCTAAACACAGTGTCATGTATTTGAGATAGAAGGGAAAGCAGCTTTTGAAGAAGAGAGGAATTTGAGTAAGGCCAGCACTTGTCTGTAAGCTCCAGAAAGAAATACACCAGCGCACTTGTAACTACAGCACTGATTCTCAATGAAAGGCTTGATAACTGGTCTTTTAGAAGATTCCTCCTTAGTAATGAATCAGTTCATATTTGTCTAATTAAATGAACCAATTAATGCCTATTATTGAAGTAATAAAACGTCTAAATTTAGTTTGTTGGGATGTAATGATTTTTCTCCTGTACTAACAGACATTTAAATTTGTAACCTTCAACCTAAAAATGAGAAAACAGATTATTCATGTTAATCTATAGAAATTTTTAGGAAAGACATTTGTAATATATATGAAAAGGATCAGTTTCTATTATATATTAGAGTAGATCTGTTTGTGATAAATGCTTTCTCTGTAATTTTCAAAAACTTACTAAAAGTCTGTAGTGTATTTGTGTCAATAAAATTATCCCTCTAAGGGGGATCTTTAAGGTAGATAAAATGTTTGTGCTTCCACCTTTATACATTTTATTGTATTGCCCTTTCCTTTTAATATAACTCACCCTTACCCCTTATCCTCCACACCTTTTTTGTTTTTACAGTATCTCTTGCTCCTCCTCCTCCCTCCATCCTACAGGTAACTCCTCAGTTACCTTTAATGGGATTTGTGGCCAGAGTTCAAGAAAATAGTAAGTTTATGTCTTCTTTATGCTGTAGATCAGATTATAGGTATAAAATGTCATTTATACATGATTGACTGAACAGTCAGTCATTCATTAATATTCAGATATCTGAGTAAGTCGATATATGAATGGCTAATGGTCATGATAAAATGATTAAGGTAAAACCTCTGCTTTCAAATAGCTTTAAGTATTATAGTTTCTGGAAGTTATAGCTCAGTGGTAGAGCACATGCTCGAAACCCTGGCTTTGATCCCCAGGACTATAACCAAATTCACAACTGTCAGCACTATTACCACCACTACAACCATTTAGTTTTAAGGGTAAAACCAATAAATACAAATACATGTAAGAAAAGAAAAAAATACATTAGGAGATACTCTGATTGCCAGATATGCTGTCCCCCTCTCCCCCTGGTTTTCCAAGACAGAGTGGTAGCCTAGTTTTCTATCACCTGTATATCCCGTTTATCCATTCTAAAAGGGACATGTCATAGTAGGACACAGAAAACCAAACTGCCGCTTTGTCTCTCGAGAGGTGGCATAGGATGGCAGTAAATTTTCTTTGATTTGTAGTCTGAATCATGTAACTAATTTTATTGGTGTAGTGAGTCTTCTGGGGAAACATTAAGCAGCTCAGGAGACTTACATTTGTAAATCAGGTTGTCAGTAAAGAGTGGGCTGTCATAGAAATAAGTAAACACAGTTTCTGTGATAGATGAATAAGGATCCACATCAGTTATAAAGTTGCCTGATGGGCATGAAATCTGAACTAGGAGAATTACAGCTGACCCTTGAACAACACAGGTTCATAGTGCTTGGGTGCCCTTATATGTGGATTTTGTTGTTGTGGAAATTTGTGTCATGAATGCATAAAATACTCTTTTCTATCATAATATATATGTTAATCTATTATAAAAAGTTAAAATTTTATCAAACTCAGGCATAAAGACATAATAGGCCATATGTGACCCAGTTTGCAATTGAGAGAAATGCAAACAAATGTAAAGATGCAATATTAATTAAATCATAACTGCATAAAATTAACTCTAATCTTACTCTGCTACTGTAAAACTTTATAACTTTTTACATTTGCTGTTGTGAGCTGAAATGTTCCAGGTATCTGTTTAAAATAATGTGCTAATAATTGTGCTAAGCTAATCCTTATAACATGAGCAGGTCATTTCCCGGTAAATTGTTTGTCATGATACAAAATGTTCTTCTGGGGGCAGGAATATAGCATAATGGTAGAGCAGTTGCCTGATATGTGCAAGGCGTTGGGTTTAATCTCTAGATAGCACTGTGGTTTTCACTGGATAATGTATGTAATGTATATGTGTTAATTGACTATGTGCATTATTAAGGCTTCCTGTCACCAACAGGCTATCAATAGTTACATTTTTAGAGAATCAGAAGTAATAAGGAGTTTTGATTCCTGTGTTATTTGTGGGTGCCTAATCTGTGTTGTTCAAAGATCAATTGTGCATTAAGATTTAATGTTCATGTACCAGAGTAGCCTCTTGTGCACATTTCATACAAAGAATGGTGCCGCTCGTGGGATAGAAATATTTACAGTCTGTTGCTTAGGAGTCTTCAGAAATGGGCATTCAGTCGTAGAATGTAAGGTCTGTGAGAGCAGGGACTTTGTTTACTGGCCAATAGCAGGCATTTTTAGACCTTTTTTTTTGGGCGGGGGGAGTGCCTCTATAGCAAACTAAATGTCCCTTTCTCTCAATATTCCCTGCCCTTTTATAAAAGTGTTTTAAGTGGTTGTGAAGTAGTCTTAGTGTCTGAGTGCTTTTGCCTATTTGCTAATTTCTGAATATAATTTTTAAAATTTATTTTTGTTTATTAGAAGATACCTGTATTAGTTACCTTTCTGTTATGATAAAATACCATGACCACGGCTACTAATAGATAAGAGCTTATTTGGCTTAATGGTTCCAGAAGGATGAATTCATCATGGTGAGGTAGACATGGCAGAAAGCTGCCAGAGCAGAAAGCAGAGCACTCACATCTTCAGGCAGGCACAGGAGACAGGGAGGTTAAAACTGGAAATGGGGCAAGGTTATGAACTCTCCGTGCTTGCTCCCAGTGACATGCTTCCTCCAGCAAGGCCTCACCTCCTAAACCTTTACAAATATTATCCCTACCTGGGACCAGGTATTCATATACTTTGAGCTTACTGGGGACATTCTCATTCAAATCGCCACATTCCTCTCCTGGCCCCCATAGGCTCATGACCTTATGTAGTGCAAAATATATTAGTCCAACTTCAAAACTTCCCATAAGACTTTAACACTCTTCAAAAAGTCCAATGTCTCTTCTGAGACTAGGGCACTCTCTTAACTGTAACCCCCTATGGGATCAAAAAGCAAATTACATATGTCCAACCTACAGTGGCACAGAATACACATTACCATTGCAAAAGGGGGGAATGGGAACATAGTGAGCAAGTACTGGGCTAAAGCAAGACTGGAAACCAGCAGGGCATACACCAGATTCTGTAACTCCATGTCTGATATCTGAGGCTTAACTTCCAATGGGCATAGATGGCTCAGCCTTGCTGCCTGCAACATGGATTTCTGTCTATACAGCTATCCTTGGCACTAGTCTCATGGCTCTATCATCTGTATCTTGGGGTCTCCATACCAGATTTAGCCTTCTTCGCCTGTGAGGCCCTTTTTTTCACAGAAACTCCCCTGTTACGTGCTGTTTGGCCTCAGTGGCTCTCGGAAACTTTGGAGGAAGAGTTGATGACCTCCTTACCCTTGCATCTTACATGCCTCTAAAGCCAGCAACACATGTACAACACTACCATGTTCCACTTGTCAGGTTGGAATGGACCTTCATTCCCATTATCAGCAGCATTTGTATGTTGTGGTTTTCTAGTAGCAAAAATCTCTGAAGGCTTTCTCCATTCACAAGCTGGAAGCTTAGCTGAGTGGGTTTTTTCCCTGAGGGTTTTTCATTATTCATGTGGATGCTCCTTAATGGCACTAATCTCTTTTATCAAAGAGAGCCTCTCTTCCAGGACATGCTCTGGTTGTAACACTGTAAACTTCCTATTGTTCTTTTTTTCTCCAAATTGAACATTTTGTATTTGTGCCCACGTCTGGTACCAACTAGTGTTGTTATTTTTCTGGGTCCTCAGAAAACTAGGTCCTCAGCCAAAGAAAGTAGTGTTACTTTTCAATTTAGTCTCAGACAGCTTCTTGGGCTGTGGGTTGCCTCTGCCAAAATATTCCAGTTTCAGTTTAAGTCCTTCTTTCCATTTTCCTCTGCAACATCTTGAGCTGGGCCTTTACTGGAATGGGCCATTAAGTTCTGCTTAGAACATTCAACTACTTTTCTAGTCAAATTTGCAAAGTCTTCCACAATCCTCCAAAAAGCAGCATGGTCAGATTATTCACAGTAACACTCCACAGCTTCTAAAATAGTTGCTTTTCTGGTGCTGTGATAAAATACCATGACCTAGGCAACTTAAGGAAGAGTTTATTTGGCTTATGGTTCCAGAGGGATGGTAAGTCCATCATGGTGTGGAGGCAGTAGGCAACTAGAGTAGAAAGCTGAGCACTCACATCTTCAAGCAAGCATAGTAAGCAGGGAGAATGAAACTGGAAATGGGGTAAGGCTGTGAACTCTGAAAGTCTGTTCCTGGTGATGTGCTTTCTCCAGCACGGTGGTTCCTCCTAAACTTCACAAACAGCTCCAGCAACTGGGGCCGAGTATTCAAATCCTTTGAGCCTATGGGGGCATTCTTATTCAAACTATCACAGTACTCTATGAAAACCTCTAATCTTTAAAACATCACAATTTTTACTGGGCATGGTGGTGCACACCTTTAGTTCCAGCACTCAGGAGACAGAGGCAGGCAGATCTCCTTGAGTTCAAGGCCAACCTGGTCTACACAGTGAATTCCAGGCCAGCTGGGGCTATAGGGAGACTGTCTCAAAAAGACCAAAAATAAATAATTACAATTTTTAAAGATTCTTAATTTAAGAATTATTTTCATATTTTAAAATGATACCTTTGCAGCCCACTGTTCTCCCATGCTGGCTCAGGGAGCAAATGTCCGCTCAGCGAGGGCCTGTTGGTCCAGTATGTGCCAAGCATAGCTATTATGTGACCTTTTGCCAGGATTGTGAGCGAAATAGAAAATATTGCTTTTTTAATCTATATTTTTTATTGAGGTTCTGTGCATTCCATACAATAAAACTTAATCATATTTAGACTCCCTGCCCGCCCCTGAATTTCATGCATTGTTGTTTATGTTAAGGCCATGTGGTCAAGCTTTTGTACTCAGATGTTCCATGATAAAAGTTCATTCACTGGAGTCTAGTCAGCCTGTCTAGAGTCACTCCCTTAAAGATCAACTCTCCCTCACCCAGCAGTATCAGTTGCCAATAGTTCCTTGGCTAAGGTTAGGACCTGCTGCCCATTTCCCCAGTTCTGTGCTTTTAAAATTTTATTTTGTGTTGAAACAGCAGACCAATTAGAAAAGGACTTCTTGCAGTTCCAAAATTATAGGACTTTCCAATTTAGTTCCTCTTTACTCATATAAGAAAACTGAAACATAATTATAGTAAGAATGTAGCTTAATTATAGTAAGAATGTAATTTTCTCTCATCACAAATCTAATTTAATCCCATTGATTAAGAAGCTAGTCACTTGATTATGCTGATGTTTTTTTCTTATTAACTGACTGATGAGTGCTTCCCAAGGAGAATTTCTTCATTCACATGTTCTGTGAGGTAATGTTGCTTATTTTAAATGAAATGGTTCAAACATCTTAGGGAGTATGCGCCAGATTTTGAAGACTAATAACCCATCAGAATTTTTTTCTTCTTCATAAAACGGACTTTAAAGTTGAAGAGTATGAAGCTAGTTATTAATTTTTATGGCATCAAATGTTTCATGAGCAGAACTGGTGTTTTAATTTAATGTTATTTGAGTACTTGATTACCATGGTGTTCAAGAGAGTCTTTACCTGAGTAGATAATTGTAAAACATTATTAGCAGCATTGCTTTTATTTTAAAAATCAGTTTGTAATTTGACCTGTTATCCTTGATTGCATTTAGAATTCCCTCTCATTCTTCTTCCTTATATGAAGTGTGTTGGGACTGATTTGACAAATGGAGTGAACTTACTCATTTCAGTGAATGTTATTTTCTTTAAAACATTCACCTAGGAGAGAGTGTACCTTTGTTTTAGAATTATCTTAAAGCTTTTTAGGCATATCATTTTAAAGGTAGTCTATGAAGCAGACATTTTCCTTGCATTAAAGAAGTCTGGAATTACTTGGAAACAGATACAGTGAATGACTTATACTGGGGTAAGATGTGCAAATATCATAATGGTCTTTTTAAATTTCTTGCACGATATCCCCATTTCTTGTTGAACAGAGCCCAAATTCACTCAGTCCTTTACTACCAAGTGCTTTTAGGCTTTCTCTGTTGTATTTTGGATGCTTCTTTGAAGATTTTCTGCTTTTGTATATCTGTCTTTATTGTTTTCTTCCTATCTGACTTGAAATATCTATTCCTCATGACATGCTGTTTCCTAGCCATGTTTGCTCACCCATCAGATCTTGGGAAGCCTTTCCTGGCCCACATACAAATTCTGGTCTATGATACATGCTGCTGTTACGGAACTTTAAATCACCTGTTATAGTTATATTTATTGTAAATGAAAGTTTGGTTGTCTGAATCCCCATGACTTGCCCATCACTCTTCCCAGTACTGAACATGACTCTTGGTTGGTGTTTCCTTAACGGGAATGAAACATGACTTTAAAATTATAAATCATACGTCATAGTAGTATAGCTTCCAGTATGATAGGCATAAGTAGGTCTTCAGGTGCTTTCCCATTTACTGCTATAGGATTATTTAATCTTGGGGAGCCTGTTGCCACATCCATAAAATTAAGGTTGAAAACAGTACCTTGGGCAGAGGGTGTAGCATAAGAGTGTTTGCCTAGGATGTCTGAGGATTTGGGATTGAGCCCTACAGTCATAAAAAGTAAAAATAAAAATAGAAACATCTCCTAAAATAAAGATTTAATGAAATAATGTATTATAAAATACCAATTGAATAACTGGAATACTACTAAGAAATAAAAAAAAGAATTTAGGGGACTCTAAATTGGTTCTGAGGCAGTTATAAGAATGGTAAAAATTGTCAACATCTTTGAGTAATTTTATAGTGTAATTTCTTTCTGAAAGTCCCTTCTTTATAGTTGTTAAATCAATCTCTTCATCTTATAGATGTATACAAGTTATACTGTTATTTCTCACCCAATCATATAAAACTTTGTAAATTTTAATTAACGATATTTAAAGAGCACGTATTTGTATAACACACCAGTGCCAGGCATGGTGGCGCATCCCTATAATCCCAGAACTCAGGAGGCTCACAAGTTCAAGACCAGGCTAAGGCTGCACAGTGAGAACCTCCCCCAACCCCCAAAATACCATCACCAACATAAAAACTCTATAGGAGTAAAAATTTTAAAGTTTTAAAATTCATTTTCATTTTATATATATGAATGTTTTGTCTGCATGTAAGTGTATCAAGTGTGTGCTAGTGCCTGTGGAGGTCAGAAGAAGGCATCAGACCCCCTTGAACTGGAGTTAAGAACAGGTTTTAACTACCATGAGGGTTCTGGGATTCGAAGACCATGAGGTTTTCTAGAAGAGCAGTAAGTACTCTTAACCATTGAGCCACCTCTCCAGCTTGGAGTATGAGTTTTTAATAAATGAAGTTTTAGTTTACAGAGTAGGTAATTGCAGAATGGCTAAACAGATGCAAAGAGCATTGAACTAGGCCAGAGTATGGTGTTGGTATGGCTGATCTCCAGCAAGTGATTTTATAAAATCAATAAAAAACAGGATTGTTCAGAGAATTTCAATGAACAAAGTCTTATTACTTTATAAGAATGAGTGCTGATGTTTGCCACTAAGTAGCTAGTAAATACAAGTTTATTCCATTCAAGTATATACCAAGCATCATGAGTTTTCTGAGCTTGGAGATGATTTTTTACATACGATATGAAAGCAAATCATTGCAGGAGATATTTTAAATTATTCTGATAATACATATGGACATTTAGACTGAAGAAATTCTAAATCATGAGTTAACCTTGGATTAGTTGAAATTCTGTAAATAATCAAAACGTTTGCATGGTTGAAGCTAACTAAAATTGTTATTTTCTTCCCTCCCCAATTTAACAAACTTCTGTTTCATAGAAATTTGATTGGCATTGTGGTGACTGCCCATAATCCCAACACTTAGCAGGCTGAGGCAGGAGAATTATGAGTTTGAGACCAGTTTGGGTTAATGAAAAGCTGAGTAAGATAAATTAAGATATGATTGTAATTTTCCAAATTAATAGCTGTCATAATTCTTTGAATATTGTATAAACCTCAACTATTTTGTACTGATTTCTTTGGAAAGAAGATTTATATATTATAAAAAGGTTCCAAAGGCCCAAATAAGAGTAATTGTTTTAACTAAACCTTATTCAGTATCCATCAACACTAACCCAGAGGGGAGGCAGAAAGACATGCTGGAAGATTTAGAACATTACAATGGTAGAAAGACTTCTCTTGCCCACTCATTGTTTGAAAGATGATTATTTGAAGTCTAGGGTTGTATCTCCTGAATCCAGAAGCTCAGATATGAACTTTGCATAGTAGTGTTTTGTCGTCAGCTTGTTAAATTCTTAGTTTCAGATACACCGCCTCCACCACCACCTGTGGAAGACCCAGTCTTTGATGAATCCCCCCCTCCACCTCCTCCTCCAGAAGATTATGAAGAGGAGGAAGCAGCTGTGGTTGAGTACAGTGACCCTTATGCTGAAGAGGACCCACCATGGGCTCCAAGGTCTTACTTGGAGAAGGGTAAGTTTCAGAAGACTAACAGAAAGGCTATGACACCTGTATATAGAAATGATATTTGCTGATACTGAAGAGAGACTTGTTTAATTTTTACTTATCTGTTTTATTTATTTGTATAGTCTGTTCAATTTTGGTAATTTACAAGGTTTATGATTTTGAAAGTCTGCTAGTGAAATTTTATGGTTATCTGTTGTTGCTATTGAACTTTATTTTTCACAGATTATTTCTGTAACTCAAATCACTGATTGGGCTTTCTTTTTTGCCTTGGAAATCCCTTAGGAGGAGGATTATTTGTCCAAAGTATTTCCATCCCCATGCTTTGAACCATCATCAAGAAAAAAAAAATCATAATGTTCTTTTGAGACAGAGTCTTAAGGCTGGCCTCAAATTTTTGGTCCTCCCGCCACATGTTGGGATTATAGGTGTTTGCCACCATGCTGAGCTTTAGATAACTAATTTTGAGTTACTTTTATTATGTTTCAGTTTGGGTATCTTCATAGGAAACTTTTTTCCAAACAATTATTTCTCAGTCTCTTTACCTAGTGGTATTTTTAAAAAGTGAAACATCTTCTCTGTTACCTACCCATGACATAGTGCTTTGGGACATAAGCTTCCAAGTTTCATCTAGACTAATCAGCTCAGCTGGACATGGTGGCTCATACCTGTAATCACAGTACTTGGGAGGTTGAGGCTACATTGCATAGTGAATTCCAGGCCAGCCTGGACTGCAGACACCTGGAAAATGTGTTGATCTGGATGGAATGAAATTTTCTGTTAAGGAAGTCAAAGCTACTACCCCACTAGTGTCCCAGAACTTGACATACATTTGGCTAAGATAGAGCAATAGTGATCAGATTTACTTTCTCCTCAATCAGGAACTGGGGGAAAAAAACAAAACAAAAAAAAACCAACCAAAAACACCCAGTTGTTTTCAGACATTGAACAACAGGCAGTGGTGACAGAGTTTAACTCCGAAACAGAAGGAAATCCAATCTTTTCTGTGTATGTTTTATGAATGCCACACATTGTCAAAAAGATAAAGGAAAATCAGTATGACAGAGAAGCAGAATGTATTTTAAGGGGAGGGAGAGAGAGAAAGATTGAATAAACTTTGAAAGTGAAAAATACAGTATCTACAATTGCAGAACGGATCAACAGCCTTGACACTGAAAATAGAAATATCAAAGTGAGGCCCAGAGAATAAAGAAAAAATTTAAAAAGCAATAACAAGGCAGTTGATATATAGGGTGTGATGTATGTGTGTGTGTGTGTGTGTGAGAGAGAGAGAGAGAGAGAGAGAGAGAGAGTGAGTGCTAGAATATGTGAAGTCTGTTAAAGGTGAAAGGAAAAAAGATTGGAAGTCATGGTCAAAATGTTCTGCATTCTACAGTTGATGGCGATATATTTAGTTCTCTATTGCTATCTAACAAGTAATTCCAGATTTTACTGGTTTAAGCAAAATTTATCTTCACATTTGTTTGGACGGTTTAGCCAGGCCCTGTAGCTCATTTTCACATGGCTGCAGTGCAGAGTATGGGCTAAGGCTTATAATTGTAAGACTTGAATTTGCTCTCAAGCTTATTTCCTCATGGATTATAACCTGAAGGTTTTAGTTTCCTTGATAGCCAGAAGTGGCCCATCATTGCGCCCATACGGATCTCTCTGTAGGGTTAGCTCACAGAATGTTGGCTTACCTCTTTTGAATGAATAAGAAAGAAGAGCCAGAGAAAGTGTGTGTGCAGTTTTTGTTGTTTTTTTGGACCTTATCTCGAAAGTGACAGCCTATTAGTTTTGCCAGATTCTGTTATTTTTGTGGGGGATTTTGGGTATATATGTGTATTGTGTTAATGCACATGTGTGTGCAGTTATATATATGTGCATATGGAGGCCCGAAATCAAACTTGGATGGTGTTCCTTAGGAGCTGTTCACCTTATTTTGTGAAACAGTATCTCTCACTAGGGCTAGGACTCACTGGCTGTCCAGGCTGGCTAGCAAGCCACGCAGATCTGTCCATCTCCATCTTCCCAGCACGGGGGCTCTAAGCATACATCACTGTGCCGGACTTTTTACCACAGTGCTGAGGATTAAACTTGAATCCTTCCACTTGTGCACCAAGCACTTTATGGACTGAGCTAGCTCTCTAGTCCTCAGGTTCCATTCATTAAAAGTCAAGAGGTTTAGTAAAGCGCATGTATTTGGGAGTGGGGAATCCCAGAGGCACAAATGCTACAACAGCAACCATTGGTAGATTTGGAAATTGTCCACCATGAAAACTATAAATTCAGAGTACTGAGAAATCCAGTAAATCCAAGAAATAAAGAAAATCATGCCAAGACCCATAATTAAAAATCACTAGAGAAGATCTTAAAGAACTTGAGAGCTGACCCATTATAAAACAGAGATAAGAATTTATAATTCTCATGCAAGTAGAACATCCTTAAAGTAATGAAGGAAAATGACAGTCAGCAGGTCTTTAGCAGAAGTGTCCTTTTTAAAGACCTTTGCAGACCAAATGATGGGAAAAGGCGAAGATGTCATGACTAGCAGAGATATGTTAAGAAAAGGACACCAGATGGAATCTCGGTGTATAAAAAAATGAATGAAGTATAAAAAAGAACAAAGAGTAAATATATGTCTAAAGACAAATAAGGAAGCAGTTTCTTACTTAGAGAAAATATGCAAGTGACCTCATGATACTTTTCAATATTTAAAAATCTTTTTAATGATTTATTTTAACCTGGGTGTGGTGGTACACACATTTAATCCCAGCACTTGGGAGGCAAAGGCAAAGGCAGTTAGATCTCTGACAAATCAAGGTCAACCAGGGCTACATAGTGACTTCCAAGACAACTGTGGCTGCAGGGAAATCCCGTCTCAAAAAGACCAAAAAGAATTACAAATGACCCTTGAACAACACAGTTCATAGTGCTTGGGTGCCCTTATGTGTGGGTGATGTTGTTGTGGAAATTTTTGTCATGAATGCATAAAATAGTCTTAGTCTTTTCTATCATATTGTATATGTTAATCTATTCTAAAAAGTTAGTGTTTTGTCTGCATGTATGTAAGTGCACTTATGTCATACATACCCTGTGGAAGCCAGAGGAGGGTGTTAGATCTTCTGGAACTGGAGTTATGGATAAATTTTGGCTGCCCTGTGGGTGCTGGGACCCAAACCCTGGTCTTGTGCAAGAGCAGCCAATCCTCTTAACCACTGAGCTATTTCTCTAGCTCCAAGTATACTTTAAAAAAAGATTTATTTTTATTTGTGTGTGTGTGTACAGGTGCCCTTACTGGCCAGAAGAGGGTGTCAGATCCCCTAAAGCTATAGAGTTGCAGGAGATTTTGAACCATTTGATGTGGGTTCTGGGAACCAAACTTGGGTTTCCTGGAAGAGCAGCACTCGCTCTTAACTGCTGAGCCTCCTCTCTCATTCCAAGCATACTTTTATAGCATGTATATACTACCTGTGAAGTAGTATATCCTTTGAAAGTATAAAGAAATAAGATGTGTGAATATGTAAATACTATAAACTTAGAATAAGCAGCAAAACCAAAAAAAAAAAAAAAAAAAAAACCTCAAGAAATTTAGATAATATGTAAATAGGAAAGAAACATAAAAATAGTTCAAAAGTCAGGAAGGGGCTGGAGAGATGCTTCAGCCAGTTAAGAGTTCTGGCTGCTTTTTCAGAGGACCTGTGTTTGGTTCCCAGTACCCACCTGGCAGCTAACAACCATTTGTAACTCCAGTTCCAGAGGATATGATGCCCTCTTTTGACTTCCGGGGCACTGCAAGATATGGATGCACCTAGATACATGCAGGGAGTATACTCATATACACAAAATAAAATATTAAAAAGCAGTCAGGAATAAAAAAAATACAATTAAAAAAGTGTTTGTGTGTATGTTTTCATGTCAGTGCAGACATATGTGTGCCACAGCATGCACATGGAGGTTAGAGAACCACCTTTGGGGCCAGCCTCACCTTCCACCTTCCTTGAGACAGAGTGTCTTGTTTGCCCCTTCTTCCTTCCTGCCAGCCAGCCCGAGAGCTTCTGTCTTCTTCTATCTCATTATAGGAACACTAGGCTTGCAGATACATGCTACTATGTCTGCTTTATGTGGATTCTGGGGGTTAAACTCAGGTCCACATACTTGTGTGATGAGTGCTTTACCCACTGAACCATCTCCCCAGCCCAGACAAACAGGATTTGGATAGCAAGATTGTAGTTTGAAATAGAGTATACACTACTTTGAAAGGTAAAATGTTTAAAGAATCTCTCAATTAAAAAACAGAATTTGAGAGATTAGATAAAAAACATTCAAATGTTTTTAGTATAAGAAACTCATTTTTGGGGGAAAAAGACACTTTTTGGGAAATGAAGTAAAATTATCAAAAGAAGGCTGGCTTAACTATATTAAAGATTTGAAAGCATACAATAAAGAGGAAGTTCTTAAGGATGACTAAATTATTTCATTAAAGAGGACTTAACAGTTGTTTATCTATTTAATAAGAGATCTTTGGAAAGAAAAAGGAAAAATGCAAATTATAGTTTTAATTCAACAGTGGAACTAAAATTCAATAAAGATCTAGAATTAGATGAACAGTATTACTAATCATTGCCCTGTTTGAGATTAGGACACTTCATCAAGTATTCTTTTAAATATGTGACTGCATTAAAATTTCTTTTGGTAATGCAGACTATATTCGGGGCCATAAAAAAGAAAAGTCTGGATTATTAGTTTAAAATAATACAAAATATGTTGTCTGAGCACAGTAGAATCTTGTTAGAATAGGCAACGAAAATAAATTTCAGAAATCCCCAAGTAATGCCTGTAGCTCTAAGCTATTGGGAGGCTGAGGCAAGGATTTGAGCCTAGGAGTTCAAGGCCATTCTGGCCAACATAAAGAGCCGAGTCCCCCCCGCCCCGCCCAATAAAAAGCAAAATACCACCTCAGGAGAAATACTTAGAAATTAAATACATACTTGTAGGCAATTCATACTTGTAGGCAGTTAATTGCTTTTAAAGAATAAAGTGTAGGAAACACTAGAGAGGTAGGGGTATGTGTGTGAGTATATTTGTTTTACCGAGGCTTAACCCTTGTCTCATACACACTAGGCAAACACTTTACCACTGACCGATTTCTTGGCTCTACAGTTAATGAAAATAAAACATAGTATATTAATATGTGTAGTGCAGTACTTAGAAGAAATTTATAACATTAAATGGCATTTAAAGAAATGTTTGATAAGAGACACAAATTATACTTACCAGGAATAAAACTGAATAGAATCATTACAAATTCTTTAGATAAAGATAAAAATAAGGATAAGATGAATAATAAAAAGAAATAACTATGCCCATAAATTTAATAATTTAGATGAAATGAATAAATTCTCTAAAGTACACAAATTCCCAGAGTTCACTCAAATCTAGGTGGCCTTAGGGATATGGCTCAGTGGTAGAGCACTCACATGTAGCAGACACAAAGTCTTGATTTCTGCAATCAACCTCGTCTACTCTCAAAAGGTAATCTGAGTAGCCCTTTGTATTTTAAAGAAATTGAGATTATATGCATAAAACATTCCCACAGAAAACTCCAGGCCCAGGTGGTTTAACTCAAGGTTCTAGCCAACATTTATGAAAGTTTCCAGAAAATAGAAATGGAGGGTATGCTTCTGATGAACAGGGACGGGCAGATTTTATTAGACTAGCATTATGCATATCATACTATCTTACAAAAATACATAGGAAAACTCTTTAGTGTTTTGATGGATGAAATCTAGCAGTATAGGAAAAGGATGCTGCTGTTAATATATCAGGACCGAGTACAATTTATACCGGGGCTACAAGGTTGATTTAACATCTGAAAAGTCAATCTATGTAATTCACCATCTTCACAAATTAAAAAACAAACTCATAACCATCTCATTTGGTACAGAAGAAGCTTATGAAAGTATTCCATACCTCTCTGACAAAATTTCTAGCAAACTAGGAGTAAAAGAGTGCTGCTTCAACTTGATAAAAGGCATCTATTGAAAACTACAGCTAATATTATTATACTCAAGTCTGAAGACTGATTATTTTTTTCTCCCAAGATTAGGAACAAGGCCTGAAACCTGGTCTTGTCCTTTCTATTTAACATTGAACCAGAGGCCCAGCCAGTGCAATAAGGAAAAAAAGAAGTCTTCAAGTCATACATACTGGAAATAAAGCCAAACTGTTCAATCCTAAGGAAACTTAAAATATATTAAAAAAAAATAGGACTAATAAAACAAGCCTAGTAAAATTGTGTTATTAGTTAATATGGAAAATTAATTGCATTTTCACATTTAAACAACTGAAGATTGTATTTCTAAAACTGTGCCTTTTATAATATAAAAAATATGAAATGCTTAGACAGTAGGTAAACTATTTGGGCCTGATGATGCAGGCCTGTAATCTCAGCTACTCAAGAGAGCCTTCCTGAGTCACAGGGTGAGTTTAAGGCCAACCTGGACAATTTACTAAGACCTTGTTTCAAAGTAAAATGTAAAAACAGGCCTGAGAATGTAGCTTAGTGGTAGAGTATATGTAAAGCCTAGGTTCAATCCCCAATACCAAGGAGGGAAAAATCTGCAAATATACATAGAGCCTTATGAAAACTATAAAACATTACAATGAAGGCCTTAAATTAATACATATTACTATGTTTTTATTATTAAGACTGATTTTCTTCAAAGCAATCTGTAGATTGACTGTAGCCTCAATAAAAATTGTAGAAATCTTACGGAAATAGACAAGAGGGTTGGAAGAGTTATATTGAAATGTGAAAGACCTAAAGTAGTCAAAAACTTAAAAAAATAAAAATGTTAGAGGATTTAAATGATGTGATCTTAGGTTTCTCATGACATTACTGTTCTGCTGTGAGTATTGAAGTCTAAATCAGTGTAGAGGACTACAGGATCCAGGAGTCCAAACTTTGTTTGACAGAGGTGCCAAGATAATCAAAGAGTTGTGTGTCTAACATATAGTGGTGGCAAAAGGGACCTCCACTCTCAGCTCATCATCCATAACTTGGAACAGATTTTAAACCTGGACATAAAGCTTGAGGTGTAAAGATTCTGAAGAAAATACAAGAGAAAGTCTTTGTGATTTTTGAGTGCAGAAAAAAAGTTTTACATAGAGCATATAAAGGACAGGAAGATTAAAACAGTGGATAAATTGAATCATTAAATTAAGCTTTTTTTTTTTTTCAGAAGACATTTAAGGAAAGGATAAGGCAAAAGAGGAAAAAAATTGCAAAATAAATGAGGAGCAAAAAGTCATAGAAATAAAAGATTTAGGTAACTTCAACAAAGGTTAAATGGCTGGCAGATAAGCACTGTTGACAAGGTGTCTGACATTAGAGGTCATTAGGTAAATACAAAATAAAGCTACTATAAAGAAAGCCAAATACCAGTCCACACTATCTGGAATGGCTACAGGGAATCCCAGCACTTGGAAAGATGAGCAGAGGGGATCTTGAGTTTGACTCTAGCCATGGATGTGTAGCAAGTTCTGGGCCAGCCTCAGCTTCACAGCAAGACCCTTTCTCAGACCAAACAGGGTTAGAGAAGGTATGAGGAAGTTGGCTGATGAGAACACAAAATGTTTCAGTCACTTGGAAAATAGTTGGCATGGTTATATACCTGCCATTTGTTCTGAGAATCCTCTCTCACATAGTGATTTATGAGAGACTGCAAATGTTTACAACAGATTTCAACACAAACACAAGTGTTCATAGCTGCTTTATTCATAATAGCCCCAATCTGAGACTAGCCTAGGTGTCTTTTACCTGGTATATCCATATCCATCCAATTAATGGAGTGCTGTTTCACAATGAAAATAAATCCATTACTAGAATAGGCAACAAATGGGTTGCTCTCAAAAGTGTGACAAGGAAAGAACTGCAACCCATATTTTACCTAAACGCAGTCTAGATTGGTGGATTCCAGGTACCTAGTGTTAGAAAATTTGATCTGTAAGGGCATTCTACTGTAGTAGAATGACTGTGGTGATGGTCACTGAACTTTACACTAAATGGTTATATTTTTTTCTGAACTGCATCTTAATTAAGCTGTCTTTGAGAAAAAAAAATATGTGCAGGGCATTATACAAGGGTATTATACTAGAATGTGGATCTGGGCATCAACATAGCTTACAACTCCCTAGTTGATTTATACACTGTTCTAGGAGGAGTGTTGAGTTTGTAGTTCCAAGAAGCCTTTATTCCTTTAGATAAAGCACAGTGAAAACAATTGCCTTAAAAGAAATTAACTTTGGGGCTGGAGAAGTAGCTCAGCGGTTAAGAGCACTGGTTGCTCTCACAGAGGAGCCAAGTCCGGTTCCCAACACCCACATAGCAGCTAACAAGTGTTGGGTAACTCCAGTTCCAGGGGATCTGATGCCTTCTTCTGACCTCTGCAGGCACTGCATGACACTGGTACACTTAAATACATGCAGGCAAAACACTCATGTTCATAAAATAAAAATAATAAATAAAAATTTAACTCTTGATGGGGCTGGAGAGATGGCTCAGCGTGTACTGCCCTTGCAGAGGAACTGAGTTCTGGTCACAGCACCCACATCAGGTGGCTTACAGCTGTCTGTAACTCCAACTCCAGGAGATTTGACACCCTTTTCTGGCCTGTACACAGACACATGTGTACAGACACATAATCCAAAATAAAAATGAAATCTTAAAAATTAGCCAATGAAAAGATGGCTGAATAGTTAAGAGCTCTTGCAGAGAACCTGAGTTCAGTTCCCAGCATCCATATCAAGTGGCTTACAACCACCTGTAACTCCATCTGATGCCTTCAGATCTGAGGGCACCCACACGTGGTACACATAAACTCATGCAGGCACACATGCATACAAATAAATAAATAAATAGGGGCTAGAGAGATAGCTTAGCAGTTAAAAGCTCACCATAGGCTGCTCTTACAGAGGACCCAGGTTCATTTCCTAACACAAGGCAGTAACAACCATCCATAATGCCAATTGTAGGGAATCTAACAACCTCATTGGCCTCCACAGGCACTGCATGCATCTGGAACATTTCATACACATAAAATAAGTAAAATGCAAAAATATTTTTAAAATTAACAAACATGTAAAAATTTGAGACAGAAAAATGTCAAGATAACTCCTTAAAGAATATGCCTGAACCATTCCCAAAGATATTTTTGAAATTAGGTTTGTGTTAATATTCAGGTCTCTCAGAATAGGAAGGTTATGGTGTTGTGGTTCTGGTCTGTAATCCCAGCACTCAGGAGGCAGAGGCAGAGGGATTGCAAGTTAGAGTCTAACCTGGATTACTATATAAAACCTGTTCTAGTTCCATTTTTAATCAAAATCTAAAGTATCTCCCCCCCGCAAAACCCAAATTACATGAATGCCAAATAAATTTTTCTTCATTCTTATTGGCAAACAAAGAAGAACTATTTGGTCTATGCTTGCTTTTTTTTGTGAATAAATGTTAAAGCCACTGTTTAATGATTAATTTTCCTGTCTTAGACTTTAAGACCTAATTCTCAACCCAGCCTGCATGCTGGAGACCTAGGGAACCTGTCTCTCCCTCCCAACCTTCTTAGTAACATTCTCTGGCTGAGTTCAGTGTATGCTTCCAGTCCCAGCTCCTTGGGACACTGATTTGGGCATATTACTGACTTGGGAGTTTAGGAACAGCCTCAGTAATACAGCAAGACCCTATTTCAAAGAAGTAAAACGTCACCCTTCTCCTACCATTCCCCAAACTCTGAAAGCATGAGCATCAGAATTTTTCCAAGTTCTCCACATAATCCCAGGGCTGAGAACCACTGCTATTGCAGGCTTATCTTAGTTCCTGGTTGACTGCCCATCTGTCCTAGTTTGCCTCAATTGCTGTGACAAAATTATCTGACCAATATCAATTTGGGGAGGAAAGGGTAAATTCAGCTTACATCTCCTGGGTCACACGGTTCATCACTAAGGCAGCCCAAAGTAGGAACTCAGAACAGGAACCTGGAGGCAGGAGCTGAAGCACAGGCCACGGAGGAGCACTGCTTTATCGGCTTGCTCTCCTGGCCCATGCTCAGCCTGCTGTCTTACAGAAAAACAGAACAACCTGCCTAGGGATGGCATTACACACAGTGCCCTCAACAATCAAGATAACCCACAGACATGGCCACAGGCCAGTCCAATGGAAGCAGTTCCCCAATTGAGGCTCCTTCAACCCAGGTGTGTGAAGTTGACACTAAAACTCTCCAACACAATTAATCCCTTGTCAGACTCACAAACACATCACTATTAAACCACAACCTTTCCACTTCTTTTCCCCAAAGTATGATGCTGACATTAGTATCACAGCATAAGATAGTACAACCTTAAAAGCACCATAATCCTTAAAAATCCAAATACTTAAAAGTTCACTGTCTCTTAAAAATCTTTTAACTGTGGGCTTCAGTAAAATTGAAAATAACTACTGTCGTATTTCAAAGGGAAGAATCAGACACACCTAAGCAAAACCTAACTCTAGCAAATTAGCTCAAGGCTGGATATCTGGGGTTCACTCACGATCTTCTGGGCTCCGTAGGGTTTTGGCAGCTCCATTTTTCTGGCTCTGCAGTCCACAGCACACACAGTTTGTCTCGCAGGCCCAGGCTGTCTCGATTCCTGATGTCCTTAGTGGTCATCCCATGGTCCTGGTATCTCCAAATAGCTGGGGACTCTACTAAAACTGAGGCTGCACCTTCTCCAATGGGCTCTTCTAGCCTTTCCTAGTGCAAAACCCCAGACTCTCTCCATGACCCTGCAAATCTGGGGTCTTCGATGTAGCTGAAGACTTTCACCAATGGCGCTTCCTGGCCTCTCAGTGCCAAACCTCAGCTGTTCTCTGTGACTCCTTCATACCTTCAACATCAGAACCATGCATACCAAGTCCTGCTTCCAGTTTGAGATGGAAGTTCAGGCCCCCTCTTGACCACAGCTTCTGTGTGTTGACCCTGAGGAAATACTTCCCAGGAAAATTTCACCTTGATGATGCTGGTCTTTTGTTAACAGCTGATTTTTCAACCCCAGCTAACCAGCATCGATTGTCCGCAGAAAACAAAGATTTCATTCAGTGGTTCTGGTCTCTTCTTAATCACAGCTGATTCTTCAGTCACCCCCCTTCTCCCCCAACCCACAGATTCTTAGTTCACAATATCATACAAGCAGCCCGATACTCTGCTACCCTTTGAAGCTTCACAAGTCAGGCCTCCACCTGCGCAGGGTGGCACCTCCCACATGACTCAACAATCAAGAACCCCCACAGACACGGCCACAGGCCAGTCCAATTGAGGAAATTCCCCAGTTGAGGGCTTCTTCCACCCAGGTGTGTCACGTTGACATTAAAGCTATCCAGCACATCACCCTCTTGAAGGGCTGTGTATCCTGACTTACGTAGAGACATATATTTTTAGGCATTCAATTTGTACCTGACACATCACAAAATTTACTGATAATCGTGTGATGATTAAAAGAAGTTAATGTATTTATATAGAAAGTTTATATGTAAAGATTGTCTTGTATTTTTTATGGGTCACCTTGTTTAATGTAACAGTGCTTTCAGATAGAAAGTGTTTGGAACTATTATAATTCCCACAATCTAGTAAAAGGCAGTTTAGGAAAGTTAAATATGTTTAGTGAACGAGTAAGTAATAGTTGAGATTTGAGCTCGTGCTTCCACTCCTCACCGCCATCCTCAGTTCTGGGGTTCACCAGCCTATTTGCCATACTCTTTACCAGCACTCAGTTTGGTGAACTTCTGCTTAACTTAGCTCACCGAGGCACTGTCACTCAGGTCTTTTAGCTCCTCCAGAGTTAACTTGCTAAAACCTAAAAGTTTATTCTTTAAAAATTAGATTTTAACTCCACTAAGGCCTGTTTAAATTTGTTAGAAGCATCAGAATGGGGGTGATTCTTGATTTCCAAAATGGTTGTCAGTGGAATAAACCACTTGTTACATACTGACAGCGGTGGTTTTGAGTGCTCTGGCACTCAGAAGAGTTTGTATCAGAGACCATACTTCTCAGTACTTTTTGTTAAGTCTAAGGTCAGAAAGGAGCCAGGAACTGTTACTTGTCAAGCAGAGTAGCTCAGAGTGTGCACAGGAGTTTATGGTCTAGAGAGAGTCTGTGAAGTTTGGTCACTCATACTGCTTAGGAAGTACTTCTCAGGTATTTGAGGTACTGTTTAAAGCTAGTGCACTAGTGATGGCAGTGACCCTTTGAAGGGGAGAAGTGCTTGGATTTCCGAGATTTAGGAAGTAGAATGAATAGGACTTTGGGGAAAGGGTTAGGGGAAGGCAAGGCTGACGCCTAGTGTCTTGCTTGTGTAAAAACTCAGAGAATAGGAAGTAAGAGAAAGGGAAGGGAAAACTATGACGGAAGTGTCAAGAAGCGGGGAAAGGTAATCATGTGGTGCAGGAAGGTCACGTAAGAAAAGGGTAAGACTCAGGGTCTCAAGAGGTAGGTTGCTTATGGGTCACTTTTGAGTCAGTTTCCTTTAGAATGGCAGGGGAAGGAACATGGCTGTATTAATAGAGTGACGGCATTTTCATAGAAACAATATTCACAGCAGCCTTAAAAATTCTCTTAAATTCAGATTGCGTTGTTAAGTAGTTTAACAAACTTTTCCTTGATAATGTCAAAATAAATTGTGGTTTACCTCAGGGCAGATTATGTTAAATGGTGTTTTACTGTCTTGTGATTAATCTTTTTATTTCTACATAGGTAAAATCACCTCAGTTTATAACATAACTTAATAAAAACCAGAATACCAGGTGGATAATCTTTCTTACCTTTGATTTTCTAGTAGCTTACTCAACCAATTCAAAGTCCTTAATTACTGGTTGTAGTTCTGATGCTCTGGAATGTCTTTGTAGCTCATATCAGTACTTCTGTGTACATTCCCGTTTCTCACTTTGCTGTACTGCAACTTTATTACCACCCCAGTACATATTTGTTATATTTATTAGATGAATAATACCAAATATAGATGTATTTAGAACTATCCACATGCCAGGCCTTGTGTTCAGTGTTGGGAGACAGAGGTGAGTAAGCAGCTTCTAGCAGTCTGCGGTATGTATTATTGCTTTTTCAACTTACATGTTAAGTGAGCAAATATAACGGAGTCTTCTCTTTGCCTCCCTTTCCTTCTTTCTCCCTTCTCCAGTCCTGCCAGCTGCCCCCCACCACCCTCCTCTCCTCTTCTTTAGGTCTTTAACATTCTTCATGTGAAATTATATGATTAAAATGAAAAAGAAACATTTCAGCTAAAAAGTTATGCTCATTTAAAGTCCTTCATAATGTAATTTTGTAGTACTTTCAGTTGAAATGCCAATGTTAAAAAGTACACTAGAAATTTAGAGTTCATTTTCACATTAGTAGTAGATGTGTTGAGAAAAAAGTGCAGATATCATTGCTCTTTTGCTCATATCCACATAAAAGCAGCCAGATATTTATCATTTGGAATATATTTCTCTGGAAAGAAAATGAGGATTTTTAGACAGCATGTGATTTTGTTTGTTGTTTTTGATCATTTTTGAGGCAGGTTCTCCCTGTAGCTCCAGTTGGTCTGAAACTTGCTATGTAGACCCAGACCGTCCTTGATCTCAAAGAGATCTCCCTGCCTCTGTGTCCTGAGTACTGGGATTAAAGGCATATGCTGACATTGATTTTTTTTTTTTTTGAGGGGAATTTAAAAAAGAGTTTCAAGTGATTACAAATTTTGACCCCTTTAAAAAAAAAAAAAAGGGCTCTTGCCTCTATAGCAGTCTAACCAGTGTCCATGGAATCATATTCAATGTAAATTCTGTCTAGACCAATTTCTACATCTTGAAGAAGAAACTGGATGTACACAGAGCTTAATAGCTTTGTAGGACTACTAAGTTACTCTTTGTTGCAGCAGAATATAAATTACTTTCAGTGGGTTTTTATTTATCTAAGTACCAATGATGTTGCCTTTTCTTAAAGAAAAAAATCACAAACTAAATTTTAGATTGGCTGGCAATACTTAATACTCTAATTCAAATTCTCTTATATTTTAACCTAAGTTTGTGTCATGTAACTAGATTGGGTTTAGATTCTGAGAAATACAGCCCTAACCCTTCTAACATAGGCCTCTGAAAAGTGTATCCCAATAACGGAAAATAGAGACAGATTAGGAAAAACAAACAATTTTTGCTAAAGTGGGCCAGAAACACCAGTTTTCTTTTTTCTTCCTGTGGTGCTGGGCTTGGAACTCGGGGTCTCACGAGTGCTCTGCATTGAGCTACATCCCCAGCCCTCAGGTTTTCTTTACGGCAAGTTGCATTATGTCAGAAGCCCTCTTGCAGCTTTTGTTTTTCAGTGATATGTGAATAAGATCACATGAGAGATAAAAACAGTAGATGCTTAGAAAAACAGATTTTAATTTTAGAAATTATACTTATCTCATGTACACAAATGCCATAGCATGCATGTGGAAGTCAGAGAAGTTTTTGTAGGAGTCAATTCTTGCCTTCCATCATGTGAGTCCTGGGTCATCAGACTTGGTGGCAGGCTCCCTTATCCATTTAGCCATCTCACTGGCCCAGCTGGAGATTGTTGTTGAGTAGAGTTCTTAGTGGTACACAGAATGTACAAGGAATTGGAGGAAAGTCTTCAAACAGATTTGAATAAGTTACAAGATATCCCAGTTTAGCAGAACTCTTGAGGGAAGATGTAATGTTGGAAACCAGAGATTAGTTGAATGATTTCGAGGCACATTATCAAGTGATTGACGGAAAAAAAAAAAAATCCCCCTGGGTGCTTACAGGTGTCTTGGTTCTCTCAGCACTTTTATTCTTATTGTGGTTGTATTAAATTTGTAACATAATGTAACATTATGTTACTTTTGAAAATGTGTATATATAATATATATCCCACTCCCCTTTGTTACATATTAAATTTGAGGGAATACAACCACCATTTACTGAATAGTCATAAACTCCAGAAAGGAGATGTGGATCTGCTGTTCCTTAGCCTGCCTCATTTCTCATGATCCTCTCATAATGCATTCTCACATTAGTATGATTACAGTGTTTAGCTATAAGCATTTTCTTACACTATATAGGGCCTCAGTATAAGCACATAGATTGCAGCCGTCAGTTACTGAGATTTTCTTTTTCTGCAGTTAGGTCATTTCCTCATAGGATATTAAAGGGCAATAACTTGGTTTTTTTTTTCTTCTTTTTGGCTTGCTTTACTACTTATACTGGATGTAGAACCTAACTTAATTGGAAAATATTTTATTATTTAGAACTGTTAGGAAATATATAAATTGCTAAGTTGCTGTGCTTGAGTGCTTCTGTGGTTTTTGTCTTTCTAGAAATAGTACTCTTGTTCACATGCTCTTTCATTTCCTTCCCTAGTTGTGGCAATTTACGATTATACAAAAGACAAGGAAGATGAGCTATCCTTTCAGGAAGGAGCCATCATTTATGTCATCAAGAAGAACGATGATGGTTGGTATGAGGGGGTGATGAATGGAGTGACGGGGCTCTTCCCTGGGAACTACGTCGAGTCCATCATGCATTATTCTGAGTAAAGCTCTGGCACAGCTGCACTCCATTCCAGGAATAGTAAGGTCTTCCCAGATTACCTGAAGGCCTTGGGGACTTCCCTCCAGTGAATAGAAAGAAGTGTACAGATGATAAAGCTACTTCTTTTTTTTTTTTTTCCTTTATCCCCCAGTATTAAAAACAACCCTCCCCCCTACAAAGCCACAATCTGAACAAATGAATTTTTTTGTCACCATGTTCTATGCCGAGCTGTCTGGATTGAAAAAGTGATCATTTCTGAATTAATAACATACATGTAGCTAGAACAAATCAGATTGATTCAGAAAAATATCTGGGATCTTTCTCAGGAATACCATACACCCTTGGGATTTCTCTGTAAGATCTGTGGCACTGGATGTTCATTGCTTGTGCTAAGGGGTTAGCCTCATTTCCTAGTGGGCACCCTTGCCCTTTACTTTCTTCTAATACAAAGAGGAAGGAACCAGTGTTTAAGTACCATACTTAACTAATTTTAAGTTATTTCAGATGGTTTTTCTTTTTAACACAGCAAATTCTGCATTCTCTTAGCACTCCAGTGTGCCAGATGAGTTATTATTGAACTCACTTGCATCCTGTCATGTTTGTTTGTAGATTTTAAGGTTGATGAAATGTGAAAGTCTCCAAACATTCCCAGGGTGGTCAGTACAATTGCCAGTTTGATTTTAATGTGCTGCTGCATGAGACTGTGTTGCCACTAATGGCCAGTGTACCAGATGGGAAATGTGGAAGGCTGGTTCATGTCCTGAGGCAGGTATGAAGCTGGACACAAAGTTCCCGAGGTTGTGAAGGGCCACAGTTTGGCCCCTTGCCTTAGGTGCTGTTTCAGAGTAAGGTCTTGGAAGTCAGACTATACTATTCTTTTACTATTTAGAAAAATACTATTTTTCCTTTGTTTTTAAGAGACTAATTGTTGTCAAGTCTCTTGATAGTCACTGGGAATAAAAGGCTGCTACTGTGCACTCTGAACGTTCTTGATGGCCAGTGTTAGCTACTGCTGAGTCATTTTTATTCTCTCAGCTACAGCTGAGAAAAGGTAAATATGCTCCCGGTTTATATGTGACTCTTCAGTAGATAGACCTACTAAGAATTTGAACTTTAGGTCTCAGACTAAGATTATAATCGAAGAAGATTAATAGGACAAAATACCAGTGATGAAAACCAGTATTTTCAAACAGTAACAAGTATTTTTCCCAATCTACAAAGTTACAGCTTTAAATTCAGTGGAGTTTGTAGGTCTGATGGCTTCTGTAATTAGCACAAGAGGTATTGAAACAAAGATAAAGTGTGGTTGTCTAGTAGGTGAATGCCATGATGTTTGGCCAGCTTGAGTTTAGGCCCAAAGAGCCAGTGTGTATTCTTAACGGTCTAGCAAATTGACCAGAAAGGGCCTTTGTTGGGTAACTTCATCCACAGGATGACAGGAAGAAAAGGTAATAGCTGTGTACATTTCATGTAGGCCTTGAACATGATGGGGAATGCAGACACATAATTTAGCTGAAAAAAAAATGAGTGAAAAAATGCAGATGGCTAGGCAGAAGTTAACACTACGCATGTAAATCTGATATCTGAGCCTAACACTTCACCATTTAAATAAGACCCAACTAGTTTCCTTCTCAAGAGTTTTTTTTTTTTTTTTTTATTTCAATTTTGTTTGTTTGTGGCAGAGTCTTACTGTGTAGCCCAGGCTGGCCTTGAAACCATGGTGATGCTCCTGCCTCAGCCTCCCAAGTGCTAGGATTACAAACATGAGCCACCACATTAGGCTGCAGCTTGGTTTTTATTATTTTCAAACACATCACAGAATAGCTATTTACTTTTATATTTTTCTAAAACCTTTGCATTTAGCTTAAAACTTGCTTCTAGTACTTTCCACTTCATTTTTATTAGGTCATCCTGACATATCTCCAAGATAGTGTCCAGAATGTCCTCTGAGCCTTTAGCACCATTGTGGACCCAACAAGACTATATATGAGTATGTTAAACTTTTCTTGTATTGGTACATGAAAAAGTTTTGAAAATACGTCCTCCAGTTATTTAAGAAGCTTTTTGCTGAGAAAGCTTAGTGGACTAAGTCAAAAGCCAGAAGGAAAGGCGGCTTCAGAAACACCCAGTGGTAGGTACCAGGAGTGTAGCTTGCCTGCTAGTCCCTGAACTGGGGATGCTGAAAACACTGGGGAGGTCCATTGTGCTAAAGACCTGCAGTAGGAGTCCATGGGCCAGTGGATGTCTTTTTCTGTGTTCTTTAGTACTAATGTAATTTTTCAAAAAAGAGAACACTATGAGATTTTTTTTGCATCTTTAATTTTTGTAATTTTGAATTCTAGAAATTGACTTGGAAGAATACTATGTAATAATGAGCCAGGCCTACAATAATTGGAGACTTTTAATGTATGTAATATTCTGTAGATTGCATGCTATTAATACTGTGTGAGGTTATTTCCTGCTTTATTGTACGTTTCCCCAATTTGTTTTCCCATAAACTAAAAGATTATTAGAAATTTCAAATGAATTCAGAAAAGTCTTAATATGTTGAAAATGTGCTGACTAGTAAGCAACCATTTTTATCAGGATAGAGGGCATCTAAAGAGGGTATTCCTCTTGAATGTCTATGTGGGCAATCCCTTTTCCACTTAAAAAAGAAAGATGAGTAGACGAATGACTGAACATTTATCTTTTTTGCTACTAATATTTGAAGGTCCACGGATGTGAATGAAAATTATACATATATACATTCTTTGTTCAACCTTGTGGCCAAGGCAAATTGGAAACAAAAATAGTGCCAATGTTTCAAAATCTAGACCTAAAAGATTTCAGCCTGCTGTTTGGAATAAATGCAAATCTTAATAAGATGTCTCCTTCAGTATTTTCCTTTTGGCTACTTCCTTCTGTCTTCCTCAGGGGCATCTGCTGTCCCCATCTTGGGGTTGTTACAGAACTGCTGATTTTGCTATGTTCTTAAGAAGTCACTGAGTGACATTTCCATCCCTCTCTCCTGTTGCTGTTCATTAGTAGCTAGAGAGAGTGCTTTATGTGTCTTCACAGTGATGTCTGTAATGTAGTTGTACTCATTAGCGGATTTAATGTTGATTAAAGATAAGATTCTTATTTGGGAAGTATCAAAATGGTAGTTTGCTTTATCTTTCAGTTTTCATTCTCTTCTCAAGGTCACCTTTCTGCATTGTCTTTTATTACTTTTTTTTTTGTTTGTTTGTTTAAACGGAGAGAACATGGCATGTCCCAAAGGTCATCTGTACTTCCGAAAAGGGTTCTGGTGGAAGAAATGGTAGATTGACTGCCATTTCTTTAAAATGGGAATCTGTTTAGTTCTCAATAGCTTTTGCCAGAACTCTTGGTTGATGTGAAGGTGACAGTTTCTCTAACACTGTTATTTTGAATCACAGATTATAACTAGATAAGCTTTTAAAATTTTCGGTTCAGTCTCATTTCACCAGTGAGGTTAGTGCATTCCTTCAGATGAACAATGAATGAGGTAAGAGAAGAGTGCTTGAGTTGATGCTCAGTACAGTACTCTTTCCATTGCACCGCAACTGTCTTAATTAAATGCGCTATATTCTTTAAAAATTACGAGTTCTACTTGTTTTCAGGAAAATACTTGAAAAGATCTGCCCTGTTTTGATAAAGAACCATCCAAGTATTCAGATTGTGTAAAGGAGTATGTTAAATGCGACCTTCATTAGTGAAAATAATTTCCCTTTACCTTTTCTAAAACATCATACTTTTCCGAAAGGTATGTGTAGAAAGGAATCATGTTAGTTCAGTACTGGCAGGAGTACAGCACAGCAAACAGCCTTACTAAGAGAGCCTTACAAAGTTACTAAATGGAGGCATTCAGCTTACGGTTTAAGTTTATTTTACATTTTCTCTATCTTAAAAAATTACAAATGCAGTAACAGGGCATAGCTGTGTAAATGATCCTTGCTAAATATATTGAAGTTTTTTTGTAAAAAAAAAAAACAACAAAAAGCTTATTTTCACATTAAACTGAAACCTCTTTTGCAACTTCAGAATTCTATGGAAAAGCAGTTTTTATCATATTTTGTGTCCATGTACCATTTTTCTTAACAAATGGTTTACAAAAAAAGAATGTAAACAATTTATGACCCGGCCAGTGTATACTTTATAGCTCCCAGAGTTGGTGGTACCAAGTTAAAACCATTTAGGCAACTCGAGTGGCAGCTGTTGCCAGTGACATTTTCTGTGTGTGCCATTAAACCACCTCCAGATTAGTGAGGGAATATTCACTTAATTTTGAAATTGTATTTGGGATTAATTATTGATGTGTACTAAGAACTTGACCTAAATAAAAAAAAAAATCACACAAAGTATATTCAAGTGTCTTGTGAAATTATCTATTTAACAACTTGTTCTAAGGTGATTATCATCTGCGGTTGGCTATTTAAGTGTAGAGGATTTATTTTACTTTGCTGTTGCTTTAAACTAAGGAGCTGCTTTTTATTACTAAGATCTTAGACCTCTAAAACCTAAGTGTTGAAGCTTCAATAAGTGTGATTTCTATGAAGTATTTTAAAGACAGCTATTCATTTTAATTATGAACGGTTTTGGAATATGAGGGTTGACTAAAGTCAGAAATGTACAAAACTGTGTGAAGATCCCAGATAACTGACTACAGAAGCTTCCTTAAGAGATATGTCTGAGCACATGGACAGTTTATCTTCAAGACACTCAAGAACAGAACTTCTGATCTTCCTACTGTTCATCTTCTTCAGCACCTTCATTGTTTGGAGGTCATGTAACGTGTAACACATTTACATCTTAAAGAAATGATTTCAAGAAAAATGTTTTCTCTTACAAGAGTAACTTCGTTAAGGCATAAGAGTATTCTTGTCTCAAAAGCTATCTGGAACCAGCCGTTTGTTAATTACTCCACCACGTGACTCCTTTAATGTTAATGTGGATGCTCACATTTGGTTGACATGCTTTGGGACTAGAGAGAGTGCCATTTGTTCCATGGTCCTATGACCCTGTCCTCTTGCACATGGTTCCTCCAAAGCCAGAGAGTCAAAGACAGTTCCCACAGTTGATATGACTGACAGATGTTAAATAAAGGAAGAAAGCTTCCTTTGTTTGCTTATTTGATAAATGGTAGTAATTTGTAAGTGTGTGACTACATTTATATCCACATTGGTATGGCAGTCCCAACACATAATTGAACTTCCTAATCACTAAAATGAAAAAGCATCCTTTTTGGTTTAGTTTGTACCTGGTTGTACTTTAATGAAAAAAAAAAAATAGGGTAGGATATCTTTATCAAATCTCTGCCACCCAGAAGAGGGGGTGGAAAGACTATGAGTCAGGGGTTGTGGATGACAAGAAAAAACTTGTGCAGGTGGCTGTGAAGTTGCTCATATGAACTTATGGCAGTGGTGAGAGTATGCATAAGACCTATGTAAGCAAGCTCAAGCTAGACAAAAACCCAGGACAGAAGGGGGGAAATGGGTAAAAACCCCAATGTTAGCTGAGAAACTGTTGGTAACCAATGACTACTGAGAGAGGAAAAAGTTGGTTTTCTTTAAAGGAGAGATGCTAGATAGGCTGACCAGGCTCTAGTGGGTAGACTCACCTGAGGGATATTTGGGAACACAACTTGGCTTGACAGGTCTTAACATATATAAATGCATGAAAGCCAGAGGGGAGGGTGTGGGGGGTACAGACAAGGGAGGGGTTCTAAATATGATTAATATATATGAAATTCACAAAAATTCAAGAAAATGAGCTAGATGGCTCAGTGGTTAAGAGTACTTACTGTTCTTGCAGAGGACTGGGTTCGAGTCCCAGCAGCTACCTTGTGGCTCACAACTGCCTATTTCCAGGGTCCCGATGCCCTCTTCTAGCCTCGCAAGCACTGCACATTCATGATACAAATTAAAAACATAAACTGCAAAAAGCTATTATCTAAAAAAAATTTCACACTATGCTGTGTGTTGTGTGTATGCATATGCAAACAGAGAACAACTTGCAGGGTTGGCTCTCTGCTTCCACCATGTGTGTTACAGGGATTGGAACGCAGGTTGTCAGGCTTATTAGCAAACATCTTTATCTCCTGAACCATCTTGCTTGGCCCTTACCACTTGTTAATTACTATGATTTACTAGCTAGAGGTCCACATCCGTTGGTATAAACAAACACATTGAACTGTAGTTTATTTACCTCCATGACTTAATTTGTTCTTAATGTACAGTTAGGTTGATTTGGGGAATACCCTAACATAAGCTTTAAAACCAGATTCTTTTAGAAGATTTATTTAAATGTGTCTGTGTATATCATTTATGTGTATGGCATGTGTGTGGGTGCCCACAGAGTTTAGAAGAGGGCACTGGATTCCCTAAAGCTAGAATTACAAAGTTTTATGTGGCTGATGAGAACCAAACTCTGATCCACTAGAAAAGCAGCAAGTGCTCTTAACCACTGAACCATCTCTAGCCCCACAAAATCAGATTATTAAGGATGCGGATCCAAAACACTCAAAATCCCTATGTTTAAATGGAATCTATGTATTGTTTTTTATTTATTGATTGGGCAAGCTGACAGAAAACATGTAACTGGAAAAACAAATTTACACTGGTTGTATGACTATTGTCCTAAGCCGTTACATAGTTTACTGACAACTGGCAAGAGTAACTTAGAAAATAACTTAATCCAACAGTAGAACAAAACATCGTCAGTAGTACTAAGTGAATATATCTCTTTCATATATATTTGTATATATATATAGCTTTGCACAATCAGGGAGCAAGGCACATAATGAAATGAGAGTGTACATATATGCAGAAGAAAATAGCAACAAAGGTGAAATAAAACCATAACTTCATCTTTACCAAGCTGTGCATAATCCTCTGAATAATGTCCGCTATCTGAGACTTTTTAAATGCTTTCTTTTTGTCATTTTCATGCTTTAAAAAAGTATATTTCTACATTACATCTATTTATGACAAAATTCCCACGGCCAGAAGTGTGAGCCTTGACTCCTTTTTTTTTTTTTTTTTTTTAAAGAAATGGGGAAAGGAGAGAACAATCCCAGTTTTAAAGATAATGTGCAATTGTCCTTCAAAATAGTAAACATTTTTACAACACTTAGCACAAGCTAATGGTATTTTTACCTTATACATCTCTGGAAGAAGAATTCACTAGTGGCTGATATTAAACTTAAGCAAGATCATTTGAAACATTCCAGTTAATGCTTATTTCCTAGGAGGGGTTATTTACAAATACAGAAAAACTTGGAGATGGAATCATGAAGAACGGCAGTTTTTGGTATTAAGTTGTGATAAATTTAGTGAATGGATTGTTTCCAAACTGACACCCCGCCCCCCAAGTGCTGCAGCTGTTTACTGCCTAAGAAGGTGAGGCTTCCACAATCACACACTTGGAATTCACAGCTACTCCTGATTTCACATGCTGTCTCTTAAGGACTCAGCACTGACTCAAGTCAATTCTCTAAACATCTTTGGTAGAAAACAGCCAGATTCCATTTAGGTAGATGAAAACCTCTCTTGCAAGTAATTTTTTCCATTTCTGCCCAAACTAGAAAAATACTTAGCTTCCTTCTCTCATTAGCACCTCAAAGTTTGCTTGGTGTTTTTTTGCTTTGTTTTAAATGCTATTCCTCCAAAGAGTTCAAGGCACTGGGGATTATAGCAAATTGTTTTCTAAATGGTTTATTACTTCAACAAGAGCAAACCAATTGGAGGGTTCCACCCACTTTTTATATTAATATGTTTTATTTCATTGAGCAAGCTTATTCTTCACCTAGATTTCTGACCTCTTTGTAAGTAGTTTTTGAGACAAAGTCTCCCTGTAGTCCTGACTGACCTAGATCTCATAGAGATCCACCTGCCTCCTGAGTGCTGGAATTAAAGGTGTGTGCCACCTCGCCTGGCAGATTTCTTTAACATATAGACCTCCTAAGGGCACAAAAGGAACTGAACACCTTTAATTATTTATAAGGGCACCTGTGCAATGCCCATGGAGGTCAGAAGGTGACATCTGATCCCATGGAACTGGAGTTACAGACTGTTAGCTGCCGTGAGGGTCCTGGGAACCCAGCCAGGGTCCTCTGCAAGAGCAGCCCATGCTCTTAACCACTGAGCCATCTCTCTAACCCAGTTTTTAATTTTTGAGGGTTAAAGTGTTAAACAAAAGTGCAACAGTGTTTTCTCTGGATTTTAAAAGGAACATCCTAAAAGATGGTGGGACATTCAGTTCTATTCTCAAATCTCAGCTTTGAGAGAGTTCACATACTCCTATTTGGTTAGGAATATCATGCTTTGTGCAGATTGTAAAGTTGTAGTTTAAAAAATTAAAGTGCCTAAAGGTATTTGTAATCTAAAGGTTTTTTTTTTTTAAAGAGTCACCCTTAAGTGTGTACACCAAAATAATTATACTTGTTTTATTGAAAGCAAGCCATCACACTTATAACGACACAGGGCTGTTGGTTTAATTGGTCTAAACTAGAATAAAATCTGGGATTACATTAGTTATAATGCTAGTTCTGAAGATATATGAAAAAGTTTGGCAATAATACATAAAAATAGGAATGGGATTTTTACTTGTTTAGACACTGCCTTGTGTTTTTAACAAAATGGTTTTAATTATGAAACACAGGCAACGAAAGGATCTTCTGGAAGTCTGACAAATCAGACCAACCCACACCATTTACCCCAAATATTTTATAGGTAAATTTAACCCTTATATTCTTGATACAACTTTATTAGTTGTTTTCTGTTAGTATAGCAGCTTCTGAAACTTGATTCCTGTTCATTTTGAGCTTTGAATTGTTTCTCTATTGGAATTATTATGACCTCTCAATTGAAATTCTCTTGACAAGCTCAGCATTATTTATAGCAACAAAGTAAACATATACACAGAGAGGACCTAACATAGTTCTCAGCCCTTTGCAAAGTATGCCTTCAGGGGCAGGAGCACCTTGATCTTAGAAGAATTTTAATGCAAGCAATGTCTTTCTTAAGATCTAGCCATCTCTCTTATTTTAAGAAGTTCCGGAAATTGAAAAAAAAAAAATCTAGTTTACTGTCAACTGGATGTCTGTAAAACAAAACAAAACCTTAAAAATGTTTCCTTCCAACTGAGAATTACAGTAGCTAAGAAAAAGTATACTTTAAGTCTTTTGGGAGTAAAAACCAAGCTGGTGATAATTTATGCAGAATCGTATTCATATTACTACTCGTGAACCTGAAGTAAGTTGTTTTATTAATAGAATAGATTCTGTTGCCCTTTAGAGTCAGCACCCAAACTTTAAGCACTGAGTTCACTGTTGAAATTACCTGTAGTAGTAATCACCAGCCCTGACAGGCACCTGTCTGGTTCACTAGTCAGTGTAGCCAGGTCAGCTGTCCAGGTGCCTTTAACTGGCCTCAAGAAGCTGTGTGACTGAAGCTTTGAGCAGAAGGCAGTGAAGATGACACTGTTCTAGTGTTGTCTGGTGGTAGGTGTTTTCCATGAATACATAGAGAAGAGCTCCAGAATTAAAAGAAACAAAACTATATCTCAACAAAAACTCAAAACATACTAAAGAGTGAAAAGAATGTGGTACTTTGGGATCTTTGAATTCTATTGTTCAACCTCCCTCCAACCCCCATGAGCAACTACTTCTCTCTTTGGAGAAATCTGAAGAAACACATGGTGTCATCACACAAGCCACTGGACTGGGGTCAGAAATGGTGTGGAGAGTTCCCCCTTCATTTCTTGGCACTGCTAGTGTTCAAAGGTATCTGTTCTTTCAGGAAAATAAACTAGAAGTAGTGGTTTAGGGTGGACATAAAGATTTCCACAAAGTCTACAATGAAAAAAGAAGGGTTGTTGGTTTAGGGCACAAATCATGGGTTCAATCATGACTGGAGGTACATTTTTTTCCCCACTTAAGGAAATCTGAATTTGTCTACCTGGCTTAATTTAAACAACAACAACAAAACAAAAACACTGGAGATAAATATTTGGGATAATCGGATCCATACTCTCAGCCTTTACAAAAATGAATACATAGGTAATTGAAGAGTATGGGAAATTATTTCACTTGAGTCCCAGTGAGGCTTGGCAGTCTGTATTCACAATTACCCACATTTGCTGTACATGCTTAATAAGTAGACATACTAAAGGTCACTTCATAAGCATGAGAATAGCAAGCACATACTACTTGGAGAGCTATCTGAAATATGGAAAAATACCTTTAGAGAAGAAGGCTTTACATGAAAAGCACAAAGGAGTTCCTTTTATCTCTCTAATCTCATGATGGTTCTGAACCCCGAAGATGTGGCACTGTGGAGGCACCACTTTCCCTTTGTGATTCAGTTCTTCTGTGGAGTGGGTTAAACCTGGAGCACGGTGCAACCTGATTATATTCTCCAACTCTGCCTTTTTGGCCCTGCTTCAGTAGTCACTTTCTCCTCGTAGGGCAGGACCAAAAGATCTCTACACTAGGCACTGGTCATCTTTACAACAGGCACAGCCTCTCCTTACAAGATGTATTCATTTGTATTTGGTTGGATGGCCAGTTTTTATTCTCTTACTTAAAAGTGGCTCTAAGATTGTATTTTATTCCTAAGTCAATGTAAGTTTCTAAGTTGGTAAGTGCATATTTTCTTGTGTGCCAAAGGAAAGTTAACACAAGCATGTGGAAGAATAGTGTGAAGCATACAGTAGTGAGTCATTAGAGCAATGACTGCATGTTAAACCAAACTGCACGAGCTAGGAATGTCACTTACTGGAATTAGACTCTGATGCTGCTCCATCAGAACACCTGGTCACTGGATAAATCTCTACAACCAAGCTGTAAACTACAAAGGTCTTAGCAGCTCCAGTAGCTACAGATAAAATTATGAAAAACCTCATTTCTTTTCTTCTATGATAATTTCATACCCAGTGGATTCTTTGCATTACAACCTGATGAATGATACCTTTATAGGGCCCAGTTTTGTTTTTTTTCTTATCTTCCCTTCTAGAGAACAATGCATAAAATACTCACTGAAGAAGGTGACTTCATTTTTTGTAATGATGTACCACATTGAGCACAGGGTGTATATTTCATATACTGCCTGTCCACAGACACCAATATCTGCCTAAAGCACACATTATATAAGGTAACTATGACCCAGAGACATTACAGTGATACTGTCTAGGGCATTCTCACAATAAAGCAAGAATTCTGAAGCCAAGATGATGAAGTTTCATACATAAGACAGTATTAAAAATACCCAGGACTCTGTAGTATAAACTGTTCCATGTGTTGTAGGCAAAAAGCTTACCTGTAGAGAACATCTCAGATGTGGGTGGGATCTTTGCAGGAGTACTACAACTAAACCAGCTTGGTTACACCATGGATTCACTATGCACAATCACAGACAGTGTCTGAGTATTCCCCTTCCTGCACTATTTACCCGTTCTGTGAAATGAAGATTTCCTGATTTAAAGTGCCCCTTTACATATAGTACTGAAATGCCAGGCAGGCAGTTCTAACTTCAGCCAATTGGGGGAAAAAACGCAAAAGCCCTACAGATGTACCAAACATTCTGCTGACACTCTCAAACTGAGGTGTTGTACATCTATTTCTTATTTCTATAACACATGCACAAATAGGCAGCACATGGACAGACACTTAGGAAATACCTTCTAAAGAAGTTTTTGGTCCAATCCACACAAGAGACAAATTGTAAGAGACAGACACATTCCCTCCCACGTATCTTCTACCCCAAACACACAAAACCCCATTTTCTGATTAGGAGAGGAAAGGAATAAATAGAATCAGTTCTCTCTATATATACACATTCACAGATGTATACATATGTATACACACACACACACACACACAATCTGTAGAGCCTTGTGCGTACATGCTGAGGTACACACACACATATAGCTGGACACTACCTGAATGACATACCAGGAGGCTCTGAACACCTGAATTCACAGATGATCAGATGAGCTGATTGTAGAACTGATTATAGTTATCACGAAAAAAAAGTCTTATGGTGGCTACCAGTCTCTTGAGAGCTTAGTATTCTGGTCTCTTTTTGGGGGAGCAGGAGGGGGTCCTCTTCGCAATGTTGCATAGCCTGAAATATGACCACCTCCAAAACCAGCCTTCTGTTGATCAGATAGCAGTTCTGGGGGTGGCGGGGGCAATGCCATGTCATCCATGGTGGCTGTGGGTTCTGCTCTGGACATGCGGGAGGAGGAGAGTGAGCCATGCCGGGTGATAGACTTGCGCTGCAGTGTCCTGTTGAGGTCAGCCAGGAATCCAGGCTGGACACTAAGGCTGGACTTGGGAGATGTGGGCACTTGTGGCACTGCTGTGGTTGGCGCTGGCTGCTCAGAGACATCAGCTTGGGTGAGGCGGGTGCTGTCATTGCGTTTGGGCCGGGTAGGCGGGGGGGCCTTCTTCATTGATGGTTTAGACCACAGCTGTGGCTGAGGATTAACAACCGCCACTTTTGGAGAGATGTTTCCGGAGAATACTGCTGGAATCTCGATTGGAGGCGGAGGAAGCTCTATTTCAGGTGGAGGGGGTGGAAATTCAGAATCAGATGGAGGAGATGGAAATTCCACGACGGAGTCCTTTGCACGCCCACTCAGAACAGAAGTTTTTGCTGTCACACTCCCTTGCTGATGGATCCCAGGGAGATTGACTCCAGAAAGGTGTAGTTTACCAGGTTTGGGGGGTGCTGCAGGAGGTGATGGGGTCTCCTTGCTGGGAGATCCTGATTGTACTTGTGGTGCAAACTTGCTGACTAGACTGTCTACTGAGGGTCGCTTGGGCTCGGGGAGCTCTGCACAACTGCTGGACTTAATGCTGGAGTTGCGCTGCGGGGTTGGGGGTGGTTTCTTCCCCCCGGGACTGGACATCTTACTCGTTTTTTTGCCAGGAGATCCACTTTTGTCAGGGGTAGGTGAAACCATGGGTGCCACTGGTGATGGGACTAGGACTGGGGCTGGAGGAGGTGGTGGAGGAAACACCAGGCTGCTTTCAGGAGGGGGAGGAGGGAAATCTGGAGAAGGAACAGGGATTGAGCTGGGCTGCCACTTGGGTTTTGCTTTCACAGCAGGAGGGGACTGTGGGGTGATATTTGCTGGGAGGGGCTTTAGGGGCTGAGAGTCCACAGGAGGAGGAGTGGGAGGGGGTGGGAACTGGCTCACCATCTGTTTCACAACTGAGGGCACAGGGGACAGAGGGGAGGAGGGTGGTTTCACCCCAAAGCCCTGTTGCTTGGGCAGTGTAGGTGGGGGGCATGGGGCAGGAGGAACAGGAGGAGAGGGTGGCACATGAGAGATGGGGAAAGCTGGCTGTTTTTTTGCTGGGGGCACAGGAGGAAGAGGAACAGGTAGTGGTGCAGTTTGTGCTACAACTGTTGGCATAGTCTTGGTGCTGGCTGGAGGAGGGATGGTCACAAGAGGTTTAGGAGGTGCTTGAGGAGGAAGGGCTGCAGGGACTGGAGGAGCTGGTGGGGGTGTGGGAGGAGCCACCTGAGGAACATGCTGAACCTGATGAATTTTCAGTGGAGGAGGTGGGGGACTGAACTGTGGCAGAGATGAGGTACATGGTGCTGGCTTTAACTGGGCCATAGCTGAACCAGGGGTTGGTGGTGGGGGAGGAGGAGGGGGTGGTGGAACAACTCCATTAGGGGGCACCATGATCTGAGGCTTGACTGGCTGTGAGGCCAAAGGCAGAGGCTGCATCACTGGGGGTGGTGGTGGCTTAAATAGGGGCCCTGAATGTTGAGCTGCATTTTGCAGCCTGGTGATTGTACTGTACTTGACAAACATAGTGGCTGCTGAGCCTGCAGAAGGTGCAGATTGGCTGGGAAGAGGAGGAGGAGGGGGTGGGGGTGGTGGGTGAGGTGGGGGCGGTGGGGGTGGAGGAGGAGGCAGAGGGGGTGAAGGCTGTGAGGCAGTATAGGGGGTGATGATCTTAGTTTGTGGAGACAGAGGGGGCATAAGTGAACTGTAGGACCGATTCATAGATTCCATTCTGGCCTAAAAGGAGCATAAAAAAGGGAGCGGGAGGGAGAAAACACAACAAACAAAACAGTTACAGAGGTAAGCTTAGGCTGTATAAAACTAAAAAGCAAGGAATCTAGGACATGCATGAAAAGGATGCAGCAGGTGATTATAAAGATGGACAATGTCAGGATGGTTAAAATATGATTCCCTAGGTAACAAGGACACAGAGGAAATTGCTATCACCCAGAAATAATCTTAAATAGCTGTACTTCCTTATAATCTAGGAAAGATTTCCTGTAGCAAAAAGCTGTTTGGATGGTGACAGGATATGAGATTTCTGACCCTGGCTATCGGACTTCACAAATTCTGCCCTAACTGGGAGCTGTCTGTGGAAGTTTCTCTGCCCTAGCCCCTCCTGGGCTCAGGAGTTCACCTTCAGTCCATGACTGCATCCACATCAAGCAGATGCCACTCTGGGTTTAAGGAAGCTGGTGCAGGGCCTCCCGAGGAGTTAGGATGGCTTTTTGATGGCTAGTAAGCTGACACGTGAGAGTATGAGAGTGCTCAGCAGGCGTGCACAGTCACACAGGAATGAATGGGCTCCACACACACACTTGTGTTGGTGTGAGACACTTGCATCCAACATGCACAGGCGTCCAGAAATGCAGGTAAGGGGGAGCATTCTTTACATTTGCTTTACTGGAAAATACATAAAGAAATGCTTTGTAAACATTACAGCAAAAGATCATAAAAAGAGAACACTCAAAAAGCCAGATGAAAATTGAGGAAACTGTAAAGCTAAAAGAAACGTATCAGGAAGTGGGAACTAGGGCTTGCCAGCTGTCAACCACTGCATTTGGGTGACTCAGCACTGCAGCAGTGGCTACACCTGGCTGCTTATTCCCTTAATCAGTCACGCACAGACTGTGCCTCAAGGATTTCTGAAATGAGGAATTCTGAAACGGTTCAATGACTTTGGGTACATCTTTCAGGCTCTTTGAACAACTGTGTAAAAATGAGGTGAGCCATCTGTTTTGAATGACAAATGAACTAGAAGATTCATTCACAGAGCTGAATAATGAATTCTAATGCCTATCAGGACACTTACTTTTCTTTAAAATTACACACCAAAATAAAAGCATTAGTCTGTAAGATTTGGTTATAGGAGTCACCCAGGTTAATGTGTTTCCAGAGAACAGCCCCTGACCTTAACTTGACCCTGTCTTGGCTGCTTCAGGGACGCAGACCTTAGCTGTGCTGGCCTTCTCATGTGGCACCTGAGACTGGGGTAACAGAAGAAACACATGGAAAGATAAAGACTCAAACTGACATCACTGCATAGTAGGGTTCACTCTTTCTGAAACACTATGATGACAGACTTTGCCTCCTAATCACAGAGGATTTGGACCTTTGTTTTCCTTGAATTTGTATGTGATTATTAGTAGCTTATACTTTATACTGCACACGGGTCTCATTGTTAAGTTTTTAAGAAAAAGGATTTTGTGGGTAGGGGAGGACAGTTTTGGGAAATCTTGTGCATTCTAGGCAAGCTCTCTACCACTAAGCTATATTCCCAGCTCAAGGGAAAGGACTTTTCTTCAAATATCTGAATTCCATAGGCCAGTTTTTCTAGTATGGAACTTTGCTTGATGACACAGGCCTATAATCTTAGCTACAGGAAGATTACAAGTTGAAGGATAGCCTGGAAAACCTAGTGTGAATCTCTTATCTCAAAACTGAAACCAGAAAAAAGGCTGGGGACATAGGTCAGTGGTAGAGTGTTTGCCTAGTATGTGCAAGGACCTAGATTCAGTCCCCAGGATTGGGGGAAAAGGATTCTAGAAAAAGAAAGAATTATTACATGTTTCTGATAAAGCAGTATAACTGTGTTTTAAGAATTTAGGTCATTAGAACCAATTCTTATTTATTTCCCTACCTGCCCCATGCCAGTTACTCAACCACATATGCAAATTAAGGAATTTATTTGTTTTAATTAAGGGACAAATTTAAACACTCATTTTGATTTCTCATTTGTGAATGTTGTTTGTTTGGATAAGTGACTCAGACTTTTAAAAGAACAACAATTAAAAGTCAAAATGATGATTGGGTAAAAACCAGCCAGCAGTGCCACTGGTTCCTCCCTAGAGAGCACACTCATTTACACCGAAGTAGTGACTACAGCCAGGACACACAGTTTCCTACAAAAATACAGAGGCTGTTTGATGGAGGACTATTCAATTGAAGTAATTAGTGCAGCTCTCAGGCTTCATAGAGAATATTCTCTGTGCAGTAGACAGCACTTAATGCAAACTTACAACTGGTCAAAACACAGTAAGTGTGTGAAGTGCTCAGTGACAAAATGGGACATTTATATTATATCCCTTCACCCCCTAGGGGCCATCACAGAAGAAAGGGCAGAAAGACTTTAAGAGCCAGGGGTCTGGGAGGACCTGAATAAAACTGTCTTCTGGACATGACAAAGCTGCTCTCATGAACCCAGAGCAGCTGTGGTTGCCTGCACAAGATAAAGCCAGTTGGCAGTCTACCAGGGAGGGGCTGGGCTCATGAGTCCCAGCCCTAGCTGAGGAGCTATTGGCAGCTGATAGCTTCTGGGGGAGAAAAAGTTAGCATTCTTTAAGGGTGTAGCTCCTGGTAGAGAGAACCATGCTCCACCGGATGGCCCCACATCTATGAGTATCTGAATAGCACGAACTGGACTTAGTGGGTTATAAATGAAAAAAAAAAGAGGACATGAAGTTGGGAGGAATGAGGGATGAATACTACTAAGATGCATGACATGTATAAAATTCTCAAAGGATTAATAAAAATAGTCTATTTAAAAATTTTCTCTGAACATTATTATAGTCTGTAATAATTATAATCATGTCAGTGTTACTGAATAATCTATTATATAGGGCTCAGGAATCAAAATTTTAAGAACAAATTTAGCCTTCTACATAAAACATAATTTGAGAAAATTCAGATGCCCAGAGAAATGCCAAAAAAAAAAAAAAAACAAACAAACAAAAAAACAAAACATAAAAAACAAGAAGCCAAGGAATGAGACTAATTCTAATTACATTAGAAACAAAAGAAGAAGTCTAAGCAGTTTCTCTAGAGCTTATGTAGGGCACTGGCACTACATGGTATTGCTCCAGTAAACTTGTTACAATAGAAAAAACTGCTAAAGCTTAAAATCTGAGCCAAAGGATTAGAATTTATTAACTGCCTTTAAAATCTTTACGATCTTAAGTCAATACAACCAACTTTCAAAGTCAGTAAGTCTCTGAAACTTGTTCCCAGTACAATTAGGAAGACTGGAGGATGATCTAAGGAAGAAGATTTAGTACCTTATGAGATTCTGATAAGGAGTAGAAGAGCACAAGGTAAACCCGTGGGACCCAGACTTTTCTAGTTAAATTAAACCAGTGTGTTACCTTGCTGGATTCTTCCAGCTGAGTGCCTCGTTTCCAGGCTTCAGAGAAGATGGAGCTCACAATGCTTTGGGAACGGATGTGTCCTGCTGTCTGGGTGTCAGAAACTCCGCTATCAGACTGATTAGAATGATTTGACTGAGACTCTGTTTAAAATATTAAATATATTTAAATCAGTCAGTATTCTGACAGTATGGACATTTAAATATTGTGTACAAGGCCAAACGTTACGCAGAGTAGCAAGTCAATTTCACTATAAATACAGCCATTATATTCCACTGGAAAACTTACTGGAAATCTTAACTTAAACAATTTATTATTTTTATGTGTATGTGTTTGTGTGAGTTTATGTGCACCACACATGTGAAAGAACCTCCAGAGGCCAGAAGATGGTGTCAGATCCCCTGGAGCTGTAGTTATAGGCAGGTGTAAGCTGCCTGACATGGGGGAATTGAACTCCTGTTCTCTGTGAGAGTAGTTAAGTGCTCTTAACCACTGAGCCATCTCTAGCTTTGATTCTTATTTTAAAAAGTACATATAATAAAAGACTAATACAACTAAAGGTTGTATCCTAACAACCTTTCTTGCAGAAAAGTTTCTCAAGTAAAAGAATAACCATCAATCATATCTTTATTATATTGAGAATCAGTATTTTTCAGGCCACTGTATCAGAGAACAGGACTGTGGCAGTGAGGTTAACAGGAACCTTTAACTGATATTGGAGTCTGGAGAACTGGAAAGATTACTTCCTGGATGTTAAGACCTTTCATATTGCCACTGGCAAGCAGTGGAGACTCAAAGCTGAGTCAGTCATTTTGTGATAGATGGAGACTATCAGAATGCAATATTAAACAGCTCACCCAAATTAGACAAAATAGTTAAAGATACTACCCACAAAGAAATCCCAAGTCCAAGCTTCTTTGTATAAAGTTAAGACTATCCTTAAGGTAAAAATATAAGGAATATGATAAAATGTTACTTGACTATCCTCTTTATTATCCCTATTTAATATTTACGACAATAGCCTGCAGAATAAGATTGAGGAATCTTTGATCTCTCTTCAACATTAATAACTATACTTTTTTATGTTTTACACTAGAAAGCCTGCCTTAATATTTATAAAATATATGAATGATTCATGAATGAAGGAAAGGCACAGAATTATTAATGGAGTAATGTACATAAGAACTTGAATTTAAAAAATATACATCTGGGGCTGGAGAGATGGCTCAGTGGTTAAGAGCACTGGCTGTTCTTGCAGAGGACCCAGGTCTGACTCCCAGCATCCATGTGGTGGCTAATAAATGTCCTAACTCCAGTTCTAGGGAATGTGACACCTCCTTCTTACCTCTGAGTGCATGGCTCAACACAGGTGCACTTACATACATGCAGGAAATACACTCATACACAAACATTTTCTGCCCTCAATCTTCTATCCCTTTTCTAAAGTCTACTTGCTGTTTTCTTCTTTGACAGGGGCACCCTAGTCCCAGCTCACTTGGAAATCACTATGTAGACCAGGCTGACCTCCATCTCACAGAGGTCCATCTGCCTACCTCTCCAGGGCTGGGATTAAATGTATATGCAGTCACACTTGGTGTGCTTTCTAACCTTGTCTTTCTAATATACCTTCTCAAAGTATTTTTTCACTTTAATAAACATCTTATTTTAGATTTTTACATTTTACGTTCATATAATAGAATAGGTTTAGCAGAGTTCTTATAGACATAGCATCTGGTCTATTCCATTATTACCATGTTTCAATCTACAGTATATTTGTTACAACCAGAAAACATACACTGAATTTACTATTAGGTAAACTCTATTTCCTTTGGAGTTGAGTTTTCCCTTAATGTCCATTTTCTGGTCCAGGATGTCACATTATAGTCTTCTTGTTTACTCTGACAGTTTCTCAGACTTTCTTATTTTATAAAATTTTGAGTCTCATCATATTATATGGAGGGAACTTGTTCTGGGTACTGCAGTTCTTTCTGGTTGGTTCCTATGTCCCTCTGATATCCCCTTACCGTATTTTTTGAGTGCTTTCTTATTCTGACATGACAATATGCATATTCTCTGTCATAGCCTTAGAATCAGCCTTTGCCCAAGAGCACTGGTTCTTTTGGAGACTGGGCTGTGGACATTCTTATTATTACTGGAGTGTCACTCCTTCTAGGCCCTCTTAATGAACAGAACCAGAAAATATGTGTTTACATGGGATATATATATATATATATATACACATATATATTATATTTACATAAAAGTATATGCATGCCACATTCCAATTTTGCATTTTATTATTAGAGATGGTCACCCAGTTTTAAAGTCAAAAATCAATGGCATGAATTATCATTAGGGCATATTTTTGAAAATGAGGAAGCTTTAGCTTAAGATGTGAATACAGCACACTTGTTTAAAGGGAATTTGGAAACCCCTCTGAGTGTCACTGATTTCCTGTGAAGACTGGTTTGATGGCTTAAATGGCTTAACTGTAATTCTGAACTAGTTCAAGGTATTTCCATTTCATTGAAATATCAAGAAACCCATGTAGGAGGAGAGTGGTATCCTCATGGTTCTGAGTATAGGGACTTTACCAAGCAACTTTTCTCTCTTATCTTAGTAGTATGTGTGAGTTTTAATAAACTTCATAAATACAGATATCAAAAATTTGGCTTTAGAAGTCCATTTCAAAAGTATTTGTTAACTAGTCCACAATATTGCACCTTCTACAGTTTTGGGGAGAAAAGGGAAAAAAGTACCCATTGATTATGATTTAAAAATAAAGTATGGTTATAATTTTCAGAGTCAAGCTGAAATGACAAGTTCTACTAATAAAGAGAAGGACTTCATATGTTAGAAATACAATAGTGCTGTGTGACCCTTTGAATTACCTGGGATGCTGGAAGAACTGGATCCTGATTTAATGCTGGAGCTGGATAAAGAAGTCCAATCATAAGCTGACTCTGTCCTCTTCAGGGCTTCTTGATAATTCATGTAGAGTTGCTTCCCATACTAAACAGAAGGCAATAAATAGTGGCATCTGAACCTGAGCTGGTATGATGTGAAAAGTTGGAGAGACACATTTCTGTACACCAGTTCAGAGTCTGCATTGGTATCTGTAATACTCTAAATAATCCTAAATACTTTAAAGTTATACTTTTATTTTTCCTCATTTGTAGAAGGGCAGCAGGAAGCTAACCGCTGATTTTATTGATGTTCATAATAAGTATGAATTTTTTATCACTCCAAATTCTTGATCCAGGGTCAGATTCCCCAGCACTATTTGGGACTCTGCTCCAAATCTACTTGAAAAATGACCACAACTTACTTTAATTAAAAACATTTATTTGGGGGCTGAAGAGAGCTCAGCAGTTAAGAGTGCCTACTGCTTCATCAGAGAACCAGAGTTTGGATCTCAACATCCACACTGGGTGACTGACAACTGACTTGTAATGCCAATGCTCCCTACCTCACCTCTGTGGGCACCTCACACACATGTATACACAAACACTTAAATAAATAAAATAAATCTTTAAAAAAATTTAATTTGTAGTCTGGGGGTGTAACTGTATACAGTGTTTGACTACCATGTACTCAATGTTCTAGGTTAGATGGTCAGTACTGTAAAAAAACAAAACAAAACTAAATAAAAACAAAAAACCCAAGATGCACCTCTCTTAAAAAGAAATAAGTCACTCTAATGTTACACAAATTATTGCCAGAAATATTATTCCATGGATGTTAACAGGTGAAGTTTCTCCTGACCACCAAGAAGAAAAAGGCATTTAAAACACAAAACTTAAGAGGCCAGGCATGGTGGCACACACTTTTTAATCCCAGCAAATGGGAGGCACAGGCAGGTGGAACTCTGTGAGTTCAGGGCCAACCTGATATATATAATGAATTCCAGACCAGCTAGGGCTACATAGTGAGACCCTGTCTCAAAAACAAGGCAAAAACACCCAAACCAAAAAACTCAACCACCTCCAAAACATGAAACTCAGGCCTATGAAAACTGGACATCGGTAGAATCATGAACTAGAACTGTCACAACAATGCAGAGTATGTAACTAACCACCTCATTATTCTATCATCAAACTTCAAAAGGTACTGTACCTTTGCGATTCGGATTCCATTGACCCACTGATGCAGGGTCCTCACATCATCACAACAAAGATACTTGATATACTGAGATTTTTTCTGGATCTGTGGGTGCTACAAAATTAAAGGCAGAATCCAACTAAGTCTCCTGGAGAACTGAAGAAAACCAAATGGCCAAAGCTTAAACAAATTCTGGTTAGTCTGTTAGAGTAATGGCAAAATAATACATACCTTTCTTATGATTATAAAGCTGAACAAAATAGTCCATATATTTTTTAGAAAGTAAAACATATTAAATTTTAGGTTAAGATGGCCAAGTTAAACTTCCCCACCATAGGAAATGCTCAAATATTCCCTTTTATATTTCAAAGAAAAAGTCCATCAAGGTTAAGTCAGTAGAATCCTCAATCTGGAAGACTACTGAAATGGAATCAAACCTAGGAAATCATGGTTTCACAAGGCTCCAAAAAGAGAGGGTTCTTCCCTGTAGGTAAATGACTGCACCAGGTATGTAAGGAACCTACATAGAGTAGTACCTGAGACAAGAGTCCATGACCATACCTGACTCTGTGGTGGGGACAGAGGAACACTGCCTTTTAGGCTCCTCCCTCTACTAAATTGCAGGAATGCACCATATACTCTTCTCAATGGCATCATTACACTTAAGTTCCAGGACCCCCATGCACTCAGCTGTGGCTTGATAGGGAGCGGTGGTGGTAAATTCATGTTCTTGACTGAAAAATCCAGTGTTAACAGATTTAAGCTATTTTAATTCCATGGGGCCTCCTTGGGAAGAAAAGTTCTATACCACACACTGGATCTGGGTACAATGATTTACTGCTCTTTTCAGTAATTTTGAAAAAATAAAAAGCTTATGTATCACTTGGAAACTACTTAAATTTTCAATTGTAAGAAATAAGTTTTAGAAGAATTTGGTCTTTCTAAAATTCTCCAACTTCATTTATTTATGGCGGGACCCAGGTTTGAATATGTTTCTTAATATAGTGGGTAGATGACTACAGACACAAGTCATGTATCTGCATCAGATGCTCTTGTCTGTATTGAGAGAAAACAACATAAAACCATCTGTTCTACTTATCCAGTGCCTTCAGAGTTCAGCTTATGGTAACATTTATTACTCAAACAAATTTCCTTATTGAAGGCTATAGTCAAATTTCAAATAATAAACTCTTTATAACAAAAGATTAGCAAAAACAATATTCAGCATGTTTCTCTTCTGACAATAAGTCCCCTGTTGGAATACATTCCTTGTCTATACTAAGTCACCTTCTAATAAACTGCCACACCAGTCTGAAAAGGACAAAAGGAGCTAGGTAGGAACATGGTTTCTTTTCTTTTAACAAAATGAATTTTACTTTAGTTATTCATTAAACAAATATTGGTCACATAAAGAAAAAGTATGTACAGAAAACAAGATAGGCTGAGAAAGAACTTAAGAGCTGCCACTAGGATTGCTTCTTGGAAAAGAAACAGGTAGGGTTCAGAGATCCAACCAACTGCTGCAGGATGCTCAGCCTTTATAATCACCCTTCCTTCCACAGTGATATACAGCCATTCTTGCTTTCTTCTGGAAAAAGTATCTTGATGTAGAGCCCAGGCTGGCCTTAACTGGTGATCTTGCTTCAGCCTCCTGACTGCTGGGACTGCAGATGCTTTCTTGCCTACATGGGTGTTTATGCCACTGCAGCAGCTGCCCTGACTGAGTGTACATACTGCTTCTATTCATTCACTACCTGAAGAGTGTTTTTGTTGGTGGTGTTTCTTTTAATCAACAGTACATTAAGACTAAATTCCATGTTCTAAGATATGAGGCATAGAGACTTAAAGACAGTACTGAAAACTGTTCCCAATAAGTAAAAAAAAAACTGCGATTTGAAGCCACTCAGAGCCACTGATCCTAAGTATTATGTTATACTGCCCACTGCAATAATTTTCCTCCTCAGCTCTATATTACACCTTTTTTTGAGGACAGGGATTCCTTGCAGCCCCAGTTGGTCTGGAACTTGCTATGCAGACCAGGCTAACTCAAGATCCACCTCCCCTCTGTCTCCCTAGTGCTGGGATCAAAGGTGTATGCCAGTGCTCCTGGCTTATGATACACTTTTAACATCAAATAAGGATTAAGAATGAGTATAGAGAATAAAGTTGCTGCTAAAAACCACAAGCTTACCAGGGCATGGTGGTACACACCTTTAATCCCAGCACTCAGGCTGGGAGGGGTGTGTGTATGCTCTGTGAGATGGAGGCCAGCCTGGTCAACATATTGAGTTCCACACCAACCGGGGCCATGGGGAGACCCTGTTTCAAAAATACAAACCCACAAAACCCCACAAACTTTTTACTTTATTAAAGACTCCAAAGAAATTCCTTCAAACAGATGAATAAGAAAGAGATGTCATCACTGTATTTTATTTATTATTATTATTATTATTACTATTATTTTGGTCCTTGTAAGACAGGGTACCCCTGTAGCCCCAGGTGACTTGGAATTCACTAGGTAGACCCAGCTGGCCTTGAACTCAGAGATCCACCTGCCTCTGCTGGGATTAAAGGTACTGGGATTAAAGGTGTGTACCTCCACGCCCAGAAGGTAATCACTGCATTTTAAAAATGATTCTGACTTGGAAACTTTGCACACTCTTAAAGGTAAATATTGTGAGAATGAAAACATTTAACAAAGAATTTCTGGATTACAATTATACTATCAGATATTTCTATGTTTATATAAAAAATATGGTTTAGAGGTTCACTGGGTGAAGGTGTTTGCTGTGCCAGGCTAACAACTTGAGTTTCATCCCTAGAACCCATATAAGATAGGAGACAACTGACTCCATAAACTCTACTCTGACAACTATAGCACATGCCATGCCTACCCCTCAATAAAATAAAGTTAAAAAAAATTTTAAAGGAAGGTTCAGGTGGATAAAACCTGTGACTCTTGAAGGGATGCTTAAGATCACAGCCCAAGAACCAAAGGAAAATGATAGGATGTAATATAATACCTATTACTTGGGAACATGCAATAAATTAAATTGGCAGCAAGAGGTTAAAAAACAAGATACACTGGGGCTGGAGAGATGGCTCAGCAGTTAAGAGCACCCACATGGTAGCTAACAACTATCTGTAACTCCAGCTCCAGCGGAATCTGAAACCTACTTCTGACCTCTGTGGGCACTGCACTTACACACAAGCAGGTAATACATTCAAGCAGAAAAAAAAAAAATTTTTTTAAAAAAGATATAACACTTTACCCTATTACTTCCAAGATTATTATATAGCATATTTATATTAGTACTTTATCAGTGTTTGAGAAGTTCAAGTCCACATTCTATCTCTAAGTGTGACTACTTTGCCCTGTCTACTGATCAAACTGGAATAAATTACTTTGACTCATTTCTTTAGGAATTAAATATTAGATCTAAGGTGAGTCCTACTATTGTGGCATACAAGTTTTTAAGTCTTCAGAAATGTCTTTAAATACACAGAGAGAGAGAGAGAGAGAGAGAGAAAGGGGAAGACCCAGTGACTATCTCAAATATATTAATACATGTTCTATTTGTTCCTACACTGCCAAAATTCATGAAGTTTTTCCTACCATTATTGCTTTTATTATCTTTTAAAATACTAATTTTCAAAATGTATTTAATAACTTTCTAAAAGTACATATATATTGCATAGTCTGCATTTCACTGGAAGGACTCAGACTTGAGTGAGATATTATAGCCTCAAGCTGACAAAAAGATCCTGTAATTAAAACTGAAGTTTGAATTTATATAGACCTTTCCCATAGCACTTTTTAAACAATTATTATTTGTGAGAACTCATATGCTTAAGAATAAAACTATTTAACAAGGGTAAGTCTAGCATTAGGTTATATAGAAAAAAAATGTGTTTTTACATCCTATTAATTAAGTGGCCTAGAGAAAATGGATTTCTTTGAACCTGTTTCCATTATTTTCAAAACTAAACTCTAAAAACCTTGAGGCTGACATGTCTGGTACTTCTGGTGCATGCCTGTCACCTTAGAGGTCCACAATAAGTAGTGACAATTACTTTTATCATTATTTTCACCTAATGGTATTATGCCTTTCCATTTAGACACACTGATATTTCTAGATATAAAATATACATAATGGGGCTGGAAAGATGGCTTAGCGGTTAAGAACACTGATTGTTCTTGCAGAGGACTCAGGTTCAATTCCCAGCACCCACATGATGGCTAACTCCAGTTCTGGGGGATCCAATGCCTTCTTCTGACCTCTGTGGGCATGACACGACATGGGTGCACCTACCTATATGCCGGCAATACACTCATATACAGAACATAAAAAATAAAATATTAAAAAATATACACAACATGAATTTGTCTTAGACTACTCAAAATAAAAATGGGATACACACCATTATTGGCATAAATGTATTCTAAGAATTCTATACGTGCTAGGCCAGTGCAATGGCTCAGTGGTTTAAGTGGCTTGCTATATAGGCCTAGTGACAAGAGTTTGATCCCTGGAACCCATTTAAAAGGTGGAAGGTGAAAACAAGACTCCAAAGTTGTCCTCTAACTTCCACATATGCACCCACACACCCATCCATATATTAAAAACCAAGTTAAAAAAATTCTGTGCACTGCAAAAGGGGTTGGAATATAGGTCGAATGCTCCATATCCCCAAATGCCTAGGCTCACAAAAGTTTCTGTTATCAAAGTTTGGAGGATTCTACAATATTTGCAGAGACTCTGCTGGTTAAGCATCCTTAATCTAAATCTTGAAACGTCTTCCCAGTGAATTACATCCCAGCCTAAACAAAATCTGAAACTTTTTGAAGGTCATGTTGAAAAAGTTCTGGGTTTCAGTATATTTTCAGTCTTGGACTCAGATTAAGGCTATTCAGCCTTTAAGAGCTGGCAGTCATAATTAATATTGCTGACTCTTCACAGTCATCTCCTCTTCCCTACTTTTTACTGGGCAGAGCCTCACATTCCTTATCTGAGTCTCACAAGGTATAAATTTTGACCAGTGAGGGAGAAGTACAATAGCTCTGTTCTCCTCGTCACTGACTAGTTTAGTGCACCTCTGTCATATAATGCCCATGGAGGTCAGAAGAAGGTGTTGGACATTATGGATGGTTGTTAGCCACCATGTGGGTGCTAGGTATTGAACCTGGGTCCACTGCAAGAGCACTTAATGCTCTTAACCACTGAGACATCTCTCTAGCCCTTGTCTAGAACTTCTTAACACAATTCCTCACATAATTTACTTTCTTTTTCATAACTTACTATCCTTTGTCCAAATCAGGACATCATTTATGAACTCTTAACTACTTTTTAGGGTCTTCACTGCTTTCTGGGAGCTACTGCACCATGTAAAACATCTAGTTTCTTAATTTATATCAATTTAGTAGTTAGGACTCCTGGCACACTCAGAGAATAAAAGTAAAGTTTTTCTGCCCTTTAACATCTACCTTATTAAAAAGTAAAACAGGGAGAAAAAATTAAGATATAAGAACACACACACACACAATTATAATAGTCAAGATGGCAAAAATAGTGGTTATATAAGCTGTGATAAAACTACACTATATATTTGTGAGAGAACATGAACATAAAAGGCACATTTAAGTATTATTACAAAACTGATGTTGACATCATGGTCTTAGGGTCTCCCAGGGAACCTTGGATCTTATTTTGCAAACCACTAGGTAAAGTTACCTTCTATTGATTTCTTACGAATTATTGGCTCCTGTTGGGCATGGGGACATATATGTAATCCCAGAGATTTGAAGGCTAAGGCAGAAGGATCAATCACAAGTCTGAAGCCAGCCCAGGCTACAGAGTAAGACTGTCTCAAAAAACCTAAACAAGCAAATATCTAAGACAAAACACATACACATACACCCACCCCTACCTTTTCCTGTTAAGTAACCTGAATGATGCACTGGTGTTTCCTAAGGAAGTTCATTTAATAACGAACTGCTATTAGAATACATCTAATTTTACCAAAGCAATCAAAATCCCACCTCAAATCTTAAACAAATGCTACTACTCCCCAAACCCAACTAACAATTCTCATAGAAAATGAGACAAACACGAAGACTTAAGTAGTACTGAGTGGCTATGAAGATGGAACCAGTGAGGATAATTTAATCCTTTCCATAATTTTCATCTATTTTCTTTTGATGTTGCCTTTATCAATGTTATTGTAGATCACTGAAAATATTATAAATGTCTGCTCTTCTCTAACATGTGGTACAATTAGTGTGAACAACTCAAAGCCTAATTAAAACAGAAGAAAATGCCTAATGACACAGATAATATAGACTATTATGGTTATAATTTGATGTCAGGTGGGGTGTGGGTGGGAGAGACAAAGTTATTTCTGGATCAGATGAAAGCATGTAAATTTTGATTAAATGTGGGAACAGTATCCTCTGAAGGTTCTATGGATTAAGTTTAGGAAAATCACTGAAAATATGTATTGCCTTACCTATAGAAAAAATTTATTTTTTCCTTTTGGTTTTCTGAGACAAGGTCTCATGTAGCCCACACTGGCCTCAAACTTCTGATCTTCCTGTCTCTTCTTGAGTACTGGGTTTAGAGGCATGAGCTACAATGCCAAACTTCACCCTTCACTTTTTTTCCACCCTAGTGTTAAGGATCTAGCCCAGGAACTTGCACGTTAGACAAATGTGAAAACCACTGAGCTATCCCCCAGTCTCCTATTCCCTTTCAAGCAGACAGAATATAAAGAAAATAGTATATTTGGCAAAGATTCAAATTGTTCAAAATGTCAGATAACAGCTACCTAATATCTATTAAAATTTGTAAAGGTATATGTTTACCTTTAACACCAGACAATAGTCAGTAGGTGCTTTGTATTTGTTCCGATAGTCCTGGCCATAATAAACATTTACATGATCCAGTTGGAGAAAGCACACCAGATCCCGAGAGACCTATGAAAAAACATCCAGAATATCATATTGATAACAAGCAAACAATCAAATATCATGATTGTAAAGATTTTTAGTTAAGAACCAAACTTTTACTAGCTAGAAATCACTGCTGCTTCAGAATAAGAGTCTGTACACACATTTGTTCTTTAATTCACAATGTAACCAAAAAGGCCGTCCATTTTGCTTATTGTCTTGACATTCCTAGTGAATACTGACTTGTTTGGAAATGTTGGTATTTTAATGATACTTTAAATATAGCATGGCATAATCAGTGTAATATAGCTCTTAGAAAAGAATAAGAATATATCAAGTAGTTGAATGCCAAGAATATATACCTCAAATATAGTGATTCTCAACTGAGAGTTTCCTCATCAGCTAAAGAAGGGCAACAGTTTATATTCTCAGGAGTACTGTGGAACTAGATGGTACTTTAAATAGCTCTGGCTCCAAATAAGCACAGAAATGTCAGTTACAAAGAGGTCATCAACAAAAGTATACTGCTTTCAAGACTGAAATGATGTAAGCCCAGAAAGCTATTTTCCCCCCACAAAAACAAACAGAAACTACTCTAACAAGAGACCCCCAAAGTAACAAAACTATGCTTTAGCTGGACATGGTGGCCCACAGCTATAACTTCAGCACTTGGGATGTGGAGCAGAAGAATCAAGAGTTCAGAGTCATCCTCAGTTACACAGTAAGTCTGCAGCCAGCCTGCACTACATGAGACCCTCTTTTAACAACAAAATCTAAAAAGCAAAAAACTATGATTAAATTTGGTGAGATATTTTAGAAAAACCCAATTAATGATCAGAGAAGCAAAAAATTTTTAGTTTCTCCTTTACAGTAGATTAATAAACAAAGCCATCTTCTGGATGTCCTACACAAAGTGAAGACAGTATACTTACTACAAATTAAAAGCAGCTAGTATAATGTGAGAAGCACAGAAACCTGGGGAAGGGACACACCTTTGCTTTTCCTTTAGGGACAAAGTAGATACCAGATGCTCTCAGGAGAAAATAACGTTTTTTCCAGGACTTCTTGCCATCATCTTTCAACCAAAGGACTCCTTCAATTTCTGGGACAGTTACAGAACTTCCACAAAAACATTCCTAAAAAATAGATCATTTGGAAACAATCTTTTATATTTATACTTTCAGGAAGTGTATCTACTTTGTTTTAAAGCCATACTATTTTTTTTTTTTAACCATGGCTGTGGGTACCGCTGGCCAACCAGCAAGGTTGAAATGTATCTAATTCAGAGAGATGGTCTTGAGGGAACAAAGTGGAGAGTGAGAGAAGACACCCACTGTCCTCCTTTGGGCTCTGTGTGCACACCTGCATACTCATGTGCAGTACCACACACCTACCACAGCGCACACCCACACCCACACAAAATGCCTGTCATGAATATAATAATGAGTATTTCCTTATGAACTCAAATGAATTGCATGTAATACTACTAAATCCTATTGCCTTTTCTTTGAGTGTGTATGATGTGTGACATGTGTGTATACATGTACGTGGAGGTCAAAGGTTGATGTCAAGTATCTTCCTCAGTTGCTTTCCACCTTGGTTGTTTTTAGATATATCTCTCATCAATTTGGTTAAGTTGGCTGGCTAGTGAGCTCCAGAGATTTGCTGGGATAACAGATGTGCACTCTCATGTCTGCCTGACTTTTATATGTGATCCAAACTCAGGTATTAAGCACTATTGAGTGAGCCATCTTCCGGCTCTATTTATTTAAAATATTTGTGCGTGTGTGTGTGTGTGTCCACATAGGGATTAAATCTAGGGCTTCGTACATATTAAGCTAGGGTTGTTCTAACACTGAGTTATAGCCCTAGCGTTTGTCTTTAAAATATTTGCTACTGGAGGTTAAAAGGATTATAAAACCTGAAAATTCTGAATTACACTATGCTTAGATAAAGTCTGTTAAAACCATGTAGCTTTTAGAAAGATTTATATATTTATTGTGTGTGTGAGAGAGAGAGAGGGAATGTTTATGTACATGTGTGCAGGCACCCACAGAAACCAGAAGAGGGCGTCAGATCCCCTGAAGCTGGACTTACAGGCAGTTGTAAACTGCCTGACATGAGTGCTCTGAACTGGAATTCAGGTCCTCCTGAGGAACAGCAAGAGCTCTAAACCACAGGGTCATCTCTACAGCTACATCATATAGTTTTAAAAGAAAAACACTTCTCACTGAACAGTAACACTCACTAAACAGGCTTCCTTAAAGCATAGAAAAATTAAGATTTATAAAAGATTTTTAAAATTATAGTTCATTTCACTATGAAAAACAGTATTGATTTTTCTATGCTTTATTGCTAGGAGCTCAGATTTTCAACATATCAACTTCAATTTCAGCTCTTTAAAATCAGCAAAAACCAAAAAGACAAAAATTCAGTCATTTAAATTTGTTATTCTGCAAAATAGATTTTTCCAAAAATATGATCATTATAATTAAAGAGGTACTGGGAGTTACTTATGGGTTAGGCTTGAAATAGTTTGTGAACAGCTAATCATATTCAAATTTCTCTCTGGAAAAGCTGATAGAAACAGTACAGTCACATTCTTCCCTCCACTTGGCAAACCCTAAAAGCTTTTATTCCTTTCAGTCCACTAGAATATTCCTTGGCAAAAAGAATAGTTTGTAAAAGGTTCATTAGGGGCTCGACATACTCACACAGTTAGAAGAATATGGGCACAGTAGACTTAAAATGCATAATAGTTCAACTTTAAATGTTCATTAAAAAGGGGTAAAGGAGTCATACCTCCAACAGCACTTCTTTGTTTCTGTCTGCCATCTCAACTGTTTCCTTTTTCCCTAGAAGATAATTCTGTAAAACAATGAATGAAAATTAAAGGGTAAACTCATTCTACTATTTCCTTGGAATGAATTCATGCATCATCATTTGCTCTAGAGAAACAACAACTCTAGTAGGTGAGTTTTTACCAGTGCAGGGGGATAGAGCACTCCCTCATGTTCTGGCTTTTTAAGTAGAAATTCTAAATTCTGTTGTAGATATAGTAATCTCATTTGCTTGGTTTAATTAAAATCTGAATTGTAACTATAAGTATAATTATTTTTCTAGATTCTTACAAAAAGACCCACTGAAACCTCAAACATGTATTCTTCACTAAACAATTTGAATGATTATGTCTGAAAGACAATGATTCTATCTTTAACACCACTGCTATTTCTCTCATTGCTACCTTTAACTGTACAGCTCTTTGTTTTTCCTCACCTAGTGGGAAGAAGGGGACAAACAGGCATTAGGCAAGGGAATGTGCAAAATGAGGAGGAAGGAGAACAAATAAAAACCAAGTATGAACATGCTATAATTGAACCTGTTACTTTGTATGCTAATTTAAAAAACAAATACCAAAAGATACAGAACTAACCCAAACATTATTTTCGAATAAGATCCCAAATAAACAAAGGTATTATGTAATTTAGTAAAGAAGTAAAATAATCAACAGATAGGTGGCTGGAGATAGGACATTCCCTCCTCTCAGCCACTTTGGTGAGAGGTGAGAACCTTATATATTAGCAAATTGCTGGGTTCAACACAGCTCTGGATTTACAGAGTGGAGAAGGACAGTAACTCCATCTTTTTCCACAAGGCTTCACCCCCACGTAATCTGGGCACCTTCTGAGAACAGACACCAGGTCCCTAGGTTTCTTTCCCTACAGCAGCAGTATTACTGGAAGCTCTCTTGGGGTTTTGCAACTACAATGCTCCATTCACAGGCTGCTAGTCTTTTAACTCCATTAACTTAGCACTCACAGCATAAGATAGATTTAAAAACCGCTCACCACTATAAGTTACTCAATCTTACCTGTGGGTTTTTAAAAAGTGCATATTTTTCTATACGCTCCATAAATATAAGCTTGTTTTGGCTATCTCTTGTCCAGTTAAGAAGATTTTCAACCAAGTTTTCATGGTCTTCGAAGATTCTCTCTGTCCCAAAAATCAAGTATCAACTTTTTGTTAGTATTCAATAAAATTACATGAAAGGCAAGATAATCCACATCAAAACGATGGGATCTTTGTGTGAGTATGTATGTATGTGCATGTATCTGCACACACATGTATATCTTTATAGGCCAGAGGTTGATGTCAGATATCTCCCTCAATTGCTCTCCACTTTATTTTTTGAGACAGAATCTCTCACTGAATCTGTAGCTTGCCAATTAAGCTAGAGCAGCTAGTCAACCAACCCGAATCCTCCTGCTTTGCTCTTCCCAGTGCTGGGACCACAGATGCATGCCTCTGCACACACACACACACGCGCGCACACACACACACACACACACACACACATATATATTTTTTTTAAATGTTGGTTCTGGGGGATCAGACTCAGGTCTTCAAGCTTTCATGAAAAACACTACTAGCTGAGTGCATATGCGCATATGTGCATGCACACATGTCCCATAATGCCTAATATACATTAAAAGCTGATGTGTTTTATGTTTTTCCTTAATGCTGGTAGAAAGACTTCTGTACAAACACTAATAAATATAAAACTCTTTATACTAAATGTGTCTATTTATGTAGCTCTTATTTGAAGAAAAAGAACATTTGTTATCTTAAAAAAAAAAGTTTTAACCATTTTTTAAAAACTGAATTTAACTGGAATTCATCTTTTAGTCAAAGAACTCTCCAAAAACTCTAGGGGAAAAAATTATAAAAAGCCAAATTATAGAAAGGTAAACTACCTGGAAATCTTATAGAAAACTATAAATGCTTTAAAATGTTTCTATCAGTATAAAGATGGTTGGATTACATATGTGTTAATAAGCAATTAAAGCAAAGACAATACAAACCCATTTGTAACTCAGAAATGGTTTCCACCAAAGACCAGTCTAAACTGTAGCCACAGTGGGATTTGTCCATCAGGTTGTCCAGTACTTGTCTCACTGTCTGCCTCTCATCCACCATCATTGTTTTAGAGCTGTCATCAGACATATGGACCCTGATCACCAGCTGTAATAGTGAAAACCAGACTAAGTGAAACAAAATTTAAATGGTACTCTAGCCCCACTGTCCTGAAACTTACTCTATAGACCAGGTTAGCCTTGAACTCAGAGGTCCTCTTGTCTCTGCCTCCCAAGTGCTGGTATTAAAGGCATGCACCATAGCGCCAGACTTTTATTTTATGCACGAATGTATTGCCTGCACATATGTAAGTGCAGCCATGTTGTGCAATGTCTGCAGAGGTCAGAAAAGAGGGTTGGATGCTTGTGAGCCTCCATGTGGGTGCTGGGAACTGAACCTGGGTCCTCTGTAAGAGCAGTCAGTTCTCTTAACTGCTGAGTATTCTCTCTGGCCTGTTTTATTGTTTTTGAAAATGGCAAGGAAACTTTATTCAGAAGCAAAGTAATTATACAGATAATATACCATAATTCTTTCAAGGGAATTACAAATACAGGTATTTCTTCCATAAAACATCTTAACCATAAAAAGTACACGTGAAAAGGATATTAGGAAAAAATACCTTTCTATATTACCATAAATTAGAGTAACATTATATAAACAAAAAAATTCTTCATAAATCAAAACAAAACAGAAAAGAGAAACCTGATAAAAATTCCAAACCAAGCAAAAGGCCACACATCACCTTTTTTACTTGTGCCTCTTTAATTTTCTCTAGCGCAACTCTGATTTTCTCAGCTTTCAATTTTGCTGCCTGTTCTTCCTGCAAACATAAAACATTTCAGATAAACAAATCTTAAGATAATGAGGATATCAAAGAAGGCTTTAAAAAAAAATTAAGGCCTTTCCTAGCACTGAATTTCATTAAGAACATAATATTATACACTTAAACAGAATACATTTTAAAAATAGACCTGTTCACAAAATGAAGCAGGCATATTGTAACAAGAAAAGCACTTTTATACATGCAGACCTAAGAGTATATTCCATATTCCAGAGGAAAATGTGATGTAACAAAATTTAAAGACATAGTAAGGATTATGTAAGATGACAATTATATATATTATTCAAACATCTATTTTTATATTTACCCAAATATCTATTGCATATGCTTGATTCTGTCAACATATGCAAATGAACTTCAAGTTCTGGGTTTGGGGAACCATGAATATGAAATGGCCATCTGTCTGCCTATTTGTTACACTTATACAACTCTGAATTCAGACTCCCTCCAAAGGAGGTTCTGCACATTAAAGTTTTGTTATGTTAAAATGAAAATGTATAAATATTTATGGTTAAAAAAACAATAATATACCTACCTATTTGCAATGACATAAAAACCTTACTAGATTAAAAAGTAAAGGTACATTCTCAGTAGTATACTAATACAAATATAGGACGCCATCTTATATTTTAAGTTTTATTGATTTGGAATATCATGCAACATAATCATGTCAGTACATTTAAATATATTTCTATTAAGCCATTGATAAGATTTTTAAAATGCTAAATATAACTTTCCAAATGTCCTAAGTAATTCAACATCAGAAAATCTAAGACTATAAAACTATGAAGAAATAAAAATAAAACATCCATTTTTCCTAAAATAGCATACAGTATTTTATTACCAGTACTTACTTGTAATTTCAGCAATAGGTCATAATAAACACTGTAGCAGCAATTTCCAATAAAAAATTTAGTGTAAGTAAACTTGTGTTTGTAAAGGATTAATTTCTATTGTTAAGCTTTTGATTACTTTGACAAAACAAAAAATATCTATGTAATTACCATCTTATATAATCCTTTAATATGTCTTTATAAAAAAAGAAAAAAATCTAATTATATTAGTCAAATCTTTCCTCTCTGGATTGTGCTTAAAACCCACAATCCATTTATAGTTTTCATTTAAAAAGCTAATGCTTTCAGGTTAAAAAAAAGTCAAAAGCTCAATTCATTTATTGATTTGTTTTTCTAGTCACCAAAATTGATGATTTTCATATGTTAGGTTATTTCTCCTCACTACAAGCTTAGTTTACTACTCTGTGGAACAGAGAAAGTGGCTAGGGAAAGGCAGTGAGTTCATGTGGCAGAAATCAGATCCTTTTCAATGAATGGAGTCACTGAGTTAGCATAATAATCAAAGTCTAGAAATACTATCTGTAAACCCAGTTAATCAGAGAACAAAGAACACTATTTTAAAAATGAAGAGGGTTAATACTTAGTTCTTATACTATCATAGATATATTCATCTGACTAAATGATTAAATAATTCAATCCTTCCATTTACGTAAATAAACAGTATTGTAAAATATGCTGATCACATTTTAATGTAAGTTTTTTCTTTTAGCTATAAAAACTGTTCGATGTAATTTCATTTAAAAAATTTTATTTTCTGTGTTGGGGATAGAACCTAGATCCTTATGCAAAATAAGCAAAGGCTACTGCTGAACTATATCTCCAGGCCTTATAAATTGATCTATGTAAAAATGGCATACAATTTAAGAACTATCTGTTTAATTTCAAAATAGGCAAATTTTACTTGATTTTTCTCCAGTTTATTATGAGGATAATCGTTGTGAAAAGCTTTCTGAATAAACAGAACTGCTCATAATACCTCTTGTGGGATCTATCATTATTAGAGCAACACTGTAAATTAGAATATTCAAATTGCATGATCCATAGCTAGTATTCCACGCTTCCTGTAGGTAATAGGCTCTTCTCCTTGTGAGTTCTATTTATATTTTCTATAGTTAAACCATCACTTTATCTTTTAACTATAACAACACTGGTGTGTTGGGGACACACAGTTAAGTTCTTTCTGCAATAAAAGAGACAGAGCAGTTAAGTTTTTGACATGTTGAGAATATATTTGGGAGACTTCCAACAGTTTACTTTTAAAGGCAATGCTAATTTAAGTTCACTAATACAAAGGACAAAGCTTTCTTCATCTCATTTTTTGCTGACAAACTCAGGTTTTCAATCTCAGTCCCTACCTTCTGATCAGCCCTTATTCATATAAAAACAATCTTCTCTCCTACTTCTTCGTTTAAAAGAGAAATATTCAACCCATTTTCTACTGAAAAAGTTTTGTGTAGCTATCAATAACCATCAAATGCCAAGACTCCTGAAATTTGCATAGAGCACAAAAGCTGGGTAAAGATCTTATGATTAAATGAAAATCAATGCTGGGTTACAATGTGTTAGAACTTGTCTGGGATGTAAATATTAGAATACATGTACTTAGAGAGTTACAGCTGCTTAGAGAGGGATAGTGAATGACTTCAACTGAGACATTAAGACTATAGATTCAGAACAAACATAATGAAATTAAGGATCTAAATAGTGGTTAGCAGTTTCTCTAGAATCATTTGGTTTATAAACTGCAACAATTAAAAAGTCACATAAATTAAAATAATTCAAAGAGAACTTGATGTGATAATTTAATATTCACTGAATGCTCTTATGCTTTTATCTACAATACTGCCTAGAACCAAAATAATTGTAGTAATAATTATTTCTCTGAGGAACTCCTAAAACTGTTACTCTCATTAAGGGAACTAATATTAACTGAACATCTGAAATTTGGCCCCCCTCCCGCTGCCACTCCTCCATGCTCCCACCCCCAAGGCTTATATCATTATTATATTCACTGTGCCAATTAACTAAGGTTTAGAAAGACTGCTATCTTTCTAAGATAACACATGTATTTACTAAGTGATTACCTCTTTATTCCTTATGCTATAACATCAGTTTCTATTGTCCTTAATAGTCATAATTTTAAGAGTTTGGGGTATCAATAAATAAAAACTCCTTGTTAGGTAAAAGATAAATTGTAATGTATCTTTTCTGAAGAAATTGATGGGTTACCACTTCAACTCTGGCAGACATTTGAGAGGGGAGGTTAGGAACTGGGGCACCAGACTCTTTGGCAGAGAGACCTAAACTGCTCCACAGGTAGATATGTAAGAGGTATACATACTTATGGCTGGAGGTATAGCTCAGTGGCAGAGTACGTGCTGAGCATGTGAAAGGTACTGGGTTTAAAACCCAGCACCAAAGAGGGGGGGAACACACAGTTCACCTTTGCAAGAGTCAGGTGCTCTGACAGAGATGGCACTGATAACAGCAGGAGTACGGCTCATTTGAGAGGCTCTGTGGCCAGGGTTACCTAGGAATCTCCGCTACCTCTTCCATGTTTCCAACCCAAGCCGACTCTCATTTCTCAATCAGCTCAAATTTTTTTACTGCATAAGCACGATGGTATATAGTGGGTAGCTAGATCCAGATGCTGGCCAGATGAATCAATGCCACCATAAACTGAGTACGAATGGTTTTCCTATTTCAGTCTGTACTGCTGTCTCCTGGGTAGAAGGGGATAAGTACCTCACCCTTTTTAACCCCAAACTTGCTCAGTAAAATTCTTTCTGTGGTAAGAACTTGTTTACTGCCCATATTTCCAGGGTTGGAAACACTGACATATATAAGGTATACTTGGTAATTACCTGTTCAACAGATGACATTACCTTTTTCCCCAAGAGTTTCCCACTGCATTTAGAGAAATATGTAAGTGCATGGCTTGGATGTTCTGGCTTTTGCTTAACTTTACAAACACAAATCAGAACACTTTTATCTTCACTGTATTATGGTGACTCCAGCAACATGGTCTCCAGCTTCTTAAACAAACAAGCTTTTGTTCCCTCAGCCTATCTACATGAACAAGCCTTTCTCCTCAAGCTGGCTTCTTTTCATCCTTCAGACCTTAGCTTCAATGTCACCCACTTAGAAGGGCCTTTTTTGACTTCAACATCAATAAAACGAACCCGTAATCTTCTCTTCAGTATTTTCAAACTCCACTGTTTCCTTCATAGCACTTAATCTAATGTTTTACATGCTTGCCATCTATCTATCTATCTATCTATCTATCTATCTATCTATCTATCTATCTATCTTATATATAATATATACACATTTTAGAGACAGGGTTCCTGTAGTCCCAGGCTGGCCTCAAACTCGTTATATAGCTTATATAGCTGACCATAGCCCTGAACTCCTGATCTTCTCACCTTTATCTTCTAGGTGCTAAAGTTGTAGGTGTGTGCAACCTACACCTGGCTATTATACCTTCATAAATAGACTATGTACTCCTTAGAGTAAGAAATATGTCCATTTTGTACAATGTTGTATATTAACTAGTATCCCGCAGAGTGCATAGGTCAATACACATTACTGAATATAGAGGCAATGTAAATGGCAAAACATTAAACTTAATCTAAGAACATGTAAGAAAAAGATGAAGGACAAGCAAAGGTTGTTAAGAGACCTCCACAGAGCTCTGCTAAGAGCGAAGAACTTGTTATTACGGTGGGGGCAATGAAAATTAAACAAATGGGTAAACAATAAACACTGAAGATTACAACAAGCTCATTATAGATTCAAGGTACAAAGTGAAAAGTAAGATGGTGAGGATGATCAGAGTGTTCAATTGTGTCACTGGGAGAATGGTAGTATCCTAACTAGAAACAGAAATGTTGAAAGAAAGTGTATCTAAATTGTCGAGTCCCAGGGATAAGATGGATAAGGGAGCTAAGCACCTGGGGGATCTAAGTGTTAGTAAGATGCTGATAATAGCCTAGGAAACCCTAATAGCTTTCAACTCTCTGGAAATGGAGGGGAGCAAGGAGAGACAGAGACAGAGAGAGAAAGCACAGAGAGCCAAGTGCTCTCATCTAGAACAGAGATACTAGCTGAAGCTAGGGAGGTAGACATCAGGGAGGTAGAGAATAAACAAAGAAGAGAGGGAGTTGAGGAAATGGAAAGAAAAACTTGGCTCAGGTTATAAAGTATAGAGGTAAGAACTCTTAGATTTCTACACTTCCCTGATCTTTATGCTTCTAATATTTGCTTTAAAAAGGAATCTGGAAAAAAGCAATAGTTTCACTGCTTATTTTGTCAAAGAGTCTTTTTTCTTTGAGCTGCTTCTTGGGGAGATTTTAATTTTAGTTAGTTACCTTCTTTCACGGGTTTATGTTAGAAAAATGAAAGGGAAAAAAATCCTCTCAGATATAACGTAACTTCTAAGTTTATTCCTCAGAAACTAGAAGCAAGTCTGGTTCTTAAATTTAACATGTTATCTAAAGATAATGAAATAAAGACATGCCTAGAACACTTAGAAAGCCATTCCGTACCCTGATTGTACTGTTACTTAGTTAATGATGAGAATTGCTCAAAGAGTTTAAATTATAAAATATTAACCCAGTGAAAATCCAGCTGGACTAAATCAAACAACTGAGAGAGAACCGAGAAATCCAAATTGTGATCTTTTCTTCCAGTCAAACTAAGTTAATATAAACCAAGATTCTGTCTATATAAGTAAACGTAGTCAAACCAGGAGGTGATAATGTGAACAAGTTTGCAAAAGAAACTGATAATGTGAAACCATTACTAACAAAAGCTAAATTCAATCAATGTTTATAGGCTTTAAAATACAACAAAACATTACACCAGAAAAAGTACAACATATATGGAAGAATACTGGGCATTTATAAAAGCTAAAAACAAGTGAAAATTATTGAACATACGTTTGACTCTGAATATTAACAGACATTAAGATTAGAAAGATAATTACCTTCAACAAGAGAAAAAAACACTCCCATTAAAGACAAAGGTGTTGAAATAAGAGAGCAATAATCTGGGAGTACAATCAAAACCAGAAATTGCATTCTATCTACAAGGTAGTAAATAGTTACATGCACGTGGAAAGCAGTGGCATCACCTTGGTCAGCAAATGAGAAGGTTTTCCTGCAATGTTTCTCAGAAGAAGGGAGGTTTCCCTGTCCAGATAGGAGTGCTTGTGCAGGAAGAGAGAGAAAAACAAACAAACAAAAAGGCAATAAAAGAAGTCAATGGAGGCTTTATGTGTTTTAAAATATAAAATAGACAAAGCAAGAATGACACTATATTAATCTCATATTTATTTTTGTAAACAGAATATGTTCATAAGAAAAAAAATATATATATATAATGAAGACAGAAAAGCAAGTGAGGTGAGAGGTCAAGATCCCTTCTATGCCCAGGAGGCTTGCTGATTCCTGGCTCTGACAGTATTCTAGATAATAAATGCAAAGATCACAGAGCCAGTTTGGCTTATAGGCTAGTGTTCAAGAGTACTGTGTACAAATAAATATATGACAGAGACCAAGAACTAAACACAGCCCTTCCTGTTGTTAAAACACCTGCAAGATCTATACAACTTTATACAGTATACTCTGTTAAGAACACAGTAAACATCTTTAAAACTTCAAGTTTCTCTCATAAATTCAATGACAGCCACACTAAGGAAAAATACTGAAAAAAGTATTTTGTTGTTGTTTTCATTCATTACAGGACCATATTACACAGTGAAGGACTAGCACAAAAAGTGAATACTAAGAACATTAAATTTTCCCCTTGAACTTGATTTAAATTAATTCAGTTAATATATTTTCCCAAGAATGATGTGAATAACAGAGCCCCTAACTTTAGTAACTTTGTAGTTGGAATGTAATCTTAGATAGTTGTTATCATATTTGTCTCTAAATTGCAAATATTTTGATATGTACAGAATTTGGACTTGCCTGCCCTTTAATAAATCTGAATTAGTATCTAACACCATGCAAATACTTTTACCATTTAAAGCAATGTCTGCTGAATAATACTGTACAAAAGACGTTCCACAATGTTATATCTTATAAAGTTGTACCAAATTATTATTTTAAAATATTTTATTATTTTTATTTTATGTATATGAGTGTTCTGCCTACATGTGTGTAAGTGTACCTCCACAATGCCGTAGAAGTCAGAAGAGGGATCTGGATCAGATCCCCTAGAACTGGAGTTATAGATGGTTGTTAGTTGCCATGTAGGTACTGGAACCAAACCTGAGTCCTCTGCAAGAGCAATCAGTGCTCTTAACCAGAGCCATCTTTTCAGCCCCTTCTACCAAATTATTTTGACAAATTCTTTGCAAAGAAACTTAAATGAACAGTTAGTAGTCAAAAGGTATAGGTCACAGATGATAAAGGATATTACTTCAAAGCTGGAAATATTGTTATAACTTAAACTTTGCTCAGTTCTATACTATATTGGGTTCATTATACAGCATTTACTACTAGGCTTGTACTGCTAATACTCTGTTTTAACTCAAGATGAACCTATATGCCTTGCCCTCTCATCCATTCCCTAAAAACAACAAAAAAGAAACCTAAGGCCTGGAGTGGAGGGCATTCCTCATGAGTGACACTGAAAAGGTCAAACATTAAGAATGGAGAAAATTATTCCTAGGTCCTTATTTACCTATATGCTGCAGTCCTCCTAAAAATAAAGACTGGTTGGTCAGTCGGCTCATTCATTAAACAGTAGGTAGGCAGAACTTTCTGAAAACTCAAGTTAGTGTAAGGTTATTCATCAGGCCAGACCAGAGATAAAACTGAGAAGGATAAAGAATAAAAAGTAAAATTAAAAAATATCAGCTACAACTTTAACTGTTTTCGTTCACTCATTTTTTTGTTATTCACATGAAAAAAATATTTTCTTATACAAATACATACAACATGAATTTAAAGAAATTTGTGTGTACAAGTGTATGTAAGAGCAGAGGTTGATGGTGGGTATCTTCCTCAATTACTCTATACTTTATATATCAAGGCAGGTTCTCTCACATAAACCCAGAGCTCACTGATTTGGCTAGGCAAGCTAACTAGCTTGTTCTGGGATTCCCAGTCTCTGTCTCCTTATGTCTGGGATTACAGAAGGGCCACTGTGCCCACTTGGCATTTATGTGGTTCTGGAATCCAAATTCCCAGTCTTCATACTTGTGCAAGTGCTTTTACACATTGAGCCATCTTACCAGTTCAACAAAGTAATTTCTTGAAAACCTACCTCAATTTATTTTATAAAGATTACTTTTCCAGAAAGAGTCCCAAATAGTGGAATATCAATATTCAGGTAACCATAATTCAGGTTTATTAAAAAACATTTAATGACATTTATTTATTGTGTATATTTATGTATATGTATGTTGGCACCAATATTCTACAGTGTTCATGTGAAAGTCAGAAGAAAACTTGTAGGAGTCAGTTTTCTCCTGCTACCACACAGATCCTGGTAACCACATCCAGGTCAACAGGCTTGGTGACAGGTGCCTTTAGCCACTGAGCTATCTCACTGGCTTGCATTTCAAGTTTTAAAAAATGAGATCTGTCTCATGTTACCTACACAAACTATGACTTAGTAAAATATAGTATTAGACATTAAATCAAATTTAAGCTTAAAAAGGGCTTACAAAATGTATTCAGTGTAGTAATTAGTTCTAAAAGTTGTATTTAGCATTCGATTTTCAGAAAACATTTTTGTTTTGCTGGTTAAGAATAGAACCATCCTTAGATTACTAAAAGTGGATTTTTTTTCAGTTAATAGATAAAACCATTTTAGGACATAATAAAAATTAAGTTCAAAATTAAAAAGAAAGATGGAAACAGATCCAGGGGGGCCAGGGAGATGATTCAGGTAAATCTGGCTTGCAGTGCAAGCCTGATGGCCTGAGTTTGATCCCTGAAATCCACATAAAGAGTCAGGTGCAGTGGTGCCTACTTGTAATCCCAGCACACGTCTAAGGCAAGATGGGAAGTGGAAACAAGAAAGCAGCCGGTAATGCAAAAAGCACAGCAGAAACAACAAAAGAAAACCTGCCTCAGAACATGGAAGGACAGAACTGACTTCATAAAGCTGTTGTCCTCTGACTTTTTCGCAGGCTCTCTGGCAGGCACAGGCCTCCCTTACCTCGCCCCAACATGCATGAGTATAAACAATAAATAATAAAATACTTTAACAAAAAAGACATGGGTTTGGATCTCCAGTCTAAAATAAAGAGCAACAAAAAAGAGATCTAGAAAAATATTAAATATCATATCTTTTAGTGATTAATATAAACAAGAATAAAAATCTTATTTCTGAAAAGAAAGTACTACTGTAGTGTGCTCAGCTAATGAGGAGCATACATATTCTGAAAAAAGTATTTTTTGTCCAAAATAATAATTTTGGATGACATATTTACTTGAGAACAGAACATGGTTCAATAGAAAAGCAGAATGTCCAGGGCCCTTTAAGAAGTGCATGTGGACATGAGACTGTAAAGCTTTCAGCAATAAAGTAAAAGGGAAAAATAATTTGTTCTCAGTTTTCAACACCAGAAATACTCTGAAAAATTGGTAAAAATACTGCTTTCTTCTCTTGTTTTAAATGTCAATTAGACAAGCTCTCCCCTGCTACAAAGTATTTAAGTCTGCAAACTCCTATTACTTTGAGACTTCAGGTCTCTGAAGAATTTATATTTGATCAGTAAGTGGCAATGATAATAATTACGTTTGTTTAAAGAATTAGAAAATGTTACCCATTTTGAATAATAAACTAAGTAAATAGTTTAAAAAAAAGAGGTAAAAAAATTAAAAGGGATTAATCATTATTGTTGATGACTCAAAAATATGCCACGTGTAACAGCTAAATAATCATAAATTATAATGCACTTAAACATAACAACTCACTGCTTTAGTCACTAGCAGGGAGGAGAGCAGATGCATGCTCTTTCTCTTTCTATCTAAACTACAGGTGTCTACAGCAGAAAGTATGGCATCAAGAGACTAGAAGCTGTAATAAATTCTCCCTGCTTTACCTATCACCCATTCAATCCCACATCGCTCCTATAATTTCTTGCTCTTCGGAATGATGTGGGAATAGGGCTTACTTATCACTGGAGAAAGATGTAAGGATGAGAAAAAGAGGTGTGGGGCTGAATGAAGGACTGAGGTGTCTTGGCCAATGTTGATAGTTAGCAAAAAATTTCATATAAATAAGACTTTCTTTTATTTTCTATTTGCCACTATAAACATGAAGTTGGACCAGTGGAGATGGCTTACTGCCTGCTGTACAAGTCTGATGACCTGTATTCAATTCCCAGAATCCATGTAAAAGTAGGAGGAGAGAACCAACTCCAAAAAATTGTCTTCTGACCTCCACAAGCATGCTGTGGCACCCATGCCCTGCTCCTCCATCAGACAGATACACATACATACACAATGAAATAAAAAATAAACACACACATACATACATAATAAAATAAAAATAAACATAAAATCAAGGTATGTTTTTTTAGCTTCTGTTTATTCAATTGTACTTTTTTATTTTGTTTTTCTTATCTTTTTGAGACAGGGACACCTGACAGCCCCAGGTGGCCTGGAACTCACTATATAGACCAGGCTGGCCTTGAACTCACAGAGATCCACTTGTATCTGCCTCCCAAGTGGTAGAAGTAAAGGTGTGAGCAATCATGCTCAGCCAATTGGACTGTTTTTTAGGCTGTAACTGTAAGCCTCGAGTCAAGCCACATACTGAAGATACAAAGGCAGTTACTCCTTACTCCTTGGCTGAACCTCCTTTGCCTGGTCTGTACCTCCCTAATATCTCCTGTGTCTCCCACTGACAACTATAATGAAGTGTGTTAGATGGCATGGGAGCATGAAGGTGAGTATCTTTTTGCCAAAATCAGGGGCTTAGTAAAGTAACCCTGAACTGTAAATACAGTCTTGGAGGAATAGTATGAGGCTATAAAGGATGAAACAAGTGGGAAAAATAGAAGGCAAACAGATATTTGAGACCAGTGGCTCTCAGAGGGTAGTACTATCTTTAAGGAGGCATCTCAGAAAAATGGTAAGGCTATTTTGAGCATTCATAATAAAAAGGAAGAGTTGATAGTATTTACTGAGATGAAAGACAAAAGTGCTAGATGTCCTCCTATAAGCAGGACACAATGCTACATGAAAGTTCACATTTCATCCAACATAATATTTTAGTGTCCCTACAGGAAAAAATCATACAAATGAGAAATCTTGTTTATAACCATCTGAGATTAGGACCTAACTCTATTTTATGTATAAACACAAAAGTAATTTTATACAGTATTAGTTTCATTGAATTCTGAGATAATTTGTCTTATAAAAAGGGCTGAGAAAATTCTGAACCTTTATTTTTTAATTAAAAAAATGGATTTCATTAACTTCCATAAATACACAACATGGTACTTTGCTAATATTTAGCCTATCACCTCTATGATCCTTTCACAACTGGCATTATCAGTGTCATATACAAAGAAACTTGAATTTCTTCTGAATAAAATTAAGAACTAATTAACAGATTCATGAAGATATGAAATGCAGGAATTTACTGAGCTTCAGTAGCAATGCCCACGGAAGTCAGAAGAGGGTGTTGGATCCCCTGGAATTGGAGTCAAGTGGGTGTTGGAAACTGAACCAGAGTCTCTGCAAGAGCAAACCAATGCTCTTAAGTGCTAAGCCATCTCTCCAGGCCACATATTATTTTTTCTTTCTTTTTTTTTTAATTGAATCATTGTGTATTTAATTTAGAATATCTCAATCTTAATCATCTTTATACCCCTTTCCCCATCAGCAGCCCCCTTTATAGCCCCCCAACTGGAATCCATACATTCTTTCATCTGTGTTAAGGTCTACTGTGTCAAGTTAGGGTCTCCAAATGTTCCTCAGTTACAATGGGAAATTAATATTGTATAAAATCAAATATCAAAATCATTTATTACTACCTCATCTCATTTAAGGCTACAAATGACTTTATTACTATAACTACAACTTAAACTCTTCTCAGGAGCCAAATGAGATGGGAGCATGCCTATAATCGAAGCATTCAGCATGCTAAGGCAAGGAGAACTCAATTTTTTAAACATTTTCCTTTGTCTCTACTTTGCAAATTGTATTAGCACAAAAATATCCCTACCTCAGTTAAAGTTATGTCCCCATTTTCTTTCACCATATATATCATTCTTGCTATCATCATAACACATAATCATGGTACAATAACAATTCTGGGAACTATTTATATTTCTATTTTTTTGTACTTGTTAACAGACACACAAATACACTGACACTTCTGATCGTCTCACTTCATGTATGGATCTTGATTTATAAGTGGGTAGATTCTGATTACTATTTTACATCTTTTAAAAGTGGCAAACATTTATGTATTGAAATACTTTAATGTAAATTATTTTGGGTTAATTTTTCTTCATACTGGGTGTTAGGTCATTACATTCATTTACAGAGTAGATATGCAGGTAGATTATATTAACTATAGAAATTTTATGTGTGATAGTAGAGATGGTATAACAAATTATTTGTAATAAAAAGGGGGTGTTAGGATGAAAAGAATTGAAAGGTACTGCTTTGGTCGAAGAATAAGGCAAAGCAAGATTGTGGAAAGTGTGGTTGATAGTTAAGAATAGTACAAGGGAGCCTAAGGGGGGAGGTTAAAGAAGTGCTTTCCACTCGATAGGATATACCTTACTAGTGGGATCTGAAATTAATTCATTGTGTAACTCCTAATATGTTCAATATTCAAGTTTAGAAAGAGAGGGAGTGAAAGAGAAAATCTGAATTAGTTGGGCAGGGCTCAGGGACTGTGTTTTTTGCTTTGCAGATATTCTAAACAGAGTTCTGTTCAATAGAGATATACAATGTAAGCCAGAAATGTAATGAAAAATTTTTCTAGTAGTCACATTAATTTAAACAGGCAAATCACATCTTTTAATACAAAATCCTAACTATGGTTTTAACCAGTAACTAATAAAAAAAAAAAAGAAATATTTGTATTCTTTTCTATATTAACTCTTTAAAATGCAGAATATATTTTACCTTTTTTGCACATCTCAATTTGGAGTAACCACATTTTAAGTACCTGACAGACATGTAAAGCTAGTGGTTACCATAAGAACCGTGTGATTAGTGTTGAAGCATCCAGATTTGTCGACCACTAATAAGAGAATACATTTTTTTAAGAACCTAGGTTTTCAGTTAAGCATCAGTGCAGAAGAGACTGCACTTGATGACAAAACCCTGAATAGATAAGTCTGTTAGAACCTTTAAGAAACTGATGAAAGTCCTTAGAGTTGGAATAAAAGTGGTATCAATAAAAAACAAATCCCCTGTATTAGATATTCTACCACCTACATACTTTACTGTATTAATATTCAATGACATTATAGCATAAAGTTGCTTATTTCATTTTGTTCATTCACTTTTAAATTTGGTTTGATTTTTATTTTAAATATTGAAGTTCATCATTTGAAATTCTACTGACTGTATTCTTCATTGATACTTAAATAGCCCTATGACATGATTACAGAACTTACAGGTGTCAGCTCAGTCTGCTCTTCTGTGAAATCAATGTGACGCTTGACCTGCTTGCTGGGACATCTCAGAGAAATAGCATGCTGTGAAAATGGAGGAAGGAAGAAATGAAAGGTAACAGAGGTGAGAAGGGTGGCTCTCCTTATCATGCAGGGAGAGAAAAAGAATGCTGAAATGAAATAACAGTAATGAAAAGACACATGCAATTCTTTTACCATTCATTCTTTTATACAAAAATTAGCAAGGTAAGAACCAGAGGCTCCTATTCCTTAACAATTTAGAATAGCCTTACTTTACTTCTCAACAATACAGTTCTGTCAAAAAACTATGGAGAAATGTATCTAACATAAAATTTTTTAAATGAATCTTTCTTTGTCCCTGACCACTATATGGCAGTGCTTTAAATCTCTTTTCTGTGTTAACTATCCCTTCAAAGCATATTCTAAGTCTCCATGTTCCCCAAGCCTCTTTTGTATCTTCTAATTTTTCTCGTTCATTGCTATGAAAATTGTATCTAAATCACTTAAGTGTACTCTGTACTAAATTCACACTTTTTTCACATCCATCCTTCCAGTTCTATGTAAATAAATAGCCTTTTTCCTGCTCTGAAGCTAAGCATGACCCACATCTCATTCATTCTTCTTTCAGTATGTCTGACATTCAAACCACGGGGGGAAGAAAGAGACAGAAAAATGCTCAATTCTTCTGGCTAACCTTCCTCTTGGTAGTGTTTCTTCTGCATTGCCATTTTCCTGAATTCATGCTATGTACTAGCCTTGGAAATTAATCCCTTAATTCTCTGCAATCTTTCTCCTCAAAGTTTTCAACCCCTGAGTTGCAATGCATTCTGTAATGAACTTTCAAAGTTACCAGTACCCTTGTGTGTATGTGTATGTATACCATGAATGTGATGTTGTGTTTCTGTGTGCATGCCCGTGTGTATATATGTAGGCCAAAGGCTGATGTCAGATTTCTTCCTCAAAAATTCTATTTCCTGAGACAGTTTCTCACTAAATCTGGAGCTCACTAATTTGGCAAGACTGGCTGGCAAACCCCTGGGATCCACCTACCTAATCTTTGCCCCCCAGCACTGGGATTACAGGTATGCATTACCATGCCCAGCTTTTACATGGGTGCTGGTAATATGAACTCAGGTTCTCATGCTTTCACAGCAAACACTTAACTCAATGAGCCATCTCCCCAGACTCCTGATGATAACTTTATCCTTCAAAGTCCAGTGCAACACCTAGGCGCTCAAATATTTACAAAATACTGTCAGTATCCTTATTCTCAGAGAACAGAAACCACAGTAGCCACTACAAACAGAAACTGAAAGGGTATGAAAATGTAGCCAGTTCTCAAGTGGTTTAGGGAAAACCTGTACAATTACAAAAGCTGGGCATGATGGTGGGCACTTGTAATCCCAGAACTGAATAGGTGAAGGGGAGGACGATCTCTGGAGCTTGCTGACCAGCTAGATAGCCTAGCTGAACCAGCAAGCCCCAAAGTCCCAGTGAAAGACCCTGTCTAAAAATGAACCCAAAGTTAACTTCTGGCCACCACATACACACACGCATTCACCTACACATGCAGACAAAATTAGTAAACCTGGTTAATGGATTTCATGAATTTCTAAGTTTGGCATTATTTCAAAATAAAAGATTTTAAAAATACCCATTCTCTTTATAGTCAATCATGTACAAGTTACCATTATATATTTCTTAAAATGTATTGGTTAAAATATTTTAAAAACCCTAAAATATTCAATGAGGAGTGACTTCCTACCCATGAATAATATAATGAAATAGTTATTAGAATTCAACACATCTTTAAAAAAAAGAATTTGTAAAGTGACAAAAATAGAAAAGAGCATCCATATGAACAAGGATTAAAAGTCATTTTATGTCATATTAAGAAAGATGAGAAGGGTGACAGAATATAGCTTACCATTAGTTAGGGCTCGTTTCCATAAATTACTTAATATTTTCCTACCAAAACCACCCCTCCCCTCTTTTTTCATAATATAAACTTAAAGTGTGCTCAAAACACACAGGAAAATGAAAGGGCTAATACTATATATAAATTTTATTCTAAACTTTCTCAGTTCCAAGTTTTCATCTGTGTTGTTAAATTTAACCTGAAATATTAAAAAGTACACCAAAACACCACAAGATGGGGATGTTACTGCATAAATCCCTGTCTTTTTTCTCTGGTCTCTGTCTCTAGGTCTTCTATGTGAGCACTGGCCAGTCTACTCTTGTGTTCAATCAATTCTGTACTGACGTAGTAGCATGGTAAGGTGGTTATTCTACAATGAGAGAGGGTTCAAAGCCTTGGACAGATTATGTAGCACTTCTGCCTCAGTTCCTTCCATTACAGATCAAAGTAATGGTACCTATTTTACAAAGTGTGCAGAATTAGACATGTAAAACACTATGCTTAATACAGCACTCAATATAAATAGCTTTTGCTATTTTCTGTTTCCTCTCCTCTTAATCTCCTTTTACTGACCATAGTAAATGTCAGAATGCTTTTTTTTCCTTCAGTGCTGGTGATTGAACCCAGGGCCTTGTGTATGTCAGGCAAGTTGCTCTTCCAGTAAGATACATACCCAATCATACTTTTATTTTTAAAGCAAAGTTCCTTAGGCTGGCCCTAACTATGTGACCCAGGAAGGCCTTGAACTTGTGATCTCCTACTTCAACTTCCTGAGAAGCTGGTATTACAGGTGGATTACAGGCATGTGTAAACACACCTGTTCAATGCTTTGAAAACCATTTCCTTTATATTTTATAGCTTTGATTAACTTTAAGAACAGAAGAATATATATTTCTACTTATTTTTTTCTGAAAGTTCTTTATAAGTCTACAAAGTGAAAACAAAATAGACATGAAACGAAATAAGAACATTTTTTACTTTTTAAAGTTTTTAAACTTTATGTGTATGGGGATTTTGCCTACATATATGTAAGTACATCTATGTGTTCAATGTCAGTGATGGCCAGAGGTCTTCAGATTCCCTGGAACTGGAGTTATAGATGGTTTAAGCGTTGCCACGTGAATGCTGGAAACTGAATCCAGATGCTCTGGAAGAGCAGCCAGTGCTCTTAACTGCTACTAAACCTCACTTGGTCAATGAACTCTGTAATTAAACACATTAGGTGCAGATCAATAATTTCTAATGAATTCATTAAAAATTTATTAAAAAGTAACTACAAATTTTTCAGGAAGTCCTGTCTCTTTCTTATCCAGTTAATACTTTAGAAGAGTGAGGTTCTTCTTGGTAGAATAGTTGGGAGCTTTCTGTCAGTGGGGTCACACCCCACATGCTACAAGACACACTGCTTTTTTTCCAACCCTTCAAAATTTCGGCACAGTGTAGCTCTTGAAACAGTTCTAAAAGCTGAAGATGAATTGCACTGAAGCTCTGAGATGCTGTTGTATACCCTAACCAAGTCTTAAAATTCTTATTAAAACTTTCATTAAAAAACCTTTACACATAAGGAAAGCAGTTATAAATTCTGAAAGCAGCTTTACTCAGTCACTTATATCCAGTTTTCCTTTATCTTATTTCTTTATTATTTTATTTCAGTGTGTATGAATGTATTGCTTGAATTTATGTAAGTGCATACAAGTCATGCAATGCCTGCAGAGGTCATAAGAAAGCATCCAATCCGCTGGAATTGGAGTTATGGGACAGTTGATAGCCACCTTGTGGGTGTTGGGGAATTGAATTTGGGTGGTCCTCTCCAAGAGCAGTCAGTGCTGGGTGCTCTGAGCCATCTCTCACTATGTAGCTGTGACTAGTCTGGAACTCAATGTGTAGATGAGACTAGCTCTGAATTCAGAGATCTACCCACTTCTGCCTCCAAAGTGCTGGGGTTAAAAGCATGAGCCTCTACACCTGGCTCAGTTTTCTTAGGATTCAGAAAAACTATTTGAATCTGTTGTAAACTATAGTAGTAGCCTTAAAAAAAAAGTATCTTTATTTTAAAAACTGTTTTTCATATATAAAATTCCATATTAAAAAGAATCACTAAAGGTTATTTCCCACCAGAAAAATATAAAGGTATATTCTGGCATTATTTTTCAATCAGCAAAACCATTTCATTTATTATAAGCAATTATTACCTAAATTTACTATTGTCATATTGACAAATATTGTTTTATTAACATGAATAAAAATTATTATAGTGTACAGTGATGACCAAAGTATCTACAATATATATTGTTAGGATTTATTTCTACTATGACGTTTCTATTGTTTTTCTTTTTTTGATGATTCTGGGCACTGAACTCAGGGCCTCATGTGTGCTAGGCAAGTGCTCTACCAGTTAGTTCTAAGAGTCTAGAATGTGATCATTACCACTAAGGACACTAAAATCATTCTGTAATTCATTTGTATATATAATATTTTATGATCATTTTTAACACTCAAGAAAGAATAATATTTAACAACCCTGCTTTATGATTTTGATGATTATCAGGAAAGTGATGTGGCTTGTAAATACAAAAACATTTTGACTTATTTAATCATTTCAGTCTTACTTGATTGGAATAATGCACCTGTATTGATGCTTACAAGAGATTGCCTATGTGAAGTCTTTGTAAGTACAGATTTTGACAAAATCCAAGAAAGAAAAAGGCAAGAAAAAAGACACAACTCTTTTGGATTTGACATTCTACTTCGCTATCCTTGATGGTTTTTCAGAGAGAAGACAGTATTACTGGATACTAATGTCTACAAGATGAAACAGTAACAATCTATTTTCAATGAATTCTTCTTACTAGTATCTGCATGAGTAAACTTTAACCATTAGCAGTAGTCCATTCTGAATTTTTGTAAAATAGGTCTCAGAGAAACCAAATATAAAGAAATGAGTTTCACTATGAAAGAGGATTTACATTACTTTATTTGTGACACCCCAGTGTCACCTTGAAAAAAAGTAAGGGCTGATAACTTTATTGTGCAGACTTCTGCTAGATAAAGACAATGGGCTGGGCAATGCCCCCCAATCCCCATGTATATGTGTGTGTCATTTAAATATCTAAGTGCTTCTTGTAATCAAAATACTGTTGTAGACATTAAGGATACACCAGGAATTAGAACAACAAAAACCCCTTTCCTTATCAAGCTTATGTTCACCTAGGAAGAGACAAACATTAACATGCTATATATTTTTTTTATAAACTAAAATATATTGCAGGTTAAACTATGCACTAAGGGGAAAAATAAAACAGAAAAAGGAAGGAAAAAACATAATTAGAGGACATTTAGAGGAGTCTGATATTTAAATGCCACAAAGATGGCCTTATTAAGTGACATTTGAGTAAATCCCTGAAGCTAGTCAGTATCTATCAAGCTGATAACTGGGGAAAGGCATTCAAGCAGGATTTAAAAAAAAAAAAAAAAAGGGCTCTGAGGCAGGCTCCAAATGGTGGCAAAGAACAAGAAGCAAACTGTATGGTGTGCAAAAAAAGTATGGGAGGAAGGTGTGAAAAGCAGGAGCCACAAAGACCAATGAAGTCAGATCAGGTGAGACCCTACAGAAAGAACACTGCTGGAATTCTGGCTCTTCTATGAGTGAAATACAAAACCTTTAAGGATGAAAAGAGACAATCTGACTTACCTTAAATGTGATCTTCGGCTACAGTGTGGATGACAGACAGTTCAGAGGAAGGTGAACTCAGAATAATTGGAAGGCTATTATAAAAATCTAGATCAAGATGGTGTTGTCTTGGTAGTAATAAAGGTAGTAATGACCAGATTCTGGCTAGGGATGTAGTTTAGTGAATAGTGCTTACACAGGCCTGTGTTTCAATCTCTAGCACTACAAAAAACAATGATCAGATTCTGGATGTATTCTGAAGAGAAGGGCAACAGAATTTGCTGTTTAGACTGGAAGGAGGATATTAAAAAAAAAAAAAAAAAGTAGATTCCAAGGTATTTATTGCTTGATGAACAGGAAAGACAGAACAGCTATTAGCTGTGATGGAGAAGATACCGAAGAGTAAGTTTAGAGAAAATTATCTGTGCTTCAGGAGCTATCAGACATTCAAACAGATACTGATAAGAAGTGGGATGTACATGTCTGGCGTTCAGGGATGCTGACTAATTGTACCTACAATCCTTGTACCTAACATGACTTGATGCTGGCACTTTAAATTTTTTTGTTTTCTTTTGTTTTTTGAGTCCTGGCTGCCCTAGGACTCACTATGTAGACGAGGCTGGCTTCAAATTCACAGAAACCCTCCTTCCTCTGCCCTGAGTGCCCAGATTAAAGGTGTGTGCCACCAGACCTGGTCTATTTTTTAGATCTTTATCATAAACTATCAAGAGACTGCTTTGCACAACAAACTTTTGTACTGCTGGCAGTGATTCAAAGATGCCATAATGATTTTATAATGATTTAACTGCTTGCTCATTCTCATTCTCTCTCTCTCTCTCTCTCTCTCCCCTCTCTCTTTGGGAGTGGAGGTGGTTCTGTGCACTGTAGGATGTTTAGAAGCATCTGTGTCACCCTCCCATCATGAAAAATCAAAACTGTTGCACATCCTCTGGGAGATAAAACAGTTAGGAATCACAGCTTAGAGAACACTGCTTTGTATTTTTAAAATGAGGTTGAAGAATAAGAAGAAACTGTATCTTAAATGTATTTCATTTAAATTTGGAGTTAAATTTTGGCAGTAAAATTTGAAGTTGTCAGGGCAGGTGGATGTGATCAAAAGAGACAGTTTGAGGACTTGCTGTGGGGGGCTCCAAAAGTCAAGAGGTTACAGATGAGTAGGAAGGGTAATGAGATACTTTACTCTCTTCCCAAATACCACAACAAAAATAAGAGTTGTTTTTTTTTTTTTAATCAAAAACAAAAACAAACCCACAAACTTTTAAGAAGACAATGACAATTTCTGGAAGATAGAGAAAATTTAGCTGACTGGTAACCAACATAACAGGTTCAATGAAAGTTGAATGCTCAGCTAGTACCACAGAAAAGCAGAACAGCACCTGATTTTTGTCATGTAGCCTCAGGGTCCCCAGCAATAGTAGTAAAAGGGATAATGAGACTGAACAGATCAGACCATATTTAGGCAGTTAATCCTTAGAGTTCCTCTTTTACTTGCCAATCAGCTGGGCTCAGGATCAAACTGATATTCACTCACAGGACTCAAGAAAATAAACCACTGCTTGGTATGAGGGTCACTCAGTCTATACCATCAGACATGTCATCTTCAGAGGGAGTCCTTGCTGCTCACAACGGGCCTTTCTGGAGTCCATTAAGCAGGTTGTAAGGAAAAGAGACCCATGCTTAGGCAAAAATCATGCTCCACAGGAACTAGTAGTGTCTTACAGTCAGTAAGAATAAATTCCAAGGCCCTTCAGAGACATGTTCATAAATGACAAAAGTTACAGCACATACCAGAAGTCACAGGCTCATATTGTTCCTCATGGTACTCTTCTGTTCCATGTACGCTTATTAATCAAGGGCCAATTTTAACATAAAACAAGATTACCTGATGACTTCCAAAAAATCTTTTTCTTTTTGGTGCTGGAGACTGCAGCGCCTTGAACATGCTGTGTAAGCAATTTGCCACTGAGCTACATCTCTGGCCTTACTTAAGGGATGATTCCAATAATAATCTTTTCTTTTGTTTGAGATAGTGTCTCACTCTGTAGCCCAGGCTGGACTTGGATTTGTGATGATTTTCCTGGCTTAACCCTCTATAATTAATCTAAATTCAGTATGTTTCCAAGAAAATAATGTGAAGAAAAAGTCATTTGTCCAGAAAAAGAGGGCTCAGACCTGTCATTAATCTATCTAGAGATATAATTCTCAAATGGGGGTGATTTTATCTTTCACAGAATGAGTAACAATGTCTACAACTGGAAGGCAGAGTGTGTGTTATTGGCACCTACTAAATAGAGACTAAGGGTGTTGCTAAACAGCCAAAAAGTCATCTAGCCCAAAATGTCAGCTGTGTTTGTGCTGAGAAACCTTGACCTAAGGAATCAGATGAAATTACCATACTTAACCCTGAGGAACAACCCCATGTGCAAATTCTTTATTTTCCCAAATGGGCTGCTGAAACACTGACAGTCACGCATAGCCTTCCATGTAGAAGACTGAGAGGATCTTGTGTGCAGAAAGTCTGAAGGTAAAAGACATGAATAATCCTAAAGTAGAGATTAAAGGGAAAATTAGAAGAATAGAGCATTAATTCAATTCAAGCCAAACAAGACTGAATCAACTAGGGGAAAAGAGCTGAAATACAGGTAAATAAACATAGAGAAAATTAAGTTTTTTCTTAAATTTAAAAGCAAACTGATGTCCCCCAAAGGAAAATAAGAATATACAGACTTTAGCAGGAAACTTCAAGTGTATAGTGACTATAACAGAAACACTGAATTCACTGGGTGGGCTGAGGGTTTAGCTCAGTGGTAGATCAAGTACTTATGTGAGGCCATGAGTTTGATCGCCAGCACCACAAAAAAAGAAAGAAAACAAAACAAGCACATACATGTACATATATATGTGGGAGAAAGGAGGGAGAACAGAAAGGATTGAACAGGAGGAGAGTGAAGGGAGTTATCTAAAGACAGTAAGTTCTCATCTTCCAAAAGTCAGTACATAATAACACTCAACAGAAAAAATAAAAAAATAAAAATTAGTGCTATAAGTGTGGATTTGATGATAAGGAGGTAAATGCTGTTAAAAACTAGCTCAAAGAATAGAAGATACTTACCTCTGGACGCAGAGTATGACACATGCGGGCAGAGAAATATTTTATAAGAAGTCTGACAGAGCTATTTAATTACATGCATCAAAAACTAAAATTTTTAAAACTGTTTTTGATTTTAAGAAAATTTGACACATGGATTTTGGATCTAATGAACTTGTCTCAGTTTACTCAATTTGGATAAGAACATAGTAGATCTAGGAGGAGGATACTGAAGAAAGTTATTTTCTATCCTTCTTAAGAGGAACAGCAGGCCAGACGAGACTTTAGACTTTTCTCTGCTTTCTACCCAAAACTTCATATTAAAAAGTATTATATTAAATGTTACACTACAGAGTATTAGTATCTTTGTCTGGGAGCACCACTACATATCATCTAATGTGTTTCCTGAGAGATGGGACTTTATACTCCATATTTTCAAATGTTGTTTGAAGTTTAATGATTGTATTTTACAGCTAGAAAAATAGATGGGCAAGCAGGCAGGCAGACACATGCGCACATACAGAGCATCCTTAATAACTGGCTTATATCTGCTCTCATGCATCTTGATCCAATTTAAAATAATTTGACAGAAAGGGAATAATAAGGGACAAGAAAAAGAATGGACAAGACAAGAAAAAATCTAGTAAAATATTGCTTAAATTTCAGCAGGTATATATGAAAGACATGAAACACTGAGTAGCTATAACTAAATATAATTCGTGGGTATTATAAAACAGAAATCCAGTTTCTTCATAAAGTAGAAACTAGCTTGAGTTCTTTATAGAATATAGAACTCAGACAAGAGTCATTTTACATAAACGACGGTTTATTCTTTAGGCTAGTATGATTTGTTCACTCTCTTTGCAATAAAACTCATTTTGTTTCTAAGTCACAATGATGGTTAGTGTTTCTTCTGTGCGCCACAGTACTTAGAACAAAGTTAAGCACTTGGGTAAATATCAAGAGTTACTGGAGTTACTGATTAATGTAAATTGATCTAAAGGATTACATCAGTTGGGAATGAGAGAGTCCAATGATGCCAAATAATAGAAATTTCTCTGTAATTCCTTCCACATGTTTTATAATATTTTACATTAGTGCTGCTTAGGCACAGGTTCTTTTACACTTGTAGTGTGATAACACAAGCTCACTGGAAGAGCTTTGTTTGGCTCCATTCATTTTCTTTTTTCCTCCTGCTATACTATAACAATATTGCCATCATCTTATGGCAAAGAACACAATACAGAATTCCCTTTCACCAAATTCAGATTTTGTTAAATTTATTAACCCAAATCCATTCCCTACCCTTACCCAATCATACTCAGGAAAACTTCTTCTAAACATCTTCTAAAAATCTGTTCAGATATTATTTTGAGTCTCTGAATCACCCTATGAGAAGGCAGACCAAGTAATAGTAATTCAACTTTTCTTATGAGAAATTGATGTCCAGAGAGACTGAATAACTTGTTTATTAGTTCCTACGGGTACCAAATGACAAAGAAAAAATTTAGAGGCAAATTTTTTATGTCCAGCTTTTCTTTCTACTATGCACACTAACACTTTGGTAATAAAAGGGAGCAAGCTTAGAAGACTACAGTGGGTATAAGTGATTTTATGTTTGTACTTTTAATTAAATATTAAAAAGCAATTATCAGTGTATTAGTTATTAATGGCTTGGAAAATCATAATTCAATTTTTAATAATGAGAAATAACTGGTATTAATTCAAGGGCTTCTAAAAAGTAAAAATAAAAAGAAGAATCTAAACTTCTTCTAAATCATCTCTGTGACACTGCCAAGTCTAGTGATACATTTCCTCTGCGGTTTTATTTTAAATTTTAACTGAAAAGTACTTTTGAAAAATTTTAAACACTAAACTAAAGAAAGTTAATGCTACATTAAAAAAAGTCATTTCCCCCTTATCATAATGCTAAAGTTAACAGAAGAAAAAATTTTTTATCTGTTTACCTCAGTAATTGGTTGCCCCTGATTTGTTAAATCCAGTTCCTGAGGGCGTGTCACTTTATCAATATCCAAAGAATCCATGCTGGAGGCTGCAGAAGTGATGCTAGAACGAGAGGAGTTACTAATAGAGTGCACTTCAGCATCACTCACTGTGCCTGCGGATGCAGTCCTTCTGTGCTGATTAGTTACTAGGGGCTTAGAATCTTCTAGTACAGATTGCTGAGCAGCCTCATCCATGCTCAAGGAGGCCTGTTCTAATTGTGCAGTGATGTCATCCAGGGAGTAGTTAGCATGGGAAGGCTTAGTTATCTTATTAGATGATGATGATAATCCTCTCAAGGTGCCACGTTTTGATGTATGACGACTAGGAGGTAATTTCTGAGTAACTTTTGTTTCTGTGATTTGACATTTACTATTTCCTGAACCAATACTGCTGAGCTCCTGCTCTATAGAGCAAAGATCTGCCATCAGGGCATCCAGATCCACTGTCTCTCCCTGGTTCAGAGCTTCTGCAAAGAAGAAAATACAGAATATAACCAAATTCTATATGGTCTACTATAAACTAGTTAAGCAGTGTTGAAAAAAGCAAAACAAAAAACAAAACAAAAAAACAACAATCAAATATAGGATTTAATAGTTTTTATTTTAAATTTTAAGAGACTTTTTTTAAAGTAAACAATCCATCTTCTTAAGATCTCTTAACTAAGGAAAAATAAAGTTTTAAGTTCAAAGACAAAATACTTTAAATAATCTTGTACTGTTCCATAGTTTTAACCAAATCCCCATTAACACTGTACCACAGATTTTGGTGGGCTCTTAATATAGTCTTGGTCAGGTAGATATGGTATTACCAGAAGAGATGAAAGCACAAGAGAAAAAGCCTACAAAATTATAGACAGAAATATCAATCCAAACACTAAAGAGCTGGCTAGGTACATTAAATAAAAGCTGCATGGGCTGATTTTAAATTTATTAAGAAAAAACTTTTTGGACTTTAATCTATTAAGAAAACAATTAAATTTGTTGTGGGGTTCCTCCTTAGTATGTACTTTGTTATATTAATAAATTAGCTAGAAAGCTAGTGTAGGTGTGTCCTAGTTGCTTCTCTTCTGTGATTAATTTGAATTCGTAGTATTTACAAATCAAGTAAAACAGAACTCAGTCAAGTTATGCATATAATTTATGCTGAGTTTTATAACTGGAATTTCCATTTTTCTATAGTATATAATAGAGTATACTATAGTGGATTTACTTAATAAAATCTTACCATTCAAGTTGTAGATGGAGAAACGATAAGAAAAGTTGGCCATATTTGTTTCCTGGCGAAGAGGAGATCTTTTCACTGGTTCGGTGGGCTTGTCAGAATCCAAACTCTTTAAAAAATAAAGTTTAACAAGTCATATTAATTCAGAATTTCATTACACAAAATGATTGATCAAGTCTGCTTTATGGTTAAGTGAACTGCCTACAACAATTAATAAAACCAAAGTTCTTCTAAATGACAGTCCCAAGGAAAAGTAGAATTGGTTACCACTTATTTTTTATTAGTTATGCCAGTTTTTAGATATGTTTACTTTTTAAGACATCTAAGACAAAATTTTCACAGTTCAGGGTAGACTTCTTTTCAAATGTACATCAAGTTTCGTGAGTGACTCATTTTACTTAAGTTCATTATAAAATAATCTAAGTATATGACTACGGACATGGTAAGGAACCATGTAGAGAATTCTGTCATCTCTTTTCTCAAAGGGATGTGGTTTTGATTCAGCATAAACCTCATTCTTTGATGTGAAGGAACCTGAAGACAAGGGACAATCTTGAAATCAAACTTAGTGATACCTTAATAGACAATTAACAACTTTCAATAACAATGGAACGCTCTAGTTCTTTTCAAGGTCTAATAAGATCAGAACTACTGACAAAGCTAGAATTATACCTGTACTTAGGAAGAGAGAGATTCGTAAGTTCTCACCATCTTTTCTGATTTTAAATTTTCATTCATTCATTTTTATGGTGCTAGAGCCCAATCCTAAGGCCTTGGGCACAATAAACACTCAATTCTATCACTAGGTTATATATTCAGGCCTTACTACCTTTTAAAAATTATGCTCTTTCACTTGTAAACTTTCTATAATAAGGGGAAAAATTATCTGCAACAGAAAAAAAATTGACAAGAAAAAGAAAATTCACCTTAGTTTCTATTTAAATGGTCTTTTACAACTAGTTTCCACCTAAATTTAGTATCAAGTAAGTTTTAAGTTTAAATAAAAACTTTGGGTATCCTATTTGTAGAATCATGACATTAGATCAGGATGCTATTTTTATTATTCACGTATCTCAAAAGAAAGGTAATTCATAAGACAGTCCCTAATCTTTTTTTTTTTTAAAGATAAGGTCTCCCAAAGCCCAGGCTTGTCTAAAATGTATTATATGTAGTTGAGGATCACTTTCAACTTCTGATCCTCCTTACTCTACATACTGAGTACTGGAATCACAGATATATGCCACCACATCTGGTTTATATGTTGCTGGGGACAGAACACAGGTCTTTGTGTATATGCTAGGCAAGTACTCTACTAACTAAGCTACATCCCCAGTTCCCCATCCTATTTTTATTTTTTGATGTATATTTTTATTGAGTTTTTGTGCATTTCATATAATAGATCTTAATCAAATTTAGCCCCCCTCCCCTGCACCCTCCCAAACTCCTCCTGGATTTCATGCATTCTGTCATATATGTTAAGGCCTATCCAGTCAAGCTTTTGTACCCAGATGTCCCTCAGTGTAAGTTCATTCACTGGAGTCTAGTCAGCCTATCTGGAGTCACTCCTTTAAAGATCAACTCTCCCTTACCCGCAGTGTTGAGTTGTCAACAGATCCTTGGCTAAGGTTGGGGCCTGTTGCTCATTTCCCCAGTCTATACTGGTTTTTGTCTCATTGAATCAGTATGGGTCTTGTACCTGTCTTCATTGTTGCAAGTTCATATGAGCAAGTTTCTAGAGGCCTAAAGCCTGTTTCCTTATGTTCATGTACCAATCCTGGCTCTTACAATCTTTCTGCCTCTCTTCCTCAACAGTCCCTGAGCCATGGGTAGGTGAGGTTTAATACAGGAGACCCATCCAGGGACATGCACTCTGCAGACTAATAATCTGTATACCTTGGTCAGTTGAAATGAAGGTGATCCACGACCTTTAGTATCTTATTTCAAAAAACAGCTAAGAAATTTCTCCTTTAACCTTAGACCCTAATTCTCTAGTAGCAATTTAAGTCCCAATCCCCCTTTAATTAGTGCTGGAGAAAAAGAAAACAAACAAAAAATAAAACACCAATACTTTATGTAAAATAATATGAGTATAACTGCAGACCTATGAAAAGTTAATTTCCTTATCAATTCAAATAAATGAACCTTTATTTTAATTACTTGTTCATGGTTCTGAGGCAACAAAGAAAATAGGGAGAGATACTCCTTAAGTCAAGAAATTGATAATATAGTAGAGTGAATTTTAAAAGTTTGGAAGATTGCTAAGAATTTGTAAAAATATACAAATCTTCTTCCAGAAAAATGCACAATACACTTAAATATTTACAGTTATTTTAGAAGAAGTGTGAGCTACTTAAAACAAACTTGATTTAACATAAAGTTGAAAATACCATTAATACTGAATATGTATGTGCACAGTAAACATGGAATCTGAGCTTTTAGTTACTTAGCAGGTCAACTGTTTCTTTAAAATTTCCATAAAATGCAACATGTTAACAGTAAGCCATAACATGTAATGGTTTTAATCTTTTTTTCTCTCTAAAGACAGATTTATATGATGAAAAGACAGGTGACAAAGTTTAATAGTCAAGTTGGTTGTTGGGTAGTTCTTTACATCTATGTTAGACAATTTAAATATGAGAGAAAACAGTACCAAGCAAGGAGAAATGCCATCTCTGAATGGAAGAGCATGGTATTCCTAATTCTACCTACGCCAGCATGACTTATACCTGCCTGTCTTCTCTTTCTGATTTCCCTACTCAAATATTAAACCACTTGGTCACAGAAATCCTACCCAATATGCCACCTGTCCCTTAAGCAGTTTCCTTTATGCACTATCACTTCCACAAAGTTGTCCTCTAACTTCTACATGCACAGAGGCATTTATGCATATGCACATGTACCCACATATCATATACACACAATAATAAACAATTTTTAAAATATGTATTTTATTTTATGGGTATGAGTGCATGTATGTAAGTTCATCTGTGTCAAGTAGTGCCCACAGAGGTCAGAAGAGGGAGTCGGAACCCTAGAACTGGAGCTACAGACTGTTGTTGGCTGCCATGTAGGTGCTGGGAACTGAACCCAAGTCCTCTCTGCAAGAGCAGTTAGTGCTCTTAACCTCTGAGCTATTTCTCCTCTTGGGTGGTGGAAGCAAGGTCATCCTTGAACTCATTCAAGGTACACAGCAAGTTCAAGACTACATGAGACCCTGGTCTCAAAAAAACAAACTAACCAACCAATCAACCAGCCAGTCAGCCAGCCACACTCGTTCTCACCACCCCACCTCCTCCACCCCGCTGCTGACCACCACCAATACCACAAACCTATGACCTGATAAAACAAAATGAAAATACTTGGCAACTATTTTTAATGTAGCCTGGAGTGAAATCTTCTGTATTCTGGAAATAATGAACTAAAAAACATTAAAGTAAGTTATGCTGTAAAATGTATTTAAATTTGTTGCAGAATAGGTATGTCAAAAATTAATTTTTAAGCTTCAGAGTTTTAAAACTGTCTTTAGCCTACAACCTCCAATTTATTTAACAGATATTAAGTAATACTTCAGATTAACAGATTTAAATCCTTATAATAACTACAGAAGAAGAGCTAGAAAGATGGCTCAGGTGATAAAGCACTTGTTTTTCAAGCATGAGGACCTGAATTTGATCTCCAAAACCCAGTTGAAAACACAGGCACAGTGGTGTGTGCTTGTAATTCAGCAATGGGGAGGCAGATATAGGAGGCTCCCTAGAGTCTGGCCTAATTGGTAAACTTTAGGCTAATGGAAGACCTTATCTTGAAAACTCTCTTGAGACTCCCATATGCACACTTGGGTATATTTTATTTATTCTGAGTACAGCGCCCCCCCCGGTTCTTGTGCTTAAGCCTATATTAAAAAATCTTTAATAAAATCTCCAACCCTGCTTTACAGAGAGAGAGAGAGACAGAGACAGACAGAGAGAGAGAGAGAGAGAGTGAGAAAGGGAGGAAGACACAGAAAAATCCTGTCTCAAAGAAAGTGCTGTTCTTCCTGAGGATGATGTTGAGGATGTCCTCTGGCCTCCACTTTTGCATCTACATGCACACAAATGAACACACATACCACACACACACACACACACACGCACACAAAGCATATAAAAAACCCACAGAAGATATTATCTTGTGTAATAGATTTTCTATTCACTACTTGCTAATGTTTTACCTTTTAGCAGTATTTTAAAATTTAACCTGTATCTATAACTTGTGTCTGTACATTAAACTTTCAAAATGTAGTGATGATTTCAAATCTTCAATCAGTTTTTCAAGTAATATTTCTAACCTGAGTAAGTTTGTCTAGTTCCCCAAGCCAGGCTCCAAACATTTTATCCAGGTCCTGATCTTCCTTGTCACTGTCTTCTTCAGCACCATGGTCAATTTCTTCATCTGATAGTTGCTCCATCTGAAATACAGACATTTGTGTTGAATGAGTAGTTACAAATATAACTTTAAAATTATGCAATATAGGGGCTGGAGAGATGGCTCAACAGGTTAAGAGCACTGGTTGCTCGTGCAGAAGACATGGGTTTGATTCCAAGCACTCACATGGTGCCTAACAACTGTTTGTAACTCTAGTTCCAGGGGAATCTGATGTCCTCTTCTGATCTCCACAGGTACTCCATGACATGGGTGGACTTACACACATTTAGGCAATACATTCATACATACAAAATAAAAAAATAAATATGCAGCATATGTTTTGATATAGGATGCAACTCTTGGGAGTCAAAAATTCAGAATATATTATAAAAAAAGAAATTATTAAGAGTGACAATTTTGACAAATAGAAATGAGGGATGAAGCCTCGGGTTTTAGGAAACTGTTTAAAGATAAACTATCATATTATGACCAGAATCACAAATAACAATTTAAAAATGTATAGAAAACTCCTTCCAATCAGTAGAGGATACAACTGTAGTATCATTTTCTCTGCTGACAGATTCTATAATACTCTACTAGAAGGATAGTTTCATAAAACCAAGAGCTGGATTCCCTTTGTATCTGTAACACTTTTAGTGGCTGGTACCTGGGTCATAGTCCTATCATTAAATATCTCTTTAAAAAATAAGTAATGAATTATGCACAAACACACACACACACACACACACACACACACGCAGAAACTTTTTTAAAGGTCTCTAAGAGCTTAGTTTAAGTCCAAAGCCAAAAAATTACCCCCCCAAAACACACACACACACACAAAATAAATCAATTAATATATAAGAGGACCAAAATAAACATTGTGCTAGTCTTTAGGACCAAGTACCTAATAAAGAACAACTGATTTGGGGCTGGAGAGCCAGCTCAGTGGTTAAGAGCACTTACTGCTCTTAATGAGGATCCAGGTTCTGTAACCAGAGGTTCATAGCCACCTGTAACTCCAGTTCAAGGAGATCTAATGTCCTCTTCTGGCCTCTGCCAGCATTGCACACACAAAGTCTACGTATATACACATTTAGGCCCACAGACATACACATAATCAGTGTTCTTAAAAACAAAAAACAAAACACCAAAAAACGCCTCATTCAATATTACACACTTTTTTAAAGACAGGGTCTCATCCAGGCTGCCTTCAATTCACTAAGTAGTTGAAGATGACTTAAAACTGCTGATCCTCCTGCCTTAACTTTCCAAGTACTACGATTCACAGGCACATAAACTGGATTTTATGAAGTACTTGGAATGGAACTCAGGATTTAATGCATGCTAGGCAAGTACCCTACTGATCAAGATACATCGCTACTAATCTTAACACTAATTCTGTAAAACAACTGTTACTCACTTGTAAATGCAGAAAATTAGGCCTAAAAGAAATTAAGTAACTTTTCCCAAGACTCACACATAGTAAATGGCTGTGTGAAAAATCTGAACCCAATTTTGTATGACTTATTTAATGTAATTGTGTTTTTGAACTAAATACCAAAGAGTTGTTTTTAATGGCCTCCATGAGCATAGATGAATTTGATAAGAATTAAAACCTCTATTTTATTATTAAATTAAATTAATTAATTTTATTTTATTATTTGAGATGGGCCTCAGTACGCAGCCTGGATGTCACAGAACTCGCTGCCTCAAAGACAAAAAACAAACAAAAATCCCATATCTCATTCATTCATTATTTATTGAACAGCTCCTACAAGCTAGGCACTATTCTAAGAACAAAACAAAGATACAAATCAGATAAAAACCATTTTCTAACTGATCCATATTCTACTGGCAAGGGAAATGAAGGGGAGTCTGCTAGGAAAGATTTCAGGAAAGAATGGGTAGAGAAAATAAAAATGCAAGAAACAGAGAATGTGCCAGATGTATTCAATGGAAAGATTATTCTATAGCTGGAGGCCAATGACCTTAGCAAAAAATGATATGATCTGATATCAGCAAGGCAGACAGGCACCAAAGCACCTATGATCTTATAAACTTGATAAACTGTCAGACTATCTATACTTAGAAGACTTAAAATGTAAGCCCTTTATTCTACACATAAGCAGAATTTTCGTTAATGACATTAATGAAGCTTAAAATTTTTTAATTTTGTTTGTTTAATGTGTACACACATGTGTGTGGAAATCAAAGGTCAACTTACAGTAGCTAGTTCTCTCCTTCCATTATGTGGGGTCATTGGGTAGAAATTGGGCTCAGCAGGAAGTACCCCTACCTGCCAAGTCATCTTGTCTGTCCCATTAAGGTTAAAAAACAAACAAGAAAGAATAGTGATCTACCATTGTTTATATGCTGGTTTCATTTTATCAATAATAAATAATTGTGCTCAATTATTAGAGGTCAAAATTTATGTAAATAAACTCCACTACATAAATGTAACTATCCATTTAGTACAGCTTAGTATGAAACACTATTATTCCTGTTAAAGTTTCCATGAAACGAATTATTCATGTCTATTTCCCCTATTAACCTTCCATTTCAGGAGACAGTTTGGTTTACTATTCAATTTCTTCTTTGTGGGAGGGGAAACTGTGATTATAAAAAAGGGTGAGCTTCTTAGGGCTTAGGAATCTGGCTAAGTATATTCTAGATAGGGCAAATTATAGAGTTAAGAAGTATGTATATAGGTGTGTGTGGCAAAATATCATGACTGACTCAAAACAAGAAGGAAGAAAAGGATTTACAAATGAAGGCCTAAGGCAAGATCTTGTCATACAGGCTGTGGAATGCCAAATCTATGCTGCCTCTATTCCTTGAAGGCAACTAGATACTTAAAACAGTACTGAATGGGGAAGGGACACAATTATATTTTATTCAAAGAACAGAGTAACTGTACAGAGAAGGGAAAGACCATTAGAAGGCTATTCTAGATACTAGACAATTATATATAAAGAAATTGAAGATCTAGGAGGAAATACTACTTATACAAATCACATACAAAAATTGTGAGAAATTCATGATATATAGGATGATTTATTTATTACAAAGTTCTTTTGTTCCTTTAGTTTAAAAAAAATGCTTTTTAGGAGGTTAGAGAGATGGCACAACAGTTAAGAGCATTAGCTCTTCCATTGTACCTGAGTTCAATTCCTAGAACCCATGTTAGGCAGTTTCAGGGTATCAGATACCCTCTTCTGGTCTCCATGTGTACCTAGATGTATATATACTCACAAAGAAACACACAGAAACACATAAATTTAAAAAGATTTAAAAAAAACCTTTTTATAAAATCATGTATTCTATTCTTATGATCACATTAAAACTCTCAGAAAACAACAGAATGGGATTGCTCATATTCTTTTGGGTCTAATGTGATCAGTGAGCCAAAATTTCACCAGAAGTTTCTATTTCACTCAACATTTATGGTGTCTTGTCTATGTGCCAGACACCAGAGGAACAGAGACAGAAATAATGGCCTTCATCTTCAATTTATATATAACCTCGTAGGAGGCCAGAAAAGGAAATCAACAACAATTAAACACTGTGGTAAGTAATATACATATGGACATGTATGTTAAATACCCATGTTGAGAAAGCAAGAGGAAAGGAATGAATGATATGACAATGTTGTGCTGGGTAGCTTTAGTGCTAATTTGACACACCTGGGTTGAGGGAACCTCAATTGGTTAATTTCCTTCATTGGACTAGCATGTGGCCATGTCTGTGTGATATCTTCTTGGTTGTTGAGTGACATGGGAGGGCCCGGCCCACTTCGGGCAATGCCACCCCCTGGGCAAGTTGCTGTCTACTGTATAAGAAAGCAGACTGAGCATGGGCCAAGAAGCAAGCCAGTAAACAGTGTTCCTCCACGGCCTGTGCTCCAGCTTCTGCCTCCAAGGTTCTTCTCTGAGTTCCTACCTTGGGCTCCTTAAGTGATGAATTGTGTGACCCAGGAGATATAAGTGAAATAAACCCTTTCATCTCCAAGTTGGTATTGGTCAGAGTGTTTTGTCACAGCAATGGAGAAGCACACTAAGACATGATGTGCAAGGGAAAAAAGGATAAGGATGTTTTAGGCAGAGAAATCAGTATGCACAAGGGTATAAAGGTGTGACAAAGAATTTTAATTGGCTTGGTGTTTATCAAAAAGGAGGCTAGAGAGGAGGGGAATGCAAAATTATATACTATACCAAAGTGTTTGAAGTTTACCCTGTAGGACAATGTTTTTTGAACTGTGGTCTACTGGTAGTATACAAGAGAAGTACCTGGAGTTAGTTTTTTAAATGACCTACCTATGATATACCCATTACTAATATCAAGAAGGTGGGGCATTTTAAATAAGTTCCTCCAGGTATTCTGTTCTCTAAAATTTGCCAACTAAACTATAAATAACTGTGTTGTGTTACAACTGTGTTGTGTGGGAAGACTTTTAAGGCAATAAATGATGCCATTTTGTATAGCTAAAATTAGGTTAAAGGCAGAACAAACTGGAATGAGTGATGTTCTAGCAAAATATAAAGAAATTAGGCAGCTTTAGGATTTCAAAATCAATACACCCAATTCCTACACCTATTACTACAATGCTTTTTCTAACTGATTTAGCTATTTCCAGTTATGTTTCAGCAGCTTTCTCACAAAAATGGGTTTTTGAAACACTTCCTATACTGTTATAATCTAGTACGTAATTGTAAAGAAAAGTGCAGTACAGAGTATACGTTTAAGGAGCACCATGAACTATGTAAGATTCAACTACTGCAAAATAAATCAAGAGGAAGGAAACTAAAATTAGACCAAAAAAGCATACACATACACACATAAATACAGATACACAGTGTGTGCTATCTTTAGGAAGGCACAAAAAGAGGAAGAGAATCCTTCAAAAGTAGGGTGGAGGAAACCAGAACAAGGAAGGAAAAGAAGAAAGGAAATAGGATACAATACAATGTGAAATGGATGGAGAATCCTAGCCTGATAGGCTGTTCACTCATCAGAACAGGGTAGTATCTGGTATGTTTACTTGTTTCTCTCCTAAACTATAACAGTATTCTTTTAACACAGGACCTTTAGTTTTGCTGTGAACTAAATGCTAAAATTTGTAAACTTCCTAAATGGAAACTGATTCAATAGTTTTAGAAACTGCAAATCTTGATTTTTTTCCCAGATTTTAAATTTTCTAGCCCTTCCCTAGAATGATTTTTTAAAAATTATTTGTTCTTTGCAAACATGAAGTTTTCCAGGGAACCAATGTGTGCCTGTCTATCTTGTGTGTGTATGTGTGTGTGGGCATATGCAGAGGTCAGAAGACAGCTTGCAGAAGTTAGTTCTCTCCTTCATTATGTGGGTCCTGGGTATTTAACTCAGGTCAGCAGGCTTGGCAGCAAGTACCTTAACCTGTTGAGTGATCACCCCCCCCCAAATATTTTATAGCTTCTATTCTTAATTTATAAAGCAGATAAGCTTTATAAAAGGAGCCATTGCCTCCTAAACATATTTTATAGCTTCTATTCTTAATTTATAAAGAAGGTAGGTTTTATAAAAGACGCTGGGGCTGGAAAGAGTTCAGTGGGCTGAAGAGAGAGTTCAGTGGTTAAGAGCACTTGTTGCTTATTCAGAGGGCCCAGGTTTGGTTCCCAGCGCCCACATGGTGGCCCACAACCACATGCATGCATGAGCTGCATATAAAATAAATATATACACACACATAGGCATACACATACACATAAAATAAAATTTAAAAAAGACATTAAAATTTATTTCAGTACTTCAATAATACTTTGTCTACAAATGGCAGTATAAGAACTAGGGTGAATGGATGGAGGACAGACCACACACACACACACACACACACACACACACACTTCCATGTCTCTGGACACTGGAAACATTAGTACTAATTGGGAATTATTGTAAATATAGAGATATCCTAATTAACAATTTCTCTAGGAATAAATTTATTTCTGTAGGCTTATGCATGAAAGAAATTCAAAGAAAGCTGTGGTTCCCTAATGTCGAAGAGGAATAAGGAGGAAGCAGTGTACTTGGCTACACAGGGTTTCACAGGAGCAAGCTAGAGTTAACTGGCCATTAGAGAACATGAGTATATAGTCTGGTCCTCCAGAAGTAAGCTGACATTCAAATCTCAGTTTCCACATGGAACCGAATCTCTCGAAAAAAAAGCTGTACTATTCTTGGACCAGACATAGGGAAATCCTCTTCATCTAGAATAAAGAGATACTATACTATGTTAGAGATGACATATAACACAATGTCTTCATTATCATTGATGAACTTACCTTCAACATCATTAAAGATTACATAAGGAAGAATAAAACCGAACTAGAACTATCTTAATAGCTGTCATAGAGACTGTAATGCCTAAGAGCTATAAATCAAATCAAAGGCAACTTAGTAAATTTCGTGTTACTTAAGCACTTAATACAGTCCTTAGAAATTAATTTTATAAAGTAATAAACTACATTTAAATTTTGTATTTATCAGGGGAGGGGCTTGTGTGTCAAGATCATTTACCAGCTCAGTCGCTCATTGACCCTAACGAACCATATTCTAATGAAAATAAACATTCCTTTGTTTATGTTTATATTGGATTTTCATAAGATTGAAAATGTCTAATCTCTTAAATCTCAAACAGGAACTCCTTATCTAAGCAGACAAAGCATTCTTAGTTCAATTTTCTACAAAGAAACTCCCAACATTCTTAAAAATAAAATCTCCAATGACAGTTCCTAAATTACCTATTATACAGTAAGCCACAGAAGCCATTATCTGGAACCACAGAGCACCCATGAAAACTGGAAGAAAAAAAAAAAAACTAAACCAAAACAAACGAACAACCTCTTTCCAAGACCCCAAGTACTTGTGTTCCAGTTTGTTAAAAGTCAAAAAGCCTTGAAATTAAATTCAAGAACTGTGCAGGATAAATTTCCATTATTTTATATGATCTACTGCATGGCTGTTATGGTAGCAGCTAGGAAATAGTCAAGAGACATACATACACACACACACACACACACACATATATACAGACACACACACACATATATATACACATACATAAACATGGATATACACTTGTGTAAAATCTGTAGATGTGGGGCTTCTATGACTTCTTCATGAAAAGTTTACTTTATTCAATCTGCTCCACAACTCAGAAGGCTCCTGTTATACTACAGGGGTAGTTATTTCTGATGCTATTGCATGCAAACTCTAGCCTCTCCAGTTGAGGGGAAGGGTTGCAACCTCACACTTTGGGGCACAAGAAATTATCTTGAAACTTGAAAATTCCCTTAGAGGCCGGCAGAATTTTTTTCTATATTTTTGACACATTCCCCCTAACAGAAAGTCAAATGCATTGTCAAATATTCTGATCTTAAGAGCAACTCATGGTTTGGGGGAAAAGAACCACCAGTAGCTGCAGCATCCAGTTGGGAAACTATTCAGTATTGCATTTTGAGTTTGCAGTATAAACTCAAAGTTTCAGAAAGAGGTTAAGGGAGGGACAGAAGCAGATATTTACATATACATTTGTAGGTTTGTCCAGCCTAAGCGCCGACAGCATTGATATCCCAGTATACATTCCAATATAATTAAGTATGGGGGTTTCTAAATACATGGTCTATACAAAACTGATTCCAGGGCTGATACAGAGAAAAACAGAACAAAATAAAAATAAAAAACAATAGAAGGAGATCTTTTGACATTGTGATACCATATTGTTATTTACAAAGTTCATACTGGAGAACTGTGTAAATGAACCTGCTGTTTCAAAAAAAATTGCAAAAAAGTCTAATATTTTAAGTAAGTGTATGATTCTGTTTGGAAGTGCATTTATAACCATCCTAGGCTACATGCAGATTATGGGGTGGACACATCAGCCTGCAAAAACATCTTAATATACTAGGAAGTGCTGAATTAATGACAGTTACATGTCAAATGGAGATAGAGCCAATTTAAAGGAAGTCTCAGGGGTCTAATTTGGGACAATGTAAACATTAAAGTAGATTATGGCAGAAACAAACTATAAGTGAATAAAACAAATTCACCAACCCATATTGATATAAAAGTCTCTTCCTTATCACAGAATATCAACTAGTATATATAAATGAAATGACCAAAAAAAAATCACTTTTACAACCATTATAACTAAGCTCTGAATTTTTAAAATAATGAAAAACCAAGTTATGCTTTTTAAAATCCAGGAAGGAATCATTAACACATAATAAGACTAAGGTGTGAAAATGTGATGAGACTGCATTCTCAAAACATTCCCCAAAAATTACTGGGATGGCAATGCCTTAGCCAAATGATTACAACATCACCAGTAGGGAGCCAAGCAATCTCACTTAAGTCAAAAGTCACGGTTCTGTAGTCCTGCCAAAAAGTATTCTGTTTAGAAATCTGTTTAAAACTGGCCTAAGACTTTTGAAATTGTAAAGGCTGAAAAACTGTTCTATATTGAAGGGAATTTAAATAGTTATGACAATTAAAGACAATGTTTGATTTTAGATGGGATCCTAGAACCAGAGAAAATAAAGTAAGTACGAGGGACAGCATTGAGAAGACTGATACAAGGGGACTATGGGTTGTGAGTTAGATCACAGTATTGAGTCAATGCTACATTCTCTGGTCCTGATAATACTAAAAAGGCTTTAGTGCAACAAAGGAAATAGTTAACAGAGTGAAGAGGCAGCCTACAGATTGGAAGAAAACCGTTATTATATATTTGATGGAAGATGAGTATCTAGAATACACAAATAACTAAAAAAACTAAACATGAAATCAAACAACTCAGTCAATAAATGGGCTAATGAAAAGATGGTTCTCAAAAAAGAAATAGAAATGGTCAATAAACATATTAAAAAATGCTTCACTTTACGAGACATCAGAGAAATGCAAATTAAAACTACACTGAGGTTCTATCTCAACCTGGTCAGAATGGTAATTATTAAAAACAACAACAGGGACTGGGCATGGTGGCACATGCCTTTAATCCTAGCACTTGGGGGCCAGCCTGGTCTGGTCTACATTCCACGCCAACTGGAGATAGGGAGACCCTGTCTCAAAAAAAGACAAAACAAAACAAAACAAAGCAAAAGACCTAACAACGGGGGCTGGAGAGATGGCTCAATGGTTAAGAGCACTGACTGCTCTTGCAGAGGACTTAGGTTTGGTTCCCAGCATCCACATAGCATCTAACAAACTATCCTTAAGTCCAATTCTAGGGGATCTGAGACCCTCTTTTGGCCTCCACAGGCACTGCATGACACGGGTACATATACATACACACATGCAGGCAAAATACTCACACACATAAAATAAGTAAAATGTCAGGGATATGAACAAAAAGGAATCCTTAAACATTGCTGATAGGAACACACACTAGTACAGCCACTATGGAAATCAGTGTGGATGTTTCTCAAAATATAGATTACCATATAATCCAGCTAGCTATACAACTCCTAGGTATTTTCCCAAAGGATTTCAAATCAGTGTTTCACAGAGATACTTTCACATCAATGTTTGCTGCAGCACTACTTGGAATAATTAAGTCAGAACCAACTTAAGTGTCCAACAACAGGGATATGGCTAAAGAAAATAAGATATACAAACATAATGGAGTTTTTGTTTCAGCTGTAAAGAAGAACAGGAAAATGGATCCAACTGGAGATAATCATATTAAGCAAATTAAGCTGGTCTCAGAAAGACAAATATCATTTGTTTTCTCTCATATGTGATTCAAGACTATAAACAGATACATAAACTCATATATGTATATAGGACATGAAAGGAGAAGCTAAACTGTCTAGCGAAAGAATGGAAAAACAGGAATGAGAGGGAGGTCCCAGAGGCAATAGCTCAGCATAGAGATATACTATGAAATGTCCTTAATGTAACACAGTGTATAAGAAATAGACAAAATGTCTGCAATGTTTTCTTCATTAGACTGAAGAAAACAATGTTTGTGTGAATGTACGGGGGGAGTATGCTGCAGGGTAGTTAGGGAACAAGAAATGATAACCAAGCAAAATGTAAATAACAGTTGAATCTGAGTAAAGGAGCATAGGAATTATTGGTGGTGATACCACTTTCTGTAAGTTTTGAAGTTATATTAAAATAGAAAATGGATGAGGGACAAGAAATAAAAGAGAAAAGAAAAAGCAGTTCTTGACCCCAAGAAGTCATGGTTTAGTTAGGAAATAGAGTCAATAAAAAAAACTGCTTAAAATTTAGAAATAAAAGTCAGCCGTGATGGTACATGTCTTTAATCCCAGCACTCCAGAGGCAGATTTCTATGAGATTCAGGCTAACCTGGTCTATATAGTGAATTCCAAGCCAGCTGGGGCTACAGGGAGACTCTGTCTCAAAGCAAACAAACAAACTTAAAATAATAAAACATAGTCTACTAATCATTTTTCTACCAAATTAAATATAGAACAGTCAGACATGATGGCTCAGACCTATAATCTCAACACTCGGGAGGAAACTGAACAAAAGGATTGCATTGAGTTTGAGGGGTTTGAGGTATAGAATCAAACCCAAATACACTTTCACTTCAAGAAATTAAAAAAAAAACAAAACTCAAATAACATAATAAAAGTTGGTTAATATCAGGGTCAGAAAGGAATAAGAATTTAGCTCCAAATCAAAGGCTACTACTTAGTCAAATAGATAAAAAGCAGATTCATTCATTAACATATATCCTAACCTCTTATCAACATTCAGAGAACTCAAGTTCATCAACTATCTCCCATCTGACAAAACTTTCAGATATCTGTTTCATAAATGTAAGATTTCTAGGAAGGCATTTTATAACTCCTTACTTAGAGAAGATATATGAAATACTGCCTCCCATGCAATCAACCAATCCATTAAAATAAAAGCCACACTGTTAAACTACAATTATCACAGAGCAATGCATTAGTATCAGTGCTAGAAAGCTTTCTGATTCCAGGCCATCTTTTCACCTCTCTAACTATCATATATTTTGTTTCAGTTCTACATTATTTGGTCCTCAGTTTATTCTAGCATCTTACTAACTGTCCCCTCTTTAATCTATCCCCATCAGACTAATCTTCCTTAAAGACTCTATTCATAGCATGCATGATTCTGCTTACACCTTCAAAACTTAAATAAAAACTTTCAAATGGTTTCAATACTTTTTTGGCATGGCTTCAACTTTAGTTTCAAATTTATTCTCCAAAAATAAGTAATGCTTTCCCAGATAGTTCCTGTTCATATTTTCAACCTCAGTGCAACATCTCGATTATCACGAATAGCAGAATACATTACCTCCCCAAGTCCCATTAAAATAATAGCACACGATTACACCACTCACAAGATATTAAAGACACCAAAAGAAAAGCAGAAGCAAACCAGAGATTTTGGCAAACTTCAGGAAAACAGAAACAGGTTGGGGTAGATAAATAACGGCAAAAGAAACCATGGTTCAGAGCAAACTTTGTTTTACTTTGAGATGGGGGGATGGGGGTGTCTCATGTAGCCTGGCCTGGCCTCAAACTTTCTGTGAGCAATCTGGCTTTGAATTGCTCATACTCCTGGCTTCCACCTCTCAAGTACTGAGATTAAAACCATGTTCTACATTGCCCAGATCCATGGCAAGCATTTTTATTCAACATTTATTGACTATGTATTAAGCATACACTATGTATCAAATATCCATTTTTCTAGGGGCTCAGAATATATTTTGAATATGAAATATCTGCTGACAGTGAACTTACACTCTAGTCAAGGGAAAAAAGTATTTAGAATAACAAAATCAGCAGACAACTGTGGTGTAATTAAATTGGAATTATGAGGGGGCTGAAGACATGGTTCAGTGGTTAAGAGAACTCACTGCACTGCTCTTCAGAGGACCTGGGTTCCGTTGTCAGCACCCACATGGGTGGCTAACAACTGTATTTAACTCCAGTTCCAGGGGACTGAACACTCTCTTCTGGCTTCCCTGGGCATGGCATGCCATGGGCACATTTACATGCATACAGACAAAACACTCATATATGTATAATAAAAATTTAAATACTTTTTAAAAATTGGGATTATGAGAGTGGTGAAGGACTAGCTGCTTTTGATTTGATGAACAATGAATGAAGCCTCTAGTACTGATATTTAAACTTAGATGTGAATGATAGAAAGAACTGGACACGCAAAGACCATAAAAAAGAAAAAGAAAGAAATATTAGTCTGAAGGGGAAGACAGTAGGTAAAGGAGGAAAAGGGAGCCAGAGCATGCAAAGATTTATAAACCAAGAAAGATTTGGACTTTATTCTAAAGACATCCTAATGGGAAGTCATTTCTCACAAAAGGTTACAGCAAAGTGGGTACAATTATGAAAAGAGACGTAATAGAGTAGGAAAAGGGATAAACAGATGTTGGTAAAAGGATGCTCTGCAGAGCAGCTAGTGGTATTTCCCACAATCTAGGCATTTCCTTCCAAAGCTAATTAAACTAGAAAAAAAAGCTTCAAGCCAGTGTTGAAATTTCAAATGCCTGAAGGGGTCAGACCACCAATATGAATACCTGCAAGATGTATGTAACAGGGAGTAGTGGGGCCCAAGAAAGCAAGGGTATATTTTAACTTAAAATTTTTTTGAAATTTATTTTGGAATTTGACAGTGGAGAAAGCTGTGTGACCTTGTGAATATAATTAAGATTCACTGAACTGTACAAGCTAAAAGGTTAGACACTATATATCTGTTTTTTTAAAAAAATGGTTTTAAATGCTAAGCTAGATGAACAAGAGTTAGAGACTATTTTTTCTGCCAGGAATATGAACTTTGTACCTGCCTAATGAACTTTACAGCTAATCAGCCTTGTACTACGAAGTGGTTAAGTTGTACACCTGCCTTATTAACCTCTATACCCAATAGGTTGCAACCTATGGAAAAAGAGACTATAATAGTTCCCATTTTGAACTCTAAAATAATTATTAGAGAACCACATGCTTTCTTGATCTAAATTTCACGATTTTTTCTGCCAAATATCTAAGATGTTTCAAAAATTAGGATGATGTCTAATTTAAGATGACTCAAAGCCACAGGTGCACTTCCTAAAAAAAAAAAGTAGGCCAATTTATCTGCTTCTAAGCAAATATTCAAATAAATTAACACATTTAAAATTTTGTTTATCCACTGATAGAGGAATGATTTGGAAAAATTAAGAAAAAAATTCTACAACACATTTAACTTCAGAAGAATATTTTCAAAAGGTTATTTTAAGATATATGATTCAATAGTTATACTAATTAACAACAAAACAAATACCAGTATTTATGTATAAATATTATGTATACTCCTATATGTATCTAACAAAACCTAAACTCAAACTCGTTCATTCAAATTCAAAGCACAAGAAACTTTAACAGGTTGATGAGATAGCTCAGCAAGAAAAGATGCTTGCCTCAAAGCCTGAGGACCTGAGTTCAATTCCTAGGACTCACCTGGTGAAAAGAGAAAATTCCCACAAGTTGTTTTCTGACTTCTAAATGTACGGTGGCACAAGTGTCTGCTCATCCCAGGCACATGATAAATAAATAATAAATAAATAAAAGCAGTTTTTGCAAAAGGAAACCTTATCATCACATTTGTCACAATGTAGGAGCTGGAGGGATGGCTCAGCAGCTAAGAGCACTTAGTGCTCTTCTAGAGGACCAGAGTTTGGTTCCCAACTACTAGTAACTCTAGGTCAGGTCCCATACCCTCTTCTGGCCTCTGTGGGCACCTGTATGCATGTGTGACGGTGCAGCATACACAAAGATAAAATAAATTTAAATTAAAAAAAAAAAAAACTGAATTGCATTGATGATGCCAGGCACGATGGTCCATGCTTGTAATTCTAGCAGTTGGGAAGTAGAAGCAGAAGGATCAGAAGTCCAGGGTCAGTCTCAGCTAGATAACAAGTTTGACCTACCTGAAACTGTCTCTAAAAACAAAATAAAACAAAACAAACAAAAGACAAGTGTAACAGTACACACTTTGATCCCAGCACTCATGAGGCAGACAGGTGGATTCCTGTAAGTTTGAGGTGAACCTCGTCTCCACACTAATTTCTAGGCTACACAGTAAGACTTTATCTCAAGGGGGGAAAAAAGAGTTTTTAAAGGCACCGAAATTTTTAGAATTTTATTTGTATTATTTGAATAGTCAGCAAACTGATTCAAACTATTCGCTGGGTATTTAGATAATATAATTAAATGCCTAACATTTTAAGACAAATTATTGCTAATAAGAAATCTCAAGGGGCTGGAGAGATGGCTCAGTGATTAAGAGCTCTTGCAGAGAACCTGGGTTTGATTCCCAGCACTTCCATGGTGGCTAAAAACAGTCCTTAACTCCAGTTCCCTCTTCTGACCTCCATGGACATTGCACAACTCAGGTACATCTGCCCACAAGCAGGCAGTACACTCATACACATAAAATAAAAATAGTAAAATATCCATTTTTATGTCCTAAATTAGAATATGTTAATAGAGCAGTGTATCACTGAAAAGGTCAGTTAAAGGAAACAAGTTTGTAAGAATTCCCTAGTCTAAGTTATCTAGAACTGAAGAACTGGAGAACTGAAATTCTTCTAATTCTGCCATTAACCAGACAGAACATAGATTAAATCATTAGCCCACACTCACTTGCTTAATCTGTGGAAATCGGGGGAAGTAGGAGGGAATTAGAGATAGAGAAACTGATGCCATGGGAATCTTCTGTCTCACTTTTAAGCCATTCTTCTGCAAAAGTGAATTATTTAAATACAGACCTGACTCTAAATTGCTACTGATTTATCAATCTTCTCTAATCTTAGTCCAGAAGAGTTGCTCGAATACCCTCCACCCTTTAGGCATATTGCTTGAGAGAAAAGGAAAGACTTAAAGAGCTGGCTTTCTCAGTTTCTCCAAAGTCTAAACCTCTGATCACAGTTACCCATAAAGTCTGAGCAGGAGTCTAGAACTTCTTTATGGATGCTGTAACTTCTAATTAACTTAATGTTTTTAAGATTTTTTTTCTCCTGTTTTTACTTTTGTTCTATCATTTGTCTAAATAGAACAAGTGGTCATAATTATAAGAAAATATCAGATTTGACTTACGCAACAACATATGGATTCCAGGAAGCACAAAGGATGACTCCCCGTGAAAGAACAAACAATATTCTAGGGTGGGCTTGCTGTGTACCTACTTTTTAAAAATTCAGTATCTCAAGCAGACAAAACCCCAGTATGGAACTGGGGAAATGAGTAGCAGACTCCAACTTTTGCTTAAGAAATACTGGCAGCTGATTACTGTTGGGTGAGGATGAGCTAGTCTTCCTAAAATGCGGGACTCTGGATAGGCTGACTACACCTCAGTGGATGAACCTGCAGAGGTCATTTGGGGACATTAACTTGACCCAATCGACCTTAACACAGATCAAAGAATGTATGGATTCTAGTTGCGGGGCTACAGAGGGTGCCCGTGGGAAAGAGGTATAAAGACGATAAAGATTGATTGAAATGGTCTGTATAAGATACAGAGTAACTCAATAAAAAAATTTTAATTCAACTATATTAAAAACCTACATCAATTTTATACTCTGTTCCACAATATAAATTAGAATAAAAAATTAATGTTTAAAACTGACTTCCATCAAATAAAGCTTCAGGATAATGCTATCATGTCTGTTCTGTGACTTTGCATTCCCAATCCTTACCCAACCCCCATCCTTGTGCACACATAATATATACATTTTAGGAAAGTCTGGGGGGGTATTATAGTATTCTAGTTTGAAACGCAGGAAAATGGTAGTATTATCTCTATTCTATTATCATGAAGAAACTCAAATTCACAGAGAATCTCAAAAAAAGAGGAAAGATTTGAAAGATCTTATAGGCCACGTCCTATCTTTCCTTTGAATATAACCTTTCAATGAGATTTGAGCAAAACTTAGAAAAAGTTATTAATGTCACTAAAGAAACCACAGCAATGCCTAGATAACCATGATTATGTTTTGGCTAGACAGCATACTGAGCAAAAAGAGAATCAAGTTTTCAAAATATCAGCTCTTTTTATCTTGCCACCTAGATACAAACAAAAATGATCAGGCAGTGTCAAGTTTGATATACTTATTTTTTATCATGGTTTTTGAAAGATCCAAATGACTGCTCTCCTATCCATACTACATAAAAAAAAAAAGGAACTATTCTAATCAGGTCCTCTCCATTCCTTCCCCCTCTCTCTGCAGAATATGAAAATGAGTATTAGACAGGTCTAAATGTGTATGTGGCTAAGTCAGTGTCTTTTATTCCACTCCTGTCTCATATACTCCCTTGTAACAAAAACTGAATTTCATTTTGTTCAGATAAGAGTCTCACTATGTTGCTTTAACTGGCCTAGAACTCACTGTGTAGGATCAGCTGACTTCGAACTCATAGTTGCCTGCCTGTCTCCCAAGTTGAGATTAAAGGCATGCACTATTGCACCCAGCCCTCATTTTGCTAAAAGTTGGATCACTTCAGTTACTAGACTGGTTAGTTGGAATCCTAATTTAAAAACTTTAAATATGCTGTGAACTTAATCTATAAAGGAACCAAAATGAAAATTCTATCTAGCATCATTTAGGCAAAATTAAAGTGAAATGTTTAATATAAAGAGAGGGGAGGGAGGTGAAGAATATACAGGACTTCTGTTCTAAGAAAAAAATATTCTTCAAAAGTTAAGGAAAGCTGGACATGGTGGCCTGTGCCTGCAATCCCAACACTTGGGAGACTGACGCAGAAGGATTGCTGTGAGCCTGAGTTCAGCCTGGGCTTCAGAGTGAAATGTGCCTTTCAAAAGAAGGGACAGGCTGGAGCAATGGCCCAGTGGGCAACAGTGCTTGCTCCATAAGCATAAGGACCTGCGTTTGAATTTCCAGTGCCTAATAAAAAGCTGGGCATTGCTGCATATACTTGTTAATTACAGCACTGTGGTGTGAGGGGGTGGAGACAGGCAGATCTCAAGAGCTTGCTGATCAGTCAACCTAGCCCTGGGGCAAGGCAGAGACAGAGGAAGATACCTAATGTTCTGCTCTGGCCTCCACATGAACATAGGCACACACATACCTCCATACACCACACAGAGAGAGAAAGAGAGAGACAGACAGACAGACACAGACAGACATAAACACAGATACACAGTCACACACACACCCCTATAAAACCCCAGCTCATTGCCAGGTGATACTATTATTCCATAAAAAAAAAAGATGGAAAAAGAAAGTTTTTCTGAGACAAAGAATAACTGAAAGAGTTCACTGTCAGTACACCTGCCGTACAAGAACTGTTAAAAGAAGGATTATGATACAGTAAGCCATTCATGTGGATGAGGTATAAATCAAAACTACCATTTTTATTTCTTTGTTAGAGACAAGGTCTTAACACATGTTCAGTTTACCTTCAAACTTAGGATCCACCTCAGTCTCTTGAGTATTGGCATTATAAGCATGAAACACTAAACCCAGGATCAACTTTTCTTATTCTTAACTGATTATAGCTTGTTCAAAATAACAATAGGAACAATATGTTAGATTATGAATGCTTGTGAATGTTTACATAAGTGAAATGAATGACAGCAATAATATAAAAGCAACAGGGAAAAACCAGAATTATTTTGTCATTATAAGTACTCACATTATACCCTTGAAATGGTGCTATTTAAAAACAGACTTAGATTAGTTTTAAATGTATATGGCAAATTCCAAGGCAACCAGTAAAGAGCAGAAAAGGAAGTAAAAGAAAAGGAGCAGAAAACTGATGTACCAAAGAGAGGAGAAAATGTGCTCATGTGAAATATCCATTTAAAATAAAAAGGGCAGGAAATAAGAGAAGATAAAAAGACAAACAAAGAAGAAAAGCAAGTGACAAATACAGCAAATATTAATCCAATTATATTAATCACTATAAAGTTATCTACCTATTAAAAGATAATACCAGAATAATAACAACAATTAAAAAAAGATTTAAGTAGAGCTGGGAGATGCAGTTCAGTGGTAAGAGCGCTTGCCTCCAGGGGAGAGGTACTTAGATTCAAAGAGGTACTCTGACAATTCAAAACAAAACAAAATCCGATATTACCTAAAAGAAACACACATGAAATGTAAAGTCATACATTTTCCTATCCAAGAAACTGAATCTAAAAACCTGTCTTAAAGAAACAGAATCAATAATTACTTCCAAAGCAGAAAGCACAAGGATAAGATGGTGAATTCTGATAAATATTTTGGAAAGAAATTATTTCCATTCTCTATAATCTTTTCTAGAAGATACAAGTACAGAATGCTTCCTAACTTATTCTAGGGGCCAGTATAATCATAATGTCAAAATCAGATATGCTGGATAGCTTTACTTGTCTACTTGACACATCTGGGTGGAAGGAATCTCAAATGGGGAACTGCCTCTATTGAACGGGTCTGTGGCCATGTCTGTCAGGTATTTTCTTGATGAGTGATGTGGAAGGGCCCAGGCCACTGTGGGTGGTTCCACCCCTGGGCAGGTTGTTCTGTACTGTATAAGAAAGCAGGCTAAGTAAGCATGGGCCAGGGGAGCAAACTAGTAAGCAGTGTTCCTCCACGGCCAGTGCTTCAGCTCCTGCCTCTAGATTCCTGACCGAATTTCCTTCATTGAACTCCCTGATGAACTGTGACCTGGGAGATGTAAGCCAAATAAATCCTTTCCTCTCCAAGTTGGTACTGGTCAGAGTATTTTGTTGCAGCAATTGAAGGCAAACTAGGATATCAGGCATTTTTAAGAAAACCGAAGACCAATATTATTCATGAGAAAAAAATGGATAAAGCCTCAGAAAAAAAATAATTATACAACATGACAAAGTAGAATTTCTCCCAAGTATGCAATGCTGACTTACTATTTGAAAATCAATTAATGTAATCCATTACATCAATGGGTCACTATGAACTGCATGATTATATCAATAAATATTTTAAAAACGGACAAAAATCCAAGCTCATTCATGATTAAAATTCTCAATGTAAGCTACAAAGAGGGGAACCCAACTTGATAAAGATCATCTAAAGCAAAAAGAAAACAAAACAAAACCCTACAGCTAACAACTACAGATATCACTTCTCAATTTATTGAGTCAACACAATCCCTACTAAAAGCCTAGCAAGTATTTTAATAGATATCAACAATCAGGGGTGACCAGTTCAGGGTACCCCAGAATAGTTATGAATGTGGGCCAACACAAAACTGTTTACTTAAAATATTATGCATGTGGATGGGGCGTATAACTTCATTTAGCAATTTTCAAGAGTCAATTTTGTAAATGACAACATCATGTCAACAGGTTGACATTCCTGGTCGAATAGTAAAAGATCTGTAATAGTTAACACAGCAGTGAAAGTGGTGAACAAAGTTGGTATTACTCCAAGACTTCTATAAAGCATCAGACTACAATAATTAAGACAGTGGGGCACTGGAAATGAAGACAAACTGGTCAGTGAAACAGAACCCAGAACCTAGAAATAGACTCACATGAATATAGGCAGTTAATCTTTGACAAAGGAGGAAAGATAGTCTTCAACAAAATGCTCTGAGTAGTTGTCCACAAAAAAATAAAAAAAATAGATAAATCTAGACACAAACTGTACTCATTTCACAAAATTATGTCAGAATGGCTCATAGACCCAAATGTAAAAGGCAAAACTCTAAAACTCCTACAAAAAACTCTAGATTACACTAGTTTAATAATGATGTTTCAGATACAAGAACAAAGGTATGACCAACAAATTAATTAGAAAGCTAAATGTCATTAAAATGTAAAACCTTTGCTCTATGGAAAGTGCAAGGCCCAAATGTGTTCACTGGTGAATTATAGCAAATACTGCGGTAAAAAAATGACTTCAATTCTCTACAAATCTCTTCTATGGTGGATGGTTGCCCACATCTGCAAGCCTGGCACTCAGGAGGCTGAGACAAGGGGATAGTGACTTTACCAGCCTGGGCTCTAAGGAGACTGTCAAAAGAAGTAACTTCAGATTACAACGAAAAATGAATGCACCTATAGTTATGATATTTTATTTTATTGATCTTTATGAGACAGGGTCTCCTTCTGGCTGGCCTGGAATTCACTCTGTAGACCAGGCTGGCCTTGATCTCACAGAGGCTGCCTCTGTCTCCCAAGTGCTGAAATTAAAGGCATGCACCCAATGCACTGCAACATTACAATATTTTAAGTCTGAAACCTGTTTTTATCATACATACAAACATACATACATACATACAAAAGGAACTGGAAGATTAAAAAAATAATGTAAGAAAATACATTTATCATTCTCAGAATAATTTCTACTCTTACATCATAAGCACTCATTAATGATCATTGAGCTAAAAACCACACAAATCTATAATAAAAATAAAAAAAATTCAATCTTTTAAAACAGTCTCAACTATGACCAAATATATTTTTACCTAATTATCAGGAATTAAATACATTCTCCTCAAAAAGCTTACAGAAAATAAAAACAATTATATTAACCAAATAATCATTCTATTATCTATGTAGATGTCCCAATACAATAAAATATTCTAATATTTTATTTATTATTTTTATGTGTATGAGCACATTGCCTGAATGTATACGAGTGCACCCATGTCATGCAATGCCCACTGAAGTCAGAAAAAAAGCGCTAGATTCCACAAGAACTGGAGTTATGGATGGTTGTTAGCCACCATGTGAGAGCTGGGAACTGAACTCAGGTCCTCTGCAAGTGCAGCTGGTGCTCTTAACCACTGAGCCATCTCTCCAGCCCCATAAATAAAATATTATTTAAAAGTTTTAATTTGTGATTGGAATTGCTTCTTGATAAATATTTACAGTAATGTAATTTTCATGGGTCAAAAATATTCTAGAACTCTAAAAAAAATAGGGTTTGGGAGGATGTGGAGCAATAAGAACATTCTAGTAGATAGCTTTCTCATCATTTGGGAAACCACTTGAAGATTATATATCTGATGATCCAGCAATACCACTTCTAAATGTCCAAATTAAAGACAAGCATGAAAACAAACATAAAATGTCACCTTAATCCTCCTGAAAGGTTTAAGTGGAAAAAAAGGTTCTTCTAATAAAGCAAACAAATACATTTTAATCTGAAAGAGCTCTGATAATTATTAACAAGTGTGGCTTTAAAAAAAGCAGTTTTCTCTCTGTCTTTTATGAGGGATGGACTTCGAAATATGACTGACAAGCCAACTAACCAATGACTTAACAGGGGAGGTTTAGCAGAAACACAGGGAAGGCTGGCTGGGAAGGAGAGAGGCAGGCTTGATGTCAGGTCTCCATCTTGGGCACACACTCCAGAGTTCCCGTGATCAAAATGCAAGCTCCTCCATAGGAAACCTCCCTCCCCCTCTCTCTGGAGAAGAACTTCTTGTGAGTAACATGGAATAAACTAATCTCTCTAAAGAACATTCTCTATTCGTTCAGTCAGTTCAAACCTGGGGGTGGGTGAGGCTGAATGCTGGGTCCCACCATGAGAAAATTCATGCAACAGATGGTGTAGTCAGCAGGATTGACTGACAAAAAGAGAATGCTCTTGTGAAAAGAAGTTATGGAGCCTCAGTTAATATGGGAATCAGCAAAGGAAAGAGTATAGGCAGAAGAAATCTTGATATGGTGGATTATCCCCAAAGGACTGGTGTGTATGGCCGCCATTGCAGGCTTGGGGTGGTTTATAGTAAAATATGTAATTAAGGTGAACTTGCCTAAGCAGGTGAGATGGATGGGACAGATACCAATGGTGATAGTGCACGCTGGAGATGCTATGGAGCTGGCTGTGCAGGCGAGATGGCAGTCTCAGGCTGAGGTCTTAGCACAAGAGGAAATTCAAAGAGTGAAAGACGAATTAAATTGTGAGAAAGTTATAAGCCTCGCTTCTTCGATACTAGCTGCTAAGCTTGCTAGCAGATTGGATCAAAGAGAAAAGGAAATGGAGCTTTTAGCTTGCCGCTTTTTAAGTCAAAAAGGAACAAAAACTCAGGTCAGGTTGAGAATTCAAGACCTACCCTGGGACCTAAAACCTGGAACCCCTGGGAAGAGTCAGGCAGTGATGAAGGAGAAAGTGACCTAGAAATTGGGGATAAGGCCCCCCAAGTTCGACCTATAATACAAAGGAAGGGAAAATCTACAGTTCAGCATGCTGATGGGAATATTAACCACAGCCTAGCTTTACTCACCATGCCACCTGCCGCTGCCGCCGCTGCCGCAACAGGGACTGCGGGAGCGCTCTGAGTGCGATGCCCAGTGCAGGAATATTCAGCAACGGAACTGTTGGAGCTAGGAAAGACATTCAAACAAACCAGGATTGACACTTAACTACCTGGCTTGGGTAAGGCTGTGGGACATGGGGGCAAATGAGATTATTTTCAATGCTGCAGAAGCAAGACAGTTGAGCAACATAACCACTCATCCCTCCTTGAGATTTAAGCTGCATAACCTGGCACAATACAAGGGAAAGCAGTCACTGATGAACTGGCATGCCACAGGAGACACTTGGTCATCACCAGTGGAGACCTCCATGAATTCCAGGAGCTGGAGTACGACACAAGAAGGATAGGTGCTGTTAAGAGAACTGGGCATGGGGAAAGCAATATACAGTAGCCCTTTCACTGGCCCTCATAGGACTATGTTCACTAGAGATCTAATGAGAAACTTCATTAAACAAGGACTTCGACATTGGTATGGAGCTTTAGTGCCCCCACTGGATTCCCTAGTGGGGCAGGAGCTTTACAAGGCCGGAGAGGCTTTGACAGATTTAAACAACCTGGACCAGCATGTGAAGTATGTCTGCAGAAAAGCAGAAAGACCTAAAAGATGTGTAAGGGAGACAAAACTGAAAGGGATGTTTGCTTGTATTACTTGTAGACAAATGTGGAGAGACTTGTGTTTAGCCCAAGTTCCTAAAGAAATGATTGACAAAAAGCCAAATTCTGTGCTAAAGCAGCTCTGGGAGGTGTTAAGCCCTGAGAAACGGTTCACAAAAGGTACACAGAGGATGAAGCTTATCCCAGGGGTGGAGACAGTTTGCCCAGCCAGGGCCTCTCCCAACAACCAGGGGTGGTCAATGGAGAAACCACAGGTGTGGCTAGGGTCAGGAATCAGATCCAGGGTCTCACTGGCCCTAGGAATCAACAGGGGCGACAGGGGCAAGAGAAGCTTTATTCCTCTTTGGCCATACGTAGGACCAAGAAATCTAGGACACTAAATGGATTACATGCCATTGTACCCAACCTGGATCTGTTGAAAAAACAGCTGATGCAAATGAAAAGGTATTTTCCCGGCTATGTTAGACCTTGTATGTGTATATAATTTTAAATTCTGAGTGTTTTACAGACATGAAACCCAGTTGAGAGACGTCAAGTACACCTGAAGGAACAAGAATGAAATGTAACTCATACAGGGTACATGGGTGAAGTATAGCTGTGGAATTCTGGGAGTTCTATGGGCCTGGGCCTTTAGATGTCAAAGAGTAAAGGTATATGACTATTAACTAGCAATTCGGGTACCAGGTGTGCATTGCTCCCCTTGTGAGCTGTTGGCCAAGGAGGCCTTGGAGGCCTCTGTCTATCAAACTAAAGGCAATTGCCACATTATAATGCTGGTCGCACACTGGAAATGAACGTAAGGCCCTATTACTGAAAATGCGACATGGCTCGAGCACGGAAAGAGGTCTAGCTGGGACTGAGCTAAAGACTCCCTACAAATGGATGGCTGGCCTTCATAGTGCTAGAGGGTGCTATGCAGACCACCATGGGAGAATGGTCCTGAAAAGCTCTGCTTAATGACAGATCTTGCGTGCTTCACTGTCAGATGTTCTACAGGTGTAATACAGGCTTGTCTGGTATGTGCATCCTCAGCATATTCATAATTGGATTCAGGGCCCGCTCTTCAGGAGGGAGCACACACATCTGATACTAGGAAAAGAATGTCGACCCACAGTGGTGAGGGGGGGAGTTACAAGCCCCCATAAAGAAACTACCAGATAAATATGATGTGCCCACTTAGGCACTGCCTAAGCACTTGTGTTTACACCCATAGTTTAGGTCATTCAGTATTTCTGTGGATGTTACTTTTGCTGCTGTTATTGGGGTGTGGCTGTTTTACAATTATTGTGTTTTTACAGTAGAAGGAGCATCACTGAAGCAAGAGGATAAACCATGCCACAGTAGAAAGAACATCATCCTATACCTATTATTTTCTCTCCCCAAACCCCTTGCTCTTATGGCTCAGGGATTATCACAGAAGAGATGGTGGAAAGCATGTGAGACAGAGAGAAAAAGGGGTGGGATGTGGTGTAAAAAAAAAAAAGGCAGTTTTCTCTCTGTCTGTTATGAGGGATGGACTTCGAAATATGACTGGCAAGCCAACTAACCAATGACTTAACAGGGGAGGTTTAGCAGAAACACAGGGAAGGCTGGGAAGGAGAGAGGCAGGCTCGATGTCAGGTCTCCATCTTGGGCGCACACTCCAGAGTTCCTGTGATCAAAATGCAAGCTCCTCCATAGGAAACCTCCCTCCCCTTCTCTCTGGAGAAGAACTTCTTGTGAGTAACATGGAATAAACTAATCTCTCTAAAGAACATTCTCTATTCGTTCAGTCAGTTCAAACCTGGGGGTGGGTGAGGCTGAATGCTGGGTCCCACCATGAGAAAATTCATGCAACAACAAGGCTATATAAAACATGCATATTTTTGCTAGATGTGATTACATACCTGTAATCTGTAATCCCAGTACTCAAGAGGCTGAGGCAGGAGGGCTTCCAAGAATTTGAGGCCAACTGGAGCCACAAGCAAGACTCCTGTTTAAAAAACAAAACAACAAACCTGGGCATGGTGGTGCCCACTTGTAACCTAGCAATCCAGGCATACTTGGAAGGCTAGGGCAGGAGGACTGTGTGTTCAAGGCAAGTCTGGGCTACAGAATCTAAAACTATCCAACCAACCAAATAAACAAAACCTACAGTTTAAAATAACAGCCATCCATAACTCCAGCTCCACAATTTGATGCCTTCTGGTCTCTGCAGAAGTTCCATGCATGTGGTGTACCTATATACATTCAGGTAAAACACTCATACATGTGAAATAATTTTTTTCAAAAAGAGATGAGATCATTTTAATATAATCCACTTTAATATCCCAAGCCATACAAGACAAAAGAATTGTGCAAGTAACTATATACAGCTTTAAACTAATTTTATTTTTTAAAAATATTATTTTTATTTTATGTGCATAAGTGTATTGTCTAAATGTGTGTAAGTGCACCTCTGTTGCACAATGCCCTCAGAGGACAAAAGAGAATGTCAGATTCCCCTGGAATTGAAGTTATAGATGGCTGTTAGCTGCCATTGAGTTCTGGGAATTGAACCCAGGTCCTCTGCAAGAGCAGTCCAGTGCTCTTAACCACTGAGCCATTTCTCCAGCCTGCAAACTTCTAATTTTAAATGCATAGGCAACCACTGAGCTATAAATCCCTAGCCCAGGCAGCCCCTTTAGTTTTGCATTTCTGAAGATGAGCTTTAGTTTCTATTTCTAGCACTGTCAAATTAGAATAGACAGTTCCTTCAGTTCTGTATCAGATAGTTATCACTTGGAAAATCTCCACACCAAATCTTAATTCATATCATAAAAAGAAAGCACCTGTAAATGATTATTTGAGTGTAAGAAGTGGCAGAAAGAGAATAACACACAATGTTTATGTAACATTGTAATGAAATGAATATATGAAAAATACAAGACATCATTGAAATTAAATACCTAAATAGACAGATACATGATGTAAATGTATTAAAAAATGCAGTATTTTGTAAATTTTCCTCAAACTGTCCTAGGAAGTCAATGCAATTACAACCAACATCACAAGAAAACTATTTTCTTAAAAAACAGAAATTAACAAATGTTGATCATCAATGAGAAGACAAATTAAACAATCTATGACATGGTCATGTATATATACACTAGATTACTTAATAATAAAAGAGAATTACCAATACATGCAATAACACGAAACTTAAAAAGTACCATCTGCATTTAATAAGCTGGTGTGGTGGCGTAAGACTTTAATCCCAGAAGTGGAGGCAGAGGCAGATGGAGCTGTGAGTTCAAGGCCAGTCTGGTCTACATATAGTGAGTGTCAGGACAGCAGCGGCTACAGGGAGACTCTGTCTCAAAAAGAAAAAAAAAGAAGAAGGAAAAAGAAGCTGGAGACAAAAACCTACCAGGGTAGGATTTAATTAAAGCAGGCAGAAGTTGCAAGGCAGGCAAAACTCACTTGTGGTGAAGTTAACTGTGATTAAAAAATGTAAAACACGTGGATCTCAGAAATGTTTTATATCTTCACAGGGGTGTTGAAGAAAATGTTCACTATATGACTATGGACTTAAAAAAAACGTAAATTGGACAGGCATGGTGGCACACACCTTTAATCCCAGCACTCCAAAGACAGAGGCAGGCTGATCTGTTGAGAATGAAGCTAGCCATCTACATAGCAAGTGCAGGCTAATGGAAGACCCAGTCTCAAAACAAACAAAAATATTCTAAGTCTATCAAACACCTGTGAATTGCCAAATTAAATACTTAGTGGGTACACTGTGCTGGGGATTGAATCTAGAGCCATGCACATGAAAGGCAAGTGCCCTACCACTGAGCTACACCTCTATCCCTTAAGGGGCACTTTTAATTAATAATTTCTTTAATAATGAAAAAATCCAAATTTAAGCTTCTAATATCAATTGTGTTGGGCTTTATTACACCGGGCATGGTAGCACACACCTGTATTCCAGTACTTGGGAATACAGACAGAAGGATCAGGAGTTTAAGGTCATCTTCAACTACATAGTAAGGTAGAGGCCAGTTTGGATTATATGAGACCTTGTCTCAAAAACAATTTTATAAAGGTCTTATTTTGCCCCCAAATAATCTCCTTTTCTTTCACAAATACTATTTTTCAATGAGTAAAAGTGTCTTTGATCCAAGTGCTTTATTTTAAAGAAATATCATACAAGACACATATGTAGTATAAATTGAAACAGCACGAAAGGCTCATTATTAACAATAGTAATTGAATAAGATGGTTTCAAAAACAGATGTGATTGTACCCTTGGGAGTGTGAGTGATGGGTGACTGGGTATCAGAAATTCTATTTTAATTCATTTGCTTACTACACATAAATATTTTCAGTATAATCTGTATTAAACATACAAAATGGCATTGGCATCTTCATTATGACCACACACCACATATAAGTATTTAAATTATTCTAGTACTCACTAATTCTAAGTATTATGAGGAAGCAGTGATTGATGGTATTTGCCAGATATTTTTTTTTTGAGACAAAATAAGGATCTGCCTTTTTTAAGCTGCTATAAGGCAACAGTATTCCAGCGAAGATATATTTTCAGCAGTAAATGATTTCTCTAACAGAAAACAATGTTTTGTGGAAAACTTTTATATTATATAATCTTTCCTGAAGCAGCTGCTTTAAACCCAATAAAATAAAACTGGGGAAAGGATACAGTTTAATTTCAAAAGCAACTAGAAGAGAAAGAGCCAATTACAGTACTTTGTACCAAACAAGTTTATTGTCTGTCTTATGGCAAAGTATTTTAAAGACAACTTAAGCACTGATCTATTACAAACACAAGCATTCTACTCAGTACCAGGGAGGCTAGGGCAGGAAGATTTGAGTTCCAGGGTAGCCAGTTCCACCGGGAGACAGTCTTTCTCAAAAGAGTTCTAAATATCCTGACACTGTGATGAAAAGCGGCTGTACCTTTACCTTTAAAAAAAAAACCCAAGGGGCTGAAGAAATGGCTCAGCAGTTAGGAGCTATTACGCTCTCCCAGAAAACCCAGGACCCACACAGCAACTAATACCAGGCAGCTAACATCTGACCCTAACTCCAGTTTCAGGGAATCCAATGCCATTTTCTGGCCTATGGAGGCAACAGACACATACGTGGTGTATTTATATACATGCATGCAAAAACTCATACATACAAAATAAAAATAAATATTTTTTTTAAATTCACAAGTTCAATATTGCTGTCCCTTGATGGTAATGGAACACTTTAAATTTTACTAAGAAAATACCTGTATTCTGAAAGGAAAAAAAAACAATCACACTCTAAACAGAGAAGCCATTTCTAGTTTATAAAATGTCTTCCCAACTTAAATTTGACAAGATTATGAAACCAACTGCTAACACATAAATGCAAATCTTCACACATAGCTGAATAACACATAGGAAAAACAAACTTCAATAGCCAAATTTGTTTAATAGATGGATAAAAATTTAATGATGAGTATCTCCATTTAGAAAGTGCAGCCAAAGGTGTTGGAGGCTCAGCAGGTAAAGGCACTTGCTGCCAAGTCTGATACCCCAAGTTTGATGACACATGATAGAAGGAGAGAACTGACTCTAAGTTATTCTCTGACCTCCACACATGTGCCATGTTACACAGGCATATATGCACACACAAATAGGTAAATGTAATAGAAAAAAAAAAAAGGAAGTACAGTCAAAGATGCCCTTATTTGGGTTGAGGGGGGGGTTAGCTACAAGTCCCCACCTAAGCTGCCTTTCAATTTAACAAGAGCATAAAAACATGAAACAAATCTAATAAGCTAAGAAAAAATAATCCCTCTATCAATAAACAGTGCTTTCCTTATGAATCCTTCCTTCCATCAGACCAATTATAGTGCAGGATACGCTGGTGAATGCCCATAATCTAGTACTCTAGAGGCTGAGGCAGGAAGCTTAGACTACACAGCAAGACCCTCAACAAACAAACTAACAAACAAATAAAATTAGAACTATCACTAAATTTGCAATCATAATTTTTACCAGTTATTACCATTCTTTAACCTAGGACTTAAATTTTAAGTCTTACATGCTGATAAGACATCAATCAAGGGCCCAATCTTCCTTTTTTTCTTACAAAACTGTCTCCCTTTTCCAAACCTAGTCCTACCTGACTCTTAGCAGACTCAGTTTCTTCAATTACATTCTCTATTGATTCTTTTCACCTTACGCTTCAAAGTGGTATCTTCTCTATTTTGGAGAAGAGACTACCTATTTTTGATTACTACATTATGCCTACCTCTTACTAAAGCAGATAATTTATACAGTTCATTAACAGTAAAAGTACTTTTTACAAAGCCAATTTATAATATTAGTGTTCATTCTCAAGTGTGATAGTTTAGATTAAAATAACAGCAATAAGAGCATAAGAGGAAGCTTTAAAGATCATATATTCTGAGAGCTTTCTAGTATTCCACAACAAGCTTTTCCAGATGAAATCTTATACAGTACCCTAGATATTATCTAAACTCACTAAATCATTATTAATAACTTTCATGTTCAAATATTTTTATTAACTTACTATCAACTCAAGAAGAGAAATTCTAAATTAGGGGTATGGGTTACAATCTTATGACCACCTAAATGACACACTTATTTTTGTAAAGATGTGTTCTTACTTCACCCAGATAAACAGTTACAAGGAGGCAGATGTCTCCTGTTTTTTGCAGCTGCTGTTTTGCTTTGTTTTTGAGATTGGGTCTCACTTATATAGCCCAGACTGGCCTCAAACTTGTGGTCTTTCAGGAATGCTGGGATTACAGGACTGTGCCACCATGCCTGACTTGTCGACAGCTTTTAACATTCACTCTGCAGTCTCAGGACTTCAAGAACACCAAATTCAAAAGTTAAAAAACAAAACAAGATAATTTTTCTTTCAAAACTGACTCTTTATCAATGTTTAACAATGACTTACAGAACAAATAAAAACTTGCAATGAGCTAAAAAACCATCTATGATATGCTATCAGAAATTATTAAATGATCATTATTATGCAACAAAAAATTACTTAGGATTGGTAATGTCCACAAAGAAATGTGCTTTGGGTCTTAGCTATGTGACCGAGCCAGTGCATGAACCACAGTAAATGCATTGTTGAGACATTTTTTTTTGTAAATTTTTATTGAATTTTTGTGTACTTCATACAGAACACCTAAATGGTGAGACAATTTTAAAGGAATAGATAATACACAAGACTGAATTTCTAAAAATCTTCAGTCTGCAGGTTTCCTATCAATGACCCATTTAAAATTCACAAGCCAACACTGAGATATTAAGGGAAACTTTAGTCTAAAGAATAACTGATCCACCTACTCCTAAAATTAATTACACATAATCCTGAAGGCACCATCGTTTTCCATGTGTCAAAAAATTTAATAGACATGCTACAGTGATTAGCTTAGATCAGCCTGGGCTACACAGTGAGTTCCAGACCAGCCTAGGCTACAAACACAAGACTGTCAGAAAAGAAAGCAAAAAAAAGAAAGACAAGGAAAGAAAACCCAAGCACAGCGATAAAAAGTATAACTCTATTACAGAAAGTACCCAGAGCAGACAAAATCATAGAGACAGAAACTAAATAAGTGGTTACTAGGGACTGCCCTGATAGGTGGTAATTTGCTGTTTTAACAGGAAAAATTTCAGTTTGAGATTATGAAAAAGCTCGGGAAACTGGCAGTTTAACAGTTACACAATGTGAATGCACTTAATACCATTGAAAAAATTAATAATGCTTAAAATGGTAAATTTTAGGCTATATATTCTTTGTCACAAAATTTTAAAAGGGAGTATACTGTTTTATTTTCCTATGTGGCATTCCAAGAAGACAGTTAAGAATGCAAGAACTAGACTACCTGGTTTTAAACCTGTGTTTTTCACTCCATTAGCTGTGTAGTCTTTGGGTAACTATCTCTGCTTGTTTTCTCAATTAACAGAACCTCCCTTTACAGAGCTACGGTAAGGATTAATAATTCAATATGTATAGTGTTGAAAATAGTACCTATCATATAACGGACATTTTTGTTATTGTAGTTTAAAATATTTTCTTAATCCTCCTGTGTTAGCCTCTCAAATGTTGGGAATTCAAAGTGCATCACCACTCCTGACTTAAAACATTTTAGGTTAGACTTTGGATTTGTGGTGCTATGTATCAAATCCAGGCTTTATAAGTGCTGGTAAGTGCTATACCATAAGTTATACCCCAAAACCTTTTGATGAAATTTAGTTCAAATACCTTCAGAACTTTTAAAAACTCTTCATCTCAATTTAAATTATTCTTTTTGTTCTTTTGTTTTAAGGCAGGATCTTATTATGTAGGCTGGAAACTCAGTATTTTCCTGTCTCAGTTTCTCAAGTACAGGCCTGTGCCACTGTACCCACCTCCTCAAAATTAAGGTCAGAAGAGCTACCATTTGAAAACCAGTAACCTAATCCAAACTTGTCAGTTAACAGGTAGAGGAGTTAAGAATTCAACATAAATTCTAAGAGTGAGGTTACATATCTTCATTAATATTATTTTTCCTAAAAAATAGAATTTGGGATTAACACTGATGTTGACATTCAACTACTTGAAACCAAAGCACATACAACCATGAGATTTTAAAATGTGTATCCAAGAATCCATTATCCTTCTTTCTAATCTGCCAAATAGTCATTTATTTGGTGAGAACCAAAAGCAGTGAAAAAAAAAAGGAAAAAATATCATAATCATCTTCAAAAATAATGGTTAAAAACACCTGGCCAGAAAATAAAGCATTGAAAATGGTGAAAACATACTCCAAAGGTGCTTGCTTTTCCTAGACTACTTTCAGTCAGTGGGGCCCAAGTCTGAAAACTTCTGTGCTGCTACCAAATAGAGCTAACATTCATCACAGAGAAATATTGACAAATAATTCGTTAAGTTCAAACAGAAGCAAGTAGCAATCCAAGTAACACAAAATGTCTGGTGAAAAAAAAAATCATGAATTAAGCTTTGCAGACCCTTCTGAACTTCCTTCAACAGGGCTATAAATATGTCTGGGAAATTAATTCACCCCCACAAGAAGCAAAATAACAGAGACAATTTGGGTCAGACTCAACAAAAGCTAAAGACTTTTAAAGATGTCTTTATTTTGCCACTTTTCAAGGTTCCTCCTCCAGAATTCAACCCTTTTTGTTTGATTTTTTTTTTTCGACAAGGTCTTCTGTAACTCACTGCAACCCTCTTGCATCGGCCTCCTGAGCATTCAGACTACAGATGTGTGATCCACCATGCCTAGCTCTAGAATTCAGCTCTGTAAGGGGAGGACCACCTCCACGTGGAATGTTTTCCTCTCCTAATCTACTGAAATCCTATCCGTTCTGCTGAAATTGAATTATGTATATGTATGAAAATGTCACAAGGAAACTCATTATGTGTAAGTAACATACACTAACAAAAACACTTTAAAAAGAAAAATCCTATCCCATCCTTTAAAAGGTTCCACTCAAACCCGGAAGCTTCCAGGATTTTCCCTCACTGACTCCAATGTAGAAAAACCTCTTCCACACAGCCTTCACAAAGCACAGCTACCAGTCACTTCTGACCCACCCTCTCTAAAGACCGCCCCGCCTCCCAGCAGTAGGAAAAGGAAGAATTAACATGTGTTTGAAAGCCTCAAGCTAGGCAAGGAGCTACAGATTTGGAATACATTATCTCATTCAACCTGCTTGACAACCATCTGGGAAGGTAAACAGGTGGTGTCTTCCCATTTCCCTGTAGGAAACTACAGCAGAGTTCAGGGCTTATCCACTACCATGTTGCTGGCCAACTCCTGCCCATTCCTGTGTATGGAATGTGGGTTTCCTCGGTTCCAAAGCACTCTTCCCATCACTCAATGTTGGGAGGGGAGGGTGGCAGAAAGGGGGATGATGGTGTTCACTGGTGTATCCTATACCTTAGAATAGGTTTCCACAACCGTTTATTGACTTCAATATTCCCACGGACACAACATCCTTTAATAGCCAGATGGCGCCTCACCCCAGCCCGCTACCTTCACTATCCCCTCACAGCAGACTTGACCGTCTACTGAGCGGCTGTCCACATCTCCATGAAAAATTTTGTAAGCAGGTAACATCAACCCCAAACTGCTCTTCCACAGAACGGAAGCAATGCAACACACAGGACGGCAGCAACTCTCAGACCATTCCCCAATCCCCAAAGCTCTTATTTCCCACCAATCCACGTCTTGGTTGCCTACTGGCTCTAAGGCTCCAGCAGTTTTCAGTTGGCACAGTGGGGCGATCCTTAGGACAATTGAAGCAGAAAAGGGTATCTCTCAGGCCGTCTTAAACGAAGGCACACTAACCAATACTACTAGGCAGCCTCCTTCCTCTCTGCCCTCCTCCACCGAGCCGCAGTTTGGATTTCCGGCGGGAATGCACGCGGAAAGATGAGATGCGGCGAAAAAGCACTGGAGCAATTACTCAGGCAGCTTAACTAGAAGACACAGAAGGCGGCCCCGCCTTTCCGAATCTCTGCACTGGACTCCTCCACGAAGGCGGGAGGGCCCGCGAGCGCGAACAATCCGGCGTCGAGCCACCGCTGCCTGCGACTAGCCGGGGGACAGTCCCTTGCCACCCGCAGGGCCGGGGAGAAGCCCCGCCGCACCTCCCAGGCGACCCGGGTCTCATTGTCTCCCCGGGGCGGCCCCCAGGGGCCCGCGGTGCAGCTAGGGCCTCACCAGCACCCACCCGCCCGCGGGCTGCCTGAGGGGCGCAGTGCCGCCGCCGAGAGCCTCCGGGCAGCGACCCCGCCCCGGACTGCGGCCGCCCACCCCGCGCCCGAGGGCCGCGCCGGGAAAATGGAGGCGGCAGCGCCGCCCGGCCCCGTGCCGGCTCTCTCCTTCCCCCGACCTCGAGCGCCAAGCGGCGGAGCACTCACCGCGGCAGCTGCTCCGCCCCCCGGCGGCCCCGGACCCCGCAGGTTCTGGTCGCGCTCCTCTACCGTCGCCGCCTCCTCTCCTGGCTCGGCGCTCCTTCCCCAGAGACGCAGCGAGCGCCCACAGCTCCCGCGCCGCGCTCCGTGACTGACTGACTGACCGACTGAGCCGGCGGGCGGGGAGGGGCGGCCGCAGCGCAGCGCCTCACGGCGCCGGACCACAGAGCTGCGCCGTCCCGCCCGGCGCAGAGGGCGGGACTGAGGGCCGGGCGGCCCAAGGGCGGACCGTCTCGCGCTCCGACGCGCGCTCCCCACCGCGGCCACGGCTCACTTCCGGCGCAGGCAGCTGCGCGCGCTCTTCCCGCCGCGCGCACTCCCGCACGCGCGCGCCCCTCGCTTCGCCCCCCGCGGCCTGGCCCACGCCCCGCACCGGCCGGCCCTCTGGCTGCGGGCCGCACCCAGTTGCTGGTGTCCTCGGTGCCCCGCCTTTCCTGTGCGCGTCCCTGTGAGCCGCCTCCAGGAACCAGTGAATCAGAGAATGAATGAGCGGGGAGGAAAATCCCGCCACGGCCCCACCCACCGTGGCCTTTCCCGAGAAGGGGGCCCTAGGGTCCTGTCCGCTGGCCTCCGGCCCCAGTGGACGATGAGCAGACTGGTCATCCAGCTGTGCGCATCTGTCCCTGCCCGTCCGTACTCAGTCCAGGGACCAGTTCCCTCGGGCTTCTACAGACCGTTGGCGCTGGAATTAGTGAGGCACCGCTGTAGGAAACCCCATTTTGACCAAATCTTCCACCTTCGTGCCATGTATTGGGAAGCTTTTAGAAATTGGACATTTCAGTGATCTTTAATTACCCTTTTAAAACCTCTTTATCTTGTGTTTTTAGCGTCTATCTTCTCTTACTGAAATTGTTTAGGAATATGGAGTTGGTGTTTTTTCCTTATCACCAAGCTTCAAATTACTTTAACACTGATTCCAGACTTCAAATTATTCAGATATTTCTTATTTTAATTCAGTTTTTAGTTAAACAGAGTAAGATTTCTTTCAATTTATGTTCTTATTTTGACCTTCATGTAAAGTTGATCAAAGGATTAGAATTCACATACTTTTGCCTGACTTCATACAAAGCAACTTTGTTGGCAACATTAAAACGGTTGGGAAGTGGAAGAATGATCTGGAATTGGTTGCAATGAACGGTCTACATTCTTTTTTCATATGTTCTCATCTGCTTTTTAATAGTTTCTGTGTATTGAAATTTCATACACCCCCAAATTGTACTTTCCTAAAATCCTGCGTCTTCAAGTATCAGAGTGTCTGGTTTTTTATTCTAGGACCAAATCCTGATTTGGTTTATTGCATTCTTACTTTCGAATATTCTTGAGGACTCTCCAGTGGTTTTGGTCTTTTTACACAATCTATTCTAAACTAGTGCACAATCTCTTTCAAACCAGTATTTAGAACTATACAATTGTTATGGGCTGTGTTTTACACTTGAGATATCTATACTTTGGAAATATGTGCATTTTTTGTATCCTAAGTTTAGTGGGTACTTTAATAATTTAGTGTAAAACAATACTGTCTCTTAAAACAAAAATGGTGGTGATGACCAATTCCTATAGCTTTTCATTACTTGTAATTAGGTATTCTTTCCTTAATGAATATCATACAATTTATTCTTTCTTATACTTCCTGCAATATCTAATGCAATATGTTGTACAATAGATATTTATAAATTAATGAAGGCTTTAAATTTTTCATCAGTAATTTTATACAAATGGTCTTACATACTCTTCATGTACTTTGTGACTTTGTTTATTGAGATTAAACACACCTAGACTTCCAAACCTAATAAATAATCAATTGGTATCAATATTATTACTAGGTCATATGATAACCCTACAAGGAAGAGTCGTACTTTGATGGAAACCTCCTTCAAAGAATAGGATCCTGAGTGCTCTTTAGATAGCTCTCAGCCCAGCTCTTTTTCAGGTGCTTAGGTTGCTTAAGGCTAATCTTAGAAAACAAGTCACTTTCCACCTTTAAGAAAAGTAAGCAGGCTAGGTACAGTGGCCCATACCGTTAATCCTAGCACTCAGACTGGGATGAAATTGTGTCTCTGTAAATTAGAGGCTAGCCTGGTCTACAGAGATGTAACAGGCGAGCCAGTACTACATAGTGAGACCTTGTCTCAAAAAACAAAAGGGAGGGGGGAGTCATCAGTTTTATTAAACCATGAAATAATTCATCCATTTAATCCATTTATTGAGTCCCAGCTAAGGTAAAAGAATATGATGATAAGAATATGATTCTTCCTGAGAAAAAGCACAGAGTCTGGTGGATAAAAGAGACAGGGAAGCCGCCGTTTGAAAACAGCCTATTCCCAAATCAGGAAAGCTTACCCAGTTGGGAGGCAAACTGCAAATTTAATGACAGGGAGGAGCTAACCATATAAGGAGGGAACAGTCACTCCAGACAAAGGCAACCACAACTGTGCAGGTGGGGGAACACCAACAGCACCACACCTAAGAGGTCTTCCAAGTAATTCCATTTCTTCAGGACAGAAGCAGAGAAGAGACAAACAGGTAGAAGGGTAGGAGGACCTACCCTTCTCAAGAGCTCAGGTGCCCAACTGAGGAGTTTGAACTGAATATAATAAATAATAAACTTTAGTATTTCGGTTTTGGGAACAACTGAGTTTGTGTTTGGAGACCAGAGAAAAATGACTGAAGAATGGAAAAAACAAATACATAAAGAGGGGTGAAGATAAACCAGATGGACTACAGGACTCCACAAAGGCAGAGAGCGCGCAGTGCAGATGTGGTTTCAGTGAGGGATGGATTAAGAACGCAGAATCTATGGGAGTTCATGTAAAATTGACTCTGAAGAACTGAATCAGACAAATCTCTAGGATTATGATCAAGTTTCTGTTTCGGGGGACTGACTGGATGATGGCCAGGTTCTCTGAAATAAGAATGCAGAAGGAAGAGCAAGTTTCAGGGAACTGACTGAATGCCTATGTGGGAATACCACAAGGGACTGGGGACACAGCTCAGTCTGTAAAGTATTTGCTCTGCAAAGATGAGCATCTTAGTTCAGATGCTTAGCACCCATGTAAAAAGCTGGGCCAGGAGGCAAATGCCTATAATCCCAGTACTGGGAAGTGGAGATGGGAGGATCTTCGGGGCTTGCTAGCCAGCTATTCATGAGGAATGTATGAGCGCCAGGTTCAGTGAGAGACCCTGCCCCAAAAAATAAGGTAGAGAATGATAGACAAAGGTACTTGATATCCACCTCTCTTTCTCTGTCTCTCTCTGTGTCTTTCTATCTATCTTTGTCTCTCTGTCTCTTTCTCTCTCTCTCACACACACACACATGAAATAGTGTAATAAATTCATAAATGCAGGCACCTTGAAGAATTCTTAGTCCATCAGTTTCCAATGTGTCATTTTCAGAACACAGAATTTTAGTAGGTGTGGTTCCCTAAAGAGTTTACAGTTCCTCTTACCAAATAAGGAAAAGATGATAAATAAAATCAATGGATTTTTCAACTAAAGAACTTTTCACTGGTTTTAATAGCGTTCACAGAACACACTTGGAAATGCTGACCATACTCAGATTTTTATTGTACAGTTAGAAAATTGTTACCCCCAAGACATGAAATGACTCAAGTAAAGTTAAATAACTGCTACTGGACTAGAATCCCTATTTTGACCCTAGTCATTTTCTCTTTCCACTACATATTGCTTTATGAACTGCAAACTTGTTCTAGTATCTTTCTGCAATCACAGGGAGAAAAATATTAGAATTATGGAACACAACATTTTAAATGAGGTCTCAAATCAGTAATTGTTCAAGGTATGTTAATTTTTAATAATTACTACTTTATATAAAGTGAAAAGATGTATACATTGAGAAAGTGGGACCAATTACTACCTTTATGTGATGTTTCTAATAACTGAGCAGGACACTTGCAGGACTAAATCACCTAACTAGGGCATTCATCTAGCCATCCTGAGCCAATTTTCAGTAAAATATGCTCCCAGAAATTGATAGAAATATTAAAACTCTTGTCAGAAAATTTAGTATCGATCCCCTTCACACACACTTTACGTTAAAGAAAATTTCTGGCATTATGAAAATCCATGCTAGGTTTGTCCTTTCAGACACTATTTTCTGGTTCTGAACATTCTAGTAGCAAATGGATAAAGAGGTTTTCTTATTCTAAATTCACAGTGCTTATCCTCAGAGATGTTTAGTACTTTCTATTCTTAGAAAAATGAGACAAATTGTTCCCAAGAGATTTCTCAGGACTTTGGGACAACTTTTGTTTCAAGAGAAGCTTCTAGACACATTATATTGGAAATTAGTCAGCATCATAATTTATACTTCAGTAGCTGATGTGGTTTTATTTTGTTTTTAAATGCAGGTCAAGGGCCATCAGATATGAGATTAATATGTTGAACGAATGAATGATTTATTTCATTTATCAAAAATATTTTAGTGTCTACTGTGTCCCTGTAATTATTCTTAAAGAATTACAAGAAATGAACTGTGGTCATTAAAAATAATACTATTCATTGTTGGTAAGGGTGGAAGGAAATATGCAGGTGGGAACATAAGTTATTACAACATTTTCAGGAAAGGGGAGTTGACAACATTAAAAGGAGTAAGAAGAAAATATTCTCTAGAGGAGATTACTTAAGATGATGGTTTGTGAAAGACTACTAATAATGAAAAGATGTTCATGATATGGTACTTAGTAGAAAACAGCAAACATTAGATACAATATGAATTCATAAAAAAACAGGAAAATGGAGATGAAAACACAAGAAGATAACACTCTGCTTGTTGCAGAGTGACATGCTTATAACGCTTTAAACTCTTCAACATTTAGCAGTGAATTTGTATTCTTTGGTAACTAAAATAAATGAACTAGATGGACATGATGGTGAATGTCTGTAATCCCAGCATTTGGAAGACTGAGGCAGGAAGATCCTGCTCCAAAGGACAGCCTGGGCTACGTAAGATTCAAGGCCAGCAGGAGTGAACCTACTTATATTATTTTGCTATATGTACTTAACTACCAAACTGCTCTGTAAATTTGAATCTCTACACCCATGGGTTAGTGCAGCTCTCAGTCCTCATCAGAGAAGGCAGTTAATTCAGAAACCCACAACGGTTAAGCCCAGAGAGTGTCTGTGGAGCAGCCACAAATGGGACATGTATATCACACCTCTTCCCCCAAGGCTCTGGGACCATCTCAGAAGAGACAGTGGAGAGATTGCTAAGAGCCAAAGGTTGGGGAGGATCTAAGCAAAACAGTGTCTTCTGGACATGACAGAACCATTGCATTTGTGAGCTCACACCAGCTGTGTTTTCCTGCATAAGATCTGCACAGATCAAGCCAGTCAGCATTGCAGCTGAGGAGCTATTAACAGCTCATGGATTCTGGACGAGGGAAAGTCAGCTTTCTTTATGGGGCGAGACCTGAAGGTCGGGTGGATCTGGAAGTAGTGAGAGTGAATATGATCAAAATAGATTGTATGCATTATGAAACTCCAAAAAATTAATAAAATACTATATTTTAAAAGGAAGAAAAGAATTGAGAGTCAGCTGACATATACTGAGACCCTGTTTCAGAAAACAAAAACAAAACAAGAATGAACTAAAGCAACATTTAAGAAGACAAATCTCTAAAACAACACACAAAGTACATGAAATCAATTACTAATTTTATTATTATTTATTTTATTTTATTAAATTGACTTATTAAATTGTTTTATTAATTTAAGAAATTTAGTTCATGTGACAAGAACCTATAAAATAACCACAGAATAACTAAGTACAAAACTCCAATACAAACTCTAAATACAACAAGAGTTAGAAGAGAGAAATTGACTGAGATGGGAACAGGTTTGATAAGATGACTTTGCCAAAGAAGATTCAGCTGGCACTTCTGATCCAAATGCTGGGGAAAGCAGAGCTAAGGTAGTAATGTTGGGTGAGTCAAGGAAAGAGCCCATGACCTTTGCTGGTAAACGTATTTCTGCTTCATTCATACAGTGGGATTTATATGTCTTCTGTAATATAAATATAAGTATTACATATCCTTTGTAATATTAAAAATTAGTTTAGCTGATTTTTTACAAGAAGCCATGGGGAACATTTTATCAGCAAAATCTACAGAACTCAATATTTCCAGATAGTTATTTGGAACAAATACAAAGTATTGCACAAGAGCAGTTATCACAATAACCTGAACCCTTGTGAATGTTCTGACGTCTGTGTTAGTCAGGCCATGAATGCAGTCAACCAATCAGAAGCCAGTAAATCTCTGATTACACATAGTTACTGAGTGCTATTTTAAAGCCAGCTTTTCTCAACATGATAACTAAACTGTTTTTGTAATAGTCACTGTGTGTATCAGTTGAAAGAGTGAGTGACTTGTGTACTGCCTAATATTGAATTAAAAGGGTTATGCCCTTGTCAGGAATGTCTAATGGGAAGAATAGAGAAAAGCATGAATTTCCATAAAATATTCTTTTAGAGTGGGGTATTGTCGGGTCTGGAGTCATCTCTACACAAAGAAAAGCATTCTATGGAGAGATAGTGGAGCAAATATATTATACAGTAAGTAGCAAGTGCTTTTTAGTAAATAACAGGGAAAATTGTCTTATGAGAGCTGAAGAGGCCTGCTCAGGGACATAAAATAAAAGATTATGAAGGTGCTCTGACCAAGCAGAGGCTTGGGACACAATGTAGCAGAGTAAGTGATCAAGCCCATTCTTGAATGTGATAACAATTTTCCCAGCTCTGATCCTTTACAATTCCTATTCCTTCTGTCTGGGATGTTTCTGTCCTTTCCTTTTATGTCCTGTGCCTGCTCATTACAGATCAACTGTCTCTTTCTTTATCCCCATTTCCTCTAGGTAAAGTTATTGCTGTATATCATGTTTTAAAGAATCTTTGCACAGTGATATTGCAGTTTTTGGTACATGTGTCTGACTCTTATAAAAGATTAACTGAGTTCCTCTGAAGGCAGAGACCATAAATTATTCATAATTATTTTTTCTAGTACCTCATATGGGGTCTTCTACATGGAGAAGTTCAAAATATTTAACAAAGAAAAAGAAGATATGAGATAAGGCTAGGAAAGATTTTTCAAATCTTAGAGAATAGTTTTGAATAAGGGAAAAAATTGGAAGTCATTCATATTAGTTCAAACATAAGGTGATGAAAAATGAAAAGGAAGAAACTGAATTACATTTAAAAAGATGGACAGGCACAGGTGACGGGTTGGTTAAGTGTAAGAGTCCAAGATGACATCAGGATTTCTAGAATGGACAAATGCTACAGGCAGAGGACCAATATCACTGCCAAGACAGCAGATAGATACTGACTGCCTGTCAATTTAGGGCATTGTGCTGAATGACACAGAGGCCACAGGGAAAAATTAAGAGTCCTTTACTGTTCAATTACAGGCTGCGCATCACCAGGGAAGCTGAGGGGCATAAGTTCAATTCTGGACAAGTGACATTTGAAGAAATACGGGGACATTTGAATGGGTCTGAGCTTTCAGTTATCAGAAATCAAGAACTAGATCATCCTCAAGGCTAAGAAACATGCTTTTTATATTGTTGAATATACAATCTCTGTACACTATCACAGTGTTTAAGACATAATAGACTGTTGTATTGGTTTTCTAGGGTGAACATAGCAAGGTATTACCAGGTGACTCAGCAACAGGAATTAATTTTCTCACAGGTCTGGAGGCTGGAAGTTGAAGATCAAGGTGTGTGCAGGTTTTGTTTCTTCTGAAGCCTCTCTCTTTAGCTTAGGATGGCTATCTTCTCCCTATGTCTTGACATGGTCAACTCCCTACATATGCATATGTCTAGTGTCTCTCTCTGTGGCTTAATCTTTTTTTTTATAAAGGCCTTAGTTATATTGACCTGGGCCATATCTTACCTAATGACCTCATTTTAACCTAATTTCCTCTTATCTACAAATACATTCATATTTTGAATTATTGGGGATTGAAAAGGAATAGCCATGTAGGTGTCCATAAAGACCAGAAACATGCACACAGATACATGTACATTACATATGATGAATTACTTACTGACATTCTAACATGCAATGAGCTCAATGGAATATTTGATGCATTGCTTCTCAACAAGGCATAATTCAGTACATTGCAATGAACATGGTAGATTAATGCAATCTTTCTATTAAGCCCATGTCCTCCTGTGAGTCTTGGCTTCAGATGATCTGTGTCTCAGACTTTCATTGAATAAATATATATCTGTAGTGTGCCCCAGAAGAAGTAAACAAGTGGTTCAATCTATAAAAAAAAGAAATTATTTACTAGGCTTTTCAGAGTTTATGGTTCATGTATATATAATTTATAGACAAAATATATTTTGGAGGAGAAAGCTTTACAGTCTATCATTTTACCAAAAGCAATTTTAGATTTTCTGGCTTTTATAACCTTACCATTTACCACCCTTTTCCTGTATAATTCATTGAGGGAACTAGTGATTGAGTTAAAAAATTATTTTTTCCTTTGCTGCCTTGTGGTCATATTTATAAGCTTCCTTGAACAGCTTGGGAAAAGTCACTTGAAAAATGTGCTACAGAAAAACAAAGTAAACAGATGAACAGCTAATCACTAGAACTTTTGTTCAGTTATGCACTCTTGAGCAAGGCTATGCCAAAAATCATGGCTTCATCTAAACTAAACTAAGTGTTGTCACTGAGCCCCATCACTTAAATACTATCACCAAGTTCCTCCATCAAGTTTTTCAAAGGTCTCAAATTGTTCTCTCTCTACTATTCTCTCTCTATTCACCCCTCTAGAAGCTCTTAGCACCTCACACAAGGGTTTTGCCAAAGCCTGGGCTTCCTCACAAGCCTTTCTTTTATCTTTGAAACATCTTGCATAATACTTCCAACCAGTCTTTGGTACTACTAGAGATGTTTTCAAAAAGTCCTTTTTCTCAATAAAAATAAAAATACAGGTCAACGGAAAGGTATGATATTTTGACTTTGAAAATGAAACATTGTTTGGGAAGGTGGCATACACTTTTAATCCCAGCACTCCGGAGGCAGAGGCAGGCTGAAAGTTTCATGAATGGAAAGTTGAGTTCTCATACATTCTTTTACTCCCCCAACACCCCAGTCTCACATTAGTATAGTAAGTTATTCATAATTGATGAGTGAGTTCTAGGCCAGTCAGCTACATAGTGAGACCTTGTCTCCAAAAAATCCAAACCCAAACAAAACAAAACAAAAATGCAACATCACAAAACATCATGAAGTGTATGATTCTGATATTGTTAAAAGTCGAAATCCCCATCCACAATCATGCATGTAATCCATTGTCTTTTCTAGTTTCTAGAAGCTGTTTACAAATTCCTTGATTTATGGCCCCACCCTCCATGTTCAAAGCCACTCGGGTAGCACCTTCCTGGTCTCTCTAACTGACTTTCTTGTCTTTCTCTTGTAAGAGCCATTGTGGTTACATAAGACCTGTGTGAAAAACTCAGGACACATTTTTATGCTACATTTTGAATGCATCCCCTAGAATTCATGTGTTAGAAACTTAATGCCTAGTGCAACAGCATTGGGAGTAGGCCTAATGTGTCTAGGTCATGGGGGCTCTGTCTTCATGTATATTTTTTCATGCATATTTTAATGACACTATAGAAAGACTGGCATTGACAAGTGTGGGTTCATTTTCTTGTTTTCTTTGCCTTTTAGTCTTCCACCACGTGATGATACAATAAGAAAGCTGGTACCAATGTTAGTGCCTTGATATTGGCCTTTCCAGACTCCAGAACTGAGTCAATAAATTTCTTTTCACTGTAAGTTGTGCAGTTGTGACATTTATTATAGCAGCACAATACACAATGGGAAGATAATCTTTCCATCTCAGAAACCGTAACTTAATTACACATTCAAAATTCCCTTTGCCATGTAAAGTAATATAGTCAAAGGTTCCAGGAACTAGGAAATAGATGGGAAATTGTTCTCTCATACCCACATATAGAGATGCAAAAATGCTCCATATGCATAAAAAGTAGTGGTGCATGCTTGTAATTCCAACACTTAGGAGCCTGATGCAGGAGGACTATGAGTTTGGGGCCAGCCTGGTCTAAAGAGCACAAACAAACAAAAATAGGAGCAGCAACAAACCCTGAAAGTTTATCAAAACATTAATGGGTTGATTATCTCTAGGTGAAGAACTTCTGGTGATTTTTTTCACATCTTCATGTTTGGTTGATATCTTGTATTATTTTCATATTCATCCAAAATATCAACAATAAAGAGACAAGTATTCCGTATAGAGGATATGTACTATTTCTTCCGTCCTTCTGTCTTCTGGAACCAGCATGTGTCTGTTCCTCCTGTTCCAGAAACCAACTGCAGGTTTTCAGACTGCTGCCAAGCATAGCACTTTTTTCACCCAGTTCACGAGAGGTGTAGCGTGTTGCCTGCAGCAGGAGAACTACAGACATTATCTCTTTTTCCTCTCTGGGCTTAAATTAGAGTGGGGGAGGTGGTGGTGGGGGAGTCAGTTCTCTTTTGACAGAACTCTCTGGGAAATGCAAATCAACCAGAGCGATTATGGTTTTGACTATCGTAGAAAACACGACAGCAAAGACAGAGATGAAGAAAGGCATGGAGACCCCTAGCACTGTTCATCCATTCGGTGTGCCTGAGAACCAGGTACGTTTTGATTTCATCCTAAGATTGGTTATCTCTACCAATAGATTCCCCTATCTGCCCAAACTGGCTGTTTCTGTCATTTGAACAAAAGATCAAGGATTAAAATAGTTAGGAATGTTTTTAAGCCTTCAACAATTCCCTGTTGCCTGTAACAGTCTCAAATTAGCTCCTTGACTAACTTCAAAGCTGCAACCTCTTCCTTCTCAGCCCCCACTTCTGCCGGCTGACCTTCTCATCTTTGCTTAGTACGTGGGGGTTCTTTCTGTGATTCTGCTTTTGTTGTCTTACTCCTCTGGAAGGTCTCGGTCTCTTCTTCCTTCCCTGTTTGTCCACATCCTGTTTAATCTCACCAGCCACCTCCAATGCACCACCATGAAACATCAGACAGAAGGGTAGGAAAACACATAATTATATAAATGAAAGTTGTGTCTAGATTGATTTTTCTCATTGTAAGGAAGTCCAATAACGAAATGATTCTAAACTTCTGGGGCACTTCTCAAAAAAAAACCAACAACAAAACAAAACAAAACAACAACAACAACAACAAAAACTTTGAAACTAGATTATGGGTTAGTCTGCCTTGAGGTAGTGAGAAGAGGAAAATGATTTTAATGGCATTAAAACACTGCATTCTATACACAAATGATTTTATCATTTTCTCCATGAAAGGAAGCTCTTATTTCAGGCACGTACAGGGGTGAGTTGAAGTTTAAAACTTTTGTCTGATTTATTTATATGTTTTCTTCTAAGCGAAGAGCATAGCTATGCTGTTTAACTCTTTCTACCATTGATGTCATGCCTGCCTCTTTTACAAGTGAAAGTGTAACTAATACCACAGCAGGTATTAAAAACACCAAACAACAAAAACACATAAAAACAAAATAAGCCCCCAAGCCTTAGACAATATTTTATGCTTAGTCAATGCTGCTTTTTTGTCAATAATTCTAACACAAGACTAAAATAGAACCCAATTTTATATAGTACTGTGCATCAGGACCAACAGAGCACCATTGAGATGCCCCAGCCCATAGCTAAGGGCACAGAACATGAGTCGGCAGGGCACAGAATTCTTTTAGGATTCCTGAGCTATTCTATAAGATGCTGTGATGGGCATAGCTGACACTATGCATTTATCACAAGTCACAGGATGTACCATACCGAGTGAATCCTGATGTAAACTATGGGCTTAGTTAACAATGGTGACTCAGTGTTGCCTCATCAATTGTAAATAATTTACTACACTAATGTGAGATGGGGTGTGGGGGAGTAAAGGAATGTATGGGAACTCAACTTTTCCATTTATTTATTTTTCTGCAAATCTGAAACTACACTAAAGATTGTCTATATTTTGAACAGTGATTCTGGATACCCAAATTAATCTTTAGTTAGGGAAAAGAAAACATTCAATGGAGCTGGAGAAACAGCTCAGTGGTTAAGAGCACTGGCTGTTCTTTCAGAGGATCAGAGTTCAGTTCCCAGCACCTATGCTGGGTGACTGATAACTGCCTGTAACTCCACTTCCACCAGATATGAATCCCTCTTTGGGCCTCTGCAGGCACCAATACACAAGTGGTATATCCACACACAGACACACATACACAGAAATAAAATTAAATCCTTATAAAAAGGAATGTGAAAAACAACAGTATTGCTTTTGTTAGAAGTATTACATATAATTAGGTATCTGTAATAAATTCTTTTAAATGTCCAAGAAAATCTTATTTCTGTAATGATAAGAGTCTCAAAATAAACCTGAAACACAAACATGTTTTGTGGCTTTGCTTACTATGAACCGGTATTGGGGAGAACACCAAATTGTCCGCTGTAAATAACTGTAAACTTGTAATGGTGTGTTCCCTCTTCCTTGTCTACACTTCTCTGAACAGTAACAACTCAGTATTCATAATTTGGAAATTGTATTGGCAGGGGTGATAGATCATGATAGATAAGGGTTAATATTTTCATTCACTGTTCTTGTCATAACACTGTCCCTCAGAACTTGAACAAATAATGAGTTTACCAGTGCACTAGAAAGAAGAAATTCTTTCAAAGCTCTTTTTATTTATGGGCTTTACAACCTACAGCAGAAGTTGGAAATTGAAAACTAATTATCATTAAAGGCACGTAAAAGTGTTCTATGGGAGAACATGATGTCTGTGAGCCCAGGGGGAAAAAAACGAATGGTGACTTGAATCAATGAAGAATCTTGAGGAATGGAATGGGTGGGTGTATTTAAATGTACTGGGGCACTGAACGCTTCCTATGTGTTCACAGTTCACTTCGTTCACAGTATCAATGGGCATAGCTATTTCTTGTGTGTGGTTCACCACAGGAGAGAAAGAGAGAGAGAAAAAACATGTTTTCTAAAGACTTTCTGCTGTTGATGGAAAGAAACGTTTCTCTGTCAAGGCAAGAAGCCTGCCTTCTCTTTCTGGGATTTCAAATACCCGTATTCATTTGTTCAGGCTATGGGTTTGAATCCTCAAACTCTCACGTGTGAAAAAAAAAACCCTATTTTTTTTTTTTTTAATTAATTTAATTTTGGTTGAGTCTCCTGTTCCTTGGGGTAGGCCGGACACCCACCTCTGGGGTTTTCTCCTTTATTCTGGAACACTACTCCCTGCCAAGCAAATTCTGAGGTTTGACACAGCCACAGGTCCCTTCCAGCATTATTGAAGCACTCACTTCTCGATTCTTGAAGTGCCTCAGATCCTAGGACACTGCTGCTTTTATAGTACACTTGGGGACAGGAGTCTTTGGTGATCAAGAAATGCTTAGGTGCCTCCAGGAAGTACAAGGAGAAAGGAGACAGGAGCATAAGTCTCTAGAACAGGCTCTCACTTCCTAGGCATCGTCTCCCTTCTCCCTGGAAATAAACCCAGTTCTTTCCCTCTAAAAATCTAGCATAGGCTTTTCTGTGGGTTTAGGAGGTTGCAAAGAAAAACCCAGAAGAGAAGTATCTTATAAACCACTTCTGCTTTCCTCAGTTACATGCTAATACTCCCCCAAGGCAAAGAGGCACCGGGTCTGCAGCCTCCTGATCATGGAATAGGAAGAGGAAGACACTTGGAGAAAGCCATATATATTATTTGGCTTTACAGGTTGCTAGGCTGAGTTAGCTTGGAGTATATTTTTCCTGAAGACTTAAAGCAAAAGAGTGGATCATCTGCAGACTTAGCGCCTGCCCTTTCCTACAAATCTACAAAAGCACCTATAATCTGGGTCAAGTGATAAAGTTAGAAAATTTCAGTAGTTTCCAAGCATGGTGGTTTATTCCTGTAATCTCAGTATTGAAGAGAGGCTGAAGCAGAAGGATTTCTGAGTTCAAGGCCAGCCTTGGCTACATATGAGGTCCAGCACAGCCTGGACTAAAGTGTGAAGTGCTATTTTAAGCAAACAAACAGAACAAAACAGTGATAAAAAGAAAGGAGAAAAAGAAAACTCCAGAAGTGACTAGTGGTGAAGGACCTATCTCTTCCTGACAGAGTGTGATTCAGAAAATTAGTCAATTAATTATATTGTTAGAATGATCACCTGATGATTTGTAGTGCCTTCTCACATGTATTTGTTTAACTCATATTTTATCATTCCTAAAATACTTCAGTAGAGCACAAGGCCGATCACTTTGCTCTATAATTACTATTTTTCTTCTCCTAGATGTTCATGATTCCATCAAGGGAAATAGAGGAATTTCCATTTTGTCTGGAGATTTTTGTGTTCTCTGTTCCTTTGCTCCAGTTTTGGCTATATTTATGCATGTAATAGTAACATTAAGTAGCATTTAAATTATAATGGTAATATCAGATAATATATAAATATATATATACACACACATATATATGCTGCAAAGCCTCTTGAAAGTTACCATTAACAATGAGAAACCACAAGGGCTCCTCATGAAAGTTTCTATTTGAAGAGTCATCCAAATAAACGATTTGTCAACGTTCTACGCTATACTAAATAAAAGGAATTTTTCCTAAACATTTTTGGCATTTAAAAAATAATTTATAATGCTTTTATTTATGTAATAAAACTGTTTTTCCTTTAGGTATTGTTCAAAGGGACAATGATCTTTGGTTAAATACCAGTGTGTGTTTAAGCTATCATGGTTCCTTAGTTAGGCACTATTTCCTTAAACCTACTCTGGAGATGATGTATTCATCTGCTGCCAATTATCCACATCCATAGATCATGGTTCACAGAATCAGGGACACTGAAACAGCACACGGGGAAAGGCTAACTGAAAAAACTTTTAGCTCTCAGTACAATGTGAGGATGTATATTTGATTCTTTCCTATGGCTACAGGAAGGGAAGGAAAGCTTTATTTCCCTCTAAAAATCTAGCATAGGCTTTTCTGTGGGTTTAGGAGGTTGCAAAGAAACCTTATTTCCAGCATAGCAGATGAAAAACAAATCATTACTATGTGGATTTTTAATCCCACAGAAATACATGCTTCCCGTGTCATACAGAACAAATAATTATAGATTGTTCCCTCTGGATTCATGGCTTTTCCTGCTCTTCTCACTGCAATCCATGTCCACCAGGTAGACCTATCTATTCATTTATTCAGAAAAACTTCTAATATCTTAACCATACATTACTTCACTCCAAGGAACATAAGAGCAAATTCTGGGGAGGGATGAAATGCTGGATTGTATCCCAAAGTCACTGTGGGAACCCAAGTTGTCTAGGTTGGCTTAGGGGAGTTGGATAGGGATGCTAGAAGTTCAGACCTAGCTCCTGACATAAGGTGAATGCTTTGAGGGTGAGTTAGGCTAAGGCAATAGAAAGCTGTTCAGCTAGGTAGACTCCTGAGAGTAAGAGCCATGAAGTCATGGCAGAGCCATGACCAGAAGTCCAGGTGTGTGATATCGGTAATAGGGAGAGCTGGAGGTGGGCAGCACCATCCTAGTATGAGTCTAGTGTTCCTGAAACCATTACATTTCCTAAGAGGACAAGAGCAGTGTGGGTCCCAGGTCTAAGAAACTGAAGTGGAAACCACAAGAAAAAAAATACTATTGTTTGCCACCAATACCCTTCCCCAATTTCATTTCCTAGATAGCAAAGGTTGCTATTTGATCTAATTCTAAACCAAGAAATTATCAGTTGAGAATAAGGGATAGGATTTTGGAAAAATATTTTGCCTTTTTGATAGCAGAGATAAACATTACTGGCAAGAAACATTTTGTCTTTCAGTCTTGAATGCATGGATAGTGTGCTGCATTAATATGCACCATGTGATCATTATTTGATGTGCAATATATGAGCACTCTAAGGGGACAGGGCTAAGAATGATGAAACAAGAGAGAGAAGACTGGTCTTTGATATTGTGGCTATTGCTCCAGTTCTGAAGGGCCTGTCTCCAGATTTCTTGTCAAATGAAAAGCATTAATACTTCCATGGTTAAAGTTGTTTATGGTAAAACAAACAAACAAACAAAATCTATAGTAAAGAAAGAAACCAAAGTAAAATCTCCATGGAAAATAAGAGGATGGAAGTGAGGGCTTAGCTACTGAAGTGGAGTAAGTTGTGAATGATACCAGTGGTTGGGACCAGGGGTCAAAGTGTCAAGACAGAGCATCATCTGCAGAAGGCTGGTTTTCCAGTCATCTTATATCCCCTGTAGCCAGAAACAGGATGTAGTTTATGGCAGGGAGAATTTTGAGGGCAGAGAAGCTGCCTTCCATTGTCAAATATCTCTTAAAATTTCATCCCATTGTTTGAAAGCTCTAAAGATGATGTCTTCCATAATATAAACCAAAAAAATTAAACACTATTTTTCTGAAGTTCTTTTTGGAAAATTGCAAAGTGTATTCCCTTACTCAAACATTGATTAAGTTGGGCATGGTGGTGCATGCCTTTTAATCCTAGCACTCAGAAAACAGAGTCAGGTAGATCTTTGTGAGTCAGTTTGGTCTACATAGTGATTTCCAGGCCAGCTGGGGCCACAGGGAGACCCTGATTCAAAAAGAAATACACACACACACACACACACACACACACACACACAAAGGGAAAAAAAGGGCTTGGGTTCAGTTGTTAAGAGCAATGCTGCTCTTGTAAAGGACCCAGGTTTGATTCTAAGCACCTTCATAGTGGCATTTAAGGGACACTTACGTACATGCAGGCAATACACTCATACACATAAAAAAATTTTTAAAAGTTGATTAAAATGTTTATTAAAATAATTGATCAAAATTACAAAAATGAGAATCAAGAGATCTTGGAGGATGAATAGCCATGAGCCCTGTGATTCAGTTCAAAGTACGGCAGTAGCATGAGTATGGTATTAGCAAAGAAAATGATTTCAATTAAATGATGGCAAAGATCTTAAGTATTAAAAAGTGGCTTTGCAGTTGCTGCTGTCCCCTGCAACTGCTTGCTGTTATCCATGGTCAGCCCCATGGTGTTCTTCAACATGGTGTTGGAAGACTCTTTGGGTTGTGTCTCCTTCGAGTTGTTTGTAGACACAGTTCCAAAGACAGCAGAAAACTTTCATGCTCTGAGAACTGGAGAGAAAGTATTTGGTTCTAAAAGTTCTTCCTTTCACATAATTATTCCAGGATTCATGTGTCAGGGTGGTGACTTCACAAGCCATAATGGCACTTGTGGCAAGTCCATCTACGTGGAGAAATTTAAGGATGAGAAGAACTTCATGCTGAAGCATATAGGTCCTGGTATCTTGTGCATGGCAAATGCTGGACTAAACATAAATGGTTCCCAGCTTTTCATCTGCATTGCCAAGACTGAGGAATTGGATGGCAAACACTAGTGAGGACGTGGAGGAAAGGGAACCTTTATTCACTGTTGGTGGGAGTGTAAACTGATGCAGCCGCTGTAAAAATCAGTGTGGAGATTTCTCAAAAACTAAAAACAGAATAGCCATATGACCCAGCTATAGCACTCCTGGGCAAATACCCAAAGACTCCATATGTTGCCACAGATATACTTGTATATCTATGTTTATTTACAACAGCCCTATCTACAACAGCAAGGAAATGGAATCAGCCTAGATGTGTATTGACTGATGAATGGATAATGGAAATGAAGTGCATACACACAATGGAATTTTATGCCCATGGAGGCCAGAAGAGGGTGTCCGATCTTCTGGAGCTGGAGTTATCACTGGTTGTGAGAAGCTTGGCCTGGGTGTTGGGAACTAAATTTAGGTCTGGAAGAGCAGTAAGCACTCTTAACTACTGAACCATCTTTCTAGCTCTGGGCACTGGGATCTTTGATTAACAAATCATAGCTTCCAGGGGCAGCCTTGTCTACCTACAACAGGTTACCCTCATTCAAACTCTTTTTTAACTTTATTTTTATTAGCATATTAAAATATTTCATTATTTTTTTATTTTATGTGTAAGATTATGTTGCCTGCATGTGTGTAAGTGCACCCATGTCATGCAATGCTCATGAAAGTCAGAAGAGGGTGTCAAATCCCCTAGAACTGGAGATATGAGTGGTCGTTGGCCACCATGTGGGTGCTGGGAACTGAACCCCAGTCCTCTGCAAAAACATCCAGTGCTCTTAAACACCAAGCCTCTCTCCAGTCCCTTTATTAGTATATTAAGTATCAGATTTCCTTATGACTTTTTCACACATCCTTAATTTTGGTTGTCCCTCCCTGCCCCCTCTCCCTGGTTAAACATTTCCACTCCCACTGTTCTTACATGCATTCTACTACCGTTTTACTATTCCCAGTCACTTAAAGAATGTCTTCCCCTTTTCACAGGCCCTTTCTGTTTTGGGGGCTCCACATACAGTCATTCCCACATAATGCACATATATAAAAGTTAAAAGCTAAGAAACATATAAGAGAGAGAACATGCACTATTTGCCTTCTGAGCCTGAGTTACTTCATGTAATACAATATTTTCCAGTTCCAACCATTTCCCTTAAATTTTACAGTTTCATTTTTTCTTTATGGTACACACACTCACACAGAAACATACACACACATGTAAATAACAATAAATCTTTAAAAAAATCCTAGTGCCAGGGTAGGCTAATAAGAAGTTTATGATCCTGGAATAATTTTAAATCACATTTAAAAATTTGCTTTATGGGAATTAAAGACATGACAAAAGTAAAACCAAAAAAAAAATTTGAGAAAATAGAATTCTGAAACATTTTGTATGATTTTTGTCATCAATATACATTCACCAAGGGCTAAGGGAATGATGATTTATTTTGTGAGCAGTCTGAAATTAAGATTAAACATGTTTGGATACATTACTTTCAAGGGCTATGACAGATATAGCCTGGAGTCTATTGCATTTTTTTCTTTCTCACATGATTAGAGCTGTTGCTGGAACTTGGCTACTGAGTCAGATCCTGGATTTCCCAGCCTCCCTCAAATTTAGGTGTGGCCTTGTGATAGTTCTACTCAATGGAATGTGAGCAAGAGTGACCTTTGCCTCTTCCAGACAACATTTTCAAGTAGCAGGTGTGCTTTCACTATCTGAAATCTTTCTCTTGTCCCTTCTTCCTCCTTTTTGACTGGTGTAACATGAAAACAAGTCCTAAAGTGAGCTGGAGCCATGTGGCACAGAGAACCTGGGTCCCCAGGTCCCCGTCAGGAAGAGGGCTACCTAACTTCCATAAATACTGCTTGAGAGCTAATAGCTCTAAAATGTGTAATACTGTGAGATAATAAAAGTTTGTTTGTTACAGCAATCAGAAGTAATCAAGGATTACAAATGCCTTCAGTACTGTCATTGAATGGAAATTTCCAGCAAGACACTCTGCTGAACTTAGTGAATAGATAGAACCACTTTCAATAAACAGAACTATTTAGACTCATATTTTTAAAGTTATGATAAAAGATGTATAATATAAATTTATCTTGGCCAGATATGATGACTTACTCCTATAATAGCCACAAGTTCAAGGCTAGCTTGGTCTACGTTGCAAGTTTTAGACACTTTCCCAAAAGAAAACAGCAATAACAAGAACACAGTTATCTTCTTACCAGTTTATGGAGTGCTGGGGATTGAATCCATGGCTTTGTGCATACCAGGAAAACACCCTACCAGTTTAACTACACCCCTAGCCTAGACAAGTTTATTAACACAAATGTTATCAACACAGATACACAAACATGTCATAGTTATAATATTTTACGGTTTTTGGTGGTAACTGAAATGAATTTCTCAGCAAGATGTTTTCCTTGGTCTGTGCTGCCACAGAACATTAATTTGTCCGTTCTGGACTCAGGCATCTATTAAAAGATTTGGTGAATGGAGTAATTATAACCTAAGATCAATCTTCATCCAGAAAGCATATCAAAGGGTTGTTAATGAACCTTCAAGTAGAGCAGTTTTATCCTCTGCCATGTTGATGTCAACACTACTCTCTCTCTAGAGTGGTGAAGAAACAGAAATAGAGCAGCACTTACACACAAGAAGCCGGTGATTACAAGCTACTGGAGCCTACTCCAAATCGCACATAAATGCTTGCTGTAAATGCACCATGACTGCTCCCTGACTTGGCTCCATTTCCCAAATTAGTTGTGTGGGGTGAAGAACCTTAAGCTCTCGAGTTTAAATTTAGATCAAACTCTCATATCAAATTCCTATCCTCTCCCCTTGATTTTAACCTTCTAGAATAATGCTCTTTAATCCTTGACCTCTTCTTGCTTGTCTACTTTCATGTCTTCTTATGCTCTAAGCCCCTTTAGATGATCTGTCCAGTCTCTCTTCAAGGTTAAAGCCTTAGTCTCCCCCTGACTTCCTGCGTTCTCCTCTTTTTAGTCTCAACAGCTGGGATCCTGAATCCTTCAGTCACAGGCTCATTCGTGACTTTTGTATTTGGGAACCTTTCTCTGTCAGGTCTGGGAGATTTAAAGAGCTCTAAGTCAGTTCCTGGACAACGCAGCCTTCAGTCAGCTTGTCTATAGATACCATTTTCACATTACTGCCTGTTTATTCAGAGACTACTGTCCCCTCCCATTGCCATGTGCCTGGCACTGTGAGAAGTACTGGGGACATAGTGTACAAGGCACACTCACTGAGTTTAGTTTAGAAGGGTAGGTGGGTAAGTGCATGAGTAAGCCAGCCTCACAATAGGGTGGAGAGCCCCTAGGGAATGCTGGTGTAGGTGCTGTCTGAGAAAGCTTCCCTTAAGATTTCTGTATAAAGGTGTGAAGGATAAGAAGAAATTCCCTAGGCAAATAGGGAAGGTTAGAGAGAGAGAGAGAGACAGAGAGACACAGAGACAGAGAGAGAGACAGAGAGAGACAGAGACAGAGACGGAAAGACACACACAGAGAGAGAGAGAGAGAGAGAGAGAGAGAGAGTGTAAAGCCAGAGGAAAAGTGGAACATATTCCAGAAACCTTAAGTGGCCATGTTTGGAGTATAACCTAGTCAAAAAGATCATGATCTCAGAGCCGGGTGTGATGACTCAAACCTGCAATCCTAGCACTTGGAAGATTGCAACAAGAGAACTGATGTGAGTTTGAGTCCAGTCTGGGCTGCATAGTGAGAGTGAGTTTCAGGTCAGCCCGAGCTACAGAGTGAGACCCTATCTCAGACCAAAAAAAAAAAGTCATGATCTTAAGGCAGGATACCTTGATGATGTATATTCTCCCTGTCTTTCTGTGAGGGATTTTAATTAGAATATGTAATCTTATTTTCCTCAGTTTCCCTATCCATAGAAGAAGAATGATAAAAAATACCTGCCTTATAGGATCACTGTGAGAAATAAGCCTGATATGCACAAGTGCATAGAATGATACCTGGCATATAGCAGAATAATAAAGATTTGTTATTTTTAGCTATGGTATCAAATGAAAGAGAAGAACTGACCAGAGAAAACCCTTTGTGCCTTGGTGAGAAGTATGGACTTTAAAACCGTTCCTTGAGTCCCTACTGCTCGTAGGATTAACAGGGAAAACACCACTGGGATACAGATCACCCAGCTACAGTATAGACATCTATTTGGAGAGTTTGAGAGGAAAATCCACCGTGTCCATAGCACTTGCTGGGAGGATATAGGGCTTCTTGATCCATCTTCTGGCTCACTGAGTGGTCACTGGGGAAAGGAATGCCTGGGGAGCAAAATGCGTTAGTAAAATGATAAACTCATATGTAGCTTTTGAAGTGCCAGTGACAGACAGCAACTGTAAAAGTCTGATAAACAGGATATTTAGTTCTAAAGGCAAGGGTAGGATATAGGCCAGGCATGGTGGCACTTGCCTTTAAGCTCAGCACTTGGGAGATAGAGGCAAGAGCATCTCTTAGAGTTCTAGGTGAGCTTGAGTATGAAATAGTCAGTTCTAAGAAAATAAGTGAAGGCTGGGGAGGACAGGTTCAATTCCTCCAGAAAGGCCAAGTAGGTTGAGAAAAAGAGAGAGTTAAGTACCTTGAGAAAACCCCATTGAAGAGACAGGAGAAACCAGAGAGGAGAAAATCTAGAGGACTAGTGTCATCTAAGCAGGAGGGAAAGACTTCACAAGGCAGCAGAGATTGAGTAATGAATGCTCTCAAGACAGTGTGGCAAGATTGGAACCAATGAGATCTCTGGTGATAAGCAGGACTTTGGCATGAAGAGGTTTAGTGGGATGCTCTGCAGAAGCCAGGTTACAACAGTCTGAAGGCAAACTCCATGCAAAGAATTGGAGAAAGAAGAGAATTCAAGAGGGTAGATTGAAGAAGATGAGTCTGGGAGGCTAGAGAATTCAAGAAATTTTATGTAGGAGAGCTGGAGTATAGTGGTTAGGGGCATCTATATGGTTGAAATGAGGAAATGCTTTGACTCTGGTGATAGGAGCCAGTAGGAAAAAGACTGTGAAGAAGGAGATAACTGGAGAGAAATTTAAAAAAAAGTCTTGGACTGGAGAGATGGCTCAGCAGTGAAGAGCACTTACTGCTCTTCCAGAGGACCTGGTTTTGATTCCCAACTCCCACATGATGGCTAACACCTATCCATAACTCCAGTTCTGGGGTATCTCGTGCTTTCTTCTGGCCTCCTTGGGCACCAGGCATGCATGTAGTGTACTTATATACATGCAGGCAAAACATTTACACACATTAAATAAAAATAAATAAAAATCTTTACTGAAAAAGTCTGTAAAGTGGGATAGAGAAGAGACTGGGGAGGAACTAGCCTTGGATGGGAGGAAGGACCTTTTTGCACTAAGGAAAGAAAGGAAGAAACAGGGATGCCTAGAAAGACAAGATAACTGGCAGTCCAAATCTGAGGGATTTCCTTCTTTTTAAAATATTTTACTTACTATTTTTATTTTGTGTTTATGAATGTACTGCCTCCATGTGTGTAAGTGCGCCTGTGGTATGCAGTGCCCACAGAGGACAGAAGAAGGCATCAGATCCCCTGGAACTGGAGTGACAGTCGGTTGTTAGCCACCATGTGGATGCTGGGAATTGAGCATGGGTCATCTGCAAGACCAATCAGTGTTTTTAACTGCTGAGCCATTTCTCCAGTCCCCAGGAGTTCCTTCTTGATGGCCATGATTGTCTTAGTAAGTAGGAGGCTAAGTCTTTGACTCAAAGAGAAGAGGTCAGTGATGGAATAGGGGGTTGGGTTGGGATGGGAGAAGAGGAGACTATGAGAGTGAGAGGGTTCACTGGAGGAACCTATGGACATGGCTCGTATCTCAGTTTTTTCCTGGAGTCCATATGTATTATTTCCCCCACAGTGCTTTGCCATAGTTGAATATTTATTCTGTATATATTTAACATTTCTGAAGGGAAGGGGTTGGAGATGAATACATGCAGTATGCACAGCTGTGTTTTTCTCTTTAGCATTCCATAGAAGCTTGGAAATAAGAGTAGAGACAATGGGTTGTGATTTTATTAAATAAGAAAATGGATAGCAACTGAGCAAGGGAGGGCAGGGGATAGACTGAAGTGGAGAACTATGGATAACAACATAGAAAGCAGACTGCGGGAGGGATTTACATGGGCCAGGAAGGGAACGTTTGACCAGATCATAAGGATGCCAGTGTTTTATAACAGTATCCTCTGGAGTACACACAGCCTACGCAACCTTCTATGGCAGTGCTAGAGCATAAACATGGAAAGACTAGATACCTACAAGCTCTCCAAAACACAGGGACAAAGGCAAGAAGAGAAAGAGGGACCAGAGATGTTTGATCATCTACAGAAGGGACTCTAGCTCAGGCAATATGGTTCCCAAGACCCACCTTATATATTAGAAACTATAGCAGCTCTGAGTGCTCTAGACCATAGGAGTAGGAGTGCAGTAAAGGCTGGGACTCCAAAGTTGGATTCTAGTATAAAGGCGCCCCTTTGTGAATTGTATTATGTTCATAATATAATTCATATTAAAATATAGAATCATGTAGCATAGGTACATGATGTTTATAGTCATTAATCACCCAACTTGTCTTTTTGCACATATCCTCAGCTTTCTTTGAGGGTGGAGTTCAACCTTATGCACTTGGGCTCTTATGACTGAATCTTTGGCCCTCCATTCTAGCCTCCAGCAGAGATACTTTCTTACCTTTTTTTAAAAGATTCAGGACTATGTAGAGGACTGGCTGGATTGGAATTAGTAATGTTGACCATGCTGGAGTGAAACGCACAGAAATCTGTCTGCCTCTGACTTCCAAGTGCTTAGCTCAAAGGTATGTGCCATGTCACGCTGCCTGGTCCTTCCTAATCTTGCTCTCAGTCTGTTTTCATCTTTCTCTCTTGCTTTTTCACATCCTCTGGCACAGAGTCTTCCAGACACTGATACCCTTCTTGTCTGAGTTTTTTCATAGTGCCTCTACCTGGAACAGTCTCAGAGCTCCTTATACACAGAAGCATGTCTGATGGGTCATTCATTACAGCCTAGATTCTCTGGCTCTTTGAGGGGTAGTCTATCTCATGAAAAATTGCCTTCAGTTGTTTTTCTCCACTCCTGTTAATTTTGTAAAGTATTGCTCCTATCTAGAATATTGTTTTCCTTTTCTGTGATGTTATTTCTTTGCCAGTATCTTTTGGTTTTTATTTTAAAGGACTCATTTTGTTTTGTTTGAGACAAGGTCTGAGTCTGTAGTCTAGCCTGGTTTTGAACTTCGGGTTGTCCTACCTCTCTGCCTCCCAAGTGCTGGGACTATATATGTGTGCTATCAAGCTCAGTTTAAAAGAATTCCTTTCGAAGTCATGGTTCATATATCACTGATGTATGGAGGGATGTCAAAATAATTCTGTAAAAGGAAGGAAGAATGGTTTCTATGGGCAAATTATTAAATGAAATTAAACAAGATTGGCTACCATAGTATCTCTCAGAATGCTTATGAAGCTTATGTGCAGTATAAATTCTCATAGAAGTCTTTAGTACAGAATACTTCCCAAACTCACATTAGAACCCATTCTTATGGTGTATCTATTCATGCCTCTGGGGACTTTCTGAATTGCATGACTAAGAAAATACCATTTTAGGGGAACAAGAAAAGGCACTATCTAATTATAAATCCTAAATACACTGAACTATATTGCATTGATCTGACTGAGATTTATGGAAAACCTGTAATTTCAGGCACAGTGTTATATGCTAGAAATGGTATAATAATTAGCCTTTGGTCACAGAAGTATGGTCACAGTCTCTGAACTCAGACTCAGTAATTTCCCTTGCTAATGACCCATCTTAGAAACCATGTTTTTGTACTTACTGACCTTATATAAAATGTGCTCTTTCTAAGACTTTGGATTTGGAGTTAGAAAGTCTTTGCATACACTTCCATCTCTTGAGCTTCATTTTCTCATGGTAAGATGGAGTTGACAGTTGCTTATAGGGGTGCTCTGGTTAGGATTAAACAAAGTACATATTTGAAAACTATTTGTAAGGGCCTGTAAAAATAGAACTTTTGTCAGGAAACAGTAATTTACTGAGTGGAAGAAAACCATGGTTATAGGTTTAAGTAAATACTCAAAACATTATGGTAAGGAGTTCCAGTTTACTTTTTTTTTTTTCTTTCTTTCTTTCTTTCTTTCTTTCTTTTTAAAATAATACTCTTTCTCAGGCAAGAAACAATAATATGCATCTAAAGTCAAATAATAAAATAGTCTTATACTTTTTCAGAGTTAAATTGTTAGGAAGCTATAGGACACTACTGAATTTCTGTCCCCTCTCCCAGAATTAGCATTGTAATTAAATTTGCAATCTAAAATTTGCGGTGGTAGTAAGTTTCCCCCTGACTAAACTCTGCTTTCAATTGTATGGATGGTATATTAAACAAATGAAAATTCTTCAATGCTTATTTTGAGAAAACTCTACTTATAAAAATCAAATCACCTTTATATGTATGGGACCTTGAAAGGTTTACTAGAATCAACCTAACCTCTCTATGCAAATTCTAATTTGAAAGTCAAGTACAATATGAAGGAAAAGAAGAAAACTGTGAAGAATGGAACCCTCTGAATTAACGAGTCTGCTTTTTTCCCCTTGTAAAGAGAGTTCACACATTGCTCCGGGAAGGCTTACCAAAAGTAATATTCTATGTTTCTTTAACACCGTGTGCTCTATTAGGGGATCTATCCTGTAGTGCTCTAGCATCATTAGTCAGTAAATGTCAACACAATAGATTCTACAAAAAGCAATGTGAAAGATTTTGAAAGGGTCGCCACTGTCTTGCCATCTGAAATAAATGGCTTGCTCTAAGAGAAAATAATCTTTTTCCTATTCTTCATGCTACAAATTAAATCATCTGGGTTTTCATTTAAGTCCAGGGACTTCATTAACATGGCAAGACATAAAAGAATTGCCCAAGGTAAAAGTCCTATTACTACTGATTCATTGCAATTAACTAATTTGATGAACTGCTACTCCCCTGCCCCATAGTGGAAAAGAGCAAAGCCTGTGAGTGGAGAGGACCTCAGGGATCATCTTTTTACAGAAGAGGAATCTTGGGTCATTTTACTAATTCAGAATGAAGGAGATGGCATATTTATAATACTATCATTTCTCACTGCATCAACGGTAAGAAAAATTCTTCAGGTTTGTCTTTGTCTGGCTCATCTAGAGTCAACTGCTTCTTGTGTATATAATTCTAATTATAGTAAAAAATAATGTCAATATTTAATCATTTTCCTCTGTGTGTAAATAAAAGAACTCTTAATGTATTTGAAAAAAAATTTTTTTTGCCTGTTCTGCTGGAAAATACTATATCCTTCAAAGCCTGTTTCTTTTCTGATGATGTTTTTTGAAACATTTTTGTAAGTGTTTGAATTTGAAATGATATTTTTGGCAACGAAAATATTTCTTCTATTTACTCTCCAAATAATGGGACTGACTCTGAAAAAGAACATTGGCACTAGTTGGAAACCCTACCAGTTACAAAATCAGACATGATCGTTACAGCCTTGAAGCTTGGAGTTGCTTCTGGAAACTCATGCCATCTACCCTCCAACTCAGTTACCCTGAAATTTCTTAGCATCACTGCTGATTAACTGTAAGCAGGGGGAAAATAAGAAAGAAAGAAAGGGAGAGAGAGAAAGAAAAGAAAAAAAGAAAGCCCCGGTGACAGACAGTTGGGTTACTCTGTAATCCCCATCATTTGAAATTTGCTCCACCATAGTAAATTATTTTACTTCAGGAATGGTAGATTAATGCAGGAAATACAACACTGGACTATTGTCTGCTATTAGCACCTCAGGAATAAGTGATTCTTTTATTTTGGAAACATTAGGAGACTTTAGAACAGGAGGCCAGTCATACTGTGGAAAGAGCTGGCCAGGGCCTGAAATTCTACTTTCCACTCTACTAACAACTGACCCTGTGGCTGTGAGCAAACCAAGCCGGCCTATCCAGCCTGTTCTGATCCATTGATAGAATGAGGGAATTGTTTCACTGCAAACTTCAATGCTTCTACAAAAGAGCAGGCAGAGTGAGATATACCGAAAGACTGGAAGATGGAGTCTTGTCCCTGACGTTTCTGTTTTTTGCATAGGGAGAGATCTTCAGGACCAAGCTCAAAACACTTTATAATTCTTATTCTGTGAATGAATCTTGAGTTGACTCAGGTTGAATGCTAGATCCTGACCAGGGAGCAAAGTCCAAGTGGTTAGACTGGAGCCCCACCTAGCCTGACTTGTACTGAGCTTTTTAATTTTTAAAGCACATCTGTGAACCCACTTCTTCGAGACACTCTGTTCTTTGCTTTTTTCAGAAGCTCAATTTCTTCCTCTCTTTTAAGCTTTAAGTACTGATTTACTCCCTCCTTTCTTTTCACAGTGGGTCAAAATTGCCCTTTCAAGGTAACACGGAGTTTGCCTGAGGTCGGTTCAGATTCACTGAGGGTTCCATTTAATGGGACAGCCTGTTTATCTTCTTCCCCTTCCCTCTTTAAATAACCTCTGAGCCTCTTACAAAGTCCAGGTACTAGGTACCTTCTGACTTGGGGAAACTCCTGGATAAAATATGAGGTAGTCACCCCTTTTCACATCCCCATCACCATCAGGCCTCTTCTAGGTGTGTCCTCTCCTTGAAAGACAACAAACACTTTCCAGATTCGGTCACAGTTCCTGATCAATGCAGAAATAAGTAAGACCAGCTTGGAAAATTATAGACTTGAGTTGCCTCTGATTTCTTCAGGTTAAAAATGTAACAAGGTAAGTAATACACATAGAAGATGATATACAAAGACCCTTCTGTATATATCTTCCAAAAGTTTTCAATGCACACAAACATACAGTCATATATTCAAAAATTATTTCCTTATCTTTCTTCATAAATAAACTCCTATTTTGTATACCATTCTAGAAGTTTTCAGTTCATGCTAATGTACCTATTCATATATTCACAGTCTCTCTCTTTCTGCATAAACAAGCTCATTCTTTTCATCCTCTTTTGCTTTCTGTTTTGTGGTTGAATAATACTTTATTGTTTTGATATAATGTAAATTACTGAATCAGTCTCCAACAGATGAGCATTTTACCTTTACCTTTTGATCTGGCATAGTATAAGACAGAAAGCATAGACAAAGAATCCTGACTGTTCAGAAAGTCTGCTTTATAAGATTATCTTTGTGTTTTTTGATAATTAGAAGGCATTCTCTGCAGGCAAGTCTTCCCTATGCTGTAAAGTCTACATAATTGGTACAGTTCCATATATTACCTATGTTTCTCATTTAATGGGTGATAATTATCAGGTTTCAATTTAGAGGAAAGAAGTGAGTTACTGAGAGATCCAGACACAGGATGACCGGAGTGGGCCAAGAGCCAGTGCTTGGCTGTCCAACTTGCTTTTTACTCATTAACAGTTTCTCATTATTTCAAGGATGGCTATTATCATTAACATTTAAAAAGCTTGTTTCAAGCTGACAAGTATAAATATAGACTAGACAACTGATGAATTGTAAGACACAAAGGTAAATCGAAAACACAAGTGATGGGCTGGCAAAATGGCTCAATGGGTAAAGGCACTTGTTGCCAAGCCTGAGGACCTAAGTCTGATCCCTGGAACTCACATGGCAGAAGGAGAGAACCAACTCCCACAAATTGTTTTTTGACCACTGCATTCATATTCTGTGGTACACGTGCACACACACATACACAATAAATAATAAATAAACATTTAAAAACTTACAAGCAATGAAAAGAGATTCATGTCAGAAAGTAAAAAATGGACTATAATTATTATGAGTGTTATGATGCCCCAGATGAAATGAAATGATAAAAATTACATTGTCATTAATTTATATACTGAAAATGATTGAACACAGGGCCTCATAGGATTGTTCCTCAAGATGAGCAGAACTCCAATTTTACACGGTCTAATTCTTTATTCTTAAGTGCCTCTTCTGTAATTCCAGGAAGATATGATTTGAGAGCAGTGAGCAATAGCAATTACCACATTTCTCCTGTGGGCTGGAGCTAATGCTTATTCTCACCTTGCTCGTTGTGAAGACGTGCAACAGACATCAATCATCATTACTGCACAGCCTGTCTGCAGCCTTAATTAGGAAATAACATACAGTAGAGCTTAGCGGCAGAGTATGCAATGTTATGCATTTTTGATTGTTTGTAGTGAGAACCAGTCCTAAATAAATTGCCCAATAGTTTGTGCAGCATGAGCCCCAAATGCCACATCTTAGAGCGCCAAAATAATTTACCTGGTAAAAATTTCAAAATCTATTTGTATATACCTTGCTTTTCTAAGCAATTCAAAGCTTTTCTTTTGTATATGTACAAAGATAGCTCTAGGACTATTTCTTGTATATTTCTAGTACCTTTCCAGGCTGGCTTACCTTGGCATGGTTGCTTTATGCTGTTTTCTTGGCTGCTTATTTAGCATTTGCTGTGATTCAATGTTGATGGTTCTAATACAGTGAGAAGTTATTACTAGATGGGAAAAGATGGTGATTTACGTTTTATCATTGACTTGTTGCTTTATTGTTTCATTAATTGCCATTATTTGTCTTGGTCATTATCATGCACTAGAAAATGGTGGAACTTATTCCCATTTTAGGAGAATAAGGGTATTTATTAATTACTTACTGTGTTCCAGGCAGAACTCCCAGAACATTTCCTTGTTTGTTCTTAAACCACACCTGTAAGGTATTATTATCATCTCCAGTTTGAAATGAAAAATCTGAAATTTAGATTACATAATTACTTAATATAACACAACTTAAAAGTGTGATTAGAACCAAGGCCTGTAGAGATGGCTCAGTGGTTAAGAACATTGGCTGCTCCTGCAGAGGATCTGAGTTTGGTTCCCAGCACCCATATGGCAGCTAACAACTGTCTTTAACTCCAGTTCCAGGGGATTTGACATCCTCTTCTGGCCTCTGAGGGCATTGTATGACAAGGGTGCACTTGTACACACGGAGGCAAAGCACTGAAACACAAATCTAGAAACAGATAAATAAAAGAAATTTAAAGTGACAGAACCAGGATTGGAACCCAAATTTGTCTAAATCCTCTTAAGTCTCTGTCTCTGTCTCTCTCTGTCTGTCTGTCTGTCTGTCTGTCTTTCTCTCTCCCTCTATTTGTGTGCATGTTCATGTAGGCTAGAAGTTGATGTGGGATGTCCTGTATCTCCCTCTATATTTTTATCATCATCATTATTATTTGTTTCTATTTTTATTTTATTTTTATTTATTTATTTTTTTGAGACAGGGTCTCCCTGTAGCCCTAGCTGGCATGGAACTCACTACATAGACCAGGCTCACAGAGCTCTGCTTGCTGGGATTAAAGGCTTACCTCACCACACCCAGACTCCTACCTTATAATTTGTGAGAGGCTCTCTCACTGAACCTTTAACTCATCACTTCTGCTAGGCTTATTGGCCAATGAGCTCCAAGTCTCCTCCTGACTCTGCCCCCACCACCTGCACTGGGGTTATAGATGTGAACTGCTGTGCCTAGTTTTTACATGGGTACTGGGGATTCGAACTGAGGTTCTTAGGCATTTTGAAGACTGAGCCACCTCCCCAGCCCAGATCCATTTCTCTAAACAACAGTAGGACCTATGTTTGAATGGAGCTCTATACTTCACAAAGCACTTTCCCCTATGGTATCACTTTTACTTTCCCAACAACTCTGTGAGGTATGCATTATTATATAGAGCCTGGGATATACACAAGGTCATGGGCTAGGACTTGGTGATTTATGGCCCTAAAATCATCAGTTTTTCCATGACACCCCTGAAGTCTTGGAGCAAACCAATTCTTCCCTTTTATCCTCCCATTCCTTCTCCTCCTCTTCCTTTTCCTCCTCCTTCCTCTCCAATACAGATTATTTTTGCTTGCATTTCTCATTTATCTACAGCTTTCTATGTCTATTCTTTCTATACTTGGAAAAATAATTTGTGAGAACCATAGCTTTTAGATATAGATGTTCTCCACAGTTAAAATAGAGGTTTTAAAAAACCCAAGTAGTGAATTGTAATATATCAGAAAACCTAAGCTAAGGCTGCATGCCTCTAGTTGTGAATAGGAGTAGTTGAAGTTAGATATTAGGCCATGTATAAACTGAGAATCTTCACACTGTAGCACTGATGATGCTGTTAGATGCTGTTCGGTCTTATTCGATAAAGAGCTATCTCGCTCAAGAAGAAGGAGGACTCATTAAAAAGTAGAGAGTGAGGATGGGAAAAATTTCTGGCTGTAAGGACAATAGGTTAGCATAACGAATGAAATTTTTGCCATTTCTTAGTTATGCTTTCTAATCATTTCCCAGTCACAGATACTTACCTAATAAAAGCATTGTCACCAAGATCTGAGCAAGTGCTATGTTTACTTTGCTCTTCAGTGAGGGCACATTACCACAACTGGATCTTCAAGTGATAGGATATCACTGAGAGGTTCTTTTGAGTTGGGACAATTTGTGTGGCTCTTATAGTTATGTCAGGTAGCTACTTTCCTAAATTCACCCATATTCCCTTTAAAACACTCTATTTGATATCCCTTTCAGCAGCATATATTTATTGGGCACAATTTGTGATAGGCACTGTGCCAAGTGCTGAGGATGTACTAATGAGAAAATATGTACTCTTACAGAATATAAACTTAGGAAGACAGGACTATAATGTATGGACTTAGCATGGTTTTATACTAGCTGCAATCACTTTCTCACTTTGATAAAAGGTTCTGCATTCCTTTGGGCTCAGAAAAAAACTGAGAAATAATAGCACATGGGTGGATTGTTGGTTTGCAGATGGAGTAACTGAAACAGCGAATAGAATATTGGCAACAGACATTGTGCTGCATCAGCCTTCCCTCCTTCCTTTTTTCCCTCCTTTTCTCCTTCCCTTCAGACTTCCCTTCCCTGTCTTCCATTCTTCCTTTCTGTTCTTCTTTCCCCTGTTGCCACCTAAAGTATCAATGAAAACTGAGATAGGTTTACAGAGAAATTAGGCTCCAAGGCACATCTTCATCTGGCTTCTTGTCACACAACACAGATCTTGCACATTTCATAGCTGTGTACATCTGAGGTTCATTGGTTCCACCAGCCATGTGTGGGAACAGTTAATAGCCACCTTTAAGTATGTTCTGAATGTATGCAACAGTTGCTCAGTGAATAGAGCTATTATGATTACAACATTTTATACCTAAGTTCTTCATCAGTAAATCCTTACCTTTATAATACTTTATAATATTGAAAGTGTTTTCTTAGGGGATTTTTTTGAGGGAAATACGATATTTATACTAATTCTGTGTGTTTCCCATAGCCACGTATTACTTGTAGGGCTTTTCTTAAGCACCCTTATCGGTTAGATTATCTTTTTGTTTGTTTGGTTTTTTTTTTTGAGACAGGGACTCCCTGTAGCCTCAGCTGTCCCGGAACTCACTATGTAGACCAGGCTGGCCTTGAACTGCCCCTGTCTCCTGAATGCTGGGGTTAAAGGCGTCCACCACCATGCCTGGTTATATTATTATTATTATTTTAATTATTATTTTTGTTTTTATTTCTATTTTGTGTGCATGTGTGTATTGCGTGCATGTATGCAAGTGCACCCATTTTGTGCAATGTCCACGGAGGGCAGAGGAGGGCAATGGATTCCCTCGAACTGGAGCTATGGATGGTTGTTAGCTGTCATGTTGGTGCAGGGCTTCAAACCTGGGCCTTCTTTGAAAGTAGCCAGTGCTCTTACTCACAGAGTCATCTCTCCAGTCCCTAGGTTAGATTATCTTGATTGTTGTAGGTAGGTTCCATTTGATTAGCTGAGTGATTAAGTCAATAGGCATCTGCTTCTTACAGAACACTTGAAAAAATGCATGTTGACATGACAAGTGATAAGAAGTCTATTTCTCTACCTTTGACTTTGGTCATTTTTTTTCTTCAACCTAACAGCATAGTGTGGCCAATTGATATGACTCATCTGTGCTGCCCTGAGTGTAGGGTGACACTCATAGTTGATACTGTTATATTGTCCCTGTATCCCAGTGGAACTAAGGTTTTAGCGTCTATGTTCCAGTTTGAGAGTGCCTGCAGAAACAAAGCATCCTTGTTGGAGACTCTAATTCATGAAGCTTCTAATCGTGCTTTAGAAAAACAGAGAGCAATTTTGTGGCACTAAAATAAAATTAAACTATCAAGAATCATCAGAACTTTGTGGAACATTTTCTAGCAACTACATGGCTGTGAGGTATACCTGAAGATTTTGCTGAACCCAGTTTAGCCTTCAGTTTCTTGTTTTAGATCTCATAGCATTGATTTTCAATAGAATGAAGTTTAAATTAAAAAAAATTTATTTCATTTCATGTGTATGAGTGTAGTGCCTGCATGTAGGTGGGTATACCCATGTCATGCAATGTCCACAGAGTTCAGAAGAGGGCATTGTATTCCCCGGAAATGGGGCTACACATGGTTGTTAGCTTCCATGTGGGTGCTGGGAATCAAACCCAGGTCCTCCCTAAGAGTAGCCAGTGCTCTTAATTTCTGAGCCATTTCTTCAGCCCCATATTTGATAGAATGAACTTATTAATTTACTGCCAACCTAATACAGGACTTTGAACATGCTGGGTAGTCACCAAGCAAGAGAAGTCCTTATGTACCATTCCAGTAACTTAGGAGTTAAGAAGTCAAAAGGTATTTGCATTCCATACAACACCTGCTGATACATACATTTTTTCAAAACTTCCAATTATAACATGAATAAGCTCTAAAAACCTGATGGCCTTATAAGTATAGTATCAACAATGTATTTTATATTTGAAATTTACTGAGAGAGTAGCTCTTAAATAGTCTAATTAGTTTTAAAACTAACTGTCAACTTGATGCAAATATGGCTTAGGAAATCCTTCAATTGAAGGAGCCTCAATTGAAGGATTTCCTAAGTCATATTTGCTTTTGGCCATGTCTGTGGAGAATTGTCTTGATTGTTAATTGATGTAGGAGGGCCCAGCCCACTGTGAGTGGTGTTATTCCTAAACAGATGGTATCTTGAATGGTATAAGAAAACTTGGTGAGTATAAGCTGGCCAGTGAACCAGCTAACAAAGCTCCATTCTCAGTGGTTTCTGCCGTATTTCTTTGGCTGGTAAATGAGTTCCTTGATCAGATGTAATGCTGTGTAGATTAGCAAACAAACCTGTCCTCAGATTCCTCCTGACTTCCCTAGATGATAAACTGTGATCTGAAATCTTAAGCTGAAATAAACTCTTTCCTCTTCTAAGTTGCTTTTGGTCAGAGTTTTTTACCGTAGCAATGGAAATGAAACTGGAATATATTCTCACTATACACACTTTAAAAAAGATAAGTATGAATGATAGACATGATAACTAGCTTGATTGTGGTAATAATTTCCCAATACATACATATATCGAAACAGCACATTGTTTACTTTAAATATATACAATTTTTATTTGTCAACTATACCTGGTAAAAGGACAATAATACACACATGCAAAAAAGAAATCTCTAAATGAGATTTTCTATTTGTCTTTGTAGTTTTCTTTGGAAACATACTAAAAATGACTATAAAGAAAATATGTCTAAACACAAGCACTGTAAGTTTCTTCCCTTCTTAATAAGATTATACATTTACTCTAACAGTGCTGTTATTGTTTAAAGTATTTTTAGACTAGCCTTCAGGGCCACTGGCATGCTCTTTGAAATACCCTCAGCTAGGGAAAATTTTCATGTTTTGAAAATGGTAGTGATTTTTAAAACTCATCAATGGACATTTAGAGGCATGCCTGGATAATCAGACTGGATAGTTCTACTTGAGGCTAAAATAAAACAAAGTCTGATAAATATAAACTTTATAATAGATTATTAGACATATGGAATATAAGTTGATTTTGAAAGTAAATAATAAAGGAATTCTAAAATAACTTCAGGCAATGCCAACATCATTTATATTGCATTCACTTCCTAACTGCTTAAAAATTCTAACTTGTGATTCATTTGTGAAAATTTAGCCTTGTAGCTTATTAAGGACAGTTCACAAGAATGTGATTTGACTTGGAAATTCCGAGAACTTAGGGACTGTACCCTCCATAATTAAGGTATATTTTTATTCAAAGACTTCGTATGATGCTAGGCATTTTGTGGCAAATGAATTAGTTACAGACAATGATGATGCCTTTTGATGCCAGCGGAGATAGTAATGGAGGGAGGCTTGGACAGATAGTATTGACTATGAGCTGACTGCTTCAAGATTGTTGGCAGTGACTTAGAAGAAATAAAATAGCTACTTACTGTTCTTTGTCCTTTTCATGGCAATTTAAAAACATATGCCTCATACTGCTTCTCATATAGCTTATAGAGAATCTGTTGTGAAGCCACTGTACACCAAAGAAGAACCAGTGACAGTAGAGAAGCTTAGCACAGAGCACATATAGGATGGGAAGAATATTAGGAGAGGCCACACTAATTCTAGCAATGACCATGAACCCAAAGAGAGGGGGCTCATAGATAATTGACCTGCAATACACAACCAAGCCACCAAAGACTTTCCATTCACATTCTTAACCTTGGAAGTATCTGTACTTCTCAAAACTTTTTAGATATATTTTTATTTATGTGTCTCTGTGTGTGTATGCTACATGTGTGTGGGTACCAGCAAAAGGCCAGAAGAGGGAGTCAAGTCCCCCTGGAACTAGAGTCACAGGGCAATATGAGCCTCTTGATTTGGGTGTTAGGAACCAAAACTTTGTTAGAGCAGCAAATGCTCTTATCTCTGGAGTCATCTTTCCAGTCTTAACATCTGTACTTTTATTCTGAGGTATTTTGACACACTTCTGTACATAGAAATTTGGCATATGCTCTAATTCACACACACAGAAAAGTTTGACCCTAAGGGAATTAACATGTTAGCAGAAAAAAATCAAGGTAGAAATAAGAAAAACAAAATAGAAAGGAGACATTAATGACACTTACCTGGGAGGCACAGATAAAGCGAATATCTGGTCAGAAGAAGGACAGTCAAGGAAACTGAAATTTGAACTGATATTTGAGAATGAGATCAATGAAGTGACATATCAAATATTACACTGTCTAGGGAGAAGCACAGCTCCCTGAAGAGCGGAGCGAGTTGCCTGGAATGTAGACGTGTGAAGGGGAAGGGATGGAATAAGGTGGGAGCAGTTGATGGGATGTGGATTATAGGAAGTGAAACAAACCAAGGAGTGACACTACCTAGCTTCACTAAAAACCATCTGGCAGTACTGTCTTCTGTGAGAGATATGTTTTGACTAACCGTGAACAGAGTGCTAATGTCAAACACTAGCTTGAGATGTTGTCAGTCATTAAATGTGAATCAAGCTTGATTTGTAAATGTGTCTTCCATTCAGGTCTTGTAGCATTTCTCACAGTAAACTCTTCACAGATGAGTGTTGGTGGCATTTATATTTTAGCTTTATACTGGCCACTAGCCAGATATCAGGAAACCAGAACAAAAAAATGCTGAGTTGGATGAACTGCTCTTAAAAATGCCTCATTTATCTGTTCATAGTCCTTATAGTAGGAAGAGACCAATGGAATGATTTGTTCAAATTTTCTTAAACCTGTCAGTGGCAGAGTGCAGGCTGGTGCAAGCTTCTTCTCAGTGCTTCAGGGTACAAGAAGTTCAATATCTGCTTTCTTCCTGCTGGTGATTAAGTCCACACTTCTGGCCTAGGAATGCTGGCCAGAAAATCTGAAAGCCCAGCCATGTTACCTTTCCACCACAGTTCTGATACCAAACAAAAGTGAACAAACCAATCCTAAACCTAAAAATTGTTCTGTGCGCTTAGTAAACCCAAGCAGCACCAAACCCAGAGCTGGCAGGAGCAGTCAGCAAAGCAGGGGTGTGAGCACCGTCACGATGCTGAGTCACTCTTAGAGGAGTGTGCTTTCAGTGAATTAAAGTTGTAATGTTTTGAATATAGCTTTTAGCAATACAGAGCTCTTATAACCAAGTGTGGGAGTAATAATAGGACAAACAAATTACAGAGAACTGGAGAAGGGATTCCATTACTGAGGAAGCAAACCAAAGGAATAGTTTTGACAAGACACATGAATTTGGTTCCCCACACATTTCACTGTCCTTTCCAAATATAGCTTTTTTTTTTCATGTGGTTACCAATGACGGAAAACATGGGACACACACACACACACACACACACACACACACACAAGCACACAATAAATTCCATATAGTGGGAACTCGGCATGGTATGGTATTACTTAGGACATTTCTATGGTAGTTTTCCTCTGAGTACTAAAATTAAATATAATTATAGGTCAGTGTTGTTGACTGTGGATGACAAAGGACAGTGGAAAATACAAATAAAATGTATCTGAGAATTCTTACTCCTGCCTTTTTAGCTATTCTTCTTTTGTTTGTGTGTGTTTTGAGATAGGGTCTTACTACGTAACTTTGCTGGCTTTGAAGTCACCATCCTCCTGTCTCGGCACTCTGAGTACTGGGCTTAGAGGCATGTTCCACCATGCATGGCTCCTTCAGCTAAATATATTTTACTTTGTACCAGCCATTGTGCTAGATCTGCAGGATGGTCTACACTGAGAAAAGCAAGTTTTTCTCAAGGGACTTAGATCCAGCAAGGAGCATGTACATTAGGCCATAAGAGAGGATGGCATATGTGAGTTTATAGCAATATACCCCAGTGGCTTGACACAGTCTAAATGTCTGGGAAAAATAAAATGGAAGTGTTCGGCTTAGAGCTTCACGATTTTGAGTGCTAGAAAGATGGTGGGCCCATTCATGGAAATATAGAAGTCAGGAGGGATAGTAGGGTTGCCTACAGATATGTCATTTAGGAAGTGAATTAAATACAACGGATATGATGTCCTAGGAGGAAACATGTCTGGAGCCAGTTTGAGACTAGGAATGTGGCTGGTTGTGCAGGTATAATAGTACAAGTTGTGAACCAAGAAAAACTACACAGGGCTGGCTTATGGAGATGACTCACTGTGAAAAGTGCTTACTGAGCAAGCCTGATGACCTAAGTTTGGATCCTCAGAATGCACGTAAAAGTTGTATTCATTAGTTCGAGCTTCTGTAATCCCAGTGTGCCCCTCCAGGGAGATGGGAGACTGAGAGAGGATAATTATGGAAAACTTGTGGGCCAGCTAGTCTGGAAAGTGCAGCAGTGAACAAGAGAGATACTGTCTCAAACCAGGTGGAGAGGACAGACACCCAAGATTGCCCTCTGACTCTCACACATATATGTCCCCTGCCCACTACATAGAAAAAGAAGAGAACTTAAGGGACAATACAATTTCAGAGGACAAGAGATAATAGAAGAAATGCCATTAAGACCCTGAAGGAGTGGCCTGAGTGGAATGAGAAACTGAAGCGTGCAGGCAGTGTGAAGGGGTTTAGAGAGGGCTTCAGGAAGAGGCTCAGCTGCTGAGGATTGCAACAGAGGGCTCCAAGGGGATAGAGACAGAAAAATAATCGGGATTCAGTGATTAGAAGGTGATGGGTGAGAGAGTTCTTCAGCAGAATGTAAAAGTCAGATTAATTATTTAAAATCTGTTGACATTTATAAGACAAATGACATAAAGATCATAAATTCTCATGTTAGGTCAACTACTCTGTCCCTTAATGTCGGGAGGCTAATGCTATAACACCATTTGGTGAGGTTATCTGAGTCATTTTCCCACATACTAATGTAAATCCTTCCTCGAGATAATGGAGTAGCTGAACTTTGCATTTGTTATTCACACTTGTTAATACCGTGAATAGAAACTACATATCACTGGGCACAGAAGTGAGTGCTGTCTAGGCTAGGTTGGGGATTATAGCAGAGAAATTTCTATTCAAAGGGCTTAGCAATGAAAACTCCTTCAGTCACTGGCTTTTATCCGGCTTGAAACACCGATGGTCCTTTTGACTTCTGTGCTTCTCTTTGAACCCCAGGGGTGTCTTGAGTAGTTGAAGTTGAAGCAATAGCACTCTGGCTAGAAGACAACATGGCAAACATCTCCATTTGCCTTTTGTAGGATTAACAGCTGATAATTACAGAGATAAGAAAATTATAAGAACAACATCTTGTATTCCTTTATTTTCCCCAGTCTTTCAAAACCTATTGCCAAACATGATCGCTCCCATTTGATTTCAGATGGTATGAATAAACAGAAATCTTCTGAATGGGAATAAAGAGGCAGAAAGAAATATGTGATTTGCTTATGAATTTTTCTAGCACCAGTATAAATGCTATCCTCTTTTTCAGACAATATTTTCCTTTTTAGCAAAATAAAGATCCATAGTAGACAATATGTCTATATCATTCTTTTATTTTTAAATTGAGGCAAGATACTCAGTGTAGCCTAGGTTGGATTTGAACTCCCAATCGTCCTGTTTCATTCTCTTCAGGAAGAAGACTATTTGTATGTGCCACTACAATGGAGAACTGGCCTTCAGTGTATTCTAGGCTGATGACAGACTCTTGAGACTCCTGTCTCCAGCCTCCAAGTAGTGAGACTATAGGGCACATACTACCATGCTTAACATGGGTATTCATTTTTTGTTTTGTTTTGTGAGACAGGGTTCAGTATATAGACTTGGCTAGTCTGGCACTAGCCTGTGGGGACCAGGTTGGCCTCAAACTCAAAAATATCTCAAAGCCTCTGCCTCCTGAGTGCTGGGATTAAAGGTGTGTACACCATGCCTAGCCTTGACATTGTTGGTCTTTAAATTTTTTTTCTTATGCTATTATTTTATGTGCTCATAAAGATTGGGAGTTAGAAATCCCTGATATCTGTGAGAATTCTGATACTTTATGAAAAAGCATGAACAATGGAAGCACCATTGAGATAAATCTAGAGAGATACTTTTATTACTGAAAGTGGAATTAATACTTGTGTTAGTTATGGGTCTTGTTGTTGGAATAAAAAACTTGACAAAAGTCATTTAGGGAAGCAAGAGTGTATTTTGACTTGCAGTCTGAAGAAGGTACAGCCCATCTTGGTGCGGACAGCATGACAACAGGAGAATGAAGTGGCTGATCACTTTGTGTCACAGTCAGAAAGCAGGGAGAGATGAATGCCAGCCATCAAATCATTTTCTTCTTTTTATTCAGTGTCTAGGATCCCAGCCTACAGGCTCATGCTGCCCAAAGTTAAGGTAGGTCTTTCCACCTAAATCAATCTAATCTAGATAGTCCCTCACAGGCATACCTAGGAGCTTATCTCCTATGTGATTCTAGATCATGTCAAATTGACAATTAATATTAACCATCATAACATTGTAAATGATTAGAATGGGGCAATTTGATTATACATGGAATCTTCTCCCTTTCAACTTGACAAACCTTCTGAAAAAGTCCTTATTTAATGGATTAATGATTCAGAGTTAAAGAAAGGGTACTTAGGGGATTGGAATTGAAAGAGGAGAATCAAAGAAAAAAATTCATAAATTATTTCATCCATCCACTTACTTAAAAGTTACTGATACTATGTGTTAGATAATGTGCTAGGTGTGGAATGTGGAGTAATTTTGGTGAAGGGCCTTTTGATACAGGGAGTAGAAAAAAATATCCTTTTGAAAGGAAAAGTGTTTTCCTTTAAGTCTTGAAACCACTTAGCTGTTGAGCAAGAACTTGTCAATCAGATCTGAAAATGTGCAGAAGGTAAGGGAGTTCAACAGTGAAAGTCCTGAACGGGTTAGACTGTGGTGCCCACTTCTTTTCTCTATCAGGAATCTCGGTTAATCTCAGGAAGGAAGGGTACTGGAGAATCTCAGGTGGGGCTCAAGTTGAGCTATACAAACTGTGCTCTGTTCACTCTACAACTGTAAGACTTTGTAAGAGTGTTGGAGAAAGTCAAGGCCAGCTTCTAATTTGAGTCCATAAGAACATTTAAGAATGAGGTAAGATAACGTTCATATCCTTTTAATGAGCAATGATACATTTTCAAAAATCAAAATATGCCAGGATTAGAGGGTGATGCTTCAGATAGTCTTGATTCAACTCTATTAAGAGAGAAAAATTGCCTCTTAGGTCATAAACCCCAGTCTGTGGAATCAAAGTATTTCCTCCCTAGAAGCTCTTACATGAGAGTTGCCTAGAGTTAGGTGAGGGGTGACAAGTTCATAGTCCAGAAGAACATTGTGTCTCTGGGCTATCAAAACATTGATCACCTATCTAGTCCTTAGCAGGGATTTCCTGGAAAATCTCTGGCTTCTAATGAGCAGTGAAAACATGTGACTGCGAAGCTTACGTTTGGAAAGCTGTCTGCATGAGATGAAAGCACAGCCACGACAGAATCCAGACATGTGTCCTGTGAGCTGGCAGAAGTACGATTATGTTAGCTATGTTGACAGTTGACAATCAGAGCTGAGGACATGCTGTCTTTGAGATGTTGCTCTGAAGTTGGATATACTTTTTGTCTGATGGAGTTTGGGGTAAAGTGGTGGAAGTGACTGTCTACTCTGTACTGATAAGAGAGACACAGCCTCTACAGAGGTCAAGTCTTTGGCGGGCATTGCTCTTGGCTGATTAAGGAAGTAAGCATGGCCAGTACTTCTGAGGGCCTGTCTGTACAGGTCTCGGATTGCTATGAATCAGTGCTTGCATGGATTCACAGGTAGTAAGAAACCAGAAATACTGGTTTTTACGAACTCTTGGATGCAGAAGGATGGCATGACTGACTCTGTCACTTCAAGTTCTTTTGGGGAGGAGTCAGGGTTTATAAATAAACAGAAAACAAACACAACTGACTCAAACTGAAATTTGTGGCTCTAGTTTGATGTGGTATATGCGTTTAATGTATCTAATTTTTAAAAAGCTGAAAAAGATGGATGGAGGTGGGTATCGAAAATTTTAATAAAACAAAATAAAGATCTCCCAAGAATAGTCTACTAACTAGTATATTAGATACTTAGGGAATGTTCTTCTAAGTTGGATTTTTAAATAATCTAGTTTAATTATGAAATGATCTCATCACTCCCTCACTTTAAAAACTAAAATAATTTAAATTCTTTGATAATTTCATATATGTGTGTAATGCATTTTGGCCATTTTCCCCTTCTCCCCTCCAGTGTCACATCCCGTCTTTCATCCCCTTCACATGCCCACTGAACTCTTTCTTTTCACCAAATCGCCCTCCTACTTTCATGTCTTTTTTTTTTTTTTTTTTTTGCTGTTGCTTTTTTTTGGAGGGAGGGAATCCACTGAGTTTATTTTGCTTGTGTGAGCATGAGTCAGGAGTTATTTATTGGAGCATGGACAACTTACTAGTGGCTACCCCAAGAAACCCCCATACCCTGGACCAGCAATAATGAACTGTCAATAGCTTCTCAGGATCCCTCCCCAATCTATGATATGATGTTGATGGACCCCCATCTCATGTAGGTCTAGATAATGACAGCTGCTTGGAGTCCTTGAATATAATGGCCATGTGATGTTCAGAAGACAGTGTTTTATAGCACTTCTCCCCATCCTCAAGTTCCTACATTCTTTCCACCCCTTCCATAAGTCTTGGAGGGGGTGCCATAGATCTTCTGTTTAGGGCTGAGCACTCAAGAGCACATATTCTCAGCACATTGACCAGTTGTGAGTCTCTGCATTAACCATCAACCACTTCAAAGAGAGCTTTTTGGACCAAGGTTGAGAGCAGCACTAATCTATGGGTATAAACATAAATATTTCAAAGGCAGTTTGATAACATGTCCATTTAGTAAAACAGCACTAGTAGGCTGTTGGTCCTATTGGGTCCAGGGCCTATGACCTCCCCAGTCATGGGCTTTTGACCATGTTTCATTTCCAGGTATGAATTCCCTTCTGTGAAGCAGGCCTCAAGTGCAATGAGAAAGTAGTTGATTACTCCCACAACAGGCATGCCACTATTGTACCAGTGGGTGCATCTTGCATGACAATTTGGTTGTAGCACATAGGGTTCTCATGTGGATAAGACCATTGATGACTTTTCTCTCCTAGCAGCCTGCTTAACATCTTCCTGTACAATGAATACTAGCTCCCGGGGAGGGGGTGTGCTTTTTAAAAAACCTCTGGGTGAGGGGGGAGATGGAGAGATGGCTCAGTGATCAAGAGCACTGACTGCTTTTCTAGAAGACCTGGGTTTGGTTCCCAGCACCCAGATGGCAGCTAACAACCACCTGTAATTCCAGTTCCAGGGGATCCCATGCTCTCCTCTGACCTCTGTAGGCATTGCACACATGTGGTGCACCTGCATACATGCAGGCAAAATGCTGATACACATAAAAGTAGTTACATTTTAAAAATTAAAAAAAATCCTATGGAGTCTCAAGAATGCTTGGAGAACACAAATTGGACTTGATGGGCTTTAAAAAAAAGAGGACATAATGTTGGGTAAATAGCGCATTGGAGTGACTCTAAGGGGAGATATGGAGTGAGGATTGAATTAAAAAACCTTCTGGAGTCTTTTTATATTTATCCCCCCACTTATAAAGATTGGCATAATAATATCAGACTTAAGTCCATTTTCCATATTTCAAGAAGTCTTCATTTAAAAGGCATATGGAAAGATATACATATTTATATTTTTAAGGCTTTTGGAAATGATAAATTGATAGCTCTGGGGCCTGGTGTTGATGCTTTTTACTCCCTGAACTGATAGAGCAGAGGTTGTAATTTCATGCACAGCTCTCAGATTCCTGGGATTAGAGATGTAAAAAGTGATCTGTGGGGATGAGAGTTTTCTGGAGCCATGTGTAGTGCATGCTAGCACTTTAACTAGTTTAAAGAGCTGATGTCCACTCTCTGTCTTTCAGTTGAGGGCAAGAGAATTAGGTGCTGCCAAAGGAACTTCCCCTTCTCCATTGTACACATGGAAGGCAGAGCCAGGAGTTCCCATGATCATTAGCCATCAGGATCTTGATCAGTCACAAATTAAGCCCTTTAAGGCATCTGAGTACCTACTGTATTTTAAACAGAAGTAAAGATGTATACTTCACCCTTTGGCCCTCTCCTACGCTTTTAATAGTGTAGGAATGGGGATAGCCAAAGCAAGTGGTTTTTCTCTTTGTGTACTGTGTCTATTTCTAGATCAGGTTCCATATAAATAAATATTGCTATTCCCAGTACACTTAACACGGATATTTTAGTTGGCCTAGTCATTTCAGAATTTAAAGCAGTAAATATTCCATTAAACTTGAGCCAAAGATCCCTGGCACTTGGAAACTAGAAACTGAGGATGCAGACCACTGAGATCCACGTAGCTTCATCCAAATCATGTGCCTTTTCGCTTATATTTGCCTTCTCTGGTGTTTCATAAAACTGTCAGCTACAGGGTACATCATCTAGATGCCTTGATTTGACTCACCAAATTTCAGTCTTGGGTCTGTGAATACTCACAAATATATATATATATTTATTTAGTTTGCATTGTTGGTTATATTCAAGCTTTCTGGTAGTAATGTGATAGTCTTCATTCCTAATTAGGAAGCTACAATGACTCAGCAGTGAAAGCTAATGACTAGGATGCAACATACCAAGGTCTTTCTCTGGTCTTGTGAATGTCAGTCCAGAGGAACACAGACAAATTATGCAATCCTTTTGGTTAGAGCCAAGGAGAAGTCGGGAGAATTTCCAAGTTTGGCCAAGAGGGCTTTTTAGGTGGAGATCATTTAAGTAATTATGATAAAGATGTCCTTTTAGAGAAACAGAAGCAGCTTTATAGGCTCGAATAGGGTGTTTGATGTGTTTCCCAACCTGTGCTTTCCGCTTTGGAGGCGTGCTGGATATCTTGGCAAGGTAGGGCTCCTCCCGGAGTTTCAGAAGTGCTAAAATAACAAGAAATGTCTGGTAGAGTGATTTTCCACATTCACCTTATTTAAAGGAAGAAACTTGTTCCACTGTAAACAGTGATGGGAACTGTTTGCTTTGGAAGGGCTTGGGACTCATGCGCTGAGGAGCCCCTTCTTAGTTTGGCTTCTTGTCAGAAATTTGTTGCCAAAAGTGTCCTGGTTCCCCTGGTCTCCATGAGACACTCTCTAATTAGAGTAGGTCTGGCCTGAAGAAAGTGTTCTGGAAACAGCAGGTAAAGAAGTCATGGCTTGAAAAAAATGATAGTTTGTACCAACCATGGAGCAGGGTTCATTATCATGTCTCAGTTAGAATAAGCCTTGGGCCAAGAGTGGTGTTGCACACTTTTAATCCCAGCACTTAGGAGATCTCTATGAGATCGAGGCCAGTCTGGTCTACATCTCTAATTCTAGGCCAGCTGGGGCTCCAGGAAGACTCTAAGAGACTCTACTGTGCTTCTGTGGAATCCTTTTGAGATTGTTATACTCCTTAATGTTTATTACACTCAGAGGAAAGAAAGCATTCTGGGTGATTTAACCCAGTTCTGAGCATGTGTACAGTCCAAGGGTTCCAAACGAGTGTCTGAAACTGAGCTGGTACAGCTTCTGAAGTCGGCTTTCCCTTCTAGTCATTGTAGTGTTTGATATACGCAAATGCTGATGATCCATCTCATGTTGTGGTTCTAAGCACAGGCTCTGGAGGCAAACTGGTTTGACTTTGAACCCTGCTTGTACTAATTATTTGGCATGTGATCTTGGACAAATTGCCTTTGTTCCTCAGGCTGTTTGCTTCTATGAAATGGTGGTTGTTATGACTCTTATAAAGTTAATGTATATGAGGCATTTAGAATAACATCTAGTGCCAAGTATATTCAATAAATATTAGCTATATTTTTCCTTCTCTTGAAGTTAAGTTACAAATGATCCCATCTGACTACTAACTTGTCCAGCTTGAGATTTCTGGTTGGAGAGGGATTTCTAAGAGAATGAAAAACTTGTGGGCGCGCCATCTGTCCACTTTAACTTCTGGGTTTATCTATATTTGTTCAAAACAGCAAGAAAGGGACCATTAAATGCTCAAACTTTTATGAAAGCTTTTCTCAGGACTGACCTTTTTGGCTTCATGATATCTAGAGAGAGCAGTTTACTATCACTCTGTCCTTTGGATGTTTTGTATACAAGCTGTGATTATTATAGCTGACTGTTATCTAGAGATGGTTGTGTGCCGATTGTATAGAATGACAATGATCTATGGGAAGAGTCATTTCTGTGTGCAAGTTGTGGATGACCAAGTGCATATATTCATTCATTCAAGTGTGAGGGAGAGCATAAAATATCACAGTACAAGTAGGAGGTGGGGCATTTATAAGTAGCAGATCATTCATTGTACAAACATTTCCTGTGTTTTAGCCTTCTCTGACCTCAGCTACTTTTTAAAGCTATTCACCCACAGCTCCTATTATGAGCTGTCCCCTAGCACCTCCTTTTGCATTTCCACCAGTCACTCCCAGCCTTGGATACTGGCTGCCTTCTGCTGCACAGTCATGCAGACCATGCTACCCCAATCTAGTCTTCTCTTGTTGCTTCTTCTGTCAAGGACCCTCAGGCCCTTGCTATTTGTGCGTTCAGCATGGCAGGCATATTTTCATTCCTCATTCGAGGCTCTCTCTATGATAGGCCTTGCATAGGCATTGGGGATGCAGAGATGATGACTCAAGTCTTTGACAGTAGGAATCTTATCTTAGACTCTAGAGGGGAATGTAAATACAGATGGAATATGACAAAGGTAGCAATGTGATGTGGGGTAGCATCTAGAAATAGACTTTGAGTGCCAGTTGTGTGACCTTGGACAAGCTTTTTAATTACTCCATGCCTAGCATGCTTATTATAAAAGGATGTTCATGACTGCAGTAACCTCATAGGACTGCTATAGGCATTAATACTTAGGAGTATGTAGAATGCCTGAAACATAGTAGATGCTATATGTTTATATTAGTTAAATTAATAAGTAAATAACTTAATGAATATAATAATAATAAAAATAAAGATATGCACAGGAACATGTAGTTCAGTCAGGAAGCCTTTGTTTCTATTTATCTTTGTTCCAGGTTTGGGGACCTCTTTCAACTTAGGAAGATAAGATCCAGCCAGAGTTGCCAGATGAATCAATGCACTATTAGTGCAGGTCAGCCTGTTCCAGGTTTATACCTTATTTCTTTTTGTCTCTTCCCTTGAACCAAATTTCTACCTTGTGTCTTTATGGTAGTAACTGGCCTTTGTCCGATTTTCCTTTTTCCATATTCTTTGCCTTAGTTTCCAGTCAAGCCTTCAGTTCCTTTGGAGTACAAATTTTGTCTTGATTTTGCCAAGCTGCCTTTGAACTGTATTGTCTTTCAGGGTTCCAGCCACTAATCACTAGTCACCAGATCTTCCTGCCATCTGGATTTCTTTCTGTCACTTGCTCTAGGATTTTATATTGCTATAGTCTTCCACCTGTTCAGTCACCCACCTGCATGTTTTTTATGCTCTTGACACTACATCCTGCCTACCTGGCTAGTCTCCTTAGTTGCCTGTTTCCCTCAGGGGGAAAGTTTCTGCTTTTATCTCATCTCGCTTTTGACTTGTTTTACCACCAGTTAACCTTCCCGACTGACAGAAAGGAGGAGGTCAGCAAAAAGGGCTGAGTCAGATATCCCTGTCCTGCTAATTGGGGTGATCTCGTTTAGTTGACCAACTTAGAAATTTGGGGGTATATTAGGAAGTAGCTGTAATAAATAACTGTGCATAGGATGGGGTTATTGCATGTAAGGTTTACTATATGTTGCAGGGGAAGTATCTTTTGCTAATGCTTAAATTAAGAGAAATTCCTAGCTATTTTAGCTCTATCACTCCTGGCTATATACCCGAAGGACTCTGAGTCAACATATCACAGAGATGCTTGCACACACATATTTATTGGTGTACTATTCACAACACACAGGAAGCCAGCCTAGATGGCTATCAACAGATGAATAGATAAAGAAAATTTTGTGCATATACACAATGGAATTTTATGCAGTCATAATGAAAAATGAAATCATATCATTTTCAGGAAAATGGGTAGAACTGGAAATCGTTATATTAAGTGAAATAAACCAGACTCAGAATGACAAATACTGCATGTTTTCTCTTATAGGAAAAGCCTAGATTTAAAGTTATTTAAAGTTATATATAGGTGTGTGTGTGCGTGTGCGTGTGTGTGTGTGTGTGTGTGTGTGTGTGTTAGGTAGGTAGGTAGGTAATGAAACTCTTGAGGGGTGAAGGAGGTGGAAGGTAGAGAACTTAATAGAATACTTGGAGTAAGGAGGCAGCAGAAAGGAGGACTTTCTGGGGGAGGGAAGGGAACTGGGGTGAACTAGAACAAAGAATAATGACACATGTGCACTGAAATGCCAGGAAGGCACCCATTACTTTGCATGCTAACCTGAAAATTTAATAAAAAAAAAAAGAAAAGAAAAAAAAATTCTTCTCTGATTTATCTTTCTGGATACTCAGCCCTCCACAGTTCAGTCATGAATGTTGCTAAGTTCATCTAGTGAAGCCATAGTTCTGGTGTTCTTCTTTAGTTTTTTTCTATATGGTTTTCATTCTCAGTGTTTCTCTGATGGCTAAATGGTTCCGGAACCCAAGGGTTTTCCCTTGGCCTCTATTGATTGCATATTTTGCTTTTCAGAATTTTTAAAACTTAAATACAGTTTAAATATCAGTCAAAAGAGTTATTCTTTCTTTGGACTCACTTGCGTTGAGCCTGGTCACTAACTTTCTTCTTGAGGAAGAAAGCCCCGTCATCTCCATTACGATAACTTCAAAGCTCCATTACTGAGGAGGATGTGATGAAAGTAAGTTAATAGTGGAAGGGAGAAAAGGGCATAGCGAAATGCCCTGCTTTTAGTGATACGACCTCATTTTCATTAGGCGCCATGTAGTTGCATAGTTTCCATTAGGCACATGCTGATTTCCTTTAGCCTGTGTAAGGAGACAATCTTATTTTCTCCTCAGTTCTATTTGGGACTTAGATTTAATTGAAAACTTAATTATAAGTGCTGGAAGTCATTTGCAGAACATTTCTCATTTATGAATTGTTTTATTACCCATGCTTTAAGGTATGCATTTATTTTCTTGATTGAAATAATTTTCACTTTAAATAGCACCTGACATTGGAAAGGTTTTAAAGCACGCCTGCTCGTGTCATCTTGAAGTTCACAGCTGCTCCATGGCGGGGCGGGAGTGGTGGTGTTGCAGAATGATTATTATCCTTAGGTTACAGATGAGCAAATAATGGCACCAAGGAAGGATGTAGTGCAACCAAGTGAAAACAGCACTGGAGAGAGTACGGTAGGCCCAGCAGTGCTTGCAGCTCAGCCGGTGTGACTGGTGTGATGCTGTATGCATCTCTTACCCATTTTTTAACCTTTCTAAACATACTGTTCTCTAGATGAAGGGGGGAAGGACTTAGATTTAATTTCCTTCCTAAATCTGGATGATATCTGTCTAAGTGTCATTCTCATATCTCCTTCTGAAAGATGAGGAATTTGTACACATACACACTCACATGAACACATACACACACAGCATGTACACACATACACACACACACACATACATCAAGGGTTCTTCTGGATTAAGAAGCTCTTTTTTTCATAGCAATAAGAAAAGAAATGAATCCAGGTAGTCATCATGGGTAGTAAAGGCCTCCTGTAAGGAGTGCGGCCCAGGAACAGTCTGTAAGGGGAATTTATTATGTGAACAGAGCCAAGGGAGAATCTGTGGCCAACAGGAGACTGAGGGAAGAGAAAATTGTTGGAGGTTCTAAGTGGTGGTTGAGTGTTTTTCTAAAGACAACGTATAAGTTTCCTACAAAGGAGAGTCAGCTGACATTTGAATACTTTTCCCCACAGAGGATACCAATGGCCAAATAAAATAGAATCAGGTAAATTATGAAGAGCTTTCCTTCCTTCCCTCCCTTCCTCTCCTCTTCTTCCTTCTCCTCCTCCCCCTCCTTCCCCTCCTCTCTCCTCCTCATCTTCTTCTTCTTGTTCCTCCTCCTCCATTCTCACTATGTATCCCTGACTGGCCTGGAACTCACTATGTATACCATGATGGCCTTGAACTCATAGAGATCCACCTGTCTCTGTTTCTCTATTGCTGAGATTAAAGACGTGTACCACTCTGCCTGGCTCTTAATTTTTGGAGACATGGTCTTGCTATATAGTAATTCTTTATCTCAGTCTCCCGAGTGTTGGGATTACGGGCTTATATTCTTTATGTTTCTCCAGTGCTCCTTTCTCTTCTGCCCCTCGACTGAGGAGGAACAATAAGTATCAGACAATTGGGCTGTATCTGATTAAAGACTATGTTTCACTTCCACACTGCAGGTTACTGAGACTTAGGAGGCTTGACTTAGTTTGTGGGGTTGGGATATGAAGAAGAAACTGTGAGGTTTGGATACTAGATACTAAATCTGAATAATATCTTCAAACAACACAGTTATAAAATGAAAAACACTGGAAAACATATTCAAAATATTGTTTGTGGTCAGAAAAAGGAGATTAGAAAAGAGCAAATTTGAAGCATATCATAGAAAAATAGAAATATAAAATAAAATAAAGCTATTTTGTGATGATGTTTTTCATGCCCAGGAAAATGTTTGCTGAAACAAACGTTGCCTTATTTATTTATTTATTTTGAGTGTGCACACATGTGTGCATTTACCGTGGTGTGTATGAGTGGAGGTCAGAGGACAAATTTGAGGAAATCATTTCTCTCCTTACACCATGCCAGTCCTGGGGATGAAACTCAGGGTGTCAGTCTTGGTTACAAGGACTTTTACCCTCTTCTGAGCTATCTTTCTGGCCCACGGGTATTTTAATTGTACACAAATCAATGCATTCTTTTTTTTTGCTTAAATCTCTCAGCAATAGGTTTGCTACTGGCGTACAAATGACTCTTGATTCATCCTTGCATATAAAAATGAGTGTTATCATGTCCTATTGGCCTGGTGTCTTCAAAGAGACGGAAGATAAAGTAGCCTTTTCAATTTTCCTTCATCACTCTCCACCCATGTTTTTAAACTCTGTGACTATTGGCTTTTCCTTAGGAAAAAATCCTATCACTCCTGCTTGACATGATGGATAATGTGAATTTGTAGGTATTGTTTTATTGAAAAAATGTTTTAATTAAAAAAACCCACATTAAATACTCAGAACAAAGAAACATGTTTTAAAACTTCGGGGCTCTAATTATGTTTGCAGCTCTCTAGAAATGGAAACATCTATTAATGCTAAAAATACTTCACTAGATCAATCATCTTAATAATAAAATCTTATTAAAACAATCTTTTCTTACCACAGGAATGACAGTTATGAGAACTTGGTTAGGGAGATTTCCTTCTGCAGTGCATAGATTTTTCTCTAAGTATTTTTGATTACTGAACACTTTGAGACTCCTCAGAAGTTGTTCAGTGACAAACTACTGCTCAAACATTGTGGCTCTATACAGACAGTGAAGGGATAATGTGGCAGCCTTATGTTCCTGGAGAGTGAACTGCTAGTGGTAATATGAAATTCAATAGATATGAATTCAATTGACATAAACTGTGCATGGATGTGCATCCTAACATTAAATGAGCTCAGGAGAAAAATGGCTCTGGTTTGACAAACATTCACATTAAAAAAATAAAGTCTGGGCTGGAGAGATGGTTCAATGGTTTAAAGCACTGGATGCTCTTGCAGAGAACCCAGGTTTGATGCCCAGAACTCACATGGCAGCTAACAACCATCCTTAACTGCAGTTCCAGAGTCTCCAACACCTACTCTGACCTCTGTCAGCATTGCATGACACAGGTGTACTTACATACATGTAGGAAATACAGTCATACATAAAATAAAAATAATAAATAAAATAGTAAAAAAACCTCTATGTATGTGTCGGAGGAAGGAAGTTTGTCCTGCCTGAAGTTTGTCCCCTCAACTGGTTTGCCACTAACCAAAAGCTACTGTTAGAAAAAAAAATCTGTTGTTTTAAAAAAGAATCATTAGTTGGCCTTAACTTGCTATATAGTAACATTCCGAGAAGGCAGTTGGAAGCCCTGATGTCCAAGGCAGTAGTCCTAGAAGTGCTGGACACAGGGGACAAATCATATCCTTCCCATCTCTGAGGAGTCACTCTGAACATTAAGCTTAAAACAGTGACAAGTAGGAAGCTTCCAGTTGAAGACAGTTGTCCTAGAAAAGAAACCCATAACTATCATGCTAGCAAAGACCGAGGACCACCAACTGTCTTCAAATACTTGGAAGACTTAGGTGGGAATAAAGGCAAAACTTTATACAACACTTCACAATTCAAAAAGACCTTTTGCCTTTAATATTTGACTTAATTCTGATTTTGATCTTGTGATGAAGACATTGCTTTCAGTTTTCAAGTGAGGAAACTGAAGCTCAAAGAAGCTAATTTCACTTTGTTCAAAGTAGCAGGGAGGTTAAAAGGAAATGCTGTGCCTAGAATACAGGACTCATGTCTCAATTACATAAGACATGTTACATTCTGTGGAAGTGAACCTGAAGATACTGGGTGTCAGTAAGACAGAATACAGTAAATTAAAAAACCAAGTGTTGTGGCATAGACCCATCATCTCAGCACTGGGTGGGGGCGGGGTAAGGCAGGAGACTCACAATTCAAAGTCAACGTGGGCTACACAGTGAGAGCCTGTCTCAAAACAAAATAAACCAGTAAGAGCGTTCTAACAATGGAATGGGTGGCCCCCAAATTGTCAATGATACTCTTCCAGAAAAAATTAGAAAATCTTTTGGGGATATCTTAGAAAAGATTCCTATGTAGAAAAAGACTTCTGATAATCTTTTTGCCTCTTTAACTATGGCTTTGTTTGTATTGGGCTAGTAAGAAAACAAACATATACATGTTGGCAATATGCTGAGTTTCCATTTGAAAGAAACATCATTTGGGGTGGTGACAGATAAATGACTCATGATATATTCATGTCAATCTTATTTCTGTTAATCCACTGATCTAGTATGCTGGCATTGATGTCTCCTACACTTCAGAACATATCTCTTAAAACCAGACAGAGAGACAAAGAGATAGTTATAAAAAATCAGCTGCCCACGCTGGAGGTTAAGTTACTCAGAGACTCAGGAAATCTGATGTTCGTGCAGTCTCAACTGTCTCCATTTTTACTGTCTCTGCAGCTCATGGGCACGAGTGAGGTTAGTAACTATGGAGACTGGTGTGATTTATTTACTGCTGAGAAGGCTTAGCACTGACAGAATCAGAACGGGCTTCCTTGTGCATATGAAGATCTGAGGGGGAAAAATGAGTTAATGAGACCAAGGAATCTGAGGAAATACTTTAAAATGAAGGCACGTGAAAACAAAAAGAAGAAAGAAATCACTCAAAGTGAGGGGCTTGATGTTCTTCTCACCTCTACATTCCTGTTCTCTCTCGACCCAGAAGGTGACCTTCCAGCTAAGCCCACTATTCCAAAATACACCCTAGACGCAGAGCATTCTTACCTCTCCTTTCTCTGACCAGGAATGTCTGAGCCATTTGCTGTGTGTTATATACATCATTGCCCCCAAATGATGTGTCTCACTCACATTGGCTCCTGACCAAGAGATAAAGTGAGGCTGAGAGCTGATCCATGATCTTCTCCCCATGCAAACAGTTCACCTAGAGAAAAGGCTGCCTTCAGATTCTCACAAAACACTGTCTCTAGGTACGGCCTTGAATTTGTCATCTCTTCCCAATGAACTGGGATGCTTGTTGCTGTACAGAATAGAAGGAAACTTTTTCTTAGGAGGTGAAACATGGGGAGGAGAGAAGGGAGAAGGCCTGGGAGAGAAAGTGGATGCAAGAGTTTGAAAATGCAGAGACCATTATGGACCCTGCTTTTCTTTTTGTGCTCCAAGGGCAGATTGATTTGCCATGCCAAACCTGCCTGTTAATCTCTAGTTCTCTCAAAGGGCTGTTGAGCATGGGGAGGGGCAGCTGCCTCACAGGTTGAAGTGCTGGGCTTTTGGGCTTTCTGGCAACCTTAATTATAGAGTTTGGGTTCTGCTGTTTGCCAGAGCTTGGTAGAGGGGCTGAGGGATTAGGGCAGGGATCCCTATGGTTTAAGAGTCACAGAAGGGAAGAAGCAGCATAGAGCTTCTCTGACGCATTTCATTGGGTCCTATGGGGCGGAGGGGATACCTCAAGAAAATCTGCAATCCCAAGAAAAATCCCTGTTCATTTTTCAGAATGATGCCATTGCTTGAGCACAGCCTTGTTTTCCGCACACATCTATGGTGAGCTCACATTAGACTTCTACGGCAATGTCAGCCTGCCTGACTTCCTTAGGTTTCATTTCTCTTTTAAGAGTCAGTGTGATTGTACACATGACTTAAAAAGAAATCCTGGGCTGCCTTACTATTTCCTCCCTCAAACTCCCCCTAGCTCAAACCCCAAACCCAAAATACCATCAACTCATCACTCCCAAGGAAGCTCTCAGAGGAACTAAGTAAGGCTGTCAGAGTAGTGACTGCAGCCCTAGATCAGGTGCAGAAAGAAAGGAAAATTTAAAAATATTAGAAATTTTAAGGTGGTAAAAAATTGGATCCATTTACCATAGTCAAGACAAATCAGCGGGGATGGGCTTTAGGTGATCACAGGAGGCAGAACGAGATGCTGAGTGGACTCTTCTAAGGAATAATTGAGCACGTTCCCTGTTTGACATGAGCACAGACCTCATTAGCTAGTGTCTTTTACATCTGGGTAACAGTAACACAAATGAATTCACAGTGTGATGTGGCATAAACAGATGGGATTTTAATTGAACAGTTAAAAAAAAAAGCAGAGCATTAAACCTCTGTCCTTAAATAGATCCTTTTTTTTTTTTGTTTGAATATGCCCTGATACCCATAAACAACAAAGAGGAAGATCCTTTGAATTAGATGTTGGGAAAAGTGTTTTATGTTAACTCATCAGCAACACCCCAGAACATTTGGTTTGTTGTAGGAGATGGCAAAAGGTTCTTCTAATCAAGTAGATTTCCTCTTTTAGACTTTTTGGATCAGGATGTCGGGCTAGTCACTCAACGTATCCAAATTCCAGTGAGCGCATCTGTGAAACAGGGGTTATAATGATACCACATGAAGTCACTATAAGGATGAAATGAGATGATCTACGTAAAACAGGTTTTTATTGTTGCTGTTGTTTGTTTCATTTTGTGGTAGGAGCTCACTATGTAGCCCAGGCTGGACTCCAACTCAGATTCTCCTGCCTTTGTCTCCTAAGTGCTGCAATTACAGGCCTGTACCACCTAGCCTAGTCATAGAGCAGACATTTAAGCTAGTGTCTCCAATACAGGGCTCAATAAACGTTTGCCGTCATTCTGGTTTCTCATTAATCCATGGACTCCAGTGCCAGCTCGTCTGACTTTGGATACTGTCTTTACAACCTTATGACTGCACACTGTCAGCAAGCTACTTACACTTTCCTATCTCCTCAACTCTCACCTGGGGGAGTACTATTTACCAACTGCCTCTGTGGTTCTTGTGAGGATGAACTGAGGTAAAGGCCTTTAGAATACTGCCAGGCACATAGCGAACACATTTAAGTGTTAATTTTTAAAGAGAAAAATATTGAAAAATTGTTTTCTTTTTAAAAATTCTTTAAAAACATATGTGCCTGCAGAGGGCGTCAGATTCCCCAGAGCTGGAGTTACAGGCAGTTGTGCACTGCCCAACATGGGTCCTGGGAATCAAACTCAGGTCCTGTCTAAGAGCAGAATGAGTTCTTAGCTTCTGAGCCATCTCTCCAGCCTCTAAAATATAATTTTCATTATTCTATAAATAGAACTTTATTTTCTAGATGTTGCTACTGATCTCTCCCATTCTTTACCTTAAATTTTGGCATTTTCAGACTACATATCTTAACCTATCTTTTAAAATATGAATTACTGGGGCTGGAGAGGTGGCTCAGTTGTTAAGAGCACTTACTGTTTTTCGAAAGGACCTGGGTTCAATTCCCAGCACCCACATGGTGGCTCTGTTGCCCTCTTCTGGCTGTTTCAGGCACTACATACTTACCAGTAAACTTACCAGCAATCAAAACACTTGCGCAAATAAAAATAAGTACATCATTTAAAAAAAAATACGAGTTATTAGAGGAGACTGGGGAGATGGCTCAGTAGGTAAGATTGTTTGCTGCACAGCTGGGTGTGGCAGTGCATGCCTTAATCCCAGCACAAGGAGGCAGAGGCAGGTGAACCTCTATGAGTTCAAAGCCAGTCTGGTCTACATAGTGAGTTCCAGGCCACCAGGGGCTACATAAATACCCTGTCTCAAAAAGACCGAAAAAAAAAAAAATAAAAAAGGTTGCTGCACAAAAATGAAGACCCACTTTTGAATTTCCATCACGTGTGCACAAAGGCTTAATAATCCAGCGCTGTGGTGTGAGGACACAGGAGGATTGCTTGGCCTTGCTGGCACAAGCCTAGCTCCAGGTTCAGTGAAGATTTCATGTCATCAAGGGAACAAGGCAGAGAATGATGGAGTAAGATACCTGACATCCTTTTCTGAGCTCCACACTCATGTTCAAGAGCTTGCACAGTTGTACACATATGACTACATATACTCTACACATACACCATATACATTACATGTGCACACACATATAAAAAAAATCTCTCCCCCTAAAAAGTCTCATTTTCTCAAACCGGAAGGATATTGTTCCCTCTCTCCTGGGATATACTTTCAGTGATTCTCAAGTGATAGAATCAGAAAACTGGTTGCAACTGATAACTCCGGTATGTTCCTTAATACTCCCCCAGTTTAGTCTTGGAAACATTAAGAGCAGCCTGAGTAATCTTGGGAAGCTGGTGAAATGTCAGTGCCACAGTTGAATGCTAATTAAAAAATATTTTATTTATTATTTTTATTTTATGTGTAAGAGTGTATTACTTGAATGTGTGTATGTGTACCTGTGTTGTGCAATGCCTCTGGAGGTCAGAAGAGGGCTTCAGATTCTCTGGAACTGGAGTTACAGATTACAGATGGTTGTTAGCTGCCATGTGGGTGCTGGGAATTAAACCCTGGTCCTCTGCAAGAACAGCCACTGCTCTTAACCCCTGAGCCATTTCTCCAGCCATCTAACACTATTTCCTGAGAATCCAGAGACTCAGGGAAGATCCCAGGTTGTAGAACAGAGCAGCACTTCCAGTTCCATTTTTCAGCTATTCTGGCCTTTAGTGAATTCTATAACCCAGAGAGGTCCAAGTTTTAAGAAAGATACCCAAGGCTATATGAACAAACCAAGTTCTAACTGAGATTCCTTTTAGAAATAGAGGCTGTTTCCTAGTAGTGTAGCATTAGAACTTCTCAACTACATTTTCAACATGTGGCTTCTATTTGCTATTTCCCAAAGAAATGAAATCTCAAAAGTCTCTGCCCTTTTCTGATTGTAGGAAAGCCAGCAGTAGCCAGGAAGGAGACTCCAAGGTAAGAAATCAGGATCAGTTCCAGACAACACCGTAAATGCACAGAAAGAAAATTGGCTTTTCATGAGAACTCTCTATGAGTCAGTGAAATTCATATAGTGAGCGTTTTTGAACCCTTATAAAAGTCCTAGAGGTGGTACCATAATTATCTCCTTTTTATAGATGTAAGTGTTGAGATTCATAAAGGTTATAAAGGGTCACAATGATCATGGTGGAGTCAGAAATTTAACCTTTTCCCCTTGGTTTCAAAGATTGCACCTTCTTGAAAGTTTCTGGTCTTTCCTCTCTGACTCCTTTTTTCAGGTATCATCTATTCTTATCAGTGATGGTTCATTTTATGTCAGTTTTAGTGGGCTAAAGGATGCTCAGATAGCTGGTAAAATATTCATTTCTGGGTATGTCCTTGAGGATGTTACCAGAGATTAATATTTGAATCAGTAGATTGATTAAAGAAGACCAGCAATCATGATCTTATTCATCAGGGATCAGAATAAAACAAAAAGGTAGATGAAGAATGTATCTGTGCTCCTTCTTCTGGAGATGGGACTTTCATCTTCTCCTGCCTTCAGATCTGTGAGTCGGAGTTCCTGTTTGTAGGTCTTTGGATTTAGACTCATAGACACTATGTCTTTCCTGGTCCTCCAGCTTGAAGAGCATATTGTGGATGTCTGCAACTATGAGAACTAGTTCCCAAAATAAATATCTATCTATCTGTCTATCTATCTATCTATCTATCTATCTATCTATCTATCTATCTATCATCTATCCATGTCTTAATTCTCTTTACAGAGCACTAATACACTTCCATCCAGAAAAGGAACTGACAATAGCATTTTTATATGAACTTAAATTAATGTGTCACAACTCTAGAGTCAGAGTCTCATTTTAAGATCCTTTGCCAACTCTGAAATAAAAAGCTCTACTTCACTGACAAGATTTGAAACATTATGGCTAATAATGGATAGAGAGGTATTTTAGAAATTCTACTTAAAATAGTATAATTTGTACTCAAATGCTAGTCTTGCTAATAAGATTAATAATAACAACTGTGATCACGATTTTCCTTCCTTTCTTATGCATATGGCTATACATGTGCTTACATGGCAATGGATGCCATGACTAGTCTCACAATTAGACGATGATGGAAAAATTCTATTTTGACACCACGGTTAAAGGACTGCTTGAATAAATAACATGATCAATTAGAACCATAGCTTAGTTGGATGCTAACCTGTTAGTTCTATATATTGTTTCAATAAGTGACACCCCCAGGTTCATTTTCTATCTGATGGATGATTTACACTAAGTGAATTTTTCAAGAAAAAAATTAGGCTAAGACTTGGATTTTTGTATATGCTCCACCAAATAACCCCAAATTGGAGTGGAAAGAATTCATGTCCCAGACATTTTATAGGAAAGCCATTCTTCCTGTTTCAGGTCAAGATCCTAAGACATATAGCTTAAAAATTCTTAAAAACATTATTTATATTCTCACAAAATGGATCAAAATTGGTAAAATATAATAGGGAGCCTGAAGAATGTGCTGTGTCTCATTGCCTCTTGTGATGGGCACAAAGAAAGATGTGTAACATGTATTCACTTCTGCTATAGAAGAAGCCAATGGAGAGATGGATGGAAACACACAGGAAATTATTAGTGCATAAAGATAGTGAATGAGCAGCTTAGGAGACACTAGTGAAATTCCCAGGATGTTAAGTTTAGATAATGAACAAGGAAATAAGTTGTGAGAGAAGCAGAATTCATAATATGAGTTAAATATAGATGAAGACCATAAGTCACTAATCTGCAAAGCATGGTAAAGAAAAATGGACTAAATAAAATATGTGATGGGAAAAGAAAGACTGTTATTGGGAGATAGAAAGGGATAAAGAGTTCAAGTCCTGATCATGCCACCTTTGGGCTGGCAACTATGCTGTCTCTAAATTAGCCATCCATTAGTGGTGCCCATTCTCATTTTAAGATTCATTGCCAGCTTTAAAAAAAGAAAAGTGTTACACTGACAAGATTTGAGGCATTATGGCTAATAACAGATAGGGAGGTATTTTAGGTAAAGATATAGGTTCTGTATATCCATTGTCCAAGCAATCCATATAAACTTGGAGCTGTTCAACAGGCTAATTGGAAAGTCATAGCTGTGGCTGGGCATGCGTGTTCTAGAATTTCTCTAGTAGATTAAATGTGTGTCATTGGCTCAGGGTACATTTTCCCTGGGCTGCCCTTACTATATGCAGTCTTGTCACTTTATCTCTGGTCCTTATCATCACAACATTGTCAGTGGGGAAAGCCAACGAGGCAGAGAAAGAGACAGAGCATGAAGATTGCCTATCCCAGGATACAGATCACGTGGTCTTTCCGCCCATTTCTATGCTACCCTGAGTGTAGTTTACTTAGTCTACTTTTCATGGTGTATTTTAAATTAGTTTACTAAACAAGACTTGAACACATTTATTTTTGAGGCTTTCAGTCTTTGCATCATGGTAAGTTCCCACAGGACATTGAGATCAGATCGATTGCATCCGAATCTCCTCACTAGTGTGTCTTCACTGGTCTATTCTGTTTCCTTGAGTGAGACACCAACAGTAGATGCTTTCACTCCTCCAAGGACCTAGGAAAGAGTTGTGCCAAAAGAGTTTGGAATGGAGGCAAACCAATTTTGGAGAGCTCCAGTGTGTGTTGAAAAAGAAAGTAATCAAATAAATGTGTTGTATCACATCCTGAATATGGTCCCAGGCCCTCTTCCAGGTAGCCAGTGAACATTTCAAAAAAATTTTTTAATGAATTTGAGTTTTTTCCATTAGGAAAATTACCAAACCTCTGAATTAACCAGAGTAGCACTGGAAGAACATCAGTTCTCTATCATTCACACAGAGCACATTTGGGAGGAAGAAATAATGATGGTTTGTAAAACGGACGCATGAATAACAAATGATTTTTATAACTTTGGGTGACTTAGTAGCTCATATTGAGTGACCTCTTTGATATATTATTTATGCCTTTTGCATTTTTTTATAATATAACATCTTTTTTTCCTCTGGCCACAGTATTTGACTGCTCATTTTATTGTGTTTTAACCACAATCTTCTTGATACTATCTGTCACATGGCCCTCAGTGAAATATAGATTATAAAAGAAAACACTTCCCACACCACACATTTATGAAATGCTTTCCAGCTGGTCTTAAAAGTATCTCCAATTCCCTCTAGATATAAGTGTTTATCTGCTAATGCTTATCGCTTGGTGCTTTCCTTGCTCAGTTTCAAAAGTGGGAATGTGGAGATAAAGCCAATGTTTTAAGAGATTAGAATTTCAGATCATAAAACTGGATGAAATAAATATCACATTTCTATAAGAATAAAATTGGCTTTTTTTTTCTTTTTAAAGATAGAGTCTCACCATGTAGCCCTGGCTGGCCTGGAACTCACTAGGTAGATAAGGCTGGCCTCAAACTCACAGAGAGTGTCTATCTCTTGAGTACTGGGATTAAAGATGTTCACCATCATAGCCCAAGTGAAAGTTTTATTACTATATGGTGAAATTATACCAACAAACAAACATCAACAACCTTCTCCAGGGAATATAGGGCTTTGTGCTTTTGCAAGCAAGAGGAATGGAGTTGAGCTTTTAGAAGGGAAAAGTACAGGCATCTGTGCGGAAGTCCCTAGAGATCCATAAATCCCTGCAGGGGACTTGAAGGGTAGGATCTGTGGGAAACAGTGGCAAAGAGAAAGACCTGTTTGTTACTGTAGGGACTATACAACTGTACACATCTATCTCTGTACCAGTGGCTGAAAGCTATGCTTGCTGCTGTAAGTCCTGGCTCTGGACATGAATTCTTGAGGACTTCCTAATAGAAAAGGATACATCACTTTGAGACAACTTTTAGGGACAGGGAGATACAGATAGCCATGCTTGAATTTATAGAGTCAGATAAGTCTTATATATTTTTTTTTGGTCCTTTTTGCACAATTTGGTCTTCCTGACTGTGGTGCTAGGGTTATGACAGTTACAAGACTTATTTAAGACAATCCAATTTGGGACAAGAAACACTGTGGTATCTAGTGGAAACCTTACCCTTGACATGACAGAGCCCTTAGGTATAAAACAATAAAGTCTAGAGAAACTGTCTAACTAATAGCCCTGCTTCTGAAAGTCATAGGCCTAGTTTTGCTTCATGTTAGCTATCTTTGGCTAAAATGACTGGGGTGAGGCTTCTTGGACAGCAGTAGAAAATTTCCCCTGTTTTCTATTAAGGAGCAAAACCACAAAATTATGTCAAGAAGACTCAATGAAAAGAATGGAATGCCTTTTCAGAGCTACCCAGTTCCTTAGCAATAATCTTCTAACTGCCTTGGTAAACTACAAATGAGGGCAATTTTCCCAGACAGGGTTTCCCAGACTCTAGTTGTTTAAATTACTACAGTTTCTGTTCTTTTTTGTTTTAACTATTGTATATGGTTAAAAAAAATGATGTGAGAAGGCCTGGGTTGAACAAATTTCAAGAAATTTATTTTCTATAAAGCCTTTCAAAACATTAAATGTGGTATTGTGTGTTACATGCCCTGGAATTAATGGTTTACAGAATATAGAATGCAGAACACTGAATCGTGAACCAATTCTCATGCTCGGAAATCAGTTGATTTCTTGACTACCAGTGGTTAAGCAGTGTGGAAAAGAAAAGGAGACAAAGCTGTTAAGTAAACAGGAATATACACAAGAAAATAAAAATTCCTGCTTCAAAAGGCTAGTTCAGTGGTTAAGAGCACTTGCTGCTCTTTCAGAGAATCAGAGTTTGGATCCCAGCACGCAGGCCCCTGCAAACTCCTGCACACATGGCATGTGCTCGCATGCACACACACACACACACACACACACACACACAAATAAAAATAAAATAAACTTCAAAAAAATTCCTGCTCCAGTAACCATTTTAACTCACAGTATGTGTCTTTCCAGTCTTGTTACTAAGTGTGCACATGCATATGTACATATGATTATGTTTATTATGTGAGCTACACACATTTTACATAGCTAGAATCATACTACATAGCATTTCACATTCTGCAGTTTAAGTTTAATATTGTGTATATGCATACTTTAGAATATAAATGAATTAAAATATTTCCTTATATGTATTTGTTTTCTTCTTGATACTTAGATTATTCCAAATTTCCTCTATTATAAAAATAATATATAAAGGGCACATTTGAAAAATTAGGCTTACAAGAAATAGAAGATGCCAGAGTTTTGTCTCTCAGAATTTTAACTTTTAAAAAAATTATGCAGAAAAAATATTTCCCTGATCATGAATGGAACTTTGGCAGCCTCATGAGTTTTCTTTTTTTTCTAAACATTTATTTATTTATTTATTTACTTATTTAATTTGTGTGTGTGTGTGTGTGTGTGTGTGCATGTGTGCTCATGCCAGGGCACACCACATATAGAAGGCAGAAAACACATTGCAAGAGTTGATCCTCTCTACTATCCAGGTTTCAGGGATCAGACCCAGGTTATCAGACTTGGCGGCAGGTGCCTTTACCCTGTGAGCTATCTCACTGCCCCCCCACGTCCTTCATGACTTTTCTGATTACAAAGTTTCTTGAAGACCCATGATCACCATTCAGAAGTGACAAAGTTCAACCCAAAATAAGAAGTCTGTTGTTAGTCTGTATTTAAAAGCAAGCCTCCTTCTATGTCCACATGGGCCAATGGCAGCAGGCTGGAGTCAGCTGCTTCTTGCTGACTCCCTTTGTCACTCAATAGTGACAAGGCATGGAGGGAGTGAGAAGCAAGGGATGCAACAAGAAAATTGTTACCTAGTGCTGGGAAGGTGGGCTGCAGTTTGCCACTGCCTGGTGAGACTGCTGATTCTCCTTGGGCTGGCTGCTCTTGCATGACTCTTCATTTCAAGCAGTTGTGTACAGACTTTCTTTGTTGGCTTCTATCATTGCTACATATGTGATCTTGTATAGAATCCCCTCCAACAGGGTCTCAGGCAGGTAGATCTGTACAGGCAGGTCGAGCTCTGAGGAGTCTGGTGTCTCTGGGATGTACACACTAATTCAGTGTACCACTTCTCGGTGAGATTCCTCTCTGCTGCCACCAGTCACTAGAATTTTCTCAAAGGTGAGTTAGGAACCAGGGTCTGTCCTCTAGCTGCTCCATCTGTCCTTTCAAACTTAAGAAATGATCTCCTTGAATCTTCCTCGTTAGGTTTAAAGTGAAGAGAGAAGCATTCTATTCACATAATGTGATTTCTTCCCTTCCTTTCCCAAACCCTTTCCTAAAGACTTCCCTCCCTCAGCTCTATTATATATTAAATATAAGTTAGGTGTTTCAAAGACTTGTACAAGCCATTTTTAGCTAAGACTTTTTAAAATGTTACATTTGGATTTGCACCTCCTTTGGAACACAGTAGTGATTTTTATCTTTGTTCCTCCATTAAAGCTTTGCTTTTAATTCCTGTTATAAAAATATTGTATATGTATCTTTGAATTTCTCTTAAAGGGGGTAATTTACCTTAGATGTCTTGCCAGAAGAAAATCGCTGGCTCAGAGGATTTGGAAAGAGTATTTTCATTTTAAACTCATGGTTGCTTTACTTAACTTAGAGACAGAAAGGGAATGGCTGGGCTGACTTGGGGGTGCAACAGGTTGTTATGACGAAGCCAGACCCTATGTTCAGTGGTGCAGGGTGGGTATCAGGATTTTTCTATGTACCTATAATTTTCTTATCTCTTTAGCAATAGTTTGAAGTTCTTCATACTACCGTTCTCAGCATCACTCAAAGCAGGAACAATTCCAAAGGGACAGGCCCATGTTTGTATTGGAAAAAGAAGAATCCTTGATGTCAATGATTAATGGATACCTTATTGACTATAGCTAACATTTGTAAAGCACTGAGCATGTGCCAGACCCTGTCATAAATACATTCACACATATTAATTTGGCCCTCATATGAATGCTATAAAAAGGATTACAATTCCATTTTACAGATGAGGAGATTGAGGCATAGTAAATGGAGTTAAGGAACTGTGCCTTCAACTGGCACAGATGAAGGTTGAACCCAAACTGTTCATCGTCTAATTTCTGTTTCGGAGAGTTTGCCTAGCCCTTCCCTGGACCTGCTTCTGACACTAAAACAAAACAAAACAAAACAAAACAAAACAAAACAAAACAAAACAAAAACCAAAACCCCACTGACTATTGGATTGTCCTGAGATTTGCTTACCTTCCTTCAAAGAACAATGAGAATGACAGTGGAGTTCTAGGGGGCAACAGAGAGGATTTTGGAGCAAGAGGATTGTAAGCTAGAGAAGTAGGTACTGGCTCCATCTTAGTGGTATTTGGCTTTGCTTCTCTTTTTGATGGGAAAGCAGGACCCCAGCTGGGTTATGCCTGCTACCTAACTGAATGAATGGTCCAGATTCTAGAAAGCTATTGATTCAAAGGCCTGCTGTCTCTTCTTTTATTTTCTACCCTGTTATTATCTTTATTTACCATAGCAACACTGAAAGGTGATGTCACTGTCTTTGTGTTAGAAGGAAGTTGATGTATCTGAATAACTGAAAGTTTTATCTTGTCCAAGATCATGCAGTTGGTCAATCATACGTGCAGACCCCAGACCATTATCTCTCACATTCTTCTCACTTAATGCCTGACACTCAGGTGTTACTAAATGATTAACATTAAATATTAGTGTATGTATTTCCCCTTCAATAATATCTCATTTCTAAAGCTTTCAATTCCTCAGACTCAGTTTTACTCTTAAAATTTTGTGTCTCCAAACTGATTGTTTGCATTGTTTTCATTAAAATTAGACGCAAATGATTCTCCTTAATTCAGAACACCATTGGCTTTGTTAGAAAACCTGCAATTGCATTCTTCTCACATGACATCTTTCTGAATTAATCATTCCATTCTGTTATATCCTCTTTCTGAGCATAAGCCTCACAGCTCTGTGAGGACCCTGAGAACTCTTTTCCTCATGCCCTCTAAGGATGACATCTCATTTCCAGCATTGCAAACACAAATGCTCAGACCTGGTATCAGAGAACCTGAGACTTATTCTATTCTGCCCTTCACTAGAAAGGGAAAGCATTTTAACTGCTTTTGACCCCAATTTTCTCCCACATGAAGATCTCTGACTGGGTCAAGGAAAATGTAGATGTTCTCAGGGCAGCCCTCCCTAACCACTCTTAAGATTTTTTTCCCTGCTGACTCTTAATGCTGATGTGTATGGGGAAGTTTTCCTGGAGCCAAGGGGAGCTGGCACTTAAGGTGAAAGCTGGTTTCTGTCTTTGGCAATCGCTCAGGTCTCATGCAGGCCTACCCCAGCATTTGTGGAACCTGTGGGAGGAGCACAGATGGAGGCCACATTCTGTATGTTTAAATATTTAAAAGGTAAAATGAAGGGACTCAAACACTCATATTCCTAGGAGCATTATTCGCAATAGCCCAAAGGTGGAAGTAGCCTAAGGGTCCATCAGCAGAGGAATGGTAATTGTGTATGCTGAGAATGGAATTCAGTTTTAAAAAGGAAGGAAAGTCTGACACATACTTTAATATACACACTTTAATGAATGAGCCTGGAAGACTTTATGCTAAGTGAAGTAAGACACTCAGTGAAGGATTAAAAACCATATTAAATCACTTAGTGAAGTGCCTTGAATGGCCAAATTCATAGAGAAAGAGAGAGGGGGGGATCAGGGACAAATTTTCTTTATTCTTGAGAATTCACACATTTATACAATGAAATATGATCATATCCACCTGGTACTTAAATCCTGGTTAAAAGCCCATGGCTTGGGAGGTCATAGACTTTAAAGTAGAACCTGCTATTGTCATTTTACTAAATGTTCATATTCTCAAATTGCCTTCTAAATATTTATGTTTATACCCATAGACCTGGCTGTTCTCAACCTTGGTTGGCTTCTTTTGTGGTGGGCAGCAGTCAATGAAGAGATACATAATTGGTTAAAGTGCTCAGAGTAAAAGACTGAGTGCCCAGCCCTAAGCAGGACATCTATATCAACTCCCTCCTCCTTGATGGAGGCTCAGGAAACATTGAGTAAAAGGAGGCATACAGGGCATTCTTTTGAATAGATTTCAGTTTTGTAGGTTTGAAAAGACAGATGATGGTGATGACAGCTCTACAATGTGAAGATATTAAATGCCACTTATGCAAGGTGAAGGTAAACATTTTATTATGCATATTTTGCTATAACAAAAATTTTTACTTTTATTTTTACTTTGACATAGAGTCCCAGCCTGTAGCCTAGGCTTGCCTAAAACTCTATGTATAGCCTAGGCTGGCCTCAGATTCACAGCAATTCTCCTTTCTTAGCCTCCTGAGTACTAAGATTACAGACATGAGCCACCGCAACTTCTTAAAACAATTATTTTAAAATGTTAAAGTAGAGATTGATTGTAGTTGTAGCTTAGTTGGTACAGTGGTTGTCAAGCATGCACGAGGCCTTGGATTTGGTTCACAGCACTTCCTAAATGAGGTGTGGTGGTGCTCACCTATAATCTCAGCTCTTGGGAGGTTGAGACTCAGAAGTTTAAAGTCATTCCTGGTTACATAGCCTGCTTGAGACCTGCCTGGACTTCATAAGATCCTACTTCAAAATAAAATAAATGGAAAAAAATTCAAGTTTAAAAAATAAGACGTAAGCCACCAAATAGTGGTTAATGTCAAAGGCCTGGTTATTTAGAATTCTATACTTTGTTAAAATTATCATTAAGGAGAAAATGCAAATGAAGATTTTTTTTGTATAGCAATCTAATAAATGGTTTATTAATATGTCCCACCTTTTCAGTTTGAAATACAATGTCAGTACAACCTGGATCTCCATGCTTGAATTTCAACTCCTAGATCTTAGAGCACCATGTTGGGATTCGCGTTGGAGGGGAAAGGTGCCAGAATCCGGGGAGAAATAGCACCTGCTATGGTGGATCCACACCTTCCTTCCGCATTGCTGCAGTCCATACTACAAGGGACTGCCTCACAAGTGTGTGCTCACTTTTATCTGTCTAGCAAAACTCTGTTCACATTTATGTGAACAGTTGTTCCTGCCACTTTTCAGACCTAGGAATGAGCCCTCTGCTGATGCAGTGCTCCTATAGGATTTGTCCAAAAGGCTTGTGCAAGCCTTGGAAGGCTTGGGGCTGTTTGAGCAGATGATACTGGGGAGTGCTGTTCTTGGGGAAGTAATAATTGGTAGCATGGGCTTTGCAGACTCTGTGAGAAAAGGTGTAGTTAAAAGAAGGCTCTGCAGCAGATGCTTTCTCTGGTCTAATGCTTCTCCTCTAGACACTATCACTGGGGAGATCATCTTTTTCAGCACTAGTTGGTGACCACTTTAATTCTAGTTACTATTGTCTCTTTACTTCCACAGAAACCAAGGGAGAAGAGTTTCACAATGGGCACATGATCAACAAGTGGGGCCTGCTGAGAAATTCAGTTATCTACAGACTGGGGAAGTACCTACTGGATTTGGGAACAGGAGGTCCCTTTGGGCATTGGGCTTCTAATGAAGGATGTTGAAAGGTGATGAGAGGCGAGGAGGTAGCAGTGGATTGAGGAGGATGCTGACTTTTATTTTTTAGTCAGGGTCTCATTATGTAGCCCAGGCTGGCCCCAAATACGAACTCTTCTTGCCTCAGTCTCCTGGGTGCTGGTATTATAAGGATGTCACATTATGCTGAGCACAATAACTTTCTCGAGAGGCTAAGAGGAGAAAACAAAAAGAGGGGAGTATGTACAGTGGGATTTAGAGTTGAACACCTTTTACAAAGGAAATCATTAGAAAATGTTTATAAGTTGAGAGAAGGCACTCCACCAAGGGAGGATGAGAGGGTAGTTGTTGGGACAGAGTATTGGATCAAGGGCACAGGTGGAGGGCTTGTCCTTGAATGAGAGATGGGAAGGTTCGGTTTATGAAGCTGGACACAGTGGCAAACCTGGGAAAGCTAGTAACTGGGATATTGAGGCAGATTAATTTCTTTTATCCTCAATGAAGAGGTAACAGCTACAATCTGAGAATGAAAGGAGAAGAATGTGTCTGATGAACATATAACTGACTGCTGGAGAGAATGGGGAAGTTGCTGATCTGGGCAGTTAAAGTTATTGTCTACCGCTGCAAAGGAAAAGTAGAATTTGTTGAGCATAAATACTGAGTGTTGAAAGGCTACAAGGAGTTGCTGGCAAAATGGCCCAGTGGGTAGAAGCACTGTTGGCAAACCTGATGACCTGAGTTTGACTCCCAGGACCCACATGGTAAAGAACTGGCTCGCCCTCGCCCAATAACTGCAAAATGTAATAAATTAAAAAAACCCTACAAGGCTGTCTTACTTCTACTCGCCTAGAAGGTAGCAGCCCAGGTAGAGGGCAGAGAAGACAGTCTATGGGTATGGTCCAAAGAGGAAGTGTATTATGTAAAGAAGTTAGAAGAACAGGTGTTCAGGGAAGCTAGGCATTCAGGTAATCCAAGAGAGCAGGTGAGGGACAATGGGCTGTAAGCTTGGGGGTTGGATATGGACAGAAGTGAGGCCGGTTGGGGGCTGGTGTTGTCTCAGGTGGAGAAGTCAAGCAAAGCAGGTGTAAGTAAAGTGTGGATCTGAGGGGGACTCCTGATACTGTTGCTCAGGATCCCAGAGGGGAGCAGTTACCGTAGCTAGAGTGAGACTGGAGCAAGAAAATCCTAGATGAGACCAGTAGAATGGGCTAGATAGATGCAGATTATGGGATCTTTTTCTGTCTTGTTTTTTGAGTTAGGGTCCATATAACCCTGGTTGACCTGGAACTCACTGTATATACAGGGGTGACCTTAAATTCACAGAGTTTCACTTGCCTCTGACTCCCAAGTGCTGGGATTAATGGAGTACCTCACCTCCTCTGGATGAGATTATGGAAATTTCATGCTAATATTGGTTAGACTTTGTGTGTAATAGCTGAAAAATATAGCACAGACCCCACAGAAAATAGGAAACCGGAGAGAATCATGTAGGACCCTCTTTATTCATTAAGATACTCAGGGATGGAGAGATGGCTCGGAGGTTAAGAGCACTGACTGTTCTTGCAGAGGACTAGGGTTTGGTGTTTAGTATCCTCATGGCTGTTAACAACCATCTGTAGCTCCAGTTCTAGGGGATCCGACACCCTTTTCTGACCTTTGTGGGCTTTGCACGACATGGGTGCACTTATATACATGCAGGTAATACATGCATACACATAAAATAATAATAATAAATAAATAAATAATAAAAGACACACACTGTATGTACATGGTATCCACTGTACCTTTTAATTCTACTACTTAAGTTCTTGATTATTTCCTCAGAGATTTAGAAGACTCTGGTACTAAGGTAAAAAATTATAGGTTGTAATCAAGGGTGAAGGGGGAATGCAGATCTGGCTTTCAAATCTAGGAGAGTGAGCAGCCTCCCCCTTGAGAAAGTACCATAAGAGGGCCCAGGGCATCTGGAGAGAACTAACTCACAGTTAAAGTCAGAAGTGAAGGAGAGAGCTATGAGGGCTTGGAGGAAGTTAAGGCCCTTGAAGAGAGGTTCAAGAGGAAGGTGCAAACACGTTGGAGGGTTTGCAAGGTCAAGAATGATCAAAGCAAGGAATGGAAATGCAGACTAGAGTTCAGATCATGGAAATTTGATGCCAGGTTGATTTGATTTTATACATGGTAGTTAAAGGATAATTTAGGGCTTGGAGAAAAGAGGAAATTTGACAACAACATATAAACTCTCTCCTTATTTAAGACACAAGCCCCCAGGCATACTGTTCAAATTTCATTTGTATCCCAGTTGGAGAAAGTAGAATCTCACAAGGATTTCAGGAAGAAAAGACACAGGGAGAGAGATGAATTGAAAGGACTACACATTAGCCCTGCCTAAGGCTGTCAGAGACATACAAGTTCCAGAGTGACAGCGTGACCCATTCTGTTGCCCAGGACCTGGTTAGGCTTGGAAGCTGGGCTGGCAGCTCCCACCCAGATTCAGCAGCTTGGGAGTTGGGGATTTTGAGTCCCAGAAGACTTGGCTTTGTGAGGTTAGATTCTTGGACTGAGATAAGAGACTAAGGGAAAAGACTCAGAGGGTGGAGGCAGGTAGTTCACGTTCATTAAGGCTCTGGGTTAGGCACTGCATATGCTCTCATTTAATTCTCATGATAATTGTAGAATGAAAACATCCATATCTTCACTTCGTGATGTGTCAAATTGCCTGCAACAGAATGTGAATTTTTCTATGGATGCAGCTTTTTATTCCTGAAACCCCAAACTAGACAATGCATGAATAGAAAAAAAAAATTTAAAAACACAGAGTAATAAAAAGTCAAGTCAATCAGCAATGGCCTCCACAGCTGCCTTTAGATTCTTGACAATATTTTCTTGTACCTTTGATGTCTCCTTTGTTTGATCTTGGCTCAGGGCCTATCTGTTTTGTCATTTGACAGGATTCAAAGTGCTATTTCTAACCTTCACCAGTAAAAAATATTCAAATTGTATGCTCCAAAGAGCAATTGATTTCAGATTGCCTCTCTCTGGGGAGGCAGTTCTGATGAACTCGATGAAAATTAGTCTTTGCTACTGACTAATGTGGGAACTCAGCAAGACAAATAACCTCTCAAATTTTCTACCTCTGAAACAGGGATAATGATACCTGTACTGCTTACTTTATTAGATTGCTGTATAGCTGAAAGAGCTATGAAAAGCTCAGAGACAGGAAAATTCAGAGCCACAACCTTTACCTGAGAAAGTCTTGGAGTCAAGTGTGTTTTAGGAATGATACAGGGCTTGTATGATTTCAGAAAGGATGATCAGTGCTTATGTTGCACATCACTCAACATTCCTATTAAGTCTGGAGCAGTAGTCTATAATCCCACACATGAATATTTATTTGGTGAGACACAACTATTCATTTTAGGAGGGCTAGATAAAGATCAGGAATAGACTTGTTTTTACTGAGGTCAACAAAGTCAGCTGAATGGTGGCCACATATACATGTTAGATCCTAATAATCCCTGTACATGTTATCTTGTAAGGAAAAAAAAAAGGGTGTTTACAAATGTGATTGAGCTAGAGTTTGATGTGTGTGATCATTCTAAGTTATCGTCATGTGAATCCTTATGAAGAAAAGCAGAAGCAGATTTAACACACAGAGAAGAGGAACAAGCAACGTGAATTCAGAAGCAAGTGGACTGAAGTGAGGAACACCTGTGGCCATTAGAACTGGAAGAGGCAAGGACTAGAGTCGCCTACATGGCTTTAGGAGGAACTGTAGTCCTGCAGATGCCTTGACTTTAGGCTTTAGCTCAAGAAGATTGGTTTTGGACTTCTGATCTCTAGAACCACCAAAGAAGACACTTCTATTGTTTTTACCAGCATGTTTGTGTGGGCTTGTCATGGCAGTCACAGGAGACCAGCACAGTCAGGTTTTGCTGTCAAATGAATGATGTAATAAGTGCTTTCAGAGTCTGTGGACTTCTGTCTGTACTGTATGTAAGTGTCTTTCAAGATGGCCGCTACGCCACTTGCGCATTTATTGCAGTAAGAAGGGGAATGGCAGTACTGCTGGTGCCAGCCCTGCCCATGGTGGGGTGAGGTGCTCACTGACGTATGTTAGGGGTGAGCAGTGGGTAGGCCTACTCCATAGCAAAGTGAGTTGGGGGACAATGTCTTTAACTCCCACAGCATCTAGGCACAACAACATTTAGTCTCAGTGGGTCAAGTAACTACCGGGTGTCTGCTCTCCATAAGTGTCTTTCAAGAACCCAGGCAAACGAGTTCAGGTAAGAGAGACTGGGTCTGAAGGATCAAGCGAGGCACTGGGTAAGGGCTAAAGCACTGGGAGACATTGGTTGTCGATGGGTTACTGCTGTGGTCTGAATGTATGTGTGCCCAAAATTCATATGCTGAGCTTAAATCTCAGGGTGTTAGCATTAATAGGTCAGGCTTGTAGGAGGTGATTAGGCCATGAGAGATATGCCCTCCTGAACAGGACTAATACTCTTATGGAAAAGGATTCTGAGAGCTTCCTGGATCTTCTACATAGCTTGCCATGTGAGGTAAAAAGATTGGCCTTTTTGGGCGGGGGGTCATTTATCATGTGAGAACATAGCAAGAAGGCAACATCTGGGAGAAAGAGACCAAGTTCCGCAGGTGTCAGATTTGTTGCTAGTGCATTGATCTTGGTCTTCCTGTCTCTAGAAGTATGAACAATAAATGTTTGTTATTTCTAAATTTCCCACTGTGAGATATTTTGTTCTAGCAGTACAATGACTAAGACAGTTATAATAGAAACTGAAAAACAGAGACTGTTACAAAAGCTGTGTGTGTGTGTGTGTGTGTGTGTGTGTGTGTATGTGTGTGTGTTACTTCTTAGAGAGTATTGGAGAGAGAAATTCTTTATTAAAGAACATCATGGGGATGGGGCAGGAATGATGATTTAGGAAAAATATAGGTTCTGCCAGGATCCAGAGCCAGACTAGTTTCAAGGCAAACTTGAGTGAATTCACAAGGGTATGTCTTGGGGAGCAAAGCAGGAGTCTGGGCTAGTATTGAGGTACTTATGTTTGGCCTAAACTGGGTTAATACTTAGTGTAATAAGGAAGGCAGAGGCCTCAGAATACTTTCTGCTGCACATCCAGCTTTGCCAGGAAACTGAAGCGAATTGTCTTAGCTAGAGAGAACTGCACTTCAAAGAAGGGAAAAATCTTTTGCGAGTGTTGGGAGAGAGAACTGCTGACATTGTCAAATTCTTTGTCTTCCTTTTTGTTTTTTACAGTCAACTTCCTGATGCTAAAATAGTCCTTGTATCATAAGACCACTGTCAATCTATGATGAAATTAAAATCACCACTTAAAAGCGTGTTAAGTTTATCAGAAGTCTGTTTAAAAACTTATGATTTAACCTAAATGGCCAACTCTACGACCGGAAAAGTAAACCACAAACATGAATGCAACCAAACGTTTCATAGCCATTAAAATTATGATTATAATGAGTTTCTCAAGGCCTAGGGAAGTATTTATGCTCCAAAGCTGCGCCTAAAAGTCTGGATATCAGATTGATTGTAAAACACAATAAAATCTGTGCCTGAAAAACAACCTAGCAGGAAATCTATCAAAGTATTAAGATGGTGGTAGTTCTAGGTGTTTTATAAAACGATCTTTTGAGAGAGGGAGGTAGCGCGTCCGAGCCGAGTGCCTGCGCAAGCTGGGTAACGCCGGATCTGGATCTGGAGCCCAGGACTCCGCCTGTGCCCTGTGCCAGCCCGGCATGGAGGGCGAGTACCGGGTGCTCTCTATCTAGAGTCACGTCGCCTGCGGCTATGTGGGCACCTAGGTAGCCACGTTCCTGGCTGCAGGTTTTGGGATTTGCGATCGATGCAGTGAACCCTATGCAGTTTTCAAGCCACACAGAGTATGCCCACTGAAAGGCCAAGTGCTGAATTCACAGGAACTTCAGGAACTGTACAAAGATCTCAAGCTGAACAGTGTGAATAAGTATGATTATGTACTCACAGCGGACACGAGAGGCAAGTTCTTCCTGACCATGGTAGTGGACATCATGTGGGAGCTGAAGCAGCAGACTGGTGTATGTGTTTGCTCCTGTAATGGGTGACAAATGGAATAGCCAAGGCTCCATGTCCGTTCCTCAAGACCTTCTGCCTGTGTACAGGGAGAAGGTGGTGCCCCTGGCCTACATCATTACTCCCAACCAGTTTGAGGCCGAGTTGCTGAGTGGCAGAAAGATCCACAACCAGGATGAAATGCTTGAAGTGATGGATATTCTGCACTGTATGGGACCCGACACGGTGGTCATCACTAGCTCCACTTGCCCCCACTACAGGGCAGTGACTACCTGATTGGCTGAGTAGACAGAGGATACAGTGACCCAACGCACCTGGATGGAGATGCACAAGGTGGGTGCTGTCTTCACGGTCTCTGGAGACTTCTTCACTGCCGTGCTCCAGGAGTGGACACAAACAGACCCAGACAATTTCAATGTGGCTTGTGAGAAAACTGTGTCTGCAGTACACCATGTGCCTCACAGGACATCCCGGTGTGCAAAAGCCCATGCTGGGGGAAGTATGGAAGCCCAGTCCAGCCCAGCTGGAGTCGAGGATGGTCCAGAGCAAAAGGGATATCTAGGACCTAGAGATTGTTGTGCAGGCTACGGTGCTGTGAGGGCCACACACACTCGCTCCTGACGCACAGCGCACTAGTGTGCCGGTTTTCGTTCCTGTGAAAAGTTGTAACGTCTGCCTTAGAGCCATGACCCAAACTTGACATTTTGTTCTTTCATGAGTGTTGGGTATCAGCCGCTCTCAATTGCGAAAATGTGCCATCGTGCTTTTTAAAACATAGCAAAACTGTCACAGAAATATATAATTCAAAAACCAGGCTCCAGGCCTCCTGACTGCCCCGTGTTGATCTGCTCAGGGGTGTCCTGCATGGGTACACGGCTGGTAGGTGGGGGAAGAGGGCCTGCTGCCTGTGGACTCTCCGCTGAACCGCTGGCTGCCATTGCTCCCAGATCCCCGACTCTGCATGGGCTAGGCCTATGGTGGCATTGTGTCTTTGAGATTGGGTTGGGTCTTAATGTTGGCATTAAAGAAAGGCATTATTGGGAAAGGACCCAATAAATGCCCCTTGGAAGAACTTGAACCTAACTCTCCCCCACCCCCACCCTCCACGGGTGACTGAACCCAGAGCCTTACACAATCTAGGCAGGTGATCTAAGGCCCTTTTAGTTAATTTTTTAAATTTTGAGACAGGATATAGCTAAGTTGCCCAGGTTGGCTTTGAAGTTACTTTGTAGCCCTGGCCGGCCTTGAACTTGTGATCCTTCTTCCTCATCTGCCCAAATTGCTGGATTACAGGAGTGCACCATCACCTTACTGATTTAGTCTGCTATTTGTGTCTCAAAAGCAGTAATGTCGGGACTGGAAAGACTGCTCAGCAGTTAAGAACACTGGCTGCTCTTGCAGAGGACCAGAGTTCGATTCCCAGTACCACATGGCAACTAACAACCATCTATAACTCTAGTGCCAGCAGATCCAACATGCTCTTCTGACCTCTGTGGGCATTGTACAACATGGGTGCACTTACGTACATGCAGGCGGTATACTCATACACATAAAATAAAAATAAAAAGTAGTATCTTCAAAGACAAATGGTATTTCATTTTGTGACAGTTATGATATCTAGAAAAACAGAAGACAAAAAACATAAACAGATTTCCCTTTCTTCCCCCAAAACTGAGCCGAAGGAGAAACGGACCTATTCCATAAAGCCAAATTGGCAAGAGAGTTCAGGCTGTGGAGAAACAGTTGGAGAGGATTATAATGTGATGCAGCATGGCTTTCGCTTTCCATAGAAACTCTTGGCTGTGAGAAGATGCTGCTTTTAGAGCTGGGTGTGGGGGAGGAGGAGCTGTTTATTTCCTCCTGCTTGCAGATTTCCTGTAGGGTTTTAATTCTTCAAGATTCTTTCCATCCTTTATCTTTTTCAGGATGCCTTCCCTGAACCCTGGGCTACAGTGTCCTCCCTGCTTCCTTAACACCCTGTGCAGGACTCCCTCCCTACACTTACATGACCTCATTTCTCAACTAGGTTATAAGAGAGACAGGGTTTTATTTATGGTGCTTTTCAAAACACCGGGAAAAGTCCCTGGCAGATAGTAGGTGCTGAATAAATGTTTGTTAAATGAATTGAATAATTCTTCAAAAGTATAGGAGAAATTGTATTAATTTCCTGGCCTGCCATAACAAAGTAGCACAAACTAGATAGTTTAACAAAAATTTATTCTGTTAGAATTCTAGAGTTTGGAAGTCTGAAATTAAGGTGTTGTTGAGGTCAGGTCCTGGAAGAGGGCTCTAAGGAAGGATCTGTCCCATGCTTCTCTCAGCTTCTGGTTGCTGGCAATGCTGGGGTGTCTTGTGTCTGTAGCATCTATCCACTTCCATCTTCACCTGGCATTCTCCTTCTCAGTGCCTCCTTTGTGCATTTTTCCTAGATCCAAGCTTGTAAGGACACCAGTTATATTGGATTTAGGGGCCATCTTAACCTAGATTATAGACCTTATCTTAACCTGATTATATTTGCTAGGACCTTCTTTCTAGGTAAGTTTCATTCACAGTAGCAGGATTAGCACTTGAACATATTGTTTTTTTTTTTTTTTTTTTTTTTTGTGTGTGTGTGTGTGTGTGTGTGTGTGTGTGTGTGTGTGACAGTTCAACCCACAACAAAACTCCAGTTTCAGGTGATAGTCTGTGTGTAGTACAGTACAGATACCACACGAAGTGATGATGCCCAGCTGGTGTTCCAATATGATATTGTCGCAGGGCAGAGGGTCCACTGGAACACAGGCAACCCTGTATAGCTAGATGCAAAGGACTGGGTCAACCTGTATCTCTGAAGCATTACTGGGCAGGGGCATGACAAGTCAAGCAGGTGGAGTCATGAAAGGAAAGAACCAAATTCCAGAAATGGGGCAACACTGCCAAGAGACAGGAGTTTGGGCTCAAGGAGTTGGGCTTAAACTTCAAGAGAAGTTTGCTGAAGTCTTCCAAACAACTTCCATCTTATCCCGGGTTATGCAAAATGTGTATGTGACCCCAGGTACATGTATCAGGAATTCTGGCACTAAATGAAGCAGGTGAGAAAAAGGACAAAGTTTCGAACCATAAAAGGAAGACAAAGCAAAACAGCAACGATAGCAACAACAACAACAACAACCCAACATGGCTTTGGCAGGTACTGTGAGAAACACACATGTACTCTACAGTTATCCTACTCATGCATTTTAATTTTTGGTAAATAAAGCCAATAAAACTGGTAGATATTTGGCAGATTAATTCTTGTTAAGTGGCTACCTGTTAAATTTTATATGTAGTATATGAGTCTGGGGCTAGAATTTTTTAAAGTGCTTGATTAATAATATTTAAAAAATTTAGTGTGAGTATGTGTGTGTGTGTTTGTATACACATCTTACGGGAGTTAGTTCTCTCCTTCACTATGTGGGTCCTGGAGACTGAACTTAGGTCCTCAGGCTTGGCAGCAAGTGCCTTTACCTGTTGTGTCATCTCACTAGCCCTAAATGATTAATTTAGTAAGCATTAGAATGAGTAATTAATAATAACAAAATTGGATATTATCCCAGTAAATGAATGACCCTTGGTAAAATAGTTGAATAGTTCCTGTAAGCTATTCCTTTGTGAGAATAATTTCTCCTGAAATCTCAAATAAACTGTCCATTGCTATGCTGGAGAAGGATGTCAGCAGAATCTTAATGTTTCTGCCATAAGAAACTTAAATTCTATGTTTGTAATCTCTTACTACAAACTATTTGCTCAAGAATTCCAAACATATAGAGATTTTTCAGACTTGACTATCAGAGAGCAAGAGTTGAAATGTTCTTGCTTTGATTAGGACCAATCATTTGAGTTCAGAGGAGTTGAAGTAAACATCATAAACAGAGGAAAAAGCCAAGGAGGAGGAGGCATGCAGGAGGGCTGATCCTAAAGAAGAGGGTGGGGAGCTGGGATGCATGCTTATTAAAATTCCAGGGATGGCTGTTTATTTCCCAGATTTCTAAACAAGAGATTAGGATTTAAAAGTGCAAAACAGATAAGAACTGGGCCTTGTCAAAGTCACCATGGTCTTTTTTTTTTTTTTTTTTAGCTCTATCTATGCTTGTTTTGGGTCTGTTTTGATAACCAGGCATATCTTTTGCAACCCAGGCAAAAAAAGAAAAATATTTGTCCTACTGAAGGAGCTGGACTTGACTATGAGATGGGCTCTGAGCATTCCAACCTCAAGAATAATGAACACTCAATGAACATTCTTTTTGAGCAAGAGTTCAAGAAAAGTTTATACTGACTAACCAACTGGCTCCCACCAAAAGCTTCAGCACTCTTCTATTTGAAGTATTAACTTACTTGACCCCTATTTTGTTCATGCAACTGGCTAAGCAGAGGGAGGTGACATGAATATAAAACCAGTTAAAAATCTGGTTTTGAACTATGCCTGGCATGCTAAAGTATTTAATGCTTTAGAACTTGGCAGTTAGAGAAGAGTGTGGATTGAAATAGAGATGACCAGCTGGCTAATTGCATGTTGCCAACATTCCCCTCTAGCCATTTACTGGATGAGTCCTGTTTATGTCAAACGCTGACTCTGTCCTCCATTTCCTTTCATGGCCAAGAAATGGAATGCTAGGCATTTTACTTTACTTAAATGTTCTGGTGGGACCCAAAGCAACAAAGGCCACTTCACTCTTTGGTAAACTGGGCAGAAAGGTAGAACTAGAGAGATGGCTATGAATTTGCAGAGCAGGCTGAAAGCGATGAGCAATGAATATTGTAGCTTCCTGTTCTCCAAAGTGGAAGGCTGTTGATAGCAAGTCCAAGGCTAGGTTTTCAGCAGAAACTAACATCTGACTTTGACTCTTGTGAATCTTGTGGGTAAAGTTAGGGTTGAGATCAGCAGAGTTGATGACTGTGCTATGGAAGTGGTCCCTTCTCATTGGATAATTGAAAAAACAACAAAGGAGCCTGCTTAGTGGAATACTTTGGTGGAGTTTTGAAGAGAACAGAAGTGAAATTAGAGAGCACATGATAGATGCTTCAGTAAAATCCATTAATAGGGATCCCATCCAGAGGCAAACTACAGCAGGAATGTCGATCACAAATGTCCTCAGGAAGGCGTCACTACACGATCTAAATCTTAGATGTGCGATAAGTATTGTGTCAGACTTCAGATTACACATCCAGTGTAATAAAGGCATTTAAATAAGCAAAATTTAAAAGGTAAAAACACTGTGCAGACTAAACAAAACACATCTATGAGCTTTGTTTTGCATAAGAGTTGTCAATTTGTGTCTGTTGTCTACTGAGTGTAGAAGATCAAAAATCTGGATTTTAAGGTTATAGTTATCAATTGAAAGTGGCTTATAAATCTGCTTTATACAAAGAGAAGCTATTGTTCAATTTTTCTGCCATCATTAAAAATTATGTAAGATTATTATTTAAAATTATTATATTATTATGTAAAAATTATTTTTTCCATGTTCTTTCTCTTTCTTTCTCTTTCTCTCTCTGTATATGTGTACACATATGCAGATGTTATACATGTGTGTATGTGGAGGCCAAAGAACAATCTCAGGTGTTGTTCTTCAAGGACTATTCACTTTATTTGTTTTTTAAAATTTGTATGTGTATGAGTGTTTTGCTGTATGTATGTAAGTACACTTATGTTGTATAATACCAGCAGAGGTCAGAAGATGGCATTGGATCCTCTGGGATTGGAGTTACGAGCTTCCATGTGGGTGCTGAGAGCTGGACCTGGGTTTTCTGCAAGAGTAACCAGTGCTTTTTAACTACTAAGCCATCTCTTTAGCCCTCTACTTCTTCCTTTTTTTTTGTCTTTTTGAGACAGTGTCTTCCTATAGCCCCAGCCAATCTGGAACTCGCTATGTAGACCAGGCTGCCCTCAAACTTCACAGAGATTCGCCTGTTTCTGCCTCCTGAGTGCTGGGATTAAAGGAAGTAGTCACCATGCCTGGCTATTTCCTTTTTATTTTTTTTGAGACAGGGTCTCTCACTGGCCTGGAGCTTGACAAATAGGTTAGGATGTCTGGCCAGTGAGTCCAGGGATATTCCTATCTCTACCTCCCCAGAGCTGGGATTACAAACACTTGGGTTCTGTAGAATTAAACTCAGGTCTTCATGCTTGCCAGTCAAGAACCAATAGAGTTATCTCACTAACACTCTCCTATTCTTTTTTTACTGTTATGAAATAAAAGACACATTCTTGAAAGGAAAACATTCATCTTCGAAGTTATCAGGGGGGCAGCCCTTTACATCCTTGATGGGTAACCTAACAGCGGGTTTTAAGTCAGTTTTGTGAATGGGTGGGGGGAGTTCCTATTGATTGGAAAGAGAGATTAATTTGTCAGTTTTATAAATAAATCAAGATAAATTTATCTTAAAGTGGGTTGATCCTTAAAAAATCATTTAGGTCTCTAGAGTCTTAATTTCAGAACTCTCACTTAAGAAATTCTCTCTAAACTCCTTAGTAGAATATTATCTTAAAATAGCTTCAGTGTACAGTATATATTCCTGAGCACATCTGAGACTAAGCATTATGGGAGAGCTATGCTGCCAGCCGTAGCTTACTCTTGTGACTGTTGCTGAGTTTCTCAGAATCTGCTGTGGTCAGTCTGGTTTTTTTTTTGTGCAAATCTTCCCTCTGGCTGGACCACAGCCTTCTGGATTCTCTGCCATAGTGAGACATAAACAACCATATTCCAGGCTGCCAGAACAAAAATAACATTAACAAACAAGAGCTACTAGCCACTTATCACGTATTGAGTCGTGCCTGTATGAACAGTGAAATAGAAACATGTACCATGTATTTGTTAAACAAATGTTATTTTTCAGAGATAAACATCTGTGTCAGAGCAGTTACACAGTAAAGTTCTCTATTATTGACATTTAAATATGCATTGGTAAATGTCTATTTTCTATTAAAACATTTCTGAGCTTTGTAAGGTCAAAGTTATTATAAAACTCATGAAACTAGTTTTAAAAAATTCAAGAAATCCCTGGGTGAGATGAAGAAGGTGTGAGTCTAAATGAAGCAGAAGACTGGAAAAGCAGATTAGAGACAGATTAGAGGGAGTTTTGCAAACTAGATTCAGGGAGGGATTTGAGCATCTTCCTGAAGGTAGTGAGCCATTTGAAGCTACCCAGCAAGGGACTGAATTGGTAAAGAGACCTTTTAGAATGCCTAATTTGGTAGACATCTATGAGGTAATTTTGAATAGGAAGAATTCTCAGCTAGAAATCAACAATAAACCCAAGAATTAAACTGTCTAGAGATTTATAGTTACCTTGGGATATGAGGTCTGACAAAGAGTGATTGACATTATCTGCATGTTCTTCAGGCAGCAGTCCTTTGTTATAATAATTAATATTTGCCTTAACATGTCAAGGTGAGTGTTATTAAATGCTATCCTTTTTCTTACAAGGAGACTAGGGTACAGCACAGCAAAAATTGCTCAGTGTTATCAGGCTAAGAAGCGTCGGAAGTATGAAACAAATCCAATGTACTGTTTATTTTTCTCATCGCTGTAACAGAATTCCTAAAGGAAACAACTTAAGGCAGAGAGGATTTATTCATTCCGGCTCATGGTTCAGGTGATGTAGTCCATCGTGGTGGGGAAGGCATGTGAGCAGGACTGTGAGATGGTTGGTTATAATATAGCAGCTATCCAGAAACAGAGAGAACTTGAATCAGAACCAGGGCAGGACTGTAACCCATCAATCCCACTCTTATCAGCTTATATTTTTCAGGTAGACCCTATGTCCAAAAGGTTCTACAATCTCCCAAAACAGTGCCACTAACTAGGGATCAACTGTTCAAATATTCGAGTCTATCATGAACATTTCACATTCAGACCATAATACTCAGGAGTCTGGCTCAGGGCATTGATTTTCAAACATGTTCCACAGTGTCTTTTAGCCACTCAGCCGGTGCCTGGGTCCCTGGCCTTCCCCTGCCATTGTGGTGATTCTGAGACCTGATTTGGTCTCATGGTCTGCTATGTTTTTACAGGGACTTCTCCCTCAGATGGCATCCTTGCCAGGTGTAGTTCTTGCATCTGTTTCAAAAGAGTCTGTGAGCAAGGAAAGGAATGAAGATGAGGCGTACATGGTGTAAAAATGTCCCCCGGCGACTTCCCACTGCGTTCTAGCAGAGGAAGGAAGGAAGCAGGTCTTTCTACCCTGCTGCTCTCCATTAGCTGCTAATGATGTTGTTGCTCACCTGGCTTTGTTGTTCTTGGTTCAATGATTTTAGGAGGCATTAATTTACAAAACGAGGGAGTTGGAACTCACTTGATGTCAAACTATTCTTTATTTTATTGGCATCTTTGAGTCATGGTTAGATTAAGAAATTCATATAGTCAAGCAGACTACACTTTTTTTTTTTTTCAAAGCTACTGTGAAATATCTCCCAACCTTTGGATCCCATAGATGATTTAAGCCAATACAACTTTGTAAGAACAAAACATATGTTGTTAAATTTCTTTTTTTGACACTTGTTCATATAAATTAAAAGCCTAATGCACTCACCCAGAAAGTGGCCTAATTAAGCCATGTTTAAATTAAGGCAATTCCATATAGGTCGAAAGAACAACTTATATATATATATATATATATATATATATATATATATATATATATAATTTTTTTTCCTTATGATAAAACTCTCCCTTACAAAGATTTACAGAACATTTAATTTTGACTAGGGCTATAGATTTATATGTTTACTTTAAAAAAGACTAACATTAGGTGTAGTGGCACATGCCTTTAATCTGAGCACTCAGGAGGTAGAGGCAGGTGATTGCTGTGAAATCCAGGCCAGCCTGGTCTACATAGTGACCAGTTCCTGGTCAGCTGTAGCTATAGGGAGACCCTGTCTCAAAAAGACTGATACACAAACACTGCAGGAATTCTGTTGTAGGAAAACATAACAGAGACTTTCTTAACTGTAGATGCTATTTGCAGATAATTGTCAGTATATCATGTCATACAATGAACAATTTAACACACATTTGATTCAGCATCAATTTCTGCAAACATTTATGGAGGCCCTGTATGTAACTTGATCCATGTGGTAAGATTTATTGAGAAGTGGATTCTCTATGCTGAATTAGATCAAGAATAAGTTGTTTTAGCAGGATGACCTCTGGCTGTGCCTAGCTATTGCGTACTGTATCAGCAGATCAACCTATTGATTAACTGTTGAGTCTATTTTTAAGTTTAGACTTTGGCCAGGCAGTGATTGAAAAGGATTTATTTTTGAAAGCAAGAAAGCAGATTACAAAGGCAGGTAACTTTAGAAAAACAATTGAGAAGTCTTGAAACCATTTCTTTTTAAATTCGGAAAGTTAAACAAATGTTATTTTTCATGAGATAAACATCTGCGTCAGAATAGTTGTACAATAAAATTCTCTATTGTGGACATTTAAACATGCATTGGTAAATGTTAATTTTCTATGAAATCATTTCTAAAAATATACAAGGCTAAAGTTATTATAAAACTCATGAAACTAGTTTTAAAAAATTGAAGTAATCCTTATTTGATTTTCTGAGTCCAACTTTAGTCAGAATTGGTATTAGAAAGTAGGACATTTTTATTTTAACAGGAGAGAAAGTTCATCAAATCCTTGAGGAAAAGTTTAACATTTGGGTCACTCTTCCTAATAATACTGGGTTTGTGGAACTGATATCGATCAAGAACTAAAAATTCTATTTCTGCTTAGGAGCTTTAAAAATTGATACCAGAGAATCAATCTTTAAAAACCAATCTTCTCCAAATCCACATTTCTTGTTAAATGTTACTTCATATTCTTTTACTGCATTTTCTTTAATATTCCCATGGAATTGAAGGTTTTTCTTATTTAAATAATAAAATTCCTTAAAATGTTTTGGGGCAGATGATAAAAATTGCTTTAAAAAATTGAAGCTCATGCAGTATTCAACTGTGTTGCTGTAATGAAAGCTTTGGAGGTTTTGTGTGAGAGTCACCTTCACCTTTCTCCCTATTTCACCTCTCACTGCAGTGACACGCTCAGCCTCTGTGAGCTCTAATTGTTCACACATACACTTATATAACTACAGACAAGTGGCTTTCAAGTCCCATCATGTCCTTTCTATTTCCATAACATTTATTTTGTTCATAATGTAATAATGGTTTTATATAGTAACGTTTCTCAGAACCAAACAACTTGTTTCTACCTTTTATTATTCCCTTTATGATCAAGAAGAATGGAGCTCTTAAAGCCTTACAAAGCGACGATCACTTGAAGGACTTTGATGACCTTTACTAATGTTCCATCTTCTGTTCTGTGTGATTCATCCCTGTCCCTGTTCTTGTGTCATCATCCTTTACCCATTACAAGGCTAGGGCTTTCTGTTTGTACTTGGCAAATCTATCACAGGGCTACATCTCCAGCCTTTCTTACTTTCACTCTTTTTTTTTTTTCCTTTTCCTAAGTCTGTCAGATGCCCATGACTGTCAATGACTAGGGAACAAAAACCACACATACCTTTAATTTGTGGGGGCACATTTACCTAGTGGATTACACCCAAATGTCAATAAAGCAACAATATTGGGACAGTATGACACAGTAAGTTCTGTATTCACAGGGTCTGATATTTGAACCAGCTCTTAATTGTTATGTGGTCATTGCTAATTATTTAATCTAGCTAATCTTAGAGTCTTCAATATAGTGAGGTTAATAAGATGTGCTTCATGGGTTGCTGTAAGGAGACAATGGTTGCTATTGTCGTGTTCATTTATGTGGTGTCTCACCACTTGGGGCCGCCCGGCCCGAGGGGTTGGGGGTGAGTAGACATAGAGTCAAGCCACAGACTCCGGGAGTTGGACAGGAAGCAGCCCAAGCGCATGGAACTGCAAACTTGTTTATTGAATAGGTGTACAAGCTCTTATAGGTCTGGATAGCCAGTGATCTTCTGGGGTGGCGTCTCAAATACAGCCAATAGTAAGTTTGTCTCCAGGTAGGCGGGTTCTTTCTAGGTGCTGGTCTCACAATTAGCCAGAGAAGAACGGCACACCCACAGGAGCCATTCCTCCATTCCTCCCAGCGGGTGGCCTTAGGCTAGGCCCACCTTACATTATGCCCAACAGGCTGCCACATTTCCTAGCATAATGACCCTGCCGTCATTTGTAGTTATCAGTACCTAGTGCTGGCAGCATTTGCCTTGAAGATGGCATGAGGGAAATAAACCAAGTCTCAGTCATCTTAAATGATGGCTTGATTTCCGCAAGGGCACTTCCTGAATTTGGAGTTTTTTTGAAACGAAGTGAAAAGAGGAAGGATCAAATGTAAAGTGGCTCAGACAATTCACTGGGTAAAGCATTTTAAATTTGATATAAAAGTTCAAAGGCATAAGTACAAAAAGTTTATAAGGTGATGCCAGCATGAAGGCCCAAGCCTGTAATCCCCAGCAATCAGGAGGCTGGGGCAGGAGGAATCATGAGGTGGAGGACAGCCTAGTCTCCTTAGTGTCATTCAGACTCAAAAAGCTAACACACACACACACACACACACACACACACACACACGAGAACACATTTTAGAACGAAATCAAAATGCTGAAATGTAAGATGGGGAAAGATGGAGTTTAATCCAATATGGGAATTTTGATAGAATTAAAGAAGTGTTTAAGTGTTTATGTGTTTATGGGAGTGCAGAGATGGACCAGTGGTTACAAGCACTGGCTGTTCTAGAAGACCTGTGTTTGAATCCCAGAGCACACATGGTGGCTAACAACCAGTCTGGGGGATCTGACATCCTCTTCTGCCCTCTGCCAGCACCACACTACACGGATATACCTACATATGTGCAGGCATAACATTCATACACATAAAATAAAAAATAAATAAGTCAAAACAGAAGGCTATTTATTTATGGCAACAGTAAGATAGTGGGATGCATGAAAGGCAAAGGCAGGAAGTGACCTGTCAGCTTTTCCCAGTACTGAGTTGACCCCAGTTGTGGCTACTTTGTGTGTCCCCTTTAAGGAGGATGTGGGGAAATGGCAGAGCGCCAAAGAAGAGCAAAAATATAATTAAGGCTTAGATAATAAGGGATATGAGAAAGGCCAAAAAGTTGTAGGGCTATTTATTTAGAGAAAAAGGTCCAACTGATTTGAAGGATTGCAGTAAGAAAGACGTTGGTTATTTCCCATCTCTGTAAGCAGGACAAGAGAAAAGAAGCTCAGAGTGCACTGTGAGAATTGTTAGCAGGGAGGTTCTCAAGGGCCACACTGGCAACTGAAAAAGGAAAAGCATTAGCAAAAAGCTCTAGGGCAGTCACTTTCATCGTGAGCAGCAAAGGGCAGGAGAAGTGGTGTTCAACCATCAGCTTTGGTGTTACTTTGGCAGCAATCCTGTTACTGTTTATTGGAAACAATTCAGTTGTTTATTAGTTAAGTTTAAAATTTAACAGAAAGTTAGCGTGAAGGCATAAATGCAAGTTAGGTCCATTCAGAACTTTCCAGAGACAAAGCTTTGCGCCATTAGGATGGTTTTTACTAATCGCCAGGTATATTCACCACACTCTTTGAGGCTCCATTCATTCATTCCATTTTAAGAGCAGCTGTATGGGGTTGTGACTTTGAGGAAGAGTCTGATAAACCCCAGTCCTGGTGTCTGGATAATTGCACAGCAACGCTACAGTGATCTACGCCCACAGGCCTCTCGGTCTTTTAGTTTGGCTCTTTGGCTTTGGGGAAGGGAGGTGGGGCTGCACAGAGATTATGAAGAGCTTCAGCCCAGGATGTGGTGGTGTCCAGGTCACGGGGAGAGGAGTGCACCTGCTTCCGTAAATATGTACTCTGTCCATGTCGATCTTTCCTGCCATGCTTCCAATTTAGGTTGAGGCTGGCTGCAGGATGGATGCATCCTCTGCTTCTAAGTCGAAGGCACACTTCGTGAGGAGTTAAGAAAGACCAAAGAACCTTATCTGTCACAATCCTCCTCTTCCTCTCATTCTTTCTATTATTTCCATTGTCAATTTTCAGCCGCATTAGAAATATAGAACAATATGTCTTGGGATCTTTCCATGTTGGTATATACAGGTCACTCCCTTTTTAAAATATACTTTATTGTTTTTATTTTATATGTATGAGTATGTTGCATGTAGGTAGATGCACCCATGTTGTGCAGTGCCTACAGAGGTCAGAAGAGAACGTCAGATCCCTTGGAACTGGAATTACAGATGGTTGTTAGTTGCCATATGGGTGCAGGGAATTGGACCTGTGTCCTCTGCAAGAACAGCCAATGCTCTTAAGTGCTGAGTCATCTCTCTAGTCCCCCCCCTTTCTTTTTTTTAAAAAATGACTGCTTTAAAAAAAATCTCTTGGTCTATACATACTGCCATTTTATTTCATTTAGCAATATTTAAGATTAGTGCTACCAACAGAAGTCAGAATAATGGTTATCTCTACAGGGGCCATGTAGGAATCTTCTGGGGTGCTGAGATACTATTCTGTATCTCACTCTAAGAAATAAACATTCTATATTCAACTCTTAGAAGAGATTACCAAGTAGTATACACAGATTAAAAAGTCTTGTTTGTGGACTGGTGAGATGGCTCAGTGGATAAAGATGCTTGTTGCCAAACCTGATGACCTGAGTTCTATCCCTAGGACCCATATGGTGGGAAGAGGGAACTGAGTCCTATAAGTTGTTCTCTGACATCCACATGACTGCCGTGCATGTACTCATGTGCTTTCACACACACACACAGAGACAGAGACAGAGACAGACAGACAGACAGACAGACACATATACCACAAGATAAATGAAATATAGTAAAAGTCTTAGGTATTTCACATATTTTATTTGATGTAATTTATATCTCAGTATAAAAGTTGAAAGAAAGGCATATTAACTTCTTTATCCTTAAAAGACGTTATGTTCAATTATATTTCTAAAGAAGTAGGCAAGGACGGGGGAGGCGAGGAGCTAACATTTCTCAAGAACCTGCAATCAGGTAATCATATGCTATAATTTCTATTTAGTTATCAACAAACATGCTGTGAAGTGGATGTTCTTATTTCATATTTTCATGTGATGAGAAAGACACCGAAAAGTAAAGTCCTCTGTTTTACACACACTTGGCTATAACAGGGTCAGGGTGGCTTTGGAAAGAGGCTGGTTCAGCAGAGGTGAAAACTCAGAGGCTGAGTGAATTGCCCAAGCTCACCATCTGACCAGGGGCAAGTCCACTGATCTAGCCCAGTGATCTTTTAGGCACTGCATACTTCCTTTCCACTTATTTTTTCAAGTGTTCACCAAAGTTGCTTTTCTTTCTTTCTTTCTTTCTTTCTTTCTTTCTTTCTTTCTTTCTTTCTTTCTTTCTTCTTTTTGAAAATAATGCATCAAAAGTAAAAATCTACTGGGGAAACTTCTAGAAATTTTCTGCCAAAGATTCAAACGTTCACAGAAGGCTGAGCTAAACTATGTAAGAGTCTGTGTGTACTTCTTTCACTGGCATTGGAACAACTAGAAAATTATATAATTTTGTAGAAAATGATCTGATTTTTAACATCAGAAATACGTATGAGAACTATAGGCTATCCTTGTTTTGGAACTTAAATTGACAAAGAGGAGGTTCTTGGACAATTTGGGAATTACATAAATCTACATATTTCTATTATTTTGGTTATAGGTCTGGCTTTATCTCTTAAAAACTATTTCTGCTCAGCTTAATTCATTAAAAAATTTAAGTTCTGAAGAAGCCACAGAGTGCTTATCCATGAATAGGACACCTATTTCAAACCTCTGCTTACCAAGGCTCAGAGATCACTGTGGAAGAGGAGTTGGAAAGAGCATAAGAGCCAGAGATGGTGGATGACTGCAAGGAAACGGAGTTTTCCAGACAGCTGGTCAGATACTCGAACTCACAGCAGTAGTAGCACCCTGCACGAGTCCCATGCAAGCTCAAACTAGACAAAATCCTAGCATAATGGTGGGGAAGTGGATAAGAAATCACAGCCCAACCTAAGGAACTTTCAGTAAATGATAGCGGCTAGGAGGAGGAGAGACAGTGTCTTACAGGGATGGGACTCTTGGTCGGCCCAGTGGGTGGAGCCACACTGTAGGACAATAGGGGAAACAAATCAGACTATGGGCCATATTATATATGAAAGAGTGTATATTAAATTGGGTGGAGGTATGTGGGAGGTGTAGATAGGGACGGGATCTAAATACTATCAAACTATATTGCATGAAAATCACAAAAATTCAATAAAAATAAAATTATTTTAAAAATCTGTTTTCTTTTCTATATTTTAAATCTTTAAGATTTATTTTTATTTATGTGTGCATGTGTGTTTCTATATGAGTGAACGCTAAGTGTGTGCAGATGCCCATGGAGGCCAGAGAAGGGTGTTCGATCCCTGGGAGCTGGAGTTACAGGTGGGTGTGAACCACCCAGCATGGATGCTGGGAATCAAGTCTGGGTCTTTTACAAGAACATAAGCACTCTTAAACAGCTGAGCTTCTCTCCAGCAATACTTTCCATTAAAAAAAAAAAACAACCCTTTTGTTTCATCTTCCACCTATTGATAATTTTCCTTCTCATTACTGAGTCATATATGCTGTTGTTACATCTCTGCACTTGGTATGAGTTTATAGTAAATTCACTTAATCATATTTTGGAAACTGACAATTGTTAGTAATGACAGGAATGCAGCAGGAACCCAGACATAATCAGCTCACTCCCATCATTGGAACAATTCTGCTCTGAAATGTCATCTATTCAGAATCATACAACCTCTAAACTCTACATAGCACATGTGTCCAAGAAACATAAAAGTAGAGTCTTAGAATGTCAGTCATGGAAGAGGCCACATTTTCTATATTAGGGAAAAAAACCCAGTGACCTTTGTGTACATTGGCTTTTTTCATTGGCCAACAATCTGACTCTTACTACCTGAAGTAAATCCTGTCATTTCTTTATATTATTGATTGAGTCTGTGATATCTATTAGTTTTTGAGGCATACATCATATTCATGCAAAACCATGAATGCCTGTTGGACACTGTCGTCATTTAGTTTGTAATTGTAGCATCACTGGTAATGAAAAAAGAGGAATACAAATTACAGCATATTTATTTCAGGAACTTGGGTATATGGGCATGAAGGCTGGTTACAAGTCAGCTGAACCTCCGTAGAAAGGCCTTCAAAGTAGTAATATTTTATTTCTTGTTGTCTCAAGAGTGGACCTAAATAAAAGGCACAGGCCTACATTTTCTTTGCTAGAAATATATTATTTGCTAACTGGAAGGTACAGCTTTTTGTTTTTTAAGCTGTGCTGAAGAACAAGAGAGCCAAGTCTAACCTCATAGCCATAAATTTTGATGTGTAATATGTTTATAATGAGAAGATGATCAATCAAATTCAAATTTATTACCTGATGAAGAAAACACTTTGTTCAAGGTGAGTTATTACTACTTCAATCAAAACACATTTTGAAATGTTCTTTCTGGAAAATATTTTATAATATGTATTAAAAGGTATTTTCCCTTCTCCCTTGAAGAAGATTACTGCCTTTTTTTTTCTGATTTCAAAAACTATAGATTGATGTAGAAAATCTAAACAATCCAGAAAAACATTAAAAGTCACCCTGATTTCCTCACCAGTGTCAACATTTTGGTAAACATCTTTCTGAATCTCTCTCTATGCATTTATCTTATACATATTATGTGTACATTTTTTATATGTGTATTATAGGCTTGTATAGAATTTTAATGCAGAAAACATCATATCTTCTTTCATGTTTGCTTTTTAGCTCAGCAATATACCAAGGAGACTTTCTCTAATAAGCGTTAAGCTCTGTCTAATAGCTGCGTAGCAGCCCACTGTATAGAAGTAAAACAGGATTTAACTAATCCTCAAGTAGTAGCTATTAAATTGTTTCCAATTTGTTGTTACAATAAGCAAGGCCTGGATTAGCATTATTTACCTCAAGAGCTTGTCAATAAAGTAGACAAACTGTGGAAGTCGGATCCATGTCCCTGGTTTTCCTTAATTTTTTTAATTGAATTTTTGAGATTTTCATACAATATAATTTGATAGTTTTAAAATCCCCCCATCTGCACCTCCCCTTACTGCCCTGCCCAATTAAATGCACTGTATTGTATATATTATAAGGCATATAGAGTCTAATTTGTGTCCCCAAATGTCTTTCAGTGTGGGTCCATCCACTGGAGTCTGATTAACTTACCAAGAGTCCCATCCTTGAAATAAACCGTCTCTCCTTGTCCCACCTGCCATCGGGTTGCTAAAATTCTCTAGGTTGGGTTAGGATTTCTGGAGAACTCTTTTTCCTCATGGTCATTCACAACTTCTGGCTTTTACAATCTTTTTGACTCCTCTTCCATAGCAATCTCTAAGCCTTGAGAAACAGAAGTTTGGAAAAGGTGCTTAAACCAGGAATAAGCACTTTACAGCCTCTTGTTCTCTGAACATTGGCTGAGTGTGAATTTCTGTGTCAATCACCGTCATCTACATAAGGAAACTTCTTTGGTGAGAGATAAGAGACACATTAACTTATGGGTATAACAATAAGTCATTAGAAGTCATTTTAATACTGTAACTATTTAGTAGAAAACTAGTATTAGGCTGTCCACTGTGCAGTGTGACCACTCTAGTCTTAAGTTTCTAAGCCAGATATCATTGTCAGATTTGGGCTCTAGTTTTCTTTAAAAAACAAAACAAAACAGTAGAAAAGTATCAGTTTTCAATTCTGCTGATATTTGAAAGTGTACAAACGTATATTTTCAGAGTACTGAGTTGACAGTCTTCAAAAATTAATTAAAAATTAATATGTAGTACCTTAATTTTGGCCAATACATGCAAAATGTTCTTAAAGTTTTTGATTTATTTACCTTTATTTTCTGTACATGTGTTTTGTGTCCATGTATATGTCTTCTGAGGCCAGAAGAGGATGTGAGATCCCCTGAAACTGGAATTACTGATGGTTGTTAGTCACTATATGAATGCTGGGAAACGAACCTAGGTCCTCTGCAAGAGCAGCCAGCACTCTTAACTGCTGAGCCATCTCTCCAACCCCCATGCCAAATGTTCTTAATGAACAGAAAAAAATATTTGTGATGGTAATGATTAACAGGCAAGACAAATATTTTCAGCTGTTTGTTAAGCAGTTGGAAAAAAACCCTTCTACCTTCATACATGCAACGCTTTGGGTATACCTGGACTGCAGTAGTTATTTGGTTTTGGTTTACATTCTTAAGTGTCTTTTCAATTAAACAGCGAGCATGCTGAAAGCAGAAACTGCACTGCAACTCAGCAAGGATCTCACAGAATAAGGTCCTTTAATGACTTCTGTGGGTGAATAAAGGGCTGCAGAATTTTCTGTTTTCTTTGCCCCCACTTAGCAGCTTCCACCTCGTTTTTTCTTAGGATTCGATATTTAAACATAATATTTGCCTAGGACAAACAAACTTGGAGTTTGGGAGGTAGCACCATGTAACAGATGTTAAACTCTTCCGATTTAACTCTTGGCTCACTGATTTATTATATTTATGATCCTGGAAAAATCTTTTAGTTCATTAAGTTCTAATTTTCTCCACTATAAGGTGAAGATAATAGATTCCACTTTATACAGTGTTTTTTAGATGAAAAGAGATCGTGTTTTAAAGCCATTAGCAAGGTACCTAATGTAACACTTGATAAATAGTAGCTATAACTTATTTCCTCATAGGCACAAATATCTGTATTTACATATGGATATGCCATTGTCCATTTTTTGCCTTCTGCTCTAGTGGGCATAACAACTTTTAGATTGAAGACAAAAAAAAAAGTAAAAGGTAATAGAGATCAAGGCCCAAGACTCTCAATAAGATCAATTTGGAACTCAGGTTGATTGCTAAAAAATTCTATTTTTATGTTTTCAAAACTGCAAGAGGTATCTGCAGTATTGATATAGGGGGAAAATAGGATTGAATTAGACAATAGGAACCATCAGCACATTTTCTTAGGGTAAAAATAACTTTAGGCAGTCTGTACCATCGTGGATCTCATTATACAACTATAAGGAATAAAAACAAAAGCTATAAATGTAAAAGGTGAACTATAGTAACCCTTTGTTCTTTCTTAACAAGCAACTGACCTTTCATGACAGCATTCTTGAAACTTTAGCTTGCCTTTCTGCACTCCATCTTATATAGCTGAGCTTATTTTCCACTTAAAAGTTTTTTTTTGGTCTTTTTGAGACAGGGTCTTCCTGTAGCCATACTTGGCTTGGGGCTCGCTATGCATTAAAGGTGTGTATCATCATTCCCAGCCTAACAGTCAGTTTTAACAGCACGGGAATGCCTAGTGAACCTGCTCACTAAGTTTGGATGAGGTTTCTGCATTCATTTGCTGCTGGAGATGGTTCCTGGGAAACAGTATCACCTGTGTATTTTATTTCCAGTGTTAGCTTCCTTCCACCCAAGTTTCTTGTATATAAACCTTCTTATATATGAGAAGTGTTCTTTTGAAAGCAAGTAGAGTAAAAGACAACATCTGCGCAGAACAAGTACTTTCAAATTTAGGATTAAGATAGCTTCTTTTGAAAGGCAGAATTGAAGAAAAGTTAAACAAAATGTATACTTTGTAGGACTGAGGAAATAACCTCTTCCATGAAAATAAAATACATTTCTCCTATGTCTCTAAGGAAGCCAGATCCTGATTTATTTTTTGTTTAAGATTCAGCAGAAACACAATGCTCCATTTTATAGAGGCTTATTACAACACAATGACAGCACTATAATTTCCGTTGGGATGAAGTGCTTCCCTTGGCTCTAGGCCAGTTGAGCTCATTGTCACTTAGTACTTCTGCTTAGTACTTCTGCAGCCAAGGACACAGGCAAACACCTTCATTTTTATGCATTCTGTGTTCTTTTAGAGAGCATTTTAAAAACGGTTTAGTGGCGTGTCATTAGATGCAGTGGTTTGAGTTTGCGTGTGATCAGATTTCTCATGTCGGGCAGGAGACATTCAGATAGTTCAGAGGTCACTGCAAGTGGTGGTGCCACCCACTTCCGGGCCGAGGCAATCATAAAATCAGTGTAGTGCACAGAGGGCCTTTTGGTTCTTTTGTCTCAAGAAACCTATAATTGTAAAATTCCTCCTAGATATGATCGTTCATATGAACCTAAATGTTCTCTCTGTCTCTCTCCCTGTCTCTCTCTGTCTCTGTGTCTCTGTCTGTCTGTCTGTCTCTCTCTCTAGCTATGTGGAATTTGTCCATTCTTGATATTTAGAAGAGTTCTAGTCAGTTAAGTAAATGCCTTAGGGAAATGGCTATCATCTAAATAAAACATTTTTTTTTAGACGCCTTCCAACTCCATTCCCCATGCCTTTATCACTGTGGACCTTTACCCCAGAGCACAATAAAAGTTTTGTAATACTTGCTTCCTGGGGACAACAACCTGAGCACTTAAATGTAATGTAATACTCCCCTTCCAGGTGGACAGGCGTGGTGGTTGTTGTGTACTGGAGTCCTGTAAGTCCCAAAGGGAATGTGCCGGAAGGAGCAGAAGAATTTCAGCATGAGGAAGGGCTGGGTAGCAGGCCTTCTATCCAACAGACAATCTGAGCCTAGCACATTAGTCATCTCATTCTCTCTTAAGCAATGACCCAGCAAGCCTGCCATTGCTTCCAGATATTTTTCTTAGAAATTGGGAGGCCTCAGGAAACACAAAGTGTTGATTCATACACTTATTGACTATAAGTGAAAGCATTTAGTAAGTGCTCTCTGCTGACCAGGTACTGTGTTCAAACTTCATATGTATTTCCTTTCTTCAATCTTTCTTACAATAACCATCAAGAAGACAAGTTTCAATCTCCATTTAGCGGTTGAGAAAATCAAGTCTTTTGGGGTGGTTAAGAATCTTGCCTGAAATCACACACTAGCAAGAGGCAAAGGTGTGGCTTCATCCTGCGGCCATGCTAAGGCGACACTTTAAACCACTGTGCTACACTGCCTCCCAGTGTTAGAGCATCTTTTATCTTTATCCCCAGCTGTGTGGAAAATGACAGAAGATAAGAAATCTTCATATGCCTGCAGATAATACATGTTCTATAATATTATATATGCTTGTCATTTTAGTTACATCATATGGTTATATGAATCGCTGTGTTGTAAATGAAACAACCAGGAAACCTAACTAAGCTCAAGCAAATTCAAGCTGCTTGCTCGCTAAAATATGATTATAATGATCTCTTTCTGTTGGCTCTTTTCTGCCTGCCTCTGGTTTTCTGAAGTGCTCTTTTGTTTCACATGAGCAGTTGTTACTGAGAAATACCAGTTGCAGGGAACCATTCATGACAGTATCATCCTCCCACTCTCTTTCTTCCTTCCCCACAACCTCCGGGCCTGGAAAGTGCAGTTATTTTGAATGAGTGTGATTGAAAGTGACAGAAAACCCACATGTATTTCTTTTAGAAAATTTATGAAGCAAAACATCTCTAAAAGAGAGCCTGGCATTGTTCTTTGGTTCAGATAGAACCCTTCAGAGGAAAAAACAAATGCTGCCATACTTGTAAGAGTTAGAAGGCACAGGGGCACTTGTAGAAGTCCCAGGCACTGTCATTACCATAGTTGTCTATTTGGGGCATTCTAAGCGACTCAAAACACCAACTAAAGAGAATTTCCAAGATTATGTAATGTCCTTCAACAGACACATCAGATTTAGGGTTGGTCTAATTTTTCTGTGACTAATTATTTCTGAAAATTGCCTCTGGGTTATAGAGTTCAGCCTTATATGAAGCGTTCTCCATATTCCCTTCTCTCTGTGAAGGAATGTTCTCAGATAACCAATGTCAGAATAAATCTGAGTCTACTCTGCAAGTCTTCCATTAGTGTACATAGCTTCCTTTGGTAGCAGAGACTGTCAATCTTCTGTGTTTGAGGCATACTTTTCAGTGCTATAATTATTAAAAACACAAAGAAAGGCCCTGCAGGGATTAAAATGACACTGTCTCCATAGTGGAGATGTTACAATGCGGCAGTGCCTGAATCAAGACAGCCTGACTCTTGGAGTCATTTAAAACTAAGAGTAAGCCTGATCTGTTCTCAGAGCTTGCTCTTTCTGCTTTCTCTCAGAACTGTTCTTCTAATCAAGGGCAAATTCTCTTTCTTTATTTAATTAGTATATCCAGCAATGACATGGGAAAGAAATGAGGAACCTTATCTATCAGGGAAGGATTTTCTCTTTCTGACCCTTACTGACCCAGAATAGCATACACAACCATAAACAGGTATTATCAATCTAATCCCATCTGTTATTTGCAACAGAAACTGGGGATAATTGGCTATGATATTTGACAAAATACACAAACACATTTATTGGTGTTAGGCAGCAAGGAAAGGTCAAGAGGGAGAAATAGGGAACATAACTAAAGATTAAAGCAATTTGTTTAGCTTATCTTTTAAAAATTTATTCCAAGAGGATCCCAAGGCCTAGTAAGATCATTTACATTGTTTTTCTAAAGGCTAGCTAGATTTAAATAAGATGATCGTGCAATAGTAAATCAGATTGAATAGTGTCAAATGATCACAGGACATAAGATTGACTTTGGTTTCAGGGCTAGGTAAAATTCCCAGACAAAAGACATTTCCAGAAAAGTCATTTCCACATCTCCATTGTTATTAAACATCTTACAGTGTTCATAAAAGCAATTCTAGTATGGGCGTAGAATGAATATGCCTGTCTGTCAGAGTTAAGTCTAGGTTTGAGGACAGCTGTATTTATTCCCTTTACTTTGATGTCCAATGCACTCATGGAACAAAGTGTTTTCATGTTTCAGAAAATATACAATTGTTCACTGTTGTTAGTCTGCCATTATGCTATCCTTTCTATTCATTACGAGGAGAATCTTGACAGATTCCTTTATAACTATATGTGATACTCATTTTATTTTGTAAATAAATGAGGTGTTATGCCAAACTGTTTAGGGCACAGTAACATACTGTTTGGACTGTTGACTTGTGTATAAAAGAAAATCACAATAAGAAGAGCAGGATGGAAGAAGCAGAAATACACTTGAAGGTATTTGCTCGCCAATGGCCTGATGGCAGCATTTGAAAATGATTTTGTCTTTTTCTTTGTGGAATGATAATGCTAGGTTGCTCTTCTAATGAGTGACACTAGACTTGGCCTTTTGGGGGGATATTTGGATATAATGTATTGTGTTGGTTAGTTTTTATGATTGATTTGCTATAATCTGGAAAGAGGGAACCTCAACGGAAGAATTCCTTTGATCATATTGGCCTGTGGTCGTATCTGTGAGGGACTGTCTTGATTGATGATTGATATAGGAGGGCCCAAACCACTGTGGTCAGTATCAGCCCTAAGTAGGTAGGTCTGCATTGTATAGAAAGTGAACTGAGCATGAGCGAGTGAGTGAGCCAGCAAGCAGCGTTTCTCCACGGTTCCTGCCTCTTTGGAGTTCGTGCCTTGACTTCCCTCAGTGACAGACGGACCTGGAAGTGGAAGCCAGATAAACCCTTTCCTCCCCAAGTTGTCTTTGGTCAGAGTGTTTTAGCACAATAACAGAAAGCAAACTAGAACGCAAAGCTTAGTAGAATCTGGGTAATGTCTCAAGAATTCCAATAGATCTGCATAGTCTGATGATTTAGTGTGGTAGGTAGAACAAAGTACAAATATATATACGTAAAAGTTGGCCCTTGTTTGGTGTTGAATGATCAGGTTACTGATCACTTTCTTATAGTTAAGGAAGTGCACGCTTTTAAGATTTTAGAGGCTTAAAAGTAGGTAAGTGGTTCAAGTGAGAGGCAAGTTAATTTTATTCCTAAATACACTAATTCAAGAATTAGAGTAGAAACTTTTCTATTTTTTTCTCATACAGCAAATATCTAAAACTGATCTCTTCAAAGTACTGCAGAATTCAATTTCCTCAAGATTCTTAATATCATTGGCAAATGTAAATCTGAGGTAGCTTTGAGAAATGTATTAGAGAGAAAAGAAATGAATAAAACCCACAAATTTCATTAAGTAAGCCTGTGCCTAATGCTTACATGCAATGTGTCTAGGGGATAGCTGATTCAAATCTTTGTAAATGGTATGTCCTGTACTGAGTCTATTATCGTCTCTGAGAATAAAACAGTGAACATGACAGATAATTTCTGCTGTCATTCATTTAAATTTTAGTGGGAGGGAAAAGTGATAGATGTCAGAGAAGAAGGAAATAGAGTGATGAGGCAAAGAGTGTTAATTCATAATGAGTAGTTAGAGGAAGGGCTTCTGATAAGATGGCGTTTACACATTGAACTGGTGAGTCATGTTTGTATGATAGTTATATTCCAGGCTGTTAAGCGCCGAAGGCAAAGAACCTGAGGGGACAGCACAGCTGGCACGTTAAAAGGCAACAAGAAGACCATTATGACTGTATCAAAGGGAGCCAAAAACGTGCTCATAAACGATGGCTTGGGGTTGGGGGTGGGGAATCATATTGGTCTTTGTACACTACTATAAGAATTTGGTTTCTAGTGTTGGAGAGATGGCTCACTGGTTAAGAGCATCAACTGCTCTTGCAGAGGACACTGACATGGTGGCTAACAGCCATCCATAACTCCAGTTCCAGGGGTTCCAATGCCCTCTTCTGACCTCCACAGGCATTGCACAACATGGGTGCATTTACATACATACAGACAACACATTCATATGCAGAATATTAAAAAACAACAACAAAAAGAATTTGGCTCCCAATCTTAAGTGTGAGAAATCCACTGAAGAATCTGAGCAGGTGTTTGATATAATCAGTCTTACAGTTTGGTGGCAGTGCAGGAAACAAGAGTGTTCGGAGGCTGTTCTCATAATCCACACCCTGAGTCATGGTACTCTAGATCAGGATGTGGTCATATGCTGGACGGATTTTGATATTAAATCCACAGGAACTGCTTTTGCACTGAATATGGAGTGTGGAGAAAAAGCAAAGCCAAAGGTGACTTTCAAAGCATTTGTTACTTTTGCTGCTCTGAGAAAGGCTGCTGCCCTGGGCAGCATTTCCAGATCAGAAACCTGGGTTGCATTGTGGCAAGAGGAAGGAAGGCCTGGGGACGAAGGATTTACACAAAATGGAGGTGCAAGTGGCTTGGTTTTCAGTGCATGGTTATAAACTCTTTTGGTTTGACTTTACCCACTTGGTGGCTAGGGCTGTGGTGACATTTGGGAAGCTTCAAACCAAACCACAGCATTTCCCCTGAAATCCTCAGGGTAGTTCTGATTGCTCCTCCTCAGAGTGTGAGACTGATAGACAAGGGCACACAGAAGAAGATCTAACAAATCTGAAATCCTTTTTCAGGAAGAAGAAGGGCCAGTTTGAAATTTGCAAAACTATGAAGGGTAGGGAAAAAGTCCACATGTATTCATTATTCTTTTGAGCATTAGAATTAACTTGGCAGAACATAATGGAGGGATGTTTAGGCAGTGGACAAGAATTATTTTCTTCAGCAGATATTCAATTTGTGAGAATGTATACTTCAAAGATGACATAGGTAGAGAGTATCAGGATAGTTGAAAGGATTTGGAAACTCCAGAGCTGGGATATATAATAAATTATTATATAATGAGGGATTTAGTTTTTTTTGTCCTCAGAATTTGTTAAGTATCTACTCTGTGTGTATTATTTGGCTAATGGCTATAGGGAACATAGTAAGAAGAAAATATAGTTACTAGACTCTAGAGTTTATAATCAGTAAGAATGACAGCATGTGGCCAGGCCTAGTGGTACATGTACATAATCTCAGCATTAGGGAGGTAGAGGCAAGAGGATCAAGAATTCAAGACGAGTCTTGACTACATAGCAAGTTCAGGGCTAGCCTGGGGTATAGGAGACATGTGTGTGTGTGTTTTTTAAGGCCATCAACAATAACAAAAAAGAATGACAACACGTGGAAAAGCACAGAAATTCAAACTCCTTTTAGAACTTTATGTAGAAGTTTTACATTTTGGACTCTCCTTGTTACTATGGCCTTTGTGTTGTACCTGTACAGTCCCTCTGTTCTGACTCTGCGTCATGTGCGTGATTTTCTTTGGTCCATTTAATATTACCAAGAATAATGCAAGTAGAGGCTTGAAAAGCACATGCATTCTCTTTGCCTACCTGCATGACAGGTTGTGTGTGTGTGATTTTTAAAATCTCTTCCTTGCTATGAGATTGTGTTCAGGCTAACCTGCAGATGTATGACAGGTACGTGGGAAGGCCCAGGACTATTCTGAACCTGTGACAGTCAGATAACTCTAAAACATATGAGAAGCACAGCCAAGATCGTCAGGAGTAAACCATTAAAAACAGTATCTTCAAGAGTCACTTTGCAAGCAGCACGCAGAGTTTACTGAGTCAGGAGAAGAGATGGCTGTGTCATACCACCACTTGACTTTCTGGAACAGGGATGGTAGTGGAAATGTGTAAGAACATGTAGGACATAATAAAAAATTGCAGGAGTTTGGAAGGGGGAGATTCCAGATTTTTCTCCTAATTAGTGTTTGGGGGAAAGAGGAACAGCTTGAAGATTGTTTGGAAATACTGGGTTTGTGATGCATGTAGTGGGAGATCCCTAACAGACAGTAGACATATGGACCTGGAGCTCAGGTTAGAATTGACCTGTTTGGGGACACTTTGCACAAACATCTTCAAATATCTTTTGCCCAAAGAATCTTCAAAAGAACAAAACTCAGGGGGATGAGAGGCCCACCAGCAGACCCATGCATAATGTCCTAAGTCCTACGGTAAGAAAAGAAAGTGGAGCCTTCTAGGAGACAGTGAAAGAAGGAGAAACTAGAGTCTGATAGAAGGCAAGAAACAGTGGAAAGAAAGTTCCTAAGAATAAGATAAAGATTCAGTTTCAGAGAGGAAGAGAGGCTGATGGGATTAAGGACTAAAAGAGGTTAGAGGATTTGATCGTTAAGATGTTAGTGTTTGAGGGAAAAGAATGATCTAGTCTATATATACTTAAAATTTTGAAGCCAAATTTCAAGATTAAATAGAGATAAATGACGAAGTGGAGGGAGAGAGGGTAGATTCTGACATTCCAAAGGACTGGGAAGGCATTCATATGATTTGAGCGTTTGTGTAGCTACGTGGCTGAGGGTAGAATAAAGAATGACCTAAAAACTCCCAGGAGAGATGGGAAAATGAAATTGAGAGCAAGTAAGCAGGAGGAGCTGGGTTAGAGGAGGAGCTGCAAAGCTTTTTCTGGAACAGGATATAGAGGGAGAATCTTTACCTTTTACCAGCACTCTGCAGTGTAGCCAGGCTCTATACGATTCCTATTTAACTGTGTCCATAGAAACAAAGTATCAGTCTAGAGTATTCAACCTTTGACATTGTGACACCTACAAAAAGTTCATGTTTGAGGTTCACACAAACTAGTTACAAAAAATAAAATCACACACACACATATAAAATCCTGCATCCTTGCCTCAGATCTGCCACTTCTGACCCGAGTTTCAGGTCCATATTTGTTCCTCTCTGCTAGAGGTCTTCGACTACATACATCTCAAACACAGCATTTCCAAATTCATCTTTTCTATGAAGCCTGCCCTTTTTTCTAGACACTAGGAGAAAAATCTAGAGCTTTTCTTGTCTCAGAGGACAAAAGTATTTTAAAAATGTATATGAATCTCTTCAATAATCTACTCTATTTATTTATATGACCAAGAAATGTTAAACTGTTAAGCAGATGATATGTATCAAATGCTGTTTATCTCTTAATAACCAGTGTTTATTGTCTCTCCAAAATTTAAGGGTAAGAGTAATGGTTATTTTAGTGTATTTTATACATAATCTTTACACACTCTTTAAACTTTATTTGACATTAGTACTTTGTAAAATAAAAAAATTCATAGATAGTACAAAAATTGACTTATTACTATGTGTGTTTATGTATTTGCTCATGTAATTGAGTTGCCAGTAAACATACACATGGAAATAATCATACTAAAATGATAGAAATTTATATATAATTAAAAAGGATATTCATCACAATCCTCTTCAATAAAGTTCATGCCTGTATGAAAAACAAGGAATCTTAAGAAGTGATTTTTAATTAATTCTTTACACAAGAAATAATTGAAATTAAGGTTTTGATTACTCTATTGGTTTTGTTTAAGGTAGTTCCGACACTCTTGAGTTTGCTCTTGAAAATGTTTCACCAAAACATTTGAGTGATATATTATTAGTTTTTGACTGAAGATGCCAAATGTGAATGAAAAAAAAAAAAACCGTGTAAGGCAAACAGGCTGTTGCAGGTGTTTGAACATTCTTGAGTTGTTTTCATGTCCTCTTGGCAGGAAGTGAGCAGCCACCCCCAGCCCTGCCCACCCCTGGCCTCTTTTCCCCTTGGCACAGAATGCTGCTCATGTTCTGTAAGGACAGGCTGGGGAACTGAGGGTACTTCTCAGAAGGAGACCTGCTTTGATCTTTGTTGAACTGACTAGCAACCTGGGCCACTGGGTGATGTCTCCTCTGGAGAATTCTCGGTTCATCATGGTGTCTGGACATAGAAAAAAAATGCTGTCTCTGCACTTCCAGCTGAGGGATGCTAGGCTGCAGGTCCCAGTCCACCAGAGACTACAAAACATCCCATCGGTGAGGAAGTCTTCCAAGTCTGAATGAACTTAGTTCAGAATGAAGCAGTGTTCTTTGGAACCATTTGATCTTATCAAAATACCTCAAGAGTACCATTAATATTAGAGCCCTAATAAAGAACTTCAGAGGGTTGAGGAGATGATTCAGTTGGTAAAGTGTTTGCCTGCCAAATACGAGTACCTGAGTTTGATCCCCAGAACTCATAGTTAAAAAAAAAAAAAAAGAAAGAAAAACCGAGTGGTAGAGATCACAACACTTGTAATCCCTGTGCTGGAGAGAAGGACACAGATGCATCCCTGGAGCCTGACATATCCCTGCTGTTTGTTGGCCAGACTGCCTACCCTAACTTGGCAAATTTCAGACCAGTGAGAGACTTTATCTTAAAAACAAAAAAGTGGATGGTGCCTGAGGAATGGCATGAATTCGTTCTCTAGCTTCCATGTACACACACGTTCACATGCACACACACACAAACAACTCAAGAGTTTGCTTTCATTGTTGAGGAAATATCTTTATTACCTCCAACAGATGATACAAGTAACTCTGCCTTTGAATACTGACGCTTCATCTATTTAATAAATATTGGATTCTTTGGAGGTAACACAAAATATAGACAATAGGAAAGTGGGAAAATGGAAAATGGAGGACTTTTTCTGGCGTGTACATAGATGCTAGGGTATGGCAAATATTGTGGGCCACATCAGACCCCCACCCCCACTCACAATAGTGTGCAGTAAGCTAAGGAGTAAGAAGAAGGCTGCTTTATGGATAACTCTGAAGGGCAAACCTTCAATGAAGGTGTTACTTAGCTGTCAAGGAGAAGATTGGTGTCACTCAAATCCAGCCTTTCCCCTTATTTCCTCCGACTCTTTTAAAGAGCTGATCCTGAAGGTACGGAAGGTTCTTCTTTTCTGAAGGGTCTGTTTCTTCTGGTTCTTTTGGGGTTTTCTCACAGCTAGTGAAGCACCTAGTGCTTTAAAGCCAAGCCCTTTTTCTCTATTCCCATGTGGAAGGGAAATAAGAACTCAGTCACAAACCATGCAACCAGGTGTCCAGGTACTTCATCAGAATGTGATTGCTAGTAATCTAAATTTGATATGAAGATTTTATGGGGTTGGAGGTTTTTTTTTTTGGACAGTGTTTTCCTGTAGCTCCAGCCGGCCAACCTGGAACTTGCTATGTAGACCAGGATGGACTTCATTTTAACAGAGATCCGTCTGCCTCTGCCTCCAAAGGGCTGGGATTAAAGGCATGCATCACCACACCTGGCTGGAGTTTATTCTTGATTTTTGAATTATTTGTGTATATCCATTTCTGAGTATTCACACATAGCTGTTTGAGTCCATACGCCTTTCTTAGATACTTAAAGTTTGGAGAGTACAATCAAGGATGAAATTGAGAAAGTGGATCTGAATAATTAAATTAATATGACACTGTGAAATCTACCAAACACTCTTGTGTGTGTGTGTGTGTGTGTGTGTGTGTGTTGATTAAAAAACTAAGATGGAGAGCCACTGAAGAAGACACCTGACGTTGACCTCTGTCTTCCATATGCACACATACCTGCACAAATGCACACTTAACCACGTATATACAGACCAAAAAGCATAATAATAAAGAAGGTACAAAAGAGTGCACAGTAGATTTCACAGTGTCATATTAATTTAATTATTCAAATTAAATTTCTTAATTTCATCCTTGAGTGTACTTTTCAAACTTAAATGCACATACAAATCATCTGGATACTGTTATAATGGAGTTTCTGGTTCCATAGGTCTGGGGTAAGACCTGAAGTTCTGCATTTCTAATAACTCCCTGGAGAGTCTAGAGCCCTGGTTCTCAGACCACATTAGGCACATTACACTGTGGTTGTCAGAGCTTACACGCATCAGAATTCCTGGGAGGGCTTGTTTAAACCTGATTGCTGGGCCCGGCACCTGGAGCTTCAGCAGGTGGAGGGTGTGGTAGAGAATTTGCATTTCTAACAAGCTCCTAGGTAATAATGGTGCTTCTAGTTAGGAACCTCTTTAAGAACCACTGATTTGGAAAAGGGATGATTATTTTACTTGGAGAATAAACTATTTTGCTCTGCTACAGAAAACAGAGGTTTGAGGCATTAAGAATTAGATTCTGACTTTTAGGTTTCAGTTCTGGTATCTAAACACATTTAATATCATTTCTTTTTAAACAACAACAGGCTATGGCATGTCTCTATAGACTTTACGTTGGTCAAAGCCTGCCATAGTTCAAATAGCAATCTAATCTTACCTGGGGTCTTGGCAAGGATTACTGAGAACCAATGGGATTGTGGCTCCCTCTCAAATGAATGGGGTGATGAAGAAAATATTTTAATAGGTTCTTAGTAGGTATAGTAAATGTTGACCTATGATTTGATAGTTGTTGCCATAAGAAATATACTAGGATGGTTCTCTCTCTCCTTTCTTCTTCCTCCTTCCCTCCCACTTCTCCTTGTTTCCTCACCCTCTACCTTTCTCTCTCTCGTTCTGTGGCTGTGTGTGGTATGTTTGTGTGAATGCATGTGTATGTGCAAGGTGTGTTCTCCTGTACATGTGAGGGCCAGATATCAACACTGGACACCTTCCTCTATTGCTTTCCACCTTATTTTTGACACAGGGTTTCCCACTAGTCCCAGAACTCCCTGTTTCTGCTCAACTGACTGGTCAGCAAGCCCCCAGAAGTCACTTGTGTTGGGGTTACAGGTATGATGTTGCTCTTGGCTTTTTATGTGGATGCTGGGGATCTGAAATCTGGTCCTCATTCTTACATAGCAAGAACTTTACCCACTAAGTAATTTCTCTCCAGCCTATGCTAGGATATTTCTTTTCATTGACAACATTGGTAAATTTCTGTTTTGATATAGAAATACCTGAAGGAGGAACTTAACTTATTTTATTCAGTCAATAAAAAGCAAGTATGTGAGAAACTTTCTAGGTTTATGAGTGGAGAGGTGTTAAAATATGTTCTAGAAGATCAATTCTCCTATGTTCAGTCCTGTACTACCAGGTTAAGCAAATCTCTTCAGTCTAAAAGAGAAAACTGAAATACCTGTGGAACAAAATCAGATTGGCTTATCCTAAAAATAGGCCAACTACCAACATTTAACGTTTAGTACTCCCTCTTCTATAACAGGATAGTATTCTATATTCTGGGAGTGAATACAACAATGCTTGTAATTTTAAGAGAGATAAGGATTTATATGAATAAGCATATGATATACAGAGTAGAATAACCAATATGCTAACCATACTACCAATGTGAAAGGGAATGTAAAGTGATCCATTCTGTTTGAGAAACTTGGAGAAGACGTCAAGAAGGATGTGGCATGTGGGTGGAGACTTTGAAAAGACTTCAGTAGGTGTGAGAGCATTGCTATGGTTTGGGTCTAAATTGTACTCAGAGGCCATGTGTTAAAGAGCTTAGTTGCCAGGTGATGGGCTTGGTAAGTGATTGGATCATGAGGGCTCTGAGCTCACCAATGGATTCATTTACTGATGGCTTTATAATTAGATAGGCTATTGGGAGGTGATAGGAATTAGGGTTAGACCTACTTGACCTAGTTGGTTGGATCTAGTTGAAGGGAGAGTAGATCCTTGTGGCCCCAGGGTGTGCTCATGGGTATTATATGTTGTTCTCTCTCTCCTCAGCTGCAAGGAGGTAAGCAACTTTTGCTCACCGTGCCTCCCTCCCCCACTGTGATGTCCTATTTTACCATGAGTTCAGAACCAATGGGGGTCAAATGGCCAAGGATCAAAACCACTGAATTCATAAGTCAAAATAAATCTTTCCTTCTTTAAGTTTATTTTCTCAGATATTTTTGCCACAACAGAAAAGTGATTTATAACCATGTACTTATAGTACTGAACCTGGAATTAAATTTCCACTTAAGGTGCTTTGTGAATATTTTAAGGATTCTTTCCCTCAAATCAATGATGGACAAATACAGAAAAACAGAAGTGAATTTTATTAAAGAAACGTGCGTTTTCTCATTTCATGTTTTATGAAAGATCAGCGGTTACTGTATTTGCTTCTTTTTCTATTACTGCAACAAAACAATACAAGCAATTTAAGGAAGTGTTTGTTTTAGCTCACAGTTTGAGGATACAATCTATCATGGGAAGAAGTCATGACAGTAGGAATGTGAGACAACTGTTACCTTGTATCAGCTTGCCTTGCTCCTTTTTGTTCAGTCTGGGATTCCTGTCCATAGAACGATACTGCCTACATTTGGGGTAAGTATTTTCACCACCTCAGTTAACCCAGTCCAGAAACTCCCTCACATATATTCCCAGAGATTTCTTTCCTTGGTGATTCTAGATCCTGTTTGGTTGATAACCAATATGGATCATGATAGTTACTAAGTGTTTCAGGTTTCTGTGCTGATTCACCCAAGAGCCAAAGAGATTTTGGGTTTTGACCAGATGATTGGTTTTACTTTTGGTTCCATCTTCACAATTCTAAATCAGAATTCACAGCTGACGCTAGTTCAAGATGGATAACATTCTAAGACACATTTCAACTTTGGAGATGTCACTGAATTATTTCTTTGTGTCTTGTAGATATCCACAGATTGCTGTCATTGTCAAAGAGGATCCAGACTTCAATCTCCTTTCATTTTCTCCACACTATATATCTTCCCATGGTGACTTCAAGTTTCTGGATTCAAGTACATTATTTTTATAAGGTCTACATTTTGTGTTTCTGAAAATTAGGATTATTTTTTGAAACATTAACTGATGCATTTTTAGTATTTCCTTCTTTCCATTTGGTCTACTGTTCACCTTTGCAAACATAAATAGACACAAAAAAAGTAGCAAACTTTTCTAGGTTCACATGGTCCCAGAGAGACTTCTGAGACTGCGGTAAAGAAATTGATGAGTGTCATATTTAGGCAGACCCTTGGCCTAGTGCTACCCAATTTGTTTCCAAGACACTGGGTGAAGACTTTAGATGGAATATTGGCACAAAGATGAATCTTTGGACTGGGGGAGTTGATAAAGTGCTTGCCATACAAGCAGAAGGACCTATAATCTTAGCACTTATGGATGGGGTGATGCGGAGCAGAGCTAGGAGGATTCCTGGGGCTTCCTGTCCAGGTAGTCTAGCCAATCAGTTAGCTCCAGATTCAGTGAGAGACCCTGCCTCAAAAAATAAAGGGAAGAAACAATTGATGAAGAGAACTAATGTCAGTGTCTGGCCTGCATATGCATGTGTACCTATACATATGCACACATGGAACACACACACACACACAGACACAAAAAGGAATCTTAGAGAAATTCATTTGGTCTTTATTTATTTTATTGTCAATAATGTTTTATATATTTATAATGTAAAAATTATGCTTTTTGGCAAGATATGCACCTAGTACAATAATGGATTTAAGGTCTGCTTCAGAGTATAGAACCCATGCTTGACACTGAAATCAGCATATCAGCCTGAGGCTAGACATGTCACAGAACATAAAAGAGAGCCCAATATTAGTTTTATACTAAATAGTGATAGTATTAAATTGTTTCCTAATGACTTATTTTTATACCCATATATTAATGTATCTCTCATCTCTCATCAGAGAAGTTTCCTTATGGAGCAGATGACGATTAACACATCTGGCCAATGTGCAGAGAATAAGAGGGCTCATCTCTGTATAGTACACCTGTATCAAACTTCTGTCTCCCAAGGCTCCCAGGGATCATTGCATAAGAGGAGTAGAAAGACTGTATGGGCCAGAGGTGGTGGATGACTGGAGGAAACAGTTTTCCAGACAGCTGTTTACTATCTCATATGAACTCACAGCAATAGAGGTATCATGTGCAAGTGCCATGCAAACTAAAACCAGACAAAACTCCAGCATAGACATTGGGATGTTGGTAAGAAATCTCAACTTAACCTAAGGAACTTTTGGCAACCGATGGCTGCTGGGAGGGGGAGAGACAGTGTCTTACCGGGATGGAATTCTTTTGAGGCTAACCAGGCTCCAGTGGATGGACTCACATTGAAGGACATTTGGAGGCATAAATTAGACTTTGTAAGCCTTATTATATGCATAATAGAGTACATTAAACTGGACGGGGGCAATAAAAGGAGGTGTAGATAGGGGAGGGGATCAAAATACTGTTAAATTATATTGTATGAAAATCTCAGAATTTCAATAAAATTATGCTTTGATCCATCTGTTGTACATTGTGGACATGGCTATTTTACTATTTTATAGTGGGAATTTTGGCTTGTTAAGTGAAAAGAAGGAGCTAAAATCTCGGTCATTCACAAATGCTCTACCTGCAGCTGTCACCCAAGAACTAATAAGGTGGCATTCCCTCCTTAAATTTGAGTTATTTTAATAAGGAAACCAAGTAGTTCTTATTTGGATTGGAATAAGAAAACTTCAGGAAATTCCAGTTCCTTTAGTTGTTATAATAATGACATAACATTTTACATGTTGCAGCAACAACAGAAAAATATATCTCACATACTTAGGAAAATCCTTATATTTTCTTTTGAAAGTCATTTGACTTATGTATTTTTTTTTTTTTGAGATATGGTCTCACACTATGTCCCTGGCTAGTCTTAAACTCACACAGTCCAGACTGACCTCAAACTCACTGTGATCCTCTTGCTTCAGTTTCTTGACTGCTAGGATTGTAAACACGTGCCACCACACCCAGTTAATCTTATGTGTATGAAACTTCAAGCTAGTAAGAGAAACTTCAACACTTTTTTGTTTAATGCTATGTCTACTTTTAGCCAGGATCTGTGGGAATCAACATTATTCCTCCTCAGTTATTATATTTTTTTGTTTCCTCCAAGGGTCATGTGAAAGACTGTATTTAATTCAGAAGAGATATTTCTGCAGTGAAGAACACTCCATATTTAAATAAATCCAAGTCTCTTCCTGACATCCAGTCTGTATCTAGGACACATCTGGACAGTTGGAATCATCCAAATTTGATTGATTTTTCCAGTTTGCATAACATTTAGTAAATAAAAGAAAAAGGAACGTGCTTTAATCTGTGTTTTAAAGAAGTCAACAGCATTTCTGCAGTACAGGCTTGCCTATGGCTCAGCCCTGGTTCCTTGCCCATGTCAAACATGCCTCATGTTGATGGATAAGGCTGACTTTCAAAGGGTGTGGTTTTTGAGGTTGCTGTATGCCTTGCCATGACTTAAAATATATCTGTCTGGCTGCCAAATGGCCCAAGGAGGCACCAAACTCAGGATCCCTTGGCTTTAGAGACTAGTTGGTGCCGTAGGACTGGATGCTATTTCAGAGTCCTTTTATGCCTATTTTTAAATATTGAGACTACTTCAAGTCTTAAACCAGGATCTTACTCCCCTCCTCCTTTCAAGTGAAAACAGAGGGTAAGAATTAATTTGGGGCACAGAAAGTGAATGTTGACCTTCTGTGTGTCTCTTGAGAACATTAATCTGAACTACTCTCCAGAAAAAACTCTTATTTTTTTTCAGCCTGAATTCTTTGGATATTGTGTGTACATGAGGTGAGAGAAGCCTGGTGGGAAAGAATTCTGGGTGTCTACAAATAGATTCCCTTGCTTGTGGCCTCCTGGTAAGGGTGGAAGAAACAGCCTCAGATGCACTCCTCAGGGTCAATTCTCCTTTCAGTACAAATGCATAATATGCAATTTATTACAAGTTGTTAAATAATAATGCCTGGAACAATTCAGGGAAAAAGAACCTTAAATGACAAAGCAAATAATATTATTTAGGGAAGGGAAATGTTTTACTCTTTATTGAATGGAAGAATGAGTTAAATTGTATTAAAAAGGAAATAAATCCACTGCGAGGAAGATTTATTTCATTAAATAGTTATTGAGCATCCACTGTGCATCAGAAATAGTTGTAGCTCTGGAGATATAAGAGGGAAATAGAAATGTTCTTTGGCCTTGTGGGTTTCCTGATCTAGTAGAAGGGCAGCAAGCTACCTAACTCTCTCTCTCTCTCTCTCTCTCTCTCTCTCTCTGTATGTGTGTGTGTGTGTGTGATAGTTGGTACCATTATTGGTCAAAGGGGATTGTTGGGTTTATTTTCTCAGTCAAGTAGAGTTAAAAGGCAGAAAAAAGTCTCAAAGCAGCAGAGAATGACAGGTAAACAAACTTTTAAACTTTTATTGAAAGATAAAGAATCATATCCCCACACATAAAGAATCACAACATACATGCACTCATATAAAAAGATAAATCTCTTCACAAGAAGAGAGGGGAACCAAAAATCAAGAGTCCAGTGTGTGTCACTGTTGAATTTTGGTGACTCTGTCTGCTTTCTAGGCATCTAGTCCCTTGCTTGTGTAGAGGATACAGTTGACTTCTGGGGAAACCATTTAATCTTAATGAATTTGACCATTACTCAACAACATCAACTGGGAAATGACTGTTGTATGATGAAGCCAAAATGGTAGCATGGTTAATAAATGAGAGAGGGGGAAATTAATAGATTTCTCAATAAACTCAATGTAAACTTGAGAAATGTAGGCCAGATCATCTAAATTGGAAACAAAGTAGTAGCAGAATCTCCACAGACTCTACAGTTTTCATGTGTGCATGAATGATAAAAGTTCTCTTAGCTGTCTTACTTAATTGGCTTGTTAGGTTAACAGAGACTTTCCATACCTGATATATGCCTTGGCTAAGGAGCATGGCACATTGAACACCCCACTTGCTAGGTTACTCACTATTACACACTATGTTTCTGTTCTCTTCAGTTGACTTACATTTTTACCAAGAGTTCAGCATCTTTATTCCCCAACCTGTTTTCTCCACATGCATATGGTACTATACTTGTCATTTAATGAAACAGCAGATAACTCCATGAATAGAAAAAGAAAGAGAATTATTGTTTCTACAAAAATTGAGTTGAATTATTTAGAAAGAGTCAGTGTGGAGAGTTGCAATTTAAATTGAGGCCAGTGAAAATAGTTGTATTACATTCTCTGACACATTCAAATACAGGTATGCAGCAGGTTAAGGCTTTGGATTTAGTCAGGCTTAGAATTTTGCTAGGAGATTATGAAAGAAATAGGGAATAAATAAGGAAGATATATAAAGGGTAATGAGTATAGTGATGGTGATTGAAAAAGAAACCATGAAGGATGGGAGAGGATGAAAATGTAGGCTCAGTCAGCTGAAGGACACTGGGGTAATAGAATCATCTTAAATATTGGGAATTGTGCTGGAGAATGGAATGCTTCAAATTAAAAGTATAAAAGGGATTTAGTTGATGAAAAGGGCAAGGGGGAACTGACAGCTTGATGCTCTATAGAGTCCAACCCAAGAGCAATAACTAAACGAATATGAGAAATCAGGCTAGTGAAAGGATATTAAAAATGCAAGAATCAACTCAAGAAAAGGGTTGGAGGGAGACAATGAAATGACTCAAAAATAGAGTTTACTAAGTAGAAAGTTAGTGAGTGACACAGATACTCAGAGGACAGAGAAGGTCCATTGCATGCTATTATGATTAGAGAAAGTGTTGTGGAGGGAATGGAGGTTAGACCAGAGTATTGAAGGCAGAAAAGGAAGATTGAAGTAGAAGGAAAAGACCGGGAATTGTGGGTAACATAATAGGCAAAGGCCAAGTAGAGGGAAGAAACAAGCTGTACTGTGTCACTGAGTTTATGAGGTGCAGCAGCTGCAGGTTGTGAAAGGTCTGGAAAATAGAACTGAGGGTATTTTCAATTTTGCCTTTTATTTTCTGTGCAGACAAGTAATTACTGCTTGGCTGCTTTCAGGAGAGTATGTGGGGAAAGACGAACACTCATTCACTGCTGGTGGGATTGTAAACTCATGCAACCTTTGTGGAAGGCAGTGTGGAGAACTCTTAAAAAACTAAAAACGAATCTACCATTTGACCTGGTTATACCACTCCTTGGCATATACCCAAAAGACCCATCCTATTGCAGAGATACTTATACATCCATGTTTACTGCTGCCCTTTTCACAATAACTCAGGGATGGAAGCAACTTAAGTGTCCCTCAACTGAGGAGTGGATAATGAAAAACGTGGGACATTTACACAATGGAGTTCTACTCAGAGGTAAAGAAAGATGAAATCATGACATTTGCATGTAAATGGATGGAACTAGAAACCATTATGCTAAGTGAAGTAACACAGAATCAGAAAAACAAATGACTTATGTTCTCTCTCATTTGTGGATCCTAGCACCAAATCCTTATATGTGAGTATACACCCTGAACCAGGGAGGCAAAGGGAACCTAAGAGAGAAGAAAAATAGGATACAGGTATTACTAAGGAAGAAACAGATAAAAGAGGAGTATTTAAATGGGAGGGGGAAGGGAGGGCTATACAAGTAATATGTATAGGAATAAAAAGAGAGGTGGGCCGTATGAGACTGGTATTATCCAGGGAGAAATGGGCAAAATGGGGACACTTTAAATAGGGAAGGCATGGAAGGAAGGTTAGACAGAGAGAGAAAGAGGGAGAAGAGATAAACAGTGCCTAGCTAGTATAAAACACCAGAGGGAATCATATTGGTCAAATAACTTAATGACAGATTCTACATATAATATCTCTACATGAGTCTATGTACATAGCTGAAGGCAACATAACAAGAAACAGCACCAGACAGGAGAAACCTTTTTTGAATTGTTGGACAGGGTGGTCCAAGAGACTCTCCAAATTACACAGGCTATTGCCTCAGCCCTTGACTGCCTACCAGAACTCTAAGGTAAGACCCTATTGCTGAAGACAGGACATACTTCTGAGCTGGGATTTGGAGCAATGGAAATGGAACTGACCTGGAAGCCACTTCCACTGAAGGCCACCATGTTGGGGTCCCCCGCGCTCTGTGCCAGCAGGATGAAGGGTTTCTGCCTCCGGGGAGGGTAACCTGGCTCTTGGGCCTTAGCCAGGCCACCTGCTATGAGCAATAAGGCTTTTCAATGGTTCCCTCTGTTTTTCCCTTGGCAGACCTTCCCCACCATACATAGCTTTGAAAAGGCACAACTGACCCTTTTAACACAAGGGACTTCAGCACCATCTGCTGAGATGAAATAGGATCTCAGCCATTTTTTCACTCCTCAATTTGGTAACTTGAGGAATTTTTGCTGTGGCCTTCTTGATACCTCTGCTGACCTTTCATTGCCTTCAGAAAGCACTGCATCAAAACAGAGCCTCTCAGACACTGACACTACAAATTCTGTTTAACTGGCCACTGAATAATGCCACCTTCTTCGCAATGCTTAACTATTCTCTCTTCTTCTTGAGTCTTCTACAGGGCACAAAAGCATTCTTCAGCAAGGACCGTTATGCATGTCACAGGAGCCTTCCGGCAAACCTCCCATGCCATCCTAATTACCCTCCTGAGTGACAAGCATCACCCATTGGGTTCTTCCACCGGAACAGTGGGTAGCCAATGACAGGTAAGACCCTGACAGCCGGCGCAACCTAAGACAGGTACTGTCACCTAAGGTGATCCCTAAGGGCCTGGGACCAAAAATGGCATGGCAAATGATCATGCCTCCCAGGGTTGCTCAATTTAATAAAAACAAAATGAGGATATGTATGGCATACTGCAGCATGGACCTTGGCCAGGCCACCTGCCATGAGGCATGGAGAGGGAGCTCCTGTGGAGCACTTAGGGACTATATTCTCAAAAGCTTGTGTCCAGTAAACCTCAGATCATATATCTTTGTACATTGATCTTAGAATCTTTGTACCTTAGACCTTAGAATGTTACGCCTTCAGATTTCTGATTTTTTTCCCACAGAACTAAAAGTAAACAGAGTTAATTCTGTCACTTCCACTTCCCTTTGTCTTTCCACTTACTATTTACTGATTTGAGAAGAGATAGAGAGTCATTACAAATTTCTGTATATAGGGATGGTTTGACCAGGGTCTTCAATCTTTTTAGTTAGAGTAACACTGAAAGTCAAGTTGTCATACGGCTGCTTGCTTGTCAGAAGGCAAGATGTAACCAGAATAAAGATCATTTTGTTTTGGATATGACAAATATTTATCTATACCAGACTATGAAGGCCCAATGTTTCCATCTCTGAGTCTTCCTGTTACTTTTGCTAACTTTTTTTTCAGTGAGAATCCTGGTAGTCAAGAGATAGAATAGTGAAAGTTTTCCTTGAAGAGAACTTGTTTTCATTTATTTTTAATTTTACAATCTTTTTTGAGACTGTATCTCAAATGTGAGGCTGGCTGTTCTGGAAGTCACAGTGTAGACCATGATGACCTTGAATTTACCATGATGCTCTTGCCTCTAAGTACTATGATTTTAGGCATGAGCCACTATGTCCAGCATCCTTAAAGAGATTTTAACAAAGGGACATTTTTCAGGAGTGTGGAAAGGTTTAAGAGAACCAGGAAAGATTCCAGAACACTAAGGAGACTATGAATGTTGGGAAGGTATTTCTGCTCTTAGGCCTACAGGGGCAAGAAGAATGAATGTTTTGAGAACCCAACGAGAGCTTTAGCTTGGAAGTATCTAACTGGAGCTGGGGCCATGGAGAGGTTTCGGCAACAGTCTGACCTGTCTACACAAGGAAAGAGTACACAGAACAAGCACTTAGATCTCTCTCCACCCTGCAGTCTCTTACAACTGATGGTATCCAGCTGGAAGCCAGAAGTTTGAAGAGAGTGCAGGGGATATAGTCCAAAGTGGTCATAACAGCAAGAGTGCTATTTCTTCACCTAAATCCTTCAGTTCTTCCCAAGAGGTGTACCTTCTTAAAATTCTGAAAATTGGAAGTCTGAATTTTTTTCTCCAAGACCAAGGTCTTGCTATCTAGTGCAAGTTGGCCTTAAATTTGTGATCTCCCTGCTTCCATCTTCCATTCAGTGGATTATTTCCCAGTATGCTCTAATCTTTGGACCATCTCTAAAATTGCAAATATGTGGTAGCATATACTAGCAATTCCAGCAGTAAGGAGGATGAGGCAGGGAGATATCTCTGGTACAAAGTGCCCATAATTCCTGTTTTTCTCATCTAGATTCAGAGACAGTACCAAACCACGTGGGGACAGCCAGATACTGAAGGAAAGTAGAGAATACTTGCTTTCTCTGGGCACTTTGTACCAGAGAGGATGTTGGGAAGAAAAGGGCAGGCTTGCCCAAAGTGGGGAAACCTGGAAGTGTAGAGTGTGGGATGTACCCTGTTGAGGACATGTCATGCCTAGGATAAAGATGGCTGGAGATGGGTCACACATGCCTAGTTATTCTTCTACAACTTACCTGGCAGGAAAGTCTTTCTACTGCCTTGTAGCAGATGAACTGAGAAGCGTGGAATGCCTTTCTGCTGCCACTTTTCTCCTGCTTACAGAAGTTAGCACACTATGGATGGGGATGGAAGATTAGTGGACTGCGATTTTACTAGATGGCAACACTAAGAACACCCAACAGTTACTGAAGATGTACTTAAAGGCAAGATGTGTGTCTCATTCATTAGTTGTGAAATATTCCCAGCTGATGTGTTATTATCTATTATTAACTTGGCTTTACAGATGATGAAAATGAGGCTTGGCAAGGTTAAGGGGCTTGCTTAGAGTCACAGAATCTAGTTAGTGGCAGAGCTAGGATTCAAATCCAGACACTTTGGCTCCAGAGCTAGTGTTCTTAACTACTTCCCATGTCATAGGCCTGTGCTGGAGTCAGGCCTGTGAACAAATAATTATAGTGTAATGAATGAGGTAAGTGCTAATGGAGGGCTGTACAACATGTTGAGGGAGCAGAGGAAGAAGTGACTAAACAGGTCTGAGAGGAGGCCATTTGTGCAATTTCCCTTGCCTACAGCCAGAAATGAACATAGCAGAGTCTTTTCAGAACATACTTTGTTACAGTTTAGGCATGGCTTCAGATATAGAGGTCAGCTCGTGTTTCGCTGCTGCCTCTCCCACACACAACAACACTTGAAACAATTTCTTCCTGACATCTTGGACCTTCTCCAAGAGTTTTGTTCCAGTTTTTGGACAAGGCAGAAACAGGAAGGGGATGTGCTAGTTTTCCCTGGCTAGAGACCTGGGTTGGAATTTGGAATAACTTTGTAATTAAAATCATTAAGAGTCTATAGTACATGTATGTATTGGTTATATAGAGTATATAGTATGTACACATGTTTTATGTGTCATGATAAATGTGTCATGTAAAATTATAAACATCAGGTGTGAGACTAGTTACATCTTAACATTTCTTTATAGGTCTATGTCAAATAAAGATGATTTTTGTTTATTAATATTTCTCGCCTCAAGTTTTTTTGCTATGATAGTAATAACAGTAATAATAGCTGTGATTTCTGCTAATAACACAGAAACGAATTTGCTTCTCTGTTTCATCCCTCAGGGTGCAAATTGTTTCAATTTGTTTCCCTTTACTTATCTATCTCTCAACCTATCTTTGAGGTATTGAATATCTATATATTTGGTTCTTATATTGCTTGACTTTGGAGTATCATTATTTGGCTAGAGTGGATATTGTAAGCAGGTGCTGTCCATTGTCGCCAAGTGATGGCCACTTCATGCCAGGATATTAAGCACATCCTGTAGTTTGGTGTAAACACCAGGTGGAATTCTAATTCATTCATCACAGAGCTCTCATTCAGTTTTCCTTAGTGAATGAAAATCTGCAGGAAGTCCCTGCTCATGAATTCTCTATACCTTTAGAAGTCAGCAAGCTTCACTCCAAAATGACTCAAGAAGAGATCAGGTTCAATTATTCCCAAGCCTCTTGTATATATAACTTATTTCTTGGAACAATCTCAGAAACTCTGACAAGTCCCAAGCTAATATGCAGCTCCTTTCTGGTACTTGCTTACTTTTGTTCAGGGTTTCAGAAACTTTAGAAAGAGTTGGAGATGACCTCTTTCCTTTCCAAAGTCACATTACCTAGGAGTTGAGTTCCTGATTCATCGCTAGATGACTTTCCTGTGATGGATGCAGAAAGACAAAGTGAGACAAGGTTATCTTCCCTATCGTAGGACAGTCCCTGGGTCTTTTGGTCATCAAGGTAGAGTCTTTGTCCTACAGGATGAGAAGTGCAGCCTTGCTTATGCATTCGGTTAGGAATTATCACACAGTGGTGCACAGGAACTGAGGCGCTGTTCTTTGGACTTTTCACTCCTTAGCATGTCAGCGTACCATTCTGGCACACGGGGTTTCTGGTAAGTTGAGTAATTTTGAAGGGAAAGTACAATAGCTTTGTAAGAAAAGAGGCAGTGTCTTCTGTCAATTTTTTACATCATTCAAAGGAATAACCTGAAAATTGAGTATGCGTGTGGTGACATGAAGCTCTCTTGGCTGTGTGACTAAGCTTTGACCAATTGGATATAAGTAGAAGTGATGCCATTTCTGGGTTGTGTCCTGAAGGAGAATGGCAAAGCTGCTTGATGAAAGGCAAATTAATTCCTGACCTTTGAGCTGGCATACTCCTCAGTTTAAATTATTGAATGAGGTAGGAAGCCCATCCATTGTGTTTAAATTCCTATCAGTTTGAGTCTCTGTCAGGCAGCCCTGACAGGCCTGTATGCTGTCGATGACTCTGGAGATCAGTAGAACAGTGCCAGTTACTTCAATTCTTCTGTTTTCCCCAGGTCACTTTGCTCCTTGCTTCTCTCAAAGACAGGTTCTTTTGCCTCTTCATGACTTGTATTAGATTGCTTCCTTTTGGGGATTCTACAATGAAAGAAAGGAAAGTTTGTCAGGCCTCAGGTAGGATAGGGAGTGGAGATCCATCCAGAATTTTCACTTAGACTCAAAAACCCTGTTCCAAACTGTCATTCCTTTAAACATTGCTGTATTTCTCTGGCACACCCCAGAGCTGATGTCTGAAAGAGCAGGAGTGATTTTTCAGACATGACTATGGTGTTTGAATTTGTTGCTAGGACATCTGTTGAATTTCCACATTCTATCTTAGGAAAGAAATATAATTTTTCTTTGATGCTACATTCTTCTTTAGCCAGAAATACAAGGAAACCACTGTTTGTGGTGGCATTTTGGCAGGACTCTGAAGTGTGGCCTGGATCTGGGAAACCCACAATTCAAGAATAAGGCACCATTTACGTATGAAATTGTTGGATTTGGAAAGATTCTAGGTTCAGCCATACTTATGAACCCACTGACTTACAGGGTCATAAAGAGCTTATTTTTCAAGCAAGTATGCCTCACTGTTTACAGGAGACTACCAAAATAATTATTTCCTGTGTGGGTCAGCAGGACTGAGGTCATCTCAAGGAAAATGTTCCATTGTGCTTACTGGGCTGGGCAGTGCAGTGGCTCCCGTCATCCTTTAAAGCAACAGTCATTGTACTGAACGATGAAGTCTGGTTCCTATGTCCCTAGGAGAAAGATACATTTTTCTTTTCGATATTTTTAGAATGTAGTGAGAGACAGGAAATGTGATTGTATGTGTACATATGCACATTCACATTTATTCTTCTGTGGGTGCACTTATAAAGTGAATTCATTTACATGTATAGATGCTTTAGAGAGAGAATTCTGTATGAGTCAAGAAATAATGTGTCCTGTTTCTATCTATATGAAAGTAGAAGCTTACTTTGTATTTGTCTATCTTGAGTTATGTGAGATGTTTTATTTTCCTTTATCTTTCCAGTTCACACTGAAGGGCCTATAGTAATCTCATTGACCCCTGTTTGAATGAGTGGATGGAGGTCGAGTCCAGAGAGGAGACTTCCTCTACAAACTAACCTTCCCTTGTAACTTGGCACTGATGACGAGAGAATTTCCCTGAAAGAGTGCATAGCCAGCCAGGATTGGAACTTGCTTCCGGTGACAAGCTCTACTATCCCAGAGCTTAAGCAATTCTAGGTCTCATCATATAACCATCCTTCTAAAGTAGATACAGGATAATCCACACCCATTGTGAGATGTTGGCACAAGTCAAGTGAATTGAAGCAGTTGGAAAAATAGGTGACAATCAAGTGAAGTCAAGTGAGATTCCACATCTGGTCCAATAAGCAAGGAGATGATTTTGAACATACACTGTCTCATACCCGTCGTTCTCCTTACCTTCCCGAACTGCTATGGCTATCAGAGATTAAAGAGCACACTACAGTCCATAGACTGGCCTATTAGAATAGAGAATGTTCAGCACACCAATTTTTTGTTGACTACCAGGTGCAGTCATGTATTGGTGCCCAGGCTCCTGTAAACACACGCCTCCCATGCCCCTGAAATCGTGGTTAAACTCAATGAGTCACAACCACCACAAGAAAAACAAAACAAGCAAAGAACATGGACACAGGAGGGATACTTGTTGGGGAGAAGAAGGGGTTCAGCGGAAGTGGGGTGTGATGAGAGAAGATAACGAGGGAGAAGTGACAATGACTGAAATACATGGTATATGTGTATGGAATTGTCTAAAAGAAGGGAGACATGTTAAAAAGAAGAGAAAGTTGAACAACAACAAAAATGACTGTCAGGAGAAGACATGAGCTTCGGGGAGAATGAAAGGGAAGAACATTTCTTGAAGAGAAAGGAAGTCGTGTTAAGAATCTGAGGTCTAAAAGAATTGGGTTTTAGAGGATAAACAAAGCAAAACAAAACACAGCACTGGAGAGTCTCCAGGAATGTGAGGGGAAGTGTGTCCTAGTCCTCCGAGGGGCTTCAGATCTGCCCACAGGACACAATATGTGAAGGTGAGTGCTGAAGGTTTGCAAGAGGTTGGGAGCTTCATTTATTCATCTACTTTGTTTGCTTATCAGGAGTTCTGTGGAGCTGGAGGTTAAGTATGTCTACAGATCTTCCAGAGGATCTGAGTTCAGTTCCCAACGCCCAGAGTGGGCTGCTTACAACTGCATGTAATTCTAACTCCAGGGCATCCAATGCTCTCTTCCAGTCTCTGCAAGTACCCATTTTCCTCTCTCTCTTTCTCTCTCTCTCTTAAACACACACTCACAAAATAAATAAATTAAAAATATCTTTCAAAAAGAATTATGAGTATATGTATGAGCATGGTCTTTCCACAGTGGTTTAAGGTCTTATCTCTGATGAGTAATAGTGGGCAGAATGGAAAGGTGGACTTCATCTAAAGCAGGAAAAAACACAAGTGCTGTACAGGTGAACTGGTAGAGCTTATGATTCTGGCCCAAGCATCAAGGGGAAAGAAGAACCATGGTAGACTTGGCCATCCACACTCGGCCAGTATTTGCAATATGAGGCTAAAAAGAATACTGATGCAGAAGCACGCAGAGTTATTTACATGGTCTGCTCCTTGGTCTTTTAGTATATAGACCAGATGAAAAGTGTCTTCTTTTATGGTGTCATTAAGATGCTGTCAGATAATAGTTGTGAGATGATAGGAGATAGTACATGATTTGTATGTGTGTGTCTGTGTGAAAGAGAGAAAGAGAGAGAGAGTTACCCACATGTAGAAGAGATGTTGACAATTGTCGCATGAACTGTCTTACCCAAGCCTTCTTATTAGAGCCTATTTAAATTTGGTTGGGGGAAAATGACATCTTCATTTTCACTATTCTTTCTAATTGAAATTTAGTACTGTAATGATATATTTAGGCAATAGACCACAGAAATTTTAGCAGCGCTCGCGACATTGTCATCAGGAGACATCACAGATATTTTCTTGCCACATTATATTAAATGCAGAATATTGCTTTGAAAAAAATTGAAGTCAGGTGTGGTGGTTCACACCTGTAATCCCAGCACATGGGAGGCTGAGGCAGGAGGACTGATGCAAGTTTCAAGTCAGACTGGGCTAGACAGTGAGACTCTAGCTCAGAAAACAGCAACAACAAAAGGGCTGGAGATTTAGCTCAGTGGTAGACTGCTTACCTACCATGTATAAGGACCTAGGTTTGATCCCCAGCACCACACACACACACACACACACACACACGTACACTCACATACACACACAAAGCAAACAATCCCGTAACAATGATCCCCTTCCCCCAAATATTAGAAAACAAATTTTAATACTTTAGGTGAGTTTTTGATTTTGCAAATAGTATGTATTTTATTTTCTACATTTCAAAAATAATCGAGAGAATGGGTCTTTAGACTTTCAGATATGCAAAAAGGTTCTGGACTCAAAAAAGATTCAGAAAGGTTAGATTTAATCAGATACAGTCTTATCAGGATATAACTTATTATATGTTGTCAACAAAATGCTTATTTTTCATATCCACTTCCATGTAATTCTTCAGTCTGAGTAGTAAACAGGAAGAGGCAAGAAGTACTTTTGAACCCTTGGTTTGCACAGATACAACATACATTATGTCCAGTTTATAGACAAATTCAGAGATCAAGTTTCCAAGAATTAAAAAGAGTGATGGATTTTGAGATTAGATAGTTCTGCGACTCTGGGCCCACAATCTTGAGTACAAACTGTGCATTTCCACAAATGTTCCTTAAATGGGGATCTGAGAAAAGAACGGACATCATTTTCTTGAAACTCTGACCTCTAGGATCTGGAAAAGTCCACTGGCCAGACAGAGCACTCCCTATCCTCTTGGGCTGTCGCCTCAGAGTCCTCAGGGACCACATCGGAAGAAGCAGTGCAAACCATTATCCAATCTGCCACTTCCTACTGTTCAGCCACCTTATGGATGCTATTTTTAGGAAGTCTGAATTTCTCAGGGAGACAAGCACCAATAGCAAACCCTGAGGGGTCAGCCGACTGTCTGAGGTGGCATCCTGAGAGAAGCACTCTACTCTCACTCCCTCTGCTGAAATTCAAATGTGTCTATTTCTGCATCTTAGAGGGAGGGAGCAAGAGGAGAAGGAAGGAAGGAATGTTTGTTCATATCTTCAGAGACTTTAAAAACGGAGCTTAAACATTAAGAGACTATTCATTCTCATCCATCACACAGAACAAAACTTCCTTCCGTTTCTTTTAAAGATTCATTTTATTATAAATTATGTTCCAGGTCCTCTGGAAGAGTAGTATGTGCTCTTAACCACCGAGTTACCTCTCTAGCTCCCTTCCTTCCTTCTTTTAGGCAAAGTCTCACTATACAGCTCAGGCCAACTTGAAGTCATACTCAGTTTCACAGGGGTGCCCAGGTAGGAAAGCATGCTGATATCTCTCTTACCTTAACAACTCCTTCCCTGCCCTCACGTGTCCGCTGGTTCTGCTGCTACACCTTATTCTCACCTTTGGGACTCAGTTTCCTACAGACAGCAACCCCCCATTATGCTCTGGTCCATGTAGGAGCCTAGTGGTATAGACTCTGTCCCTGGAGGCGGGACCTGTGGTTTTTCAGCAATTCTTGTGGTTGGTAGGTAAATTTGCTGAATTCTTGGATACTTGCTGTTGCCACAAGTCTTGGCTACATTCTCTCAGTGATAGTCCATGTCTATAAGCCCGACCAACACCTTTGCCCTTCTTAGTTTATCTTACTTGATTCAGAACTGAATTATCAAGTGGGAGACAGTAATGTATAAGCTGCTTCAAACCCCAGCAATGGAAAAATGCCAAGATTTAAGGGACAGGTGGGGAGGAGCAATCTGCAATCGGACCTGAGTTTATGGTTTTGTCGTGATCCTGAGCTAGGAGTCCCCTGAGTGCCATTCCCTATGCTCTGCCTTCTCCTTCCCATGCCCCGCTGGATTCCCATGAGCACTGAGAAACAGGCAGCTGCTCTCTATCATGTGAAGCTGATTTGTGAGACGGAACCTATCTGAATACTGAATCTAATATCCTGATGCCTCCTAAATCTGAGGCAGCAGTGCGGCTGTGGGCGTGCTGAGCGGTTTCTTGGGGCCTCTTTACCAAGCTCAGTTCGAAGAGTGAGCTCTCGACGGGTGATCAGCCTGCAGTTCCCACGTCTTCCTCAATGTCCTTTAATTGTAGCCATACTGAATTCTTTGTGGGTCTGGAAGCAGCCCATGCAGTTTTAGGCTTTGGTTGGCAGAAGAAAGAGGAAGAGGAGGAGCCTGTCTGGACAAATCTCATATTTTCTGAGAATGCACCTAGAAACATCCCATGACACTAACAATGCATGCATATGGTATTTTTTACATATTGTCATGAGGAAAATTCCAGAATAATTTTGTGCTCACAGAATGTAGCTTCCATAATATCCCAGGCTACTCATATTTGGAGTGCCTGGCATCTAGTTCATCATCCTGTTCACTGAGGTTCAGAATGGAGACTGGGAATATGAGGAAATCTCATTCCTTCAAGAGTGTGCGCTAGGCTGATGAACACATGCGAGTGTTCATTGTGTGGAATTTGCTCGGCTTTCCTGGACTAAATAGTTACAGGACTCTTCTAGGAAAACTACAGCTGTGTAGATGACTTCTAAACAGAACAAATAACAGTAAGAATGCCTGTAAGTTACCCTGAAAGTGCATTTATTCACCCAACAGAGGCAGCTGACCTCAAACTGACTATATAGTCCAGATTGACACTCAAAACTTGGATCTGCCTGCCCTGGCTGCCAGTGCTTCTTCACTGCTCAACACCTTCCCCTTCCCAAGTGCTTTTCCTTCCGATTTCTAGAAGAAAGCACACCCAGTTTCAATTTTATCATGTGTGCCTATGGGAAGTTAGTCAAGACCTGTGTGTGTGTGTGTGTGTGTGTGTGTGTGTGTGTCTGGAAGCATTAAGGTGTAAAAACATCGTCATATAAAAACTAATTAAAAATTTGGGGGATGTTTCTAACTTTGTATAATATGTGACATATATCAAGCGATTAATTACCTATAATTATTATAATCATTAGTATTATTATTAGTAGTAATTAGTACTTGAAAGCAGGTTGTATTTATAACACTACCGGAGCAAGAGTGTGGAGTATGTTGTCCCAGCCCTGCATTCTCCGTAGGAAGTAGAGATTGTATATATTAACTGGAGTTCATCCAAGTTGCTTTTGGGACAAACAGGATAATGTGTTGGGAACAGAGGTCAACAGCTGTTACTCCTCTGTGACATTCCGGAGATGTGGACAGATGTATTTAGATCGACCTTCCTTATTCAGTGAGTGTGGGAACTTGTGGGAAAGAGTAGGAGAAAGGGAGCTAGAGCAAGGGGGAGGAAGAAAAGATTCCCTTGGGGCCAGTAACATGAGAGACTTCGAGAGCAATGTTGAAGCTAACAGCTTTATTTCTTGGGGGTGCTGCTTGAAGTGACATGTTAGACGATAAAGGCCTGTAAAAACTGCTGCAAAGGGAGGAAACTCAAGTACAGTTTTCCCAAGGCTGGGACAGGATTGCAGTTCCTGAAGAGGTCAGAGGTGGCCTCCTTACCATGCCACTGATCGCACTGTCGGAAATAGAAGAGGGTCAAGTCAGGTTCAATGTAAGCTGTAGAATGAAATATTCTTAACCTTGCCTTCCCACCCCTAGTCATATTTAATTACTGTTCAAGTTTCCAAAAAATATTTGAGTAGCCCACTATTTACAAAAAATTTAAAAAAAATCAGTGAGGCACAGGGCTGTTGTTGTCTCTGTGCCATGCCAGCCAGGACACAGGTGACTGTCTGTAGAAGACTCCAAAGATCATTAGATTCAGGGAGACCATGAGATTTTCAGAAATGCAGAATTCTGAGAACAGTAAACTTCTTTGACAAGCATCTCCTACGCAAACAACGTCAGGCTTATATGTTTACCCTGTCATAATGACTTAGCTGAAGTTGGATGGTATCACACTCTTTCTTGTTGATGACACCACCCCAATTTCTGCTATATTTAGATTGACAAACACATGAGCCTTTTGTCAGAGTCCCATTGCCTGGGTTCATGATGTATCCCTCCTGAGGACAGTATGTGAATTCTTTCCCTGATTAGGATAACTTCCTTTAGGATGATATCAAGACTATGTATGTTTTGCTTCTTCAGTTGACTGGGTGTGCATGAATATAAGGCCGCAGGGATGTACTGAGAAGCATGCATTCCTGATTAAAGGAAGACTTCAAGTTACACACACAATTGTGGTTAAATCTTTATGAAGACCTTGCTCTTGGTCTGTACTATCATTCACTAAACTGTTGGCTGACTGGACTGCGTCTACCTCTCCTAGGATACCCCAGTGTTTAAACAGTTACCTTTTGGATCAGATGGTTGGGTTCAAATCTCTGCTTTGCTACTTCTTTGGTTTGAATATGCCCTTCCTCCCTCATATGCTGTAAGCTCAATCCCCAATGCAGGGGTGTCTGGAGTTAAGACCAAATGAGAGATTCCACTTTCATGAATGAATGCTGATTATAAAGGGCTTGTGACTATGATCTTCATTTTATTTGTATTTGTTTTACTTAATTTTTTTTTTTTTTTTTTTTTTTTTTTAGGAAGGATCTGGTTATGTAGCCCAGACTGACTTTGAGCTTACAATCCTTCTGCCTCAGTCTCCCAAGTGTGGGGATTATATTCATATGACACCACAGCTAGCTTGCAGACCTGATTTTGATCTCTTGCTCCCTTTTGCATTCTGCCATGGATGATGCCACAGGAAAGTCCTTTCTAGATGCTGGTCCCTTGATCTGGAACTTCATAGTCTCTGGGACCAGGAGGTGACAAATTTCTGTTCATTATAAATCACCCTGTCTGTGGTATCTTATGGTAGCAGGACAAAGCACACTAAACTGCCTAGTGTCATTGTGGGTAAGTTACCTAACCACTCTAAGATCTTGTTTCCTTATCTATAAAATGGAGATAATGATAGTCCCGACTTCCTGGAGGTATAGTGAGCATCAAGTGAGCTAAAGCCTGCATAAAGTAATGCAGCTAGAAACCTCTAATAGATTGTAGCTACGGCTTTTATAGTGCAAGTTTGCCTTTCTAAGTGGTCTAAAGTTTTTAGGTAATTGCTTTAAGCAAACTTTCACCATATTTTACATATACTTCTTAATAAAACCTCATAAATAATTCTTTTAACAGATTTTAAACACTTGCTTACTTAGTGGGATTAGGTGATCAATATGGGAGTCAATGTGGGAGTGTTTGCTTAATTTTCACTTCTTTTAGCTTAGCATACTTTTCTTTGTAAGACTCTGGTTCCACTGGTTTATGATAATATGTAAAACTTTCTTAACTGCATCTTTGTCTATTTTTTGAGTAAGTTTTTTTTTGAAAATACCAACAACTGAAATAATACTACAGAACTCAAAGAGAATCTCTGGTTTCATTATTTTCTGACAATCATTATGTGAGCACTAGAACTTCTTTTGGGTGGGATTTTGGGGGGACAACTAGAAATGAAAATGGAAAGCAGGTTTCTAGTTGCAATTCTAGTTGCTTGTCCAATGTAGGAGTAACCATAAGTCTTCTTATTGATAACTAGCAGCTTGACAACTATAATTCTTGAAGGCTCTCAATGTTACTTTGTAGTTAATATCCATACATGTTAAAACTTCAAGATTGGTCATTGAGGAGAAATACAATGCTAATTTCTAAATCAGAGTTCTGGAGGTATCTATACTGTACAACAGCCATACATATTGACTGGAGGGTCAGGAGAAAGACGGTGGAATGTGTCATTTCATTCCTTCATTAAATGCCCTACTGAGCATTCGCTCAGTGCTATACCCAAGGAAGCAGCTGTGAACGACAGAGATGTGGATTCTATTCTCACATCTATAGTCTGGTAGGAAAGAGACAATAAAAAAGTAACAGCATGAACAAATCTGCGGAGACTTTTTCTTTCCGGGCATTTTACCATGCTGTAAAGAGTGTGATGGAAGTTATCGCAGGCAGATGAGGTGTAGATAGGTTGAAAGTGGGGAGTGTGTATGCCTGGTGGCTAGAGAAGGTGTCACTAGAGGAATCCCGTTTACTATGAAGCTGGAAGAATGAATGGGGTTTACTTAGGCACACTAGAGAGAAACCTACCAGCCAGAGAGCAATGTAAGTGGCGAGAACTCTGAGGTGCATTTTTACCTCCGAGGTGTCTATGCTCAGGCTTACTTCCTATCATGGGTTAAACATGTAGAGTTTAGTTATTTTATTATATGTTTCCCTATCAAAGCCTGTGCTTTGGATCGGGAAACATCAGCTGATTAAGGTGTTTTGTTTTGTCATGATGTGTATGTCCTTGATTTTCAAAAATGTGTAGACTTACGGAAACTGAAATTATTCCATAAAGAATACTGATCTATCTTAATGAAGCACAGCTTAAGTATGTCTTCCAGTATTGTGAGGACCATTCTCCCTTTCTCTGATTGACTCCAGCCATTTAGGTTCTAAGAGGATACTGTGATAGCTCTCTTATAATTGGATGTTACTGCACATTCTTACTTTTTTATCCTGAAGAAATCTTCAATGGTGACAGCGGTAAGGCAGTGCAGTACCTTGGTTACATGATGGCAATTCAAGTTAGAAATATCTAGATTCTAATCTTGATCCCACTGCTTCCTGAGTGTTCTTAACCCTCACTGGGGATCAGCTTTCTCTTCTCTGAATGAGGTTGGTGATAGCATCGTCTTCCTCAGGGGTTGTGAATTTAATGACACCAAGAGTGTAAAGCGATTGGTACATATATGCTAGTGTTAGTTTAGTGACTGAATGGTATATAAATGCATATATTAGTATATCACATTATTTTAAGACCTGTAGCTGGGCACCACGTTGCATTGATGGGTTTAAGGTTTCTTATTGCATGTCTGTCCTTTCTACCTTTTAGGGTACATCACTATCATGGACTTTCAAGAGCAAGTGTGAAATGAATAGTACAATAACTTGCTTCTTCAGTGTTATACATATTTTTTAAAAAGAGGGAGCAAGTTCTTCTAGCCTTCGGGACAGGCCCGGCCTTGCTCTTAGCACCCCAGATCTCTAGACGACTCTCTTAGCACAGACCCATCCACCGCATTCTGATCTCTCATACTCAGACCAGCTCAATTTTTCAGTCTAGTTTGTTAAAAACCTTCACAGGATGTTCCCACCCCCAGCTTCCCTCTGCCCACCCTCAACCAGCCATCTACTCTGGCTGTCCCCTCCCCCAACCTGCCTTGGATGTCTGTGAGCAGCCTTCTTCCCTGCTAAGTCTGATTCTGCCCACTGCCTTCCCACCCCTCTCCCAGTTGAGCAACTCCATTTGCTCCTGCCTTATATCCTATTCTTCTTCTAGCCTTAAGCCTTGTGCACATGCCTGCTTTTGCTTTTAGCACCCAAGATCCATGGACTACCCTCATAGTCCAGACCCTCCCACTGCAACCCCATCCCCTGTACTCAGTTCAGCTCAAATTTTCAGTCTAGTTTGTGAGACCCTTCACAGGCTGTCCCCACCTCCAACTTGCCTGGGATTCAGGAGAACAGCCTTCCTCTCTGGTAAATCTGATTCTGCCCACTGTATCTCCACTCCCGTACAGCCACAGAAACTCCAAACTCCCCGACCCCACATCCTATTCTCTATCTAGCCTCGGGTACAAGCATACTCTTAATCTTAGCCCTCCAGATCTCTGGCCTACCCACTTACCTCTGGCAGGCTGTGAGCTCTCTAAATCACACTGTGCCCATCCGCCTGCATTGGTACTGTCTGCAGCCCCTCCCACTGCTGCAGAGATAGGCTTCTGTGCTCTTTTATAGGGGCCCAGAACTTTGCAGACTGCCTGATAAAGCCTGAATTCAGCCTCTGCCCAGCAAATTTTTCCAAATTGTGCTGTATCTGCTGGCTAGAGGGACTCAGACCTTAAGAAAGAGCCTGAGAGCATCTGATCTCACCTGTGTCTCTGGGGGGGGGGGACTCTGGAGCAGCTGGACTAAGGCCATCTGGTCCCTCCAATATAAAATCAAAACAGAATCTGAAGCCTTGACCAACCAGCTTTTCATACTCAGTAGGAAAACAACCAAGTCACATCAAGTATACAAACAGAATCAGACTTCAACAGAAAAAAGGAAGGCTTGAGTCTTACATGAGAATCACAAACAACAAAAGAAATCCAGATGCTAAAATCACAATGAAAAAATAATAACATGAAAACCCCAAATAATATGTTCCCACTAAACAAGCCAGTTCAATAGAAGAGTACCAAAATGAGAAGCATAGAGACAACCCAGGACACAGAGATTAAAAGAACAATCATAAACATCATCAAATGATTCAATGAATTTAGAGAACACACACACAAACAAATCAAAGAACTAAAAGAAGATAGGGATAAACTTCTGCCTGAATTCACAAAACAGAAATATTGATAAAAACTCAGGCTGAAATGAAGAAGGAAGTAAAATATTCAATAAGCCAATTTGAAATGACAGGAGAAAGTTTCACCAATAGAATGAATGAAATGGAAAACAGAGTATCAAGACTGGATAATAAAGTGGAAGAATTGGAGCACTCAAGGAAGATTATCAAAAATTAAAAAAAACAAAGGAATAGAATATAGAGGAATGTGGAACACCATCAAAAACCAAATCTACACATCATAAGCATAGAGAAAAAAGAAGAGTCATTCTCAGAATAATGGTATTGACCAGAATTTCAACCAGATTGTAGAAGAAAATTTCCCCAAATTAAGGAAAGACATGCCCATAAAAATATAGGAAGCACATAGAACAACAAATATACAGGACCGGAAAAGAAAAATCTCCACAGCATATCATAGTAAAAACCCTAAATATACAGAACAAAGAGAATTCTGAAAGCTGCAAAAGAAAAACAGCATATCACATATAAAGGAAAACTAATCAGAATTACAGATCATTTTTCAATGCAAACTATGAAAGCCAGAAGAGTCTGGACCAAAAGATTCCTAGTTTGAAATGACCACAGATGCCAATCTAGAATTTTTTACCCATCAAAAATGTCTATTATATTTGAAGCGGAAAGAAAAATCTTCTGCAACATGAATAGGTTGAAAGAATTGATGTCCAGAAAACCAGCCCTTCAGAGAATACTTGAAGCAACACAAAGAACTGACAAAAGGAATGACTATATGCAATAGGCAGCAGAAAACCAAATGAATGTCTAACTGGGGAACTACAAAGTTAGACCAAGCATGCAAGCAAAAATTTAAATGATGGAATCAATATACTTTTTCAATAATAACTTTAAGTGTCACTGGACTGAACTACCAGTAAAAAGACACAGGCTAGTTAAATGGAATTTGAAACAAAATCTATCCTTTTGCTGTCTGCAAGAAACCCATCTCACCTTCAAGGACAGGCACTACCTTAAGGTGAAAGGATGGAAAAAATATTCCAAGCAAATGGCATTAAGAAGCAATCAGGAGTTGCCATTCTAATATCTGACAAAATAAAGTTCAAACTAAAACTAATCAAAGGAAATAAATAGAGTCACTTCATTCTGACAAAGGAACAATTAACCAAGACGATATTACAATCATGAACATATATGTACCAAACTATGGTGCACCCAACTTCATAGAATCAGTACTACAGGACTTTAAGACACAGATTAGTAGGGGACTAATAGTAGGTAACTTTAATTCCCTACTGTCTCCTTTAGACAGGTCAACTGGACAGAGAATAAACAGAGAGACATCTGAATTAAACAATACCATACATCAAATGAACCTAACAGGTTTCTACCGAATATTCCACCCAAGCACACATTCTATTAAGTACCTCATGGACCTTTCTCCAAAACAGACAACATACTGGGTTACAAATCAAACCTAACAAATGCAAAAAATTGAAATAATTCCATACATTTTATCAGACCAGAATGCAATAAAACTTAAAATAAACACTGGAAGAAGCCCTGGTAACTTCACAAACTCATTGAGACTAAACAACATACTCCTGAATGATGAATGGGTCAAAGTAGAAATTACAGAAGAAATAGAATATTCCTACAGTTAAACAAAAAGGACAATACAACACAACAAAATCTCTGGGACACTTTAAAAGAGGTCTAAGAGGGAAGTTTATCACTCTAAGTGCCTACATTAAAGAATCAGAAAGAACACAAATAAATGATTTAACGTTTAACATTGCAACTTAAGCATCTTGAAAGGCAACAACAAATGTTATCCAAATCCAGCAAACAAGAACTAACAAAAATCAGAGCAGAAATTAATGAAATAGAAACAAAGGAAACCATATAAAGAATCAATGAATCCAAGAGCTGGTTCTTTGAAAAGATAAACAAGATAGAAAGACCCTTGGCCCAGTTAGCTAAAAGAAAGAAAGAACATATCCAAATCAACAAAATCAGTCATGAAAGGGAAACATCACAAAAGACAACAAAAAGATACAGAACATTATAGGGAATACTTTAAAAACCTATACTCTATTAAATGTGAAAGCCTTAAAGAAATGGATGTATATCATGGGACTCAACAAAGCTAAACCAAGAAGAGATCGGCAGCTTAAACAGACCCTTAACATATAAGGAAACTGAAACAGTAATACAAATCCTCCTGACCAAAAAATGCCCAGGCCCAGATGGATTCACAGCAGAATTCTATTAGACATTCAAAGAAGATCTATACCCAATATAGTTAAATTATTAAAAAAGATGGAAACAGAGGGAGAACTCCTAAATTCCTTCTATGAAGCCAGCATCATTCAAATACCAAAACCAGGTAAAGATACAATCAAAAAAGAAAACTATAGAACCATATCCTTAATGAACATAGATGCAAAAATTCTCAACAAAATACTTGTAATACAGGCATACAGGCATACATAAAGATTATTCACCATGATCAATTCAGCTTTATTCCAGGGATTCAGGGGTGGTTCAATATACATACATAAATAAATAAATGTCATATAGCACATAAATGGAGTCAAAGACATAAATTCACTTGGTCATCTTAATAGATGCATGTGGTAGATAGCTTTAGTGTCAACTTGACACACCTGGGCTGAGGAAGCCTCAGTTGGGGAATTGCCTCCATTGGACTGGCCCATGGCCATGTCTGTGGGTTATTTTCTTAATGAAAAGTCCACTTGGGGCAGTACCACCTCTGGGCAATTTGTTCTATTTTGTACAAGAAAGCAGGCAGAGCATGGATCAGAGAAGCAAGTCAGTAAGCGGTGTTCCTCCGTGGTCTGTGCTTCAGCTCCTGACTCCAGGTTATTGCTCTGAGTTCCTAACTTGGCTTCCCCAAGTGATGAATGGTGTGACACAGGGGATATCAGCAAAATGAACCCTTTCCTTCTGGTTGATATTGATCAGAGTGTTTTGTCACACCAATTGAAGGCAAACTAGGACCATGAAGAAAAAGTCTTTGACAAAATTCAACATGGATTTATACTAAAAGTACTAGAGGGAACTGGACTGGAGGGATCATTCCTCAGCATAATTAAAGTGATCTACAAAAACCCACGACAAACATTATTCGAAATGGAGAAAAACTGGAAGCAATCCCATTAAAATTGGGCTTTTCACTATGTCCATTCCTTTTTAATATAGTGCTTGAAACTCTTGCTAGATCAATAAGACAAGAGAAGGAAGTTAAAGGAGTACTCATTGGGAAAGAAGAGGTGAAGTTATCTTGTTTTGCAGGTGATATATCATACCTAAGAGATGCCAAAATTCTACCAGAAAACTCCTAGAAATGATTAACACTTTCAGTAAATTAGGAGGTTAGAAAATTAATCTACAAAAATCAGTAGCCTTTCTATATACCAATAACAAGCAATTGGAGAAAGACTACAAAGAAACCCTCCTATTCACAATAACCTCAAAAATAAAATATCTCAGAATAAACCTGACCAAAGACATTAAAGATCTATACAATCAAAATTTTAGATCTTCAAAGAAAGAGAGTGATGAGGACACGGAAGATGGAAAGACCTCCCATGTTCATAGATTGGAAGAATTAATATTGTGAAAACAACCCCATCTTACCAAAAGCAATATATAGATTCAATGCAATCCCAATCAAAATTCCAGTGGCATTCTTTACAGAATTAGAAAAAAAATTCTAAAATTCATGTGGAAGCACAAGAGATCCCAGATAGTCAAAACAACCCTAAGCACAAAGAGCAATGAAGGGGGGATTAGTATATCAGATTTCAAACTATATTACAGAGCTATAGTCAAAAAGACAGCATGGTAGTGGCAAAAAAGTAGACCCCTAGACCTATGGAATACTACTGAAAGCTAAATATGGCTACACGAAATTTCAACTATCTGATTTTTGACAAAGGGATCAAGAACCCTCATTGGAGGAAAAAGCATCTTCAGTAAATGGTGCTGGCAAAACTGGATCTCCACCTGTAGAGGAATGAAACTAGACCCTTATCTTTCACCTTGTACAAATGCCAGCTCCAGATGGATCAAAGAACTCAATGTGAAACCTGAAACTCTGAAACTGTTAGAAGAAAATGTTGGCAGTAACCTATAAGATATAAGTGTAGGAAAGGATTTTCTAAACCAGACAGTGGTTGCTCAGGATTAAGGTCAATAATCAGCAAGCGGGACCTCATTAAACTAAAAAGCTTCTGTACAGCCAAAGAAAAAACAAGGAAAGAGAAGAGAAAACCCACAGAGTGGGAGAAAATCTTGACCAGTGACCCATGAAAAAACTAACATGGTACCATGTATCTGTAACTCTAGTGAGCGGGGTGGGTTAGGAGATTCCTAGGGCTTGTTAGTCAGTCAGTCTACCCAGGTGGTGAGCTCCAGGTTCAGTGGGAGATTCTGTCTCAATAAATGAAGTGCCAAATGCCCCAGGAAGACACCTGACATCAACCTCTGTCCTCCATACACACAAACATGTACATTCACATACATATGCACACCCACGTGCATACACATATACACGATAAGTTCTTGAAGAGAAAATATGCTCAGCTTGATGGAAACATTACAAAATATACACCTGTTTCAAAACTTCATATAATACATCATTGATATGTGTAATATTTAAGTATAATATTTATGTTCTAGCTAAAAATTAATAAAAATACATATATCACACAAGAATGTCTTCAAGATATAACAGTTAATAATATATACCTGTTGAAAATTATAAATAAAATTACATGGAAGGTAAGAGATCAGAATATTAAGTGTTTTCATTAGGGTCGTAAGGTTTTGGGCAAACTTTGATTTAATGTTTATCTCATTTTTTTCCAAAAAATTTTTCCATGAAATATATATCATCCTTCTGTAGTCATAATAAAAAGCAATACAAATTATTTTTTAAAAAACATACATGAAATCATGAACCAGAGTAATTACATAAAGCTCAGATTGTCAGTAAAGAAAAAATAGTGGGAAAGTTTTGAGAAAGCAACTGGGTACAAGATACACAAAACCACAGGCTAGGGTGCTTTTATAAAAGGTCAGATTATCCGGGAAGATGCTGATACTGGCCAAGGGATCAAGGCTCCAGAAGATGAATACTGAGATGCTCATGCTGGCAGGCTATCCTTGTCTACTGAAGGCCTGGAAGTCAGAAAGGTGCAAGGGGCCCTTTACAGAGGCCCTGGGGGAACTTTTGTGGAGCATCTTCTGATGGTCTGCCATTTTATCTTGAATGATTCTTTGAGGAATTTAGAGAACATGGCAGTAGCAAGGGGGTTTCGGTTGCTTTACTGTCTCCTTAAGAACATATGGTATTTTCTGACTTCCTCTTTACTTAGGGAAACGCCTTGCAGGCACTCTGCCAGCTGGGTGCTTGCCAAGTGGGTGTTGGAAGCATAGAGCTACCTTACGACCACCCAAAATATTAATTTCATGGTATTTTTATGCATTTATAATCCCTTATGCAGGAATCTCCCAACTCCCCAACATAATCTTGTATCTTTGATAGCCTATCACCCTCCTAGAAAAATCTTTCTTCTGCAAGAGGTTTTCTTTCCTCATTAGAATGCCTTGTTTTTCTACTCTTAAGTCTTTGCTGGATTTCAAACACCCATTTTTCACAACTCTGATGCCCATCAGAGACTAACTCTAACAAGCCCACTATGCAGTAGCTGCCACTCCTCTCCAATGACATGAAAGAGTTTGCCTTTAAAAGAAGAGGTAAAAGTCTCAAGTCATCAAAAACAATGTAATATCCTGTGTGAAAGTCACAAAGCCTGTGGTTCGGGTCCCTGATCACGTGCCCTGTAAAGTGGCTGTGGATGACAGCGGCTCACAAGCTTGGCAGGTGCATCTTCAGTTCACCTCGCTCGGGCTTGCTCAAGGAGGAGGGGCTGGAGCCTCGGCCCACTTTAGGACAATGACACTCAGGCTACTGCTCTTGGCTCTCAACTTCTTCCCCGCAATTCAAGTAACAGGTAAACAATTTTGATTTCTTTTCTTCTCTAAGGTTTTCACTTGTGTTCTTGTGATCAGCATGGTTTACTTTAAAACTCAGATAACCTGTGAACTTTGAGCACATTTGAAGTATAATTCTGCTTTAATAGGGTAAACTATTTAGAAACTTACTAATTCTCAGAAGACAGAATGGTACTTTAACAAAAGTCTTTTGGAAAGAAATTTGACTTTATTTAACAACTATTTGATAATGTCCCAAGAGATTTTAGCTTACATAGTTTTTTTTAATCTGAGAAGACTGTGATAAGTAGGTTAGCTCTGAAGTCTTTTGAATAGATCACCTGGGTTTGTAGCTCAGGTTCAATTCTTCCTAGCTGAATATAGGCAAGATTTAGAACACCTATGCCTCAGTTTCTTTATATGTAAAATGGAACCCATAGTAAATATCATCTTAAAGTCATTATGGAATAAAATGAAATAATCCATGTGCAATGATCAGCTTGCTCAGTGCTTACCAGCAAGCACGGTGTCCATTAAATTACTGTCCACTTGAATTGAGTGAGTGCCTAGAGGAATCCTGTAGTCAACACAGAAGCTGGTACAGTGCAAACGAATACTAAGTTTCCTTCTACTGTTGACTGAAATATGTTTATTTGGATTAAAATCCTTTAACCTCCCAGTAATGATGCTGAGGAGGACATATATACTATTTAGAAGTTCTTATTCTGAGCAGCATTCAGTTCTCCCAAGTAGGAGGTATTTATTGCAGTAAATCACATTCCGGATGAAATGTTAAGGAGAAAGGATGCTCAATAATTTGGCTAGAGAATGTGGGCACCAGTTGTGGGCTGCCCATGATACTCTTCTACTTAACAAGATTTGATTTATATTTTCACAGATTTGGATAAATTCAGGATTGAATTATCTTCAGAAATCATAGTTCCTAAAAGAAAAAGTGAGCTACTTTGTTTGGCTAGACAAGGACAGGGGGCCCCTCAGTTAGGAAACTGGACTTTAAGGAGCTCATGCTTAAATAGTGATATATCTGTCTTTATGCACGGTGGAGCCAGTGTCTTCAATTTTCTTATTTATTTTAGCAGTGCAGACTACATCATCTGTGGGTGTTTTTCTTAAATACCATGCATGCTCACTCCAAAGAGTATTCTTTCCCAACTTGCTGAGATACAACAGTTACATGTAGACAACTGTTTATTGTGTTGCCTTATGTGCCAGTGAGCACAAATTGTGTATGTTTATAAAAGGTGTTGATAAGATGTGAACTAGAGCTAAGTTATGCCCTAGTATCTAATACAACATCTTTAATGTTTACTTTGAAAGATTTTTTGAGCTTCTTATCTCAAGGTTCTTTTCCTTTCCAAAACTCTCTTTTGAAGGAATATTTAAGACATCTTAATTTATTAGACAGTAAAGGGAAGTCTCAACCCAACTGAAAACTATTCAACATTGGTAATTATACACAAGTGCTTTTCTGGTGCACTTTGTTGACAACTTGACAACTATCTGTCATTAATGAATTTGTTTTCTTTTTCGGGGGTAAGACTCAAGACTTTGTATTTTGTTTTATTTTTTCTTTAAAACCATAAGAAGAAAAATAGCCAAAAAAAGCAGAGAGTTCACACATGTAGAACATTTGTCTTCTACTTTGAGATACATATACTTTTCAGATGCCAAATTACTTTCTTCTTAACTTTTGGGGTTTGATGCTGAGTGATCATTAAATGAAGCAGGACAGGGTGGAGGTAGAGGATTTGTTAGTGAAATGCCTCTTCTAGTAAGAAAGCATATAAGGAGAAAGATAATTACAACATCCACAACGTATAGCCTACTCTCACCGAATAGTTTAAAGCCTTCTGCGTGTTTTTTGTCTCTCGCTTTGTGCTTAATACTCCCCACAAAGAAATTATACATAAGGTAGTTCTCTGGTCAGAATGTGATCATCCCGGTCTGGGGATGTGCTCAGTGGAGTGCTTATGTAGCATATATGAAGCCCTGAGTTCAACCCCAACACAGCAGAGCCAGATATAGGGGCATACTCCTGTACTCCACTGGAGGCAGGAAGCTTAGAAGAATCAAGGTCATCTTTGCTACATAGACAGTTTGAGGCCAGCCTGAGCTATATGAAACCCTATCTCAAAAAAAGGAACTGTCCTTGACTTTCCTACAACTGTGAGTAACTATGGCACATTTTTTATATGAATTGGCTAATGGTGAAACTGAGATTCCCAAAGACAGGATCTTGTTGGACTTTGGAGTAAGTCCAGCTTGAGCTGCAGGCTCCTGAAAGCAAAATAATTTGCCACTGATGGGTGGAGTGTATAGACAGTACACATGATTGGTCACATATATTTTTTACCTAACATTGGTGATTTTTAAGTAAGCTGATCATGCAGAATGCAAACACAAATCAGGATAGCACCAGTTAACTCCATGAAAGCATTTCTTTGTACCTTTCTCCAAATGTTAGCAGGTAAACGATGTCAAGGTGGCCAGTTTGATTATTTCTCCTACCACACTGCATTCCCATTAGTGCTTCTTTTCCTTCGGGAGTCATAGTCAGTGGGAAAATGATTGGCATTTAATAAAAATCATATCTGCAAAGGAAAGTAATTAAAAACCTTATCTTCAGCTCAGCCTTCGGTAAATGATTTCCTTTGTGGTAGTTGTGCACAAAAAAGTCATTTACTTCTTGCAGTTAAGTACTGATTTGGGGGCTGACTTGGAAAAATGAGAAGATGAACACGGAGAAATGCTCTGTGATAAACATGGCAGTATTTATGTGACTTCTAATGTACTGTAGCCAAGTTTCTTTGACCATTAACAAAACTGAGTATTTTCTCAATTGAAGTAAATTTGGTAGTTATTTAAAAATACAAAACTTGCTTAAGAATATGGTTTTACTACCGTGCCCTAAGTGAATATACTGTCTTTTCTAATACTTTTCTAAAGGTAACCATCCAGCAAAGACTTTTACAGAAAGGACTGTTAAAATTAATATCGATATATCAATTCCAGGAACTAGAATGAGTCATTGCCCCAGACAGATCGAAAGAAGAAATGAATCTATGATTGTAACTGTGAAGAGCTCACATGCAAAGTTTGCTAAGGGTGGGGATGGGATCTTGCTGCCTCCTCTTCTTTGACAGATTTCCCTTTTTAATGTCTTTTATGTATTTTCATGAGTGAAGACATTCCTTCTGATTATCATTTCATATTTATCTTTTGTGGATATTTTTCTTCCAAGTATGCTTGCATGCAAAGTGCTGACATTTACAAAATGAAGAAAAATTTACGCCATTAATATCCTAGAAGAAAATTTTACTTGTGGTTTATCATCTCTAAAGCAATAGTTGTTTCAAATGTTTATTAGTATAGGTAATGAGGAGAATGTGCAGTTCACTTGTCTAGAACTCAGAAAGCAGGTCTTCCTACAAAGCACAATTATTTCATAGCAGGTTGTTGCAAGGGATAAATCTTTTTTTACCTCTTCATCTCAGTTTAATTGTAGTTTGCCTTTTTTCCCCCCAAGAAATTTATTCACAGAGGTTGAAACTTTTCAGTAAAGTGTTTAACCAAACTCTGGGGAAAATGATGACAGGATGTTTTAGGAACTCATTGGGGAGGGGTCTCTGAGACCCAATGAGTTCCTGTGTCTCTTTAAGGTGATTTCTTTCACTCTTTGGTCAATGAGGTGTTATTAGCACTACCAGCACCCACCCACCCACCCAATCAACCAACCCACTAACCAACCAAAACAAAGGAACAAAAGCTGTACATACCTAGAACTTTTAGTCTGAGACCTGTTGAATGGGAGTCAGTCCTTGAAGCTAGACAGACGGTACATCAGTCCTCAGGAAAAAGCATTCACAAAGTGAGTGTCTAATTTTTCCTTGTTACTCTCATTTTGATGACTCTACTCTAGAAGAGAGGTATGCGGGGAGGGATCAAGAACTACCCAGTTTCTTACCTGAGACTCAAGACAAAAATCTCAAAGAATTTTCCTTGACTTCTATAATTCACTGCTAATTTCATAGCCATCTTAATTTTGTCTTTGTGTCACCATGCAAATTGCATGCATATGAGATATCTCAAGGTGGTGGAGAAGTTTTTGCTTAACTTTGAGCTACTCTTTTTATCTGTATAGCACGATTACTGTCATTTTTTTTTTTTTTGGTCATCATCTTCATTATCTTGGGGATGCTAGTTGACTAGATAACCAGGTTATGGTTCCTGATGATGTCATTCAGAATTACTTAGGTCTCTGATCTAATCATGAACTCCTTTCCATAGCTTCTGAATTACCTTGTTGGCACACAGTCCACCATTTAATTTACTGATTATACCAGTAAAGCCTCTTCATCACCTGTGAATTCATTTAGACACCTGAATTATTGGCATGTCCCTCATTCTAACAATGATATAGATTCTCTTATTGAGAACTTCGGTAGCTGTCTGAATTTTTTATGTTTTATGTTTTTTTGTGTGTGTATAGTTATATGTGTATCTGTGTACTCACTCATGTGTGTGAAGGTCAGAGGCTGACCTCAACCTCGGATGCCATTCTCAGGAGCCATCTCTCTTTTTTTAAAGACAGAGTCTCTTACTGGCCTGGAACTTACCAACTAGGCCTGGTTGGCCACCCAATGAGTCCAGGGATCCACCAGTCTTTACTTTTTACCACCGGGGTTACAAATATGCGCCTTCATGCCCAGTTTTTTAGATATGGAATCTGGAGGTCAAACTCAGGTCCCCATTTTATAGACTGAGATACCTACCCAGCCCCCCATTTTTTATTTTTTAAATTACTGACAAGTAGAAATTTGTGCTTTAAATTACTAAGGGGTACTTGGCAGAGGATGAACTGTCAGAACATCCCTTAGCTTTATCCATAGATTCTGTGAGATCTGAGGACCTTCTTTGATATTGAAGGCTACTAAATTTAAGATAATCAATCAGGAGGCCATTTGTAGTCCACAGAGAGTGGGCCAGAATGGAAGCCCATTTTCATCTACCTGAAACTCCTGGGAACCAAAGACAGGATGCTACTGTTCTTTAAAGTGCCTGCTCCTTCTTGAGCTTTGGCAAGAAAGGTCCTCATTCATGTGCTTCTTTAACAGGTATTTTTTTCTTAATATGTCATGTGCAAGACACTAGTCTAGATTCTGTGACATATACAAAAACCTCCTCTGAGATGCGTGGATGTAAAACTGAGAACTGTGGAAACCTTAGCTTTTGTTCTTCTAACTTTAGGCTAAATGTGAATGATATTCTATCCTCACTAATTTATTTTGTAGAAAATAATGATAAACTACAGATATAAAGAGATGAGAGGAAACAAATATCTCTTAATTTACAGAGGAGAACATTCTGTTGATGGTTCCTAGAAGATGCTGAGAGAAGATGACTTTGCAAATTTCTTGGCATATTTGAATGCTTTTAGGGTGGTCCTGTCTTATTTATCCAAACTAACTTTCTTTATGCCCTAATAAAAGGCCTTCAACTCCAACACTGTAGCCTTCTCTGCTGTCTCACACACCTTTGCTCATCCTTCATGACCTTAGTGGGCTCTTCTTCTTTTGTGTTGCTTTCTTTCTCCTTTCTGTTCTTTAACTTTAGATCTTTGATGGAAGATCCACCTCCTTGAGAAAGCGTCTTCTGGAAATTTCTATCGTTATTGTACACTCATAAGAGGAGGTTTTATGGGAGTACAGTTCACTTTAATATTTATCAAACTTCTCATATTTTAATCTGAAGAAACAGAAGAAAAGGAAAAGTAACATTAGGAGGTTGCACACCAGAACTGCTTGTAGAAGTAATAGAATTCTCTCTGCTTTCATAGTCTTAGTGTAGTTGACAAAATTATGCATAACAGGATATAACATCTGGAAAGAGACAGGGGATAGCAGCTGGCATTCCCCTACCTTATCTCATGGCGCTATTTGATGATACCTTAATAACTTTGCATGTATTATTCTTGTAATCTGGGATGTCCCATACACCTCTCACCCAAGGTCTTCTTTGAAACCCCAAATACCAAACCAAGGAACTTTTCTCCTTAAAGGTCCCCAAATTCTTATTCTTTATTAGTAAATCTATTTATTCCTACAAGACTGTGAGCTCCTTGGGAACAGGATCTTGTCTTATTCACCCATATAAACTTGGTTTTAGGCACAATGCTAGAAACTTGTAGGAATTAATCATATATTTGTTGAATAAAGAAACGAATGTATTAATGTCAAAATGGAGAAACATAAAACAAGCCTCTTGGTCAAATTAATGTAGGAGCTGGACTGGTGGCTCATGCCTATAATCCCAAATCCCAGTACTTAGGAGGTAAAGGGAGGATGCTGTTGGTAGATAGGATTTTAATGGATGATGTTATCAATGAGAATTGCTAGCTAATATTTATTTTGCACTTACACTGTTACCATTGTTCCAGCTGATTTTTCATATTTCAAATTATTCAGTAGTGTCTTAAATCTATGAAATAATTACTATAATTATGTTATTTCATAGGCTGGGAAATTTGAAACATCAAGGAGGTTTGTGGTCACATAGCAAGGAACTTTGTAAACCGAGATGGTCTTGCTCCAGGGTTCATGTTCTTGCCAATGCTATATTGCCTGAGGAAGAGGGACTATTAGTAAGGAAGCTAGATCAGGAAAACTGTGTAATGTTCTTGCAAGCCAGAAGACCTGGAGTAGTAAGTGCAACCAAGATAAATGAAGGACTGAATACTGACAATAGATGCTTAAACTTGATTTTCAAGGTTTCTTGAAGAAGTTGAAGAGCATAAGAAGAAAACACTTAGGAATCCTTATCTTTGGAATGAAGCAAAGGCAGGGGGATGGAAGTCTAGTGAAAGGAGAGGGGAAAGCGAGCTGAACAGTCTGGGAAATGCCTCTGGTTAGGAGGCTGCTGGAGACAGGACCCTGGCTTCAGAGAGAGGAAGGGCATGGGTAAAGAGAACCACTGGAGTCAAAGGGAGAAGAGCTTCCAAAAGAGACTAAGGTTAACAACATTAAATATGGAAAGAAGAGAGATGAATAATGACTGGGGAGGAAGGCCAGCCAGACTTTTGAGTTTAAACAGAGCTCTAGTAAAGGAAGATAAGACTCTACGGGCTTAAGAGAAAAGGAGTGGGCTAAAACAGATAGTGAAGAGGAAGTTGATAGATTGGAAACTTATATCACCAAAAGTGTCTACCATGATATTTAGCACATAGTAGATATGCAATAAATGTTTGCAATTAAATGACTTAGTTATGAGCTAAGTACTGAGTTAAGAGGAGTATATGATATTGTGTGTATGCATGTGTGTAGTGCTACAGAGCTAGAGGTAGGGAGAATACTGTTAGGAGAGAAGGGGAGAGAGAAAAGAGGGCCAAAAGGAGGGTAGGAGCAGTTTTCTCAAGGAGAGGGTAAAGTACGAAAAGATACATCTCTAAGAAAATGGAAAGAAAAGGAAGAGATTTACAAGGGCAGAGATATGTTGGGATGAAGATAGAGTAACTCAGTCATTTCAGGTTTATAAATCTGAGGTTAAAAACTGCTTTGTTAAATGTGTATGTGTGTGTAAGATGTAAGGGATATTCTAGATGCAAGAATAATATATACAAAGCCATTAGGGTATCAAATAGTACCATGAGGCAGAGGAACACTATTATTTCATATATATATATATATATATATTTACACACACACAAGCATATATATATATATATATATATATATATATATATATATGTCTTTTAATCTCTTGGGATAGATCATAGTGCTAAACCTATATCAATGAGGTCCATGGGCTAATACATATCTTGACTCTGAGGACTTAGCAACATGTATGCTTTAAATTCTTGCTGGAGGGCTTATAGACACATTGTATGGCTGGGTTTGACCTCAGCTTGTGGCTGAGATAACAGGGTTACAAGTTCAAACCAACATCATGGGTAGAGTTCCAGTTTCCAGAAAGCCAGGGATGTCAACCTTAGCATCTTCTTGTGTTTTTTGGAATAAAGATGTAGCTGCTTTATCTTAGTCTGGGGAAGACCACCTCTACTATTTTTTACTTTCTATTTCTTTTCCAAAGTCAAAATCTGGTACTAAGGCTTTTTTAAGGTAGGACAATGTGATGAGGTGTTTTAGTTTGTCATATTGTGACACATTTTCCTTGCCTTGGTTTTCTCATCTGATATGTGAAGAGGTTGGATTAGAGACCATATCTGATCTCTCTCTCTCTCTTTTTTAGCTTAAAATGATTCTAAAGTGGAATTTTAAAATGTCAGTGTTTTTTTTTTTAATCAGTTTGGATAGAGACTCAACCCCACTGTGAATATTCTTAGGATTTGATGGCACAAATACAAAGATTTGCAAACCAACTATCTCTGAAATCTCTTAGATCTCTTCTTACCCAGGATTGTAGATGCTAATATGCTTAGAAATGTCTTCAGGACATTGGGGGGCATTATTGCCTTTGCTGACTCCTTTTTCCACTGTAAAGTTAAGGTCCCAAACAGTAATTATTTCCAACCTTCTAGGCTATTATACTTACCTAGAAGAGTCTACATATGTCAAGGTAACCTAAGTAGGTTCTTCAAAGGTATAAAATTTATAGAGAATGAAGCAGTTAAGAGGAATTCGTTGGTGTCTTAACAGAGCTATTTTGGATGAGGGCTCAGAATGATGGTTGCTCAGGAGTCCTGAAATTTGGTTATGAGATTAAAAGATACATTTAGAAAACAATATATTACTAGAAATTATCCTGTTATATCTGTGTTTTTCTTTGGTCTTACAATTGAATTATTGTCATATTTGTGTGATAAAGGGTACCTATTCTTTGCATCTTAAAATGGTAAAAATGGACTTTTGGGAATGGTGCAGTAGTTTTTAGTACTTCTTCCATCTAAGCTAAATTGCTATGCCATGTTGTTCTTTTAATCCTAGGAAACGAGGAGGAAAGTGTGGACCTAGGGATAGTAGGGTCTGGGTGACAATGGACTTGAACTTATGAAGCTGTATGTTTAGGGATTTCAGTTCTATAATGTAACCTCTAGGAAGCAGGAATGACTATAAGGAGTATGCAATGGCTTTCTAGCAATCTTAAAATTAGCACTCATTCTAACAGAGGTGACCTGTGTACTGTATACCCATGTACTGTAAAGTACATTTTGACCTCTGACTAGCTTCTTAAAATTCAGTCTTAAACTTCTATCTCCTTCTGGTTCATTTCTTCATGAGGCTTTACCCACCCCTCAAGCCCAACATACCTAAAACAGAACCCAACATCCAAACAGAGTTCCTCTCTTGACTTACCCAGTCTTGTCAATAGTGCTTCCACTTTGGCCTCACCCAGCACATGAACACGACAGTTTCCATCCCTGCTCACCGCCAGTCTGCAAGCCTAGCACCAAAGTTTGGCCTACTTCTTTCATTCCAGCTTCCACTCTGTAGCTCAAACCTTGCCAACTCACATCGATGCTATGGCAACAGTCTCCTGATTGGTCTCTGCCTTGCCCCTGACCTTGCTGTCAACCAGTGTCTCCTCACTGCTGCGCTAACTTCCATTAGATCAGGAGAATGACTGTGTTTGTCTTCCTGGTAAAATCACCTGCCTTTTCTTGGGAACAAGGCCCTTACTGGTTGGTCTCAGACATCTTCCTCCATTCCTTCCTAAGATAAATAAAATACTTTGCTACTTCTCAACAAACCCTTACACTCAGGTCATTTCCTTAATGTTAACTTGTCTAAATTTGCTTATGATTGCAAGGGTTAGTTAAAAGCTAATCTGTACAAAAACCTACAGAGTCATCCCATCTGGGACCAAAACCTTTTTCTTGTGACTGTCAATGATGCTGTGTAAGGTTCATGAACCACCCATGAGTCTGGAGTTTATCTGAGCATGTACTTGGTTTAGGATTTCTCCTCTATCTTTCCACCTCCCCCAAACCAGGATTATTGAGTTCATTATTTATATGTTAGATAAATGGATGAATGACTTTGCCATGGAAGAATTCAGAATACCAAAAGCCAGTTTTCTATCTAATCAATTTTTTTCAGTTTATAATTGTTCTGATAATTTTTCTCTCTGAAGTAAATATTTTATATCTCAGTGCCCAGATTTTTGCTACCAGACTATTTGACCTCTCAGTTACTTTCTGATAGTTGCATGTGGCACAAGAACGTTTTGAAAGAACAGGGACAAGTGTCCTCTCTATTGTTGTGTCTGCCTATGTAAGAACATAGATCAGGGTTAAAGGTGTATCTTATACCAGTTATGGTAAAAAATAATATGATAAATTTATTTATCAGGCTTCTATTCCTATTTTATTATTACCTATAAGCATTTGTCACTGTCTTAATTAAGAACTTTTGAAGTTTTGGTTAAAAATCACCTGTTCTCTTGATAAGAGTTAAGGTGTTTGAGTAGCTGGTGGCTGTGATAGATCCCGTCTTGGACAGGGTTGGTTGTTTGGCTTGTTTCTCTCAATGGAAGTCATGCTTTGTCAAGGTGGCCTTCTTTACACACTTATTCTTGTTCTGGTAACTCCTCCCTCCTGACCTGGAGCCGTCAGAACTTTGCTGCCCCTGCATTGGCTCTGATCTCTCCATTCCTTGAACAGTTGCACCTGTATAACAAGCCTTCCTAGTAGTGCCTGATTCTGAGCAGGCTGCTTGTTTTCTGTTGGAATACTAAATGAGACAGTAAATATTATGTACATCTTGATGTTCAAAGTCATTTTTTTAGAAAGACTTTCCTTAAATCACAGATTTTTTTTTATGACAATGGGGGAGATTTTAAGATAATGGTCAATGGAAAATGAGACGAAGTGACCACAGTTATTTTGAAACGTTAACTTGCATTTAAAAATGTTTTACATGAATTTCAAAGTCTGGGAGTCATTCAGAAGGTCACTAATAGTTTTTCTTTTATCTTCTTCCTTTTTCTGAGACAGGGTCTTACTACGTAGCCCTGGCTATCCTGGAACTCACTATGTAGACCAGGTTGGCCTTGAACTGATGGAGATCCACCTGCCTCTGCCTTCCTAGTGCTGGAATTAAAGGCATACATCACTATAGCCTTCCTTCGGTCTTCTTAGTAGCTCAAGAAATATGGTGAAAGGTGTTATTGTTTTGCTGGACATTTTGTGCTTCTCTTCCTGACATTTGAATAAGGTGAAGCCATAAGCCAGAGTTACCTGAGCTATAGGCTGTTGAGTCTCCAGTTTGACTCATAACTTCCAGAGCAAACGTGGGATTGGCCCATTGGGATCCTGAGCTTAATGGAGTCTGAAAAGAAGCAAGTGGTCAGGTGGTTAGAAGCTGAAGGATATCCTAGTCCCAAACAGGAAATGTGCTCAGAGGAAAGTTACAGTAACTTAACCAGTTCTGTGGTCAGGATGGAGGTGTTCTCTGCCAGGGCAACCAGTAACAACTTCACAACTGGCTTATAAACATCATAGCATAGTATGGTTGAGAGTAGAAAGGTTACCTTCTCTTTAGTTTCCACCAAACATGTTACTAACATGCTAAATTATATTGCTAGAATTTTATAAAGGAAATAGCATGGCTAGGAATTTTTAATCTCATTTTTTTCAATTGTAAAATAAATACTATGGTAGTTGTAAATGGAACCAAATGAAATTCTTAAAAGTTCTAGAAGAAAATCAATTGCTAGTTAAGTATGTTTTGCATCTTTCTAATTGCTCCTTTAACTTCCCAATGAGAATTTCAGTTTTGAGTGCTACATAGTCCGCCTGGCTCACCAGCCTTTATGGGTCATTTTATTTTACTATGATGCTTAGGATACAGAAAAGGAAGGGTGGAATATTGTAACTTTAAACATGATGAAAATGTGATTCCCCAAAGCCCTGCTTTGTCTAGTTAGATTGAAAAGTGATTGTTTGTGTTGACTTATGTCCCTTTTACATATGGGGACAGACTAAAATAGAAGAGCTGCAATGGTATAATTACTGCGTGTGTGTTGGAAATAATTTGTAAGAGGCATTTTATATTATAATATGTCTGTCTGTCTCTTCTGGGGATTTACCTATGACCTTTAATTGTAAGTAAAATGTGTATAGGTATCCCACATTATCTATAGGGAACATGTTCCAATACCCTTAGCAGATACCTGGAATCTGAGATAGTACCAAACTATAAATTTAGTGCCTCTTCTGTCTTCACCAAGACATTTTCATGCACTGTGTCTGTACCTTGCAGTTTGAGGTGTAACAGCAAAACCAGTATGAATTTCTCTTTCCTGCCTTACAATTTCATGGCTTTTCATTCTGATCAACCTTAGTATGTGATTTTCTTTTCTTATTAAGTAGAAAACTTTCACCAGAATCACTGTTCTTGCATGGAGACCATTATTAAATAAAGCAAAGGTCACTTGAACAGAAGCAGTGAGATACTTCAATGGTTGATCTGAAAACCTAGAGAACAATTACATGGCTAACCGAGGGCAGGTTAGCACATACACTGTAGATCCTCTAGACCAATGAGCATTGACATCTTGGGAGAAGTGAGATTTTATCACATTCAAAATGTATCAATTGCTCATTTCTGGAATTTTCCATTTGATAGTTTTGGATTGTAGTGATGACAGGTAACTGAGACTCCAGAAAATAACACAGTTGATGAGGAAGAACTGGCATGTGTGGAGCATTATTTCTCTAACTATGAGCATAAAGTTGTTACTATTCCTTATTGGATGAACAAATCCATTCATGATTTAAAGCATTGCTCCTTATACCTAGATAAATGTGCTGCATATCAGCTCTCCAGTTATCTTGTGACCTTCTTAAAAAGCATTAACCACTTTTGTTTTCACTTGCCTCTTCTATAAAATAAGGGGTTGGTTTTAGATAATCTTCAAGTTTTCTTCCTGCCGAGGATATTTCTTAACATTAAAATGGTAGGTAAAATGAAATCTGTCTTGGCCTAGTCCTCCTGCCAATTTACCGTCTACTCAATGGTTATTTTCCTTGACTCCCACTTGAGATCTCTAGTATCACCCTATCAAGTGCAGTTTTTAAAAATCTAGGACCAGTTACTGAAATTATGCTAGATTTTGATACAGTATGGCAGAGGGAAAAGCCTCAAGGGTTCAAATATCTGTCTGGAAATCTTGGGCAGCTCACTCTTTGAGATCATTTTATAGCTTCAGAAATTCTAAGCCAATATGTTCTCCACATCGAATTTTATGTTTTTCTTCTTTAGAAATTCAAGTAAGGCTTGACTGAAGGGGAGCATCCTTTTAAAGCCAAGGTTCTTAGATGTTAGGACCCATTCCTTAGAGGTGGTTATCCCCTCCACATATGCAGAAATTGGCTTGCTTCCTAAATATAGTCATTGACCCACTTAACAATTGATGAAAAGGAAAGGAGGTGTTTTTGTAGCCACTCTATTTTCTTGGAAACACAAGCATTTTTCAGTCTTCCCGCTTTGGTTCTGTCACGTTTCACGACTATCTGTGAGAAATCTTTGGGCTCTTACTGCCTAGCTCACAAGCAGCAGATAAATGTCTTCTCACCTCTGATCTTACTCTTCATGCTGCCTGTTGTCAAGCAGGAGTTGTGAGGGAAAGAGTTTTGAGGTTACTGCTTCCTGTCTCCACACCTTTAGCTAGATTAGCTGCTAGGAAAGGCTTTGAAAAGCAAAGCACTAAATTCAACATCAAAACAACTTGTCAGTTCAGTAGAGACATGTCAGCCACACTGATAGATCTTTTGATACAGTAATCAAATACAACTGATAAGTTGACATCGTTTCTCTTAACATAGGAGTTTTAAATGAGGAAAACCACTCACAAGGAGGAAAATGGAGTCAAATGTTTGCAGGGAAAGGGTTAGGGGTACTTTAGCTTGATTTGGAAAACAGAAAGGAGTCAAACAGCTGCTAATACGGGGAAGCTAGATATTTCTCTAGTTTTTTCTGAGTCTAGATATGGATTCCCAGAGACTCAGAGAGCCAGAATACATATCCAAGCTAATTTGTTGTCAACTGTTTTGATTTATCTGTGTCTTTATACTACACTGTCATAGAGTGAGGGGCATGTCTTTCCCATGCTCCATTTTAAGAGATAATAAAAGAAGTCAGAAGTATTGTGCAAACTAGAAATCATAACCATCATATGTGTTCAATATCATTTAGAATAGCTGTTTACCTTTCTCTATTACCAGAACTAAGCTTCTTTTACTTAGTGTCTCTACAAAGTGTAGATTTTGAAGTCCCATGAGGTAGTTTCTTACTTGGAGTAGAGTTAGAAAAGACATAAACACTAAATAACAGGGGCCTTATCAGCTTGAATTCTAAGCTAGGAATCTGTTAGCCACATATTAACACAAAGAAAGCAAATAATCTCAAATGTAATATCTCCGTTTAAGGGCCAGCTAATTTGAAAATGATCTATGGTGACAAAGAAGAGAGAGAAAAGTAAACATCTTGTCTGTCTCCTTTTGATAGATTTCAAATTCTTTCCCAGAAAAATTTGGTGCAGTTATAAAATGCAGTGGTTTCCGTTTCCTTGTTCAGTGGCTGGTTATGCCATTGATCATAAGAACAGTGACCACATAAAAGTCAGTCTTGGTACAGGGGTCTTGAACTTCTCCTTGAGACAGTTCTTGATTTGTAATGCTGAGGCCAAATGGACTCAGAAGAAATCCAGTGAACTCAACCACACTGAGATTTGAACTTGAAGACCCATGATGGACAGAAAGAAAAATCCATCTTCTAGTTATCTTGTTATATCAAGGAAAACCATTTCAGAGGAAAAACTACTGTTTGTTCCTTCTGAAACCTTCCATCCTTTGTAATGAGGATTCCTGAGACCGAAAATATATCTTCTTTGTACCTGGGATGTCTGATCCTGATCTCAGTTTCTGATGTGTCCATTCTGGTGGTGCAATAAAGCAGAGATGAATGAGGAAACGAAGTAGGCAAAAAGATGGTCCTTGGTTCTTGTACCCAGAGGAAGTCCTTTTTCAACTCCTTTTCTATTACCACACTTAAGTCAATGTCAAGTTTTGCAAGTGTTAGCCTGTAAACATCTCTCTCTCACTTTATTTACTACTTACCAATTAGTCCAGTCCTTTCACCTTTGGCCTGAATTATAACTGTTTCCTGTCTACTCTCCATGGTTTCACTCTTGAACCCTCCACATTTACAATCTCTGTTTTTGCTAATTTGATCTATTTAAATGAAAGGTGTGTACATCTGCTTCTCTTCTTAAAAGCCTTCAATGAGCCCCTATCACTGGCGGGAGAGAGCCCAAGCTCTCTGAGGTAGAGACTGTGCTTGCTTTGCTAAGGTTCATAGTAGTGTTATTCATAATAACCATAAAAATAGTGAGTAGAAAATCAAAATGTGTTATATCCACACAACCAAATATTATACAGCCATAAAAGCAATGGAGTTCTGATACTTATCATAACACAAATGAAACTTGAAAACTGCTAAACGAAAAAAGTCAGATACAAAAAGTCACACATCCTATGATTTTATGCATGTGAAATGTCCTGAATGGGCAAACAGAGACAAGTGGCTTAGTGATTGCCAGAGGCTGGAGGGACAGAAGAAATGAGTGTTAATGATCATGGAGTTTCTTTTTTTGCACAAAAAATATTCTTCAGTCAGAGAGTGATGATCTACTCAGAAGTTTTTGAATAGTAAAAAACAAATTTGAATTGTATACTTTAAAAGGGTGAGCTTTATGGTATGTGAATGACAACTTAGTAAATTTGTTCCAAACCCCAGTACCAACACTAATCCCACCACAATCTATACCAAATAAATCAGAATTTCTAGGAATGAGGGGTCCTGGATATAGATTTTCTTTTTTAAAATTCTTGATGTTTAGAAGTACTAATAATTATATGACAGACAAAAGAAATCAGAAATTTAATTCTTCGTAGCTGCCTTCTACCTAAAGAAAAACATAACACCTTAGTGCATGAATCTAACTTCAGATTAAATTAATTCTCTGATTGCTTCTGGCTCTTGTGTGGATATATAGGTGTAGATACAAAATAATGTTGTTTTCTTTTTCTTTGTCACAGGGTCTGACTATGTAGTCCAGCTGGCTTAGAACTCACTATATAGACCAGGTTAACCTTGAACTCACAGAGATCTGCCTGCTTCTGACTCCTGAGTGCTGGGATTAAAGGTGTACACCACCGTGTTTTGGTCTATAAATAAGCTTTTTAAAATTATAAATAGGTGATCATTGGCATGCCTCCAATGGCAAAAAGTGGTCTTGTTTATATTGAAATTTCATCAAAGACAAATAGCTATATGTTTACTTCTGTAAAACCGAGGGCATATTTCATAAAAGTGTTATAGGGCCTTTGGTCTGTACAGTGGATTCTCTATGCTTAAGTGGTCAGTCAGCTCCTTAGGTGGTGTGACTGACTTGGTTTTAGCTCTGATTTTGTTTACCATTTGCTCAGTGACTTAGAATGAACCATTTATGTTTTTAAACCTCATTCAGTTATTTTCTTTAAGAAGAAATATAGGGCCTGTGAGATGACTCTGTGGGTAAAGGTACCTATCACCAAACCCAATGACCTGAATTTACTTCCTGAGACCTGTATGATGGAAGAAGAGATCCAATCTATTCAAGCTGTCCTCTAACCTGCACACACACCTGCACACACATGTACACACACACAGAAGCAGACAAAGACATAGACACAGACACACACACACACACACACACAATAAAAATTAAAGGAATTGTACTGACCTTGGGGATATAACAGGAAACAATATCAATATGTTCTCTTCCCTTATGGACTTGATAATATAGCTTTGCTTGCTTTTACAGTGAGAAGTGGAATTAGATAGTATCTAGATCTTTCGATTGTTTGGATCACATAAATGTAGAAGATGACCAGAGAACTCCTCTGTGATTTAAGAGAATAAATGTACAAGGATTTTTGGAGGATATTTCAGAATTTGCTGTGAAGAAAAATTAGAGCCAATAGTTTTGAGTTATAGATTTTCCTAGTTCTTTATCTCACTCTTGGAATGGTCAATAAGCAAAGTGAAAAATGTTTCAAAACTTTAAAGTCCCTTTGCAAAAATCTGTCACACAGTTGAAAAACAAATCCATTTGTGCATCTGTGTTAGACTTTCAGCTGCTTCCAAGCATATCACTTAATCAGGAAATCAACCCAAGGCATGACTTACATCTTAGGAATCTCAACTCAGATTCAAAAATTCGGAGTGCGTAGCTGTGGTGCTCACTGGCCTCAGAAGGTCACATTTCGCCTTCCAGGTAGAAACATGCTCTGTTTTCCCACTCAGAAGATGGAAATTTTATTAAAATGTAAACTTTAGAACTTTTGGTGTGATTATCACCCCAAATATCCTTATTTGTCAAGAGACCAACTTTGTTGGAGATCTTTTCAGTTGTCTAATTAACTCATCTTGATTTCAGGACAACAAAATTATTCTTAAACTCCCATTCTAAGCAAACAATTTCTTTCCTCCACTCCAGAAAACAAGATTTTGGTGAAGCAGTCTCCCATGCTTGTGGCGTATAACAATGAAGTCAACCTTAGCTGCAATTACACCTACAACCTCCTCTCAAAAGAGTTTCGGGCATCACTTTATAAAGGGGTGAATAGCGATGTGGAAGTCTGCTTTGTGAGCGGGAATTTCTCCCATCAGCTTCAGTTTCACTCAAATACAGGATTCAACTGTGATGGGAATTTGGACAATGAAATAGTGACATTCTACCTTCGGAATCTGCATGCTAACCAAACAGATATTTACTTCTGCAAAATTGAGGTCATGTATCCTCCTCCTTACATAGGCAATGAGAGGAGCAATGGAACCATCATTCATGTGAAAGGTAACCTGCCACTATACTTCTGTACTCCCTTCAAGTGATGTTTTTCTATTGGAATCCTGAAAATGGGGTTAAGGCCAATGATGAAGCTAGAGTACCTGCAAGTGATTTGAGACTAATAAAAGCCCAGACCATGCTTAAACATGTTTTCCTTTTACTGCAGGAATGATCTCAGGTTACATTTTGAGTGCTTTTCCCTTCCTTCACTGATCTTGAGTAAAGAATAAGGGAAGAAGCTACAAAGGAGAATAAATCCAATAAGATTATCCTCAACTCAAGAGGGTCATGTGAGAAAAAAGTTTGCCATTAATATGCGAGTCTATTGTTTCTTGGCCTTTTTGCTAAGATCAAGTATGAAATTTTAGTCTAGGAGTTCTCTAGCAAACAGCAGGGTATAATGGACCAGGATGCAGGAAGAATTGGTTGTATTTAAAATTAATTCTCTTTTTGTACTCCATGCTTTTCCTTTGTTAAGTATCTTTACATTTTCCATACAAAGGATGCTGGGCTAGAAACTAGGGGATATGAAGTTTCTGATCTTGAGTAAGTTGCCCAACTTTTTCATGGCCCCAAACTCAGTATGATTAAATGGTTTACATGAATTGGTGGATATTGGTGTACTGTCCTTATATTGAGGCTATGTTTCTGTCTAAACATTGGGAAGAAAAACCATAAGCTCCCCAAACTCAGAATATAGCTTATTGTCAACAACATAAAATTGAGAGGTGTCAGGTAGATTTTTTTTTGGTGTCTATTATAGATTTTCTTTTCTATAAAGGGATGAATGAAAGATGATATGTTCTATTTTATATTTTATACTAGCACAATTTTAATGAATCTCTTCCTTGTATTTTGGAACAGAATTCTTCTGCAGAAAAATCAAATACTAAACAAGAAAAGAATTATTAGCTTAATATGGCAGTGTAGCTTTTGTGTTGTGGAAAATTCTAGGTAATTAATATGAGTCAGATTTCTAATATCTATTTTATTTGGATTAAGTGAAAAGATTACTAATATACCATTTTGGAAGTTAATAATAAGACAGTTCTCTCATGTAAGATGATATACTACTTTAGGCTAGTGTTTCAGATATATGCATATACACATACATATATTAGAACTGGGAAAGACATTAGATCCTAGATGCAGCAATTTTCAACCCTATTTATATAATATAAATCTGAGTATGTTAAAAAATGTCTAGGTTCACATTTGAGATTTTGATACAATTGATAGGGTTGAGAAAGGGGAGCTAGAAAATGTTTCCAAATTTCCTCAGATAACTTTCATGTGTAATCAGGTTTAAAACTTTATAGGCTAGAGAGTTATTGGTATCCTTCCTACTAATTTTCTGTGAGTGTGAACAGAACTATATAGGTTTCTTTCCATCCCCCATCTGATACCAGACATCTCAGTTGACTTGTTCAGCATCAGATAATCTGTTGGAGTTGGAGGCAGACGTTTATCTTTTGATTTCCAAGCTGGTTTTCTGACTGCTGTGTTAGGCTGATGATTTTCTTAGGGTTTGAAGAAAATCCCCATGTCATTTTACTTGTTTCACAGATACAGCTTAGTTTCTACACCAATTGGCTTCTGACAGGGTAAGGTGGTGGGACAGGTTAAAGTCATTGAAAGTCATCATTCTGAATTATGTAATGGATTCAGCGAAGTGCAGCAAATGCAACATTACCGTGTGCCATGCCAAGGTGACAGTTTTCAACCTCAGTCGTAAAAATTGATAAGATTATGGTCAGTTATGGGGTTGAATAAGTCCAAAAGACCAAAAGTGTATCATCAAAGATGGTAATATCTTGTGTATTTCTGTTACTTTCACATTCTTCTCTGATATTCAGAAGAGCAGAAATGTAGTCAACTGTCACTCACGTCATTTAATCCACTGTGTTCTGTTTTTTCAGAGGAACATCATTGCCTTGCTGCTGAGCTGTTTTGGGTGCTGGTGGTGGTTGGTGGATTCCTGGCTCTCTATAGCTTCCTAGTGACAATGGCTCTTAGCATTTTCTGGGTAAGAGGAGAGACATTGTTTTTATGTAACTTCTCCACAGCACATGCACTCTAACCACATCAAGCGTTTTGCCTGCATGGTTTATTCTCTGCTTAATGTGCCTAGTATTATTTTTTTTTCCCCTCACAGACTGGAGTAGGCACTATTTTAGTCTGTTCAACTTTACATGAGGTAATCTGATATTAGTTCTGTTTTCTAAAAGGCATTAAGTAGACAGGCAGAATTAGAAGCTAAATGGACAAATTAGGGTGGGAGATTAGAAGCAGTTAACTTCTCAGTCCTATTTTTGCAACATAATTATGACATAAAAAGCAGCTGAAATACATACATAAAATGTAAAAATATAAGCCACTCAGGAAGCTAGGCAACTGAAGCCAAAACAGCTTTGGCTCAGGGTCAAAAATCATGAGAAACTAGGCTGCTGAAATTGTGTATTCAAACCAGAAGAAACGAGGTCTATTTCTCTCAGTACTATTTTTTTTTTGCCTCCTCTAGAGCAGCTGAATTATGTGAGGCCAAGTATGGTGTTTCATTATGAAAATATAATTAGAAAGAGACTTTCTGAGTTCTTACCACTGAATAGAGTTTATCAACTTCTACAAATTCTCATACAATAAACTTAGCACATTTTTCTTTCCTTTCCTCAATGTTGAATTGTTGATCCAATGATTCAAACTTGAACATTTTCGTTTGTTTGTTTGGTTTAGTTGGGGTGTTTTTTGGAAACAGGGTCTCACTATGTAGCTCAGGCTGACCTGAAACTTGCCATATAGTCCATGCTGGCCTTGAACTCATGATGATCCTCCTGCTTTAGCCTTCTGAGTACTAGAATTATAGGTGTGTGCTACCATGCCTGGTTTTAAAACATATTTTGATGAACATATACACAATTAGGAAGAGACCACAACAGTAAAGATCTTTTTCTTAGAAAACTCTTTCTGCATGAAGAACAGAATAATTCATGCACTAATTCCATTTGAAATTTTCTAGAAGTTAGGTGAATAAATGATTTATTTCCTCAATGAGAAATATATGCTACTCAATGAACTTAATGTATGATTATTGGGTTGATAAATGGACAACCCTCATAAAGGTATAATTAAGAACTCAACTAAGCCTGTTCAAAATGATACTCATCTTTCAGGTATAATCTGTATATTTAACTAAGCCATGTATGTTTGGTGATTTCTAGAAGTGATGCCATGTGAACTTACCCTGCTTACTACGACATTGGTGTAAGGGACAGGACAGCCATAGATCTGATCATGCTGTCATATCATCTGCTTTAGATCTTTTTAAACTCTTACTGGCTTATTGTCCAAGGTTGCCTCTCAGTCATTCCCTACATATTCCTATAGTTCACCATATCTTAGACATTGGGTAGAAATTTCTTAGGTTACCTTTTGGCTAATCTATAACTTCTGCACAGTAGAGAACATAATAGCTTCTTCTTCCTGGGAATTCTTTATAGCATCTTGGGGACTTGCCTAACTTACCTTCTGTAAGTTGCCAATCCTGATAGGGCGGTGGGGATGTTAGTGCTTAAGTTCTACCTCTGATGTTAATTGAGACTTTCATCTTTCTGGACCTTCGGGTCTGCACCCTTGCTGACTTTCATCTCTGTGGTGGTGGACAATGATTTCAGAATGATTAGATTTGTTTTCTAATGCCAGATATTGGCTTCCTTGCTTGCTACACGGCTTCCCAGTTTTCTCACTGAGAACCTCATTTCCTAACCTAAAGACCGGGAGCAGTGAAGCCTATTGGTGCCCTTCTGGGAAAGGAGCTCCCCTGTGATATGTTGACCTACATCAAACACATTTACTAGCTTTGTGGAAAGTAGTTTTGGGAACTGTTTTAACTTTCAGTGGCCCCAAGAGTTCCTCTCATCATTTAAAGCTTATGGTAAATACCATTATAGCATATCAGTTTCTAAAATGAGACACTAATTTGGCAAGTGACTGGAATCACCCAAAAGACTAAAAGCAGCATCTCCCTTTCAAACATGAAAACAATTCACTTTTAAAATCAGACATCATAGCTCTTATGAGTTTTTCTTTGGCAGCCCTACTAATTCCTATTGAGGTTCATTTTCTTTGTCTTGAGTTAACTTATTTTGGTATATCTCACAAACTCACTAGGAATTGAGCAACATGTCTTGTCTTTTGTGGTTTCTTGTGGTGAAACCAAGTTATTTAATAAAAACACCACTTATTTGAATCTTAAACCCAAGTCTTGTATTCTGTGATCAAACAGTGCAAATAAAATTGCCTTTACATTTCATAGAACAACTAAACATTTTTACTTCAAGATTATCTTTTCCTTCTTCTGCTGTTGAATCAAGAAGCACTTTGGTGAGCTAAACATTTTAGGATTTGCTGAGTAACTTTCTGGGATCCTATGTTTGGCTGGTTAGCAGCATGCTTTAATGAAAGTTATTGTTTTCTGAAACTTCCCAAGGTTCTGTGATGTGCTATGATAGGCCTTCTAGGCTGTGTGGAGTTTGGGAGCAGCTGCAAATTCTCTCAGTGCTTGACCTGATGTTGGCATTTAAGTAAAGAAGAAGCTTTCCTTGGTCAGGCCACCACAGACCACCACCTGCTATTTTCTACTCTCCATTCACTCAGCTGAGCCATAAACCTGACTAGTCTAGAGGAGAGGTATTTTTTTTTAACACTTTTTACCAATATGTACCACAATGTATTTATGTTTAGGTACATTTCCCTTTAAATCCAACAACTTCCTGACCATTTCCTTAAGTAGATTGTTAAATAGATGGCCTGTGTGTTGCTGCTTTGCATAGGAAACAAGTGGGAAAGGCAGGGGAGGAAGGAAAGGCAAAGGCAGAGTGGCCCTGAAATGCTACATCTTTAATAGGCATTGACTGGTGAATGACACAGATACAGATACAGAAGGTGTGTGTACTATAGTGAGATTTTTAGCAACATCTCTGGCTTCTACTTTCTAGATACCAGTAGCAGGGCTTCCCGTGTTCCCAGACATTGGTAACTGTCTCCCTAGACAGGGGATAAAGGAGCTCAAGATATGATAGATGTCAAGGGGGAAGCCTGAGAGATCTGGCTTGGGCAACTGTATTATGGCAGTGTACTTATTGGCACAAGAAATACCAGGAGAGAAACAGATCTTAGGGCAAGAGCCTAGGTCTCATTTTGCACATATTTAATGTAGAGTGCTTTTGAAGTCTAGTCCAGAGATAAAAAACAATTCAGATGGGTAGTTGGTAATCAAAGCTAAGAATGTGGGTGAGATTTCCCAGGGAGAGAGGATAGAGTGAGTAGAGCAGAGGCCAAGCTGTGGGATTCTGGTGGTAAGAGAAGGACGGGCTTGCAAAATAGGCAGGAAACGAGCGACCAGAGAGGTAGGGGAGAGAACCAGGATGTCACAGAAGGCAAAGAGGAAAAATGATGCAGAAAGGAAAGAATAGTCATCTTACAGTTGTTCTTGGTTTCTCAGTGGCATTGGTTCCAGAGCCTCTTCGAATACCCTAATATGAGAATGTTCAAGAAGTCTCACATAAAACGGTAACTTATACCGTTTTGCATGTAACTTATACACATCTTCCTACAAACTTTAAATCATCTACAGATTACTTATAATATCTTATAGGATTATAGAGTAGATATTATTTAGAATATCTGGTAGAATATAAAAGGCATGTAAGTAGTTGTTATATTGCATCGTCTAAGGAAGAATGCTAAGAAAAATTTTACAAATTCTTTTGTAATTGGTTGAATCTGAAGAATCTGGGAATTTGGAGGATGGGGCTGTGGAATGGTGCTGAGAGTTACAGAAGATGAGAACTGTAAACATTGGTTGATAAGGAAGTTGTAAAGGTCAGGCCTGGGATCAATTACTCATTTACGTATTCAGGAATTTTTGTCGTTTGTGCTCAATGTTTCTACTTAATGCATCAGGTCTATGTGATTGGAAATTGGCATTGTTCTTCTATAATAGAGAATTCTGACTCCACTGGTCTAGATGACTTTCTCCTTTTGGAAATTTTATGAGTCATTTGTCCAAATGTAGATTTTGCCATCACATTGACCTGGCAATGATACTCCTAATCTCCAGTGAGTGTAGCTCTTGCTCCACATTCAGTATCGTTCCAATTCTTGTTCATGGAAGAAAGTCATCTGGAAGTTGCTAACCTTGGGCAACAGTGATGGATGACACTATTGTCTTTACAGAAATCTATATACAAAGGCAATAAGAATGCGCTTAGTTGTACAGAACTACAAATCTTCATTAATTTGGACTCTACTGTTATAAGTTTATGGTTATTTCAGAAACTAAAGGAACTGAAGGTCCTTTTTGGTTAACAGTTTATTGAACAAATGACCAATTTAAGATGATTAAAATGAGGCCCAGCACTTGGGAGGCAGAGGCAGGTGGATCTCTGTGAATTCATGGCCAGCGTGGTCTATGAAGTGAGTTCCAGAACAGTTAGGCTACAGCAGGGAAAAGCAAACAAACAAACAAACAAACAAAAAACAAACAAGAAAATGAAAATGAAAATGCTTAATCTATTCAAAGAGGAAGGGCTTTCAAATGTATTTAAAGATCAGTAGTGAATCTGTTAGATATACATTTGAACTTAAGGTCAAATTGAGAATAATAAACACATTTCTTTGCAATAGTTCCTTTGTTTGATATTTTTCAAGTTACTTTAGAGGAGCCAGTGCTTAGGTTTGATTAGCCACTATCCTGGTCCAAGATGCAAACACATGGTGTTCAGGGTCATCTGGCAGTTGATGTCCTGAATAATCATCCCCAAAGTCTTAGAACTCCTCCTATGACATCTCCTCTATGTCCTTCTACACTGACACTTTTCTTCTCAGCAGACAAAGAGCAGAAGGAACAGGCTCCTTCAGAGTGACTACATGAACATGACTCCTCGGAGGCTTGGACCCACACGCAAGCACTATCAGCCCTACGCCCCAGCGAGAGACTTTGCAGCCTACCGCTCCTGACAGGGACCCCTATCCAGAAGCCAGCCGGCTGACACCCCTCTACCTGCTCAACACCACTGCTCTGGATAGGACAGGACTGCTTAATCTTCAGCCGGTCACTTTGGACCCCTGATGGGCCGACAACGTCAATTGCTTTTGAGTGTCTTACCTAATATCAAGACCATCTTGAGACTCTCAAATGAATTTAAGAAATTTCTGTATCAGGAGAAATCCTGCAGCGTCACAATCCAAATTCAAGCTTATATATTTATTGACTTGATAGAGAATTTAGAATAGAAAACAAAAAGTCAGTGGATTTGGAAGGCAATTTCCAGGCTGCTGGATGAGTCACCTTTTCCACTTACCTGAACATTTTAGTCATGTGACCTTTGACAGCTAAAGATATTTTAGATGGAGAAGAAAGGCTAGAACATCATTCCATCATTCCCTTTGGTTAAGTGAGTGTTTAAAGTGGGGATAGGTGAAAGAGAGAGAGAGAAAGAGAGAGAGAGAGAGAGAGAGAGAGAGAGAGAGAGAAGAGGGAGAAAGTATTTTTAAATCATTTAAACACTGTTTTCCACTCATGAAATGAGCCAATTAGTGCCTGTTTAGTATTGTTTTCCAGTCAGTGTTAGTTTAGAAAGATGTAGACATTGTCTTTGATGAGTTCTGGCCATTTTAATTGCTTTGACTGGTGAAATTCCCTCAAAGCACACGCAGGACTTGCATTCCTCACTCCCTGTGATGGGAATTCATTATTAATATTCACAACTTGGTTTCAGAATTAACTAGCCCTCCCACACCAAGAAGAATGTGAGAGGAAATAAGGTCATTTATGTCAGAAGTGTCTGATTGCTATGAAAGATTCTTTGCTTAGCCTCTCATTCCAGGCAAACCATGTATCTTTTGACTTCCCACAGCTGGTCCCTTTGCTGTCTCTGAACCCGCTGAAGTGGGATGCCAAAGAAACACTGATAGAGGGAGAGTCATGATACTGTGAAAAAGGGAGCAGGGAAGACTTCCAAGAAGCTTCTTCCGAAGAGAGGAACGAGGCGGTGCTTGCCATGTGCTGGGGAGGTGGACCTCTTCCAATCAGTATCACACAGAGGGAGCCCTGGTGCAAATTCCTTTACAGGGATTTTATATGCTTTAGGTATCAGAGTTCAAGAACTTGGTGGGCTCAGCTGCTTTGTACCCTGGAGGTTCGCTGACATGGAAATGTGTTTTGGAGTGTGTCTTTAGGGACAACATTAAAGTTCTCAAGAGAACCTGCAAGACCTGATGGTGGAACAGCCCTGGATATATCTTTGCTTTCAGTTTGGACCTACTGGAATATGTCTAAGGATCTGGAAGCTACCTTTACTATTTGTTCATTTTTTGGTTTTGGACTAATTCTTTTCATTATTTGGATTGTTAGAGGAGAGGTTTTAGAGGCAGGTAGGCTGATAAAAATCCCATTATTTGTTGAGTGGCTGCAGGCAAGTCACTGTTCATCTAAGGCTGTGGTTTCTCTACTGTAAAATGGACATACTGATTCCAAATGTCTGTACCCATACCATGAATTCTATGAGAGCATGGCCAAATCCATCTTTTTGTTACTGTCCCTGGTGTTTAGTACCATGCCTAGAATATAATGTTAACTTTTATTGTCATTGCCATATTGATAAAAATGCATAGATATAGACTGAACAGTGATCTAAGAAGGTAGGGAATTTGTAACATGATTTTTGCTGTTGATTTATTTGTTTTGTTTTGTTTTTGAGATAGACTCTCACTATGTAACTATGCAACCCTGGTGTCCTGAAACTTGCTATTGTATGGGCCTGAAATATCCTGCCTCTTCCTCCCAAGTGCACAGTCTTTCCCAGCTTGTAACATAAAGTTAAATCCACATTTATGACATATTATAAAATATGGGAATCTCTTAACTTCCCTAATTTTCTTGCTCATAGGAATATTTTACCTACAATCAAATACAAGACAATTTTCCTCTACTTTTTTTGTATAGAAAGAGATCTTTAAAAAATTTTTATGCATGGTGGGGAGGGAGAGGTAGGAATCTTATGATTCTAGATAGGACATAATGTGGTCTGGTTGATTTTTTAAAATGGGTTTCCATTTCATGCGTTGAATTAATCCAGGAAAGGTCAAGCTCAGCAGTTCTTGTGTGAAGGAGTGATGACTTCACACTGACACGTGTGACTGCAGTCAGTCTCTTGGCACAGAGTTCTTGAATTTCACTTATCAGATTATATTTGAAAATGACAGAGCTGGAGAATTTTTTTAAAGGGCAATAGAAAATAATCAACACATATTTTAAATGGAAAGATTTGATCTTTGGTAATCAATAGCTCTATTCTTTGACTGGAAAAAGAGGTTTAGTGAAGATGAATCACACTTGAAATTTTCTTACCTGCTGTGCACAGAAGCAGAGCAGAGATGTCATATAGGCAAGTCCATTTTCGCTATTACTGTGAACCAAGAAATGGTTTAAAAACAGTCGTTTAGAGTAATGCTTTTGCAGTTTCAGATCTAGTAATTATGAAGAAAACCATGTCATTTGCTGTTATTATTGTAAGAGTTCTATAATTAATGGTTTGCCTGTAATTTTTTGTTGTGAACTCACCTATTTGGGGCTGAGCACGTCAATTTAAAGACTCAGTGTACTTTCTATCTTTTGTATCTAGCATGTGCCTTGAACCTTGAACCACTTTTGGGTCAACTAATGGAGCCATTAGTCTTCATGGTTATTTGAATGGGTATATTCATGGGCAAATGGATGTCTGATGCCTCACCCCAGTCTTCTCCACTACCATATAGGAAGTACCTCAGGCTCGAGTACTCATCCAGCTAAATGCTGGAGATGGTGCCATATTTGGACATGGAATCAGGCTACTCACTGCCATAGAGCCACCATTAGCCCAGGTCAAAGAGAGTGGGCTTGGATTCTTTCAAGACTTAGGTGAATGAATCTTCGGTGTCTGCAAAGCCAGTTGAAACTTATGAAATCTCTCTTGCATTGATATATTTATGCAAACATCAAAGGCTTGTTCCCATATAAGGGACTTTAAGCATACTGCTTTCTCTGCCTAGAATGTTCTTCCATAGACATCATCTACCTGGCTTACTCCTTTACATTTTTCAAGTGTCACTTTCAACCATAGGAAATTTCCCCCACACCCTGTATTCTTGCCTTGCTTATTTTTCTCTGTAACATGTTGCTATCTCTAATTGGATATTTGATTTATTTATTTGTTCATTTTTTTTTCCTAATCTAGACTGTGAGCTGTATATGGGAAAGAACTTCATTTGTTTGGTTACTTGCTGTTTCCTCATTGCCTAGAATAATTTTTAGCATGAAATAAATATTTATTGCCTGAACAAATGAATTCCATATGGGCCTATGAATTAATAGTGAGTCTAAGTGATCTAATCGCATCCTGAGAAGGAAAGATCCAGTTCTATTTTCCACTTAAAAATATTTTATTATTTTTATTTTTGTGTGTGTATGAGCGTATTGCCTGCATGTAAGTGTAAGTGCACCCATGTTGTGTAATGCCTACAGAGGTCAGAAGAGGGTATTGGATTGCCCGGGAACTGGAGTTACAGATCATTGTTAATCAGCATGTGGGTGCTGGGAATCAACCCCAGGTCCCCAGGTTAAGAGCAGCCAGTGCTCTTAACCACTGAGCCATCTCTCCAGCCCGTTTTCCACTTTTTAAATAATAAGGCCCAAACTCATTTTATTAGAGAAATAAGAGATAAATCATACACAGTGAAATTTGGTAGAAGAATATCTAATGTGTATAAGTTCATTTATGTTTTAGATGTTTTTTGTGCAGTCTAGACAATGAATATTATTGGAAAGAATCATAGTAAAGAAAAAAAAAATCACACTAAATAAGCCAGTCAGGAGTAAGTTAATTTTCTACTGAAGTCTTCAAATTCCCTCTTACAAGACTACTGAGAATGTTTTATTTTATTTTTAAGTATCTTTTCTTTATTCTTTGACAATTTGTATAAAATGTGTCTAGATCATACCTACCCTCAACAGGCCCCTCTCACCTTTTTTTCAATCCAATGAGTTCCATTAGTGCTGCCTGCTGGAATGCTGATTAATCTTGCTGGCTTGATCTTGTACAGGTCTTGTGCAGGTAAGGCATAACTGCAGTAAGTTCATGATACAATGACTGTGTCGTGTCCAGTACACAGCAGCTCTTTTTTAAAAAACATATTTTTATTAATTCTTTGATAATTCTATGCGATGCATTTTGGCCATATGCATACAAACTCATTCACTCCTCGCAGGTCCATTCCTACCTCTCTACCCCAAGTCTTTGTCTCCTCTTCCTCTTCTTTCTCCTTCTCTCCCTCCTCCTCCTCTTCTTCCTCTTTCTCCTTCTCTCCCTCCTCCTCCTCTTCTTCCTCTTTCTCCTCCTCCCCTTGTTCTTCCTTTTCCTCTTCCCTCCTCCTCCTCCCTCCTCTTCTTTTTCTATAACCGTCCATATACACAAGTGTGTGGGGCTATCCATTGGAGCATGCCTGACCTACCAGGAGCTATATCCTTAAAGGAAATTGACTCTATTTCCTCCGGAAGTCATTAACTCTATAGCTCTTCAGTTAGGAGCGAGGGCTCATGAACCCCTTCCAGTCCATGCTAGTATACTGACTGGCTTGATCTGACACAAGTCCTGTGTAGGCAGCCACCGCGCTGCTGCTGTGAGTTCGTGAGTTCAGTGGTTCTGTCATGTCCAGGAGACACAATTTTGCCATGGTCCTTCCAAACCTCTGGGTCTTAATAATCTTTCTGCTTTCTATTTCCATGATGATCCCTGAGCCTTGGGGAGGGATGACCCATGTGTCCGAGTACTCCACAGTTATTTGTCCTCTGTGTTTTGACTAGTTGGAGTTTCTCAGTAAGGATAGCTTTATTGTACTTATAAAAATTGTATAAAACTAGTTCTGTTGAGAAAAGTTAAAGTACCTTCAAACTCACATTCAAAGTGAAATAAAATGCAAGCTTCATGACTTCATCTGACATACCCCTCTGCTATGCTGTAGCTACACTACTGTGCAAACTGTGTAATTAACAACCTCAAGGTCACATTTTTCCTTGTTGGGAATTTAAACCAGGACTTCATGCATGCTAGGCAAACATGTTACCAGCTGAGTTGCATTACTAGCCAAGATCAGTTTCTTATTAGGGGGGAATGGTGTGTGTGTGTACACCTTTGTGTATGTGTATATGTGTGTGAATGTATGAACACGTATGTATATGTATGTGTGGAGGCCAGAGGTTGATGTTGGGTATTCTTTATCTTGCTATACCTTATTTATTTAAAAACATTTTTAAACTTTCATTTATTTTTATTTTATGTTTATGAGTGTTTTGCCTACATATATGTAAGTGCACTTGTGCATGCAATGCTCACGGAGATCAGAGGAAGGTGTCAGGTCCCCTGGAACTGGAGTTGTTGATGGTTGTTAACTTCCATGTGAATTCTGGGAACTGAGTGGAGGTCCTTAGCAAGAGCAACCAGGCCTGTTAACTGCTGAGCCATCCTGCCAATCCTGTACCTTATTTCCTGAGATGGGGTCTCTTACTGAAGAGCTCATGATTTGTCAAGACTAACTGGACAGTGAGCTCCAGGGATTCTCCTGTTTCCACCTCCACAGCACTAGTATTACAAGGATGCTCCACCAGGCCTGGCTCTTTAGGTGGGTACTGGGGGTCCAAACTTAGATACTCACACTTGTGCAGAAAAACTTTAACTTCCTGATCCCAGTTCTTTCTTAAACAGCCTCCTTTATCCTCAACTCATCTTTTCTGGAGCAGAGATAATGAATAGGTCAGACAATCAAAGAAGCTTCTGGATGAATTACAATAGGAGTCTTACCATCACAGTAAAAAGGAGCAAGCAGATGGTCTGGGAACCACCCCAGAAACTTGCTTGAAGTTTACTTCTTGAGTCTATATGTTTCCCTGAACTGAGGTACTACCTAACCATTGATGTATTTGCAGTGGTGTACAGAGCGTAGATCTTCAAGAATACATTTGAGGGGCTGGACCTTTCCACTTGCCTCCTCTGGCATCCTAAAAGGAAAGTGTACTTTCCCATTGAACATTGACAGGCTTCGGCACTTAAAACTCTAGGCTATTGTCAGAGCAGAATGTGGAAGACAATCTTAGATACCTTTTGCTCATGTCAGACTTGACACTGGAGTTAATGTTTGAAGATCACCTGGGATGAAAGTTGGATGATTCAAGAATATGCCAATTTTTTTAAGCTGACCTCATTCTTGGGGCAACATCAAGGATCAGAACATGTGCTCCCCAAAGGCCATTCCCTGTCTCATTTGGCCATTTAAACTGTTGAAAGGGTTTGCATGGCCCCAAATTCAAGGAAACAGAACGTTTTAGAAAGGGTGGCTTGAAATTGACTTACATTCATTAGGCAATGATATCTCAATGACAGATAATCTCCTTTGTCTCCAAAGGGCAAACTGTGAGCTGGATGGAAATGTCAGTTGAGACAGAAGAGCAGCAAACAGCTTTGTTTTCCTATAGTTGTGGTTTTACATGGTGATGATGACACATGAAGATGAAAATGTGCAGCATGAACTCCAGTTGTTATCTGAGTGAGCATCTATGCCAACATTGAAGGATATGTGTGGGTGTCACCTGCAAACAGAGAGAGAGAGAGAGAGAGAGATTAACAAAGATCAAGAGGGACACATGATACCACATGATGCAGTCTATTTCATGTACTTTGTGCTTGATTTCCTCCTTGCTAATCTCTGCATTTGAAGTTAGTGCCTGGACTAAATAGATGTCCATGTGGTTGACTGGAGAAATGGGTAGACAAGGTGGACATGAATGAGCATCAGGGAAGTTAACTAGAGTTATAGAGACATTTCTCCACTCTCTTGGGCACACATTAAGCATTTGATTTGCTGGCTTCCAAAGTGGGGATTTTTGCTAATTTCTGAGAACCTGTAATATATGTTATACAAGGCCCAACTAACTGGAGGCTGTTATAGCGGATGCTCTTTCATCCCCAACTTTGTGTTTCATTTGTTTTATGTTTCTCCTTCTTCATTTATTGAATGATTATTTAATGATCACTTACCCAGCTCTGAAAAGAGCTCTACCCCTACTTTCTGTCCTCTCTATTTTTAAGGCCGATTGAGTTCAATTTGTATTCCCCTAAATTCTCTTGGGTGTTGGTCCATTCCCTGGAGTATTGTCAGAATACCTAGTATCACACCCTCAAAGAAAACTGACTCTTCCTCTCCCAGAAGCTATCAATTGCCAATAGCTCCTCAGCTAGGAATGGGATTTCATGTTCACCTCTTCCCTCCATGTTGAGTTTTTGTCTGGCTTGGTTTTATGCAGATCTTGTGCATGCTGTCACAACTGCTATGGCTTCATATAAGCAACTGCTCTGTTGCATCTGGAAAATACTGTCTTGCTGTATTTGTCCACCACCTCTGGCTCTTATAGTCTTTCTGCCTCCTCTTCCATGATGTTATCTGAGTCTGATGGGATAGGGCTGTGAGACAGATGTCCTATTTAGGACTCAGCACTTTGCAGGCTTGAATTCTTTGTGTATCAATCAGTTGTGAGTCTCTGTGTTAATCACCACCTGCTGCAAACAAAACAAAACAAACCCATCAAAAACCAAAACCAAAGTTCTCTGACGAGAGATGTACTAATCTATGGGTCAGCCACAAGTCATCAGATTAATATTATGTTCATTTAGCAGAATAATAATAATAGGTTTTCTGCTATTGTGTCTGATTTGTCTGGCTATCTATGGTTGGCTCTGATACAGTGCCAGGTATGGTTTCCATCTTGTGAAGAAAGTCTTATATCCAATCAGAGAATGATAGGCTGATTCCTCTGATCCCTGCTCTCCTAGCCATTGCACATGTAAAATCTATTCTTCAGTTCATGGGTTATACAAAGCCAGGCAGTAGGTTGGACTTGGCCTGTGGGGTGAAGTATGCTGCCCTTTGAGATAGGACTGAGTCACCATTTTTAAGCTACAAGCTTGCCTTTGAGTCCCAGCCATCATCTGGGTTGGAAGGGATTAGTTTGGATGTGTGTAAAGGCCTTTTGGGAGTGGTGAGTGTCCAAGTATTTGTTTTGAAAGAAAGGCAAGGATCCATGGACAATGAAGGAGAAACTTCATTTCTTGGTGAGGAGAAGAAAGAGGAAGTAAAAGTAAAAGGAATCAGCATCTCTTTTGAGATGGCAGAGTCCTCTATAAATGAATGCTAAAAGCCTAAAAACCTTGAGAATTATTACTACACTTTTCTCATATCCTTTTCCTCTTTTCTAGGCATCAAATCCTTGCCATCTCCAAGGAAACAAAATAAATTTCTATTCACAGTAGGCAGGGGGCAGGATATGGCTTGTGTCCAATGTAATGAAAAAGACTGATTTTCCTGTGAATCCCTCCGCATGCAGCACACCCAAATCATCCAGTGTGGGGTAGATGGAGGAGAAAGCAGAAGTGGCTGTCTCAGGACTGGCCTCCCATCACTTCCTATTATGTTGTCAATCCAAATTTAGTCGATTTATAGACAGCTAAAAGTAAGTGTCCCCTCCCCATCAGAACTGCTCGGTATTTCACTGGTAACTAGCAAAATCAGTTTTACTCAGATCAGAAAGGTACTGACGTGACCTTTACCATCCTTTATCTCTGTCCTTCATCCTGTCTACAGCTGCTGGTGACACCCAAAGTACAAATAGTTCTTTCTGGAAACAGCCCAGCTTGCGGGGGCACCCTGAGCCACACACCCATTCGTACCATCTGGGCAATTTAAAAATAAGGTCACATGTAAAATTTATCTTGGTTTATGTAGCCAAGAGCAGGAAATTGCCCCCCAAAGATCAGATGATTGAGATTTATTATGCCAACAGTCTAGAATATCAGGACTAATTACTACTCAGTCTGAATGGTGTATCCTGACTTTGTGTATGCATTCAAATTTGATGTCTGGGTGAACGGCCTCAGAAATGCCAAAGCTTTTCTACTGTGTCTATTTATTTACTGTGTTCTCTGATAAGGGCTCCAAGTGAAGGGACTAGGGAAGGCTGAGAACTACTCAGCCTCCTCTTAGGAAGTGACCTACCTGCTTGCTAAAGGAGAGGGTACCTGTTTCTAATGCTTCATGTGGGGGCTTCTGAGACCTTTCTATCACTTGGTTACTGAGCTTTCTAGAGTAAGTCATATCCTCATCTGCAAATGGAAATTATCTAGAATGAATACCACTGAAAACAAAACAAAACAAAACAGCAAAAAGGGAATTGTCCTTAATACTGTCCACATTCCACTCCTGGATTCCTTCTTCAGTTTGCTGCCCCTCCACTCTTCCTTCTTTCAGTGGGTTGGTTTTTCTCAGTGTACAGCTGAGGACGTCGTTACCAATGGGAGAAGAAACTTTTTGATCTCAGAGGGAGAACAAGTGTGCCTGTGATCAGTAGAATTACCAGGCTTAGGGTTAGTTCTCAGCATGGCCTTTTGGCTGGACAAAAGCAAATATACTTTACTGTTTCAATTCCCAGTATATGAAAAAATTAGACAAAGTGACTTCAACTCAAATGCCTAATAGTCTTTCATATTTCATTATTTTATCTAACTTTTTTTCAGATGATAACTCATAGATTTCAGATTATCTTTCTCAAGTGCCATTTTGTATTTTCACCATTCTCACAGTTCTATCATATGTATATATGCATATACATATAAAACTATATGTGTACATATATAACTATATATACAGTTAAATGGGATTATTGGAATAGGCATATAATTTCCTGTACTTTTTATATTCACTAATTAAGAATTGAGTCACTTTCTCTTAAAGAAATAATGAATTATTTGTGGGTTTAATGTGAACTTAATTTGAAAGTTATCTTCACATTATAGCATGAAAAACTATTCCATTCATTTAAAAAGTTCAGCGTTTTTTCAAAGTATAACTTCTTGATAACACAAACCTGGTGAATTCTCACAGTAGATTATGTCTTAAGTATAGGAGGTGGGTAGGTGCTCAGAGTCTCTTAAATGAATGAATAAACAGGTGAATGAATAAATGGACCACATTTCATTTGAAAAATACACAAAAGCTGGCTTTTGACAAATTAGATGAACTGGGTATTATGAAAAGATGGGAAATTTGAGCACTACTAATATGTTCCTTAATGCGAAGTATTTAAATATTAAATTTCAAAATATATTTAATGATATATTTAGAATGTCATTGCTAGTTTAGATCAGTGGCTTATTATTTTATGAGCAGCACCATATCCTATTTTTCTTTTTCAAATTTTATTATTTGTGTGTGTATGTGTGTGTAGGAGTGAGTACATGTGTGTACATTAGAATAGCACACATATAGCTTTCAGAGGACAACTCTGTGGAGTTGATTTTCTTTTCCACCTTTGCATGGGTTCCAGGGATTGAACTCAGGTCGTCAAGATTAATGGCATGTGCTTTTACCCATCAAGCTATCTTACTGGTACTGTTTTTCTTCTAATGAGATCTTATCAGAAGACTGAATTAGGTATGCTGGTCCTGATTTTCATCCTTTCAGTCCCCTTTTTTAACAGAAACAAGGTGACATCTTTGAGGATACTAATCTTCCATGGGGGTTTTGGGATGACGTTTTGACTTTCTAGAAAGGCCTGGGATTTCCTGCTTGTGTCCTATGAACCACAGATGCTCAGTATACCTATGAACACTGACAAAGATAGAAAAATGTCTGAAAGAATCTTTACCTCAAAAGCATGCTCTACTTTTAGAGAAATAACTGATATTAAAGGCGTTGTATTATAAATTCAAGTTAAGGAACACATAATTCAAGTTCAGAGGTAAAAGATTAATAAGGCATGGAATTCCAAGTCTGGAACTGAACTGGAATGAATATTTTCATATACACATCTTTTCAAAATTGTGAGATGTAGAGTTTCTTTGAGGAGGAAGTACTTGCATTGTGTATCTCTAAAGTTGTTGCTATTTCTTTATGTGGAGTTTCTAGTGCTATACATCATCACCAGGCAATAGAAAAGAGTCCTCTACCCCATTTATTCTTGTTAACACAGTGTGATCAACACTTTTGATCTTTGGCAATTTCGTAGTTTCAAAGGATATTTCATAATCATTTCCGTTTCCAAAGGGAAATTATCCCTTGGCTTTTTACTTCTTCACTTTAGAGATGAGTAGGTTTCATTGTTCGTCCATCAGTATGTGAAGTAGCTATTCTGTGTTTGCAGTAAACTTGGCCTAAGAATTAGATTTAGCTCCTGTCCTCAGAAAGCTCCCAAGCTGTAGGAGATAAAATATCTCTTACATGACTTTCCTGTTGGTGATAGAACTATGTATGTGTAGGTAATTACTGCAGCTCACGAGTAGGACACCATTCAACCCAAAGGAGGTGTGGGAAAGGCTCAGGGAAGGAGCCCTGCAGTGGGAAACCAGTTGAATCCCCCAAATCAAGAAACACTTAGGTAACTGGTGAATGGAGAAACTGCATCTTAGATGAAGAAGTCAACTTCTGGACAATCATAAAATGGGGCCTCGGAGGAGTCCCATATGTGGTCAGGGTCCTGGAGTCAGGTTACGTGTGAGAATGTGTAGGAGATAAACTTAGCTATAAAGACCAGCATGTCAATACAGACTTTTTGTGCCAAAGATTTTGGGGCTTATCCTAAGAGCACTAGAAAACTAATAAAAGATATAGTTTTAAAATCTGTATTTTAAATTATTTATAAGGTATAGTCAATAAGTCTACAACCAATGAAGGTACATTACCCAAAGCTGTAAACTAAAAAGAGAAAGGTGAGGAAGGGTGGGTGGCTGACTTGAAGCTGGAGGGAAGGAAGTCACCCCTGAGTTCTGACTGGTGTGATGGCAGACGATGCTTAGCACTTTGTGAGGTAGGGTTGACCAAGGAGAAAGCTGATGCTAGATGGAGGAAAGGTGATGATTTACTGTGGTTAATGATATACTTGTGGGAATCCAGCTGTATGCCTTATGAAACAGTGGGACCCAGAGTTGGGACGCAGAATGAGCAGAGAATAATAGGGAGGTGTAGATTCGTGTGTCAGTTGTCAACTCATAGTTTAGTCCTTTCCCCTTCCTCCCTTCTTCCATTTCTCTCTTGAACGTTAATTAATTGCCTTCCATGAGCTACATGTTGGATCTAAATGGTAAGAGAATAGGTGTTTGCTTTTTTTTTAACCTCATGGAGCTTTTAAACTGATGAGAATGATCAACATTAACACAAACTCACGAATATGTATATAATTATAGATTGTAGTAGGTGTAACAAAAAAAAAAAGAATTCAGACTTATGTGAGAGAGTAACAGTATGAATCAAATTTAGACCAGGGGGGTGGGCGAGGAACATATGGGCAGGCAAAGCTTCTCTATGCCAAGGCCTGCTGGGTGCAGAGATGCTAAGGTGGCTGTGAACAGAGGGCATTTGAAAGGGAAGATGATGAGGAGGCTCAGGCCTAGTCTTTGTGAAAACTGGATAAAGCACATTCAGTGGGGACCCATTAAGTATCTAAACATCATCAAGCAAGACAATAAACTATTCAAATGTCTATTCCTTTAGTTTGACGATATATCTTCATGTGACAAAATATGTGCAAAGGGGAAGTATTGGCAAAATATTATTGACAACTGAATGTAGATGTCACACATGTCCTGGTCTTCTGTTAGTGGTCTGAGATGTTGGATGAATGAAAAAATTAAGGAAACAGAGCCTTACAGGCTCCTGGGAACTTGCAGCAATGGTGACAGCATGCACAAGACCCATGCAGACTCAGATAAAACCCAGCATAGAACTGGGGGAATGGGAAGGAGGTCCCAACCTCAGACAAGGAACTAGTGACAGCTGCTGGGTGAGGGAGAGCTGATCTTCTTTAAGAGAGTGACACTAAACAGGCTGAACAGGCTCCAGTAGGTGAACTCACACCGAGTCATGTGAAGACACAAACTTGACTTGATAGGTTTTAACATATAAGACAGAATGCATGAAATCCCATGGGCTAGAATGGGGAAGTAACAGAAAAGGGAGGTCTAAATATGATTAAAATGTATTGTATTAAATCCACAAAAATTCGATAAAAATATGGATTGGAAGAAAAAAAAGAATGTTCTGCTTCTTGAACTGGATGCTTGTTATTATTTACCTTGAAAGTTCTTGAGCTGTGGACATGTGATTTACATACTTTTCTGCATGGTTATATATTAGCAAAATGTTTAAAAAATTTAAGAAATATTTATGCCATAAAACATTTTTTTTGCCTTTATTTGAACATAAACATGTTGTACTACATGGACATATAATAAAACTCCTTTATATAATTAATCTATACTAGAATAAAAACATGTATACAAGTAAGCAAAGTATTTGAAAAAAGATTTCTTTTATAATTTGTATATAAGTGACTGTAATATCTTAACACATCTTTGTTCACTGTGGTTCTTAGTCTCAACTGATATTTTTGCCTTTAACTCAAAAGGGCAGAAAGTTGTCTCTAGAGAAGTTAACATCAGCTTCTCCTTTGTGTGCCCACAAACAATTATTATTCTAATTTCCTATGTTTTATTGAAAGACCATTTTAACAGCATTTCTTTACATGTAGTTTAGTTTCTTTTCATAGAGAAAAGTACTTAAAATGTTTAAATAGAGAACATTTAGATCTTTTTCAAATAGCAAATAGCAAGTTTATACCACACAACTGTAGCTGGAGCTAATATAGAAATCATTTCATTTTCTGAAATATTTTACAATTTGTTTCTGCAGATGCTTCTCTTATCTTAGCTAACCCTTATAATGTGTCCTGTACCTGTGGAAGTTAACTGTAAGTGCTCTCATAGTATTTAGTTGACATTTCCATCTGCTTTAGTTCACCCTGCCAAGACAAATTACCATACGTTGGTTGGCTTGAGCAACAGAAATCTATTTCTCATAGTTCTGCACACTAGAAAGTCCTAGACCCACTGTAAGATGAGGGCTCACTTTCTGGATTGCAGATGGCTATCTTGCTCTGTCATCATATGGCAAGGGACCAAGAGAGAGGAAGCATGCTGCCATGGGCCTCTTCATTAAAGGTTCAAATGCCATCTTGGAGGCCATAGACTTATGACGGAATGACCTCTCAAGGGTTCCGCTTGCTCATACAACACACTAGGGCTAAGGTTTTAACATGTGCATTTTGATAAAACACAAACACATAGTCCAAAATACCATCTTGTTCCCAAAAGAAGTTGTAAGACCAAATTTGATGTGTGTTTCAGCAGATTTTTACCTTTGGCAGATCTATGAAATATGGTTCATATCCATTGAATATTATCAAAGAGTATCATTGCTGCCAGCATATTTGATGCCATGTCTTTTAGTACCAAACAATTAAAATCAACTGTGACGTCTATATTTTTGGCCAAAATTCTGTCTTGTAGTCTATTTCCAACCATGAAATTGCCATTTTCACAGGTCTTCCTTTGACACTTAAAAAAATTAACATAAAATCCAAATTGTTTAAATATTTTTTATTTATGCAAATTGTATTAATATTTTGATAAATACAAAAATACTTGCAGTTTTATTTTTTTGATGTCATTAGTTGGTCATGTAAATGTGATAGGTACCAAGATATGCTATTCAGATCCCTGTAAGACCTGGACATGGTTCCTGTAGCTGACAGCTCACAAAGATTCCCTCTGAGAGTCCTGTCCTTTGCTGAAGGCAGCTGCCTCATTTAAGGTTATGCCTTCTCCCTGGAATAGTGTCTGTCTAATGACTGGTCAGTTTGGAAGTTCCGCAGTGAGGCAGCTCAGAAGATCCATCCATCCCTGATTCAGAATTTCTACTAGTACTGACTGAGGCTTCTTTTGAAATAAAACTGCAGCAGAGTTCAGTTTCCCCTCTGTTCAGTCCTGCTTCCCCATCCAACTCTCTCTAGTGAGCACGTTCTTCTGAAAAATCTGTGATAAATCCAGAATATCAGAGCGTGTTTCTTGTTAATTTAATCCTACAATGGCATAGAATGTACATCTTGCATTTGTGTCTGGGAACATATTTCACGGTGAATATTGATATACATGATTTGGGGGTTATTTAAATTATTTAATATTGCCTAATTGTCCCAAAATATCACGTGAAATGGTTGCACATATCGTACTACTTTTTTTCCTTCTTTTTTTTTTTTTCCGTCTTTTTTGAGAGTCTCCCTTTTGCACCAGCTAACCTGGAACTTTCGATGTAGACCAGGCTGGCCTTGATCACACAGAAATCCCCCTGCCTCTGTAGGGGTGGTTTTCTATACCTATGAAAAGGGCTAAAAGATGTAAGAGACTTTCTTTTTTAAAGATTTTATTATTTAAATTTTTTGATTTTTAAAAAAATTTCATGTGTACAAGTGTTATGACTGCAACTTCAAATTCCTGCTGCCTTGACAAAACGTGATCCAAAATAAGCTCTTTCTCTCTTAAGTTACTTTTGTCAGAGTATTTACCACAACAGGAAAAGAAACTAAGATAGACATGAATATGAAGTTTTCTTCCTATGAAGTTTGATGAAGAGGCAAATCACTTAGCTAGAGAATAAGCCAAGGAAAGAGTATGCCAGGGCCACTGTCCCTTTCTTGTCCCTTTCTAATGAAGAGGCAGCCTCTTCATTAATTCCCTTTATCTCTCTTTCATATATATATATATATATGTATGTATATATGTGTTCATTCATGTTTATGTATACACATGTACACACATGCATGTGGATGCCAGAGATTGATGTCAGGTGTCTTATTCAATCATCTTCTACCTTATTTATTTATTTGTGTGTGTATGTGGTGAATGTGTATTTATGTGTCCATGTACATGTGCTCATGTGTGTGCCTGCATGTGGTATGGGAATTACTTTTGCAATATGGACATGCTGTAGACAGATGACTTTTACTTAACCTTTCAACTAAAAGTTAATCTTAAATTGGTTTATAATGTAGATCAGCTCACTGAAACATATACTCATCTTGTGCCCTGGGCATAGGACCTTAATTCCTCATGACCCTTCCTTGCTCTGGACCTAGAATAATGTAGGCATGGTGTGTGTATATGGTGAATATCAAAAGCAATGTGAACAGTTATTATTTGTGGAAACAGTGACAACATGAAGATTATCTCATTTGTGTTGAAAACAATAGATGGGATTCAATTAATAACATCTGCTTATGGTGGTGTTTGTTGGTCTAAGTCGAGGCATCAGAAAGGGCAAAATTCTCTGACTTTCACTTCCCCGTTTAACACTTGGATATACTGCTTCCAGAAAAGAATGGCTGAACCCTTGTTCTGGAGCACAATTCCGACAGAATTTTGAAGGAACAAATTTGCAGCAATTCAAGTCCACTCTAGGCTGAAAAAGATGCTGGGAGTCTGTTTTTTTATTAAGGCATAGCCATCCTATCACTCAGTAGATGCTGTACAATGTAGACATCCATTGTTTGATGTCAGATGTCTTCTATCACTCTTCACTTTATTATTTGGGACAAAGTCTCTCAATGAACCTGAAATTTACCAAATCAGCTAGACTTTCTGTCTAGCAAGTCCAAAGTTATCCTCCTGTGTCCACCTCTCCAGTGCTAGGATCACAGGCTTGCTGGGATATCAGGGACCCTGCTCAGGTCCTCATGCTTGAGCAGCAAGTCCTTTACTGAGCTATCTTTACAGCCTCTCTGTAGTAATTCCTGTGATAAGATTCAAAAAACAAAACAAAACAAATCTTTGTTCCTTACTGAGAAGTTATCTGAAAATGAAGGTACTGACAGGGCTGACGCTGAAAATAAAAAGAGATTTAGAGGCTGGAAAGGGAAGAAGGACAATGGAACCTGGGTTACCATTCCTCTAGCTCTCTTTTCACTTGATGCTTCTGTCTTCTAGACATAAACCCCATGATCTCTTCCTTTCTCAGTAGTATTAACCATATTTGGTAGGCACACAATCTGTTGGACTCATATCTTTTCAGAAGAAGGAAACCCACTGAAAGAAGGGAAGCATGGTTTCTGGAGAGATCTGGCTGACCGTGTTCTTATTTGTCTAACATGGGTCTAGGAAATGTTTGTTACAAGAAAACAGTTTCTGGAATATAACATTATCTCATTCACTGGCAAAGTTTCAGTTTCATGGATGCCACTCTAGATTTTCTGTACATGTATACCATGACCTTGATGATATTGTCTATATGTGTTACCACCAGATTTGGGTGTTCATAATCTTTTCATGGACCATGTACCCTTAGGGAATCTTTTAAATGTCATAAAATTTCTTTCTGGACAAAAAGCACATGTGCATAAAGTTTATCCTATTTTTAATGAGATTTATTATAGTTCTTAGATCTGTGGAGAAGTACCCTTGCATAAGCCAATGCAGTGGATTCATTTTAAGTAGGAACATTGTGCATCAACGTGGTGGTGTGAATTTGGACATAGTAATGATTAGCAAGGACTAGTCTATTGGTTGCCATAGGAATGCATACTTTTAAAATTAATTTTCATGTTGAATCAATTCATAGGAAGATACACAAATCTGAAGCCATTTTTATTCAAACAAAAAGAAATATTTAGTTGGTTGCTTTTGTATTTCTAAATGTAATGTGTTTGACATGATATATGCACAATGTCTCAATATTTATTGTGAAGTTGGTTTAGTCTTGAAATCCTTGGGGTGGAAGATACATGAGTTTCATTTTAGACTGAAATAGAAGATCATAGAATGTAGGCCAGCAACTTGAATTCCAGAACTAATTTAAGATAGTTGAAGCTCTGCTTTCTTTTATTCCAAAATGGCAAGAGTTGTACGTTTAAGGCAAGAATGAGGTGCTTTGGTTGATCTCAGAAAGGGTGATCTGCTTAAAATGTGGAACCAGGTTTCCCTGCCTTCAAATTTCTCACCATAGGCAAATGTGACAGAGAGAAGTTTGCTCTCTTAGTGTGCACATGACTAAGGGTATTATTTTATCTGACACTACAGCTCATTGGTTAACAGCTCGTTTCTTCTAAGATGGACACATGATTCTCCTTCTTCCCTCCATTCCCAAGCTTCTTAGAGGAAGAGGGCTAGCAGACAGCTCAGAGGATGAAAGGGCTTACCACACAAACCTTATCCTTACATCCTACAGTGGAAGAAGACAAACAACTCCTAAAAATTATTCTCTGACCTCCACACATGTGCTGCGGAATGTGCCTGCACACACGTATATACACATTAATAATACATATTTTTTTCTAATTAAAAAAAGATAGCAGTGTAGAGAAGTGATGGCTCCTTGCTTTGGTTCATATGACTTCTATCTACAAAGGAAAAACATGAACTCACAATATATCTGGGAACTTCCTTCTTAAATACTGTGATGAATTAATTATCCTCTACATGTTACAAAACTCTAATTGGTATCATAGTTAAGTATATGCCCTGGACATTTCTTTTCTCTAATATATATTTTTATTGAATTTTTGTGGATTTCATATAACACATGTTAATCATATTTAGCCTCCCCTTCCCTATCTGCACCCTCATATTTCACTCACAGGACATCATGCATTTTGTCATATATGTTAAAGCCTATTGAATCAAGTTTGTGTACCCAGATGTCCTTTCGTGTGAGTTCATCCACTCACTGAAGCCTGTTCACCTATCCCGTATCACTCTGTTAAGAAGATCAGCTCTCCTTCACCCAGCAGTGATCAGCTGCCAATAATAGTTCCTCACCAAAGTTGTGGCCTCCTGCCCATTCCCTCAGTTCTATACTGGTTTTTGTCTGGTTGAGTTTGCATGGGTCTTCTGCATGCTAACACCATTTCTGTAGGCTCAGATGAGCAAGGTCCCAGAGGTCTGTAAGAATCCTTTTTCTTATGGCCATGAACTACCCTGGCTCTTGCAATCTTTCCACTTCCTCTTTCATAATGGTCTCATAGCCCTGGGTGGGTGAAGTTTAATATAGAAATCCTGTCCAGGGACCCATACTCTGCAGTCTCTTTTTCTCTACATTTTGGTCAGTTGTGGCCTTTTGTGTTTATTACCCTCTGTTGTATGAGGAAGCTTAAGTGATGAGAGTTGAGAGAATACATTCCATGAGCCTAGAGGCAGAGGTTTCATTGTAGATGTATTACTTACATTTGGGCATCTCAGAGACATTTATTCTGTGTGACCTACTGTGGAACTCTGTGATAATAGTCTCTGTTATAAAAGAAGCTTCTTTGATGAGTGGTGACTGGAATATTTCTCTGTAAATATAAGGCTCCATATTTAGCATATAGTAAGAAATTACATTTGTCTAAGGATGTGACAGACTCAGAGCTTTCTTTAAGATCTATGACCCCTCCAACCATGCGTATTTGGCAACACTTACAGTACCACACATGAGTTCCCACCTATTCTTTAAGTCTAATTAGGTAGCTGTTGATTACCCCCAAGATAAAAGTGCCACTACTGCACCAATATCATTTGCTGTGCCAGCCATTGTGGTTATTAGGTTTTAAAGCTGGGGTTGGACCATTAATTGATTTTCTCCCTTATCAGCTTGCATAGTGTCCTCCAAAACTATAAGAACTAGTCTTGAGGGAGAAGGTGTCCAGGTCAGTTCTAGCTCCATTGATCTGAATCCTATGGCCTTGGACATTTCTTATGTACCACTTCAAAACTTTTCAAGCCTGTCTGTCTTTGTTGAGGCAAACAGCTTCATGCGGTTTCAACTTCACAGGACCTCTTCTCAAGGCTCTTGACTGTTTCTTATCTGCTCTGGGCCTTCTGTGTGGATTTCTCAAACACATTTGCTGCCAGCACATGTTTGTTCACTTAGATTATAGCTCTCAGTCTTCACACTCTCCCTATGATATGTTATACATTGAAACTCACTGTCAAGTAGATTTATTTTAGTGCCTCCCAGTAGAATAGACAGTGACTTTATTTTGGCCTCTTTGACTTTGGGTTTGGCTATATGGTTTGCTGTGGCCCATGGAATGTGAGTGCATGGGTTGCAGGTAGAAACTTAAATGTGTTTGTGTGGTTTAAATTGATTTAATTTTCCCCAGTCATCATGACAAGTATGTATCAGGAACATCTGTTTTAGTCCAAGGAAAGACATGTACACTAGACTTGAGCATAATCTACACACAGAGCCTGAAGAAGAGCTTGGCCCTTACATGAGATCCTTAAGTGAGAGTTAGTTACTAGATTTCATACCATGTCCCATATAGTCCTGAGAGACTGAGTAACAAGTGACAGACACTTGAGGCTGACTTCTCAGTTCCTTCCTGAATTGATACTCCCATTTCCAGGTCTGTGTTACGTAGCTATTATTCTTGCTTCTTAGGCTCTACTTTCCCCCAAGATATTCATATAGAAGTCCTTGTTTTGTGCTTTGCTCTCAGGAACCTAAGTGAGGAAATTCAGCATTTATTTCCAAATTTTTATTGATTATAACAGGTTCATATATTGTTCAGATACTGGATATTTCAAAGTGTTCACTATCCCTGACCCTTCACATTTTTATTGGCAACTGGACAGTAGCCAAATTCTGTTGCTGTCTAGGGGGATGGAAGAGCAATGTGTATGGACAGGAGGCAATGAACAGTTGGTAACCTGACTGAACCTGACATTTTGTTTTCTCTTATTGTCTATCTGATTATAGTGCTTTCACCATCAGCCATTAATACAACCTTGCAGTTCCTGTCTCCAGTCCCTTCTTCCTTGAAGTTGACAATCACAGCAATAAGGATTCATTTTGCAACTTGGATGGTTTCCAAGGACTGACTAGGGATGCAGAGGATGGTTAAAGGTGCTCTATGATGGTTGTCAAGCATGTCGGAGTTAGTTAATTAAGAGCCTCATACTTCCCACTTACTTTGTGGTAGGCACAATGTTAAGCATCTTAATGATATTTCCTCCTATCATCATGATAAGCCTACACATTGTCTATTTTCTTCACTTTTCAATTGAGGAAACAGGTTCAGGGAAGTTAAGTAACTTGTTTAAGGTCATGTGTTTAGGGAATGGAAAAGTCAAGTTGATTTTTTAAGCCTATTCTCATTTCAAAGACACACATATTACTTTAATTGAGTTAGATGCCAAACCACCCTGACTTTAAGATACCTTCTAATTTAGACATTCTTCAAGTCTGTTAAGTTGTATATCAAGGCATGGTAGCAAAGGGAATGAAATAATACTGTGTACGATTTTCTTTCAACCTGTTTTTCTTTTATTCATGGTTTTGGGCCAAATGGGTCTAGAAACTGAAAAGAGTTATAAGTCTTTTTAACAAACAAGGGAGTACAGTGGTTTTCACATTCAAATCAAGCTGAAGGTTGTTTTCTGACTCCAGATAGGCCTTTGTAGAAAGCAGTCATTTATAAGTTAGATGGAACTTGTGCTTGGCAGCTGTTGCTGGACTGGAGAAAATGAGCCATGAAGGTTTGTGGGAGTATGTGGGTCACGCTGGGAAGGGTGTAGGTGATGTTTAGAAAGACAATGGCTTCAGTCAGAAATGTCCTGCACCTGAGTGGCCTCTGGGTGTTTGAGAAGGATTTTAAGTGCTAAATAAATATGATGCGAAGAGAAAAAGAGAGAGGCAAAGGAGTTGGGTTTGGCCCGAGAACTTATGATCTGAGTCATAGAGAAGTGAAAACATTTGACAGAAGGGAAGAGGGTGTGTGTTTTAGGAAGATATGAGTGCACACACAGAAGACAGCAAATTTGTGACTTTGAGAAAGTCTTGGAACTTTTCATACCCCAACTAAGGAAATGAGTGCCACTTAGATTTCTCTGAGGCCAGAAATGTGCTAAGTGAAAACACTGTGCTCTGTTTTTACCTTAACATGCAAACCAGTGATTGTTGAGTCCTATGATATACAAATTGCCAACACTTAAAACTATGGGATAACCTGAAAATATGTAATAGACAAATAATGTTTTGAAAGGTCTGCAATAACAGCCAGAGCAACATATACCTGTAATCCTAGTATTCTGAAAGTTAAGGCAAGATTATGAGTTCAAGGAAAAAAGTAAAAACTTTCAAATCAAAAAGAGAAAAAAATCTATAGTAAAGAGACTTCCGATTATGATGCTTCATACACAAATGAAGTTGACTGTTTTAATGCACATACACCATACAGATCAGGATGGGGAAGTGATGATGCAGTACAATTGATAACTTCCTTTGCCTTGGATTCTTATATTTCCTTTCCCTGAATTATCGTATATGACACTATATTATACATGATTGGGCTGGTTGTGGAGCTTTGCTTCAATAAAGCAGTGCTTCGGAACATTTAATATCCCCTATTTGTTAACAGAAATTAGAGAGTATGGTTTAAGAATTAAGTACTGGGAATTAGGAATATAGAAATCAAAGAGAAGGATCAAGAGATAAAGTGTATTTGTTAGAGATGGAATCTTGAAGAAATATAAGGGTGGGGTAAGAAAAATTGGAGACAGTTTATAGATGATATTCCTATTAGATTTTCTATTAACATATTAACATTGAAGTTTCTGGTGTTTTACACTGGATAGGCATTTCTCTCTGTCTCTCTGTCTCTCTCTCTCAACATTCCCACCATGCCTTCCCCATTTAAAGTGTCCTTATTTTCCCCGTTTCTCCCTTAATAATACCAGCCTCCTATGGCTGCACCACCCGAGTTCCTTCTTTCCCTTTATCCCAATAGTTCCCTATACAACCCTCCCTGACCCCTCCCATTTAAACATCCCCTTTTTATCTATTTCTTCCTTAGTAATACCTGTCTCCTATTATTCTTCTTCTGTCTCAGGTTCCTCCTTTCCCTTTACCTCCCTGGTTCCTTTCTATTTTCCTGGTCCTGCAGTTACATAAGGATACATATTCACATATAAGGATTTGGTGCTAGGATCCACAAACGAGAGAGAATATACATTGTTTGTTTTGCTGAATCTGTGTTATTTACTTAGCATCACAGTCTCCAGTTCCATCTACTTACCTGAAAACGTCATGATTTTGTCTCTCGTTCCCGCTCAGTAGAACTCCATTGTGTAAATGTACCACATTTTCATTATCCACTGGTCATTTGAAGGATACTTACGTTAGTTCTATCTTTTAGATGTTGTGAAAATGGCAGTCACAAACATGGATGTAACAAGTATCTCTGCAGTAGGATGAGTCCTTTGGGTATATGCTGAGAGGTGGTATAACCTGGTCAAATGGTAGGCTCTTTTTTTTAGTATTTTAAGAGTTCTCCACACTGCTTCCCATAAGGGTTGCATGAGTTTACAATCCTACCAGCAGTAAATAAACATTCCTCTTTCCCCACATCCTCTACAGCATTTGGTATCATTTGTTCTCTTGATCTTAGTCAGTCTAACTGGGGTAAGATGAAATATTAAAGTGGTTTTAATTTACATTTCCCTAATAACAATGTTGAACACACTTTCTAAGATATTTCTCAACAATTTTCATTTCTTCTTTTGAGAACTCTTTTCTCAGATCCTTAGCCCATCTTTTAATTGGATTACTTGTCTTCCTGAATCTTTGTTTTTTTTTTTAGTTATATATACATAGAGAGATATAGATATAGATATTCTGTATGTTCACCCTCTGTAAGATGTGTCACTGATGAAGATGTTCTCCCACTGTGTGGGTTTTTTCTTTATTTCCTTACTTGTTTCTTTGGCTGCACAGAAGCTTTGTTTAACGAGGTCCCATTTGTTGACTGATGACCTTATTCTTGAGCAACTGATGCCCAATTTAGAAAGACCTTTCCTATACCCTATATCTTGTAGGGAACTGCCAATATTTTCTTCTAAGAGTTTCAGGTTTCACATTGAGGTCTTTGATCCATTTGGAGTTGACTTTTGTGCAAGGTGAAAGATTAGGGTCTAGTTTCATCGTTCTACAGTTGGAGATCCAGTTTTGCCAGCACCGTTTGCTAAAGATACTATCTTTCTTCCAGTGGGGGTACCTGGCCCCTTTGTCAAATATCATGTAGCTGAAATTGCAGTATTCATGTTTGGATCTTCAGTTATATTCTGTTGGTCTATGAGTCTATTTTTGTACCACTACCATGTTTTTTTTATAACTCTATCTCTATAATACAGTTTGAAATCTGGTGTAGTAATCCCCCCCTCATTGCTCTTTGTGCTGAGGGTTGCTTTGGCTAGCCGGCATCTCTTGTGTTTTCATATGAGTTTTAGGACATTTTTCCTAATTCTGTGAAGAATTTCATGGGGATTTTGATTGGGATTGCACTGAATCTATATATTGCTTTTGGTAGGATGGTCATTTTCACAATATTAATTCTTCTTCTAATCCATGAGCATGTCCAGTCCTTCCATCTTCTGGTGTCCTCCTCAATCTCTTTCTTTAAAGATTTAAATTTTTCATGGTAGAGATCTTGAATGTCTTTGGTCAGGTTTATTCCAAGATAATTTGTTTGTGTGTGTGTTCTTTAAATTTGTTGAATCCTTTGATCATGTTTAGGATAAATTCTGTGTCCTGGGTTATGTTGAGGAGGTTCTCATTGTAGAACTCTTCTGGATGACTGGAGGTGTTTGGTGATGACATATTATTTGAGTTTTTCACATCATTATTTTTTCCTTTTGTTCTTGGCATGTATATTTCTTTTGTTGTTTTTGATTCTGGTATGAATCGCAAGTCTTCTTTCTTTGAATTGAAGACTGATTTTTGCTTATATTCTTGATGTGCCTTGGTTGTTTTCTTACTAGGTATGAAAAGCTGGTTCTAGACTTCAGGTTTTTTATATTTTTATATTGGAGGTACTGTATGGCTCTGGTCCAGCTACTCAGAAGTTCCTGCAGAGGCCCAAGTCAGTCACCAATTAGATACTCTCAGGCTTCCTTCTAAGGTCTGGGTTCCTACTAGCCAGCAGGCACAAAATAATTTTGGAAGTTCACTAGGTGGTGACCTTTTTCAGACACTCTCAGGAAGACTGGACATGTCTGGAATGCTGGTAAAGGATAGAGAAGTCTAGATCTGCAGCAGTGAGAGGGTCTTCAGATGGTCCCAAAGTGTGTGTGTGTTGGTGGGGGGATGTTTACAGTCTAATTTGGGAAGCTCACCACTTCTCTTGGAAGTGGGATTCAGGCTCTCTTAGGAAGTCTGGAAATGTCTGGACCTCTGGTCGAGGGCTATGGAGTTTAACCCTCGTTTTTAAACTAAAAATATTTTATTTATTATTTCTATTTTATGTGTATGAGTGTATTGCTTGCATGTGTGTAAGTCCACCTGTGTTGTACAAAGCCCACGGGGATCAGAAGAGGGCATTGGATACCCTGGATCTCCTGGGGACCAAATCTGGGTCCTCTGCAAGAGAAGTCAGTGCTCTTAACTGCTGAGCCATCTTTCTAGCCCCTCTTTTAAACTTTTCCTTTAAAATTTTTGATTTTTAAAAAAAAATTATGTGTATGAGAGTTTTGCTTACATGCATGCAAGTGCAACACATGTATACAATGCCTGAGGAAGTCAGAAGATGGCACTGGATCACCTGGATCTGGAGTTACAATTGATTATTAGCTACCACATGGGCACTGAGAACCAAATCTGGGTCCTCTGCAAGAACACGAATTGCTCTTAACTACCGAGCCATCTATGTAGCTCTAAACTTTTTTTACATAGCATATATTAAGAATTTATGAAACTCATATTCTATAACACATTTTTGAAAATTGGTCCCAACTCTCTTGGTTCAATATTGACTTCTATTCAAGGTTGGTAACACATGTCTCATCCAAACCAAAGTTGAGAATCAAATGACAATAACTTCAAATCGTGGAGAGCTTTTCGGTTTATGAAATGCTCCCACATGAATTGTTTCTGTCCATCTTTATGGCAGTGCTCAGAAGTAGATATTTCCGTTTGTAGATGAGGTTACTGATGCACAGAGTTTAACTGGTTGTTATGACAACACAGAGAAGAGAAAAGATTTGAATTCTACTTTTCTGCTTCTAAATGGCAAACCTGAATTGGGCATGCTTCTGAAAGTGATTTTGTGTCACTTGATGCATTTGAGAAAATGGGATGTATATAATTGGCTGGGAGTCGGGAGAGAGGAAAGAGCCAAAAGATGTGATAAGGAACCTGTCTGCTCTTTTAGGTCAGGATCTAAATCCAGAGAGTTTCCTTTCTTTAGACTAAAGTAATTTAAGGGCAAATGGGCAGGCTGGGCTCTCTGGAAGATTAGACCTCAGGGCACAGAATCTAATTTTCAATAGTTTTAGTTTATATTGGAAAAATAACTTATTTTGCTTATTAACTTAGATTCCATAGTATTTATCTAGACTTACATTTTTCTGTGAAAAAATTAAAAATATCTAAACACTTTTATCATTGGGAGGAAAGTTGAAAAAGTACCACTAATGACATACAGAGTACTTTGGGCTTGTGTTGGCCAGTTGGATGATGGGCAGAAAAGGTTCAGTGCAACTTTTTAGTTTCCAAAAATATTTCTGAATAGTTAACACCAAAAATTTTAAATAAGAATGACCTGGCATATGAAATTTTAAATTTCACCAAAATAAAACATTTAATTTCTAACACATGTGTGTGTGTGTGTGTGTGTGTGTGATAGAGAGGGAGAGAGGGAGAGAGAGCGAGAGAGTGAGTGCATATTATAGACTACAAGACCTTGATAACTCTAAAAACATAATTTTAGGTCAAAGAGGTGTTTTCATATTGTGAATAAAGAAACAACCATAAAAAGGAAAGGTACCATGAATAACAGAGGGGAAAATGTAGGTCACACTCTGCCCAGAACCAAGGCTTTTTTTCTTGCCTCCAGTAAGAAGATCTTTAAAAAATGCTTGGACAGAAAAAAACATTTTTAGAGGTCCTTTGTAGGTGGCACCATTTACAGGTGCCATTCTAGTAGATTCTAGTTCCCTGGAGGAACCTTGTGCTTCCTGAATTTTTGGCAGTTTTGGATGCTGAAATCCAGGTGCAGTGCACAGATGTAGATGGTAATATATAAGAGCTTAATGAGCTGTTCTGACAGATGCTTAGTTAATAAAGCATGTGGTTGAATTAGAAAGTGTTGCTTAAGCCAAAACTTTTAGCATCAGAGAAATTCCATTGTGTTTTGAGGTGGTCTGTTGTTATCAGGTCTGATACAAGAATGGGAATGGACAGACATATCACACAAACATGCAAGTGATCAGAAGTCCATGACAGAAGTCTCTAGTAGGGACTGCAGTCTTTTGAGCTCCACTTACATTTCATTTTTCAAAGAATTATTTAACTGAGAGCAAAGGATAGTTCTATCTTAGTAGCAAAGCTGTTTGGCTGGCTGTCTAGGGCTGGTTGCCCAGGCTGCTTTTGTCTTTCCATGCCACCATCTTTAGCCTGCTGTCCTCAAAGTTGTAAGTAATATGCTTCATTTCTGGGAATAGTCTTTATAAAGCACTCTAGAAAGAAGTTGAGGGGTCAAAAGACCTTATGAACTTGTATGCTTTTTACTCTCAAAGTAGTATTTTTCCCATATAAAATGTGTTATATCATGAAATAACCCAAACGATACCTGTATAATTTGTGTATGTGTATGTGCTTCAAAGTAAAATATTGCCAAGTACATGTATGTATACCTGTCCTGGGGTAAGGAACAGAACTTAAGCAATAGCCTCGATTTTTCCTCTCTTCCATCTCTCTCCTTTCTTACCAGAGGAAAATATTGGTCCATGTTTTAATAATTTTCTTTAATTCTATTATGTACATGACTCTAAGCAATATTTTAGATTTATATATTTCAGCTTTTATTTAAAGAGTCATAATACATGTTTTTCTTAAAACTTGGCTTTATTCAGTGGAAGTAGTGAGAATAGGTCTTCCCATCTTGGTCTTGACACAGAAGTGAATGATTTTGTACTCAGCAGTAAATTTGAGATTCACTCTAACTTTTACTCTTGTTTTCTGTTTGGCAGGCATTCTACCAGTTAAGAACATTCTCTCATAGTCTTATCCACTGAAGATTCTTTTAAAAATCACAAAGGAACATTAAAATATTTATCATTTAATCTTACAGCTTTTCTAATTTTAAATGTGGAAAGTCCTTTTGATAGGCATGGCAGTGTGTCACTCAGCTCTCTGCAGGCAGTGTAGTTGACTGATGGCCCCTGCTGCTATGCTTCTGGATCCAAGCAGTAGGTTCACTCTAAGGTCAAACTTTTCATGGGCTGTTCCTAGTCAGTCACTGAACAGGGTGAGATTACACATGCGGGGCTATTTCCACAAGTTGTGGGACTCCCTGACGGCCAGCTGAGAAGTCAACGTTGACATGTTTATTATGCCATTATTTCTAGTCAGGTACGGATTGAAGCTTATTTATGATATTGCTGGGCTTTGGCTGGAAATCTCAAGCACCTAAAAAAAAAAAGTGATACGTTTTCCTTTTTCAATTATGATTTTCTGATGACATAAGCCTTTCAAATACAGAGGATGAAATGAGAACCATAACTATGGAATAGTAGTTGATAAGCAGTGAAGAACTCTCAGTTAGTTAGTCTCAGTGAACGTGAGACTAACATGGGAAGGGGCTGCACGTCCATTCTAGAGTTTATAAAATAGTCAATGGAGACAATATTGGGCTTATTTCTAGAATATGAAATTAATTTTAAGGTGTTTTGGTTGGTTTTCTCATCGCTAGAGTCTCTAAAAGGGAGATAATGCAAAGTAGGCATTTAAAAATATTTATTTGTGTGTGTCTGTGTGAGTGTATTGTGTGTGGGCACATGTACCTTGGTGTTTGTGTGGAGGTCAGAGGATATGTCAGCTTTCTCCTTCTACCATGGGGGTTCTGGGATTGACATCAGGTCATCAAGTTCGGCAGTAAGCACCTTTACCCACTGAGCCATCTTGCTAGTTGGGCTTTTTAAAAAATGCAGTACAGGAGCTGGTGAGATGACTCAGCCACTAAGAGCACTGGCTGCTCTTGCAGAGGACCCAGGTTCAATTCTCAGCACCCACATAGCAGCTAACAACTGTCCATAACTCCAGTTCCAAAGGATCTGGTGCCTTTTTCTGATCCACCGACATTGCATTACACAGCTGCACCTACCTACATGCAAGCAGTACACTCATACACATAAAACGAAAATGATAAATAAAATATTTAAAAATGTAATACAGAGACTGTTGTAAATGGTTGAAGTAAGGACGGAGTGGAAGCAGCCGAGCCAATGGGGAAGGAGTTGTTAGTGAGGCAAGACCTTAAAAAGCCACATCTGGGGCCTGGAGAGATGGCCCAGTGCTTAGGAGCACTGGTTGCTCTTGCAAAGGATCTGGGTTCAGTTCCCAGCATGCACGTGGTGGCTAACAACTGTCTGTAACTCTAGTTCCAGAGGATCTGATATCCTCTTCTAATCTCTGCGGGCATTGCACAACATGGATGCAATCACAAACATGCAGGCAAAGCACTGAAACAAATACACAAATAAGTAAATAAATAGATAAAATTTAAAAAGCCACATCCAATAATGGAAGATAAAAACCTGGTTCAATGTTACTAGATTGTGTTTTGAGATATCAATTCTTACACATATCTTCTCTCTGGTTTCTTTTATTCCTATCAGTATTCAAATAAGAATGTGACTCTAAATTTCATTGTCTTAGAATAAATTTGTGGTATGATAGGACATCTAAAAGACTCTAGCTTCTGTTTCCAAAAAGTTGTCCCTTAGGACACTTTAATCAAAAAAAAAAAAAAAAAGGAGCACCTTCTTGGGTACGGGCAGAGAATCTGGGGATGCTGGGACTTTTACAGGTTCAAGATTTATCCAGATGGCAGGAGGAAGAGTAGTCTTTGACTGCCTGGAATAGAGGTGACTTGAATTATGGGTCCAGGTTGTTACCCATAATTCTATAAACTGGAATTTGCTGTTAGGCAAGGCTCATAACTATTAAAGTTATCAAGTCAGAAACCTGGAATCCAGTGACTTGTGAGGAATTGAAAGGATAAGACAAAGAACTTTGGAAGAGCTTTCCCAAAGAAAGGAGTAAAAAAGAATATTTGAAGAGTTGGTATTACAGATGATGATACTAAGAAAACAGAATGATCACATGCTTGTTATTTTCTAGAACAGAAACGTTCAACCAAGTTATGCAAAATAAGCATGGCTGAAAGGTTTCCCAGGATAGATGTGCTGGTTGGTGTCAATCTCTCTCTCCTCTGTACTGCATGGGTTCCTTGACAACTGACTTCTTGTTGGATTTGGCCAGTTCGGAAAGAAAGTGAGAGATGGATGAGGGTCCATCCTTTCACGTGCCCCTGTTTGGTGCATGTTACCCACACGCTGTCTTTTCACGTGGTCCCTCATATTGCTCCAGTTTGTTTGCTGAGGACACCAGCAACAGCATCTCCTTTTTCCTTTTGGTACTATGCGGCTCAGCTGGTTATTCTGGGTATGTTCATCCTCATTGTTCTCCTTGCTCTTGCTGAAGACTAACTTACTGACTTCACTAGTGCTCCCTTTGCCCTGGCTTCTAGGTTGGTCCAGCCAACAAGAGTCAAGATTTTAGAGGGTGGATATTGGGAGGATGAGGTTGGGCTTCTTATTCTTGTCTCCTCTCTAATGCCTGATCCCCTTACTATGTTGTGTTGGTTGTCCCATACTACCATCCCTGAATTCTAGTAGTAGTTCTCTCCCCTTCATTCAGGTTCAGAGGATATTCCCCTTACTCTACTTCAAGATACCACCTATCACTTCTAATTTACCCTAAGCATGGCTTTGTTATGAGTCCCTTCTCTCAATTACCTAGTTAAAAGGTGTTACCTATTTCTGGTTGATACCCTGCCAGTCTGATTCAGGATCTTCTCAGCTTCTCATTCTCTCCTGGGCAAGTTGCCATTCCTGTGTATTTCCTTCACTCTGCCCACAGCCCACTGGTAGGTATTAAATTCATTTCATGCTATTCCTGTGAGGTAAGGAGTAGACTCTGGGTCCTGTCAGAATCCTGATTGATATACCAAGTGAAGATACAGTAAGATTCTTCATCACTGCTCAATTACAGATTATAACATACAGAACTGAAGTCAAATGCACCACTATGAAAGAGACACAACAGAAAACTAGAGATGAACAACTGTCGTCCCTGAAGTTCCAAAAAACAGAGTTTCTAGAAAACTCATATCCACGGAAAGACAGGCTGTTAACTCAGTGCTGGAATGAACTTTTTAAAAGATATTTTATGATTATGTAGGAAAAGCCAGTATGATTAATTCAGAGAAAAAAATAAAATTTTATATATTTTACATAGTTTAAAGAAGATACTTGTTGGACCATGACCTATAATGGAGTTTAAGCAGGCTTTAACAAAAATATTATAATATTCAAGTGGAGAAATGGATGCTGGCTAAGGTTTACTGAGGCGGCTTGGTGCAGTCTTGCATCCAAAGGGACATTAATTAATAGTGAGTTTTAGCTTGGAAGCAAGTCTCATGGGTATTCTCTACTTCTTTGTTTTTAGTCTTATTTAAAAAGTTCTACTGGAAACCGATTTTAACAAGTACATGGAATGAATATTTATCATCTACAAAGTTGATAAGTTGCTAGGGACAAAGATAATCTGAGTTATAAAATCATGGTTTCAAATTACCTCAATTCGTTGGAATTTTTGACTTAATAAGGAAAGATAAAATGCAGTAGAGACAGGCATTAGGGTTGGACGAGAAGAAACAGTGATATTGTGAACAGATAACATGATTGCATATGTAGAAAGTCCAGAAGAATCTTCAAACTCTATTGAAATGTGAATTTGGCAAGCACAAATGCACAGAATTAGTCATATTTTTATATGCTAGCAACAAATAGAGAATAAAATATATTATTTGTAATAGCATACAAATCATTAAATATCTAGGAAAAAATTTAATGAAATGTTTGCATCATTTTTTTACCCTAAACACTACAGAACATTATTGGGAGAAAGTAAACAACACCTAGGTAAGTGACAGAAGGACAAGGCTAATGGATTAGAAGACTCAGAATTGCAAAGAAGTCAGTTATATGCAAATTTATGTATGGATTTAACAAATTCTAGTAAAGACACCTTGGATTATTTTGTAGAGAGTACTCAGAGGATTCGAAAATACTTGTGGAAATACAAAGACCCCAAAATTGTAAAGAAAAGGCAAAGTGACTGTGGTGCTTTGAATAGGAAATGTTCCCCCATGGGCTTCAGGTATTTGAACACTTGGTCCCTAGTTGATGGCACTGTTTGGTGAGGTTGTGGAACCTTTTGGATCTGGGGCCTTGCTGGAGGAATACATCACTGGAGGAAGGCTTTGAGAATGCATGACCTTGCCTCACCTCCACTTTGCTTCCCTGTTTTGTGTTTGTGGTTGAAGATATGATCTCTCCTGTTTCTGTCCTATACCTACCACTTGTTATCATGTTTTCCCTGCCATTATGAACTCTCTTTCTGTAAATTGTCTTTGGTCATGATGTGTCTCACAACAACAGAAAAGTAACTAGTACAGTGACCAAAGGAATAGCATGGACGTCTAGAAACAGAATCCACATATACTTATTACCTGGTTAATGAAAAAGTAACATTCAATCCAATAGAGAAGAAAAGAACTTTTCAATAAAGACCCCCAAGTTGCCTAGATTATCTAAACAGGAAAACCAAACCAAGTCCCAAATAAACCAAAACCAAAACCAAAAAAAAAAAGAAAAAAAAAAAAGAAATAAAAAGAAAGAAAAAAGGAAAAAATAAAATAAAAGAAAAAAGCCCATCCAAAATACAAAAAAGTAAAACAAAGTGTGAAGGAAGAAAATGGAATAATCGGTGAATTTTAACTGTGCCACATCTCCCCTACCAGCAGTTTAAAAAGCACCTCAGTGTCTTCAGTTAACTACAAGACTATATCTTGTGCCACGTGTGTCTGTGTAACGTGGTTGCTAAGCATAAGGCAACTTTGAAAAGCACTGATAAAAGTGTCACTCAGGGGGTGGGGAACAAAGGTAGAAAGTATTTTCCAGTATGTTATGTTAGTCTATTTTCCACCACAGATACAAAACATCTGAGGTTGGACACTTGATAAAGAGGATTATTTAGCTCTCAGTTTGGAGTCTAAAAGATAAAGATGGGGCAGTCCTGTCCATTTGACTTCTGATGAGGGCTCCCTTTGCTGTGTATATGATGGCAGAATCACAGGGGCAGCAGAGATCCCAAAGCAAGACAGGAAGCCAGGGTAAGATTTAGGGGTCAGGCTCACTCTTTCACAATAATTCACATTCACAGGAACTAACCAGAATCCAACAAGAACTCCCTTAATTTAATTTCTTCTGAAGCCAGAGCCCCTAATGACCTAAGTGCCTTTGCCCCACTTCTTAAGTGTCCTGGTGATCTTCTAACACTGCAACACAAAGGACCAAGCTTCCTACACAGGAGCCTTTGGGAGACACACTCAAACTATATTCAAGCTACATCATCTAGTTCTGTTCTCTCAGAGTCAGAACACATTTGATAATTTGTGTTCAGTTCTGGATATCATGTTTTAAGAGTGGTCATTGACAAGCTGGCATATGCCCAGACAAGGTAACTACAAAGATATAAATATTAGCTCATCATAGGCAGGATATGTTGTAATGATGAACAAACCTTCCACTCTTAATTGGTTACCATAACAAAGGGTGACTTTTCATTTAGTTCACAGTCTAGCAAGTGTGACAAATAGATTTCTATGTGGCTTCATAGATTTGAGTTTCTTACTTCATTTAGCTTCTTTGGAGCCTTCTACCGGATCTTCTGCATTAATGGATCAGCAAGTGAAAGATAATGAAGAATACCCCATGGGACATATGGTGTGGCATAATAACAGCCCATATACCTTTTACCTTCACTTTACTGGCCAGCAGCTCTCACATAACTCCAATCAAGAGCTTCTGTGAAAAGCCCAGGAAGTAGGATAAGAGAGCATCCAGTGAGCTTGGCCTCAGATAGTGATGGATTCAAAGTCACATGGGCAATAATTGAAGGAAGTAAGGTGTAGTCAAACTAGAAAAGTAGTAGACTGTCCTCAAACATATGACAGGAGGCACGTGATTACTTCTTTAAACATTTAAGCACTGCTTTATTCTGAGTAGCTTGTAAAACAGAGCAAAGAGAATAGAACACTGTCATTTTGAGAGAAAATTTAATTTGCTTACGGTAAGAAAGAATGTGCTATCAGAAGAGCTGTTCATCTCACGACAGGTTAATTTGTGAACCCTAATAAAGTAATGAGTTCTCACTGTGTGCTAAATTCTTAAGCCATTTAGTTGTACAACTACTCTTAAGGTAGTCTATTAAAATACTGATGTTTTGCAGGCAAGAAAACTAAGTCTTAGGTGATGCAATGTCCAATGACACAGATGGTAAGTGGTAAAGACAGGATATCAGTTCTTGTCTTTCTGATATAACACGTAAACCTTCTGCCCTAGACCCTTTGCCATATTATTTTCAGAGGATTTTGTATCAGGTGTGCATGAAGCCTCCACAAAGATATTGAATTGGACTGAGAGGCAAGTTGTGTTGTGACAGGAATATATGAAGAAATTTCTGGGAATGTTGAGAAGTTCTGCTAAGCAACTAGTCTTTTGTGTTGGAGGACAGAGGAAAACAGAGGAACCATGTGAGGAAGCGAGTGAAGAAAACACGGCAGGCTCAAGCCCAACTCTGCCTTAAGTATGTGACTGCTGTCAGGTGACCATGGTCAAAGCACCCGATTGACTGAAATGTCTTTATGAAACCCTCCCAAAAGCTTTTGGGGAAAACAAATTGTCCCATAGTGCTATTTTATGTGCATGAGACCTGACGTGATTACTTCTAAAGTCAATTGTAAGCTCTAGTCACTGCCCTGAATATTGTTGAGTGTTCGTTGGATGCTCAACATCTCCTCCTGCAGGGCTTGGAAATGCAAAGCTTCCCTTTGTGTCGGCTGCAGTAATTTGTTTGGTTCACAGTCTCATAGAAGCAGGCTCTGAAAGCCTTAGCAATTTTGTCAGGTAGCCATGGAGATATGGTGTTGCTTCTGAGCCTACAAAGGGAACATGGATGCTGAGAGCACTGGGTGTGGATCATAACTTCCTGTCTGGCTTGCATTTGTAAAACCAAATGTGCAAGACAAATACTATGGGGTCCAAGTATCTAAATCAATTAAGAGACACAGTTGGACAGAACACAGCACTACTAGTCCTGTTTTCAAGCCTGTTTTTCTCTTGATTCAGTGGCCATTTGGGAACTGTTAACACCAAGAATGAAGCAAGAAAATGTGCACTCTTTAGTTTGTAAAAAATTATACCCTGTCTAAAGTAGTTCAGAGGTCACCCGACCACAGCAATTATCATACATCATTTAAAGGTAAAACAAAACAGAGTTCACTTAAAAGGAGGAGAAAGAGTAAATATATTTAGACCACAGACTTGAACAGATTGCCACATGTGGGCCGGAAAATTGATATATGATTTGTAGTTGTGGAAGCTATGAGAAAACAGTGATGTATTTTTCATATTCTGACAACAGGAAGCAAGTGAATCCATCAGCAGAAAGAGATTTCTACCCCTCCCCCACCACACACACAAGTAAATGAAACCATGAACAAATGACATGGGTTCTCTTAGAAAACACAAAAATCTGTCCCACCAAAAGACTCCGAACTTAGTATAAAAGATACTGAAGTGAGCCCTCAGATGACTCCTTGAATCAGGCATCCATTAAGAGAGAGGGCACAACTTTAACAAGCAATAATAATGAAGTTATTTTTGTAACAGGTTTTGTTGACGAGGTGCAAAATTTCTTTTCTCAGGACCCATATGAGTTGGAATAGAACCATGGAGCTCTGTGTCAGGATTCTTGGGTTGTAGTGATTTACTCCAGAACTTCAATGCAAGGGCAAATCTCCAGGCTTCTTTTCATGAGCTTTGGATTTATAGGTATTATGAAGGGCCTAGAAATCTGCATTTTAGATGGAGGTGGTTGCAGATATAATTGTGAGAAACACAGATGGGAGAGTATAAGCAGACTCTGGGCAGGTGCTGGACTAAGAACTGTTTATAACTTTGGACACTAGCTGGAGGTATCTTATGGCTTGTGTGAGGCTGTAACTCATCTGAAAGGGGAAGGCTGCAATATCTAGCGAGGCCCAGGAACTGTGCTAGATGTCTTGAATATATCAACTCATTTAAAGATCCTAGGAGCATCAGGCAATATTTTTCTTTGCAGCACATTCAATTACGTTTCTATTTAAAGAATCTTTCATGAGTTACTTAGAGCAAAAAAATCTACTCTGTCATTGTAGTGACAGAATTACGTGTGCATGGTGGTATGTCCAGAGTCCAAGAATGTTAAGTGTACCCTTAAATGGCTCCTTTTCCTCTTTTGCTCACAGTTATGAAACACAGAGCTGGAAGCCCATGTCCCCATGAAAAGAGTTCATGCTTTGAAGTTCTTTCTACTTCTGAGAACTCTAAACACGGCAGCGGTCATCATAAACTAACATTGCTGTCCTGGGGAGGGCACATGGGCAATAGACAGAGAAGCTCGGGCAAGATCAGAGAGCTCCTTCCGCTTTCCTCATTGTCATCACCACAGGCTGTGTCCAGCTTCAAAGACAGAAACAAAACAAAGAAGCAGAAACCCACCCGGCTCGCTGGGTCAAAGAGCAGTTAAGATTTGGCCTGGGCATAGCACATCCCTACCATCATGTGTGTGAGTGGGGGAAAAAAATCCATGGCTAAATCCAAGGACATTTCCAGTGAGGTTCATAAGCAGCCTGAGAGGATCCACATGAGAAATTTCCAAGTCATGAGTCTTTGTTTATTTATCTTTTTAAAAATATTTTATTTATTATTTTTATTTTGTGTGTTTGAATGCATGTAGGTAGGTGCCATGCCTGCAGAGGTCAGAAGAGGGCATTGTATCCCCTGGAACTGGAGTTAGGGATGTTGTTACTTAGCTACCGTGTGGGTGCTGGGAATCAAACCTGGGTCCTCTGTAAGAGCAGCCAGTGCTCTTAACCTCTGAGCCATCTCTCTAGCCCCTTGCTTATTTATCTTAATAAGTTTTAATTATACCATGGCACAGGATGTCTATTTGGGGGCAACATTATAGAAAGTAAGAAAAATATCTATTCTTCTGGGTTCAGGTCAATGCAGGGCAGGACAATGGTAAGTCACATGCAAGACTTCCTCCATACCAATTTGGAAAGTTAAAAATCTTATCAGACATTTGTTTTGTCTTCAGGACAAGAAACAATTGGAACATTTTTCCCTTCATTAAGTGGGTTGATTAAACAGCTGTTTTAAGTCAACACCCTCCTTTTGACTGTTTGCTGTTTAAAATTTGGTCCTGATAATATTATCAGTTCTAAGTGCTAAGATGTTTAAATCAACTAAAATATTTTGGTTATGATTTATTTAGGAGCTTTTTCTCTGCTTGTGTTTTACTCTCCTAAAAGCAAGCAGCCAAATTATTAGCTCATCTATTTTGGCAGAATAAAACGATTTATGGTTTAAAAGTCTTGGAACATGTAGAACTCCAGAGACATCACCAAAGCATCCAGCTTAGGATGTTGTTTATGTACTTTCTATAGGATGTGTAGTTTCATCCTGTGGAAGGATTTCCTTCATTTTGAATTCCCCAAGGCCTGTGACTGATTTCCCTCTTCCTTTAGGGCTGTTTGTGTTTTAAAAATCATGCCAGAGAGAAAGATTACCATCTTCCCATAGTTTTGTGGACACAGCATTCTCCTGCGACTCCAGCTCACTCTTCTTTGTAAGTGATGAGATGAAGAATGGAGTTTAAGAGCATCGTCAGAATTGCAGTGAGTGGTCAGGAGTCTTTCAAATGGCACCGAAGGAGGCTGACTCACGGAAGAGGAAAGCACAGCTGGAAGCTAAGTATTGCATCATCTAGCCTTCCTCCACTGAACAAAGAATATTATTTTGCAAAGTATTTGCAGATGCTCTGATTCCAAGTGACTTAATGCATTTGTTTCAATGGAGGTTTTCAATAGGCAAGTTTGAACATTTCTGTAGCACAGAAATCTCCATGACAATTCACATGTCCCTGGGGTATAGTGGAAAGAAAGTAGATGAATCTTAAAGCTAAACTAGCAATTTGGATCTACCCAGAGGATTATTTTTTTCCTGGGACATTTTCATTTTATGTTACAGTAAAGGTTCTGCATTTATGTTAAAAGAGAAGATCTAGGAAAATAAAAGAAGGTTTTCTGTAAGCCACAAAACTGGTCGTGCTGTGAGATTTTAAATCTGGGTTGAACACTGTGGTCTGAGTGTTCAAATTGATACTTAGGAGTTATGAACGTTATTTTTCAGGACAGCAAACATCAATATGGGTTTTAAAAATAGAAGTAATTATTTTCATTTATTTATTACCCTCAGGTTGAAACTTCCTTTAGAAATCACTTTCATGAAAGACAACCAGTACAGAGGACAAACACAAGGGTATCTTCATGTTTAATCTAAACATAGTGGCAAGAATATATACATGCCTAAGTGTTTTATGACCATGAATTAATTGCTAAGGCATAACCCCGAGATTTATTGGGGGTTGTGGAAGTTCTCCATGACCTGAATAAATCAGGTGGGTGTCCTAGCCTCCACCTCTACCTAGAAGGTAAGCATGTTATCAGGCTGAGAAACATGCACACTGTTCAAGCAGGCCAAGGAACTGAAAAAGTGGATGAAAGAAGGTCGTCTGTGCTGGGTCTCCTGTCTTTCTGATTCAGAATCGTGGGGGATTTTTTTTTGTGTTATCTTTTGTCCTTTGCTTAACAGACCAAAATAAACAAGGGTACCAGGAAGAGTTGGTTCGGATGTTTCAGTTTAGTTTCAGTTCCAGGTTCTCAGAACTGAAGGCCAACACCATTTCTTCCATGTGATGACTCACCCATCACACCCCCCACATCTCTGTAGCATCATTTTCTATTACAGTAACTCCTTGATAAAGCACATATTGCATTGGAGTCAGTGACTCATTGACTCAAACAACATTTATTTGTTACCTGCTTATAAAATGTCCTGTGTTAGATAGAATGAGGATCATCTATTCAATAAGGAACTTGAACTTTATATTCTTCAACAGAGCTCTTTTGCTCTAGCTAAGCCAGGTCTCTTGCCATATATAAGATGGGAATTCCTACTTGGAATATCTTCTCCACACCTCTCTGGTGGTCCCCATTTTTCAAGCACAGTTCAAATCTGATTTTTCTTTTTTGAGACAGGGTTTCCCTGTAGCCCCAGCTGTCCTGGAACTCACTATGTAAATCAGGCTGGTCTTGAACTCACAGAAATCCACCTGCCTCTGCCTCCTGAGTACTGGGATAAAAGATGTGTGCCACCATGCCTGGCTGATTTGTTTTTTAAAAGATTTATTTTATTTTTAATTCTCTCTCTCTCTCTCTTTCTGTGTGTGTGTGTGTGTGTGTGTGTGTGTGTGTGTGTGTATGTGTGTGTGTATGAGTCCAGTTTCCTATGGAAGCCATGAAAGTGTTTCTATCATTTGGAGCTAGAGTTATAGGCCATTATGAACTGCCCAACATGGGTGGTGGGAACCAAACTTGGATCCTCTGCAAGAGCAGTACACACTGTTAACTGCTGAGCCATTTCTTTAGTCTTCAAATTCTGTTATTTTTAAAAAACCTTGATAGGCTCACTTATCCTGCTTGGATTTCTCTGAGTCACCTCTGCAATTATGTATAATAATGCCCACGCTGTCTATTTTAATGAATTTGAACATGGGGACCACAGTGTATTCATATTGTGGTTCTTGTGCCAAAAAATACCCATTAAGAAAATCTATAAAGAATGTTAAATATACATCCTGGTTTATTTTCAGTGAAAAGATTGACCTGAGAAACTGATCTGCCATTATGTGAGACAGAAAGATGAATCCATTCAAAGCAGTATGTGCTCTCATTTCCTTATCACTTTTCCCACATGACAGCTTCTTTTGCTCAGGGGGTAGTGATGATATGCCTCTAACAATTTCACAGTGCTCTAAAATGTTGGGCATTACACACACACACACACACACACACACACACACAGAGAGAGAGAGGGGGGGGCAAAAACAACTGTCTATGTCTTTTGGTATAATTCTTTAATCTTTGTTAAGGAATTACTGCTCTTTGGTTGGCAAGTATTTGTTTGAAATGTAAATTTTGAATTGAATGTGATAGACATGTATAGTGAAATTTTGGATTAATTCATAGCAAAACAAATTCTGGCTGTGGGAGTGACTTTTGGGGGAATGCCTTACATTACAAATGGAAATCTTGCCTAACGTTGTAGCCAAAGTTCACCTTATGTTTTGAGATCATTTAGCATTATCTCAGTACAACGTAGACCAGCTTCGTAAACTAAACATAGAGCTTTAATCCCTCATGACTCTTCTTTGCCTGGCCCAGAATAATGTGTGAGCGTATGTTATAAAAATATCAAGCACTGAAAGTAGTGAATATTGTTGGAAGCAATGAATTATCACCCGCTTATGTTGCAAACAACAGGTGGGATTAGATTGATAATATCTGTTTATTGTGTATTTGGTTCTGGGTTAGTAGAGGCCAGAAAGAGGGGAAATCTTTCTCTGAGAAGACAAGTTCCACTTTTTCTTTCCCATTACATGCTGGATATACTGTTTCAATAAATAGGGAGCAATTCCTTTGCTTGGGGAACAGTCCTGAGAGAAATCAGAAAGAACAAGTTCTCAGAACAGATCCAGCTCCCACCTGGTTCTACCCAATGCTGAGGGGTCAGGCTGTCTTTGTTGGGGCACTAACATAATGTGGCATCTCTCCACTGCAGCTGGCTTTAACAGCAAACTTTAATCTTCAGTTTAGACTCCAGGCTTCTTATCTGAGTTTCCTTCTTCATTCTCTTTCTTTGTCCTGCCCTTTTTGGTCCATTCTTTCCTCGTGTCTTCCCTTTTCCTCCACTAGACACCCTGATTATTAAATCATATGTTAAAGCGAGTTTGTTTGGCTGATACTGGAGATATCATGAACCTTGTAAGTAAGAAGAACAGCCCTTCACACAAAAGCTTGGCATGTATCATCCCATATGTCCCCCCCACATCTGTCAAACTCGTTCTATTATAAATAATACCTTCTCTCCTTTCATAGTTCAATCTGAACAGAGATTCTTGCATCTTGATTTTGCAGGTTTGCCTTGCTGATTTAACAGTTGCTAAGAAGCAAAAACCAATCCAGCTCCTATTTCTGTCCCAAGCTGCCAACTCTGAACAATTGTTTTCAAAAGTACTGTTTCACTTAGGCTGCCTGGTAGGTCAGGAAGACAGGCAGACAGGTTGGGTGTCCCACGATGGCCAGGTCAGGGAGGATTCTGATTGCCTTGGGGTTCTTTGGTTTGTTTCTCTCCCGGATGAACAGATTTTCTATTTCTCCTCTTACATTGGTATGTGTGTGTATGTGTGGGGGGGGGGCGGGTAATGTATGTATGTGTTCACCTTTGGATTCTTTTGTCCCCACAAAATATTTGTTGTTCTTTCCATGGAGGCAAAAGTTTGAGAGCCATGCTTGGTTTGATTTTGTCTTTGAGGTACATAAACATCTATTCTGTAGGGAGTGCTAAAATTCATTATTCTGGCAATTGGTCATCAGTCTAAGTGTAAGGATAGCTGAGGCCAATGCACTCTGGATTCTGCCTGCTACTCATGGAGGGACAATAAATATTGTGAATCACAGGGCAAGAAAGTTAACAATGCCCTTTGCCACATTTTTATATAAGTACAAAAGTTTCATAAGGTCACTTCCTTTAAAACACTTTAATTCCTGACCAAGTCACAGTGCACAGTGTGAAAGTTTACATTGGTAAAATTAATTCTGCAAGGGGCAGACAGTATGTAACTTTCAGATGGCTCCATTTAACTTGAAATCTTAGCGTCTCTGATGCAAAGAAGACAGACTTCACAAACATTGCATCTTTAACAGCAGTGGATTCTAGGCTATATCCCTGGATAATGAAGATATTTTATATTGACCATTGCCTTTGATGTTATAAGGGGCCTGAAAAGTCCACTGAAGATCTGTGTCTAAACACACAGTCACTCTTCTTCTTTGATCATGTACCTTAAGAGAATACTAGTCAACAGAGAGGGGAGCTTCTGGATGTGCTTATACCACAATTTGGAGTTGACTCTTAAACACAGAAAAATAAATGACTATAGAAGGGAGAAAAAAAAATCACATCTCAAATTCACTGATTCAGTCTTGATTAAAATTAAGATGAAACCAGAAATAGAAATATTTAGTAATAGAAACCTTGAAATAATAGGAAACTATTGAGCCAGCAAGATAACTTAGCAGATAAAGGAGCTTGCTGTATAAGCCTGATGATCTGAGCTCAATCTAAGGAACCCAATAAAAAAGCCAGATGAAGTGATAAGCATCTGTAATCTCAGCACTTCTATGATGAGATAGGAGTTGGAGACAGAAGAATCACCAGGAAACTTGAGGCTATCTAGCCTAGAGTAAACAGCAAGGTAGAAACAAGAGGTACCCTGACTCAACAAGGTGGAAGGAAAGAACCCACTCTTGAAAGTTGTTCTCTGACCTTTGCATGTATGAGCCTCCACATCTGCTACTTATAAATTACTACTACTACTACTACTACTACTACTACTGCTACTGCTAATTTTGCTGGATAGCTTTAGTCATCAACTTGACATGCCTGGGTTGAGGAAGCCTTGATTGGGGAATTGCTGCTATTGGACTAGCCTGTGGCCATGTCTGTGGGGTATTTTCTTGATTGTTTCATGATGTGGGAGGGGCCAGCCCACTGTGGGTGCTGCCACCCTAGGCAGGTCGTTCTGTATTGTGTAAGAAAGCCTGCTAAGCACAGGCCAGAGGAGAAAGTCAGTAAGTAGCGTTCCTCCACGGCCTGTGCTTCAGCTCCTGCTCCAGGTTTCTGCCCTGAATTCCTACTTTGGGCTCCCTCAGTGATGAACTGTGACCTGGGAGATGTAAGATAAAATAAACCCTTTCCTCCCCAAGTTGGTATTGGTCAGAGTGTTTTGTCACAGCAACTGGAAGCAAACTAGAACAAAAATAAGTACAGATTAAACTCAGTGGGACACAAAACAAGGCAAACAGGAATGGATGTGGGAATGACTTTGTAGGGATGAAGGAGGATGACGGGAATAGGTGAAGACAGCGTGGGAGGCAAGAGCAATTGTAATACATTATATATGTGCATGAAATTGTCAAAGAGCAAATTTATTAATTAAAACATGAAAGAATTATATTTTCTTCTACTGAGGCAAATAATAAAAGAAAACTTGTTAATTTTGTGAGAAGTATTGAAGGTCATACTTAATATTAAAATTGTTGGAAGATGAACTTGGGGATCACAACCCCTTTATCTGTTCCTATTTCTAATATTGTCACATTGAATAACTCTCAGAAACTATTGAAACACATGTTTTGGGAATAAAATAGTGATCTGACATCATTTTTGGAAAATAAGAAAGCTGGAATATGTTTGCAAGTTGTGTATTTTAAGATTTTAGTTAAATATCTATTCTTCCTCATTTTTATGTTGATTTTCTTTTGCTTTTCTATAAAAGGAGCAATGACTTTGGAGGTAACGGTGGATCTGGGAGGAATTGGGGCTGAATTGTGATCAAGATACATTGTATGAAATTCTCAAAAAATTAAGGAAAATACTTTTCAAAAAGCAATGAGTTTTCCTAAATATGAAAATTGTAATAGTTTTAATAAAGACTGGGACAGGGGAGATGGCTCAATGAGTCAAGTGCTTACCATGCAACTGGGAGGATCTGAGTTTAGCTCTCCAGAGCCCTTGTAAAGTCAGTTGTGGTAGTGTGTATCTGAAACCCCAGCACTCCTATGCTGAGGTGGGAGACAGACAGGACAATGCCCTGAGAACTTGAAGGCCAGCTAGCCTGGCATGCACAACCATCACTAAATTTTGTCTCAAACAGGATGGGTGGCGAGGACCAACACTGTGTGTTCTGGCATGTGTGCACAAATGTATACATGCGCAAACACACAGACAAATTTAAAAAAGAAAGACTGTTGATTCTGATATGATTTTGAGGCTTTGGATGTTTATGGTAAAAAAATCACATTAGTAGAATGTTCATTGATAAAATAGGACAGGATTATGGTTGGCTTCAGTTAACAACCTGATACACCTGGGAAGAGAGAACCTCAACTGGGGAATTCCCTCTATCAGAATGACTTGTGGTCACATCTGTGAGACATGTTCTTAATTACTGAATGATGTGGGTGGGCCCAGCCCACTGTGAGTGGTGCCAGACCTAGGCAGGTGGTTCTGGGTTGCATAAGAAACCAGGCTGAGCAGAGGTCAGAGGAGCAAGGCAGTAAGCAGTATTCTTCCACGGTCTCTGCTTCAGCTCCTGCCTACAGATTCCTGCCGGAGTTTCTGTCTGACATCCCTGAAAGACAGCATATGCCTTGGAAGGGTAAGATGAATTCAACACCTTCCTCCCCAAGTAGCTTCTGGTCATGCTGTTTATCACAGCAATAGAGAAACCAAACTAACTCAGACACTGTGTTTTCAATAGGATGTTGATTGTACTAATCAGCTGAAATTCTATTGTTCCAATATTTATCCATACTTTCTTCCATAGTAACAGAGTTTTTGCTGGTAGGGTGCTATTAGAATACACCCTAGGAATGTTACTGTAACCAGTCAGGTGTAAGCAGAAGTCACTTATGAATGCTGGGAAATAATTTCAGAAGGAAAAGATATGTACCATGTCTCCCCTCTGCCTTCCTGGGATGGCGGAATGATGTTGGAATGGCAAAGTATCTTGGAAAACGTAGACCAGAAAAAAACTCCAGTGACCGAGAGCAAAGACAGAAGGATCTTGATTCCTTATCACATAGAGGGGGTCTTGCCCGCATAAAACCTCTTATCTCTACACTTTATTTATATGAGAAAGAATAAACAACATTTCATTTAAGTCACTGTTGTTTTGAAACTGTTTGCAGGCGACCAAAGCTTATCCTTAAAAATAAACTGATTTTGTGTTAACTCATCTGTAGACTATGACTTCATTAATTAAGTTTAAATTAATGTAATCAAAATAAAAGACTCCTCAGGTCATCTTAAAATCAGGCCCATATCATAATGTGTATCTATTGTAAGAGAGTTAAACTTTTAAGTTGAACAAATAATGACTCTAATAGATTATTATAGAAACACTATATGCAATGTCAGTTTTCTGAATTCATTGTCAAGATCCCAAAGCTTTGTCTCAGAGTTGACCTGTGGGAAATGTTCTGATTGTGCCATCCAGTATTATAGTCACCAGCTACATGTGGCCTTTGAGTACTTGAAATATGCTTAGTATGTCTGAGAAATTAAAATTTTCATTTTAGGAGCTAGAGAGTTGGCTCAGCAGTTAACAGCACTTGCTGCTCTTGCAGAGGACTCAGGTTCAGTTCTCAGTACCCACATGGTGGCTCAGTGTCCATCATATCTGTAACTCCAATTCCAGGGGATAAAATGTCCTTTTCTGGCTTTCATGGGTACTAGGCATGGAAGTGATGCACATACAACACATGCATACAAATACTCATACACAAAAAATAAAACTAAATAAAATATATTTCATAATTTAAAAATATAATAGCTATAGCCTTAGATCATGGTCATAATGATTTGAGTTTTCAAAGCTTTTAAAGTTCACTGATCTGTCTATAGAATCAGTTCCTTTTTTTCTCCCTCCTTTGTTCTCTCTTCTTCTCTCTCTTCCTCCATAACAGAATTTCAACTTTCTGGTAAAACTTCTAAACATAAATGGATTACAAAATGAAAACTTAAGTATCTTGAGGCGGTCATAAATCAGTTAAACACTGGAGGCAAGCCCACCCATCCAATATGATGTTTCTAATAGAGTCTTGTTGGTATTTAGTTCTATTTTGGAATAGCAAGTAGATGGAGGGACAATGACCTATTGAGGCCATTTCTAGATTATGACAATGAAACCGAATAATTAAGTAAAGGCAAATGTTTACTTTCTGTCCTCCCTCATAGAAATAACATGTCAAGACTGGGACTATGCATACTGATCTAAAGCACAGTTGAAATCAGACTGCGATTCTAGTCCAAGGGGAACTACCCTGTTGTGTGACCTTGGGAAAGCTGTCTAATTTTCAGCCTCAGTTCATTATTGATAAAATGAGGGTAACAATAATCCTTACTAACAGAGTTATACGGTTCAATGAAATAATTTGCATTAAGCACTTGGTGCAGCTCCAGGAGCAGAGTAAATATCCGAGCCTTATAGAAAGATAGGTCACCTTCTGGTTCTACAGCCAAAAAAGGAAATTGCAAAAGTACTAAGGAGAAGTACTCTAAAGGTCACAGACCTGCTCTCCAGTGGGCCAAGTGATCTTACAAATGCTTTGGGGTACTTCTCTGTCAAGGTATAAGCCATAAAATTATATTTTCAAATAATTAACATGTACTTAAGCTAGTGTGACTTAAGAGAGGTGTTAAAAAAAAATCATGCCCACTTTCCCAGAAAATTGAATTGGAACTTGAGATGTTTATCACATGAGCTGTAAGTGCCATTTACATGCCATTTCATGGGGTTAACAAAGATAAAAGTTTGGACACTTTCACTCTACTTCCTTATTCCCCTCAAAACCATAGAGATTAAGGGCAACAAAAAATTTTAAGTGGAAAATTAGAAGCTCCATCCCTCTTACAGGCATATTAGCAAGTGTTAAAAAATTCAATGTATTCTGCATGTACTAATCAAACTATCTTCAAGAAAATTACCTGCTTTGGTTTGTGTTGGAATGGTTATATAGGGTAAAACTCTTCCTGAGAAATTAAGAGATTGAATCTCACTTTTCAGTACTTTTTGGCACTGAACTATCCAAGGGATCTTCTATTTTCTTAGCATGGGAACAGATAGGAAAGAAAACAGAAGTGATTTGGTAGTAAATGAATTTTGTAGGGGCCAAATAAAAATTTGTCAATATAATAGCCTCCAATAACACCTACCAGAGTCCTTTACCCACTCTCAGTCTGATTTGTGTGTGTATGTGTATGTGGGTATGTGTGTGTGGGGGGTGTATATATGTACACACATATTTGTCTGTACCTGTGTATGTGTTCATGTGGAGGCTAGAGGACAACATCACTTATTTCTTAGGTACTGTCCATCTTTTAACTGTTTTCTTTTCTCTCATTGGCCTCAGATTCACCAAGTAAGCTAGCCTGGCTGGCCAGGAAGCCCCAGGGATCAGCCTATCACTGCTTTCTTACCACTTGGATTACAAATGTGCACCACCATACCCAGCTTTTTTTTTTTTTTTTTTTTTGGATGGGTTCTGGAGTATCAAACTCAAGTCTTTAGACTTACAGGGCAAACACTTTACTGACTGAGCCATCTCTAAAGGCCTTCAGCCTGATTTTTTTAATTATCTTAACATTTTGTATAATCTTGAACTAAAACCAATGATATCCTAAAGGAAGTTACAAAATCATATGACTTTCATCTCAGAATCAAAATATGAACAAAAAGCCCCTTAATTTGTAACACTGGATTTTCTTACTTTAGTGATCTAATCTGGCTGCTTCTTAGGCAAGGAATGTTGGTCATCTCAGGAGCGGCAGTCGCCGGAAGACAGAAGTGTGCTGGAAACAAAGTGGGGTTTGAAAGAAGGATAGCGAAAAGCTATTGTTGCTTAGAACTGGCTAAAGCCAAAGCCACCAGCGTTACAAACTGGGCTGATTTGGGTTGAGGCACAAAACTTAACCAGTTACAAAACTGGGAGAAGTTTTCTGGTATTTTGGATTCCCTATAGACTTTGCTTATAAGCACCAGAAATCAACCCCAGATAAATAAAAGGAACTTCCAGACAGCTTTCAATACAGCCAAGTAATTAAAATGAGGTAGACAAAGCCAAGTCATTGGCGATCTGAAGAATTAGCTTCGGAAAACAACCAGAACCGAGGGAGGTCTAGCCATAGAAAACATAGCCATCATCACTAGGCTTGTGATGCTGGGGCTGTCACCAAGAACAATTTTTTAGCTATCCTTAGATATTTGTGACATGGCCTCGAGAGTAAAAAAATCTCTGATAAGAGCATCTGGTTGACTGAACCCACAATACTTTACTTTACCTGTTGGGACAGCGGCAATCTATTGGGTTCTTTTGAATATTATTGTATAGTCAGTGAAGGATTATCTCTCAGGTGTTTCAGTAGAAAAAGATAAATGTTTGTGAGGTTTCCTGGACCAGCTTTCTGGGAAGATGATGGCTCATATCCCACTTTCCCTTTCCTTTAATCACTAATAACTGTAACTTAAAGCCCTCTGAGAAGTTGGAGCTGGCAGGCAGATGGGGTCTGAAAGACATGTGCCAGAAGCATTTGCTGAGCTTCCCTTCCCTCTGCTAACCTAAAGCCAGATAAAAACCCAGCTGAGGGTGTAGGGAGTATTTAAAACTGGGGAGGGCTCAACTCAAGGATAATTGAGTACTTGGAGAAGACTGATATTAGTTAGCATCAATGTACCTATGTGTTTTGGCCCCCAGAAAGCAAATGGGAATGCTGGTTTTCTCCACACTTAAGAGGGCATGAAAGGACCATGGAAAAGAGAAGTATCATCCCAAGTCCTTACCAGGGTCTTAGAAACCTTTTCACTAATGAAATGGGCCAAGGGTCTGAGACCGCTCTGTTCCCACTGCTATCAGGAGTACCACTGCTTAAGTGTCTTCAAAAACTGACCAAGAAGGGGCTGGAGAGATGGCTCAGTGGTTTAAGCACTCACTGCTTGGGCAAGGGATCCAGCACCCACATGGCAGCTAATAACTGTCCATTAACTCCAGTTCCAGGGGAGCTGGATGTCCTCTTCTGACCTCTGTGGGCATTGCACAACACAGGTGTACCTACTTACAAGCAAGCAATCTACACTCATATACACATTAAAAAAACCAACTAAGAAAAAGAATATGACATTCTAGGGAGCAGCAGCCACAGAGGGAAAGTGTAAATAAAAGCAACCAGAGAAGACCTTAAAATCTGAGGAGTGTACTTGGGAAAGTATTTTAAGCAAACAGACTCAAGATAAAGGAAGATATTTAGAAGAGGAAACGGTGGTACAGAAAGGGTCTTGAAATACAAAGTTAAACTCAATGGATAAACTCATCTGTTTTACCATACATTGCTAAATCAAAGTGGATAATACACTTACTATGTGAATGTGTATAGCCAAAGAAGGAACCAATATAGGAAGTCACTGGAATTAATAAGACTGAACTTTCAAAGTGGTATAAAGGCTGAATAAGTCTGAAAATTGGTTCTCTGTAAAAGCTAATAAAACAGCCCTTTTAGGATTTGGTTAAAGAAAAATGAGCTAAAGTATATAATATGTAGAGAAAGGAAACATCACCACAGAAACGCAAGAGATTAAAAGAATTGTAAGATAATACCATGCTTAAATAATAGTGGCAAATTTGAAAATTTTAAATAACTTTCCAACAAAGTATAATTACTCAAATTACATTCAAATTACCCCCAAATTACTTCAGAAACTTGATTAGACTAATTACTGTAGAGTTATGGTAAGAATTGCCTGCACTTGTTAAAACTATAAATTCCCATAGCCGACCCTATCCCAGATCCAGTGAATCAGTCTTCAGGATATGAACCTAGTGATCTCCATGCTTATTAAGAGCCCCACTGGCTGCCTACTCTCAGTGTCTAGGGAAGTGTTAACACAGATACAGGTCATGTGATTACAGACCTACCACTTCAGAAAAGGCTTTAGGGCTACAGTTTAGTAGCTACATTCTATTTAGTCCTTAAGTAGCACAAACAATATATGTAACTATTCTGGGCTTTGAATTGTATGAAATGCTTTAAAATTCATGTGGAAGACTAAATTCTTTGAGAATCGCTCAGAAATGTATGAAAAGTATCAACTATAATTAAGTAGGTATCCTAAGTACTTTGAGCGCATAAATTTCATCTTCATGTAATACTATGATGTGTGTGTACCAGTTTGTGTGTGTGAGTGTGGACATGCCACTGTGCATGTGGAAGTCAGAGGACAACCTTGGGTGACAGTCCTTGCCTTCAACCTTGTTTGAGACAGGATTTCTTGTTTGCTACTGTGTACACCAGGCTAGCTGGCCTGCGAGTGTCTAGGGATTCTCCTGTCTCCAACTCCAGTCTTGCCATAGGAGTGCTGGGATTACAGATACTTGTGCTACCTGTCCAGCCTTATGTGGGTTCTGGAAGTCCAGATTCAAGTCCTCATGTTAATGTGGCAAGTGCTTTAGCTACTGGGGTATCTCCCCTTTTGCACTGTATGTTTTACTTGTTGTAACAAGCATGGGAAAACTTGTTGTTTGGCTTTTAAAGTCTTAGAATTGGGAAAGACTGTAGTAAGTAATATGCGTCCTCTTTCCTCTCAAGCTCAAACCAGCATGCTTAAGTGAATGTGAAATGAATACCAAACTCTTAGTGAGGAAACAAATGGATGGCTCTTAATCAGACTTGTCAAAGTTAAAATAATATGTAATAGTTGGAAGCCATAGTGGAAAAGCTTATGAATCTTAGGGTAAAGAGGTTTACACACATCTCTACATCCTAAGGAAATAAACATTGATTTTGAAGATACTTTGCACTAAATATTCACAGGTAGATGTACTTAACTATTTTTTAATTGTTAGGCATACAGATTGTTTCTCAGTCATTCAGCATCTCAGCTAACCATACAGCAAGTTTCTTGGGGGGGGGGTGGCTGTCATTAAAATGATATGTTTTAAAATTTTTATATATTTTTGTTTTATGTATATGAGTGTTTTGTCTGCATGTAAGTGCACCCATGCTGTGCAATGCCTGTAGAGGTAAGAAGAGGGTGTTGGAGCCCCTAGAATTGGATCTGATGGTTACTGGCCACCATGTGGGTACTGGGAATTGATCCTGATTCCTCTGTGAAAGTAGCCCATGCTCTTAACAGCTGAGCCAACTTTGCAGCCCCTAAAATGATGATTTTTTAAAAGATATTTTATTTTATGTGTATGAATGTATTGTCTGTATGTAGGTAGGTGCACCCATATCATTCAGTGCCCAAGGAGATCAGAAGAGGGAATTGGATCCCCTGGAACTGGAGTTATGGACAGTTGTTAGCCACCATGTGGGTGCTGGGAATCGATTCTGGGTCCTCTGCGAGAACAGCAAGTGCTCTTGACAGCTGAGTCATCCCTCCTGGCCTCATAAAAAGATGTTTTAAAAAGGTGACAGGAACACCTATAATCCCAGCTAGTTGAGAGGCAGAGACAGAGGCAGAAGTTGGCAAAGTCGAGGCCAACCTGAATAGTAGTGAGATAGCCCCACCCACTTCCAGGGTAAAAAAAGGCTATACAGTGGCCAAATCCTTTTTCAAGAGTAAAGAATAAGAGAAACAAAGAAGCATGAATATAATGCCTCCACAAGACCTACAAGACCTATGCATGGGAAAAAATACAGGAAGGAAACTGCATCAGAAAACACAACTGTCGTTTTCCAAAAGTAATGTAATGTTGCCTATAAATAATCTTTTCTATTTTGTTTGGTTCCTTCAAACTTTCTGAATTTATACTACTTTTATAATGAAAAAAACCAATGAACTTAAAGTTCAAGTTTATTTCAAGTTTAAAACATTAATAAGTATTAGAATACTGAGGGCAGAAATACACATATCTTTAGCTGGGTCAAAGATCTCTGCATCAAAAAATAAAACAACATATATAGCAAACAGGAAAGTTATGAGAGCACACTAAAATTCATGGTTTAGGTCCTCTCTAGGAATAATACTAGTCTGGTGTGTTTAATAATAAGAGCAGGAACAAATCTCATTTTATTTTATTATTTTTTGTTTTTTTTGAGACAGGCTCTCCTGGTAGCCCCACCTAGCCTGGAACTCACTATGTAGATCAGACTGGCCTTTAACTCACAGAGATCCATTTGCCTTTGCCACCCGAGTGCTGGGATCAAAGGCATGTGCCACCACATCTGGCTAAAAATCTCATTTTATTCTCAGTATGGCAAACTACTGGGCCAGGCCTATAACAGACCAAATTACTTTCATTTAATTAGTCCATTTCATTTGTTCATTGCCATTAACTCTTTCATACAGATATTCATATATTGGTCACTAGGTCAGGCAAATGAACGAGTCTGAAGAGCTGTCTCCTCAAGTATACAATGGGACAACACTTGCAGAGAGTATTAGGTACCTTCCTGACAAGAAACATCCAAGGATGATATATAGTAGGTGTGAAGTTTCAAACACCAGTTAAGTACTTAAAAAACAAATGGGGCCTGCTCTTTCGTGGTACCCAGCTCAGTGCTGAACCCACTGAGCAAAGGATGCAGAGGAACTGGCAACACAGTGTGCAGGGCGCCAGTCATAACAGCACAGAAAACAATGTGTTTCATCTCACAAAGTACATCCAGAACTTCTGTTTCGTAAATTTAATTTTTGTTAAGCCCGCAGCTGAATGATGCCTTTGGGTCTTGGAGTCATGATGACTCTCCTTATATTTTTCACTAGTTCTGTCACTGAAACACACCAGGCCTCTTGCTCAGTAGTAGCTGTAAAGTCTTCTTGCTAGTGGGCAAGTTACCCCTTAGTTGCATGTGAGGTGATGACGTGAACCCCTCACATGGATCCTGGCTCCTTGGCAGAAGCTCTCAAGTGAGAGCTTTTCTTAGAGCACCTGCCAACGGTGACTATGTGTCCCAGAGGCGAATGCTTCTCACGGGTGCTTGGAATAGCAACAAGATCATTCACACGGAAGACCCTTACAAATGAGATTTTATACAGTTTAAGTGTGCATTTGGAATTCTGGGTCTAAACATGTACTTTATGTAAATCTAAATTCAGTTCAGGCAAACACCCCGGCCTTTTTGGCATCTGATAAAGGAAGGCAACTCATCTTCCCACCAGGTGGATACTTAATAGCTAGAGTTTCTCAGCTTGAAAGATTGTAGTGAGAGCTTTGCCAGCAGATGCATGCAGATGCCTGGCATAGTTGGTACTCAGTAATGGTAACTTGCTGCTGCTGTTCTTACCATACCAGTCATCGGATGGTATCCTGTGGTGATTAATAGAGGGCTCAATCAAGGAAACACTTAGCTCATCCCAGGTGATTACCAGGTGAACTTACTGCTAGGGAAACTCATTTTTTGGTTTTAAAAAACTGGTTTAGGGAGCACAGGGATTGTGATAAGTGCAGACAACCTGTCCTTTTCCTCTCAAGTTCATATGCTGGCTGTTCTTTTTTGGTCTTAGAGTCACATCTTAGCTTATTTCCCTTGTACTCTTGGATGCACAGAAGTGACCATTGCGCCTACTAAGTATATCCAGTGCTGATTAAAATTCAGCAAATGTGGTGAAGAAAAGTTACACAGTAAGTCACCAGGGCCACAGCTGAATACAGGTCACCAGGAGGGATAACCACCTTAGGATCTTCTTTGAAGCAGAGCTTGGGGCAAGTTTATGTGGGAGATGCTCCTATGAAAAATGAGTGGAGGTGGGATACTTGGGCAGGGAAGTAGGAAAAGCTAGCTCAAGAGTCCACTACTGAGGTTTGTACATTAAGCAGCAGGGATCCTCAAGACAGTCACAGAACACTCCTAGAAACATCTGGCTAGAGGACTGACATCTGTCCCCACTCACTGATGAGGACTGCCCAGGCACTTTGCTGTTCTGAAGGACTGTTGAAGACTATCAGATTTAGGGGATGGCTCTGCCTTATTGTTGTTTGCCTAAAAGTGGTACAGAGAGTCTCAAAGACATCTTTCTACACACACACACACACACACACACACACACACACACAGAGCCTTTGAAAGGATGTAAATTCTTTAGGATGCTTGCTGATCATAAGCTCATAGACTTTTATGCCAAAGGAATCTGCAGGCAGACTTTCTTCTCATAAATTGATCTTCCCATAGTTTTTCACCTCTGAAACCTGGTATTGCTTCTTCCATTGTCTTGTTACTTCTCTAATATGTATTATTCTTTGTTGAAGTACTATTTGAGGTAGACTCATAAGCCATTGCCTTGAGCGACTTTTCTCCCATGTGACACATAACTCACTCCGTAATAAACCTGCATGTTTATCTGGTTACTCTGTCTTTTGATACAGAAGAATCTATCCTGACATTGAATTTACTAGGGCTAAGGAAAAATTACATTTTCTCTCTTTTATTTTCAAAAAAAGCTGCTCCTCCACACAAAGCAACGAGAACTATCAAAAATTTATCTTTCTTACCATCAATCCAAGGAGTCTTTTCTTGGAAAAAGGGCTGAATCTTAGCAAGAGAAAGACATGTGGCATTCCAAACTGCACTTTCAATCACTCTCACAATCCCGGAGGTCTTGAAAACTTTGTAGCTATGAAACAGTGGCCTAGAAGCCACCGTGGTTTCAGAGCAGATTTGGAGTTCCCCAAAGGCCTAATACTCAGAGAACTGTCACTCTGACCCCTGGGAAGCTCACTGGAAATCTTTTTATTTAATTAAAAACTTATGGGGCTTGGAGATGGCTCAGCAATTAAGAGCCCTGGCTGTTCTTACAGAGGACCAGGGTTCAATTCCCAGTCCTCCCATGGTGGCTAACAACCATCTGTAACTCCAGTTCCAGGGGATCCAACGCCTTCTTCTGATTTCTGTAGGCACTTCATGACATGGGTGCACTTACACACATGCAGGCAAGACACTCATACACATAAAAAAAAAAATTAAAAAATTTATTGTTTTTATTTTATGAGTGTTTTGCCTGCATGTTTGTAAGTACACCTGTTTTGTGCAATGCTCATGGAGGCCAGAATAAGGTATAGGATCCCCTGAAATTGGAGTTACTCATGGTGGTTAGCTGTCATGTAGGAACCAAACCAAATCCAGGTCTTCTGTAAGCTTAACTGCTGAGCCATCTCTCTGGCTCTTCACTAGAAACCTTTATTCACAGATCTTAACCCTATTGGGCTTTACCCATAGAGGATCTATAAAGAACAAAATAAGAAGAAATTATTTAATACTGTATTATTTGAGGTACCATCCCAAGTTGAGGCTACCAAAAACTGACCATAAAACTTAAGAAGAAAACCGATAAACTCTGTCTATAGAAGTTGCCAAAAGCTCTACCATGTCTGTAAATCTAGAAGCTCACATGCAGGCACAAGGCTGTGCATACGCTCAGGAAAGGCCTGGACAGCCTAAGCTCTCACCTCTGGCTGACCTTAAGGCTCAGCACAAGCAGGAAGTGGAGGAAAGGCAGGGCTGGAAATGGCCTATTGGAGCGTTAAAAGTGCACCCCAACAGATGCAGAACCCTTAGACAAAAGCCAGAGACTCACCAGTTCAAAGGGCTTAAGGAAAACGACTGTCTAATTATTAGCTGACACCACAATAACCCAGTACTGACCCTCATGGCTGCGTAGGACAGAAAATAAGGACTTTGCAGAATGAGTCCAGCAAAGCCCCCTACAAATAGAGCAGCGATGAACTCAATGCTTGCTTATCAGCTCAGAGACAATGGCAAAGATGTACAACTTCTCTGGGAGAAAAGCAGTATTTGATTTCCAGAGTTGACACATTATATTATTTAAAATATTTATCTTTCAAAAAAAAACCCATAAGACATACTCTAAAACATGAAATTACGGCCTATACATGGGGCAGGGGCAGGGGCAGGAAAGAACATTAGAAACTGCCCCCGAGAAAGTCCTGTTGCTCAGTTTTACAAAGATTATGAATTAACTATCACAAACACATATTCAAAGATCTGAAGGAAACAGTGTCTAAAATGTGAAAGACCTAAGAATAATAGTTGACCAAAGTATAAAATATCAACAAAATGTCATATAAGTTTCAAGGAAAGAGTGTCCTAGTTACTTTCTGCTGCTGTGATAAAACACTGACCAAAGCTGACTTGGGAGGAAAAGGTTTATTTTATCTTACTTTTCCAAATGACAGTCTATCACAGAGAGAATCCAAGGTAGGAACTCCGGTCAGGAACCTGGAGGCCGGAGCTGAAGTACAGACCATGGAAGGATGCTGCTTACTGGCCTGCTCCTGCGGTCTGTGCCCATCTTGATTTCTTATACAACTCAGCACCACCTTCCCAGGAGTGGAGCCACCTAAAGTGGGATGGACACTCCCATGTCATTCAACAATCAAGAAAATGTCTCACAGACACGACTACAGGCCAAACTGACAGGAGAAATTCCCCCATTAAGATTTTTCTCTTCTCAGGTGTGTGAAGCTGACAACTGAAGCTCTCCAGCACAACTAACACTGTGTCAATTTGATGACACACAAACACATAATTATTAAACCATAACCTTTCTGTTTCTTGTCTCCAAGATCTCATGTTAATATCATAACATTAAACACAATACAACTTTAGATGTTCCAAAGTCTTTAAAAGATTAACATACTTTAAAAGTTCAAAGTCTCTTTAAAATGTCGTTTGACTATGGGCTCCTGTAAAGCACCAAACACGTTATATAATATCTTATTTCAAGAGGGAAGAACCGGGGCACACTTAAGCAAAACCAAAGTCCAGCAGCACTGACATGGGATTTACTCACAATCTTCTGGGCTCCAACAGGCTTGAGCAGCTCCATTTCTCTGGCTCTGCTGTCTACAGCACAAGCAACTTCTCTCCTAGGCTCAGGCTGGCTCCCCATCACACCTGCCACCATCCTTGGTTGTGGTTCCATGGTCCTGGCATCTCAACTCTATTCTGGCCTTTCAGACTGCTAAGTCTTAGATTCTCTCCATGACTCCCTCAGTCCTGCCCAAACCAAAACCATGTGGGAGACTCTTACATTTACCAAGTATGACTTCCAACTTAAGATACAGTGTTGGCCCCCTCTGCACCACAGCTTCTGTGTACTGCCTCTGAGGAAATACTTTCTAGAACATTTCAACTCAGTGAGCTTGGTCTCCTCTTAATCACAGCTGATCTTTCAGTCAGTCCCAGCTAACGAACATCAGTTGCCCCAGTAAAGCAAAGGTTTCACCTAAGTGGTTCTTGTTAATAACAACTGATTCCTAAGCCCCAGACTACCAGAAGCCACAAATTCTTAATCCACAGAGTTTCACAAACTGCCCCGATGGAGTCTTGGCTTCCTTTTGAAACTACAAGCCAGGCCTCCATTGTCTACATCTCCTTCAGCATTTTCTTCTAAGTTTCTACAGAACAGCTTACTAAATAGCCTTTCTAGCCCAAAGCTCCAAAAGCTTCCACAGTTGTCCCTAAAACAACATGGTCAGGCCCATCACAGTAATACCCTACTCTTTTTTTTTAAAAAAATTATTTATTAAATTATTTTAATATGTATGCGTGTTTTGCCAGTGTGGTGGTTGGAATGAGAATGTCACCCATAAGCTCCAAGTACTTGGAGGCTCAGTTTCCAGTTGGTGGTGCTGTTTGGGAGGGTCCTGGAGCCTTCAGGAGGTGTGGCCATACTGGAAGAAGCACATCACTGGGAGCAGGCTTTGAGAGTTCTTAAGCCTTGCCAGATTTCGAGTTTGCACTCTGCTGCCTGTGCCTGCTTGGAGATGTGAGTACTCAACTCTGTTCTGACCACCTTGGCACCAGGCCTCCCTACCATGAGCCAAATAAACTCTTCTTTCCATAAGTTGCTCTGGTCCCAGTGTTTTATCACAGCCTACATGTATATAAGAGTATCTGTGTCATAAAATGAAGAGTCAGATTCCCTGAAAATGGAGTTAGGACAGTTGTCCTCCATGTGGATGCTAGGAACCAAACAAAGGCCCTCTACAAGGGTAGCCTCTGCTCTTAACTGCTGAGTCATCTCTCCAGCTCATGCCTCCCCACTCTCCTCTAAAAGCTGACAACTGAAGTTATCCAGCACAAAAAATCAAGTAGAAATTCAGGATTTGGGAAGTGGCCGAAGACTGAATTTTATTAGAATAATTATAAATAATGAATTTCATTATGACACTTTTATGCATGTATGTAATATATTTTGGTCATATTTACCCACTATAACCCTTTCTTGGCTCTCACACTCCTATTGCTCTTCCTCTTTCCAAGCAGTTTCCCTTCCATTGTCATTTTTTTTCTTGTGAGCACTGAATTTAATTAGGGATGCTGATAGACGCATGGGTGAGGGCTCTTTACAGGAGTATCGACCCCCTATCAGTGGCTATTCTACTGAAGTCAATGTCTCTCCCTACCCGAACAACCATGAACGTGTATCCTCAAGAAAGCTTGAGTCTCATGATCTCAATCCCTTTCTCTAACAAAATGTTGATGGGCCCAGTCTTGGGCGGGTCTAGAGCAGGTAATCAAAGCTGCTGAGAATTCAAAAGTGCAACAGCTGTGATATATCTGGAAGGAAGCATTCCACAGTTTTCTACCTCATCTTCCAGATCTTGATTTCTTTCTGCCTCCGCTTCCAGAATGCTTCCTAAGCCTTGGATGGGGTGATGTAAATGTCCCTTTCAGAGCTCAACTTTCAACGGTCAATTATTCTCAACACTTTGACTCTTATGAGTCTCTGTAGTAACTGTTGCTCATTGCATAAGAAGCTTCTCTAACCAGAGCTGACAGTCTCCCTGATCTTTGGAATACACAAAAATATTTGCAAGGCAATATGATAGGCACATCATGTCCAAGTTTTAGTAAGTATAAGATTTATTTTGTAAGTTATTAAAATACTGACGCTGGCTTTCTCCTTTCTAAACTGCCTTCCCTCACCTCTGCTGAAGTGTGCTTCAGTTCAGGCTCAGAGATCTGCAGTGCTGTATGGCACCCAAGATTGCCATGCAGTCTGTGGTCCAGTTGGAAAAACACAGATCTTGGAAAATTGAACAGCTCACTAGTTTTAGAAGCGATCATTGAGAAACCTGGCAAATGACTTCTCTGAGGTCATATGAGACACAGAGGGGAATTATTAATGCAGTTTTCATCATCTGTATGCTTCTGCTCTCTCTGCTGTATAACCGTCCTTCTCAAAAACTGGGTTAGAACAGCTCAGATGCTCCAAGGGAAGTAGTGGACTATGAATCAGGACCACACCATGCACTTGCCCATGGCTCAGGCAACCCAAATGTGCTGCTTTTGCACATAAAAAGCATCTTTTTCAGAGTGAAGAATGTGGGTGGTGCCACATGGCCACTGAGGGAGGGCCAGTGGGCAAGGATGGATTGAGACTACTTGGAGATTTCAGGGAGTGGTAACCTAAGGACTCATGGAGTACTCATTTCTTCTTGGTCCAGAACTACACAATACTCAGTATTCAAATAGTTTGAAGCACATGAACACTAGCTTAAGTGTTCAAACTTCTGCTGGTATCTGACATCATGAATCTATTCTACTGAAATTCCAATTCAGATTCAGAAGTGTTATAAGTCTATATGACTTAAAAAATCATGGACAATGGAAGGTATGAAGCACTCTTTAAGGAGGAAAGATTTTCCTTGAAATTGTATTTTAATTTTATACCATTGGGCTAGGGTGAAGGATAAAGGACAGTGGAATGCAGGCTGAGAAAACCTCATGTGGTAACACAAGAAAATCTGGTGTATTAGGGGGATGTGAAGTTTTGTGTGGCTTGGTTAAGGAGTGTGTGTGTGTGTGTGTGTGTGTGTGTGTGTGTGTGTGTGTGTATACGCATGTACACATGGGTCTTTAGGGATGGGGAGTGCATGGAAACTGAGAAATCAGGTCAGAATAGGAGTTGGGATCCAGATTTAGAAAAGCCTTAAGTGCTATTTAAAGAAGCTTAGACATCATTTAAAAAAATTTATTATTTTTATTTTATGTGTATGAGTGTATTGTCTGCATGGATCTAAGTGCATCCATGTCATGCAATGCCTGCCAAGGTCAGAAGAAGGTGCTGGATTCCCCTGGAACTGGAATTAGGATAGTTGTTAGCTGCCATGTGGGTGCTGGGAATCGGGTCCTCTGCGAAACCAGAGAGTGCTCTTAACCACTGAACCAATTCTCTCCAGCCTGACATCATTTTGTTGACAATAGGGAACACTGTAGGACTTCCAACCAAGGCACGGTGTGGACAGAACTGCAGTTTTGAAGGATCATTTAGGTTACACTGTGGAGAGAAGTTGAGAAGGGGATGCAGGATCAAATGGCAGTTAGAAGTGATCATGGTCTGAGTGGATGCCATGGTTAACAGACTCTCCAAAGCTTGAGGACAACTGCTGGGCAGGTCCCCAGGAAGCAAAAGTACTCAGCATGGTTTGGCTGCTGCCTCTACTTATTAGAAGACATGTGTTCTAGTTTACTTTTATGTTGCTGTGATGACATATTCTAATCAAAAGCAACTTAGGGGAGAAAAGGGTTTATTTGACTTATACCTCCAGACCATAATCTATCATTGAGGGAAATTAAGGCAGGAGCTCAATCAGAAGCTCAAAGCTCAAAGCAGAAGCCATGGTGGAATGTTGCTTACTAGCTTGCTTTCTGGCTCAGGCTCAGCAAGCTTTCTTATATACTCCAGGACCACTTGCCTAGGGATGGTGCCACCTACAGTGGGCTGGGCCTTCCTACATCAATCATCAATCAAGACAATCTCTCACAGACATGGACACAAGCCAATCTAATGGAGGCACTTCTTCAGTGAGATTTCTTTTTCCCAGATGACTCCAGGTTGTGTCAAGTTGACAATAACAAATTTAACCAGGACACTATATCTATGATCAGACTTGAAAATGGAATTTCAGGAAGATAAACTTGAATGATAGGTATAAATGTTATGAGAAAAACTGATAAAGAGAGGAGAGACCAGGAAAGAGTGTATAAATACCAAAAATAGAAGAAGAGTCATCGAGAGGTCATTCTTACTTTGAAAAATTATTTTGTACAAATTGCTTTAAGAATAATGCCAGAATTTTAAAGCTGTATAACTTCTTTAGTGATTATATTTATCTCAAAAAACATTTTAAGAAGCTTTAGTTATTAAAATAAACGAATTACCTCATAGGAATCTCGGGCATCTACACCATGCCAAAGAGGTAAAGGGTTATCAAGTTTCACGAAGAAAGCTGATCAGCACTCTGGTTTGATATTGTACACTGTGAGCAGGATCCAGGCCTAACTTTACATCTCAGAGGGCTTCAGATTTTCCATGAAAAATGTGTACTCCCTGGAGGTGGCAGAGGAGGTTAGGGCTAGAAGCCAGTTTACCCAATCCCTGTCTGTAGCATGTGGGCAGATGTGAAAAGTGGGAGGAAAGTTCAGACCACACATTTCCTAGTGAAATGCCAATGCAAACTTGCAACCATGGCAACAAAACATCTCTATTAAAACATAAAATCTCCCTGTCATTGTACTTATTTGACCAAAAAACCAAACCAAAACAAAACCAAATCCAAAAACACTCCCCAAACTCCCCCCCAAAAAGCTCCCCCAAACAAAAACAAAATAAGACAAGCCAAACAACTTTTCATTTCTTGATAATAGCTTTGCATTTACTCTTCTGTACCTATTCCACTGGAAATACTTGGTGAAAAGATTTCAATTCATGGATAATCCTTTCTAATACAAAGGTAAAGGTAATAATTTGAGAAATATAATTTAGATCTGAAGAGAATAACACCTTATGACTCTAGGAGGGGAAAAACATCAAGAAAATAAATACAAATAAATACATCAAGAAAAACAAATACAAAACCTCAAGAAAAATAAATAAGAAAACAGAGATGGCTTTAGAGGTTTCTTATTTTGGCACCAAAATGGAATCAGAGAAATGGGTAGGCAGAGTGCTGGAGTTGCTGGGAGAAATGAATAGGGGAGACAACAAAAGAATTTCTACGAAGATGTCAGGACTCTTTAAAGATTAGGGTTGGGACTGAGAGAGGAAGATGACCATATAAGCACCAATTCAGATCTTTCCCTTAGTCCACTCTTGTACGTTCTTACTTAATAGATTTGCTTTCATTTGTTTTGATTTATAAAACATTATTTATCTTAATTATTACATTTGTGTGTGTTTTTGAAAATTGGTATCTGATGTTTCAGTTTACCCCAGGTCCTGCTCTGCTAAGGAGAAACATTAATAAAAGAGGAAGAATTTATAGTATACATTAGAAATTCTGGTTGCTCTTTAAGATCTACTTAGAATTAAGTTCTAAGTTCTCCAAGCTCACAGGTCCCAGAACTATCCTGTGTATTCCCAAGGCTGGAGTGTGTGGAATTCGACACTCTATAACAAAAGTCACACAGAACAACTGAACATTGTTCTATTCCTCTGAGTGCATTGAAGATTTCTTCTTGGTTGTAAACAATTTGATTACACATACTTCAATGAAAATTTCTTATTGTTTCCTCTGCTTGGAGTTGAGTAGGTATTTTTTGAATCTGTGGGCTTATAACTTTCATCAAATTAAGAAAACTTTAAGGTATTTCTTGAAATATTTTTTCTGTCCCTCTATTTTCTCTAAGGATTTCATTTCCTCAACTGTATGTGTGTTGAACTACTGGAGGAGCCATTAAAGATGGTTTCTGTTGCTATGCATTTAAATTCACCAATTCTATTTTATTTAGGTCTAATTCACTGTTTATCTTAAATTTCAGGCATTTATTTAATAGAAGTTTTATTTGGGTCATTTTAGATATGTTTCATTGACATGTCTAATAATTACTCTGCATTCTTGAACATATGGACTGGAGTAGCAATGACTATGTCCTAGTCTACCAGTTCTAACATCTCTGTCTTTGGGGGTTGATTTTGTTGTTGCTGTTATATTTTCTTGCTTCTTTAGATGCTTAGTAATCATGGATTAGATACCAGACATTGTAAATTTTTCCTTGTTGTGTGGTGGTGATTTTTATATTCCCATAAATATCCTCAATGGTCTAATGGTGCTAGGTGCAATGTTTTGGAAAGAGTTTGTTTCTCCTGAGCCTTGTGTTTACGCTTTGCTAATTGAAATTAGAACAGCATTTAGTTTGGGGCTAACTTTATTTCCTCTTTATTGATTCTATACCCAGTGAGCTATGAAATAGGAGGTTTTCCACTCTGGCTAATAGGAACATGAGCTATTTCCAACCTACATGAGCAAGAAGCATTACTCCCTCTAATGCTACCTTAGCCTCAGGTGGTTTTCTTCCATGTATATCTGGTTCAGATGCAGGCTGAAGACTTAAAGCAGATTCCCTCATAATTTTCAGTTCTATCTGTACATCTGTGTCTTCTCTGACAGCCTATCCTGAGAAATCTAATGGTGTTCTATAGTTCCAGCTCCAGTTCTTCAACTCAAGGAGACTTCTTTTTTGTGTCTTGGAAAGCTTTTCACAAGCAGAAAGCTGGGACAGAGAGCTTATCTCATGTGTGTCTGCTTTCTCAGTGGCCACTGCCCTGTGCTCCTGGTATCTAATATCCATCATATGCCTTGCCCACTTATTATTGAGTTTTTCTGTGGCGATTCAGCTAAGTTCTTGTCACTCCTCTTCAAAGAGGAAATCTGAAGCTTTACGACTTTTGAGTATGACTGACGAGTACCATATTTGGAGAACAGAGTAAATTACATCTGGACAGATCATTTAAAGCTTTCTGAATGTTTTAATATGCCTTAATAAAGCTTACATCATTTTCAAATATTGAAACATCATTATTACAAATGCTACACTCACAATTTTCTTTATTAAACCGTTTTTATAAAAACATTTTTTGAGTTTTAATTTATTTTTATTTTATGTGTATGAGTGTATTACGTGCATGTAAGTAGGTGCACCTCTGTCATGCCTTGCCTTTGGAGGACAGAAGAAGGCACTGGATCCACTGGGACTGGAGTTACAGATGGTTGTTACCTGCCTTGTGGGTGCTGAGATTCCAAACCAGATCTTCTGCAAGAATAGCCTGTGCTCTTAACCACTGAGCCATCTCTACAGCCCCTATACTCATAATTTTCATAGAAGTTCTAGAGCAATTCAAAGTTTTATTTCTCATTAATGAGATAACCAGAAGATGCTAAAGTCAGTTATGAAAGTGAGAAAAGAGGAGTGGGAAGGTAGTTAGTACAGAAGGAGTATACAGAGAGAATACTGGGCAGGAATACTGGGTAAGTTAGAAATAAAACTGGCTAATATCCTATAGCTCCACAAAATAATAACCCTTGGGCATATCTTCTCAGTGGAACAAAGATAATCTTTATCTTAATTTTATAAAATTCATTTGTATGATATTGTATTTATATTAATGTCCTACAAGTTAACTTCTAACTCTATACATTTGAAGATATCCGAATCTTAATTAATGATAGAAAGTAAAATAATAATTATTTCCCCCTAGAGTCAGTTGGCCCTTGTGTAGGCTGTCAGTGTTTCTCTGAGGCATTTAGTAGCCACAAGCCATCTTTTGCCTATTGTCAAGTTTTGGAAAGCTTTCTTCATTGTAAGTCAACTGCCATCATCCAGTTGGCTAGTCTCAACTATATGTGCTCATTTTGGTAAAAAGACTAAGCTAAGGCGTTGTTGTTGCTAACTGTGATTACTTGTATGTTAGAAACACCTGGGGGTATTTTTCAAAAATAGGAAAGCCAAGCCTTCTTACCAGACCAACTAAATCAGACTCTTTGAGCGTGAAGCCTGGGCATCATTAGCTTTTTAAAAGGCCCATAGTTATTCTAATAACTGTTCAGTCAGGGCTGAAAACCAGTGGTCTAGACAGGGTTGCTCAGACCTCTTTCAATAATAATGCTCTGTGATTCTCCAGCTTGAAACACAGGCAAATCACTCTTATGCTGAAGAAAGTAGAAATAAATATAAGCTCTGCTGACTGCAAAGCATTCCCAGTGACTTGGAAAGGATTCAGGGCTGCCAGCATTCATTCCATGGTGTGGAAGCGGCGGGAAAGGCCAGGGGTGGGAGAGCTGAATCACTGGTCTTTGTGTTCCAATTATAGTCGGCTTGAGTTGTTAGAAAGAGATAGGAATGTCCGCAGTCAATTTCCTTTAGAAAAAGATAGATCAAAATTCATTTTGTGTCCCTGGCTCTAGCCTGCTGAGCTCAGCTTTGCTCCCAGAGCAAGAGTTCTTTCACACAGTTATTATTAGAGATTGCATTTCTGATTCCAGACTGTGCATTAATAAATTAGGGCCATGACTAGCAATATGCACAAAAAGAAAATAGTACAACAAGTACAAGCCTTTAACTCTCAGATAATGAAACTCTATTGCAAATTCCATTCCTTTATGCATGTTATCACTGAAAAGCAATTTTGCAGCCTTTATTAAAGATGTGGAAAAAAATTTTAAGAGCATGGGCTTTTGAAGCTCTTTTTGTTATGTGTATAAGAAACATGTAGAAAATGTAACTGAGTGAGGCAAAAATTTAAAGGAAGTTGATATGCTTAAAAATATTTTTGTGTATTTCTTTTTTATATAAGAGATTTTTAAAATAAAAATTTATGTTGATTTTTTTCAAATGGCTTTTGGTGTCTTTGATATATTACTATAATGAATGATATTAATAGAAGTTATTAATCTTAAATTCCTTACATTGGTTTTGATTATGGTATTAATATTCTGTAGATATTTTATTTGGTTTCATCCATTTCTTCCCTGATACTTTTGATGGTAGCAAGCTTTTTTCCCTTATAAGGAAACATTCCTGTGAGTTGGGTAGAAACAGTATTAATTTGTAGAGCTATTTGACAGATTAGAAAACTGTGACCGAGATAGAAATGATCTATTACCCAAGAACAAATGGCAAGCAGATGACAAAGCTAATATTAAAGGCTGAGCTCCTGAAGTCTGGGATTCCCCAGACACTCTACTTTCCTCTAGGACATTTGTGTCTTTCTCAAGCAAATATCCAAACCATTAATTCTTTTAGATTACGTCACAGTATTTCACATAACCTAAGAAGAATGTCTCAAAAATAGGATTTCCTATTTCAACTGTATTATCTGTCAATGCTATTTAAAATCCTGATTCTTAACCACTCTTCTTTTAAAATTCTGCACGGTGACAGTTCTTGTAACTATTGTTAAACAGTCATAGGACTTGGGGAAAAATGTGGAGTGGAAGTGGGAGGAGGTGAGAACAAAGGAGATCCGTGGACAGCTGAGCCATTCCCAGAGCGAGCAATTCCAGGACCAGTGGTGTGGAGCATGGACCTGGCAGGCTTGTGCTTAGAGAGGCCTTGGGCCCTTGTTTTGAACACTTGTTCCTGGTGTGTGTGTGTCTACAAGGCAGTGAAAACATAGTTCTGGAGCTCTGGAGAGGAGTGGGGCTGACCTGTCAGTGGTATTAACTGGTGTCTTAGGAATGGATGAAGTCACGCAGGGAAAGTGGGGAGCAACCAGAAATGCAGCATGTCTATGGACAGAAGCAACAAGAAGCCCAGGAAAAAGTCGGCGAGGGAGGAGAAAAACAGTGTGGGCGGTACTCAGAAACTGGGGAAGAGGATCCTTTCCGTACTGCAACCTTGTCTTGCTGCAGGCTCCCCGTCTCAATAAGTGGCTCATCACCCACCTGCTGCTCAAGTAAGCAAACAGCTGTCTCTCTGATGACTTCCCACCATCTCCCATTAGCAAGTCTTATCAGTAAAATTCCTAATGGTATTTGAATTTCTTCACCCCCTTCCCTTCCCACTGGTATCTGACCCTTTATCTTGGTTTCTGCCCTGGACACTGCCATGGCTCTTTAGCGGTGTCCCTGCTTCTGATCCTGTTCTGTCACCACCTAGACCATTGGCCATTGTGCAGGCAGAGTGTTCACCAGAGCACAAGTGGCATCCTTCCATCTTTCTGCTTACCCCTTCACCCCCAATATTTTCCTACTGCCCTGTAATTCAAAATTGCTACTGTGATCCAATGTATGGATCCTGCAAGGCTCTCCAGCCTCATCTTGGACCATTCCATCTCATGCTGTCTAAAGCTAGCTGCCAGTTGCCTTCTTTCTATTCTTTGAACATATGAAATTCTATCCAATTCTATCCTTTGCTAGTCTCTCTGTGCAAAGTAGTCTGCCTCAGACCTCCACAGGCCTGGCACTGTTCTTCAGTGATGCCTTACTTTAGATGCTAAGAGGCCTTCCCTGACCATCCCCCATCTAATTAGCAGATATGATGTATATTAGTTGTTAGAACTGCTGTAAGAAAATACCTTGGACTGGATGCTTTAAAGATCAGATATTGTCTCATAGTTTTTGTGGCTGAGACTAGGGTGTGGGCAGATTTGTTTCTGAGGACTGTGAGGAGAGCCTGTTCTAGACCTCTCTTTGGCCTGCACATGGCTGTCTTCTTTCTTTGTCATGTCGATTGTCTTCCCTCTTGTCTGTCTTGTCCAAATTTTCCCCTGTAAAAAGGCTATCACTCACCCTGGATTAAGGCTCACTTTGATGGTGTCACTTTAACTTGATTACTTCTATAAAGAGGTTTTGGGCATTAGAACTTTAATGTTTGGGAAGGGGCACAATTCAACCCATAACCCCATGACCAACTGCCATCTGATCACATGAATGCATTTTCTTTATATAGTTTGTCCCCAACTGAAATTATTACATTGCTTGCTTTTTATTATTTGTCTCTGGAATTTTCGTAGAAAAACAGCCTTACTTCTGTAGAGCAGACTCTGCCAGTGTCCCTGACATACCCTGTTACCATAGATACCAATGTCTCCTCGATGTAAGCACCTGTAGTTTTTCATCTGAGGTTTCCTTTAGCATGCTTGCCCTCAAATGAGACAGATGGGAAGCTCATGACAGGAGAGATTTGGTAGAGATTTAGTAGAATGCCCTACCTTCTTCATTGTTTCCGAAGAGCTGTGGTTGTTTTCCCTTATCACTGAGATGTCTCTACAGGACTGAACCAAGTTAGTCATAGTGTTTATTTATGTATGCATTCATTATTTATTTTGCTTTTCTATAAGTACATCAGAGGAAAATTTTTGTATCGTGGGTATATTTGCCTTAGCCTTGCATGGCTGCACAGAGTTCAATTTTATGGATATATCACAATTTAACAAGTCCTTTCATGATTATTTTTTGAGACAAGGTTTCATATAGCCCAGGCTGACCTTAGACACTTAATGTAACCAAGGGTGACTTTGAACTCCTGATTCTCATTCCTCTACCTCCCAGGTGCTGAGATTGTGTGTTCACATTACCGTGTCTGGTAGCATGTTCTTTCCTAAAATTTTAGTTTTTTTTTTTTTTAATCTCCTGAACTGAACAAAATATTTTTCTATGTGTCTTACCAAGCACGCTCTAGGTATCTGTAGAACAAATGCCCGGAAATAGAATTGCTAGGCCAATGGGCGTAAGTAGCTAAAATATTCACAGTGTTGGATTTCCTTAAAGGAGTGGGCACTCTTGAGGGGTTGGCTTCCACTATGATGAGGTTGACCAGTGAAAGTAGAGGAAGCTGAGCAGAAGAGAAGGGTGGGGCAGCCATACAGTGGAATGTCAGATGGTGAGATTCTGGTGGAGTAGCTCCTGCGCTGACTAGGTCCTGGGCGTGGACACACCAGGAAGTAATTGGCTGGGAGCAGTAGAGACGAAGGTCAATGAGGCAGAGGAAGTTACTGAGCTGTGGGGTGGAAAAGTGACTCATGATGCTGAGGGGCCAGCCGCACCATCCCTTCATTTTCACTTGTGGGATAGAGTTAGGGAAACTCTCCTTCCTTTGACTCAAGCAGATGCCTCCTGGTCCTCTCTTTCTCCTCTTGGAGTAGCAAAATCCTCACTCCTCACACTTGAACAGCTAATGAAGAAGCTCATTCATCGACATGCCTGCCCTAGGGAACGGGCATCCATTTTTTAGGATGGCATTTGTGGCAGACAGACGGGCACCAAGGTTTTCCCCATTCCCAGCTTCTAATGAGCGTCAGTCAGGCTGGTGGTTAACTTGTACCTTCAGTGCCCTAAGTGTTTCTGACACTGTTGTATCATGTTGGCCTGGCACCACTTTCTTGTTAAAATCCAAAGTTACAATAATGATGGAGGGTAATGTGCTGAATTGATGAGGAGTTGTGCTCAGAAGTAGGCAGCTGTTGTAAGGCAGAGAAGAGTTCTTTTTTATCTCAAGTGACTCCAAGTGCAGGGATAAGCATTCCACAAAAGCTGCCGTAGTTCTACAATTTCCTTAGTCTCTCGGCCTCCTTATTTCTTTCTGCCATCTGTTTTTTGTATGCCAGATAAATGTCTCTCATCCTCAATTTTCAATGAACTATCCCAGAAGACCTGACTCAGCAAGTAGGGACGCTTACATCTCACTAGACAGCTTAAAGACATGTGGCCACCCTTATCTCCAGGACTTCTGGGAAACATATTTTGCAGGACTCATTGCTACCCCCAACAAGTGAAGGTCTTTTAACAAAGAAAAAGAAGAAAATGGATATTGGTTGTGTTATTGGCAGTCTCTTACAGACGTCTGGGGTACTTTAAAGTTTTTAAAACCATGTTTTATTTTTTAGTGTGATAAAATATACATAAAATAAATTTTACTATTTTCATCATTTTAGGTGTATAGTTCATTGGCACTAGATACATTCACAATGTGGTGTAACTATTACCACCATCTGCTTCTAGAAATTTCATCCAAAATGGTAACATGGTATCCATTAAACAATAATGCCTCATTTCTCTTCCCCTCAGATGCTATTCTACGTTTTGGCTCTATGAATTTAATACCTTGTACAAGCAGAGACACACTTATATTTTCTTTTTTTTGTATATAGCTTATTTTACTTAACTCAGAGTTTTCCAATTTCATCCCTGTTGAACATGCACCAGAACTTCATTCCTTTTTATGGCTCAATTACTTTCCATTATATGGATATAAGATATTAAAAATTTATTAATCTGTTGCTGAACATTTTGATTGTTTCTAGCTTTGGGCTATTGTACAAACGCTGCTAAGAATATTAGGGTGTAAGTATCCAAGTTCCTGTTTGAATCTTTTGGGGAGTATATACTAAGGAGTGGATCATGTGGTAGTTCTGTTTTTAACTGCTGAATAGTTTCCAAGCGTACTTCACATTTTATTTAACTTTCACAGACTTGTAATAGTTGAAATCAAGCACTGAAAAACTCTGGTTGTATTGTTGGTATTCCAGAGCCTCTTGCAGTTGGTGGAGCTGCTCACTGTGCCCACTAAGGGATTCTTTTTAATAGATGCTGAAGTTAGCATGATCGGATTATCCCCATTTCAGAAATGAGAAATGAAAGTAGGAGGCTAAGACAGCAATATATCCTAGCTGTCTCCTCTTGGTTACGAAAGCTGTGCTAATTAGACTCCTGTCTCTGACTCTTGGAAGCCTCCTCATGTGCTTGTGGATAGCCTTATTGGGATTGTGCTGGATTCCTTTTGCTAGTCTGAATTTGTAAAGATCACCCGAGGAGGCTCCAGGCTGGAGACATTTCTACCTTCATGCTCACTCTCAAACCAACCTGTCATCATTTTCACACGGACAGAAGATGAAGTTCGTCCATTCCATACCTCACTGCCAGTTCAAGGTCAATGTTAGAATGGTGGCGGAGGCCTGGGTATCAAGCTGGGTGGTCTGAGCTCAGATGTTAGCTGTCCTTGTGGTTGACTTTTATTGAAATGATTTGAATTTTTGGTACCTCGGTTTCCTCATGTTCAAATTTGGGATTGATAACAATAATTTACTTTTTGTGTTTTAGCATCGGCCACTAAGTGCTTAAAATATACCTGAAGTCTAGAAGTATTCCATATGCATGAAAGAGTTGATAGTGTTAACATTACAGTGATAATCAAGCCCTGTAAATTCTACACTGCAGCAGTTAAGAACAAATGGACTATGGATCATCACTGTAACCCTGAAAATTAAAACAAAAGGGCAAGGGTGTGGCTCAACGATAGAGTGCTTTCTTAATCTTTATGAGGTCCTGAGTTTGATCGCTTAACAGAAGACAAACAGACAAACAAACAAAAAACAACCCTCTAAGTTCCCCCAATGTGGGACACAAATGAACAAAGAATAATTGATAGACACAGTCAGACGGGTTGAAAATTTATTAGATTCTGTCTTTGACCCAGTATCTCAAGGCTTGGGAAACACTAACCTCTTAGCCTCTTCTTTCTCACTTGTGAATTGCAGAGCTTTCTACCAAGTTCAGAGCATCATTTACTGAGGCAAAGGTCAGGCTTGAACAAACATAACCATACAAAGTTACAACTTATGGCCAGGTCTGAGTTCTAAATCTGAGGAATACTGTAGAAAATGTGGATTTAAGGCCAGGGATAGCCATGAAGAAGAAGTAGAATTCTTATGGGGAATGCTTGGACCAGGTCTTGGCCACTGAAGATGGGAGCTGAGGTTTTGTCTGAGACATTTGGCTCATTTTCATAAATAGCAGAAAGGGCTTCCAAAAATGGTACAATATAAAGCCTCCTCTATGATTATCTGACTATAGTACGAGAAATGGAAGCTGTACCAGTCTGGTGGTTGTAGCAAAGATGGATGATCCTGAAAATCCCACCTTGACACAGCATATTTAGACAAGACTGAGTCAACCTGATAAGAACTAGGTATTTATTTGGCAATCCCCTTCTGCCATCTATGGGCCAACATGCTTCCCTGCAATTACAGGAACGTAAGCCCTGTCACCTTCAGACCCACTCTCAAAATGAGTTTTAAAAAACTAGCCATGTCTCCCTCTTGCCCATGAAAGCTGCTTTCTAAAATAATCTGCTTGTTTTCAGTAGATTTAGTGATTTTTGTGATTATCAATAATCCTGTCTTTGGAATAAGGTGTGTGTGTGTGTGTTGGGGGTGGAGGGTTTGCATTGAAATTTTGGCATCCCTGCAGGAGAAGGAATACAGATCTTGGAGTCCAGTATTTTTTAACAGTCAGAAAATTCTTTCCCTAAAACCCAATGAGCTAGGCACCATTAAAAAAATCCCTGTTAGTTTTGCATTTTCCCATAGTTTACTGGAAATGGGATTTGCATCTGTAGTGATTTCTGCTGCTTTATTCTTAGCACCAGCAGGGGATGGAAGGACTGATTGAAGGAAAATTTAGGAAGACTTTCAGAAAGAATGAAGTGGGCTCTGGGTTTTAAAATAAATGAGGATCGTAGAAGGGTAGAGATGACCATCTGCCTGGTATACTTTGTGACTGCAGTTCAAGAGGGCTTCATAGAAGACACAAATGGCCATTAAATATAGGAAAAAATGTCCAGCATGCTTATCCATCAGGGAAACGTGAATTAAAATACATTGAGGGGCTGGAGAGATGCCTCAGCGGTTGAGAGCACTGGCTACTTTTGCAGAGGGCCCAGATTGGATTCACAGCACCCACATGGTGGCTAAATAACATACATAACTCCTGGTCCAAGGGATCCAACACCCTCTTCTGACCTCTATGTGTTTCACACACATGTAGTGCATATGGATACATGAAGACAAAGCATTCATACACATTAATTAAAAATAAATCTTTACTAAAATTATGTTGAGATTTCATCCATCACACCTGTGTCAGGATGGCTATCATCAGAAAACAACACATGCTGACATGGCTGGGAGAATGGGCGGAGAGGAACCCTTTGCCCTGCTGCTGGGAATAGAAATTGGTGCAGCCGCTATGGAAATGAGTATAAAGGTTCAAAAATACACTAACCAAAAATACAAGTACCGCAGGATCCAGCTGTGGTACTCCAGGTTAACTACCTGAGAAGTCCAAGCCAGCATATCACAGAACTATCCACACACATAGGTTTATTGGTACACTATTCTTAATAGCTTGGAAACCAGCCTAGATGCTCATCAACAGACAAAAGGATGAAGAATATGTGGTACTTACATGTGATGGAGTTTTATTCAGTTGTAATGAAGAATGACATTATGTCATTGGTAGGAAAATAGATGGAACTGGAGATAGCCATGGTAAATAAAACTAGCCTGACTCAGAAAGATAAATGCTGCATCTTTTCTCTCATATGCATAATCTAAATTACATATATGACATAAAGCAGAAGGAGACTATCTGGGGTAGGGGGAAGGTGACCAGCAGGGTGAGGGATAAGGAAGGTTAATGGGAAAGGAAGAATATGAGCAAAACACAATGATTTCTGTACGAAAATACCATAGTAAACTCATTATTTTGTACATTAACTTAAAAATTAATGGAAAAGAGAGACTCATTCAGAAAGGTCACATGTTTGGAACCATATCTGGGTCCCAATGTCTAGTAAGAGGCATGTGAAAGGACCAGGAGTGGAAAACAGCAGCAGAATTGTACGTATTCCATTAGCAAGTCGTCTTTGGGGACTAGGGATTTTTTTTTTTTTTGGATATGGAATACCATGGGGGCCATTCTTTAAGCACTGTAATAGGAGTAGGCCACTGTCCTGGGATCATCTCTGGGCAGAAGAAAGCCAGCATTCTGGACGGAACTCTGTCTTTCCACCAGCCCCTAAATGTGGAACAGGGTGATGATTATGCAGAGAGGCCTCTGCTGAAGCATAGAATCACTCAGGAAGTGGAGGAGGGGACTTCCTTCATTCACAGAGAAAATCTATTTCCCAGATTACAGAGGAGATTTGGAAAGATTAATTGGGTCCACAGTACAAACCTCGAAAATATTTTTAAAATTAAGAACGAGAAGTGGAAAAGATATTTCAAGAGGTCATTTGGGCTGCAGTTTGGAGACAACTGGAGAGATGAACCCAGGAAGGATGTGTGTTAGGGCTGGAACAGAATCTTCAGAAAAGAGTTTGAAGGAAGGTCTGGGACTCAGAGCCTGCACTGTTCCAGGGTTCTTTAGCAAAGTAGCTGAGCTGTCAGGGGTCATCTGGCTTAGCAGTTAGTGTCAAAATAGTCCCGGAAAATTGTTCACAGAGTTTTGAAGAAAACTGTCGACTCACAAGTCCCAGGGCTATGTGAGTGCCCTGTCAGCATTTTCTGAGATTTGTGAGAGAAATGCTTATGGTTGCCCACAGGAAGCACCTGGTTTTGCAAAGCTGGGACCAAAATAGGAGCTGGCATTTATACTCAGCCCTATTTCTTTGACTGTTGAGTAGCCAAGGGGATGTGAGGCTGATGGGGGAAAGAGGAAACAATGGGTCTTCACAGTTGTTCGACTGCGATGACGAGCTTCCTGGAGAATCAGGTGCAGGAATAAGAAGGCTCACCAACATCCTTTCAAGAAGAGCTGCTGGAAGGTGGGGCTAGAGAGAGCGCTCAGTGGTTAGGACTGCTTTCTTCTCTGGGTTTCTGGGGAATCTGGTGCCCTCTGCAGGTAACTTCTTCCTACATATACCACCACAATACACACACACACACACACACCACCACCACCACCACCACACACACACCACACATAAATAAAAATGAAACAAAAGTTTTAAAAAAGAATCGCTGCTCGGGGTTGGGGATCTGGCTCGGTAGCAGAATGCTTACTCGGCAAGTGCAAGGTGTTGAGTTTGTCCCCCAGCACTGGAGAGGGGGAGACAAGACAAGCTATTCATGGTACATCCATAGACTACTAAAGTTCTTGAACACTGTCTTTTTCAGGCAAGAGAAAAATCTCTTGTTGACATTAAGGAATATATACTGGGATTTTAGTGGACACAAAGCATTTCATAGTTCTCATGAGGAGAATCTTTTCCTGCTGGAAGGTCATGTTCTAAGACACTCAAGATCCTGCCTTTTGAGATATCTTTTCTAAAGAGTCATCTCTGGGAGGCTACCCGAGACAGTAAAGAAATAGTTACTGTGGCAGGAGACAGTCTGGGGTCCACAGTCCAGGCTTTCCATTCCATAGCCATATGCACATTCACATCGCTTTGTCTACTCACGTCTACTTAGAACTCCTTTTCCTCCCAGTAAGATGGAGGAGGTAATGTTCTTTCTATCTCTGACATTCTATAATTCTACAATTCAGTGATGTAGGCAGTGATACAGCCTGATGCTAGAGAACAAACAGAGGCATTCCTCTTGTTATAGACTAGACATGTATACCTCTAAAAGTCCTATATTGAAACCTATGCTTCAAAGGGTTTATATTTAGAGATGGCCATTGGGTAGGTAGAGTTAAATGAGGGCCTAAGTATGGAGCCCTAATTTTACAGGGACGATGTCCTTATGAGAAGAGAAACAACAGGTGATTTCTGCCTCACATGCACAGGGGAAAGGCCATCTGAGGACACAGTGAGAAGGAGGCTTTAATCCAGAATGAAAACTCTCACCAGATAGGGCACCTTGATCTCAGGTTTCTAGGCACTGGAACTATGAGAAAGTTAATGTTATTTAAGTCACCCAGCCTGTAGTACTCTTAGGAAGCCTGAACAGACTAATATATCTCTTCATTTCTCAGGATACACTGATATTTCATGACCCCATGGCCTCTGGGAGACTTTGTATTTAGCTTTGTTAATTGACAATGGAATAGCAGAATAAATTGAATATTGAAAAAAGAAGGCATTGTACAGTTTTGGAATTTATGAGGATGTCCATATGAGGGCTCCAGTGACCAGACATTTCTCAAAGCGGAGTTGTGAATTCCTCTAGGGCATTTTTCTCTGATACCAGTCAATTCTTCAACAGCAGTTGGGCATCCAATAATGCAATTCAATTCTGAAACTATCTGCTGAGAGTTCCCATCAGATCCAACTAGTTAAGGAACTCCATCCCACAAGACATCCCTTGCTTTAGGTGCCAGTTGCAAATCTCAGGGCAACCATATTTTTTACTGGCCGCGGCAGGGGTTCCATGGCTCTTTCCTTAATTTTGGTAGTGTGCTAAATAGGCTCATAGCACTCAGAAAAACATTTTCTAATGTTTACTTGTTAAAAGGAGCCAACTCAGGAACAGGTAAGTGGAAGAGATGCATAAGGCAACGTATGGCATGTGTGAGGCAAGATGCTTCCACGCTTTCTCCAGCAGTGTCCTTCCCCCAGCTTGTCTGAGAATTTACTTTGTAGATATTACAAGATTGCTTAGATATAGCTTATCCATGTAAGAAAATAAACTCTTTGTGCACAATGAAACCATTTAAAAATAAGATTATGTAAAAAAAATTTATGCGTGTAGGATATGGGTACATACCTGTCCTTGCATGTGTATATGTTTTGGGTGCACTTGTGTGCATGTGTGTGTTTGTGTGTGTGGCCATGCCTGTGGAGATCAGTGGTCACAGTTCCATGTCTTGCTCCATTGTTCTTCACATTATTTTGGGGACATGTTTCTCACTGAGCCTGGAGGTCACCTGTTTAGTGAGATTACCTGGCCAGGAGTCCTAGGGACCCTTCTCTCTCTACCTCCCTGGCTCTAGTGTTACAGGCAAGTGCCACCATGCCCAGTTTTTTACCTGGATGCTAGAGAGCTGAACTTATGTGGCAAGCATTGTACCAACTAAACCATTATTAATTTTTTAATTTAAAAATATTTTTTATCTATTCATTTTTATTTTATATGTATGAGTGTACTGCCTGCATGTATAAGTGCATTCATGTCATGCAATGCCTGCAAAGGTCAGAAAAGAGTGTCAGATCCCCTGGAACTGAAGTTACAAAGGGTTGTTAACAGCCATGTGGGTGCTGAGAACCAAACCTGGGTCCTCTGCAAGAGAAGCCAGTGCTTTTATCTGCTGAATCATCTCTCCAGCCCCATTAATTTTTTAAATTGAGAAATCATAATCATGTATTCTCATGGGCTACAATGTGATTTGTGTTTTGTCTTGTGTATTTGTGTGTATGTGCAGAGGATCCTGTGGAGGTCAGGTCCATGACATGGATCTTCCTCTCTTGATGGATATTGTTTTTTGAGATAGGCCCTCTCACTGAACCAGAACTTGCTGAATTGACTAGAGTGGTTGGCCAGCAAGCCCCAGCAGTTTTTCAGTCTCTACGGCACCAGTGCTGAGATCACAGAGCTGCATTGCATCCAGCTTTTTTGCATGTGTGCTGGGGATTTGACTCAGGTCCTCATACTTGCACAGGAAACACTTTACCAACTCAGCAATTTCCCCAGCCCTGCAATGTTTTACTCTATGTACACTTTGCACGAAGATTCTGAGAAGTTAATTAGCATATCTATTGCCCCACCAACTTACCTCAAGTTCCCTCCCCTCCCCTCTCCTCCCCTCAAGCACTAAAACCTGTAACCCTTGGTGTTTACTGGGAGTACTCTAAGAGCATGTAATGCAACTTTTTGTTTTTGTAAAAGTATGGCTGGTAGAGTGCCTGCATGTAGTTCATATTTGAATTTTTACAAAGCCCCATTTGATACTCTATATGTGATACATCCTTTCTAAAATTTTGTTGAATTTATTTTTTAAAAGCAAATGATATGGACCACTTATTTAAGTGCCACTAGAGGGTACATTAACAGAAAGGGAGCTTTATTCAAAGCAGTGAAAGACCCAAGGGATTATAGTTTTGTTTGTGGTTTCTAATATCCGCAGTTCACGGGCACCTATTACTGGCTTCACACGCTTTCATGTTCAGTTAATTGCTTTGATCTGTTTTCTTTCATGATTCATTCAACACATGCTGCTTTGTACTCATTTGTGTCTCCTAACTGCCAGCTCTCTCCTCCATTGCCTTGTCCGGGCTGATATATCAAAAGTCCCGCATATCATATAGATGAACAGCCCTCTGGTGGTGGGTCTGATTAGGAGAAGGTATTATTGTTGATTTTTTATGTGCCAAGACTGGGAACAGCCTGGGTCCTGCTTTTCTGAATGTTTTGTCCCCTCTAGGCTCTCAGAATCTGTCAGACTTCTTAACTATAGGCAATACAAACAAACACCAGTTGATTTAAACTCATTTATCAAAACAACACTGGGTTGCTTACACGGTTGCTAGGAGAGCTCGAGCGCCAGGTTTGAGCTGCTGTAGGGAAGCAGAGCACAGAGCTGCAAATCATGCCCCAGGGGACGAGGTTCCCACTGCTCCTGCTGCCCACAGGGCAGAAGGTCTGTTCTAGGGCCAGAGAGGGATCAAGCTACAGCCACTGCAGCCATGGAAACACGATCTTGTTGCAAACTGTAGCCATCTCTAGAGCACACCGCATTGCCACTGCTTCTTTGTGTCAGATTTGATATGCAGAGTGGCTGCAAAGGATGTTGGGAAAGGTAGTATGCGGCCTGTCAGTTTTGATAGTGGAAAGTGGAGTCTGCCTTTCTCCTTCCTAAAGGCAGGACATTCAGATCATAGGCAGACACAAAGGGTACAGGTGTCTGTGATGTGGACTCAGTGATACTAACTTTCTGCAACCAGAAACAGAACAAAAGCCTCAATGCACAGATTATCAAAAACCAAACCCAAACAAAAGCTGTCAATACTCACCTCTCTGGCAGAGATGCTTTATTGCTTTGTTATTACATTATTGCTTACTTCTTCAAAATCCTCAGCGCTGTGAGAATTACTTAAAGCATAATTATTTAAAGCTGACTAGACTGGGGGTTTCAGTTCCTTCCAATATCTTCAAGGAGACTGTGCTCTGCCTCCTTTCTTCAAGGCTACATTATTGCTAGATATGGTATTGGGATGGCTGCTTTTCCAGTCAGGAAGATTTCTAATTTGTATATAGATGTTATATTTCTAGAAACTTCCAAAGTGGAGAGTTTCAACCCTTAAAACTTCCTGTGGGGATGATTGGATAACCCAATTTAGCCAACTTCTTAGATTTTTATTTAAAAAGTCAGAAATAGAACAAATGGGGCTAATTCCACTTAGATTTTTAAGAAGATGTCCTGTCTCACAGAGTGTTCTTCTACGTGGCCCTTTGCTATCCAGTTTTCTCGTGCACAGAGGTACAGTCTCAGAGCGCATGTGATATACTGGTAAGAAAAGAAGACAGAAATGTGGCAAGAAGAGTGAGAAGCTGGAAAATAGAATTTCCTGAGCTGTGGTAGGCTGTTTTACCTTGTCAAAACGAGACAACGCTGACCCACTTATTTCAGACAGTAATTCACATTAGTCCAATATTGTTGCAAAAACTGAATTTGGGTTCAGTCTAATAAGATTTACATTTTCCCATTAGCAAAAGCGTGTCTTGACCAAGGAAGTCTTGGAAGTAGAGAAGCAAGGGATCAGAAACTTGCCCACCTTGTACTCACAGTATTATTTAATTAGTGAATGGATTCCTTCTGTCACCCTTTACTGAGATCCTCCTGCCTGCAAGCTCTGCTCCTGCTGCCCATGTGGCAGACCTGCTAAAGTGTTTTGCATTGATTACCTCATCCGACAATCACTCTAACAATGCGATCTTATAAAGTTGATCTAATCTACCCTGCCCTTGACACTTTGAGAGATAAGAAAATTGAAGCTCAGAGCCAGAACTAGAACGTCTTTCCAAATTTCAAAGTCTGTAATTTAGTCACTGTCTCTTTTGATTTGTGGTGTTCTGGATCTTGAGGTGGCTAGCAGATAGTCCTTAGAGGTTGCTGAACATCAGAAAAGAATGTCACCATACAGTGTGATCCATTCCATAATACTAACATACTAGATCCCAGAGAAGAGTTACCTAACTTGGTGACTGGGAGGAGGGTGAATGAGGAGAGCTTCTGGGTTAAATTTGAAATAAGTGATGAGGGAAGACCAGGGTACTTCCACAGGAAGAATATGTGCACACATTTGAAGATGTGAGGCTGTCCTGGCATGGTCAGTGTGGTGTGTGTGTAAGTAAGGAGGTAGGATGGGGAAGAGAAAGACACCAAAGTAAGGCTGAAAGGATATACAGGGGCATTGTGAGTGGAAGAAAGGCTACAGATTGGGGGGCGATTTCGACAGAATGTATTGATTGATAAGATGAGGGGAACGAAGACTCCATTAATTCTATCGTCCTCATTTTTAATGAGTGCCTGGTTAAAGCAGGCTCTGTAATAAGCGGCAGAACTATAGTAGAAGACAACGGTGCTATCCCTGCTCATGGGCTGCATGATGTATGCACAGGAAAGGATGGAGGATAACTCCAGATTTCCAGTTTATAGGATGGGAAGAGGAAACCTAGAAAAAGGATTAGGCTGATTGTGACAGTTAATTTTGATTATCAGCTTGATAAGATCAGTAGGCAACTAAGACAGACCTCAGGTTGGTCTGTGAGGGTATTTCTTGGAAGGATTAACTAAGGGGAGAAGATTCTACTTCAGAGTGGGTGGCCCAGATATAACGAGGTCTGAGGAAAAGCCAGTGCTGCTTGCTAGTGAGTTCCTCTGTCCTGTTGTTGTTGTTGCTGCTGCTGCTGCCGCCGCCACTTCCTTCACTGACATCAGGACCCAGCTTCTTTGGCCTTCAGCATGGAGACTGGCAGCTGTCCAGGAATTCTCCAGGCTTTTAGTGCCAAACTGGGACTGCTGAGACATCTAGCTTTGTGGACTGAGCAGCTACCAGGTTTTCAAATCTCCAGTGTGCAGACACCATTGTTGGACTATTCAGCCCCTGTTGTGTAAGCCAATCTAATAAAGTATATATAATATAATAAATATAAATGATAATCTTATTATATATTCATTCTATCTATTCCATTCCTCTAGAGAATCCTGAGTAATTCAGATTGTGTGTACCAGGGGTGGTTCTAGGAATCAGAAGGATGAATTTCTCCAGTGGGCTTGTTATCTAGAACTGACTGTCCAAGTCAAGTAAATCTAAAGTTACTGAAGACTCTCCTGGTAGTATAGAGAGCTCTGGTAATCCACAGTGTGAACTATTTAAAGAACTACATAAAATAAATGCATTAGATACTCCTGATTTACCCCTTCTGAAGAACAAGGAATTAAGTGACTCTATGTAAAACATTTGAACATTTCTGGAAAAGTGAGGAATAGCATAATGCTCTCCGATTGCTTCTAGAATTTCAGAGTGAAATACCAAAGGGAAAATTGAGCTCAGAGATTAGATTTTCCACCTCACAAATTTATAACTGTTACATGGAAGAAAATTTTTTCTCTAGCAACCAAAACCAAAACCCTAACTCTCATCATGTGTTTGATCACTTACAACATAAGTTTAAGTCTGAGCCTTGAAAGATACCTACACTTAATGTGAAGGCACTGATCAGAAAAGAGTGGGATCCTCTAACCGGGAATGGAGATATGTGGGATGTCCCTGATGAAGCTGAGGACACTGAACTCTCAGATTCTGATGGATTTATTCATCTGAAGGGTACTCACCCCAACCCTCAGTAGCAGATGCATCTCTACCTCTACACACTGTAATATTGCCTCCTTCGTTCTTTCTTGAAGAAATCTATCTGTCCAAACAAAAACTGTCCATCTGAGCTCGCCCTCAACATTCGTCTGTGGTTCTAGACTTATAACAAGACTCAAGTTCCAGCAGGTCACTAGAGGTGAGTTATACAGTGAGACCTGTGAGAAGAGGTATTACACTCCCAAAGAACTCATGGGTTTTCTAATTTATACACAGCTCTCTGGGGGAATATGTGGGAGATTTTAAGGATGTGAGATAAAAGATAAACATAGATCTAGATCAGATTGAGTTTATCGATATGGGCCCATCGAATAGAGATTCTGGGTTGCCCCCGTAGTTAAAAAAGTGCTAACAATTTGTTTTATGACTGAAGTATGGGTCAAAAGAGACACAAGTAGAATTAGCTGTAGACGTCTGATATCCTTGACTTAATGTTGATGACGAGATTCAAAAGTTCAAGGAAATTGGATTTGCCATTTGATATTTACTCCTCACAACAGGAGGGTCCAGAAGATGTGCCTTTCTCTAACCTTCTAAGAAAGAGATTTGTGGAGGAGACCCAGCCCACTTGAAGAGCTCTGTCATTGCTCTTCTCTGTACACGAGACTTACATGGGAGCTGCAGCAGCTCGACTGCATAACTTAAGCATAATGGCTCTAACTGGACTCTAGAACAGCATGGGCCAAATCGCAGTACTGAATCGCCAAAAGAAAAGTAAACATACCGTAGTGGACAGCACAGGCAAAACAATGTCCATAATGATTTGGATTGTCCTGATCTTTGACACTGGGTAATTGATCATAGTGTTCTCAGAAGTGAAATACATAGGAAGCCTACCAAGTTTTTAATTACACACAATAATGGGTTTCATTATGACACTCATGTATATAATGTATTTTGATCATGTTTGCCTCCTTTTAACTGCTGTCTCTTGTTCCCCTCCCATTTCTTCCAAGCTAGTCCACCTTCTGTTTTCAAGAGTTCCTTCCTTCCTTCCTTCCTTCCTTCCTTCCTTCCTTCCTTCCTTCCTTCCTTCCTTCCTTCTTCCCTCCCTCCCTCCCTCCCTCCCTCCCTCCCTCCCTCCCTCCCTCCTTCCTTCCTTCCCTCCCTCCCTCCCTCCCTCCCTCCGTCCTTCCTTCTTTCCTTCCTTCCTTCCTTCCTCCTTTCCCTCCCCCTCTTCCCCTTTCTCTCCTCCTCTTCCTCCTCCTCTTCCTCCTCCTCTTCTTTCTCGTCCTTCTCCTCTTTTTGATGAATCAATGAATTTAATTAGAATTACAGGAATATGGATGAAGGGTTATTTATAGGAACTCAGACAACTCCTCAGTGGCTAAAGAAAATGTCTCTCCTGCAGCAACTATTAATCATCTACAGATCCTCAGGGAGGGGTAGAGCCTCATAAGGAAGACAGTGTTCTGCAACTCTACCCATTCTTCCAGTTCTTACATTCTTTCTGTTCCCTTCAATATTTCGTGAGCCTTTGAGAGGGTGGTACAGATGTCCCATTTAAGGTCAAAAGCTAAATCACTGAACTTCTTGGTTTGTCTGTATAAGCAGAAAAATCTCCAGATTAAATGAATAAAAGGCAACCTTGAGCCATAGCAATAGATAAGCCATGGCCTATCAACAAATTGCCAATCTTGATTCAGTTTACAGACACAGAACCCATCAAATTAAGGAGAGGCCAGGTTCCCTTGAGGAAGAACCTTGCTGTAATACTATACATATTACATATATAGCTATAGATCTACTTTTCTAGTAATCTTTCTCTTGTCTTTTCCCCAAGGGAACTATGGTCTCATAGATCAGTTGAGGAAGAGATGACTAGGACCTGCTTTATAGATGCTCTGCATGCTATGAAGGTACCTCCCAGAAGTGGACAGCTGCAGCATTACAGATCCTCTCTGGGACAACTCTGAAGGACAATGGTGAAGGGAAATCTTAATGGCAGAAAAAAAATTTACAATGAATGTAACTGTACATTTTTCTTGGAAGGAAAAGTGACCAGATATGTGATAATGATTCGTGGTCTATAGACAATAGTTTGGAACTCGGGAAGAACATTTTTGGACATTGGAAGAAGAGGTATGTGGATAGATGATTCCAAATGGGCAAAAGATGTCTCTAAGAAGTTTATATAGTTATGTTCCATGTAAATGCTAATCAAAAGGTGAGCTCAGTAGAGAAGAAATGCAATAATCAAGTAGATAAGATGACCCATCTGTGTCTCAGAGAGGGCAGTCCTTCTGCCAGGATGCATGGCAAACTGACTGAACTGAAACCTAAGCCTCTCCACTGGTCACTTTGGACTCCTGATACCCTTGAGGTAACTGGCTAAGAAAAGAGTTATATTATTAATAAGAGTGATTGATCCAGACTACCAGAAGAAAATTAGATTGCCTCCCTACAGTAGAAGTAAGGAAGACTGCCTACAATGCAAGAGATACATTAGGGCATCTCTTGTTACCGTGTCTTGTGATTAAAGTCAATGGTAAATTACAACTCAATCCAGCAGGATAATAAATGGCCCAGACTTTTCAGGGATGAAGGGGTGAGTCATTCTTCCAGGCAAAAAATGATTTTCGGATATGCTTGCTGAGGACGGAAGGAATATAGAATGGGTAGTAGAGAAGGCAATATTAAGTCCTAGCTAAGGCTATGCGACCAGTTACAGAAGCATAGGTTGTAATTGCCATGAGTGTTTTTATCCTCTTTTGTTAAGACTGTGTTTGTTAGAGTGGAACCTCTACACCTAAGGCTCATGAAACACAGAGGAACAGGGGGTTGAGAGAAAACTAGTGCATCCTTCAACTCATACCAGTGAAGCTTTTTTATACAACAGAGTGATGCATGCAGAAGGCCACAACTGGCCAAGTTTTAGAGAATAAGAGTGAGTGTCCCTGGATAGGACTCCTATATTCAACCTCACCCACCCACAGCTCAGGGACCATTGCAGAAGACGGGTCAGAAAGATTGTAAGAGCTAGGTTGATCCATGAACCTAGGGAAACAGAGGCTTTCAGATCACTGGAAGCTTGCGCATGTGAACTTGAAGCAATAGTGGCACTGAGCGCAAGACCCATGCCAATCAATCAGACAAGGGCTCAGAGTGGAGCAAGGGAAATGCCCAGGCAGTTGACCCTAGCCTGGGAACTGCTGGAGACTGATTACTACTGGTTGAGGGAGAGAAGACCTTACTTATGATCTGTAGATAGGTCGTCTAGACTCCAGTGGATAAACTTGCACCGAAGGACATCTGGATACAAATGCTTGAGTGGGAGGACTTAACAGGTACGGAGGAATGCATGAGGTCTGGCAGGGGTGTGTGTGTGGTGGGGGGTATGGATGGGGGAGGGGTCTAAATTGATGAAGAATTGTTGCATAAAATGCACAAAAGCACAATAAAAAATTAAGCAAAAATTGACAGGCACCAAAAAAAATGTGTTTGTTAAATAAATTTTAAAAGGGGTAGGGGTGGGGCAGAGAGATAGTTCATCAGTTTAGAGCACTTCCTGCTCTTCTGGAGGCCTGGAGTTTGGCTCCAAGTACCCACATTGGGAAGCTTACAATCACCTAGAACTCCAACTCAGTTCCTTCTCCTGGCCTCCATGGATATTCACATACATGTGGCATACACATGAATAAAAATAAATCTTTAAAAAGTACATGTTTGTTTATATATATATATATATATATATATATATATATACAAATACTAAGCAGATATTTATATTTTCCTTCCTTCATTTTTTGCCATATTATTAGTATTGAATGAGATATATCAATAAAGTGTTAAGTCTATCTTATCATATTTAAGTTATGAGATATTAAAAGACTAAGCATTCCTGAATGAACTTTCCCATCTATTCTTGGGGACGAATAGGGCATTATCAGTTGTGTGCGAGATGATTATGTTAGATAGAACTATGATTTTATTATTATCTTCATTTGGAAATGAAGTATGACATAGGAGATGTGATTGGGTGTCAAGTTGACAAGTGACTAACGTTAGATGGTTAATCTTGATTATTAATAAGATCTGGAGTCAATTAAGAGACAGGCCTTTGGGTGGGTTTGTGAGGATATTTCTTGGAAGGATTAACTGAGGGGAGGAAGGTGCTCCCTCACCATGGGTGGCCCACAGGTCCAGATATAAAGAGGTCCAAGGAAAAACACGGGTTGTTTGCTTGACTGCTAGTGAGTGCTTGCTATTGTTGCTGCTGCTGCCCTCTTTCACTGACGTCATAACCCAGACCAGTGGCTCTCTAGGTCTCCACTGCCAAATTGGGGTTGCTGAGGCATCCAGCTTAGACTGAGCAGTTAGTGACTGTGTTCTTAACCACTCCATCAGGCAGACAGCCATTGTTGGACTACCCAGCTCTTACCATGTAAGCCACTCTAATGAATCTTCATAAAGATATCTATTTATCCTAATGTTTCCGGTCCTCTAGAAATCCCTGACCAATACACTGATATAAGAAGATAAATAGTTTCTAGAGTGTTGGATTTGACATTTCTGCAACAAAATCATGGACTCACATGAACTCCAGATGATTTGTCAATGAAGACTCAGAACAATAGGCAGAGAGGAAATACTTATGTGTCCATGTCCAATCAGTGCACTTTGAAGATCTCTGTTCAGGTCTGGGACTCATTTTTTGTGGTCTGTATTGCCAAATACCTGCTCCTGGCTACGTCTGTCTTCTCCATCGTGAGGCTGATGGAGCAATGCTGCTATTGCCGTAAACGGGACCTGTCTGCATTGATGCAGTGGAGACTCTACAGCCTCCAGGGCTCTCTAACCCCATTCAACACCGATTTCAAGTATTCAGGATGCCCCATCATCCATTGGGCTGCCTGTAAATATTGGCTTCTGGTGACCAGTTCAAAAGTTGTTTCTGTGCTTCACTGCTAACCACAACTGCAAGTCTTACCCAGAGTTTCCAGGAAAGCATGAATGATTGCTTGTTTCCTGATCGGGTTCAGAAATTCATTGTGATCTAGAATAACACGTTTTCTAATCATGTCTCCTTGAACTTTCTAGGGAACAATCACTGCATATTTGAAAGCAAGAGAGGACATAAACTGGAAGGACATTTTGCAAGGAGTACTAATGATGAGCTAGGGAGAATATAAGACAAAGCACCTGCCTCCACTCATGCTTCTCTCAGGGCTGTAACTGAAGTGAGAAGACAGGTGGATTAAGGCCATGTGTGAGTCTGTACATGTGACTGGATCACTAGAGTGGTGGACTCTTAGATTTCTGTTACTGGCATGACTGCTACATGTCTAGTGGCTTGAAACAACACGTGTCTCATTATCTCATGGTTCTGTAGGTCACAAATCTGGCTCAACTTGTTCTATTCTTCAAGCTAAATAAGGCTAAATCAAGGCATGGTTCTTTCCAGTGGCTCTCCAGATGAGTCCACTTTCAAGGTTATTCAAGTGTTGGGAAGAATTCAATCACATGCAGTTTTAGGAATGACCTTCCTGTTTTGTTGCTGGCTGGCTGCCAGGGTTTAATTTCAGATTCCCCAGATCATAAGTCTCTGTTTCTGTCTTCAAATTCAGCAGGAGTAGGTCACATGCTTCTAATGCTTCAGGTGTCTCTGACCTTTCTTTCTCTTTTGCTTCCAACTGAAGACACTTTTCGGCTTTGAAGGGCTCCTGAGATTACATTGAGAGCACTCAGTTGATCCAGTTTCTTCTCTCTAGTTTGTATCCCAATCTCATAGGCAATGTTTGTCTTTTGTCATGAAGCTTGACATTTTCAGAGGTTACAGGGGTTAGAGTGGGAACCATTATTCTAACTACCACAGGATTTATGGTAGTTTTAAGCATTAACTCATCCTAGGTCTGATGTAGTGAGATTCATTCCAAGACAACTTGTCAGCATGGAACTGGCAACACAGTATTGTATGCCCATAAAAGAAATATCCCATTGGCCAGCAGGAGCAATCCACTTGCTCAGCCATCCTGGCCATGGTGTCTGGGTCCAACACACGGACAGGAATCCTAAACCCCCTAAACCTTTTGGTCCACTTATGGTAGGAGCATTGGGGTGGAGGGGTGGAGAACATCTCTAAAGGAAATATCAAGAACTGAGAACAATGTGGGTTTTTCTCTGGACCTTCTGCTTGCATGAGACTATGGATTGTGTTCTTAGACAGTGAAGACGACTTAATTCTCAAGTACAGGGACCTCTGGCAAGCGGAGCAAGATTTGACCAGAGCAGTTCAACTTCCATCAGCTAAACTAATGTGAGTGTCACAATTTCATTTTTCATACACTGTCTTTATGAAGCCCATGTTATTTGTATGTGGGAGTGTGGGGGATGCTATACAGAGGTTTCATCTCAGCTGGCTTTGGTTCAAATCTTAAGAATATCCCATATTGTCTGGATGATATTGGTTGAATTAAACATGAGGAACTTCTTCATCTCTGTGATAAAATGAATACTGAACCCTGGCACTCATAAGGTTGACAGACATTACTGCTGTCTTATATTCATGTCTGCCCATTTTTATTTACATCATTCAGTGTTATGATGAGCAAATAAGAAGGCATGTGTGAAAATACTTGTAATGTAATGGCACATCATACATTTTAACAATAAGTATTGGCTAAGCCAAGTGGTAGGATGGGACAAATTAAACATTGATTCTCTGAGGGAGAAGGTGAGACTACATAGCATTTGTGAATTCTGTGGTATTCATACTCTCAAAAGCTTAATTTCAAACTACCAGCAGTATCACTGAATGTGACGTTGGGAAGACATAGCAACTGGCTGTCCTGAGCAGATACAAGCTAGTTTCAACATCTCCATCTCCAAACCGAGCTCTTTTTATATGCCAGGCACAATGTTCAGGGCTGGAGATAACAGTGAAGCCTATGAATGAAGCTTAAAGTTCTCTCTGTACTCTTTTGTCCTTTCTCAACTGAAAGTGTGATCCTCTGAAATACTTGTAACTATGATGTAGTTCTAGGTAAAGAAGTACAAACCCAGTGACCTCACAAAGTATCTCAGTGTTTGCCTGAGCCAGTAGAGAGGAAGTGCAACTTCTGGCTTCTTTGCAAGCCAGCAGTCTTATTTCCACAGAGCTGAGTGGGGTGTGAAGAAAGTCAGAAATTCTGTTCCTCTCATTGGTTTGGGGTTTGGTGTTGGTGGAGACATTTCATTTCCTGGAGGCCCACTCAGCAGCAGTGGAGAAGGTGCTGGCTCATCCATTCGTTATCATGGGATCAAATGACCCTGGTGAAAACAAGAGTCACTTCCCAGTGGTCTGAGGTCATATTCCCTAGACATGCCCACACCTCATTCTCCCAGAGTGCATAATGACACTGGGAATTCCATTATGACTGACATCTGGGATTCCTAATGGGAAAGCAATTGACCTGCCCTTAAAATAGGAAAACTACTTAAAGAAAATTTTTAGTAATTCTTTGGGAATTTCATATAATGCATTTTGATCATATTCACCCTTTCCCCTCTCTTTTCAAATTTCCTCCATTTCTCTCTCATCCCCAACTTCCTACTTTCTCACTTTTTAAAAGTCTGTTAAGTCCATTTTGTGTTGCCCAAATACTCTTGGGTCCATGCGTCTCTCTTCTGAAGAGTGGTCAACCTACCAGGGATCAACCTTTAAAGAAAACTGACTCTCTCTCTCCCAGCAGCTATCAGTTGCCTCTTCAGTCAGGGTTGAGAACTTAATGTTCACCTCCCTGCTCCGTGCTGGAATTTTGTTTGACCTGAGCATGCACATATCTTATGCATGCTGTCATAACCATTGTGAATTCATTATGTGCATCTGTTCTCTTGTAGCCATGAAACACTGTTTCTTTGTAGTCATCTACTGACTCTGGCTCTTACAATTTTTTCTTCTCCTTTTTCTCAATGATTCCTGATCCTTAGGAGGAAGGGCGCAATGTAAATGTCCAGTTTAGGGCTAAGCATTCCACAGTCTTTTATTTTTTTCTCACTAACTTGCTGTAGACTTTTGTATTAATTTGTCTTTATTTTCAAAAAAAGCCTCTGCTTAGGATGGAGACATGCACTAAACTAAGGGTACAACAATTAGTCACTGGGAGATGGTATAATATGATGTCCATTTAGTGGAATAATAGCAGTAGGGTCTCCCCTAAGGTCTATGACCTATCTAGCCGCAGATTCTTAGCCCCAGTAATAGTGCCAGGTATGGATTCCATCTTAAGGAGTGGGCCTTAAATCTAACCGGAAGCATTTGGTTACTCCTATAACATCACACCACTATTGCGCCAGTGGGTATATCTTGCCAGGCCAGTTGTTAACATAGCTCTCAGGGTGCACAGTTGGGTAAAACTGATGACTATTTTTCTCTTCCGGTAGCATGCATAGCACCTTTCAGCATTATGAAAACTAGTCAGTAGGGATTAAACTTTCAGGGAAGCACCAGCTTGGTTCCTCCATGTTCTATGATTCAAGTATAAAGTGTTGTTAACAATAGAGTCTTATTTTCCAGTTCTGGATGGTAATCAAAGAAATAACAATAACTAGTAACATTTGAAGGTCTATGGATTCCCACTGGCCAACAACTCCAAAAGAGGTAACCCATTCTTAGCATTGGGTTTTTTGTTTGATAGCCTGTGGAGTCTGGTAGGGCCACTAAACTTCTATTACAGATTAACTCCATTTAAGTTCTTTATATATGTATATATTTTAGGAAGCTTCTATGTTTTCAACGTGGCTTTATTTCAAAATGTCTTCAGGGTTAGTTCTCTCTCCCCACGCTACCTTCTCTACCCTTTACTTTTTTTAACCCTTCCTGTTCTATTATGCGTGCTGAGAAACATCTATGGAGAGTACTTGGAAATGTGTAGACTGTTAAAACCAATGAGCCAGGAGCAGTAGGTCGTCTCTGCTTCTCTGCCTTGAGTCACTGTGCTCTCATACTGTAAGTTGCTTTATAGCATTTCCCAGAAGACAATCTCTTTTTCAGGTTAAGTTTCCATATAAGGTGACATTAAGGGGGAAAAAACACAATGCAAGTACTGTTACTGCTGCTTAAAAAAGACCATTACATTACGGCTGATATCTGCTCTATTTAGTACTACATTCAGCTGGAATTTAAATAAAAGTTGGGACCCTGAAGGATTTTTAAGTGATATTTAAGATTATTTTATTTATACATTTTCAATCACATTCAGAAAATTACAATGTGTATTTAATGTGAATTCAAGCCATATTCCCTAGACTTGCCATAAAGAATAAGTCTTAGAATTTCAGAATGACTTTATAGTATAAACAGAACTCAAGAATAATAGAAAAACGACAGCGGTTTACTTTTGGAACCTGCAGGGTCTGGGTGGGAAGTGATTTTATTTTGCTAGTGTGTAAGTTCTTGGTGATTTATTTCAGAGTTTTTCCATTTTAGACAGCTATAATTGATTTCTCACATGCCAAGGATTCAATATTGTTAGTTTCCACAAAACTTTATATTCATTATAGCATAACACATACGTTTCCAGGTTGAAACTTTCAGGATTATTATAGCAAACTGTGATAAGAATTGATCAATACTTCAATTTCTGCCCCACAGACTTTCTTTTTGGCTTGAGGTCTCAAAACAATGTTAGTAATTATAAAGTGCGTACTGAGTGCTCTGTGTGCAGGTATTGTTACCGTTTTGTTTGCGAACCTTTAAGGATGAAACTATGTTCTAGAAGTTGATGGGTGCTGATAAGATACGGAATCAGGAAAGCATGGACTGAGTTTTGAGGTCAGTGACTAGTATAAATTCACCTGAAAACAATTAGATGAAAATGCCAACATGACATCTTAAGAGGGTATTGTGCAAGCCTCAAATGCTGAGGGAAGATGTCCACGTCTTAAAATCACCAGCGATTTCCCTTTGCCTGAAAAATTGAAAGCAGGAACAGGGTTGGAGAGACGGTATGGTGTGATGAGAAATAAGGTTTTCAAAATATATCTGGAAATAAATATATAAAGGATAGATTGGATCAAGGAAAGGACAGAGATAATAGTAGGAATGATAGACAAAATGCAAGAAGATGTATTTGAATTAGAGTTGAATCCCAGGTATACCACAGACTACATTTTCCATGTAAATGTACTATATAATATAGGGACATACTTATGCTAAAAAGTAGTTTATTTGAAATTCTTATTTGAGCACCCTTCATTTTATTTGCTAAATCTTGACATCCTATTTAGGTGGCTCCTGTAACAGTCTAAGAAAGGTACCAAAGGGCTAAGATGGTTGAAGAGAAAATTGATCAAAAAGAGACATGACAGAACTGAGAGGAGAGTCCACCAGAGAAATAATGTGACTTAAGATGCTCTAGATGGGAAGATGAGCTGGAATTTCAAGTAGTAAATTTTCTAATTCAAGTATTTCAAGGGGAAAAAAAGGCACTGGATATTTTAAAAATTCATGACCTTGATTAGTCCAGTGAAATAAACATGAAGAGACAGTACTGCGACTTAAAATTAAATTTAATTAAAATGTAATAAATTATAGCTTTTAAAATAATTAGTATTTTCATAGGTTTACTGACCAGTTTAAATATTTTTAATAGTATTGGGGCATGAGTCTGCTTTTTTCATAACACAGACAAATGGAAACTCAGGGCCTTTAGAGTCATATTCTTAGCAGTATGTTTCCATTCTTTCTGAGAAAAATGGTATATGAATATGAACTTGTCATTAAACTGGGAAAGATAACTTTTGCCTCATATCAATGAGTAGAGTTAGAGGGGTTTTCAATCCCATAGTAAAAGTATTATACAATATGTCTATGCTATTTTGACATAGTAAAGCTTATTTCTAAACATTTGTAAATATATTTTAAAATGGTAGAAAAAGGTAAGAATTACAAAGCTCTCTCTTGAGACTCTTTAAGCTTTTATAAAGCCTATTTTAGTTTACTTAATGACTATTAGGTATCTATTAGGAACCCAGTTTTTGCCACTCACAAAATCAGTCCCTTTTGTTATAATCTTAAGGACAAACCACTTAAGTGGAGTAATTGATCTGGACTGTAAACTTCAGATAACAAAGCAATGTTTATGGGTCCAGTCAAGAGACAAAAATCAAAACCGTTATTTGAATCAAGAGAACTTAACCTAAAGAATTGTTAGGTAGGCATGATGGTGTTAACTAGGGTTTTGAGAAGCCAAACTCTAATCCCTAGGAGTAGAAGAACAAGAGGAAGAAGAAAGAATCACTAAAGCTTAGAAATCTGCAGATGGGGAACCAGATCTCTGATCTCCAGTGGCCAGTGCTGGTGGTATACCTGGGTGTTAGGCTAGGTTCCACAAATCTTAGAAAAAACTGAACGGCAGATTCAACGGTTGTTGATGATGGATGGGATGGATGTTTAGGGTGAAGAAGCCAGCTCAGGGTGACATTCACACAAACATCAGGCAGTTGGGGAGGACATATCTCTTCTTGCTTTAGAAGTGTGGTCATTCTCTATCATCTTGTACTGATAGAGCTTAACGTAGATCCAGTGGTCGAAAACGGAAGTGTAGTTTACAGCCCTCTAGCTTCAGCATCACAATGCATAATACATAGGTGCCAGTCTGGGCTGAGAGATTGTAACTTGATCACTGCCTAAATACTTCTGACCTTTTGCCTTCTACAAGCTGAATAGCATACAGTAGATGCTAAACAAGTATGTGTCACGTGTTGGAGTAGCTGAACCAAGTTATTTTATCAAAATGAAAGGTTTCATATCACAACTTAGGATGTTGTTGTGAGTACTGTCATTTCATTAGGAAGCATACTGAAATGGATACCCTTCAGGATCCAGTCCCAGACAGTGAGTCCCAAACAATGGGAGGCTTTTCCTTGTCCATTTCAACAACCTATTCCAAGAACCAGTTTTTCCAGTATTCTTTTTATTTTCTAGTTTGACTTCCTTCTTAGGATTTTTCTTACCATCCACAGGACCAAATAGAGAAGCCTGAATAGGCCAGTATTGATATAGACAATATACATAGAGAGGTACATACATGCGAATAAGTGGTGTGTGTGTGTGTGTGTGTTTTCCCTTTCTAAATTCCAAAACTAAAGAGCAGCTTCAACTACTCATTCAAAACTTTGTCAAAGTCTGTGTTGTGCGTACTTTAACAGGGTCCCAAGCAGAGCCATAATGATGAAGTTCGAGAAGTCTATTTTTACATGAATTGAGATCAAATCTGTTCATTTTGCATTTTCAGGGCCCCCGTAATGGACTTTCTGTATTCCTCCCTTCAAACAAAACACTGCTCCATGAGAACAGAGCAGGTGTGCAGGCACAGTGCCATCCAAGTTCATTCTCAGAAAAGAAACATTTCTTCAAAGGAAGCCTGGTCGGCCCACCGTACAGAAAACCTTTTACATTCTGAGAAGAGTAGTTTGTTTTCCTGGTGTGATGCTGTCTCAGACATCTGTGCTTATGATTAGGGTCTGTGCTGTATGAGTGAAAGGCCTACTCCAGTGATTTTCCCAGAATGGTACATTGGTCTGTACCAAAGTTTCCTTTGCATCTGTGCCTCACAAAATAGAAAAGTGCTGCACTTGGTGGTTCCAGATTTCACCGTTCCAGTCAGTACTTCAAAAATGTCAAGACTAAGTTACAGGCGGGGTTTACACTGAATGTATCATGAGTGGTAACAAATGCCCACAAGGAGTCTCTGCAAGAAAAACATTTCTTACACAAATGTTTATCCATTCAGTCAGCCACTCCTTCAGCTCCCATGTACTTACTATTTGCTACGGATAAATCATTTTGGTGGCACAGGAACTGTGGAGGTGATAGGGGAAGAAAGGCCATAAATAGGCAAGATGATTTCTGAAAATCATAAGCACTGTGATGAAAAGCAGACCGCAATTTGTAGGCCTCCCGTGAGGAGGAGTAGTCACTGATGTTTCAGAGAAGGTGATGTACAATTTGGAATCTGAATATTCAGAAGGGACTGGGCTTATTAAAATATGGAGGAAGAACATTTCAGACACAGGGAACAAGTTGTACTCAAGTCCTCGAGTGAAAATACGTTTGGGCAAGTGTGACCGGGGACTGACTGTTTGGAAAGAGCCTTGCGCTGAGACAGGCGTGAGAGGTGACTAACCTCTTCCACACTCTGTACCACTTTGTCTTTTCACTATGTAGGGCTTAATCGTATTCTGTGTTAGACGCATGAATGATTTTTACCTGGGCTCAGACATAGCCTAAATTCCCGTCAATGGCTGATTGGATAGACAACGCTATATCTATCCAATTATGTGCTACTTAGAAATAAAAGGAAGGAACTATTAATGTACTTAACAACTTGGATGGAGCTCAAAAGCATCATGCTAAGTGAAAGAAGCTAGTTAAACAGTCATGTACAGCATGTACTGTTGTTTCTTTCAAATTTTCCAAAAGACAAAACTGTGATGCTGAAGAAAATGGGTGACAGTGATTTAGGCCTGGAGTAGGTATTACAAAAAAAGGCTAAAGAAAGGACTGGAGATGTTGCTCAGTTGGTACAGTGCTTGCCTAGCATGCATGAAGTGTTGAGTGGAATCCCACCACTGAACAAACCGGATATGGTGGTCCACACCAAAATCCAAGTGGAAGAGGAGGATCAGAAGTTCAGAGTCATTTTTGGCTACATACACTAATCTGAGGGAGTTTGGGGGTGACTGGGATTGTTTGGCATTCTCATAGTTTGGGTTATATGAATCTATAGATCTGTAAAATTTCATAGAATTCTATACCTATTTTTAAAAATAGATTTTTGCCATGTACTCATTTAAAAAACAAAATAACATCTAATAATAATTAAGAATACACCAGTGGTTAGTATGTTGGAAAGAAAAAGACTCCCCCAATTTTTTTTGGTGGTGATTGGGCTCAAACACAGAGAAAACAAATATCTGTCTTATGTATCTATGTATCTATCTATCATCTATCTTTCTATCTATCTCTATATCTATATCTCTATCTATCTATCTATCTATTTCTCTATCTCTTTCTGAAATGTTGGTAGTGATAATTTCTGTACATTGTAAGTTTCAATCTTTTTAGACTGAGAGGTCATGAATTCAGAAAGTAGGAATGCTCTAATCCATTAGTGAAATATATTTTGATTTACATAAATTAAGAGTGGTTCGATTGCCTGCCATACAGCATGCAATGTGGAAGTCTCAGCTTACAATGTCTTAAGAAGACTGTGGAGAGAAGGTAAGAGATAATGCTGAGTCAACTGAGGAACTCCGTGAAGGGAGAATCCCCAGAGAAGCTGCATGTGTCCTGGATATTGTGGTTGTGGTTGGGTCAGACTGGGGACTCAAAGTTCAGATGAACCCTGATACACTGATCTTATTTTTCAGTTTATTTTTTGATGAAAGATAAACAATAATTTAATTAAAAATTTTTTATTAAGAATGAAAAAGAATCATTCATAGGTTGTCAGAGAGTCCTCACACAGTAAATCCCATCTCCAGGGAAGACTCTTTTGTGAGATATCTGGGAAGCCCAAACACACTTTGGGAAATGGAGTATGGAGATTAGAGAGATCTTACAAGTAGTCTGAATCCTTTTGAATTCTAGTGTAGTATCGGAAGGTGGAGGAGAGGTTTAGGCTAATGTGGAGGACTGATCTTTGTGAGCATGAGGTTTCAGAATGGGAAGGAAGAGAGAGTGTGGGTAACTGGTCCGGAGATGGGAAAGAAAGATCTTTGAGAAAGACTGCAATCTTATGCTTGTCTCCACTTTGTCAGCATGTGGGCTATACATTGTTAATCTTGTATTAAATTTTATATCTCTAGGAATAAGTCTATGCACTTGTTAAGTCTTGAATAAAGCTGTCTATTCATTGCATTCTCAGTCTACCCTAAAACTAGAATCAGAATAATAAAAAAAAAACTTTAGAGGTTATACAGTAATCTACACCAGTCTGCTTCTCATACAAATTTTGTTTGGTGTGTGTGTGTGTTCTAATGACCTACCAACCTTTTAGCATATCTGATGATGCTCTGATTTTTGAGGCAACTCATTTCATTGTTGGATAATGCAAGCTATTAATAGAAGGAGCATTAATTGAAGGAGCTCTCTGAGGTTTTATCCTTTGATTGTTTTTATATCCTCTGAGGCCTTACAGATGTTGACTTGTTTCTATGTGTCCATAGGTGAATTTATTTTCAGTCTACTCTTCTCTGAAACCAGGGCAGCAGTAGCAATTCAAGGATGTTGTGAATATTAATGGCATAATCCATGTATGTAACCAGCCAACACATTAGCAGATGCAGTAGGCATTCATACACTGTTATTCTTTCACCATCTCTTTAAGTAACAGGTTTTCAGATAGTGGTCACTGAGTGCTCCTGATTTCTCTCTCTAAGCAAAGCTTTCCTTGTGCATTCATTCACTGGCATTCATTCATTCATGCAAATAGTAATTTATTTACCCATTCATCTGTTGATCCAACAAGTATTTCTTGATCGCCTACTATATGAAAGGCCCTGTGCTAGACACTGAAGATACTTGGGAAGTGGAATAGACAGTGCTCCTGATCCTAATCTTATGGTACCTTAAGATGAATAAATAGAAGGCCATAGTTCATTGCTATAGGAGAAGAGGAAAGGGGGACCTCTCCCAGCAGAGGTCCTACATGGTACTACAATCTTCATGATTTGAAGCAACAAAAAGTCATTCTTTCACATTTCTAGAAGTGAGAAGTCCATCAGGACTGTGGTCCCTTTGAGGCTTCTATGGGAGAATTAGCTCTTTGCCTCTTCCAATTCCTGGTGGCTGTGTTGACATTCCTGAGCTTATGGTTGCCTCAAGCTGCACATTACCTCCTCTGCATATCTCTGTATTGTCTTCTTCTGACTGTGTTACAGGGGTACTCTATGAAGGCCTTCAGGTGCACCTGGACAACCCAGGGTACTATCAAGATCTTTGACTTAATTTTACTTGCCAAGACTTTTATCTAAACATAGTAAAATTTATAAATTCCAGGGATTAGAACATGCCTCTTTGTGTGGCCACATTTCAATGTACCACAGAGAGATAAAGATGAAAGAATGTTTCCTAGAAGAATGAACATCTAAACTGAGCTGTAAAAGGTAGAAATTTGTCAGGAAGAGATGGCATGAGTGGTTTAGAGGTTCCAGGAAGAGAAAAGAGAAATCAATACATGGCAAAGGCCCCATGGTGAGAGAGAGCTGCGAATCTGAGAATGTGAATAAAATGTGGCTATGACTGGAGCAGCTTTCTCTCTTTCTCTCTCTCTCTCTCTCTCTCTCTCTCTCTCTCTCCCCTATTCCCTCTTTGTGTGTGTGTGTGTGTGTGTGTGTGTAGTCTGGAGAAATAATGACACTGGCTAGCTCAACTATTAGATTTCATACCAGTATAATAGAGAGTCATGGAAGGTATCTCACATAATCAGATTTACACCAGTCTCTGGGGATAGTATTTTAAAGGATTCACTGGAGATTCAACTTCTGCAACTATTCTGGGGAGAGTTGGAGGCAGCAGAGCTGTCTGCCTTCTCCCTGTCAAGTAGTCCTAGCTAAAACATCATCCCTTAGTGTAAAGATCACACTTCACCTACTGCCATTGTGGTTTTCACTTGTGCTTGGGAAAGGTGAGCTAACACAGGGATGGTTTCATCATAGAGTGCTAGGAGAAGTTGTTATTTGGTGTGCTAGGGTTCTTTAGAGAAACAGAACTGATAGGATGAATATATATTAAAGGAGATTTATTAGATTGGCTTACACAATAGGAGCTGGTTAGTCTACCAATGGCTGTCTTCACACTGGAGATGCCGAGACCTGGTAGCTGCTGTGTCCATGAGGCTGGATACCTTAGCAATCCCAATCTGACCCACAATTCAGGGGATTCCTGGGGACACTAGTCTTCAGTTCAAGCTGGAAGCTGGTTTTTATGTCTGTGAAGAAAGGTAGCGGCAGCAGCAGCAGCTGCAGCAGCAACAGGGTAGATGAACTTACCCAATGAGATACAAAGACAAACAAGCAAAAAGAAAAACATTTCCCTTTGACTTCCTTATATCTGGGCTGTGCAAGAAGGTGCCACTAACATTCAAGGTGGATTTTGTTGCTTCAGTTAATGTAACCAAGAAAATCCTCTGTAAGTGTACCCAGAAGCTCCTATATAATTTTAGGCCATGTAAACGTGACAATACTGACCATCACACTTGGCTTCTATAAGCCCTAGGATTCTAAGCTTGGCTGGGAAGCTGCAGTTACTCAAAGTCTGTTGAAGATGGGGCAACCTCTTCCCAAAACAATACCCAAGATGGCACTAGGCAATGTGAGACTGGCAGGCAATGAAACAAACAGCAATGGACTTTCCATGCATGCTTTCAGACTTTTTAAAATTTCTTGATACATCCTTAGCACCAGGATTGCAAATTAGTGCCGCCATTCCCAGCTTTATTTCATTTTTTAAAATTTCATTATTTTTATTTTATGTGTATGAGTGTATTGCCTGCATGTATGTTAGTGCACACATGTCATACAATGCTTGCAGAGGTCAAAAGAGGGCATCAGATCTCTGGAACTGAAATTAAAGATGATTTTAGCTGTCACGTGGGTGCTGGGAACTGAACCCAGGTCTTCCGCAAGAGCAGCCGATGTGCTTAATCACTGAGCCATCTCTCCAACTCCACCATGCCCAGCTTTTAAAAATGTGCTTTCTGAGGAATGAACTCAGGTCTTTGTGATTGCAGGGCAAACACTTTATTGACTGAGTTACTGCCCTAGTCCTTGTACATTTCTTTTTGACCTTATATATTGGCCTGTCTTAGGGCTAAGAATCTGAAGCATCAAGTCCTTTTTTTTTTTAATATCTCTAGGATCTAGAATCAGACTTCTAGAAATTCAGGCTTCCAGAGGGTGGAGGACCGCAGCAAGGCACAGGGGTAAAATTCGGCCCATAGTATTCTGTAGTTTGATAAAAAGTAATTCTTAGGGTAGTCTCTTAACCTTTCTGCAGATGAATCCTTTGGGAATTCTTTTTTTAATTGAGTCTTTGTGTATTTCATACAGATCATCTCAATCAGTCTTAATCATCCTTATACCCTCTTACCCATCGCACTCTCCCATAGACCACCCCCCACTAGAATCGATACATTTTATCATCTCTACTAGAGTCTATTGTGTCAAGTTAGTGTCCATAGATATTCCTCAGTGCAAGTTCATCTACTGAAGTTCAATCAGCCTATCTAGAGTCCCTTGCTTTAAGAAGATGAGCTCTTCCTCATCCAGCAGTAATTAGTTGCCAATATTTCTCCATCTAAGATTGGGGTCTGCTGTCCATTGCCCAATGACCAAAGCATAGAGATTAAGAGTCTGCAGAATACTGGTCCTTGGACAGGACTCTTACATTAAACTTCATCCACCCAGGCTTCAGAGACCATTGCAGAAGAGGGACTGGAAAGATTGTAAGAGCCAGGGAGGAGGTGCATGACCGTATGGAAATAGGGTTCTGCAAGTTCCTGGAGGCCTTCATATGAACCTACGGCAATAGTGGAGGCATGCGTGGGGCCCATGAAAACTCAAGCAGACAAAAGCCCTTATTAGAACTGGGAATTCTTTTGTAAGAAAGTTTCTCATGACTCAGTTCCACCAAATGAATTCAGATTTCTGAGAATGGGGCACTCAGATGTCTGAAGTTTTAACAATTTCTTTGGGAACCCATAATGCTCATGAAAGTTTGAGAATATTTCTACTGGTATCCAAGTAAAAGGAAGGACGAATAAATAGATAATAGCTTTGATGGAGAATAAGAAAAGAGGAAAGGACTCCAACTAGTGGAGTCAGACAAAATAATTGGTTATATAAATTATGCTATATTTATGTCATAAGATATAGAAATTAAAGGCTATAGATGGATGTATTATTGACATAGATATGTCAGTGATATAGTGGCAGATGGGAAATAGTGTGCATAAGATAAATTTATTTTGCATGTGTATATGCATAGAAAAATATCTTAAATTCATGCTTCCAAAGAATATTCATTGACTTAGTGGTGAACAAGATTGATAGCACCCTTTGTTAATGCTCTAGTGTGCATATGCATACATATATCATGTTAGCATTATTACTTATGGATATAGGAATTCTATTATATGACTTTTAAAGTTAATTTCTATTCAGTTAATGTGCATAGATTTTATAATAAAATAACAAAATTGCTATAAATGTATATGTATATATATCTTTGATTTTATGACTCACACTCTATAGGTATGTAATTTTCTAAGAGTGCATGTCTGCCTTCATCTTCTTTTGCACTGATTTATTTTGATCATGGTCTACCTTTTCTTATCAATAGTCAAGTCAGTCTTCTTCCATCATTTTCATGTGAAGAAAAATCAAGTTCATCGAAACAGTTACCCTATATTACATAGAGGCATAGAAATATCTGCTTTCATAAGCATTGTTGTTAATGATTATCTTTCCTGCTGCCTCTCTAAGCATTATGGGTAATGTCTTCATTATGTTGTGTTGTTTTCTGCCTCAGAATAAATAGTACATAAATTAGTAATGATTCCTGAAAAAGAATGGAGTCAGTGAGAATACCTCTGAGTGTATTTCAGGCAGGTCTGTACTGTGAATACACCTTCATGAGGGTTTGTGTACAATTCTAGCTAGATCTTCTACCAAGACCAAACAAAACTGGACAGGAACTAAAGCTACCTAAGGATCTTTCATGGGGAATCTGTGTTTGAACTCAGCTGTGTTTGCTAAGGTAGGCAACATGGGTGAGAGGAGAGTATCGGAATTTACTGGGTAGCTTTTCTATGTTTATCTTCTCTCTTGATCAAAACTTGGCTCCAGAAGCTCTCTTCTGTCTTATAGACATGGTTCTAGTAACCAACAATTTAATAAACTACAGGTAGAATGAGCAGGTGCAACCTCTTTAAAATTCAGCTTGCCCAAGGAAGCCGACTGGACATTCAGTTGCTCCAGATGATGCAAATCTAGAAATGAGAAACATGTTTTTCTTCCCTTTTTTCCTTTCTGGCTTAGTAAAGCCACAGAAACTCTAGCTTTTATGTTTTAACATGTTTTCAACATAATTTCAATTCACAATTTTTTTTTTGTTTCATCCCAGCCGAAACAATTCTGCATGCATTTCTAGTGAGAAGTGGTGGCCCACATTCTCACTTGATTGGCCTTAGTTTTTTCTGCACCATTGTGAAGGCTTAGCATTGTGGGATGATAGATGTGTATAGAGGGATGCCTCCCTCACACATACCACACTTTCTGTTAAACTGTAAAAGATCTGGAATGAGAGAGAATGTTGCTGAGATGTTTGTTGTGTGTGACCAGGGTTGTGTGAATGTTCCTGTGAGTCACAAACTTCAATCTGGGATTGCTCTCATCACCTAGTTAAAAGGGGCTGGAACGTATGAATCCTAACAATCCCAGTTCTATCATTATTTTCAGCAGTTTCTCAGTCCAAATGCATTAAAAGTATCTTTCTGTAGACATGTGGAAACCATTTAAGAGTTCTTCCTTAAGAACACTGGAGGCTCAGCAAATGCTTTAGAGTCTAATGAAGCTTGGAAGTTACAAATTTATAATAGCAGCTGTGAGTCTTAACATTACGTCTAGCTTCCTAGTGCAGGCAAGACTGTGTCTAGATTAAAATGGAAAGTCCAATTTTGGCTTCCAAATCTTTTTCAGTTTAACAGTCCACATCTGGTGCAAACATCTAGGTGTCTGATTATTACAATTTTCACTGTTATGTTTTCAATACTTGCCTAGAACCCTTAAAACATGTCTACCTAGACTCCATACCTAGGAAGGGTTTGTTGTTCCCTTTGAGAAGAGTCTATAACGGAAGTCTGGTAGGGTGATGGACACCTGAGTGTACTGACTGATCAAAGGGGAAAGTGCAAAGAGAGAAGAGAGAAGAGAAAGAAACAAAAAACATGAATGCAAACCTTTGTTATTTTTTCTTCTCAGAGACAATCCTAAAAGATCTTATATATGTATTGTGTACACATTTACCACACAAAAATGCTGACATCATGAAAATGAAATTATTTTCCCTAATTTCAAGGAATATAAAATGGAAGGAAGACTAAGAATTGTTTTTCTCCCTTGGCAGGGTGCATAGTATCTTGAGATACAATGAAAGCTGGTACCCAGGGAAGAGGCTTCCAGGTCATTTCAAGCTTGATTTCCTGAGTCCAAAGTATGTGTTGTCTTCAGCAACAGGATCTTACTTTCAAGTTCTGGGAATAGCCTATATTGCTTTGGGAGTCTCTTCAACTACCCTGACCATTTGAAACATATATATATATATATATATATATATATATATATATATATATATATATATATACATATATATATCATATGTGTTATATATGTATTATTAAGTATACTTATAGAATAATAAACTTCTCTATGTTTTTTTTAGTTTATGTTTTTAGTGTTATCTTTCTACCTCTCTTTTTCTCCCCAGTTTACATTCCCCTCATTTTTCCCACTTCCCATTTGATAGCGTCCATGTTCTCCTGTCCCCATCTCCAGAGCACCTTCTACAACAATGACTAACCCAAGATATCCCCAATGGTGCAACAGTGCTACTTTTACCTTGGAGGTAACCAGTAACTGTCTAATTGAACTTAAGGCCTACTCAGTAGGAAGAGATTTACACCTTGTACTGTAACATAACCTATTACCCATGACTGGAGAGGTCATAGGCCCTAGAGGAGAACTTACTACTGTCATTTCCCTAAACCGATGTAATGTCTAACTCTATTCTAAATACTTATCCTTAAACCCACAGATAAGAGTAGCTCTCACCCCTCCTCAAAGAAACTTCTTTTTGCAACATACAGAAACGATTCCTGAGATCTGCTAGTAGTCCAAACACAGAGAATATGTGACTGTGGGGTGCCTACCCAGAATTGATACATCTAAAATACAATCGTACACCTAAGGCTCAGGGAACATCATGGAAGAAGGGGTGGAAAGATTTTAAGAGCCAGAAGACCAGGATGCCTGCTGCTGATCAGTGTCTCCTAGACATGACAGGGAAGTTGCACCCATGAAATCTCAACAATATGGTTGCCTAAAGAAGATCTCCATAATGAGAATACCAATTAAGATGCCAATGTAGAGGGGGGAAATTTTACAAGGTCACATCTTTAGATGAAGAGCTACGGGTCGAGAGAGGAAGAATCAAAGAGCTAATGGTCAAGAGAGGGAGTGTCAGCTTTCTGTAGGGATGAACTTTCTGATGGGTTACTCAATCCTAAGGGGTCAGTACTAAACACATGTACATACTAGTACCACTAACTGGACTCAGTTGATAGTTTATGTATCTATACAAATGTACATATATGTAACATGGTAATTTAAAAGTTAAAGAGGGCAGGAGCTTGAGAGGAAGTATGGGGGAACATAAGAAAGTCAAAGGTGGGAGAAGTGGGGAGGAAAGTGATGGAAAAACAGTACTCAGGGATGAGAGTCTCAAAAGAATCGAGTTAAAAAAGAACTGCTAGGAGAGCAGTGCTAATAAACTATCTTTAAATTAAAAAAGGAAATAAAATTCAGTCTTACAAAAAAGAGATTTTATGAAAAAAGAGAAAGAAAATGGAGGCGAAGTCCTGCAGATCAGCAAGCACAATGTAGTAAGTAGATGCTGATGGAACTAGCTAGAAGGTGCAGTAGGATATCCCCCCACTCCCCCGGCAATTCTCCTGAGATAGAGATGACAGAAGAGGAAGAGGGAAAGATACTTCAAGGAAAAAGCAAATACTCCCAGGATTGGGTTTGGGGGATATGTGATCAAAGGGCATGGACTGTAAGATTGGCAACCAAAAATTCGTGGACATAAAGGCACGCCCTTGAGTCACAAAATTTAACACCTTAGAAAAGCTGTTCAGAGACTGGGCAAACTCACTGCCTTGTGGCTCTTAGAAAGCTGGATAAAATGAACAATGGCAAACACTCCCAAAGTGGAAATTCTTGCATTTCATTGGAAGATGGTAGGGGAAGAAATAAAGGGACTGAAGCAGGCATCCTGGAATGGATATGTGAGACTAGGTGATCCCCAGGAGATGTTCCATGAAAGGGGCAGTGGACAAATCATTCACCAAGGTTATAAGGATTATGCTTCTAAAAGGAACACAGTGTCTCAGTGAGTTAGGGGTTATGGTAGGAGAGGCAACCACAGAGCTGGGTTTGTTAATTTCCACAAGGGTGATGGAGCTCTTGGAAGCTAGGGGAGAATTTAAAGTAAAAGTAATGGCAGGGTGGGGGATGGTTTAAGGCCCAATCCTACGCTCAAATCTTAGACTGGAGTCAGTATTCAGACCTGGCATTAAACAAGTGGACAGGTAGCTAGAAGGGCAGATGGTACAGCACGATGGCAGGAATATACTGTGACAATCCTTCTAGATCTTCTCGAAGGGACTTATGGTCATTTACTTAGATGGAAGAAACATGGAACAGCCATATGAACAAAATAATCTGACCAGTTGGCATCGACCAGTCTTTATTATTGGTCACACAAAACTGACACCATGGAAACGTGAGCAGAGGAGATGGAGACGGGGCTAGAGAGAAGGCTCAGGAGTTGAGTGCTTGCTGCTCTTTCAGAGACTGGAGTTTGGTTCCTAGCACCCATGTTAGGCAGCTCACAACTGCCTGTAACTCCAGCGTCAGTGAATCCAACATCCTCTTCTAGTCTCTAAGGAGACCTTCACACATGTGTGCATACACAAATGCACATAACACAGACACATAAATAAAAATAATGCAAATCTTTTTTAAAAATAAGTAAGAAGATGATGTATTTGTCTAGAAGCATGATTTTGTACTTGATAAGGTAGATATATTTACTATTTGTTGATTGGTGTATTATGTGTTTAAATTATTAAGAGTCCTGAATCTCTTATATAGTACAATGCCAGAAGGCCATCTGGAAAGTTGACTAAATTGAGGTCTTTCTATCCTGGAAGGGCAAATGGTTCATCCTCACAGGGAAAGATACCTATTTGTAACCATACAGTTTTTGCTGGTAGAACTTTATGCCAACATTACAATCCAAGAACCAATAGGACATCAGATCCATAGATGTATCTGACCAAAGGGCCACTTCACATCAAAGGGCATGTTGGAATGGGTTCACATCCATGGGCTCCATATGTTGTAACACTTTGTATACAGGAGAGGCAGCCAGTCTCATAGAATGCTACAATGGTTTTCAAAAGATGTAGCTAAAGTGTCAGCTTATATCATACTATGCATCTGCTAGACCAGAGGCTCCTATAAGATACCAAATCCTCAGTAGGAAGAAGACATGAATGCAATGATAAAAGGGTGCAAGGAGAGTGGGTCTATTTAACAACTATAAAAGTTTTCCAAAGGCTACATATTTTTTTTTTTACTAGGAGACACAGCCAAGAGTCCCATTGACTTCCTCCAGGACACTTTGGAGTCCTTGGTCCAAAGACCAACAAGCAGGGAGCAGAGTTGTGATACAGGTGGAGATAATTACCCCTGATCAAGGAGGAGGCAGTAAGGCTAGTTCTATACAATGAGGACAGAGGTTAATACCAGTGGAACACAAGTGATGTATATGGACACTTCTTGATATTCTTGTCTCATTTTAACTCTAAGAAAATATGTATCTATACATCTCTATATTTTTATCCATTTATTTCTGTCTATCCTCTATGTATCTATCTATCTATCAATCATCTATCATCTATATCTAAATATGTATCTATCTACATCTATCATAATCACCTTAGAATTATGAAGGATGTGATTATCAGGACTCAGACCCCTCAGGAATTAAAGTTTGATTCACATCACCAGCTAAACCACCAAGATTTTCCAATGTGATACTTAAGGGTGAGGACAAGGAATTTAGAATGGACAGTGGAAATGGAGGAGTGGGAGAGGAGTCATAGTCATGGGATCAGTTGTAGTAACAGGAGCTGTTCATGATACTTACTCTGAGTTTTTCCTCAGAAAGAATAGCCCATAGGAATTATGGAAGACGAGCCACTCAGATCCATGTGGAGAAGTGCATTCACAGGAAGTAGGAATGAGATTTGCAGGAATGAGCCTCACAGGCCCTCTATTGTAAGAATTATAATGAACCAAGGGTCCAAGCTGCTGCAGTCTGACATCCATTGTCCTGTGTTTTAGTGTATTCTGGTTTCTATGAATGAATGGTTCATAAACAACAGTTAATATTTTGCAATTCTAGCAGCTGATAATTTCAAGGTCAAAGCAATGGCCATTGCGTTCTCATACAGTGGAAGAAGTAAGGGAGCTCTCTGGGGCCTTGCTAATAAAGGTGTCAGTTCTACTCTTGAGGGTCCCTGCCTGTGTCCCTGCCTGTGAATTAATTACCTTCCAGAGACCCAACCTTCAAATATCATCATATTAGGGATTAGGTTTCAAAGTAGGATGGGGAGGAGGACACACATATTCAATCGACAGTACCCTGTTGATACTCAGGTCTTGCTTCCCACAGGCTGCTCCCAGCCAATGCTGAACATGGCAGGAATCTTAAAGTAGGCCTATAACAGATGGTCCATCTTAGCTCAAGGATCTTCAGTAGTCTTACCAAACCTTTCAGAGGGTACATGAGCCCAAATGTTTCCATTCACCTCCCTTCTTTCTACTCTTCACCGGGGATCAAATTTACATCACGATTGATGGCTCTCCCTGCTTTCTCCCAGTCCCCATTTTCTTTCCCAGATGTTTCATCTGTCAGTTTTTTTCCATGTTTAATCTGAACTTAGAACCAGAATGTCAATGGTTCTGACAAACTCTGGCTTGGAGAGGTAATAGTGGTCAGAGTTGAATTGCCAGTACTGAGCCAATTACTCTGTGATTCCCTGGGAAGGAAACAAATTTCTGAGATAGATTCAGATGGCATATAATACATCAATAAAAACAATGCTTCTGAGAAGCAGCCAGAGTAAGATGAACAATACCTCGTTCTTTTGTCGAAACTAACTTTTTTCAATGAATGACTTTAATTTAACCCACCCTCTTTCTCTCTCCCCTTTGTCCCTCCTCTCCTCCCTCCCTCCCTCCCTCCCTCCCTCCCTCCCTCCCTCCCTCCCTCCCTCCCTTCCTCCCTTCCTCCCTTCCTCCCTCCCTCTTTCTCTCTCTCCTGCCCTCCCTCCTTTCTCTCTCCCCCTCCTCTCCCTTGTCTGCTCTCCTCCTTCCTCTCTCCCTGTCTCTTTTCTGGCCCCACTGGTTTTTTTTTTTTTGTTGTTGTTGTTGTTGCTGTTTCAAGATCATAGTACCTGACAGCAGTTACTCTATAGTTCCATTGTGAAAACATAGTTCTCAGGTAAGCAGTTTACAATGACTTTTAGTTTGAAATTTCTCATGGTTCAGTTTTGGATAAAGGATGAACATTCTTGGAAAGTTAAAACTTAATCAGAAAAGTTATTTTAGAATTATGATCTTAGCGTAGTTTCTGGATTTTTAGATCTGGAAATATTTTCTTACTAGGTATGTCCATTCACTGCTCATGGGTTTGGGTTAATTGGTTTATCATTTAATAATTGTTTTTTCCTGGGTTAATATGTTTATCACTTAGTAATAATATTTTTTCTCCACTCCTTGCTCACTTACACACATTCAATTTCACTTCTGTTTGCAATGCACCCTAAATTAAAACTGAATGTTCCCTATTTCAGATTCTAACTGGGTCAAGTTTGTTCACTTGCAAGCCCAGTTTTATGAACTTCTTTTCACAAAATTGACTTGGGTTTCAAGAACGTAATGAAACCAGAACATGGGGGAGTTTAGAATGTAGTCTGGCCTCAATTTGTCTGCTCTTTGAAAACCACGGTCTAGTTTCAACCCCACAAACCTTGGATAGTTGAATTAAAAAAAAAGTTTCATCCCTCCACGGAATACAGTAGCATTCTTCTAAGAACAATAAACTGCAAGGGAAGGGCAGCCTAGTGCTTCCCTGTGAGGCTTTCAGGTAGACTACAGTGATGGATACATTCTGTATGAGTGCCGATCTTGTCAGAGTGGTCCTGGGCTTCCGAGCAGATCATATTTATGTCTCATCTCTGTCTTTATTTTGTTGCTGTTTTTCAGTTTTTGAGACTATGTAGCCCTGACTGGTCTGGAAGTCACTAAGTAGACCAGACTGGTCCTGAGCTCACAGAGATCTGCCTGCTTCTGCCTCTCGACTGCTGGGATTAAAGGCTTGTAACCCATGTCTAGTGATTCATCTCTGTCTTGATCAGTTTCTTTCATTTGTTTCCAAATGCCTTTTGCTTGCCTATTTTTATCTATAGCTGTGGTTCTTAATGTCTCAATTTTTCTGTGAATGACATACTGATCACTGTCCAAAACTTGGCTCCAACAAGTTTTGGGCCATTGGACTATCTCATGACTTATAACCTGGGCAATGGCCACTGGATTACCTATACATGAAGTAATGCCCAGCTTTCCTGAAATCCCTTTATATGGATCTCAGAAGACTGAGGTTCTGCTTTGGAACTTTTCGTTTCTCCCTCTGATAAGCCCTTTACCCTAAGGCCAGAAATCCTGACAACTTGAATTCCATGTCTTTTTATCTTGGGGTCCCTCGAGTCATTCTGTGGCAAGATCTTCTGATTCCTACATGATCCTACTGATCTTCTGGATTCCCACATCTGCATACTTGCCTGTATACAATCTCATTTTCTTGGGTTCCAGGACTGTGATGAGGATGGCATATGACTTGGAAAGTTTTCATATTACTCTTGAGCTGATTTCCTGGGACCTGGAGCTCTTCTGTAGTCCCACAGAAGTAGAGTAAGTGATAAGAAGATCTTCTTTCTCCCCATCTTCCCTGTGTAGTGTGGAACAGGATCAAATCTCAGGATGCAACAGTGTATCTCTTGCTCTAGTGATGCTGCCTTTACTGAAGATGTTCTTGATAGTCAAAATCATGTAGCTTAATCTTTACCACTTCTTCAAATATATCATTCATTTTCAGTTTGAATGTGAATTATTTTTTCTTACAATCTATTATAACTGAGAAAAAAATTGGTGACCAAACCCACTGTTTTCTATTTGTATCACAACCAGGACTTATTGAATGTGGTGGCATTTGACTTTAATCCCAGAACTCGGGAGGCAGAGGCAGGCAGATTTCTGTGAGATCAAGTCCAGCTTGGTCTACATAGTGAGTTCCAGGCCAACTGGGGTTACAGGGAGACCTTGTCTAAAAAAGAAAAAGAAACACAATAACAACAACAACTAAGACACAATTATAAAGTAATAGAAATTAGACTTTCTAGTCCATAATAGCAAAAATAATTCCCAAACAGATGTCCTAGGGATATTCTGTACAGTGATAGCATTACTAGACAATATGGCTTTCCAAACTGGATTTTCAGTTTGTACTTGTGTTCATAAGAGAATAACGCAATTGGATCTTTCATTATTGAGAGCCTGTTTGTGCTATCATGAGCTCTGGAAACCAGCTTTCTTGACTTTTCTTGGGATTCTCCTTGTGTACGCACTCAACGCGTTGCAATGACATGTAAAGGTCCGTGTGCTTATGAAAGATCAGCCTCCTCTTGTCTCCTGCCAGAGAAGAAACTGGAGGTGCCATTTTGACTGTGATATAGATTCCTATAGCTTAAAGAGAAGACAAACTGTTTTATTAGTTTTAAAATTTTTATTTTATGTGTATGTTTTACCTGAATATGTGGACCACATGCATGTAATGCCCTCAGAGGCCAGAAGAGGGCACCAGATCCTCTGGAACCCCAGTCAAGGACTTTTGTTAGCTGCTATGTAGGTGCTGGGACCTCTTAACTGCTGAGTCATCTCTCTAGTCCCTTGTTTGGTTTGTTTTGAGACAGGGTTTTACTCTGTAGCTCAGTCTGACCTTGAACTTAGTATGTTGTCCATGCTGGTCTCAAACTTGAGCTCCTACCTCAGTCTCCAGAGTTTTAGAATTACAGGTGTGAGTCCCCATGCCAAGCTATAAGAGGTATTAGAAACATTGTCCTGAGAGAGAGGATTTAGCTAGAAAATTATTCTAAGACCGGATCTTCAATTTTCTATCCACAGTATACTCAAGGTTACATTATTAGACATGGAGATTTCTAGGAATTCTCTGATAACCCTGACACTTCAGGAGTTTATCTTTTCTAAACACACACACACACACACACACACACACACACACACACACACACACATTTTATCTGTTATTTTTACTTTATGTGTATGAGTGTATTGCCTGCTTGTGTGCATGTGCACCCATATCCCTCAATGCCCATGGAGGTCAGAAGAGGGTGCCATATTCCCCTGGAACTGGAGTTGGACGGTTGGTTGTAAGCCCCCATGTGGGTGCTGGGAATTGAATCTGGGTCTTTTGCAAGAGTAGCCAGTGCTCTTAACTGCTGAGCCAACTTTCCAGTGCCAGTTCAAGAGTTTACCTTAAACTGAAAGTGATTTGTTTATCCTATGTGTCTAGTATATCTGTAAATACCAAGGACATACACTCAGGAAATGTAAAGACTGTAGCTGATGTGAAGACAAACTAATGTCTTTGCTGGTCAGGGTTAAGTAGTTCTTTGTCACAAAAAGTAAGAAATGGACCTTAAAGTTCTCTTTTCCATGTTCAAGTTTCCAATGATTTAGGGCCTAGGTAGTCTACATTTATTGAATTTCCTTCTTTTTCTAAAAAAAAATCTCTCTTATGTCAAATATCTTAGTTGTGGTGACAATGTGATGGCCACATGCATGTGTCCAAACTCATCAAGCTGTATGCTTCAAATGTGTACAATTTTTGCATATGAATTAAATCTCAATCTTAATTTTAAATCCCCTTTAATTTTCTCTTCCTTCATTGATCACATAACCCATGGCAAATTAACCATATCCAATGTTATTTATCTTTATGAAGATATTATTTCTTAATGTATTTAGTAATTTTAGAGTATTATTGAGGATTACCTCTAGAAGCACATTCCGAGCACAATATAGTGGTGAGCAGGCAGAAGCAGAGGAGGTGGAAGACTTGCCTTTGAAGCTGCAGCTCCCTAGGACCCATTTAGACTTCAGATCTCTGCATGAAAGAGAAGAATCTAATTCCATGGTTTTTGTCTCCTTTAATTTTTCTCCCCGACAGCAGAAATGTCAAAGTTCCAGTGACTTGGTCTATATTTAGTGTTCTAGAAACATTACAGAGACTTAATTTTTATTATTTCCAATATCTTTCCTATTCTAATGACCACAAAATGAGACATATTCCTAAAGATGGAAAATATAGATAGATAAAAATAGGAAGATAATTTTATATAATTACTATTAATATGTGTATAATTGTGCATTTTTTACAAAATAGATCTTACCATAAATTTTCTAACCTGCTTTTTTTTCCATTAGCAAATCATGAAGGGAAATACATTTTTTTATGGTGCTGAGGATTTAACATAAGGCCTCACACATGCCGGGAAAATGACCACCACTGGGCCTCATCCTGGAAGTGCCTTTTTAATTAAAAATTATTTAGAACTGAAAATTAACAGATCTTCCCAATTGAGCTGCCTCATTTCACAGGTGGGAAAATTAAACTCTAGTTATGTTATACAGTTAAAATGATTCACTTTTAGGAAGCATCAAAGCCAAGCTTATAACGAAACCCCAAATCACAGGTAACCGCTTACTGCATTTTTCAGGCTCCTTCCTCTTTGTTGCTTTGACTACATCCGACAAGATAAAGTGGGATTAGAGAGTAGGAAAAATTCTGACTTTTGAGTTTGGTTGCCTATTTGCTGAGGAAGACCAGGTAACTCAGAATTTATTGAAAATGTTCTCTAGGATCTTTTTGATGGGTTTTCAAAGATTAAAACCTCAAATTGAGACAGGGACAATGCAGGTTGAGACATTGTATCTTGCTGACGTCTAAAATTGCTCTAAATCTCTAAAAACCTATCATCTAACCCAGTGTCAAAAGAAATATGCTTAGAACTAAGAATTTCCTGAGGTTTATGACTTAAAAAACCATTTACGTTGCAATAATTTGACTTAAAGTTTCTAAAAAAAGGTTCTGCAAGTCTTATCAATCACAATCAATTTTATTTGCTAAATTTAGTACTAGAGTGACATTATCTGTACAGTCTGTGTAAAAACATCTCACGGGGGTATCTTTTTGGAGGTATTGTGCTAGCAGGTGGTTTTGGAATTTCATGAAAATTCCACCCATAATCTCTTAATGTTGATTAACTTGGTCTCTCAGATGGGTTAGAAATGAGACTTACTTGCATATATGTAAATGATCCTTCATTTAAGGTTTCTATTCTTTCTTCCTTTGTTCCATCTGTTTCTCATTGTTCTCATTTTCTGTTTTATTCCCATTCTATGAGGGGCTAAAGTGTTTTAGTTTTTCTTTGCTACAGGAGACATTGGAGTCACTGAGCAGATCAGATTAAACAGGTGACATTCACTCCCATAGGTATTTTTATAATGGTAATGGAAAGAAAGCCCAGAATCTTTGTAGAGAGGGTCAGAGAACTGGGGAAGTGGTTTGTTTTCTCAAATGAAAACAGTGCTTCCAAATGATGAGAAGAAAAATCGAATTTACAGAATAGTATTATCATAAACTTGGCTATTGGGATTTATTCAATAAATTAGGGTCATACATTCTAGTAACTTTCTTTGACTTTTTAAAATAGCATTAGTTGATTTCTAATAACCTCATTCATTCCTAAATTCATAATTTTCTTTCTAATCCAGAGGATGACACACAGGGGATGCAATTAACTTAAAGTTTTTGACCTGAGTGTATTTTGAGAGGACAGGAAACAAGTATTTTCGGTATATTCTACTTGTCAGCATTTCTAAAACAATGGAACAGAAATGACCAGCATTGCAGAGTTCAAGATTTACATAGGGCAAGAACTTATCAGTGATCAGATGCTTTTAAATAATATTGGGAAATAGCAAACATATCAGCCATGGATTCTAAATTGTGTGTGATTTTATCAGGGGAGTAGGCTTTAAATATGCTAGATAAAACCTAAACCTTGGGTTTTAGTTATGGTTAATGGTTAATTAAAGCCTTTAGTAGGTCCTGCTGTGACTATGTGTGTGTGATGATTTAGCTTCCTACTCCTGGTGGATAAAACACCAGGTCAGAGGGTTTTAGCTTAGAATGCAATCCTGTTTAGCAATGTGCTAAATGCAGTCAGCTGCTTCTAAATACTCTACGTGGCACTTCAATAATGTAGTTCATTGAGCCAAAGTTTCTTATCATGGCCTCCCTTCATCTCATTTAGTTACTCTACAACTGAGTAACCCTTTAGAAAACTGTGCCCTAGAGAGTAGAGCTGAAAGCTCCATGTCAGAACTGGCCTCTGGCTTCTGATGGCTCAGTGTGATGTGTGGTCAGGACTGGAGAGGATGACAGATAACCAGAATCACCTCCCCTTGCCTCAGCCTACTAAGGATATGTCTATCATTGGATATTTTTTTCACTGAGTCACATTCCAGCCCTGTTTTAACATTTTTGTTTCAGACCGAGTCTCATTTAATAATCTAGGCTAACCTTGAACTTGAATTTAGGATTCCTGTTTCAATTTCCTGAGTGGCTTGGATTATGGATTTATACCACTAATCGTGGCTAGGTGGCCATTTATAGATGGAAAAGAGTAGAAGACAGCTACAAGTTTTGTCTAGATTATACTCGAAAGAGTAGAACACATAACCAATACATTTGGTAAAACAAAAGGCATGCTTTTTAAAATTCACCTTTTTAAAAAATTCTTGATTTTTTGAGACAGGTTTTCAAGTATCCCAAGTTAGCCTTGAACTCCTGATCCTCCTGCCTCAATATTCCTAATATTGGGATTATAGGCCTTTGCTACCACACCCAATTTAAGATTCAGTATTTCAAAAAACTGTATCTATCTATTATCTATCTATCTACCTATCTATCTATCTATCTATCTATCTATCTACCTATTTATCTGAGAGTATATGTGGGTTGATAAAATGCACAAAGCATAACATTTACCATTTAATACATCTAAGATGTATTATTTAGTGACAATTAGCAGTCATTCTGCTATACAGCCACTATCACCATCTAGTCCCATTGCTCCTAAATGAATCCCATATCCATCAAGCAGTCATTGCTTATTCTCTGTTCCTTCTGTTTTAGTGAATCAATCATCTGCTTTTCATCTGCATGGGTTTATCTATTCTGGATGTTTTGTATAAATGGGATCATGTATTACATGCCCATCTGTGTCTGGTTTCTTTCATCCGGCCTAATATTTTCAGTTTATCCATGTTGAAGTGTGCATCTTCATTTCTTTTTATGACTGAATCATGTTATATTGTATGCATTGATCACATTTTGTTTACACATTTATTGGTTGATGGGTGTTTGGGATGTTTCCAACTTTAGTTATTGTAATTAGCGTTGTTATGAGTATATCAGTCTAGGCTCTGGCTGGTGATGGCTCAGTATGATTTGTGGCCTGAACTTTGAATAATGACTAATAGTCAGAATCTCTTCCCTTTCTCCTATGTATCTTACATCTGATCTGCTGGTTGGTTCAATAGGTTCTTGATGGTGAAGATGGTGAATGATGGTGAAGGAAGGCAAAGTGAGAAGAGAGTTAAATGAGAGGGACTTGGTTCTGTCACCAACAGCCCACAAGTGATTTGTGGCAGATAATTTTGTTTCTCTGTCTCTTTGTCCTGTCTGTCCAATGAGGGAGCGGCACCCTGGCTGTATTTGGGTTCTAGGATTCAATGTCTACATGAGGCTGTGCAAACATACCACGTTCCTCATGATGCAGAACACCTTTCCCATCATCACATCTGCGATCTGATGTGCTCTGGCTCTGCATAGGCACAGGGATGCTTCTTTTCTCTGCTCAAGGTGTGAACATGACAGTTTCTGGTGAACTTGAGGTGTGAAGGAGTCAGAACCTGAAATTATTCAAATGCTGCAGTTTAACCCAGTCAGGACCTGAAATGATACACCTCAAAATACAAGAACAGTGATTGTATAACCAAGAAACTGAAATATGAGCTTGAGGCTGAGATTATATCATGCAAGAAACAGGACCTATCGAACTTTTGACATTTAGAATGTCATTCTTTACAGGCAGCTAGCAACTTTTAGGGGTTGGCCCATGGGTTATTCATTATCAAGAAAAATTTACGACTATAAGGTTTCTTCTTCTTTGTACTACAGCAAGAAAACATTAATGACATAAGAAGTTTCTTCTTTGGTAAGATAGAAACTGTAATGGGCTATCTCGTATTCTAAATGTGTACCCTAAACGTATTCTTATGTACACTTAATGTGCCACACAAGTCAAGGTTAGCAGAGGAATCTCATAGGTTAGAAATGGAACTCTTTTCTTTTCCTTTCTGTCCTTTAAAGCATGATCTAATGTGTGCCCACAGTCAAATCAACTGCCTTTATAGCATTAGTTCTCCCAGCTGTAAAATAACAGTGGTGCCTAGTTTAAAAATGTCTACTCTTACTGTGGTGATTAGTACTAATTGTCAACTTGACAGGATCTGGGATCACCTAGGAGACAAGCCTCCAGGAACATATATGAGGGATTATTTAGATGATATTAGTCTGTGCCCCTACCATAACAGATTATTGTGATCAGGTTAATTGAACTAAGAAGATATTCCTACTTTAGAAATGGTGGTTCCATTCCCTGGGCTTGTGTCTGGACTTCAGAAAAAGGAGAGAGTCCCTTAGGTACAGACATCCATTGCTCTGTGCTTCCTGATTGTGGATTCAATGTGACCATGCTTCAAGCTCCTGCCTGCCACCTTGACTTCCCCAATACATCTGACTTGAAGTGTGAGCTGAAACAAACTTTCCTACTTAAGATGCGTTTGTCAGGGTATTTTATGACAGTAACAGGAAAAGTGATGAGGACGCTTACTTTTGGATAAAGCCACTTACCTAAATTTATTCATAACAGTCTATGTTACAGACTGCAGCATTAAGGAACTCAAACATCCTGTACATTTAACTGGTATGTGTGGGAATCTAAGGAGACCCAGGCATCACCAGAGATATTAATGGCTAAAACTAGACTATTATTCATAAATGGAGATGTTAAAAAAGATTTAATTGTATAAAATAAGGAGAAAAAGAAGAAGGCAGATATTTTCCCCTATAAATTCGGATGGGCCGACAGTTGATTTATGGTTACTCATTTAAAAGAGTGTTGTTTTCATCTCCATATAAAGCTCTGACGGGCAGCCCCTTCATGTTACATTGTCATCCAGACCAGCAAATAAAACTGCTTCCCTGACAATCTTTCCACTTTATTCCCAGCCAGGGGAAAATTAAACTGAAAAGCCGGCAGGAACCAGCTCTATTTCTCCACAAAAGAACATGCATAGTCGGGCTTGGTGGTGCTTTCCTTTAATCCCAGTACTTGAGAGGCTGAGGCAGGTGGGTGTCTGTGAGATCAATAGCCTGGTCTACACAGTGAGTGCCAGCTACAGGGAAACCCTGTCTCAAAAAGACCAAAACAACAACAGCAACAACAGAACCAAAATGAGTGCAGAACCCTAAGGGACTGAAAATTAATCTGCCACATTTATTTAAGTAGGCTCTGGCTCAGCCCATATATTCACCCTCGAATGCTAATGAACTTAACACTTCTTTCCAGTTACTTTACATATCATTTCCTTTCTCTTTACCTCTTTTCAAAGTGAGTCAATTGATAGATTCTTCTTTCTTTGGCAATCACTTACTTTGGTCGATGATTTTATTTTTCCTTTGAAGTTGATTTTGAAAGGAGTGACACTAATGATGAATTAATTAACACCCAAACAGAGTACATCTCCTTAATTAGGCATGATCAGAGGCTCAACGTAACGGGATGTCCTGAAACTGCACACTATGCAAATATTAGACTTTTCATTCTTCCCATTACATCTGAAACCATCAAGCAAAGGATGTTTTGCAGTACGTAGCACAGACAGGGCCAGGTGCAAACCTTTCAACCGAAGGCTGAATTTTGGGTGTACTAGTTGGGGAAAGAGTAAAAGCAATTTTAGAAAAAGAGGAAAAAAAGAAGTGCAAAGGTCTGAACAAGTTAAATTAAGCACAGAATGAGCTATAAAAACTATGGATTTTATGATTAAACTAAATCAGTCAGTTACCCCACCCCACTATTTAATATGCCTCATTTGGAATTCTAAGACACTTCACTTTAGGCACCTGTGAATTATGCAAATCTGAAGAGATCCTTCAAATCCAGTAACCACTAAGAGTTACTAAGCCCATCTGGGGTTTACTCAAGCTATTAGGATACAGAAAGATAGTGAGTAAATGAAGCCACAGTAATTCCCAGGTCCTAATTTTAGCCAATGGTTTTCATTTCCTTTATTTACCACCTACCACCAACCTTAAAAAAACTGGAGTGGTAAAAGTTAATAGAAAACTGACTGTCCCCTTCCAAATCAGAAATGACAACACCCAAGGATGTGATGCCCTCAGGCATTTGAATATCCAACCACACAATAATACTGTGAGAGCCTTGGAGGGCTGTAAGGTTTTGCTTCAGTCAGAAAGGAGGGAGTAACCGATTGGGCTCCAGTCATTGATGGAAACACTGCAGGGGCAGAAATTCATTAACTGTGAGTGCTAGAGTACAAACTGATTTTATGCTACGATGTCATCCATTGATTAGAACAATGAAGAAAAGGGGCTTTGTGTAAATCTTGAAGTTTGAAATCTGTGTTTAATAGATAAGCTAACATTTACCGAACATTGTGAGATCTAAGCTCCGATGCCAGGAAAGGAGGAGGGTCACAGGAGACCGGAAGGTCAGTGAGAATTTGAGGAGCTGTAGAGAGATAAGATACAGTTTATTCACTCTAGGCTAAGGTTTCTACATAGACTGCTAGGCAGTCAGTCACCAGCAGGCACCCAGGCACACTCTGGCATACACAAGTTACACACAGGCATACATGCAGACTGGCATACACCTGGTATGGAGATGGCACATAGGTCTAGAGGCAAGTTGGTGATGGCCTAGGCTCAGGCTCAGGTTTAGGCTCAGTCTCAGCTCAGCTCAGGATCAGACTCAGGCCTGTGACCTCAAGGACGTATTTATATAGAATCACACAAAAGTGGTACTCTACCACAATAGTTCTATCAAAGATTACATCACTGTTTACTTTGGGAGTCCCTGGATACCTGGTGTCAGCCATTTGGTGTTGACTCGTGGCTCCCAGATGTCTATCGTCAACCATAAATTTTAGCTGGCTCATAGCTATATCATATCAGTACCATGTTGGCTAAACCAAACTGGCCCTTATGACCTTCTATACCGCTCCCCTCCCCCAGTCCCAACCCTCCCTATCCCACCCAAAACATACTGTAGATTGGACATAGTTTTGAATCCTAGGATCCACATAGTAGAAAGAGAACACTGAGTCCTACAAGTTGTCCTCTGACCTCCACTTCTGCCCCGTGCTTGCACCTATCCATCCACATGCACACACATAATAAATAAAAATTTAATTTAAAAAGTGTCCTGCAATTAACTTGTAGGAATCAGCTCAACCTGGGTTTGAACTGTGTCTGAGTGACTCCAACTGTGCTAGATTCTTTAGCTCATCAGTTCTCTGATTGTCTCTTTAATTATTAGTACTATTCTTTGTGCTGAGAATGAGAAATAAGAGGAATAAGAAGGTTGAAGTCTAGGTTGAAATACAGAAAATTTCCATTCTCTTCTATGTACAACGAAGGCCCTGGTTAGGTGCAAGGTGTGAGATGTGGCTACACGTATCATGGAAACAGAACTTGGAGTAGGGGAGGCAGAATTCCACAGGAGTAATTGGAATAAATATAAGCCATATGATGCAACCTGATATTATTATACGTAACATAATAATATTACTTACATCCATATGTACTAAATATAAATTAGGGAGCAAATGTTTAAATCCTGTATTTTCTACTTTGTAGGTACAACTGGATTGATCAAGGTTTCAATAAGAAACTAGTGGTCCAAATAAAAGCCTCAATGAAAAGACTACTTTGAGAGACGCTAAGGAGGGAGAGTAGTGTTGCACCCTGACACTAGCCATGAGGGGAATGGGTAATACCCTGAGGACTAAAAGGATGAGGGAGAAGTGACTTCGGAGAATGGAACTCACCTGACAAGGACTGTGCTCGTCAAGGGCTGTACTATTACTACTGGACTCAGGGCCTGAATCTGGGAGAGAGAGGAGAAGAAATCCCCTGATACCTTGTGCTTCCTAGTCCATTGCTGGTGCTAAGTCCTCCCAGAAGCAAACTTATCAAGGACCTGGGGAAATGTAGTCTGGGGGCCTGTCTCTCAGGGGAAAATGATTCTAAGGAAGGGGAGGGGAATAGCCTTGAGAAACTCACTTGTCCTCTCCAAATTTCAGTTATTTTAGTGGTGGTGTGTTGTTTGTCATATTAACATTTCTATTTCCAATGCATTATTTGAAAAACTTCAGACTTAATAATGTTTAGAAATGGTTTCATGAACATACACACTCACTCTTTACCTTCATCCACAATTTGTGAACATTTTGTCACTATTGCTTTATTCCTTTTCCTCTTTGTTACCAATGTATATGCACCTATGTGCATACATGTGCATGTATCTGCAAACACACACACACATACAGATACACACAGACATGCATACAGGCACACACACACAGACAGCACAGACAGACAGATACACAGACACACACACATAAACATACACACACAGGCAGACACACAGATAGACAGACAGACACACACACATTTATGCTCAGCCATCTGTAACTTGAGACTTAACCCCTGAATGAGGAGGCAGAGGCAGGCAGATCTCTGGTCAGCCTGATCTACATAGTGAGTTCTAGACCAGCTAGGCCTACAGAAAACCCCTGTTTAAAAAAAAACAAAGAAATACAGCTTCAGGCCAGGAGTTTTGTGGGATATAGATTTATCTGATGACTTCTTAATTATTGGACTCAATATAAACAGTGTTGGCAATTCTGGTAGAGAGGTATGATGTCCTTAGTTCATCTTATCTGAAGGTATAGGATTTTAGAAGTTTCCACCATGGGGTGGATCATTTGGGTAATTCAGTATCTACTAAACTTATTTTTTTCCAATTGGAACTGTCAAGTCAACTAGTAATATCTTTTTCACCTACATTTCTTACCCATTTTTTTTTTTTTTACAACCATTGGATTTTCTCACAATGACAGAAATAGTTTCATGAAAGCAAGATTAGAAAGCCTGGTAAGACTTCTTTGTATTACAACCTTCATCTCTTCTAATGCTGAACTGCTTATACTTATCCAACATTTACAGTGTGCTCATTGGAAGCCTTGACCTATGGAGTTTTCATCAGTGTCTTGATAGTTGTCTAAGTTAATTTCTCTAGAGCATATCTTTTTCCTCAGGTTTCCTGCTGACAGCTGTGTTTGGGTCCTTCTAGATACCCTAAGCTCAACATACTCCAAAGGAAGCCATTATCTTCAGTTCGTGAAGTGCTCTTCCTGTGTTCTTTAGTCCAATAATCGCATCTGTCTTCTCAATGACCCTGTTGTAGAAAAAGATTCCTGTGGGTTACCAGCTATCACAAGAGCCCTTTTCTGTATGAATCAGCATTATCCCATTTAATCCTTGAATATAGCCTCAATAAGTAGAAAGCATTACCTAGGGAACATGGCTCCCAAGGCAACAGTTGGCAAGTCTTTATGGTAGGATTAAAATCCAGCTCTCTTAAACTTCAAAACCTTTGTTTTAGTATGGTGACTGAGTGTATCACAGCTGTAAAAAAACTTGCTTTATCAGCTATTGTGGAGGATTAGACAAGTCAGGCTAACTTTCAAGTCAATGTTTTTCTTTTTTCTAAAATGGGAAAAGTAATAACCCTTATTTTGTATGGTTGTTATGAGAGACTTGACTGAGTTAAACAACAGTGTTAATTCCCAGTTTGATAAGATTTGGAACCATCTAGATGACAAACTGCTAGATATACCCTCTGAATTACCTATGAAGGATTATGTTTATTAGCTTAATTGTTCTGACCTGCAGCTGCTTCAAGATACTTGACTTCCCTGCTTTGATGAACTGTGAACTTTGAACTTTGAGAAGAAATAAGCCCTTCCTCCCTTAAGAAACATTTCTCAGTGTGTTTTGTCATAGCAACTGGAAAATGAACTAAGCACTATAGCTCCTCCCAAGCCATATATACCTTGTGTCATCTTTTAAAGTATTTTATTTATTTTTATCATTTTATGTGTATGAGTGTATTGCCTGCATGTATGTAAGTGCACCTGTGTTGTGCAATTCCCAAGGAGATCAGAAGAGTGAGTCAGATTCCCCTGGAATTGGAGTTATGGATGATTGTTTGCTACCATGTGGGTGCTAGGAATCGAACCCAAATCCTCTGAAGAGTAGCCAGTGCTCTTAACCACCGAGCCATCTCTCCAGCCCCATCTTGTGTCATCTTAAATGGCTCCTTTTACTCAATGAGTAAAGTCTATTAGGGATCATCTCACATGTCCTAAAAGTTCTATGACCTCCTTCAAATAGTGCCACCAAATGTTCAAATACTTGAGTCTTTGGGGGACATTTCTCATTCAAACTACTACATACCATAAACTTGCAGAACTAAGTAGGGACAACAGAGAGCATATGGCTTCAAAGCAGAATATATTTGCTATGTGCTTTACAAAATGATCCCAAATGCTTTGTGCAAGGAGTAGTGTAGTAACTCCTTCTTGGTTTTCCTGGCTATATCTCATCCCTTCTTGAACCCATCCTCCCTTTCTTTTGGGGCAAGGAGGAAGTTCCCCAAAGTGTGATCTCAGTTATGCCAATGGCCTTTTGTGTTTCATTGGCCTCACTGGAACATTGGAATCCCCCCGACTGGCCTAGTCCTCTAGCACATGCAGTTCTTTTTGTCTGAATATTCTTTCTTGCTGTTGTCCTTAATAATAAGCCCAGATTTTTCTTCCTCAAAGAAGGCGTTTCTGATATTCACATCTGAGTTCATGGTTTCTCATCCTCTATGGCTTATGAAATGCCTCAGTTCTAGTACCTGTCTCATTTCTCTCTACCATGACTATGGGTGTAGCTATCTGCCCTTGCTACTGCTGTGAGCTCCCCCAAGAGGGCAGGGACATATGTGTTTCGCTTTTTAAGTCTCCAGTGCCAGTCTGAGACTTGGCTCACAGTAAGTGCGCACTAGATTGTCATTGCTTACTGGCAATTGAGTTGTAGTCTAAAGGTTTCCATAAAATGCTAAGGGAGTTAAAAAAAGAGAAATGCTGTGGTAGGCTTTTGAGGGGGCTTTGGAACGTAATAAAAACCTAGAGGATTAGGAGAAGAGGAAATGGAACAAAGGGAGAAAAAGAGGCTTCAGGAAGCTGTGTGGAAGGGAGAAGACCTGAAATATGCACGCTGGGAAACGATGTGCAGAAGACAGCCCTGTGTATGGGAGTGGCTGCAGACTGGCTCAAAGGGAAGCATAAGGTCCCTGGTCTACAAAAGTTCTGATGCAGTGTAGGGATAACAGGAATCCACAGAGACACAAGGTTGTTAAGAATCACATTCCATCCTGCACGTGAACTCTCAGCTTCTGTCGGTCTTCTAAAAGTCTCCTCAGCATCAAGTATACCTTTATCTTGTCATCATTTGATCACACATACACATGACTCCTAGCATGATTTAGGTTCTCAATAAATGTTTCTTTCATCCTTGAAATGCTTGAAAATGCCTCAGAGTTAAAGGAAGTCTTCAATATTTAGTATCATAAATAAGGCATTATAAAAATGTATGTATTTAGTATTCTAATATTTGATATGCACTAATATAGAACACTTAAGCATCTAAATACTATTTAAATGATTCAGTATTATTTAAAAAATCATAGTATTTATAGATGAATATCTGTCCTGTCTATAGTTTTCATGAGTTTAAGAACGCCGGCCTTATATATACTTAATTCTGAATTTTATTTTTGGTGATGGTGCTGGGAATTCTGCATACTAGGTAAGCATTCTACCAATAAGCTTTATCTCCATCCTTAGTTTTAAGCTTTTATGCTTAAAAAAGTCCCATTATTTTTTAAGAAACTATCTTCTTATGGAAGGCTTGAATATTTTGAGACATTTGGATTGACTTTTTCTAGATCATCTTCAATTTTATTGCCTTTGATAAGGTTTTTAAGAATATATAAATTTTTTCTCAATTGCCAGAACCAGAGAGGCAGTTTCCTTGCTTCTTCATGTGTGTGTGTGTGTGTGTGTGTGTGTGTGTGTGTGTGTGTGTGTGTGTCTTTTGATTTCAGTATTTTTTTTCCTCAACAAATGCTCAATGGAGTTAGGCAAAGTGAGTTCATATTAGTGGAGCCTACCAAGAGGATGGAGCCTCACAGCTGGATCACAGGTTTTATGAATACTACCAGCAGAGAAATTCTGTCATCAGCCCCAGGAATCAGAGGCTGGCAAAAGAGATGTCAATGGGGTGACTGGGTGACTAAAGATAACCAGGTGACTGAATGAAATTAGGACTGGGATTTAAGAGGACCCTGCACTCCAGGAAAGTCTATTCTCCAAGACTCCATTCATCCATGTCCTCTGAGTGGACACAAAACTTCAGTTTCGAATTGAGTACATTTTCCATCCATGGATTTGCTTGTTTTGTTCAGTTTTACTTTGAGTGTTTGAGGTTGTCTTTTCGACGTAACAGCTAAACCCACGGCTTCCTTTCTCGTAAAACCAAAACAAAAAGGCTCTCTATTCAGGTGCTCTGTGTGTGTGGTACACATATGTAGCACGTACCTGGGATCAAAGCTGTCTATATAAAGTCCTTGAATCTGTGTGGGTTCAAACAGATTTCAAAGCTTCAGGATCCTGAAAGGTTTCGCTCTGCTTCCTGAGGACCTAAGTACGGTTCCCATAAAGCCATGGCTTGTCTTAGGGTCCAGAGGTATGAAGCTCAACTGGAGCTGGTTTCCAGGACCTGGCCCTATGTGGTCCTGCTTGCTTTTTTCATCATCCCTGTCCTGTCCAAAGGTGAGTGGAGACTTTTGGAGCATGAAGGAGGAGGAGGTGCTTTTCCTACCTGGGTTTCATTTCTTTCAGTAGCTAGGGACGGTGATTTGCAGCGAAGCCTGAAGTGAAAGGAAAATATCTCCTGGCTACATGGCTATGTGTTTTAAGGCAAGCTGAAGACAGCCAGCTGCAGCAAATCAAAGGAGACATAACTCAGAGCAGAGTGCGGGGCTTCTTGTAGAGGCTTAATAAACACTTGTGAGTTGGTTTGAGAGAGGAGAACAATTTCAGATATGTCTATTTTGTTGGAAGAATCTGCTGTAAAATGAAGGGATTTAGGAGGGAAAGGACATCCATAATCCTGAGTACATTTGATCTTGATATCACAGTGAGTGAGCTCAAGATTTTTCTCTTAGAAAACTGGATGTAAACCAATTATACGAAGAATATGGTCTTCACTCACTTCAAGTTTTTGAAATATTTTTTATTCTTTAAACTAATTAGCTAGTTATTTTAAAGATGAACTAGTTTGAAATTGAAGAAAGAAAGGGGATATAGGAAAAAAGAAAGGAAGGAAGAAGGAAGGAAGGAAGAAAAGAGGAAGGAAAGAAGGAAACCATCAGTCTGTTTTTTGGTAGAAGATTTTTTTTTTGCATAAATTCTCAATTGTTCTTTTACCTACATGTGGATTTCAAGTGCAGATCCCTGATTTTCAAGTGAAAAGAAAGGTCTTTAGAAGTTGATGCTAGGCTTGTTACAGGGCTTAAAATGACCTTCACTGTCTCTCTCTAGAACTTCTTAAGAAAATACATGGTTTATATGAAACGAGATGTACAAGTGATATTTGACAAATTAATTTTTACTGAAGAAACAATAATCTTATACATCTCTAACCTGATCAGCTCAAAAGAACTTTAATGTGGGCAGAACTTGCTTAAACACGCTAATGGAGTTTACACATTATGATATAGAGGATGTCTCTCATAGCAGAAATGAAGATTGAACAGAAGACTACAGTTTCACCAGCCAGGCTGGGAATACCATGGCAACAACTGCTGCCATATTGTTCTCTCTTCCGAGGACAGATGTTGCCAAGTACAGGTGATTCAGGGAGAGACTAGTGTATCTAGTAGGGGCTGATTTATGGGTAGGAAGATGTGCCTTGGAAACTCAGCCTGGAGTACTAGTTCCAGGTTGTATCATGGGAGACACTGCATGCTGTTTATTGGTTTAGAATTGGTTTAATAACTGTCAATGACATTGTTCAATTTAAGTTTTGGATGTCATTTGCAACATCAATCAGACAGCAGCATACAGCCACTTTATGCAGCACAAAGCCACTGTTGTGTTTGTTTGTTTTGCAGAGGCAAGGATAGAACCCAGGGCCCAGTATGCTTCAGGCAAGGGCTGTGCTATTGAACTATATCCTTACTTCTTTTGTTTTGGCTTTGCTTTTCTGTTTGTTTGCAAGTCTTTTTATTTATTTATTGTTTTAAAGACAAGGCCTTGTCATTTAACTCGGGTTGGTCTTAAACCTCATGTGTACAGCTTCCACCTCCTGAGTGCAGGGGTTACAGATGTGTACCGCCATTCATGGCTGCAAAGTCACTAATTTCAGAAGATCCAAGTCTTTTTGGATAGAGAGATGGACTCCCTTCTCTTGTAACCAGAGGAAAAAGAAAAAACAAAAGAGCAGGAAAGCATTCAAGTGAAGGACAGAGGGAGGAAGGAGGAGGAGGTGGTGGTGACCGGGGAAGCCCACAGAAGTCAAGAGCAGGGTTGCCTCAACCCCGAGAGGAAACGACCCTGGGCTCTGCGGCTTCCTTGTCTAATATCATATACCATTACACCATTGTGGTGCCAGGGGAAGGGGCGGCCAGTGCTGCTCCTGGTTGGCAGGGGTACAGTCATATATGTAGGTGAGAAATTCTAGACTTTGCTTTGAGAGATAGACAAGCTTCTCCTGACTACCAATCATTACTGTTCCTGAATGATAGAGTTCCATCATAGCCACAGGATGCCAGCTCGGTAGGCTCTTCACCCTCATGTGGAGGGCTCTACCTCCATTCTTATGCATGTGAGGGAAAAATGAAAGAGGAGAATGTTTGCTGAAATGGCATATTTCAGGAGAGAGCTGGGTCTTCTAGTTCCCACATCAGTGTTATTCCTACCCTGGCCAACTGTCTTCAAGACACTAATTTCCCAAAAAGGAAATCTTTATGGAGAGTGGCTGCAAGATAGCTGAGAGATGGGAGATGGTGATGCTGGGGTGTGTGGAAGGGCAAAGGGTGACATGGTTGCTGAGGGGTGAGCTAGAGGCTTGAAGGAGCTCATCCAAGATAAACCTCCCATGTGCCAAGATATGACCTGACCTGATGCTGGCCAGAGATGAGCATGAGTTCACTGAGTTCCCTTTGGCTTTTCCATGTCAGCCATGCATGTGGCCCAGCCTGCAGCGGTGCTGGCCAGTAACCAAGGTGTCGCCAGCTTTACATGCGAATACGCATCTTCACGCAACGCCAATGAGGTTCGGGTGACGGTGCTGCGGCAGACAAACGACCAGATGACCGAGGTCTGCGCCACGACGTTCACATTAGAGAATGAGTTGACCTTCGCAGATGATCCCGTCTGCACTGGTACCTCGAATGGAAGCAGAGTAAACCTTACCATTCAAGGACTGAGAGCTGCTGACATGGGACTCTACTTCTGCAAGGTGGAGCTCATGTACCCACCACCGTACGTGGTGGGCGTGGGCAACGGGACCCAGATTTATGTCGTTGGTGAGCAAAGTCATTTTACTGAGAACACATCTGTTGCTTCCCTATCTTCTTTACATGAGAATAGTTTTGTTCCTTAGTTTGAGATGATTTGCGAACGGGACTGTGATTCTTAGTTAGCTGTTCTCTAGTAGATGGAAGTCTTGCTTATGGTGAGTAGTTACCTGAATTATCATTCTGACTAAATAAGTTGAGGTGAGGAAGGTGTTTTATTCTGCTGATAGGTTGGAGCACTTGTTCTTTGATAAGCTTCATGAAGTATGGCCTTGTACCTATGCTGAAACTCTGGGGAAGTCAAGTCAAATAGCCAAACATAACCTGTGGGTTACTAGTACAACTTAGGGCTGGATAGCAAAGTCTAGAAGCACTGATTTCTTTTTCACCTTTGAGGAAAGCAGGGCCCTAAGGTTGAAAACTGTCTCAGGGAGGCTTGTGCTTTGTTCTCTGTTGTAGATCCAGAACCATGCCCAGATTCTGACTTCCTCCTTTGGATCCTTGCAGTGGTTAGCTCAGGGTTGTTTTTTTACAGTTTCCTCATCACTGCTGTTTCTTTGAGCAAAATGGTGAGTATGGTGCTAACAATGCTCTGTGGTTAATGAGGACGCCTTCAGTGGTACTACTGACCAGATGACGGAGTCAAGTTTAATCTTCATGACATGAAGCAGTAAATGAAGAGCAGGAAGGGCAGGGTAAAGAACACACTAGAACCCTACACGCTAGCCTTTGAGTTTCAGGATGACTAATGCTGTACGTGAGCATGCTTGACAGTGAATGTTTGTGTGCTTCTGAGGAGAGTTTCAGTTTGAGTAACTGTTTGAACAACATGGGGCAGCTGTTTTGGTCTTTACCTTTATGGCAATGGCACTAAAGTCGGCAGTAACCCTGGAACACAGGATTCTGTTGGGCAGAAGCTGCTAGTGAGACCCCAGATGGGTTTTCATTCTCCTCTAAATGTTCCTTCATGGGAAACTCTCTCCCGGTCCCACCCGTGTGCCTTGTTTGTTCAAGCTGTAGCCACTTGTATAATACCTGTCCCAATTATCCTGTAGGCTTAAGCAGGATGTCTTGGCCTCCCTCCGGGCTCAGTAAATCAAGTCCCATTTCTGAGTTAGTAGTGAAAAAGAGAGAAGTGTGGAGTTGAGCTTCCTGTTAGAATTTCCAGTGGTCCTTTTCAGTCACCTCTGTGCAAGGCTGCCTTTCCCATTATAAACCAGTTTCTGTTTTCTTTCTCCTCCCCTCTCCATCTCTCTATTTCTTCTTCCTTCTCCTCAGTTCCTCCTTGTTTCTCTATCTTTGTCTCTCTGCCATTATTTTCTGTTTCTCCTTCTCTCTCTCTCTCTCTCTCTCTCTCTCTCTCTCTATTTCACACACACACACACACACACACACACACACACACACACACAGAAAGAAAGAAAGAAAGAAAGAAAACTTTTCATCAAGGCTCTGTTCAACCTGATAGGGATGTTCTGTTGTTACGGCTTCTTCCCACTTGATTTGCTACAAGCTACCACACAGGCTAGCCGACTAGACATCAATGTTCGAGGTGCTAGAAACTCGGACCTAACACAGACAAAGACGAAGTAATAAAAAAGCATAACAGGAATGGAGATGAGAAATACAGCTTTAAAGCAGGATATCTGAAGTTGATGCCTACTGTCCCATAGACAAGATCTAGTCAATTATCTTAGATATTTGGGGTGTTCTTGGTGGTTTTCTTAGAGTATTTTTCTTTTCTCTTTCATTCTGAGAAAATGGTTTCTATTTTACATCCAAATCACTGAATTATTTATCTAAAATGAATTTTAATAGTCAAATCAAGAAAATCTCCTGGAGTTTATAATTCTGTATATTGCAACTGTTTTTTTTTGTTGGGGTAGAGACCCAGTATTTGCTGAGTCCTATTATAGCTAAAAATGACTTCTGTATTCTTTGATAATAATTGCTGTTTCTTTTTGTGTTTGGCAGTTAAAGAAAAGAAGTCCTCTTACAACAGGGGTCTATGTGAAAATGCCCCCAACAGAGCCAGAATGTGAAAAGCAATTTCAGCCTTATTTTATTCCTATCAACTGAAAGATCATTTGTGAAGGAGAAAGACCATATTTCAGCCTGTAAAAGCTGAGGCAATTTCCACTTTTTGTTACCCAGCTAGTTTTATTTTTTGTGTATTTTGGGGAGAGTTTGCCTCTCTTTATTATGAAGCTGGATGCAGAATTCAAATTGAGCATACTACAATTCAGAGCAAAGGACCAAGAAAACAGAACTGGAATATTTCTGTTATTCCAGATTCAATTTTAGTAAAAGCATCACTTGGAAGTGATATAAGGGTGTGTAGCATTATGATGTGGGGTCAAAAGAATGTTAGGGAATGACACAGTCCAAAGAAAGGAAGACAGCAGAGAGGATTATAGTGCATATACCCTGCATTTACTTGAGATGTCTATGACTGAAATGATCTTAAAATTTTCATGCTGTGTTATTTTTTCTTAAAAATGTGTAATTACACAAAGATTCATAAAATATCCACATGGCTATGTGTTAGCCAGTGATTCCAAAGGTTGTATTGTACCAATATGTATTTTAAAATAATATTGTACATGAGACTCTCATGTGTTTTTGTGTATTTGAAGATGATTTGAATACAAACACTATATGGCAGTGTCTTCCCATAATGGGTTCTGGGAAAGTTTTGTGGGGGAGCTCAGGACACTAATACATCAGGTAGGATACAAGGTCCTATGTTAACTGGCTTGAAAACTCGATGAGGTTGTGGCAGTGCTCTGTTCTATTAAATTGTGTTGACATGAGTTTTGGGTTTTTATATTCCTTTCTTTCAATGATTTACAAGGAAGTCAAAACTGGTGGTGTCTGTGTGAACTCGACAGAGCACTGCTATCAAGGAAACGGTCTGATCTAGGAAGCTCCAGTACCATGGTCCCAACTCCTTAAAACACATTGTTAATGCCACAGAAAGAAGAAAGCAACTGGTAGTGGAATAGGGGTGCATGAACGTTTCTGAAAACTAACACTGTTGGTGTTTTTTTAACTCAATATTTTCCATGAAAATGCAACAACATGTATAATATTTTTAATTAAATAAAAGTTTTTGGTGTTTGTTTTATAGAGTTGTCTTTATTATTTTTTGCAGTTGAATATTGTGTTTGAGTTTAGTTTTACAAGATTTATTTTATTTTAATTATGTGTGTCTGTGTGCGGGTAGGTACATGTGAGTGGAGGTGCACGAGCTATCAGATCTCCTTGGAGTTGGAGTTACAGGTGGATGTGGGTGTGGAGTGATGTGGGTGTTGGGAAGCCAGCTCAAGTCCTCTGCAAGAGCAGTACACGCTTAAAGCCCAAGTTGTCTCTCCAGTTCCTGAGTTTGGCTTTGATTGATTCGTTCAAGTCCTTAGTTTCCAATGCTAGAAACTCTGAAAACAAAATGGAGAAATGAAAAGGGACAAAGAGTGAGTCATGAGTCAGTTTTACACCAGCCCATTATCTGCATCCATTTTTGGAAGGGATCTATCATTTCCTCTGATTTCTTCTATTTGGATATAATATAGATACAGCTGTCCCTTAACAATTAAATGCCGTTCTCTTTACCCAAGCCTTCACTTCTTTCTTCCCCACAGTTTTCTCAGTTGCTGGTAGCCATTTCTCCTGCAGCCATTTTGATTTGTCTGCATGGTAAGTGGAGCTTTCCCTGTGTCTTACAAATAAATGGTCTGTTTTGCAAATGTAGTAGAAACACATCTGCTGTTCTGTGTGGCTATTAGCACCGAAAACTTGGACCTGGCCCACTGAAGTCTCTGATTCTTGGTTAACCAAGATGTGTAGTCAGCCTGCTTGGTTTCCACTTAAGGTTTCTCATTCTTGACCTCTACATCCTGTTATTGTCTTGGTAATGATTCTATGTTTGGTCAGAGACCACCTCTAACTGAATATACCGGATCACTTATTAAGAACACTGACTCAAGTACAGGTATGCTGACTCACAATCTTTGGATGGTGAGTCTAGAGATTTACAAGAAGTTCTCTAGTGTTTCTTCTCCCCATCAAGTTTTGAGAAGTGCTGTTTGCTTAGGTAGCATTCCTTACGTCTGCTTCGATCTCTCTCTCTCTCTCTCTCTCACCCCCTTTCTCACTCTTGCCCTTTCATTTCCCCCAAGAAAGTCATAGAAATGTGACAGCACCACTGTAAGTACTTCAAGAGTGTTTGCTAAGTAAGAATGAAGAGATCTTTGAAAACACGGCTACTGTTATTACTTAGAGTGCATTGCTACAATATGGAAAGCTACACCTCTTGCTCTCTTGGTCTTTGGTACCCAGAAAGAGATAACACAAATTTCTTTCTACTCCAAATGTCTTTAGAGAGATTTCTCTTTTCTCTGGTTTATGGAATGTCTAAATGATAGAAGGGCCCTAGACAAGGGTCCTTCCAGGTGTCTCTCAGATAAAATTAGACAATGGAGTTCATATATGTGTAATATAACCTCTATAATCACGTGGAATTGTACCATTTGCTATTTATCAAGTTAAACATTTGCTTCTTTACTCAGTCTTAATAATTTTTTTTATTTTAAAAATTGTTTTAGATAAAATTTAACTTTATATTTGAAGTTAGATTACAAACATTTTAAAACAAAGAATGGACATTTGTTTTTATACTTCTGTGTTATGTATTTTAAAATTTTCTAATTGAATCATGGTGTATTTCATACAGAACATCTCATTCGATCTTAATCATCTTTATTCCCTTCCCCACCAGCACTCCCTCAGAGCCCCCAACTGGAGTCCGTACATCCTGTCATCTGTGTTAAAGTCTATTGTGTCAAGTTAGTGTCCACAGATATTCCTCAGGGCAACTTCATCCACTGAGGTCTAGCCAACCTATCCAGAGTCCCTCACTTTATTAAGACCGGCTCATCCTTACCCAACAGTAATCAGTTGCTTCAGCAAAGATCGGGGTCTGCTGCCCATTCCCCTGGTTTGACGCTGTTTTAAACCTTGAAGATTCTGGACCATAAGTTCCAAGCAGCTACTCTGCCCTCTCCTTGCACGTTCTCTCAGCACACTCCCGATCTTTCTATGGCTAAGTATTCTCATTTTTTTTCATTTTAAACTCTGGGATGTTGCTGAAGTTGACTTCTTTTGCACAGTTAGATGGAGACTTCCTCCGTATCTTCATAGATACACAGGTAGTTGAACTTAGGTGAGACTGAACTTGTAAAATGTTGATGTTGTTCAGTTATGCTGTTAACAGGAAAGAGATAAGTTAAGAATTTAAGAATTTATAAATTAAAATTATCCTTTTGGGAAGTCTTGAGCAAGATAAGAAATTACTTTTTGGGGGAGAGTTATTGCTATGATCTTGCTTCTCTTTTGTGCCTTGTGAGATTCAGGCTCCTGAGAGGGATGAAAGAGAGGAGAGCTTTTTTTTTTTTTTTTTCTTTCTTTCTTTCTTTCTTTCTTTCTTCTTTTTTGTCTTTCCTTGGGTATAGGTTACAGTAGACATTAGTAGGCTTATCAGATTCAGTCATGAAACTCCACAAACAAAAGCCAACTACCACTATTACAACAACAAAATTCCAGCATGCTCTGTATTTCATTCTGAGAACCTTACTGTAAGGATAGTTCATACTTTTCATGGCAGTAAGAATAAAAAGTGTGCTGGAGTTCCCTCCTTTGAAGTTTTTGGGTAAGCACAAGGTTAGTCTTGTGAATTGTGACCTGACCTGTTCAATTCTAATCTGACCTCTTGTTCCACTCTGGGGCAGACTGATGCTCTGTCACTGGTGGTTAATGGGTCCTGCAGAGGACACAACTAATTATCATTTAAGCATTTTCTTAGAAGTTAACTCATTCTGGTGTGTGTAGTGTGACGTCAGACATTGGGCCCTTTTTGGAAATCTATGTTCTTTTGGATTCACTCTATCATAGATGTTCTTACATTAACTGTGAACAACTCTGCTGGAGCACTTGGAAACAATGTAGATTCGAGTGCTTCAGATCTAGAGCTTCCCATTTGTAGGATTATGGGATCAGGCCTCAATGCTTCTAATGCTCTCCTGGGTCATACTTTCTGAAACTGGAGTTTCATTCAGGATTCTCCCATCATAGATAATTAGGATTCATGAAAACCTTGTAAGTCATCTCCACATTGTGGAAGAAAAGAAGCAGAGACATGAGGAAATGTGTCCACAGGCACAGAGTGAAGCAATGTTTGAACCAAGTTGGGAAGTCAGATCTCTGGATTTTCACAGCAAGGCTGTGCACTGGGTACCACTCTGAGCTTTTCTGCCTGGGGTCTGTCCTTTCCAGTTGTTTCTGGAGAGGCACTACCTCCAAGTAAGGCTGTTCTCAGAAATCTGCTTTCTGTTTACCTTACCTCCATTCCAAATGTTTTGAATGAATCTTGGTGTGGTCACCATCAGCACTGTATTGGCCTCATCGTTCTTCCCTTTTCCTAAACCTTCCAGGACATTAGCAGAAGAGATCAGCTCATCCTTAGCAATTCTACAGCAGAACACTTCTGGAAAATCACGAAATAAACCACTGCCAATACAGCTGTCAGCAAAGTCCATGGAACCTGAGAGAATGTCTAAATTCTGCTGGAAGTCACAGAGTGATTTATCATACACAATCAAGTCACCATAGCAACCAACCATGTTTCAAAAACATGACGTGATTCTCACAAAGTGAAATTATGTATTTGAACAAAAAGAGGAGGCTCTCTTTCTGGGAAGCATTGCATGAAATATGTTTTAGAAGGCGATTTGGAATTTTAGAGAGCAGCACAAATGATGCCACATACACAGCCCCTCTCTGAGGAGTGTTCATGTGCTGTTCTTCTTGTTCCCCTTGACACTGTTTCAACAGTCTATGTGTCATTTGTCTTACCTTCAGTTTATTTTCTTCAGCTTGTTAAAAATGAGTTTGGCTTCACTTCTTTGTAGTAAACTGACAACTGAAATCAAGTCTCTGTGTCCTGGGAACACCTTTTTACCCCTGGCATTTCAAAGTTATCATTAACCACAGCTGGATATAGATAATGGAAGGCTTTTATGTGTGAAGTAAGGCCAGGGAGCCAGCAAGATAACTCAGGTAAAAGCACTTGCCACACCAAGCCTGACAATTGGAATCTGATAGGTAAGTGCCATGTCTGCAATGACTGCAAGTTGTTTTCTGACCTCCGTATATATACTGTGACATGGACTTGCTGGCCTCTTCCCCAAATACATGAATGTTTTGATAGTGTTGCTGAGTATTTCTGTCCCATCGAGGAAGCTGCTGTGCTCAACCCAGTCCAGGAGTTCCTTACTTAGAATGAAGAAAGTCTTATTTCTCTCCTTGCTGTGACCAAGGCCCTGACAAAAGTAACTTGAGAAATGAAGGGTTTATTTTGGTGCAGTTTGAGGGTACCATTCATCACTGGGGAAAAGTCATGGAAGCAGGAGCGTGAGGCAGCTGGTCACATACCTTCTGTGAATAAGAGAGCAGTGACGGCTAATGCTCAGCTCACGTTCCCTTTCTGTAAAATCTGGGGCCCACCCCATTGAATGGTCACTGCCCACAGTTAGAATGAGTCTAGCCACCTCAATTAATCTAATCTAGAAATTCTCTCACAGACTTTCAGAGGTTTGTCTCCTAGGTGATTCTAGATCTTGTTGCATTGAAATCAATATTTACTACAGAGAGGATGAAAGGTGCACATGCACAGAGACAGAGAGCCGCCTATTAACTACACTGATTTCCGCAATACCAAACAGGAAGGGTCTGGGCATCCTCTTCATTTCAGATGAGGAAACAGGTTCAGAAAGATTTTAGTCCTTGCCTAAAGCCAACCTGCTAGTAAGTGGCAATGCCAGAATTAGGACCAATATCTAATTCCACAGCCTGCATTCTTTTCAAATGACTCCCACTGAAATCCCGGGGCTCCTGCCAATGGGAAAGAGAACGTGGAAAAGGAATGGAGAGACTGATGTGCTAGAGAACGCTAGCATGCGTCAAGGGGATTACAAACGAGTGAAGGAGCAAGTCAATAAATATTCCTAGAGTGTGAATGTTTTAAAGCTTTTCTGAAAGTGCTTATGATAAGATTATCACCAGGTAACCAGAGAGAAGAAGATGGGAAATCGAAGGTGTTTAAAGATGGGTCACTGGTTTCAGCCCTCCTGCTCGGCAACAGCTCTTTCTGGTGGATTAAGAGCCTGTGTTGAAATATTACTGAACTGCACGCCCTTCTGGTCATTCAGTACGAAAATGTCTCACACTGAGGCTTGACTCAGAGATGAAGGAAACAGAAGCTATTATTAGTTCAGCCCGGTAGAAATGTTCGTTCTCAGCGTGATCTGTAGCATGCTTCCTGGAAATGAGGTGATACTCTAACCCGAACAAACTTTAGATACTAGAAATAGTGAGCAAATGGCAGGCATGGTGGCGCATGCCTACAATCCCAGCACTCGGGAAGTGGAGGCAGGCGGATCTCTGAGTTCAAAGCCAGTTTGGTTTGAGGGAGTTCCAGGCCAGTTGGGGTTACCCTGACTCTAAAAGACCAAAGAAAGGAAGAAATATTGAACAACAGAAGCCTATGGGCAATACCTTGCATGTAAAGCTGTGACTCTTAGCGTGAAGCTAGGATATAAAATATAATCAGCCTGGAGCACAAGGTGAGGGTCAGGGATGGGGACAGAAAGAGGCCTCTGAGTAGAGGGTGTGGGTTCCGGAAAGCAGCAGCAAGACTTTCTGAGACAAAAAAGGTAGAAGGCTGGATTCTGAAGATGACCTCAAATGGCAAATGCGCTGGACCAGCATTCTGTGCATAAATTATACAGCAGAACCCTATGCTGCAGTACAGAGAAGACCAGGACACACTCAAATCTGAACTAAAAACAAGTCTGTTCAGATGAGACTGTGATGGATGCGGAAGTCATGTCTACCAGACGTTTGAGTGTGGGAGTATCTAAACCAAAATAGAAGACCTTTCCTGCCGGGAGCTGGCAGGAAAGACAATGGTTTTACCCTAGATTAGTGGTGGCAATGATTCCACTCTGGATCTGAGCGGGCAGAGACAGGGATGTTTATCGTAGGGGTGGGCACTGACAGAGGTGCAAGCTGATGGGGAAGCAGAGTCATGCATGCGACATTACAGAGGAACTGCTGAATGCCTTTGGCTGTACCAAGCTGAGTTTCAAGCACTACATTTGTGCCAGTTTGAGTATTTCCAGTGCTTACAGTTCATGTTTGACAACACACATTTCAAGATGTTTCATGTGTTTCATGATGGCTATATTGAAGGGATGTCAAATAAAAGGTGGATTAGTTTTGCTTTATGGGCTCCCTAGAGCACCCAGCCCAAATTTTCCACAGAAGCACATGAAAGAAAGATTTGACATAATTTTTCTTCATGTGTTGGGCTTGAATTCTGAGTCAGACAGAAGGTGTTGGATTCTGTCATGTTAGAGTATAGCTTGAAGCACACCTGCTAGACCCTCATGAACAGGTGGGCAAGAGAAGGAATCAGGGGACCAGGTTGGGGAGAAGGATGGAGAAGTGGATCTGGTTGAAGATCTAGATCTTAAGGAAAGATATTACTCATCTGAACTATACCTGAGATATGGGAGGGTCAGCCTCCATTCAGGCAGATGTCACTGTCAATGCATGTTGAACTTGACAGGTGTTATAGTCAGGGAAATATCCCAAATAAGATGGCTGTATCTGGGACCGAAACAGAAGAAGACCATTTCTACTGGGAATGGGCATGAGAACAGTGATTCCACTCTGGATCAGTATAGTGGACCAGGTGGTTCACATTAGGATTTCTGATAACTCTTAGACATATAGAAAATAGGACTATATGCACAGGGAGAAGCTAGAGGACAATATGAATCTTCTCTGTTGTTAGGGAAGATTACTATACTGGCCAGGAAAACTGAGCCCCAAACTGAATTGAGCTCTATAGCTGGGGAATACTGAATTCTTCTGGAGATTTTGCACGGAAGTACTGCCTCGGACTAGGGTTGAAACTGACCTCCGGGACACTAATTTCAGCTAACCCTAAAAATTCTTTCAGTATACTTCTCTAGAGAACCATAGATGGCCATCACAGTTGGCACTCAAAGTGGTATTGGTAGCTGCATGGATTTTCACTACTTCCTGTCTTTATCATGTCTGGGCTCAAATGTCCCTTCCTTTGTAAATCCTTCTGAAACCTCACCCATGGTTACTCCACTGCAGTTGGTACTTTCTTCTTGCTCTCACTGCTGTATGCATTAATGCGTATGGCCTTGTCTCATGTCTTGATTGAGCTCACTGTGGGCAAAAACAGAGTCCATATTTATGTCTACTGAAACTTTTTCAGAGGATAAGATATTATTTCTATTTTGACAAATAATTTGCCCAAGATTTCATCATAGTAAAGGGCAAAGCCAGAAGGGTTCAAGTCAGTCTGGGATTTGAAAAAAATTCTGTACTCAGTAGTGTACATTTCAGCATGTTGGCACAGGCTTAGGAAGGAGGGGAACAAGGCTGCTTTGTGAACATAGGCACACATAACAGAACCTTGCTGGATGCTCTGGAAGTGCAGTTCGACTGCTCCACCTTCAGAAGTCTTTGTCTTCTGTAGTATATTATGTACACTGGGATCAAACTGCTCTTGATGAATCTGACATTTGACAGCTGCCCTAACACGATTGCTTTTATTCAATAGAAACTGAACTATTTCTGTCTAACTTGGCTGCCTAACCTACAAACTGTTTCAAATCAGATGTCTCTTTTGCCTAGTGAAACTGAGAGAATTATTTTATAATCATGCTTTCTGGAAAGAAAAAGTCATTGGAAAATTTTAATATAAAGTATGTGGTAGCAACAGAATATCAAATCATGAATTGGAAAATATGTGGCAAGCTCTTTATCCAGTAGCCTATACAATATTCTGTGACCATCTGTGGAATTTTTTTGATATTAAATTAGATAGAAGCTTGTTTTTCTGTTTGAAGAACATAATAGAAACCTAACTATAAACCACACAATAACTTCATGAAACTAAAAATTTTAATTCACCTTCTAGGTTAATAAATATATATGTATATAATTAAATAATGTGAAGAAAATTACGTACCTTGGTTTTTATACGAAAATAACTTTGTTAATCTTTCTATTAAATAGTAATATTTGTAAGATAGATCTAACTTAGAATCTAAATTATATTCAAGAGTGAATCAAAGAGGGATAAATGCATAATGTATAAGGTTGGTTTCACTTTGCATAAATTCTATTATTTGGATATTTTCCTACGCATTGGTTACTGATCACTGGATTCCCACAGAATCTAGAAAATTAGCATGGAAGAGCTGTTTCATTTATCAAGGAGTTTGAGCTATAACCTGGGCTTAAAGAAGGAGGCTGACCAAGGTGATGCCCCTGGGATCCTGTTGCATAAAGTAACTGAGACCATTTCTATAGAGCTCTGAAAAGAGAATTGTCAAGGGAAAGGGAGGTAGTTATCCTTGTGGGGAGACCCGAGGGCCAGGATTGGCTCTGTCCCAGAAGGTTTGCAGGTGCTCAAACTATTCCTGGGTTAGGCACTGTTTAGTAGCCATGTAGGGACCTTCCCTGGTTGATCCAGCTCAAGCTGAACACCCCCGCTTGGATGTATTCTTTGACTGTCTTGTAATGATGTAATTTGTTGTTGTTTAAGTCTCACAGTTACATTTTTATGCATTATTGTGATCTCCTCAAATGCATATTAACTCCCTGAGGACTCTTTCCACTTTGTAGAGGCTACGTGGAGTTTAGTTACAGCTTGATCTTTGCAGTACATAATTGGGGTTTATCTTGCTCACATTTCTATGCCTCATGGTGTAGAAACAGGGTATTTAAAGGGCTTAGATGGGGCCTGGCATGGGTTAATTGCTACACTGTGTAGTAAAGGTAAATGAAATATATTTTTTTTATGACTCCTCATAGTATATTAGGTACAGTGCCTGGAAAAGAATAGCTCTATTTTTTTCCTACTTGATTTTCTTTCTTTGTCCTTCTTTTAATTTCTTTCAGTAGTTAGGCAAACAAGAACTTTTGTAATTCTATTCATATTACTTAAAATGAAGATACTTTGACAATGAAATTGAATTGAACGATTATTTTCCCTTTGCTCCCCCATATTATTTATCTTTTCTCTCCAGGTTCCATTTTGTGCCTGGAAAACTGACCTAAACACACTGTACCACCTGTCTGTCCTCTAGCAACTGACCCCTGTAAGCACCAGCAGGAGCTGGGACAGTAAGAAGACAGAATGATTAGCTCTTCCTCCACTCCTGCCAGCTTTGCCCCATCGCAGGTGGTACTTGTGTCCTGCCTTGACTGTGAATCCGGTCTAGGTGGCTCCTTCTCTTTTGTTGTCATTGGGTTCTGGTTACTTTATCTACATGGGAAGTAATTTCTGCTATTGCTAGTTACTGAGCATTTCAAAGCCCACTGTTTTCCTTTATAAGAAGTTCCTTTATTCAAGTTATTTGGATAATTATCTGAGATCAATTCAGTTTGGTGATAAACTCTTAACTGGGACATCACAGTTACTTGGACAAGTTCTTTTATGTCTCCAAGTCTCCCTTTGTCTTCTTTATAGTCTTAAGAACCCCTATCTCCAAGGTCCTCTGTAGCTGGAGAGTCTACAGGACAATCATTAGAATTTGGAGAGACCTTGTTAAGCCACAGAGGTTTTCAGTTATAAACACAATGAATTTCTATTAAGAGCAAGGGCAGAAAAGTATGCTTTGTGAAGAAAATAAGTCACAGAGATTCTAGGTAATAGTTACTGAGCTATGTGTGAATATATCACAGAGGACCTTGGGTTGAACAAATAGTTCTTGATGTTGCTCCAATACGGGGGCCTGTATAAGCAAGGTGTGATCTGTAGGCAGTGCAAGGTAATTTCCTGGAGACTCAGGCCACTGTGCATGCCAAGTCCTCAATGCTGTGATTTGGTTTGACCTAACAACTTAAAAATTGTGAGCTTAAAGGATAGAAACTGAGGTTAGGTTTGAATTGGAAGATGGCTTACAGAAAAGTCCATTTCTTCTGTTCTTCTTCTCCTCCTTTTGTTAAGAGCCTGAAGGTAGAATTAAGGGGTATTCATCATATGCAAAGAGCTAACTTAAGTCTGTATATCCTGAAATGATTATGTTGAATGTCTTAGTCCACATTCTGTTACCAGAATAAAATACCTGGGGCTCAATACTTAATAAAGATAAGAGATTTGTTTAGTTCATATCTTTGGAGTATAAAATGTCCAAGCTCAGGCAACCATTCTTAGTGGGCCTCCTGCTCTTTCATAATGTGGTGGATGGCATTATGTGGAAGAAATAGGTCCAAAGCATTCCAAGTGGAAGAAATCAGACACATGGGATGGTCCCAGTTTGCAAAAACCTACCCTTGTGGTGATCTACCTACTCTTGAAATATAAGTATTAATTACTTTTAAGGATGATGTCTCCATTCATTTTGACCTATTCACTTTCATTTTGAAGTCTCTATTACATTTCAATATTGCTAATTTGAGGGAACATATAAAGCTCCGGCACAAATCACACTTAACCATAGTAGTGACCAAGTATCATCTTGTTTAATCATTTAGCTAATCCTAGACATAAATTATAAGGGTTAGTAATGAATATTCTGTCAATGGGTTTGTTACTGGTACTGTTAAAATGTCTTGAAAACATTTTTTTCAATATGTTCACTTAAAGTTTTTTAAAATTCTTTGACAGTTTCATTCATGAATATACTGAATCTTCATACCCTACCTCAGCATCCTCTCATGTCTTCTTCTCTTTCCTCCTGAACCCCTTCTTTTAAACAAGTCCCTTTTCTACTTTGCTGTTTTTTTAAACTCAGTGAGTTTAATTATGGTTGCTGGCATGATTATAAATTAGCGATTATTTACAGGAACATGGGCAATTTATCAGTAGCTACACCACTGAAGAAATGATACACTTCCCCCAGTACCCATTACTTGCCCATAGTCACCTTCAAGCCTTACAAAGTCCTTCCTAATCCCATGCATGATGAACTGGAGAAGGGCGTCATCTTGTTCAGACATCTGCAGGTGAGCACAGCTACAGGGAGTTCATTGGCCACCATGTCCAGAACACACTGTTTCACAGTGCTCCTCCTCAACCTCTGACTCTCACATTCTTTCTCTCTCTTCTTCTGGGTGGTCCTTGGGCCTTGGAAGGGGTGGTATAAATGTCCGTGTTAGGACTAAGCATGCCATGGTCACTTCTCTATACATTGATCAGCTATTGAGTCTTCTTCAGTATGCTCACATTTTCCTCACTCATGGCTTGGACACTGACTAGTGAGAGAATGACTGGCACAGGGTAGGTACTCAGTGAAATTTCTCTAGTAGTACAAATGCCCGATTGAAGAAGAAATGGGGGAGAGGTTATATCAGCATTGGCTGGATTTAAGATGAGCATAAGGAGGAACATGGAAAGGAGCAGGGCATTTGCCTTATAGGTATGCACCTCAGTTCACCCCCAGAGTGTTCATTTGGTCAACGGTTTAGGGAGGAGTATGTGTCACTTACTAGGACAACTTGTAGCTATGTCTGAATGTTTCCCAAAGTTGGATCTGAAGAAATATCCAGTCGTTTTTATTAGAAGATGATTGACCACTTGAATGCATCTGCATTTTAATGTTCACGCCTTTTCACTTGCTACTGGGTGATAAAGGTCTGAATGTTGAGTTTATTTCTAGAGTAGAGTATACCTTGATGCCAAGATGGACACTTTTAGATTTATAAGGAGAAATTAGAAAGAAAGGTAACAACTGTCTAGAAAGGAGATTCTGGGAACCAGAGTCTTAGTCCCAGTCCCATCATTAGTTAGCTTCAGTTTTATACAAGTCATCTAACTTCTCTGGAACTGAATTTCTCAGTTGAGGAACACACCTGTACTTTAAAAGTATTTGAGTGTAAATTGCTGAAATACAATGGTCAAAGAAATTCTTTTAACAATCAAAAGCGCATATAGTACCAGATTGGCATAATTTATAGACAAGAAAGTCAAGGTTTAAGAGTATTAACTAGCCTGGTTAGGAAACACACTCATATTTGATCCTGTAATTTATATGCTATTTTATTTGTTCAACTTACTTTCAGCTTCATTTGTGGTGCTCCTATCTCTGTGATATATTTGATAAGGAACACAAATGTTAATACAATTATTGTCTGTATGTTTTGAAATGAGAAAGTAAATTTTATTCAATCCTGTATTTAGAGGTCCTTGCTAGAATAGTAATCTTTACTTCTGAATCAAAGGCAAGTCATTTGATTTTTTTAGTAGATGCCCTTCTCTCCTTGATCACCCCCACCTACCCCCAAACTTCAGACCTTTGCTCTCTGGAAAGAACTGAATGTATAAGCTCCACAATGAACAAGACTTGAGACCACACACTTGGAACAGTCAGAATAGATCTGTGTGAGGTCTGCTAATCGAGAGAGGAAAGGAGCACAATTCATTTCTGAATTGGTTATCAAATTCTTCTTGTAAGTGACACGATTGAAACTGCATATTGGCTTTGCAAACTGCTGAGTCTGTATTTCTACATCTGTGAAAGCTCAGCAAATGGGACCTTCTCAGCAAAGCAAGAGGGTTTCGCCAACAAGAATGTCATGGGGTGCTGCGCCCTGTGACCAACCATTTCTCCAGAGTCCTCTTTCTGTTTCACCTATTGAGTTACAGTGTGCTTGACAGGCAGACTTCCCATTACTCAGATCTGCTTCATGTTATTTCCTTAGCAAATCTGGTTAGCACCACACTTTTCTAAAAGCATAGTTGTTATTGGTACGAAACATTCAACATGAGAGTTTGAAGGGACTCAAGAAGTCTTAGCTGAAGTCCCTTCACCCAAGGGTAACCATTGAGGTTTCCCATGTTGAACCTGTATCATAAAGTAGTCCAAGACTTTGGACTCTTCCTTCTTCTTTGTTGAAATATTTCACGGTAAATTCTTTCCACTTGCTTTCAGTATTGCAATTCAAAATCCTAGGCTGTCCACATAACAAAATGATGATTTGAATCAGACAGCCTTACACTAACAAAAATGTCATTTTCTTTAAGTAGGAGGATTTATTTAGCCAATTTGAGCCATTTTAGACAAGCAAAGCCTTATTCTGCCTTCCCTTTTAGAAAAGACAATTCCCAGAGGGCTGGCAATAATTGAACAATGGGGAGGGTCGGGTCTTAAAATAGTTTTGTACTCTTACAGTCTCCTGTAAAGCTATTGTAAGGAGTGCGGTGTGTTCAATATTTGTTTAGAGGCCAAAAAGCATTAAGAAAAAAGCTTATATTTTATTATGGGTGTTTTCTTTCCTTTCAGACATTATGTCTATCTAAAAACACACTTCTAATATGAGAACAGCTACAGCTGCATGAATAAACATATTGTCTATTTGAGAGAGCACCATTCAGGCTGCTGAATACACAGCCAACTTAAACAATAGGTGCACAGAACTTTTGCCATTTAATGAATTATGAGACACAGATGTACTTTTTTTTTTTTTAAAAAGGACATGCAGCCTTAGTTTGTCCCATTTATCAATTTTGAAAAAAGCACTGCACTTCAGATTCAAAATGTCACTCATTTATTTGTGGATATACATGCATTTGATAACTCCACCATATCATTTGATTGATAGTTTTTCTTGTTCAAAGATCTCCTCATTAATAGAAATAGGTAATGCTTTTTCTGTGTTGTGGATAGGTAAGCAGTAGCATCTACTTATTGCTACTATATGAGATCATAATATGATTCTCTTCATTTAGGATTTATTAACCATCTTCTTAGAATACAGTAGAGTGCACCAGAGAAATCTAATAATAATTACAAGCTCCATGAGGTCAGATGTATAATATATATTTTTGTCATATCCTCATACTACCTGGCATCATGCTAACAGAACAAGTCCTTTATTTTGCACACACTTGTTGCACAAATATTCTTGCTAGCATCTCCCTCTGGAACTTGCACAGAATTTGATCATATATATATGTAAGTAAGGGGAGGTTTGGAACTGGGAAGGACAGAGAAGAAACAAGGCATGGGAACTTGTAAGGAGGAAGAGAAGAACTGAGGTGGGCTATTGAGTAGAACGGAGTAAACAAGGAGGGCTGTAATTTGGCAGTTGACTGCTCAGGAAGAATTCAGAGTGAAGTAAATATTCACAGACCGGTGGGACTGTATTTTATTAAAGTTCTGAGCTCTAAGTTGAATTGCTCTGATTTCAGGATGGAAACAACTGAGGTGTAGACTATGCTTTTTAAAAAAATGCAGCATTTCTCAGAATTGAATTAGCTGACTACTGGCTGGGGTCCCTAGAAGCCTGTGGAAAGCATCTGCTTGGAACTTATCAGACCCCATTTAATATGGCAGCCAGACTGTGATAGGAAGAACCTTGATTCTCTAGTTAGTTGGAAGCTGATATATCTTTCCCAACATTATAAACTTTTTGTTATTCTAATGACCACTTTTCGGTGGGATGTATAGGATCCTTGCTATAAAAATCTACAATGGTTGTAACTCTTACAATCCTCCTGGCTTCAATATTATTCTAAGAAAAGAGTAGAGAGGAAAAGGACAGTGTCGGTTCTGTTGACTTGACCTTGCTCTGAGATTCCCTGGGACAGTTTCTATCAAGAAAACCACACGTGAGAAACCCAGTTATCATTATTGGTTCTGTATTAATGGAAGAGTCCCAAGTAGGGCTCAGCATTTTCCCATGTTCTTGGTAGGCAGCAGAGAGGACTTCCTCAAACTGAAAGCAGAGGGTTAACTTCTTGGTCCATGGGTTAAGCTTAGATACAATGATGACATCTTTGGGTTTCTTATTGACTGCTTGATAAAGAAACTGTAAGTGAGGCAAAGTGGGTGACTCACAAAGGTTGCTTTGTCCAAGGAACTTCAGGGGAAATGGTGGTGGGCTCACCACAGCAGGAGAGGGTGTGGACGAAGGATGTATAAATAACTTATTGATTCTAGTATGATCATGATCTATCCGTTAAAAAATGGCATTTATGTGAATGTGGTAGAGGCCTCCCCCAACCCTCTCCTCTGTGAATGTATTTATGAAAAGTTTTTCTGAGTCTTTGGGTATAATAATTACAAACATTTAATTCTCATTATACATCAAAACTATTTTAAATCTTTAAAATTGCATTATTTTATCTTCATAAGATCTTCATGAGGCAAGAACTATTATTACATCCACTTGTAGGATGATAAAGCTGAGGCACAGTGTGGGTAAGTAATTTTTCCAGTGTCAAGTCAGCAAAGAAGGGGAGGAATGTGTGTGTGTGACAGGGGAAGGGTTGGTTCTACAATAAAGATGATTATGGAGTTGGTGAGTAAACAGGTTCTACAAGACACAAGAGTTTTCTTCTTTGCAAATGGGGTTCAGAATTGAGCATTACATAAACTTCTTTTACCCATTGGGCATTCAGGAAAAAGGGAGTATTTCAGAAGCAAGACAATTTAATATTAAGAGAGTTAAGTAAGGATAAGTACTTTTAGCAGAGTAGGCCGAGAATATTTTTATCCTTGCTCTGTAATGTATCTGTATGCCTTTAGCTTACAACGTCTTGGGGCTGTGGTTTTTCCTTTTCTGATTATGTTCTTTGAAAAGTAGAGACAGGAATTTCATGTTAGTCATTTAGTGTCTTCAGAGCTCTTGGTATTCTAAGAGTAGGTAGTAAAAAAAGAAAGAAGACTTCGATGTGCCTTCATTCTTTATTCTTTAGCATATGTAGTAACCAAGAAAATCATCTACTAAATGCAGATAGGATTTGAAACAACAAGGAAATATTCCCATCAGTCATCAGGACAGATATTGAAATAAACTCTAGTATCACAACTCTGCCATTGTGACTATGAAGTCATAGATCCTCCCTGCATTCTTGCTTCCATCGTGATTTTCAAGCCCTATTTATTTTTAAGAGAAAGTGAGAGAACAGGATTTGTAGGTGGGTGGTAAATTAGCACTTTAAAGCAGTGACTGTGACTATGAAGCTCTGAAATGTGAGGTCATGCCACTTTCCTGAAAGCAGAGGTGTCGAAGCCATTGTGTGCAGAGTGTTTTAGCAGGGAAGACAAAGAGATTGCCAAATCAAGATGGCTGCTGTTCTGAGCTGATCTGGTGCCTTTTCTGGATTTATCCTATGCTTCCTTGAAGAGGTGGCTATTATTCATCTATTTCTTGCTATAATACTTCATCTTCCAAGTTATCAACAGGAGGGGTTGAGGTTATTTTTAGCCACACAAAGTGTAATGTGAAAAATAATGAGGACCTAGGGCAGTGGAAAGGCTGTTTTCAATTTTGGCTCACACCAGAGCATAGTCAGAGCACAGCTGCCAAGGGCCAACGTCTCACTTTGAAACATAGCATCCCAGATTTCATGGTGGTTCCAGGTCTTCAAAACCGTTAATGCCTTCACAGTCCTTGTAAAACCACACATAGCAGTGTCTGCCTTTCAGGGTTCCCTCTTTGGTGAAAAGTGTTATATTCTTTCAAGCTAAGTCTTTGGAATAATCTGAGAAAATGGATTTGGAAAAAACATCATTGAAGATTCATTCTTAGCTCACATTTGACTGATTCAAATAGCTTTCTGTTTTTCTGACTTCAAAGGAGGATAATAAAATTGTTTCAGTATCTCATTAAGTATGCTGGTAATTCAGCCAGCCAGTCAGGGTCAGCAGTATTGAAAGAGGCTGCTGTATGCCACACATTGCTTCCAGGTGCTTCAAGGACACTTAGCTTGCAAAGAATAATATTTAATGCAAGATCATTGGATTCCTACATGCTGTAAAGCATATTCCAAATGAATTTGATTAGTCAGTCACACATGGCAGAGTTGTAATAGTGGAGTTTATTTTAATAACAGTCCTAATACCTGATGGGAATGCCTTCCTTGTTTTAAATCATAGCTGTGTTTAGCAGATGATTTTCTTGGTTGCTCTATATGCAATGGCAATACTACAGAGCTGATATGACTCCGAGTGATGGATTATACATTTAGCAATATTCTTCATTTTAGTAACCCAACTTCAGATTTTAATTTCTGACTGCAAGCTTTATTCTGCTGGGCTAGTGGAAAGAAATCTTAACCTCAGTCCTTTCAGGGGCTTCCCCACGTCTCCTCAGGATTGTGTCATACTTCTGGGTCTTGTATTGTATTAAGACACTGGGGTCAGGCGATGTCACGTCCTCTCACACCTGTCTGCTTCCGTATTTCTGTCTTCTTCTCCCTTTGGAATGGTCACTCTTATTCCATGCTACCATGCTTGACTTGGGGTGGAGGGTTCGGGGGGGATAACCTCTTCCCATTAGCCCATGAATGCCCTTTAGCTAATTGCCTTTCTTCCAAGTCTTCTTCTAGGTAGCTCTAGAGACTGAAGAATAGGTTCTTCCTGCTCCTTGATTTCTCTCTCTCTCTCTCCTCTCTCTCTCTCTCTCTCTCTCTTGTTATTGAACCCTAGGGACTGAGAAAGTATCATTTCAAGCTCTCTGTGAGCCTTCTCAATCTTGAGAACTTTGGTAAAAATAAGTCAGAAAGACTAAAAACCATATGGTTTATAGATATGCATGCATATCAAAATGTCAGCAAGGGGTAGAAGGCGAAAGGATGGTTTAGAAATGAAGAGCCCGACTCCTATGGGGTTGAGAAGGTCTCTGGTATGTCTGGACATAGCTATGCGTTCTTAATGGGACCTTTCAAAAGTGGGTAGCACTCAAGTGGATAGCTCTTAGAAATAATGGGTTAAGGGGGAATGCCCCAGAAATACTGTAGGAAATGATCAAATGGCTTATGACAGAGTTGAAAAATAGGGCATTGGTGTATGTGTGTGTGTGTGTATGTGTGTGTGTGTGTGCGCGCAAGTAGAGGGAAGAGAGAAAATTTCTCTGAAATAATTCTGTGCTTTATAAGGCAGAGCCACAAATTCTGGTGATGGTGGGTGCTGAGAAAGATCATTAGAGCACATATGGTCCCATCATCTAATTTTTTTTAAGCCTAGATAAATAAATTTTTGTTTTCTCAAACTGTATAGTCTAAAGTAAAAATGGAAGTAAACTCCATCTTTGGGGTCCCGTCTTTGGTGACTCTAGAATGCTCCTATGTTCCAATTTGATTATTTTTAAAAGTGTAGAATAAAAAAGAACATATTCATTAACGTTAATACCGTGTAGCACTTCAATGGGGTTCAAAGACAAAACTCTATGTTAATATAACTTTCTCTAATATCCCAGAACTGAAGATGTCATCCAAGGACTTAGATTACAGGAAATGAATGATCATTATGTTGCCAGGCTCAGAAGCCCACTCCAGCTGCATGACCAGATGGCCCAGTGGCCCCAGACTGCTCGACTGCAGGTCTGAGAGAACCAGAAGCACCGCAGGGGAGAGGGAGAGATTACAGCCAGTCGGGCTGCAACCCTAGCTGCAGATCTGATTCCAGATATGAGCACAATCATGGCCTGCCTGCCAAAACAATAACACAACCTCTAGCCAGAGGGAACCGCCAAGGATCTGATGGCTTGCTTCAACATATGTGCTATCTCATAAGCAACCGGAAGACAAGTGAAGATCAGCTTAACTGTTTTCTTCATTATGATTTGAAGCCACATATTTTGTGACTTCGTTACAACTTTTTCACAAGTGTGGTTCTTAGACTAGCAGCATCCAATAGCAGGTCAGAAATGCAGAATCTCAGGCCCTATTTCAAACCTACTGAACCAAAGCATGCGTTTTAAACAAGAGTGCCAGGTGCTCTGATGCACTTTCAGACTGAAAAGCACAGCATGAAGCAAACAACATTAGTTCCTAGTGCAGAGTCAGTAGGCTTGGATAGGGAGCTTGATTGTGACCAGCATTGACTGGGCAATGCCAAGGAAATCAGACTCAGAGAGGAATGGGTTCTAGACTTCACTCTTCCACTTCAGTCTCTGTGTTCCTGGGGAACAACTTCTGCTCTTTAGGCATTGCTGTCTTTGTCTTTAAAATGGGAATGATGGTATCTGCTTTATCTTGTTGTGGTGAAGGTCAAAAGAGATACTGCACTAGGAAAATGATCTATAGAGTACAATGCACTTTCAAAATACCCAGTGATAAAATTATAGTTATTCATATCTATTTAAAATGGAATTGGACTTTTTGGACTTGTGAAATGAGTCACTGAGCCATATAAGTCAATTGTGAAGAAGTACTTAACAGGCAAGGATGTATGGGTGTGTTCAGAGACGAGTATAGATTTCTGACTATAAAATGGACTCATGAAAGCACTGCTGATGGAACTTGCAGTGATTCTTAACCTGAGAAATTCATTGTGGTAGTAAAAACACTGTTGTTTGGTCCCTAATTCCAACCAATGGCATCAGAACCCCAGGGCTGGGCACATGCTATTTTCTTAGAGCTCTCCACAGATTCTAAAATGCCTCCAGGGTTGAGAATCATAGATAAATGCTAGAGCTCTAATCAGAGCAGGTTGCTGTGTACAACTGAAACATTTCTTGTCATTGCTAACTGTGTAATAAAACCAGCATGGGGAAATTCTTCTGTTTTCTTCCCCCCTGCCCCTCCACCCCCAACCCGGGGTTTCAAGAATTCCCTTTAGAGTAAGTCATTTTAGATTTTGATCTTGGCACACTTTAAAGAAGGTATGTTACAGCTCCATGAATTCTAAACATAAGGAAGTTTTTAGGTGTTCTGTTGAAGTTGAGTGCACAATACAGTTATGGTTTATTAAACTTTATAAATGGGCTCTATTAAGAGAGCGATGTGGGGATCTATGGAATGGGCACTTGGATTCAAGGGAAACTCAGGCAAACCTCACAAATTTTGCATAGGTTTGAGCAGAAGACTGGGCTTCAGGAAGGCTCAGGTTCTCGAAGACTTCCACGCAATAATCTGGATGGGTAGGTAAGGTCTTTGAAGTCAGGAAAACTTCAGCACTTTGATTTTTGTTCTGAGTCACTGAGGGCATGGACTGGGCCAATCACTTTTCTGACCAGGGCACTCAGCTGAGGAATGTGGTCAAAATCTCTATCTTCTGAGTATAGGGAAATTTCTTAAGAGAAGAGTAGTCTGATAAAAAGGGAACCAGAGAATAACTTTTATATTTGACATGCTTTCTAAAACACTTCATTGGAGTCAGAGAGATGACTTAGTGGTTAAGAGCATGGACTGCTCTTGCGGAGGAGGACCTGAGTTCCATTCCCAACAACCACGTCAGTAGCTTACAACTGTCTGTAACTGCAGCTTCCGGGGCTGGCCTCCACAGGTACATGCACTCATGTGCAAATACAGACAGAGAGACACACATACCCACAATTTTAAGAATCATAATAAAACTTGAAATGATTTGGGTCAGGAAGCATGGGATCTGGGGACACTGACAGTGTCATGTGCTGTCTCCATCCCTCATGTACACAGAGACTTTCCTCGTTTCATTTCTTTTCCCCTAACAACCTTAGTTTATGCTTCCAAATACCCAGTTGACTCCAAGGATCAATTTGTCTTTCTTTGTCACCTAGATCAACACCCTGTCCTCAGAGGTCTCCTCATCCTGGTTGTTCAGACACCAGTTACCCTACCGTCTTTCCTTTTCAGCACTGTATTGACATCAGGTCCAGGACATACTGGACAGAGCCCATTCAGAGAGACAGGACCAGTGCTCTTCTCTTGCTCACTAGTTGCTAACTCAGGTTCTCTAACATGTCTTTTCATGTAGGAATTCCTCTCCTCTGTTAAGAAAACCAGTGAGGTTTGAGGAACTTTTCTCAGTGGAATACATTTATTAGAAAAGCAAAAAGAAAGTTACAGCTTAATTTTTCTCTGTAATTTTTTACACGGAAAGGGGAAAATGAAAGAAAGGAAGATGGAACATTTTTACTTCTGTTTCTTTCAATGACTTTATCATCCAGTTCCTAATCTTTTGCTTCTAATCTTTCTACCACTCGCCATAAGCTCTGAAGAAGGTCAGGAAAGCAAGGTACTATTTCCATGGACCAGATAATCAGATAATGGTTCTTCTGATCTGGCATAAGGTGAACAGCTGTGTTCTCAGGTAGGATGGGGTCAAATGCCCCCTTCTGGAAGGTTTCCAGGAGTTTTATTAGCTAGGAAGAAGGTTTTCAACCTAGAAGGGTGTAACCAGATTTGACTTTGGCAATTCACTGGCTTGTCTTTAATTTTTTAAAAACAGGATATTGCTACTCAGGTGTGCTACTCTTGTGGTATTATTGGGTGTTCTCCCTAAAGTAGTACTGGCACAAGCTGTAGAGTCCCGTTTTCAGGCAGTAGCTAAGTCTTCCTGTGGCTGATCATGCTGCCTATGTGATGTTGTCCATCTGATAGCCTGGAAACTCATGCAGCCCAGGCAATGGACTTAAAAAATGTCCTTTACTGAACATCAAAAATTACAGATAAAACGTTGCTTAAATCCACAAATGGAGCCTCATTTTCATGCGGCCTCCTCGGTTTCTTGAGCTAGTTCCTCATCTGCCTTTCATTTCCCATTAGAAAGTGCTGACATTACTTCAGAAAATTTTTGTAATCTTTTAAGGCTACATGCCTTCTAGAGAGCGTCTTACTTTTTCTTCCTGTTATTTTTGTGCATTTCTAGGGTGTTAGGTGTCAATGCCATAAGCCCCAACCATAGGTTTTTAATCGATTCATAGTGAGGCTCTTTACAACTATCAGCAGAGAATTCTGTGGTTTGTAAAATTCCAGTTGGTAGGGAAGACTCTGTTCTTGACTCTGTTATGGCCTTTGCTTTCCTTGCTCCCCTACACGTGTGCGTGTGAGACTTGGGAGAATAAAAAGTGGCTCATTATTAGCAAACCGTGTGGCCCCCTGCTTTCTAGAAAAACCGCAGAGATGTAGTAGTGCCATTCTCGTGAACCTTCCTGTCTTTGCAAAATCCTCCCTGTGACATAAAAGTCTCTAAGCCTGTGTGTTACCTTTCAACTCTTTTCTCCATTTCACTTGTAAATGTCAAGATTTATGCTGCAGATTTCATGGTAAAGGAGTTTATCATTTTTAGCTTTCATTTATCTACCTTTTCTCCCAACTCAAGGAACAGGTTGACAAAGCAGCCTTGGTAGCCCTTCTTCTCATTGCCATAATCTTTCCTGGATTCTGGACCATAAAGCGTTGTCAAGGATAAATGCTTTGGAGATTGTGTATGTAAGTAACTCTTCCTTTTTTTTTGGCCTAGGTCCAGGAGTCTAATGATGACAGTTCATTATGGTTGGACTGCAGTGTACCCAGATATTTGATCATATTTATGAATAAAACCCATATTTAATTAGTAGACTGAGTAAAGTAAGGTGTCATTCCTAATATGGGTGTGTCTTATCTAAGGAACCTGGATAGAACAAAAAGGCTAGATGTCCACCACGTAAGAGAGACTTCCTTCTGTCCTCTGCCATTGAACTGGAAACAGTTCTTTTTCCCCCTGTCTTTGGATCTAGACTGAAACCTCAGTATTTTGAAACCAATGGTCTTCAGGCTGAAATGATACCATTGACAATGACTCTCCCAGTTCTCAGACCCTTGAATTTATTATTATTAATTAATTTTTTTTTGAGACAGGATCTCCTTGTAGCCCCAGATGGCCTGAAACTTGCTATGTAGACCAGGCAGGCCTTGAACTCATAGAGATCTGCCTGCTGCTGCCTCCCAAGTGCTGGCATTAAAGGTGTGTGCTATCATGCCTAGTTAGACATTTGAATTTAAACTGGCTAACCCATGGCTCTTTTGGGGTTCCAGTTTACTGTCTGAAGATCTTGGGACTTTTAACCTCCAAAACTGCATAAGTCAATTTATCTCCTTCCCCTGTTGGCCTCATCACTCCAGTCTTTTCTCTCTGCTGTTTTTCTAAAGTGCCCTAACACTAGATAGAGTGTTTTTATATCTGCTTTAAAAACTTCTTGATGTTGTTTTAAAAGGCAAAAATTTTATTATTTCTTTACACATACATGTTGTGTGTGTGTATAGTTATGAGCTTGCTGTGGCTTGCATGTAAAAGTCAGAGGACAATTTTCAGAAGTTGGCTCTTCCCTTTCACCATATGAGGGATTGAGCACAGGCTTGGAAGTAAAGCAGCTTTACCTGGGAGGCCATATATCTAAGTGCACAAACGTTGTTGGGTCACTTGTTCTAGTACAGACTTACATCTGAGAGCTTGAGACCTAGTTTCTAATCCCATGTTGGCCACCATGCAGCTATGTGCTGAGGGGCAAATCACCTTGTGGTGTTTCCTCACTCATGTTTTGTGTGAAGGGGTCACAATAGTGGCTTCCACTTCTAAAATCTTCTGTTCTTAATTTCATTTATTATTCTGTTGTTTATAGTTAAGATGTATAATACAAGTTTTAATATATCATACATCAAAATGACTACTAGTGGTCAAGCAAATTAATGTATTCATCCACAATTTTGTGCAGTCCTTTATATTTATTCATAAGCTAGAGAGATGGCTCAGTGGGTTGAATGCTTGTCAAGCAAGTGTGAGGATCAGAGCTCGGATTGTAAAATCTGACTGGGTATGATGACTGCATGTAATCCCATCACAAAAGAGGCAGGGACAAGGGATCCCTGGAGCAAACTGACTAGCCAGACTGGCTGAAAGTGAGCTCCAGATTGAGCGAGAGACCCTGACTCAGTATGCAAGGTGGGGAGTGATCACAGAAGACACTTGACATCAATCTTAGGCCTCCACAAGTGCATACTTGTGTGTGCATACCCACACATGTGCATCCTCAGACATGTGAACATGCACACATGCTTGTACACACATACATACATACACACAAAAATCTATTCTCTTAGAAAATAACCAGTATATAATATCGTAACTATTGTCATAACATACATTAGACTCCCTTTTGAGTATTAGAGTTATTCTATGTTAAACTTAGTTATCCTACACATTTACAACTTTGTAACCTAATTTAGTTAACTTTTTAAAAAAAAGAGTCTCACTATGTAGCTTAGGCTGATCTTGAACTTCTAAGTTTCAACCTCCAGAAGATTGGAATTACAGGCATGTATCACCAGGCTCAGCCACAGACCATCCTTATAAATGAAATTGTTTGGGGAAGGAAAAGGAGAGAGAATGACAGGAAATCTGGGGACCTGAGAGAACCTTCATCATCTGACTACACATTCCCTTTGTCCTTTCCTCCTGTCAGTCCTGAGTACCTGACTTTCTGGATCAGTTACAGTACTTTGAGCAACAGGTAATTGAAAACACTGATTCCAATCTGCTTAAAAATGATAAAAGTTAGCTGGCTGAGGTTGTATGTGCCTCTAATCCCAGCTACTTGAATGGCTGAGGCAGAAGGATTGCTTAAGTTCAGGAGACTGAGGCCAGTTTGGACAATACAGTGAGACCCAAACACAAAATGTATTTGTGTGCATGTACATGTGCATTTATGCACATATATGTGTGGATTTACTCAAGTGTGTGTATATACATGTCTGTATATGCACTTGTGCATGTGTGAGTGTGTGGGGGAACGGAAGGAGAGGCTTCCTTTCTCTCTGAGCCACCCCTCTCTGTCTTCTTTCTGTGTTGGTTCATATCCAAGGTGACTGTGGCAGTTTCTAGGGAACTAGAGAGGGAGGAAACTTCTGAGGGTCCTCAACAGATTGACCTGAATCCCATGCCTTCTTCCAAACAATTACTGGCAAAGACAATATAGCTCTTATGATTGGCTAGGCAAAATGACAAACTATAAAAAAATTCAGCCATGATGGGTGTGGTTTTCTATGACCAAGAAGAGAAATGTTTTTACATTTCTTAGAACATTTAGAAATAAAAAAATCAAAGAATATATGACAGGGCTCTACATAGCGGCAAACCCTAAAATGGGTAGTATCCCAGAGACAGACAGGTCCATGTAATGAGGGCCAATCTTTCAAGTTCTATAGATATAATTTCTGAAACTTTAGCTTTCCAGATGGGAAATACTTTCTTTCTAAATATTCCATTTTATCTGTCAATAGATTTTCAGGTAATATTCAGGTATTCTTTTTCTTCTGGAGATCTGAATAGAGTATTTTCAGATCATAAATGCTCACTTTCTCGGGCATAGACATAGGGACATCTATAAACACCATGACACATAGGAAGACAGAGACATCCTCTTTGAGCTGCTTCCTCAGAGGGAGCATCTACATCCAGGAGGTTCACTTGGGCATGCTGTCAGGATGGTTTACACAGTAAGAAAAGTGCAGGTCGTGTTAGGACCAACTGAGGCCACTTTCAACTTGCAGTGCTTCTAATTTGACATGTGTTCTCCTTTCTGTGTGCCCTGGTATTGCATTGAGTGCAATGAGTTGCTAACTCTACCCAGAGGCAATGCAAGCTCACAGACCCCCTTTGTCAATGCTGGTCATTGAGCATTGTTTATGAGTCTGAAAGAGTTTGTGTTGGAGACTAGAATTCACAGGCAAGAGCTGAATATCAGACATAATCATTTTTTTTAAAGCCTATTATTGACTTTGGCATTTCGTCCCATATTCTGCAGGGTTATAAATCCTTAAAGCTAAGTCGGGACAACTCTGTCAACCCTCCGGACTGCTGGCAGAGTAGTGAGAGTGAATCAGGTTTGCTTTGCCTCCCTCTCCCCCCACCGAAATCCAGAATTGAAACTTAGTCCGCATCTGCTCAACATGCTGAGGATACAAATTTTTCTTGTCCCCTAGCTAGACTTCCAAGGTGAAAGTAAATACTAAGCAGTTTAAAAAGATTAGTTATGAAGGAAGGCATCTGCTAGTTATTTATGCATTCATTCAACAGAGCATGTTTGGTGAACCAGTGTGTGCCAAGCTGTTTTTAGGCTGAAGATGTATCAAGGAAAAGCAGATAAGGATCCCCAGGCTCAGAAGGTTTACTTTCTGATCAGCTGAAAATAAAATTTTGGATTACAGTGTTGATGTGACAATCAAAGCTATGATACTGGTTAAGAGCATGAGGAAGTGAAAGCAGCTGGAGAAAGGAACTTCTAAGGAGTAAGGAATTGTGAGGAGGAGGGAGTGCAGGAGGGCAAGGGTCTCTGCGAGCACAATGAAAACTGTCGAGGAGCAGAAAATGTGTAAGTGCATCAGAAAGACTGGAGGGCTGCCAATGGCTGAATTTCACCACTTAGAAGGTATTGTTGATCCTAATAAGAGTAATTTTGGTGGAAGGATGGGGAGAGAGGACCTGACTGAAGTGTGTTCAAGGACAAGAAAGAAGAGGGTAAATAAACAGCCAATTAAAGTCTAATTTTAAATAGGATATTACCTGGGGTTCTGTTTTGTTTTGTTTTTTAAATTGATTTTACTGTGTAGCCCCAGCTGGCCTGGAACTCACTCTGTAGACCAGGCTAATCTTGATATACCTTGATGATCTTGATCTACTTGTCTCTGCCTCCCAAGTGCTGGGATTAAAGACCACCAGGTCCAGCTTGCTTTTGTTTTGTTTTTGTTTATTTGTTTTTCAGTACTAAAATTGTGTCTATAATGGGACGTTATAGTCTATTACGGGGGAAAAAAACCCACTTCAAGTGTCTCTGAGTTTTTTTTCTTTAACTTAGAATTTTAGAAAAATTTAGGTTACTTAGGTTACAAATTTGGCTGCTGTGACAAAGACCAAAGTGGCAATAGGCCAAGAAGAAGGAAGCTTATTTCTGTCTTAATTATGTGAGTGGAATGACTCAGAAAGAAGAAGGATGCTGGGGCCCTGGGTTCTTTCTAGCTCTGCCTTGCTCAGCTCTTGGCTTCCATCTTGTGGTCTAAGATGGCTGCTCTACCTTTCACTGTGTTTTCCACGTGAACAAGCAGGAACAGGGAAGAGGGAGCATTCCGTTCCTATCTTGTAAGGGTGTGAATAGCAAGTGGCACATCTCTTAGTTCTGGTTGGTGAACTACATGTGAGGGTTGCAAAGGTTTGGCAGCAGTGAAAGAGTTCTGAATGCTCAACAACCAAAAGCTAATTCAAAATCAGACACATAATGAATGAGATGTTTCTGGAAGTACTTGCTCACGTTACATGGTACTCCACTGAAGCCTTGGTTCTGAACACACATGTGTTCTTTGCATTGTGCATGCTTCCATATACCACCTCCCTTCACATTTGAGACAGTGGTACATCATGAATTATAGTACTTTCATTGCAAATAGAGTTTGCTCTTCTAGAAACATAATGACTTAATTATGGAGAAGTAAGGCTTTTAATATTTTTCCACCATCATCCTAGAACATACACTTTCAAATTATTATGTCTTTCGATTATATTGTTAGAATGTTTGATTTTAAGAATTGCTGTTAGGATCTGCCATCATTCTGTAGATAAAGTCCTCACCCTTCCCCACTCCGCACTGTCACCTACCATCCCAGGACTCTGCCGTCATGCCATAGGAACAGTCCTCACCTTCCCTCTAACTCCATCATTCCAGGACAGCAAGAGAAACTACAGAAAAATCCATAAATTCATGGACATCAAATAACACATTATTGAATGATGAAAAAAGTCACTGAAGATTTCAAAAAGGAAAATAATTTCCATAATTGAATGAAAATGAAGGCAGAACATATCTCAATTAAGGGACACAATAGAGGAAATTCTAAATTTGTTACTCTAAGTGCCTACATCACAAAAGCAGAGCTTTCTTAAATAAATGACTTAGTGACATATCTTGAGGCATTGGAAAAACAAAATCAAACCAAACCCATCTGTAGAAAACACATCAAGATAAGGGCAGAAATAAAAGAGACACAGACAGGAAAGGAAGAAGTCAAAGAATCTCTATGTGCAAATGACATGATTTTATGGATAAGAGACACTAATGACTCCACCAGAGAACCCTTAGAGTCGGTAAACCATTTCAGCAAAGTACAGAACGCAAAATTATCATAGAAAATCCGCAGTCTTCCAATACACCAATGATGAACAGACTGAGAAAGAAATTAGGGAAAGAATCCCATTTACATCACCCTTAAAAAAAAACCAAAATAAAACAAACAAGCAACCCCCCCCCCCAAAAAAAAAATCAAGGAAGACACTAGAGGAAACAACCTCCCACCCTTATGGGTTAGAAGAATCAATGTTATGAAAGTGTATATCCAATACACAATCAATCTACAAATCCAATGCATTTCCAATTAAAATCCCAGTACCATTCTTTATAGAATTCAAAAGAAAAATCTTAAAATTCACACAGAAACAAAAATCTCTCCTCTCTCCCTATGTATAGCTAAAGCAACACTTGGGTAAAGGAGTAGCGTGGTGGATAGTTATTACCATACCTGATTTCAAGCTATACTACAGAGCCGTAGAAATAAAAACAGCATGATATTGACACAGAAACAGATACACAACTCAATGATAGAGTAGAGCCCAGGCACAGGTCCACACTGCTTCAGTCATCTGCACACTGCTTCAGTCATCTGGCTTTTTTTTTTTTTTTAATAATGATGTCAAAAATACAAACCTGAGAAAAGACAGTATCTTTAACAAATGGCTTTGGAGAATTTGATGTCTATATTTAGAAAAATGAAACTTGATCCTTTCTTCTCAACCTGCATAAAAAACAATTCCAAATGACCTCATTGTAAAGCTTGAAACTCTGAAACTGCTAGAGGACAAGAAAGAGGGTACTCAGTAAGATATAGCCAGGGCTTTCTAAATAGCACTCTGGTTGCTCAGGAAGTAAGGCCAACAGGAATTAACAAACATGATCTCATGAAACCAAAAAGTTTCTGTAGAGCAATGAAAATGGTCACTTAAGTAAGAGACAGAATGAGAGAAAATCTTTGTCAGCTGTATATCTGACAGGATTAATATCTAGAGCACAAAGAACTTAAAAACTAAATATCAAGAAAACAAGCAACTCAGTCAAAAATGGGCTATGGATCTGAACAGAATTATCAAAAGAAGAAATACAAATGACTGATAAACATTTTTAAACGTGTTCAACACCATCAGCCATGAGGGAAATGCAAATGTACTTTGAGATTCCCTCTAACTCCAATCAGAATGGCTGTCATCAAGAAATCAAATGACAACAAACACTGGTGAAGAAACAGGTAAAGAGGAACCCTCTTCACTGTTGGTGAGAAGGTAAACTGGTACAGACGTGATGAAATCACCATGGAAATTTCTCAAAGTTCACGAAATAGAACTAACGTGACCTAGCTATATCACTCCTGGACATATATGAGCTGATTTGAGTATTATTAAAAAAAAACCATTAAGTGAATTTTTGCATGGGATTAGAACAGAGTTTCCAACAATTTCCTAAGGTGATCCTAAACATACTTCTGCCATTATATAGTATATACTTATGAAAAGCGGTGTTCTTAGCATTGACAATTATACAATTAAAGTATCAGTCAACTTAAAAAAAAACTCTGAAGAGGCTCTGCACTCTGCAATGTCAACAATTTAGCCAAGATTTAATCCTT